>JBAMJR010000059.1:3857500-5140000 GCA_038501785.1 Myoxocephalus aenaeus | reverse complement strand
GTATGAGCAAACACAGAAGTTTGTTTAAGTGCGTTTTAAGTGTTTTAGGTCAGCAGAGCTCCGTGTTTGGGGAGAGCGTTTGGCCTGGATGTCTGTCACCCAAACAATTCTTGGCGGCTACAATAACAGATTTGTGTATGTAATTATTTACAGAGGAAAATCCTTGTTTTCTGCCCAGTTTTAGTTTCTGCGTGCACACTTGTTTGTTTGGATTGCGAATGTTTGTGTAGCTGTCTGCATGTGTGTGTGTGTGTGTGGGTGCTGTATCAGCGCCTACGTACGCGTCTCTGAGTGCACACGTATTTATGAATTCCTTTGAGATTTGTATTGTTTTCCCTCAGATGTTTGTCTTGTTTAATGATACTATAGCGCGGCTGTTTAAAACAACCGTATTACAATGCACAATGCAAAGCATATCAGCGGTCTAAGCAAAGCATGGAATGTACATTATTGCTTGTGAAAACACTGCGCACTATTGACATGGTGTGCATTACCATTGAAGTGTGAGGGGACTGCCTTTTGGAAGTGATGTGAAAATATACATCACCCTATTTGAAATGAATTATACTTGTACAAGGGCCTAAAAGAGGAGGGAAATCAAGGGAACTAAAAGTAGCAAGAGTTGTCAAAACGAGGAGAAGGGGAACCAAAGATGGAGAGAACAAAGTGGGGTACAGATGCGTGCGACGCATGTGTCTTCACAGACTTGTGCAAACATGGAGAAAGCTGAGTCAAGCTTATAGAGAGCCGGAATAAAACATGTCCTTTGGCGAAAGGCGACCACAGGAGAACTTGACGGGGGAGGAAAAGAGAAGATGTGGAGATTTTCCCTCTTTTAATGAACCGACTGCTTGACTCCCAGAATCGCTGCAAGGCGGCAACCTCCAGTTCTGAAAGTGAAGCCTGCGGAAGTGCTTTGAACGGCCATCGGGGGGCGACGTCTCTGGTTGCAAAATGATGTCTAATTGTATTGAGGTCTTCTTTTATTATTATGGTTTTTAATTTATATATTTCTTTTATGTTTTATGTTTTATTGTGTGTGTGTGTGTGTGTGTGTGTGTGTGTGTGTGTGTGTGTGTGTGTGTGTGTGTGTGTGTGTGTGTGTGTGTGTATATTAGTGTACATTGTGTACAGTATTTGTGTATTTCTGAATAGATTTAAACCGGATCACACACACGAATGAATAATCACGTGGGTGCGTTTAATTCCTTCGTGTCCACCACGGAAAAAGGATCATATCTGATTCTCCATCCGACGTTGTTTGTGTTTACCTGAAAAACATTCAAACTAGGAACAGCTGTCAGATGCCCTATTACTTTTTATATTATTATTTACCCAGATCCCATAACTGATGGCTGTAATCACAAGACATTGATACTTGCAGAAAAAAAAAATGCACTCATCCATCTCAAACTTCCACATTTTGTATTGAATAGCAAACATATATACAATGAAACACCCAAAAGGTATCACGCGGTTTTTTTGTTATACCGTTTGATGAATTCTGATTCTGAGCAACAACAGCCGACCTACGTTTTAAGGGTATTATTATTTTGTTATAATCTTAAAATATTTTTTAAAATCTCCTAGTCATAGTCAGTGTGATGCCTTGGCACCCTGCTCTGCTCCACGTTCATCTCTGGTTCAGTTTGAGGTCGGGGAGGAAACACACTGCATTCCCTTCGGTCCAAGTCATCTGTTTTCCAAGCTTTCCTCCTGGTGATGAGTGTTATCCGTCAAAAAGATCTCCGTTCAGTCCTTCTCTGGGCAGTTGAATATTCTGCCTGACGGTTTCTGCCTTGGGGAAATTGTTTCTTTTGTTCTTGTTTTGTTTTCTGTTTGCTGAACAGAAAACGCACACGGTGGACGTTTTCTGTTCAGCGGCGAGTCACGTGGCACCAACGCAGTGAGTGCCTGTAGAGACAAGAAAGAATGAGTCATATCTAAGCTGTGTCACATGGGTCTAATGTCCTTGATATACACTTGGTGAAGAGATTGGTGAGGGCTGTCTTCACCATTTGAGACTGCAAACGAATAAAGAAGGTGCATGTTTCGAATGCACACTGTGGTGTCAATGTCTAAATCAGGAGTCTCAAACTCAATTTGGCTTGGGGCCACCGCTGGTATTGTGATCTCATAGGAGAGCCACACCGAAAGTGCAATATTTTTGAAAGTTTACTTATTTATTTACTTTTACATTAATAACATATTTTCGTCATACTTAACAAAAAAAAAGGCAACCAGCTGTTTCTATACATATTTATATTAGCTTTTAACAGTGCAAACATATTTGATTTTTTTAAAATACACTACCGTTCAAAAGTTTGGGGTCACTTAGAAAGTTCTTATTTTTCAAAGAAAAACACTGTTTTTTTCAATGAAGATAACATCATGTGGTAAATGACTATTATAGGTGGAAACGTCTGTTTTTTAATGAAATATCTACATAGGTGTATAGAGGCCCATTTCCAGTAACTATCACTCCAGTGTTCTAATGGTACATTGTGTTTGCTCATCGCATAGAAGACTAATGGATGATTAGAAAACCCTTAAACCCTTGTGCAATTATGTTAGCACAGTTTAAAACAGTTATGCTGGTGAGAGAAGCTATACAACTGGCCTTCCTTTGAGCTAGTTGAGTATCTGGAGCATCATATTTGTGGGTTCCGTTATACTCTCAAAATGGCCAGAAAAAGAGAACTTTCATGTGAAACTCGCCAGTCTGTTCTTGTTCTTAGAAATGAAGGCTATTCCATGCAGGAAATTGCGAAGAAACTGAAAATGTGTCTGGGTGACCCCAAACTTTTGAACGGTGGTGTAACTTATTGAAACATTGCACCGAACCAACAAATGCAATCCCTGAATACATTTGTACTTCATTCTATTTCTTGCCAGACACCTGGCAGCGCTTCTACTCACACAGCTGAGCCACATTGACCATGATGGAGGTCACAGTGGAAACCCTGATGGAGGTCACAGTGGAAACCCTGATGGAGGTCACAGTGGAAACCCTGATCGAGGTCACAGTGGAAACCCTGATGGAGGTCACAGTGGAAACCCTGATCGAGGTCACAGTAAAAACCCTACAGCTTCACGATGGGCATCACTAAGCCTGGACCTGTACTTGCATTTATTAAAGTTCATAGTCGAGAAAAGTTTCTCACAGATATGTGCTTCCAAAAAGGCACATTACCCGACTGAACACTTTTGTCGGCTCAGGGAAGGATGGAGGCAATTCTCTCATAACTTGTCCAGTCATGTCTGGTTTTTCTTGTGGCTCACTGAATTTAGCTTTTAGATCACTGTTGCACTGCAAGTCAATAAGTTCCATTTGCAACAGACTCGGGACTCTGCAGACATTTGCCAGCATAACCTGCTGCTTCCTATCCAAAACTGCCCAGTCAAAATCTTAATAGAATTTTGTTTTTTATTTCAATTGTATATCAAGGGGTAGTTTGAATTTATATGAAGAAGAAAACATATGATAATTAACCTTCCAGAACTACCGCATAAGCTCTGTGTGTGTGTGTGTGTGTGTGTGTGTGTGTGTGTGTGTGTGTGTGTGTGTGTGTGTGTGTGTGTGTGTGTGTGTCCATCTTATGTGTGATCCGGTTAATGGGTGAGTGAAGGCTATCGATTGAGGGACACATTTAAATCTACGGATAAATAAACAAATACTGTACACATACACAAATATCCCTATGTAAATATATAAATAAACAAAAAGAGGAGCAAGAGAGGAGGGGGGATTAAAAAGAGTATTGTAAGAAAAGAGTAAAAATAACAACAATTCAAGTAGAAGTCAAATAAATACACATAAATACATTGTTTTCAGCGAGAGCGTGTGGAAGGTGTCAACGGAGTGAGTCTTTTAAGAGCCCTGGTGATGATTTTATTGCACTCACAGTACAATGAAATATCTCCCATTTCCAATTAAGATCTGGGCGTTTACTTTAGTGAGCATCGTGATCGCGACGGTGGCCAAAGCAATGAAAAAGAGACCCGGCTTGTTGTATCCGTTTTCCGTTGAATCACCGGCTGTTTATGTAAAAACGATATGACTTCACATCGTCTGCTGGTGGGAACAACAACACTGGAAGACAGTTACACTGATGGAGTCCACTGCTGCCACTACGCAGTATCATGTGTGGGATGGAGAGACATGGAGCCACTGGGGGAGAGAGACAGATGTGAATGAGGTAGGCTACAGAGTGGAAAACCAGGGTTTTGGGGAACATGATTTCCTGTGGAAACAGTGATGTCATGATGGTCTGTCTTTCGCCGTCTCTCGTGCACACACACACACACACACACACACACACACACACACACACACACACACACACACACACACACACACACACACACACACACACACACACACACACACAGGCATTGTCTGTGTAAATCAGGCTTTCTCTTGCACTCTGTTAATGTCATTAACATCGGCGTCTATGTAAACTGTGCTGTGCACTGCATCGTTTTATGGTGTTTTTATTACTCCAGTGGATGTGGAACAAAGTTTGTCAGCACAATTCATTTGGTCCTACTTTGAATCAGAACAGGAGAATCTCACTTTGACTATATTGAATACACGAAAGAACAAATTCACTGCTCTTTAACATATTTGATTCCTTTTTGTTGTTTTTCTGATCACGTTGTGACCAACTCTTTGAGTGCGTCTGGATTCAATCCTCTGGTGTCTGCGTTCTTGTGATTGAAAATATTGAAAATCTGGGAAATCTCTCTTAAGATTTGAAAATCCTCTATTGTGTGCCAACACAGTCTCAGGGCAGTGTTGGGTTTCAAGTACAGGGACACGAATTGTCGGCATGACCGTGGTTTAGGAAGACCATCATCATGGTTGAGCTGAAAATAACTGCACTGTTAGGCTTAGGCTTAAAACAAATGCTAGGTTTGGGCAGCAAAACCACTTAGTTAGGTTTAAGTAAGCCCTTTGTTTGTTGGACCGGTCTCTAGCAGGGCAAGAGGAGAGCTGATGGGAAAATAAAGAACGTACTCTACAGTCTTCAATCAACCTCTCAATGCAGACACAAAACAACAACCAGCGAAGGCCACATATGATGATTCGTGCATATTCTCAGCCAGGAAGGCAGTCTCACTCAGCCAGGTATCCTGCCTCCAAGGGAGGGTCTGAAAAGTGGTGACATTTTCTATGAAAGCCCCACAGCTGCTCATTTAGTGAAGGCCGACTGAAAAAAATAAGGCTGATATACTTGATTTTCAACTAAGCATTAAGCCCATTTGTTACTTCTGAAGTCTTTAACAATGGGTCAGTATAATTTTCAAAACAGCAGGGTGCTGTATGTTTTAGCAAATGTTACTCAAACAGGAGTTTATCATGCTGGGGACTATTTTTAGCGGCGGAGAAGTACACATTTGTGAGTATTTACAGCAGCAGTATGATGTGTGTGGTTTAAATATTTTGTATTTTTTTTTTACTATATAACTATGTTTAATAGTTTTGAGGGTAACACATTTGGATTATTTCATTATTTTAGAGATGTGTTGTTAAAGAAAAACTATGAAATTCACCAGCCTTAGCCATGACATTGTGAGTTGAGCTAAATGCTAACGTTGGCATGCTAACGTTGGCATACTAACGTTGGCATGCTAACAGCTGCAATGCTCACAGCCGCAATGCTAACATGCTGATGTTAAGCAGGTCAAGTATAACAGTATTACAATGTTCACCATCTTAGGGTACCGCGTTAGCATGTGAACATTTGCTAGTTAGCACTTCCAGCTGAGGCTCATTAGTTTTGCAGGTGCTTATTCATGAACTAGATATTAGGCAAAGTAAAGCCTGATGATTTAATTTGAATTCATTCCCTCAGGACCTCTGTCTGTTCCGAATTTCACGGCAATCCATCCAGCAGTTGAGATATTTCCGTCGGAACCGAAGAGCCGCCAACACCCGAGAGCCGAGGCGCTAGCGTTCCTACAAACATCTCCCGGTCTCCCTTTTCGTTGTGAAGGCCTTCGCTGTCCCGTTTTTTCTTTTGCTCCAAAGAAACCGCATGCTGCTACTGCTGGAAATATGTCCACTCCCTTGCTTCTGACAAGATTTTTCTTGGACAAGACACTTGCTCGTGAGAACAGCTAATATATATCATTTTACGACCATGTTATAGCTTTTATACACAAGGCTGCTCCCTAATGCTACGAGGTTAACTCTTGGCTAGGAGCGGCCCCGGGATGGCCGTTTGTGGCCAGGATATTTATTGATAACCCGGAGTTAATCGATTTTAAGTTTAAGCTGATTTATGTGTCTGAATTTCACTTGAACTTCAGCATCATAACTCCACATTTTATTGCTGGTGTTGTTTGTGTGTAGTTTTTACTTTGCTAGCTTTGCCAGATTTTCAGTGAAACCGCATTGGAGATGTCTTACTACTTTTTAAATGCAAAGTAATGTATATGTACCTGATGGGTAGTTTCAGTGTGTGTGTGTGTGTTTGTGTGTGTGTGTGTGTGTGTGTGTGTGTGTGTGTGTGTGTGTGTGTGTGTGTGTGTGTGTGTGTGTGTGTGTGTGTGTGTGTTGTTAATCTGCCCCTTCCCTGTAGTACTTACCCAAACTGGCTCTAGTTTTCCGCTCCGCCTCACTGGCACACATTCAGCTCACAGTCCACGACCTCTTGGTCTGTTTCTCCTGCTCACTGTTTTCCTCATCCCTGAAGCTTTGCCGTCCCTCTGCTGTTTCTTCTGTTTATTTTATATTTGTATGTAATTCAAATGAATTTGTCTAGCTCTCTCTCTCTTTTTGGGCGTATTTCATCCTAACCTCTGCTTTTTCGACGCAGTTCTCATGTTCCTCCTCCACTGTTTTCATATATTCTTCCCCTCTTCAACTGCTCCGTCTCTCCACACGCTTTCACCGCCGTCCATCTCAGCTTTTATTTTCTCAAATGTAATGGCGTTTCACTCTCGGCCCCCAGCTCACTTGAAAACACTCGCACATACCAACTGCTTTGTGAGTGTGCACGTCCATCCCTAAAAGCATGTGTTTTTATGTGTATTTACGACTTAAACGCTGACCCTTAACGCGTAGTGTGTGTGTGTGTGTGTGCGTGTGCGTGTGTGTGCGTGTGTGCGTTTAGAGGGTACAAACTACGATTGTTCTCTCTGGGTGTTAGCTTTCGGAGCAGGAAGTGCACGTTTAGGTCAGTGGGGGATCGAGGCACGCTCAGTCTGACCACATCTGTTCAAATACCAGAGACCCTAAAGTCACACAGGAAATACGTGCGCGTGCGTGCGCGTGTTTGCTACAGAAGCCGCTCTTTGTGAGCACAATTTATGAAAATATTTGACCTTTTCGCTGCTTAGAACACGTTCCCACAACAAGTAATAGAGGGAAATGTGTCGTGTACCTACAGTCATGCTACTCCAAAAGGGCACAGACGTTGAATAAACACATCATTATACAGCGCCAGACTTTTTCCTTTCATGTGTGCGGTATCAAAATGGATTCAATGGAGCTTTGTGTGGCGTAGCTAGGGTACAAGCATCATGAAGTATTAAAATGAGACAATCTGCCACTGCTGTGGTTAATCTTTTGTTAGGTGTCAGCACGAAAATAATTTAAAGCAAGTTCTCTGCGGGTTCTCGGGCAATTGGACGGTGCTACAAACCACCTTCAGGTGAATTGGTGAAAAAAAATGCAACTAATAGATTATCACCATTAAAACCTCCCCAGTTAATAACTTACGTAAGACCATTATAATTTTTTTGTTGGCATATAGGTTTGCACAAAATCATATTATTATATTCTCTTGTAATCACTCCATGAATCAGAAAATACTGTCAACAGCCACTAAAAAAAGTAATTAAATTTTTACCATGTTTTTAGGAAAACAATGTTGTATAAATCAGGCTATGAATGACATATGAGCAAATCCCTTTGTGAAAACCTTGAGAATATAGATAAATGGAAAATGGACAAATTTGAAAACGGCCTCTAAAAATGTGTTTTGAAGACACTATAGGTGAACAGGGGGGAAATGGAACTAAAAGATATCACCATGAAACGTCCCCAGTTGATTACTTATATTCAGACAATTCTTTTTTGCAGAAAGAGTTTTCTGTAACGTTACTTTCGGCATTGGCACTAAGCGTTGGCATCGGACATAAATCTTCAGAGGCGGAATCGTCCACATGAATATAATTCCGAAGGAAACTGGGCTGAAAAGAAATTTCCATCATTTGAAAAACACACTGAAATGAAATCCTTAGCCCTCCCATGATGTCAGCTGGATTCAGACAGCACTTGAGCCGCCAGAGATTGATAGTTAAAGTAAAGACTTCTTCATGCACCAATCATGATGCATGCAGCATGGTATACCAGCCCATAAGTAATGGCCTCAGAATAAGAATATTTTCTCTCAGGCCGACACACAATGAACCATTCTTTTTTTCTCTTTCTTTGGTTTCTTTGTTTGGGTTTGTTTTCCATCCACTCTCCTCCTGGTAATGACTATTGTGTCAGAAGGGTTGTCTGGTATAGATTAAAGTCATGCTCCAGCAAATTGATGTTGCACCACCATAAAGTTGAGGGACTCATAATAGACGAGAGTAAAAACAATCAATACATAAAAAGCACACATGTCCCGACCACAGACTGCATATAAGAAGTGGACGTAGGCATCGTGACGTCACCCACTGGTTTCATCTTAGTTTAAGCCATGTTGTTTTTTCCGCAACCAATGAACAGAGGTCACCATATTTGGAACGCGACGTAGAGACGCCATGTTCTGGCGACCTGTCAATCACAGTAAGACCGCCCTAAAATATCCCCTTCTTTATGGCCAATTTGACTTCAAATGGACCATCATTTACAAAATGAACATCATACTGTATTGAAGAAGACTTGAAACTAGAGATTGAGACATAAACTCATGTTTACTGAGGGAATACATCAAGAGAGAAGTAGAGTCTTCTATACAACCAGATTTGTTTACGCAACCGGAGGAGTCGCATCAGCTTCACTCGGCAGAACCAGAGGTTGCCGCCTGATCCCTACTTGGGTGAAGCTCACAAACCGCTGTATCCTACATTTCCCATAATGCAACTTGATATATTGTTTCATCAGACCCCCCCTGCCTGACAACCTTACTCACGTCTTTCATCTGTCGCGTCCGAGCCAAGCTAACCCTGATGACATCATCGTGACGTCATCGGGTGTCTCACTAGCTCACAGACCACAACAGAAATTATAAATAACACTGCAACTCAAAAAAAAAAAAACTGGGATAAAATAATAATGTAAACGTTCATGTAGCGCCGTCTGTAACACAACCAAACTGACTGCTCCCGGTCGTCCAATGGGAAAGGACCGACGCGGGAAGTCGAGTGTTTGTGTTTTTACTGCTTCCAGGAGGTCAGGATACAGTCAAACCTTTGTACGCATCAGGAGAAAACCACTTAATATATATATATATATATTTATTTCCTCAGCAAAACGTTGAGTGTCTGACGTGCTGAAACTTTAAAGTGTGCAATGCTCATTTTACTTTTTCAACTCACATTCGATGAGGCACCACGTTGCACGTGTACAATATCACCTCTAACATAAACAGACGCAGACAGCCACACACACACACGCACACACACACACACACACACCAGGCTGACTCATGGGCTTTTTGTGACGGCAGTAAAAAAGGAGTCTGCTGCAAACACACACCCTGTTGATTAACCTTTTGAAAACCAAGGCTCGTATATGGTTCTTGTTTTACTAGTAAGTAGTCGTATAAACCGCATTGAGTTATATTACTTGTATTATTTTATATCATTTTTTTCAGAATTTAGTTGTGAATAAAATGTATATTTACAAAAAAATCACTTTTATAAAGTATTTTGATCATAACTATCCAGCATGAACTAAGCTAGATTTCCCCAAAAATGATTTTGAAGCGGTCCCCGACTTATACAAACTCCATGGTTCAGGCACTTACCAACATCCCACATACTAATAGGACACCTTTTTGGAAAGATTAGGACCTAAATAATCCGAATCACTGCAAAACCAAGCTTTGACATATTGGGAAGGTGTTTTAGTCAAAAGAACGTGTCGTTCGGTTAAAAAATAGAAAAGTTACTTGTTTTATGACAATGCATTGTCTCACTAGAGGCTGCTGGGTATTAAAATTTGCATAAGCCTTCCCTCTTGCTGTGTGACGTGTTTCTAGAAATGTGGGGGGTACACGTAAGTCACAGGAAGCGGATATGTGAGACAGAGAAGAAAAAAATATGGTACTAATATGGAGTTCGTAAGGATTTTGATTGCTTTGTTAGACTCCCACAAGCCCGTACGGTTACTGAGATGTGTTTGTTAGGGAAATCCGACTTTGTAAAGGGTATTTATCATGGATTTGGTGAAACCTTGCGGCCATCGCGGCAAGCTGACAGAGCAGCCATATAGTCGGAGGAGTTTACGTAAGTACTTAAACTTAACGGTTACTTTAATTATATTTTATGCCATGTGTATCTTCTCACAAGAGTTGCGGAACTGTAGAACTTTAAATGAAGTTAAACAACAATGTGGTTCCGGAGATAATTAAGGAAACGTTAAAACAAATGTTTTTTAAAAACTGTCCGATAATAGGCGCAGCGGCGCTGCTTTGCCTTGCAGTTAAAGTGTCTGAGACGACGGGGACATGAGTGGAAGGGTAGGTAGGGGGGAGGTGAAGGGAAAGATTTGAGTAAAGAAGGATGATTGGAGGATGGGGTGGGCCTGGAGGAAAAGAGGAAATAAAACAAGTCAGTAAATGTTCCCATGTGTCAGCGGCCGCCTCAGCATCTTGCAGGAGTGAGGAGATGAAAAGCAGGGGATGGCGAGTAAAAAAAAAAGGGAGGGGGGGGGGGGTTCACGACAACGCCCCAAAACTGGCTGTCACAGAGGAAAGGGGGAGGGGGGAGAGGATGGAGAGGAGGTGATATGGCGGGAGATGGGAGCAAGGACTCAAAGGCAAACTGGGAAATGAGGAGAGATGGAGAGGAGAAGAGAAAGGACTTTCCACAAATAGAGAATTAAAACAAAAGCGGAGTCCCTGAGGTGGTTTCCCTCCCCCTCCTCCTCCGCCCCGGTGCTGCCACGTTTTCAGGGGACAATCCGTCTATTCTTGGGGAAGAAAAACCCCGACAGCCAGACGGGAGCCAGGGAGAGACGGAGCACTAACTGGTAAACAACGTACAGGGAAAGAAAGAAACAGATGCTGTCACATTGTACATTGTCAGCTCACATTCTTTGTTTCACTTGGTGATGTGATTTAGATCCCAGGAGGGTCGAGTTCCCATTCAATATTCAACCAGAATGCCATATAACTGCAGAGTCTTTGTTTGATTTGAGTCCTTTTTAACGCTGAAGAGACAAACAAAAAAGCATCACCGTTATTAATAACTGATGATTAAAAGCATGTTGTCGTTTTTTAAACTATGAAATTACACATTGTATTCTCTCATTAGCGTCTTGATTCCTTCTTGCACGTCCCCACACTATCCTCACTGAGAGAGAAGTGATGTCTGAGGACAATAAGGACAACAAACCAGACATAAATGACCTAACTGCCGACTTTAATCACGTCGAAGAGAAGAAGACCCTTAAATATGAAACATGACATTTATGGTAGATGCAGCGATCACTTCTTTTGAATGGGATGGAATAAGATAAACCGCTCATCAGATCAGCCTGAACCGCCCGGCGTCTGTCAAAGAGGACACTTTTCCATCCTCCATCTTTGTGTCCTGCCGCCGACTTCTCCGGCTTCCTCTGGGGGAAAGCCTGGAGGGTCCAGAGTCAGGGCAGAGACCGGGTGCACTGGCAGCACAAGGATCGGAGAGGCTCGACCAGTAGGGAGTCCAGTCCTGCAGTCTCAGCAGTGGGACGTTATATTCTAACTGGAGGAGGTCCAGAGCGCTCAGGAGCGAGCGGCGTAGTTGCCGGAGCTCTCCACTGGGTGGTGCTGAACACCACTCCATGTTTGACCCAGTCTCATGCCAAATGGAAATCAATGCCTCAGTTTGAGTGAAGATTAGAGTCGTATGATGAGAGGCGTTTGGCTCAATATCTTCTGGGGTTTGAGTCTGAATGACAGCCGGAGTTTTGTTTCTTACTGGCGACGAAATATCTTTATTCCTTGTCTTTTATTATTTATTATTTATTTATTATTTATTATTATCAAAATGTCCTATTATTATCCAGCTGAAATTAGCGAGATGATTGACATCGGGTTATTAGGCCGTAAGGTGAACCCTGTTATCGTTTCATCCCGCTCCACAGTCGCGCATCTACACAATCTTTAGCTCATAAAAAAGAACGAGTCGTGCTAAACTACCCAAAAAAAGTCCGTCGCGGAATTTCCAGTCGATTCTCGATGAGTCTTTGTTTTATGCAGAACTAGTTCCTTCAGAGCGTAATAGGATCATGGTCGCGAGTGGTGGCACGGTTCGACACGTGATCGTTCTACACCAATGAGGTAGCTGCTTTTTGTCAACAGAATGGCAAGATGGCGGCCCCCATGGATCGATATAACGTTACCATGAAGAGGAAAACACTCGAACATCCTCAAAAGTGGGCCAAATGGATTCTAAACAGTGCTGTATACATAGCCGCGTCCAAGAAGAGCAATGAGGCAAATGTACGATAATGTTATGTTTATGTTAAGTCATTTAGATCAAGTTTTATACATATTCTTGTGCAATACTGTCACTATATTTTGTGCCTTATTTTTATTTATATTTTTTTGGCCTTAAGCTTATTTCATTTTATTTTTTTCCTTAAAGTTTATTGTAATTATTGTAATTCTGTGTTAGGAGGACCCAGCAAAATAAGCTTTTCGTTGTACAGAATAACTGCCTGTTATCTGTGCATATGACATTAAAACTATCTCTTGATCTCTTACAATACCTCGGAATACACCTCAACACCAAACGAAATTTCACTACATGCTTTACGTTAGTATTTCTATGTATGTGACAAATAAACCTCCTTCTTGTATCAATAAAAGGCAGTAACTGTACTTATACCAATGACCATTTATTTGTTCATTCATTCATTCATTCTTCCATAAATGAAAACAACACTGATCAACCATAAAAACAATCTTCATGAAAAATATGAAATACGATATATACAACTGTACAAAACAGAATAAGGAACAGATTAAGGACACTCAGCCCTCACTGTCAGGACAGTCATCTTCCAGTTCCTCAGTTTCTTTTGTGTTGGCACAATTAGAACAACGACATAAGTCTGTGCAACACAGTCCTGCAGAAACACAGGAACATCTGCCTGTCTCACAGGCACTTTTACAGCCGCAGTGTATCACATGCAAAACACTGTCAGGGGCCGGATTTCTGGTCATCCAGGTGACGTGCAAGGTCCCATCCTCTATTTTCCAACCATATCCAGCAGGTGATGGAGCACTTATGTTTTCTTTGAGACAGGACCTCATTATTGCAGCCTGGTAGTTTGCCCTTTTGCAGTGCTAATAGAGGGCATCAGTAGTAGGGGGAATGCATAATTCTGGCAAGGCCGATGATGCCATACAGAAAGCCTTGTACCTAGCTTCATTTACATTTTCGGCAGCTGGCTGATCATATAAGTGGCATACATACTGGCAAAGAAGTGCAAATGTTGACTGCTCCAAGTTAAAGTTGGTACCTAAACATTTAAAAGCCTTAAGGTACTCATCTTCTCATCATGTTTGGCACTTTGTTGTCCCTTGTTCAGTCTCGCTGTCCGTCTGGCTCAACTCACTAGACTGTGTGGTTTCCGCACCTGATGGATAAGGTAGCATGTCCACGAGTGTATCTGTTGACAGAGTCTCTGCAAAAACCAGCTTGCAGATGTTGCGCTTGGTGGGGATGTGAAACACCAGTTGGGGGAAATCAGGAGTCAGCCTCTTCTTCAACATATCCTGTCTGCAACACAACAAAACAGTGACAATTAAGAGTCACAGGAGTACCATCAAAAGCAGAGAGTGGTGGAGGTGGTACAAGACATTTCAGGCTAGAACCCATCTGCCATACAGCACATTTAACACCAAAGATGCCCAAGAAAGGCACACAACATCACAAACACACACACACACACACACACACACACACACACACACACACACACACACACACACACACACACACACACACACACACACACACACACATTGAATGTTTACTTTTATAATGTTAAGTTAGTAGCTCCTTGAAATGCAATATAATAAATAACTTACTGTTCTTTCTCTGGTTTTTCAGGCCTCGTCAAAAACCTGGTGTACTGATTGTAACAGCCTTTGTGGTACTGCACCTCCAGAGCCACACAGTCTTTGTCTTTTATATGTATTAATATACTTTGGTCATCCTTCAACTCGGCAGCTTTCTGCAATTGGCCTTAACGAAACAAAAAGGATAGTTCAATGAGTTTGTTGACATATTACTCACACATAATTGTACCTTTCAGTCACTCAACCACAGTGTGTGTGTGTGTGTGTGTGTGTGTGTGTGTGGGTGTGTGTGTGTGTGTGTGTGTTTGTTTACCTGCTGTTGATGTTTCAGCCTTTGACAGAGGATCCCTTTGTCGTTTGCCTGCTCGGTTGATTAACTTCTCCTTTTTTGTGCAAATTATGCACAGGGCAGGCCAGAGCCTGCGATTGGCAGCCCTGACCTAGATCGCAGTTTCTTTGTTGGACTCGTGCTGGTAGAAGCTGATGGAATGGCCTCGTGGTCTTCCGTAGCTTCTTGTCTCTCACGTGCGAGACGTCTTTCCACCTTTGCGATGGCGTAAATCTACGATAACACGTGTGATGGAAGCCAGCATCCTCGGGAATATTGTCAAACTCCACATCAACACAGTGTTTGAAGTTCTCAGCCACGTCCCGAGACTCACCCTTCAACCCGAGCCACTTTTGTAGGCTTGTCCTGTATGTATTCCATCGTGCAGTGGTGAAATGATGTACCTCCTCGTGCTTGACTAAAGTAATATGCATATAACAATATTTGCTTTTCGATGTATTAAGACACTCCGGTGTATTTTCTTCGTCGTCCGTACTGCTCGATGAAGGCACGGTGGCCGCCATCTTGCAACTCTGTTGACAAAAATCAGCTACCTTATTGGTGTAGCATGATCACGTGTCGAACCGTGCCACCACTCGCGACCAAGATCCTATTACGCTCTGAAGAAACTAGTTCTGCATAAAACATAGACGCATCGAGAATCGACTGGAAATTCAGCGACAAACTTTTTTTTGGTAGCTTAGCACGACTCGTTCTTTTTTATGAGCTAAAGATTGTGTAGATGCACGACTGTGGAGCGGGAATCATTTTCTAGAAGACTTTTCGTGGTTCACCTTGCGGCCTATATGTCGGTTCCTCAACGGCAGATCCGCGCTGAAACGGTCTCGTTAATTCTAACCAGACGTCAGTCATCTGGATAAATGCGCGTGCCCGCTCCTCTTCAGAAGGGATAATAGTCGAGCACTGACACCACGATGTTCTAACAGTACAATGGCAAATAAACTCAGAGGAACCTCTTTTTATTTCTCCACTGAGAAGCAGGAGATGATCATGAACGCATATGAGGAAGTCAAGACCATAATCATGGCAAAGTCTAATGCTGCATTCACAGCAAACGTGTTTTGCAACGTTTTTGGTGTGACCGCAGCTTAACACCGTCACTGCTAGACATAAGCGTCGCAAATATATCAGACAAGTTAAATGCGTCAGTGTTGGGAGAATGTATCAGCTAATTTTAAGTGCCTCATCACCCAAATGGTGTGGTGATCGATGTCCGCCTTGAGAAGCTCTCGTAAATAAGTGATTCCTTGTCGGCATAATCAATAGCACTCGTATGAAGTCATCATGAAAGGATTAGAAAGGATCACTTAGAAAGGATCTTGGCGATCTGGAAGAATTAGCTCCCTATAAAACTAATATAATTAATATCGCTCCTTCATCAATGAGGAAGGGAGCTGTCTTTTTTGTCCGGTGGGAGTGGCCAGCTTATCCAGTGAATTTCAGTTAGCCTGCACGGGAGCAGGTTCACAGTTTTGGCTGTGTTGCTATGGTGATTTTTCTAAACTTGCTTCGAGGAACCGAGGGCCCTGGCCTCTAAGTAATCTGGCTGCCCTGGAGCTTTCAAATTTGCTTTTTTTTTTATTATTAAATAAAAACATTCTGAATACAGCACTTCAATTTAAGTAGGCTCTGCTGCTGCCCTGTCCACAGCAGTACCTTGTATTAACACAAGAAGAACACAACCCCACTTCATAACACCTGACTCTATACCTCTGCCACACCTTTACTATTTATTTAAGTTAACAGAGCCAAAGAGACCATTGTATTTATTGTTTTGGTTTTTGCCGTTATCATATTTATGATAGTGATTTCCTACCTATTTAGAGTTAAAAACACATCTTACAATTTAGACTTTTTTAAAATTATTTTAATTTTAAATTTTACAGCATGTCCACTGTAGTGGACCACAGGACAATTTTCGTGTGAAAAGACAGCCAAATATAGAAGATAAGAAAACTAACACATTATGGCTTTAGAGTGATATTAAACCAATAACACATTCAACTGGATTATAAAACAAAATAAGTCTTCATCTTTGAATAATGCTGCTAAATCTTCAAATACTTTGTTGTCAATGTACTTGAAAAAGTACTGAAGTGGACTCCAGTCCGCAGGTTGTAGAGTCATCTTGACAGTATAGAAGCCCAGGTAGCACAGGTGTGAATCTATTATGATGGAAAATAACACCATTAAATGAAAGCTAATAATAGGAATAATAATTAAACCTCAGACAAATCTATTTGGTTTAAAGGCAGTCAGGTCCTAGTGCATCATTGGGATCAAACAGCAGCCTACGTGCTACTCCTGGCCCACAGAGGACCACGTATTTCCTGCTCATCCTGTCTGTCTCTGAGTCTGTCTGCTCATCTGAGCCTCCTGTATCTTCTCCCTCTTCTTCTTCACCAGGCTCAAACTCATCCTCATCTCTCTCATCATCTGAAAGCTCCAAATATGATTCTCCCTCAACTATCTGGTGCAGCATCCTTTATGCTTGAGTTCTGTCTCCGACAACAATGTTGAGTCATTAAATACATACATTTTGATCTTGGTGTCCACTATAATTGACATTCATAAAAGGACTATTATTTAAATAAACAAATAACTGAAATGCTTCAGAACTAAATATATCATTCCTGACATGTTAATAAACAAGAAGATATATGAATATCATAGTAAAAAAGACAATAACTCAGCAATATTTGACTTTCCATAAAATGTGCTGGCTGATCTTGTGTGGAAAGAAACAGGAAGTTGTCATGATCCCACCCCTAGCCATGTGGTGTCAATGGAAAGCCCAGGATGCGCTCTTTAGAGCAGTGATTCTCAACTGATTCGTTTTCAGTGGGTCGCAGGCCTTTGCCTGAAAATAAAATAAAAAGCACAAAAAAAGCTGGTTTTATTTTGAAAGGACTTTTTTATGCAGCGGAGTGTCGTTATTTTGCCGGCTCTGGTTTCAACTGGTTTTGCACTTGTCCCTCCATGTTTTCAGCAGCATGTGCCAGGTTGGGTCAAACCATCCTGATATGGGGGAGACTCTGGGTTTTTAGGATAATTAAATTAAACAGCCTACTGAATATAACATTGACAACTGATGGCAGGAAAAAACTCTGGGGTTGAATGAATGAATGAATGAATTAATATATACTTTATTAATCCCCGAGGGGATTAATAAAGTATATATTCAGAGGAGAATTGAGTGCTGCTTAATTTTCTGTAAAGCACAATGTTTTTCAGTATTTACTGATGAGGTAATCTGAGGTCTGGCTCCGGGACCCACTATCACCCCTGAATGACAAGCCGCGACCAAAATCGAGGAACATTCTCAACTTCTTAAATGTATTGAATGAAAAGATGGTGCAGTTTGAACCTGAGATAGTACAGAATATGTATGCTAACACAAAAACAAGTTTAATAACCAAAACGAGCAGCTGGTGGCGATGATAGAGAGGGAACTATTCCCTTTTACACTCAATTAGCTGCATTTTAATTAAAAAACTAAAACTGCATCTTCAGGACACGAGGTATTACAACATATATAACAATTCAGAATCTTCAGCTATTTTTAAACAGACTCTACAGCTTTCATGCACAAACAGTCCAACAACTAAGAAGTAGTTTCAAAAAGACTGAAATGACCTAACTTTAACTGAGAACACACACTCACCGAATCTATGACAAACACTTTACTGTGGAACACGTCACTGTGTTGAGGAGCAGCTTTTCCACTAACTCAAAATAAATTAAACAAAAGTGGAATTCAAAAGTATTCATATATACAACATTAACTTCTCTTGTGATTACCTCATCAGTAAATACTGAAAAACATTGTGCTTTACAGAAAATTAAGCAGCACTCAATTCTCCTCCCAACCCCAGAGTTTTTTCCTGTCATGCAGGCAGCGCCATCAGTTGTCAATGTTATATTCAGTAGGCTGTTTAATTTAATTATCCTAAAAACCCAGAGTCTCCCCCATTACAGGATGGTTTGACCCAACCTGGCCCACACTGCTGAAAACATGGAGGGACAAGTGCAAAACCAGTTGAAACCAGAGCCGGCAAAATAACGACACTCCGCTGCATAAAAAGTCCTTTCAAAATAAAACCACAGGGCCTGCGACCCACTGAAAACGGGTCCCACCAGTTGAGAATCACTGCTCTAAGTAATCTGGCTGCCCTGGAGCTTTTCAAATTTGCATTTTTTTTTAAATAAAATTTAAATATTAAAAAAATGGAACATGGTGCTCTGATTGGTACAAACTCCACACACCAGAGTACCCAAGTACTTGGTTACTTGGGTGCTTGAGGTGATATAGCCAGAATGCCTTATGATAGCCTAAAAGCCCATTTAATTTGTCTTTTCTAATTATTATTTTTTTAAACCAAATCCCATTATGTTCTTCCCTTTTTCTGTTTAGGAAAGTAAATGACAAATTCCAACAGGTGTTTCACATCTATGGTACAACAAACAACGTGGTAAATATAGTTCAACTGCCGAATATATCTGTTTCAAATTGACACATATACAAACATGCGTACAACATTGTGTGTGTGTGGGGGGTCTCAGCGGTGGGACTGTCCCAGCTTCTCTATTCTAAGAGGAAGCACCAGAGTGTCGTGTAATAATAATTATTAGATAATACGCAGAGGTGAGAGGTGATGGTATCTGAAGGTCACACCCTGACTCCAGTGATCATGGAAGCTCTGAATGTAGCCAGGACGATGCACTCAGTGAAAAATAAGGTTAAATGATTAATGATTAAACTAATTATTTCTTCCCTCCCTCTGCAAAAATGTGCAACAAAGCTTTATGTGTGTGTTTGTGCCATGATATTATTATCTAAATAGTGTTTTGTAGGTCAGACCTTGCGACATGGCAGATAGTGGTTGCTATCAGGGGACATGAGCCATTCTTTGTGAATTGGCCCCAAAGAGTCTCCGGCCCCGCTAGTGGCCCTGTGGCGCTGCAGCGATGCTTCAGCAGCAGCTTTGAGGAAAATTATTCAGCATGCATTCAAGCAATTCTTCCTATGGGGAAGATTCACCCAATAGTTGTTGACCTCACAGTGACCAGACCTGTTCTCATCAGAGAACAGGTCAGGTGATCGCCTCAGGTGTCCTTCCATTGGTTGACTGGACCAAAGTGGTCATCAACCCATCAACCAAAAGAAACTGCACTAGTGCGGCTAAAAACTAAAGTTTCTTAGAAAGATGTGTTGTGACAATTGTGTTGAGGCGTCACAGTTTATATCGCTGAGCAGCGCTTCAGGACGCTGCACTCATCACGGCACCATTTTATTAAAAAGTTCCAGCACATAATTGTTCAGAAACAAACAAAACACTTTCATTCAGAAAGCATGAGGATGTTAATAGGTCGTGCAATTATAATTTAGAGTCGTTATGTATTTAAAAGGATGGGGAAATGAAACAAGCGACAACAGCATCGTTGTATTTAATCAACGAACTACATGCAGTTTTTAGCTTTACATTTTTTTGTATTATCAGTATTTTATTATGATTATTATCTTTTGTTTTGTTTTGTTTTTACTATCTTTCTTCCTCAAAACTGTCCCTGTTCAGTGTGTCAGTGAACGGCTCCATTGCTGTGGGAAGAGAGCTTTATTCATAATCCAAAATTTACACAGAGACTCCCAAGATCATAGACAGAAAATAGTGAATTCTGCTTTGGGATTAAAACCCACAAGCAGTTTGCTTTAAACAGCCACATTTAATCATTTCAAAGTACAGATTATACATTTCTGCAATATGGGTCAGACAATGGGCTTTTCATCCCAGAGGGAGCAACCTCCAAACAGCATTAGGTAATTTAGATGACATCACTCCTGCTCCGAGGTCACGGCTGCATTAACCTCTCACTCCCTCTGACACAACAGCCCTGCTTTTGTTGTATCTGTACTCATCATCGCTTCTCAACAGGAGGCGGACTGGAAGATTTATTTAATTATGAACAAAAGCAATATTATTGTATGTTCATATACCTCGTGGCATAAAGATGCATTACAGTGCTATCAGTGAACGTACATCCTGATCTGCAAAATCATCCAATACGGACACATTTCTAAGGCCTGTGCATTGTGAATATCACTTTTTAACTTTAATACTAGTGCACGCAGCAGAATACAACGCTTTATTATCTGCCCAGTCAGTTGATGGCAATGTGATACAACACAGCTTTAGATCAGAATGAGAGCACAGAGTCAAATTATGAATGGCACAAGGAATTTGATGCCTTTTTGTTGTTAAGATATTGATTTTGTTGGGGCCTGGAGGAGTGGGCCCCTGAAGTGTGGGCCCTGGACCTTGGGTCTCAGCTTGCAGCTGCTCTTACCACGTCACACTTATTATTTGTAGAAATACAGTTTGAATGCTTCATTCGCACTCTCTTTACGTAGGAAAGCTCATTGCTAGCGCCAGACAAGCAACCTGGTTTGGCTCCTTTTCTGTAAGCAGGGAAACATTTAAGTATGGTGGAATTAGCAAGTTAGCGAGTCCATGGGGACGGGTGGCTAGTTGGCTTGCTTGCTAATTCCTCCGCCACGCTACACTGGATACAGAACATGGGCTGCAGGAAGTGCTGGGTCCAACAGCTTGATGACGTCGTAGGCTGATGACAAACTGTCTGCTGATGAGGACCATTAGATATGCTTGAAAGACCCCCCAAAAAACTAGTAAGTGGACCTTGATTTAAGATTTACATTTTTTTCTTTTTAACTACTTATAAAGTAGCTTGAAAATTATCAAGATGATTTTCTCAATAAATTGCAAATGTAAAAAAACACTGCTGTGACAAACACACACACACACACACACACACACACACACACACACACACACACACACACACTTCCAAGATTACGTAACCTAACCCTTATCATTACCATTCAACCTTAAACCAAGTCTTCAGGATGTACATTTTGTCCCCTTTTTTACCCTAAAAAGGAAGGTGAGACCCCAAAATGTAAATGTATAAGTATATATATATATATATATATATATATATATATACAAGGTAAAACACAGACACATGCCATTCCGTTGTTGAAATCCAGTATAAGTACGAGTTGCTCTTGGTTAGTGTCATTAATCATCATCACACCACAACCCTTCCAGCTTTGACATAAACCACAAATGAACGCATGAGAAACCACATTTCATCTTATCAAGATATTTCTGTATAGACTCCTTATGTTCCTTAAAACACGAGAAAAACATCTTCCAACACTTGAACCTGTTTACGATAGAAATCTACTTGCTTGAAGAATCAGGCTGTCAAACTGATAAAAAATGGGATTTTTTAAATTAGGCTGAAATATTCTTAGTGCACTGACAGTCAGGGTGTCTATTATAACAAGCACTATATGGTAAAAAAAAACATTACATGACAATGATCATGAGGCCAATATGATCAATATCAAACAAACGAAGAATCATTAAAAACAAGCGTACCGTTTAACGTGCGCGCACACACACACACACACACACACACACACGTTGTGACATTGTTCCATGAAGCTTTCAGCCTTTAAAGGCTCAGCTCTAAACTTTTGTTCTGCCCTGCTCTTCACCTCAGCCAAACCCAGAGCATCAACTCACCAGCAGCCAGCCGGAGAGAGAGAGCCGAGAGGAGGAGGCAGAGAGCGAGAGCACCAGTCATCCTGCTGCTGCTCTCAACCCAGGACGCTCCATCTGTCATCAGAGCGGAGCCTCGTCTCATCTCCCATCCTTAAACTGAGGCTGATCGCTCTGCGCCGGGTTTATAAGCAGCCGATTACAGCCGCCCTCTCTCTCTCTCTCTCTCTCTCTCTCTCTCTCTCTCTGTCTCTCTCCCTGTCTCTCTATCTCTCTCTCGCTCAACTCTCTCTGTCACTCTCCCTGTCTCTCTGTGTCTCTCTGTCTCTCTCTATCTCTCTCTCTCTCTCTCTCTTTCTCTCTGTCCCTGTCAATTCAATTCAATTCAATGAGCTTTATTGGCATGAATGTAAAAAAACGACAATATTGCCAAAGTATTACAACAACAAGATTACACTAAATGTGTTAAAAGACAAGGAAACAGTTGTGTTTCTTCTTATTAATAATTGTGTGCGTGTGTGGAAAGTCTGGCTCTCTATATGAAAAGCTGGAGTGTTCCACATTATTTGTTTCTTTTTTAAGTTTGTTTGTTATGTGTGTGTGTGTGTGTGTGTGTGTGTGTGTGTGTGTGTGTGTGTGTGTGTGTGTGTGTGTGTAATTGGAATAAATTAATCGCGATTAGCATTTCTCCATTGACATCACTGTTAAAATTAGCTTAGACGCTAACTAGTCAAGTGAGTCATGTTAATTACCTTTTCTGGCCTGATGGCTTTGTGCTAAATCATACCTTAACATTCATGTGTATGGGCAGTTTGTAAAGTCATTTTCATACAAATTAAGGAAAAATTCTCACTAAAAACCCTAAACTCTACTCAGGATTACTGTGTCTTTATTTCATGGATCTGCTGTTAGCTTTCTGCTAAGCTAACTTCTAGAAGCAAGAGCAGAACACCTGCTGTATTCTGTGTCATGCTTAAGTATCAAGCCAGACCTTTTATTATTAAAGAGTATTATTAATACAATAATATTGTACATGACTCAGATCACACGAGTATACATTACATTTTCTGTAACTAGGCAACCAATCCACATTCTGTTTACAAGGATAGTCATCTGATCTGAGTCATGTGACTCAACCAGAAGAGGGCGGAGTTAATCCTTTAAAGGGATAACTCCTCCCTCTTCATCAACATCATCAAAGATTGGCTTTGAAGATATTGATGAAGTAATGGTATTTTCTATATATACAGAGTCCTCTGGGAAGAGTACTTGTTTTCCTTTTTTTATTTCATGTAAACTCAGCGAAAACAACTACTAGCAAGACACAACTAGCAATAGTTTACTCGTCCAACAGTACATTACTTGTCCAACAGTAGATTACTCACCAACAGTAGATTACTCACCAACAGTAGATTACTTGTCCAACAGTAGATTACTCACCAATAGTACATTACTTGTTCAACAGTAGATTACTCGTCCAACAGTAGATTACTTGTTCAACAGTAGATTACTCACCAATAGTACATTACTTGTTCAACAGTAGATTACTCACCAACAGTAGATTACTTGTTCAACAGTAGATTACTCGTCCAACAGTACATTACTTGTTCAACAGTAGATTACTCGTCCAACAGTACATTACTTGTTCAACAGTAGATTACTCGTCCAACAGTACATTACTTGTTCAACAGTAGATTACTCACCAACAGTACATTACTTGTCCAACAGTAGATTACTCACCAACAGTACATTACTGTGCTAACAATGCAAGAACAGACAGTTGCTGCCCCTCAAGACCAAATGGCAAATACGGAACTCCAATGGGAGCAGGAGAAGGATAAAATCCTGAAAACTCTCAAGAAAGAGAGAGCATTGAGAAAGAAAGCAGAGGCTGAGTTGAAAGCCGTTCTTAAATGTGGTCCCAGCCCAGCCGAAGAGGTTCACTCCCAGGGAAACCTGCAAACTCCCAGCACACCTGAGCAGGACCTGATCAAACAAGCCGTGGAGCTGGCTTTAGAGATTACATCACTCAAGAACCAGATCAGCGCCAATGATTTGAGAAATGAGGAAGAAAAAGGGAAACTGTTGGTTGCTCTCAAGAAAGAGAGAGTGCTGAGAAGGGAAGCACAGGCGACTAATAAAGTCCTTGAGAAGAAGCGTGAGGAGGAAAACAAAGCTATGGAGCAAAGTCTGAAGGCCAAGCAGGAAGAGATCAATTTCACAAAACGTCAGTGGAGCTCCCAGTCCCGACAGGCTGACAAGGCCCGTGACGAGAGAAGACAAAAGTTTAATGAAATTAATGCGGCCCTCAAAAAGAAGCTGAACCAAGCCATCGTAGAGCACAGTACTCTTCAGATTGAAACAACCGGCGAGAAGAAGGCTATGGAAGAAAAGATGGATGGGCAGCTTGCCAAAATGAACGAAAATGTCAAAGAACTTGAGGAACAGCTCAAGGACCACAAGATCAAACTGAAATCAACCGAACAAAAGATGGCCGGTCAACTTGATGAAAAAGTCAAAGAACTTCAGGAAGATATCAAGAACTACAAGATCATACTCATGGCGACAGAGGAAAAGATGATCAGTCAGCAAGCCAGAAACGACAACACCGTCACTGAACTTGAGGAACAATTCAAGCTGCTCACGCAGGAACATGTGGACCTTCAGGTCGCCAACCTGAAGCTTCAGGAGCTTTCACAAAAAACAGATAAAGAGAAGAAGCAAATAAAGAAGGATGCAGCAAAAGCTGCAAATGAGGTGGCAAAGAGGGAAGCCAACGAGGCGAAGGAGAACGCAAAGAGAGCAACGGAGTTACTGAAAACACAGAAGAAGGAGCGTGAAGCCCAGTTGAAGAGAGACAACAAGGAACAAAAAAGATTAGCAAAAGAAAGGAGGTTGAGGGAGAGGAGAGGTGAGCCGAGTGAGGCAAGTGAGCCGAGTGAGGCAAGTGAGCCGAGTGAGGCAGGTGAGCCGAGTGAGGCAAGTGAGGAGAGTCAGGCGAGTGGATAGAAGAGAGAGAGCTAATAGTATTTCTCTTCCCCACTCCCATCCTCCTTCCTAACAAACACCCTCTCACCCCCCACCCCCAGACTCCCTCCTCCTCTAATCAGCCATACATCCACTCTTCCACTCCATCACCTGTACCCCTCACTCTCAACAACGAGGCTGCGATGGAATGGTGAAACAAAAATGACAGACGTGATGTCCTGACTTTTTTGTCACCATTACCTTCTCCCTGTAAGATTGTGACACACATTTTGTTGCATGTTCTCCACCTGTTTGTTTGTAGAGGTTTTACTCCGGGCAATCCGGTTTCCCCCCAAACTCAAAGACATGCAGGTACAAATAAGAAAACTTTACCCCTCACTCTCAACAACGAGGCTGCGATGGAATGGGGAAATTAAAATGACGGACGTGATGCCCTGACTTTTTTCTCACCATTACCTTCTCCCTCTACAGTAGCTGTACAGGACCGGTTTCCCCACTAGCTCAGTGCTCTCGCTGAAGCTTACTGATAGGACACCAAGAATCACAGCTACTGGACTACTGAAGAGACTGCTCTCGCTCCCCTCTCCTCACACAGACTGTCTGGCCTGTTTCCCCACTAGCTCAGTGCTCTCGCTAAAGCTTACTGGTTGGACATCGATGATCAAAGCTACTGGAATAATAGTGAAGAGAGTGCTCTCGCTCCCTAGATGGGAACTAGAGCACTCTCTTCACTAGTATAGTAGCTGTGATCATCGGTGCCAGTAAGCTTCAGCGAGACCACTGAGCTAGTCTTGTGGGGAAACAGGCCAGACACAGTCTGTCTGAGGAGAGGAGAGCGAGAGCACTCTCTTCACTAGTCCAGTAGCTGTGATTCTTGGTGTCCTACCAGTAAGCTTCAGCGAGAGCACTGAGCTAGTGGGGAAACCGGTCCTGTACAGTAGCTGTACAGGTAGAAGGTAATGGGGAGGAAAAAGTCAGGACATCACGCCCGTCATTTTTAATTTCACCATTCCATCGCAGCCTCGTTGTTGAAAGTGAGGAGTACAGGTTTCTTATTTGTACCTGCATGTCTTTGAGTTTGGGGGGAAACCGGATTGCCCGGAGTAAAACCCCTACAAACAAACAGGTGGAGAACATGCAACAAAATGTGTGTCACAATCTTACAGGGAGAAGGTAATGGTGACAAAAAAAGTCAGGACATCACATCCGTCATTTTTGTTTCACCATTCCATCTCAATCCCTAAAATTGTGTCACAATCTTACAGGGAGAAGGTAATGGTGAGAGAAAACTATGTTTGGTTCCGTTCTCCACCTGTTTGTAGGGTTTTTACTCCGGGCAATCCGGTTTTCCCCCAAACTCAAAGAATCACAGCCACTGGACTAGTGAAGAGAGTGCTCTCGCTCCCCTCTCCTCACACTGGCGTGTTCAGGGAGTGGCCTAGGGTGGCACGGGCCACCCCTGAAATCTGATTGGCCACCCCAAGTGCCACCCCAATATCTTAAAATATGATTGGCTATATGCCCAGTCAGAGGCGGGCCACGGCACTGAATGTAAACTGCACTCTTGTTTAGAGTTGCAGTTCCTTCTCAAACCTGAGAGGCAGAGATGCG
Organism: Myoxocephalus aenaeus; assembly: GCA_038501785.1. Taxonomy (NCBI): domain Eukaryota; kingdom Metazoa; phylum Chordata; class Actinopteri; order Perciformes; family Cottidae; genus Myoxocephalus; species Myoxocephalus aenaeus. The sequence continues at coordinate 5,113,223 of JBAMJR010000059.1, read as the reverse complement.
CTAAAGTAGTATGTAGCCTGCAAAAAAAAAGGCGCGAAGAAGAAGAAGTTTGAAGGGCAAACCTACAGGTGAAACAAACTCATTCTATGGAAGCAACACGTCTCTGGAGCGTCGTCGTGAAAGATGTGAGTAGCCTACATTTTACTACACTTACTGTGCCTGTAGTTAAAAGCTGTAACGGTAATAAGCTAAACATTTACCCTGTCTTGTTTTATTTATTTTTATTGTAATTGGCACAAGGCTGTCATCATCTCATCTCATTAGCAAACACTGTTTTGACTGTCAACGATGCTAAAGCTAACATTTAGCTATTCTGTACTGCGTAACATTGTTATGTTAGACCCGTGTAACATCAATTACATTCGTGTGTATGCACAATTATCTATTGTACAACATATAAGAATGTCGTGCATTATGGGACTATTACAGTATGAAAAGAAGTCAGAATATAAAGGATTTCTTCAAAAGAAAGAAATCCAAAATGAGCCAGAGCAGGGGCAGAGCAGTCAGTCAGAGGATGAGAGCCAGCTTGTCCTGAAACAGACTTCAGCTTCAGCAGTACACATAGGTATGTGAAATCCTGATGGTTCAAGTTTGTTCTCATGTTTGAACTTACTCATTTGGTTTGACTGTAACATACCACTTAGTTTACTTAGGAAAGGCTGATTGTATTATCATTCTAATCACAGCTTATGTATTATTATAGAGTCACATGTGGATGGTAAAGATGAAAGACCCTCGACATCACATACACATCAGGGTATGTATGAATTTACTAGTGCTGTCATATTAGCGCGTTATTAACGGCGTTAACGCAAACCAATTTTAACGCCGTCAATTTTATTAACGGCGTTAACACATTTTAATTTTTCAAAAAAAATTTTTTACGCAAGCACCACGCCGGATGTAGCTCAACCGGAAGCAAAACAATAGGCACGCCGTTTGGGCTTGGAAGCTAGGCTAACGTTACGGTTTGAAATGAATGAATGGTGAGCGTGATACGGCAAAATGAATGATATTCAGTGAACTGCGAACAGGTGCGCGTGCCAGAAGGGAGCGCGAGTGAACACATTGAACACAGCAGGAGAGAACGCAACGTTAGCCAGCTAGCTAAAGCTCCGGTGGGAAATGATTAGCTTAAGCCGTGTTCACACCGGACGCAGCGCGTCCGGTGTGAACACGGCATAACGCTACCGTTTTTGAGGAGGTAGATTTTGAGGAGAGGGGACTGACAAGGCAGAAGGTAAAGTGGTCCACCGTTCTATCAATAAGCAGACCTGCCAACCTGTACGCAATTTGCGTAGCGGATACGCATTTTGACGTCAAAGTACGCTGGTAAAAATTTGTCTAAAATACATTTTAGACTAATTGACCAGCACACATTATATGCAATGCAATATAATGCATGACGAGTATTTAATGACTTCAATATATCAATATATAAGTTATATATCAAGGTTGGCAGGTCTGAATAAGGCTAAACTAGAAGTTAACACTAATACAAACATTATTTGTGCAGAATGAGTGTGTTAGGGGAGAAGGATGCAGCCATTGTTAAACAGCTGGATTGAAATGCAGCTGGAACTGGTCGTGGCTAAAACTGGAAGGCAAGATCTCAATAAAAGGGCAAGAGGTGTCCTTTCATCTAGGAGATGTATTCTCCAAAATCAACAGGCAGGGATTCACCAGATGCATTCTCTGCATCAAATATATAAATTATGCTAACAAAGGCAGCCTTGCTCTCCCTTACCACATTGTGCCTCATATACTGTAAATGTTAGACCAGTGACAGGCTGGCATGAAATGGCTTGCATAATACTTAGTAAGGAGGCCATAATAATTTTTGACTCATGGCTGAAGTTAAGTTTCTCCAGCTCTCCCCAGGTTGGCATAAAAAGCATCTCAAAATGCATCAGATTGATGCTTTAAAATATGGAATATTTAAATGTTTCTTACGGAGGAGCATGCCCCCGGACCCTCCTAGAGGGGTAATATCCTTCTCACCTTTTTCACCCCTGACCCGTTTTCATGCCAGGTGCACTCTATAATTTTATTTTGTAAACCCTTGTTTACCTGAAATGTGCAGTGATTTTATTTTGTACCGCCCTGTTTGGCAGTTGTTTTTCAATAAAATAAAGCAAGCCAATCCACTTTTTCATGTTGATAAGAGCATTAAAATGCAAAAAAAAAAAAAATGCGATTAATTGCGATTAATCGCGAGTTAACTATGACATAAATGCTATTAATTGCGATTAAATATTTTAATCGCTTGACAGCACTAGAATTTACCTTCTTTAAAACAATGAATGAATTGTAATACTAGGTAATACTAGAGTAACCAACACTATAGCACATGTAAAGTTTATAATTTGTTTGGTTAAATAATTTGTTCAAAGAGACGTATGTATTTTAAATATGTTTACACTTTATAGGCGGAGATTGACTGTGTTTTTTAATGTGCATTGTTTTCTTATGTTGGCTTTTGGAGTCACAGGTTAATTTGTAGCATTATTACTGTAACAAATCAGTGTTGAAACAAGATTTGTTACAAGTGATGTAAGCTTTTTTTATGCACACATAAGCTCTGGTAAGGTCAGCTATCTCTGTTGATAAAATATTCTACACGGTCTGTACCTCCAACCATTTACATTGTTGCACATGTAAAGTTTTGCACAGTTTTGTCAAGTAAATATTTTGCCCAAAGAGTCTTATTTATTTTAATTTTGTTTTAAAATGCACTTTCTTTATACAGAAAGTGCATTGTCTTTTTTGTATGTACTGTATATTATACCTTGGAAGGTTGTTTTGAAGTTAGAATAAAGTATGGTAGTTTTCAATCACATTTGTATGTTGCCTTTTCCTGAATGTTGTGACTAGTAGGTCTGTTCTTGCTTGCAGTGTTAGTAAGTGAAGTAGATATGGGTTGTGGATACAAAAATGGTAAATTAATGCTATGCCGACACCTGGGTGTGTGTGTGTATTTTCTTGTGTGTGTGTGTGTGTGTGTGTGCATACGTGAGTGTATATGTCTGCGCAGGCGCTCCTGCTCACACTTCATGCCACCCCTGCATATGTCAGTGCCCCACTGGTGCCACCCCTATCAAAAATGTCTGGACACGCCCCTGTCTCCTCACACAGTCTGTCGAGGAGAAGAGAGCGAGAGCACTCTCTTCACTAGTCCAGTGAAGAGGATTGCAATGGAATGGTGAAACAAAAATGACGGACGTGATGTCCCGACTTTTCCTCACCACCATCTTCCTGTAAACCCAATTATAATTTGAACTTTTGAACTCTAATTCCATGATTGAATGTTTAACAATTATTTCACTGACGCCCACACTAAAAAGTAGTGTGTGTGTGTGTGTGTGTGTGTGTGTGTCTGTCTGTGTCCTCATCTCTTACACACCCAGAGAAGTAAAGAGGCAGAAACAACACAGTTATCAAGCTTCATAAATCATACCCAGTATGGTGACTGATCATAAGTCTCATTAAAGCAGTGATCCTCAAGTGGTGGGTCGCGGACCCGTTTTCAGTGGGTCGCAGGTCCATGCCTGGGCGGAAATAAATTGTAAGAAAAAAAGTCCTGTGCTTTTATTTTGAAGGGGATTTTCTATTTTGAAGGGGTGTTCCGTCTATTCACAGTCCTTAACGCTGCGTTCACACCATGCTTTCCTGCAATGAGTTTACTCACCGGTCTACTTGATCATACGTGATCATACGCTTCATCCGCGCCGGAGAGGAGGAGGGGCTTATCGCCATGGAAACATCGACCATGGTAGAAATAACCACTATTTCTGCTTTGTACATGTTGTGGAAGTCCCACAAACATCGGAACATCAAACGCCCTCGTGTCTGGGTTCTAGGGCTGCAACTAACGATTATTATAATAATCGATCTGTAGATTATTTTTCCGATTAATCGATGAATCGGATAAAAAATAAAAAAATAAAAAAACATTAATTTCCAAACCTTTATTCAAAAACAGAACTGACCGTGCAAAAAATCTTCAGAAAGTGCACAACAGGTTGCTCCTTGAACATCCCTGAGCTAATAAATAAATAAATAAAAAGAAATGGACTAACACAAAAAACATACACATGTATGCTTTAGATCTGCCAAATATATAGGCTTTTTATTTATTTATAAAGTGCACAAAAATATGTATTTTTTTGTTTAAAGGGACCGTTGCTGTCAGAACAATAAATAATTTATAAAGAGAAAGAAAAATGCAAATCAGAAAACTTAACAGGATTTGTTTGAACGTCAGAACTTGCTCTCTACAATCACAGACGCACACACTCAGACGCACACACTCACAGACACACACTCACAGACGCACAAACTCAGAACTCCGAGAACGAGAGATGAGAATTCCTACATCATACAAAACAAATCAGAATAAACTGAAGGGGTTAACTAAATACCTACATTCTGTAGATACCTGAACATGAGGTTCTGATACATGGAGCAAACATACACACACACACACACACACACACACACACACACACACACACAAGCTAAACATGTTCCACCATAAAGGGCTATTGCACAGGCTACTGAACATGTTGCCAGATGGCTTTTCACACTTCTCCACGCCGGAGCACGTTGAACATTAGGAAAACCAACCTATGTAACCACTCAATGTATCAACGGATAGCTTACGGACTGCACTTTACCTAAAACAAAGTTATTAATTAGATAACGAACCACAAATCCAAGCAACAATTACTCTGCATGTCATAAAGCCACATAACACCGGACTTGTTGAACGCAGTTCGGCGTTCTGCACCTCAGAGGCTATATTTATATATTTACACATTGCTTCTTCTGAAGCCCCCGCGGTATTTTAAAACGAAGAAACGTGGTTTCAATAAGTCGTTATCTAACCCAACAGCGTGGCTCAAACACGGGGAATGGATGACTAGCTAGCGAGCTAACGACAACGGTTAGCCTAGCTGCTAAGTTATTGTAGCAAGCAATTCGACCAAACAGTGACATACGAAAGGATGCAACCGGCTGCACCAGAACCTTCCGGACCTTCTGTCCACTGTCTTTTTTTTTTTTGCTGCGCTGTGCTCCACGGACTCAAACTTTTCCGCAGCTTATTGAGTGCCGTAATAATCGCACGACACGACGAATCGATAATGGAATTCGTTGCCAACTCTTTTAATAGTTGTCATCTTGATGAGACAACACTGGGAAGTTACATTTAACACTAACCAGCTATTGCCAAACACACATTAGAAGGGACTGAATATAGTGACAGCAACATAATGCTCACGTTACTTTAAAAAGTGATAATTCAGTTTAACTGGACAAAACAGAAACCATTATATGCAGTAACTAATTCATATGAAACTAATTAGCGTTAAAGGTAATCCTTGTAGGCCATGTAATCAAAGGGAAGGTTTGCAGTATTTGCTATTTTACTGTCATCTATGGACATTAAAAACAATACATCACTATCAATCCTCCATTTTGAGCTCTCTTGCCCACATTGACAAATTTGAAGTTAGCTAGTTAGCTTTATTTTGACTTAACGTTAACTGTGCAGCACATTTAAGCTAACTTTCAACTTGGTTGCGTTACTCCTCTGATAGTCAGTATTTCAAGACAAAAAATAAGTGCATGTTGAACAACAATATAAAGTTATTCTAATGATTCTCTGTTCATAAGGTTTCATAAGTGATTTAGAGAAACTTACCACAGTCTTTCGAGAAGTGCAAAATGGCCGGTGAGGAGACTCCTGATGTTTGAGAGGAGAGGAGGAGGCGGAGCCTCACAGAGTACAGAGTACTTTCCAGAGTAGGCTTGAAGCAGTGAACAGTACATCAACACTGGGGGTGTTTTACTCTTGCCGTTGTTGTAATAACTCTGAAATAGTCAATGTACTTTGACACTGTATATTTTACACTAAAAAGTTGAACTGATTATTTTCACCAACAATGACCGATAGGTTGGGACCAAAGTGGTCATCAACCCATCAACCAAAAGAAACTGCACTAGTGCGGCTAAAAACTAAAGTTTCTTAGAAAGATGTGTTGTGACAATTGTGTTGAGGCGTCACAGTTTATATCGCTGAGCAGCGCTTCAGGACGCTGCACTCATCACGGCACCATTTTATTAAAAAGTTCCAGCACATAATTGTTCAGAAACAAACAAAACACTTTCATTCAGAAAGCATGAGGATGTTAATAGGTCGTGCAATTATAATTTAGAGTCGTTATGTATTTAAAAGGATGGGGAAATGAAACGAGCGACAACAGCATCGTTGTATTTAATCAACGAACTACATGCAGTTTTTAGCTTTACATTTTTTTGTATTATCAGTATTTTATTATGATTATTATCTTTTGTTTTGTTTTGTTTTTACTATCTTTCTTCCTCAAAACTCTCATTAACCTCTCACTCCCTCTGACACAACAGACCTGCTTTTGTTGTATCTGTACTCATCATCGCTTCTCAACAGGAGGCGGACTGGAAGATTTATTTAATTATGAACAAAAGCAATATTATTGTATGTTCATATACCTCGTGGCATAAAGATGCATTACAGTGCTATCAGTGAACGTACATCCTGATCTGCAAAATCATCCAATACGGACACATTTCTAAGGCCTGTGCATTGTGAATATCACTTTTTAACTTTAATACTAGTGCACGCAGCAGAATACAACGCTTTATTATCTGCCCAGTCAGTTGATGGCAATGTGATACAACACAGCTTTAGATCAGAATGAGAGCACAGAGTCAAATTATGAATGGCACAAGGAATTTGATGCCTTTTTGTTGTTAAGATATTGATTTTGTTGGGGCCTGGAGGAGTGGGCCCCTGAAGTGTGGGCCCTGGACCTTGGGTCTCAGCTTGCAGCTGCTCTTACCACGTCACACGTATTATTTGTAGAAATACAGTTTGAATGCTTCATTCGCACTCTCTTTACGTAGGAAAGCTCATTGCTAGCGCCAGACAAGCAACCTGGTTTGGCTCCTTTTCTGTAAGCAGGGAAACATTTAAGTATGGTGGAATTAGCAAGTTAGCGAGTCCATGGGGACGGGTGGCTAGTTGGCTTGCTTGCTAATTCCTCCGCCACGCTACACTGGATACAGAACATGGGCTGCAGGAAGTGCCGGGTCCAACAGCTTGATGACGTCGTAGGCTGATGACAAACTGTCTGCTGATGAGGACCATTAGATATGCTTGAAAGACCCCCCAAAAAACTAGTAAGTGGACCTTGATTTAAGATTTACATTTTTTTCTTTTTAACTACTTATAAAGTAGCTTGAAAATTATCAAGATGATTTTCTCAATAAATTGCAAATGTAAAAAAACACTGCTGTGACAAACACACACACACACACACACACACACACACACACACACACACACACACACACACACACACACACACACACACTTCCAAGATTACGTAACCTAACCCTTATCATTACCATTCAACCTTAAACCAAGTCTTCAGGATGTACATTTTGTCCCCTTTTTGACCCTAAAAAGGAAGGTGAGACCCCAAAATGTAAATGTATAAGTATATATATATATATATATATATATATATATATATATATATATATATATATATACATGGTAAAACACAGACACATGCCATTCCGTAGTTGAAATCCAGTATAAGTACAAGTTACTCTTGGTTAGTGTCATTAATCATCATCACACCACAACCCTTCCAGCTTTGACATAAACCACAAATGAACGCATGAGAAACCACATTTCATCTTATCAAGATATTTCTGTATAGACTCCTTATGTTCCTTAAAACACGAGAAAAACATCTTCCAACACTTGAACCTGTTTACGATAGAAATCTACTTGCTTGAAGAATCAGGCTGTCAAACTGATAAAAAATGGGATTTTTTAAATTAGGCTGAAATATTCTTAGTGCACTGACAGTCAGGGTGTCTATTATAACAAGCACTATATGGTAAAAAAAAAACATTACATGACAATGATCATGAGGCCAATATGATCAATATCAAACAAACGAAGAATCATTAAAAACAAGCGTACCGTTTAACGTGCGCGCACACACACACACACACACACACACACACACACACACACACACACACACACGTTGTGACATTGTTCCATGAAGCTTTCAGCCTTTAAAGGCTCAGCTCTAAACTTTTGTTCTGCCCTGCTCTTCACCTCAGCCAAACCCAGAGCATCAACTCACCAGCAGCCAGCCGGAGAGAGAGAGCCGAGAGGAGGAGGCAGAGAGCGAGAGCACCAGTCATCCTGCTGCTGCTCTCAACCCAGGACGCTCCATCTGTCATCAGAGCGGAGCCTCGTCTCATCTCCCATCCTTAAACTGAGGCTGCTCGCTCTGCGCCGGGTTTATAAGCAGCCGATTACAGCCGCCCTCTCTCTCTCTCTCTCTCTCTCTCTCTGTCTCTCTCCCTGTCTCTCTATCTCTCTCTCGCTCAACTCTCTCTGTCACTCTCCCTGTCTCTCTGTGTCTCTCTGTCTCTCTCTATCTCTCTCTCTCTCTTTCTCTCTGTCCCTGTCAATTCAATTCAATTCAATGAGCTTTATTGGCATGAATGTAAAAAAACGACAATATTGCCAAAGTATTACAACAACAAGATTACACTAAATGTGTTAAAAGACAAGGAAACAGTTGTGTTTCTTCTTATTAATAATTGTGTGCGTGTGTGGAAAGACCAGAGCTCGGCAAATGTCTGGCTCTCTATATGAAAAGCTGGAGTGTTCCACATTATTTGTTTCTTTTTTAAGTTTGTTTGTTATGTGTGTGTGTGTGTGTGTGTGTGTGTGTGTGTGTGTGTGTGTAATTGGAATAAATTAATCGCGATTAGCATTTCTCCATTGACATCACTGTTAAAATTAGCTTAGACGCTAACTAGTCAAGTGAGTCATGTTAATTACCTTTTCTGGCCTGATGGCTTTGTGCTAAATCATACCTTAACATTCATGTGTATGGGCAGTTTGTAAGGTCATTTTCATACAAATTAAGGAAAAATTCTCACTAAAAACCCTAAACTCTACTCAGGATTACTGTGTCTTTATTTCATGGATCTGCTGTTAGCTTTCTGCTAAGCTAACTTCTAGAAGCAAGAGCAGAACACCTGCTGTATTCTGTGTCATGCTTAAGTATCAAGCCAGACCTTTTATTATTAAAGAGTATTATTAATACAATAATATTGTACATGACTCAGATCACACGAGTATACATTACATTTTCTGTAACTAGGCAACCAATCCACATTCTGTTTACAAGGATAGTCATCTGATCTGAGTCATGTGACTCAACCAGAAGAGGGCGGAGTTAATCCTTTAAAGGGATAACTCCTCCCTCTTCATCAACATCATCAAAGATTGGCTTTGAAGATATTGATGAAGTAATGGTATTTTCTATATATACAGAGTCCTCTGGGAAGAGTACTTGTTTTCCTTTTTTTATTTCATGTAAACTCAGCGAAAACAACTACTAGCAAGACACAACTAGCAATAGTTTACTCGTCCAACAGTACATTACTTGTCCAACAGTAGATTACTCACCAACAGTAGATTACTCACCAATAGTACATTACTTGTTCAACAGTAGATTACTCACCAATAGTACATTACTTGTTCAACAGTAGATTACTCACCAACAGTACATTACTTGTTCAACAGTAGATTACTTGTCCAACAGTAGATTACTCGTCCAACAGTACATTACTTGTTCAACAGTAGATTACTCACCAATAGTACATTACTTGTTCAACAGTAGATTACTCACCAACAGTACATTACTTGTTCAACAGTAGATTACTCACCAACAGTACATTACTTGTTCAACAGTAGATTACTCACCAACAGTACATTACTTGTTCAACAGTAGATTACTCGTCCAACAGTACATTACTTGTTCAACAGTAGATTACTCGTCCAACAGTACATTACTTGTTCAACAGTAGATTACTCACCAACAGTACATTACTTGTCCAACAGTAGATTACTCACCAACAGTACATTACTGTGCTAACAATGCAAGAACAGACAGTTGCTGCCCCTCAAGACCAAATGGCAAATACGGAACTCCAATGGGAGCAGGAGAAGGATAAAATCCTGAAAACTCTCAAGAAAGAGAGAGCATTGAGAAAGAAAGCAGAGGCTGAGTTGAAAGCCGTTCTTAAATGTGGTCCCAGCCCAGCCGAAGAGGTTCACTCCCAGGGAAACCTGCAAACTCCCAGCACACCTGAGCAGGACCTGATCAAACAAGCCGTGGAGCTGGCTTTAGAGATTACATCACTCAAGAACCAGATCAGCGCCAATGATTTGAGAAATGAGGAAGAAAAAGGGAAACTGTTGGTTGCTCTCAAGAAAGAGAGAGTGCTGAGAAGGGAAGCACAGGCGACTAATAAAGTCCTTGAGAAGAAGCGTGAGGAGGAAAACAAAGCTATGGAGCAAAGTCTGAAGGCCAAGCAGGAAGAGATCAATTTCACAAAACGTCAGTGGAGCTCCCAGTCCCGACAGGCTGACAAGGCCCGTGACGAGAGAAGACAAAAGTTTAATGAAATTAATGCGGCCCTCAAAAAGAAGCTGAACCAAGCCATTGTAGAGCACAGTACTCTTCAGATTGAAACAACCGGCGAGAAGAAGGCTATGGAAGAAAAGATGGATGGGCAGCTTGCCAAAATGAACGAAAATGTCAAAGAACTTGAGGAACAGCTCAAGGACCACAAGATCAAACTGAAATCAACCGAACAAAAGATGGCCGGTCAACTTGATGAAAAAGTCAAAGAACTTCAGGAAGATATCAAGAACTACAAGATCATACTCATGGCGACAGAGGAAAAGATGATCAGTCAGCAAGCCAGAAACGACAACACCGTCACTGAACTTGAGGAACAATTCAAGCTGCTCACGCAGGAACATGTGGACCTTCAGGTCGCCAACCTGAAGCTTCAGGAGCTTTCACAAAAAACAGATAAAGAGAAGAAGCAAATAAAGAAGGATGCAGCAAAAGCTGCAAATGAGGTGGCAAAGAGGGAAGCCAACGAGGCGAAGGAGAACGCAAAGAGAGCAACGGAGTTACTGAAAACACAGAAGAAGGAGCGTGAAGCCCAGTTGAAGAGAGACAACAAGGAACAAAAAAGATTAGCAAAAGAAAGGAGGTTGAGGGAGAGGAGAGGTGAGCCGAGTGAGGCAAGTGAGCCGAGTGAGGCAAGTGAGGAGAGTCAGGCGAGTGGATAGAAGAGAGAGAGCTAATAGTATTTCTCTTCCCCACTCCCATCCTCCTTCCTAACAAACACCCTCTCACCCCCCACCCCCAGACTCCCTCCTCCTCTAATCAGCCATACATCCACTCTTCCACTCCATCACCTGTACCCCTCACTCTCAACAACGAGGCTGCGATGGAATGGTGAAACAAAAATGACAGACATGATGTCCTGACTTTTTTGTCACCATTACCTTCTCCCTGTAAGATTGTGACACACATTTTGTTGCATGTTCTCCACCTGTTTGTTTGTAGAGGTTTTACTCCGGGCAATCCGGTTTCCCCCCAAACTCAAAGACATGCAGGTACAAATAAGAAAACTTTACCCCTCACTCTCAACAACGAGGCTGCGATGGAATGGGGAAATTAAAATGACGGACGTGATGCCCTGACTTTTTTCTCACCATTACCTTCTCCCTCTACAGTAGCTGTACAGGACCGGTTTCCCCACTAGCTCAGTGCTCTCGCTGAAGCTTACTGATAGGACACCAAGAATCACAGCTACTGGACTACTGAAGAGACTGCTCTCGCTCCCCTCTCCTCACACAGACTGTCTGGCCTGTTTCCCCACTAGCTCAGTGCTCTCGCTAAAGCTTACTGGTTGGACATCGATGATCAAAGCTACTGGAATAATAGTGAAGAGAGTGCTCTCGCTCCCTAGATGGGAACTAGAGCACTCTCTTCACTAGTATAGTAGCTGTGATCATCGGTGCCAGTAAGCTTCAGCGAGACCACTGAGCTAGTCTTGTGGGGAAACAGGCCAGACACAGTCTGTCTAGGAGAGGAGAGCGAGAGCACTCTCTTCACTAGTCCAGTAGCTGTGATTCTTGGTGTCCTACCAGTAAGCTTCAGCGAGAGCACTGAGCTAGTGGGGAAACCGGTCCTGTACAGTAGCTGTACAGGTAGAAGGTAATGGGGAGGAAAAAGTCAGGACATCACGCCCGTCATTTTTAATTTCACCATTCCATCGCAGCCTCGTTGTTGAAAGTGAGGGGTACAGGTTTCTTATTTGTACCTGCATGTCTTTGAGTTTTGGGGGAAACCGGATTGCCCGGAGTAAAACCCCTACAAACAAACAGGTGGAGAACATGCAACAAAATGTGTGTCACAATCTTACAGGGAGAAGGTAATGGTGACAAAAAAAGTCAGGACATCACATCCGTCATTTTTGTTTCACCATTCCATCTCAATCCCTAAAATTGTGTCACAATCTTACAGGGAGAAGGTAATGGTGAGAGAAAACTATGTTTGGTTCCGTTCTCCACCTGTTTGTAGGGTTTTTACTCCGGGCAATCCGGTTTTCCCCCAAACTCAAAGAATCACAGCCACTGGACTAGTGAAGAGAGTGCTCTCGCTCCCCTCTCCTCACACTGGCGTGTTCAGGGAGTGGCCTAGGGTGGCACGGGCCACCCCTGAAATCTGATTGGCCACCCCAAGTGCCACCCCAATATCTTAAAATATGATTGGCTATATGCCCAGTCAGAGGCGGGCCACGGCACTGAATGTAAACTGCACTCTTGTTTAGAGTTGTAGTTCCTTCTCAAACCTGAGAGGCAGAGATGCGCTAAAGTAGTATGTAGCCTGCAAAAAAAAAGGCGCGAAGAAGAAGAAGTTTGAACGGCAAACCTACAGGTGAAACAAACTCAGTCTATGGAAGCAACACGTCTCTGGAGCGTCGTCGTGAAAGATGTGAGTAGCCTACATTTTACTACACTTACTGTGCCTGTAGTTAAAAGCTGTAACGGTAATAAGCTAAACATTTACCCTGTCTTGTTTTATTTATTTTTATTGTAATTGGCACAAGGCTGTCATCATCTCATCTCATTAGCAAACACTGTTTTGACTGTCAACCAGTGGTGTATAAAGTACCCAAAAGCCGTACTTGAGTAAAAGTAAAGATACCTTACTGGAAAATTACTCCAGTAAAAGTAAAAGTCACCTATTAAAATACTACTTGAGTAAAAGTCTTAAAGTATCTGATATTTTCTGTATTATCAAAAGTATTTTTCTGATATAAAATGTACTTAAGTATTGAAAGTAAAAGTACAAGTACATGCTTTTAATAAAAAAGCAAAGGGTCAGAATTATGAGAATTATAAAGTTTATTCTTTTAAGTGCTGTGGCCACCATGACCAAGGACCAGGAGTTGTGTTGAAAATAACTGGGTTGGCTGTGATCCATCCATATATATTATGTTCAACATAATATAATATTGTACCTAAGTATACTCTTGCAAAAAACTACTTAAGTACAGTAACGAAGTATTTCTACTTCGTTACTATACACCACTGCTGTCAACGATGCTAAAGCTAACATTTAGCTATTCTGTACTGCGTAACATTGTTATGTTAGACCCGTGTAACATCAATTACATTCGTGTGTATGCACAATTATCTATTGTACAACATATAAGAATGTCGTGCATTATGGGACTATTACAGTATGAAAAGAAGTCAGAATATAAAGGATTTCTTCAAAAGAAAGAAATCCAAAATAGAGCCAGAGCAGGGGCAGAGCAGTCAGTCAGAGGATGAGAGCCAGCTTGTCCTGAAACAGACTTCAGCTTCAGCTGTACACATAGGTATGTGAAATCCTGATGGTTCAAGTTTGTTCTCATGTTTGAACTTACTCATTTGGTTTGACTGTAACATACCACTTAGTTTACTTAGGAAAGGCTGATTGTATTATCATTCTAATCACAGCTTATGTATTATTATAGAGTCACATGTGGATGGTAAAGATGAAAGACCCTCGACATCACATACACATCAGGGTATGTATGAATTTACTAGTGCTGTCATATTAGCGCGTTATTAACGGCATTAACGCAAACCAATTTTAACGCCGTCAATTTTATTAACGGCGTTAACACATTTTAATTTTTCAATTTTTTTTTTTTACGCGAGCACCACGCCGGATGTAGCTCAACCGGAAGCAAAACAATAGGCACGCCGTTTGGGCTTGGAAGCTAGGCTAACGTTACGGTTTGAAATGAATGAATGGTGAGCGCGATACGGCAAAATGAATGATATTCAGTGAACTGCGAACAGGTGCGCGTGCCAGAAGGGAGCGCGAGTGAACACATTGAACACAGCAGGAGAGAACGCAACGTTAGCCAGCTAGCTAAAGCTCCGGTGGGAAATGATTAGCTTAACGCTACCGTTTTTGAGGAGGTAGATTTTGAGGAGAGGGGACTGACAAGGCAGAAGGTAAAGTGGTCCACCGTTCTATCAATAAGCAGACCTGCCAACCTGTACGCAATTTGCGTAGCGGATACGCATTTTGACGTCAAAGTACGCTGGTAAAAATTAGTCTAAAATAAATTTTAGACTAATTGACCAGCACACATTATATGCAATGCAATATAATGCATGACGAGTATTTAATGACTTATCAATATATAGGTTATATATCAAGGTTGGCAGGTCTGAATAAGGCTAAACTAGAAGTTAACACTAATACAAACATTATTTGTGCAGAATGAGTGTGTTAGGGGAGAAGGATGCAGCCATTGTTAAACAGCTGGATTGAAATGCAGCTGGAACTGGTCGTGGCTAAAACTGGAAGGCAAGATCTCAATAAAAGGGCAAGAGGTGTCCTTTCATCTAGGAGATGTATTCTCCAAAATAAACAGGCAGGGATTCGCCAGATGCATTCTCTGCATCAAATATATAAATTATGCTAACAAAGGCAGCCATGCTCTCCCTTACCACATTGTGCCTCATATACTGTAAATGTTAGACCAGTGACAGGCTGGCATGAAATGGCTTGCATAATACTTAGTAAGGAGGCCATAATAATTTTTGACTCATGGCTGAAGTTAAGTTTCTCCAGCTCTCCCCAGGTTGGCATAAAAAGCATCTCAAAATGCATCAGATTGATGCTTTAAAATATGGAATATTTAAATGTTTCTTACGGGGGAGCATGCCCCCGGACTCTCCTAGAGGGGTAATATCCTTCTCACCTTTTTCACCCCTGACCCGTTTTCATGCCTGGTGCACTCTATAATTTTATTTTGTAAACCCTTGTTTACCTGAAATGTGCAGTGATTTTATTTTGTACCGCCCTGTTTGGCAGTTGTTTTTCAATAAAATAAAGCAAGCCAATCCACTTTTTCATGTTGATAAGAGCATTAAAATGCAAAAAAAAAAAAATGCGATTAATTGCGATTAATCGCGAGTTAACTATGACATAAATGCTATTAATCGCGATTAAATATTTTAATCGCTTGACAGCACTAGAATTTACCTTCTTTAAAACAATGAATGAATTGTAATACTAGGTAATACTAGAGTAACCAACACTATAGCACATGTAAAGTTTATAATTTGTTTGGTTAAATAATTTGTTCAAAGAGACGTATGTATTTTAAATATGTTTTCACTTTATAGGCGGAGATTGACTGTGTTTTTTAATGTGCATTGTTTTCTTATGTTGGCTTTTGGAGTCACAGGTTAATTTGTAGCATTATTACTGTAACAAATCAGTGTTGAAACAAGATTTGTTACAAGTGATGTAAGCTTTTTTTATGCACACATAAGCTCTGGTAAGGTCAGCTATCTCTGTTGATAAAATATTCTACACGGTCTGTACCTCCAACCATTTACATTGTTGCACATGTAAAGTTTTGCACAGTTTTGTCAAGTAAATATTTTGCCCAAAGAGTCTTATTTATTTTAATTTTGTTTTAAAATGCACTTTCTTTATACAGAAAGTGCATTGTCTTTTTTGTATGTACTGTATATTATACCTTGGAAGGTTGTTTTGAAGTTAGAATAAAGTATGGTAGTTTTCAATCACATTTGTATGTTGCCTTTTCCTGAATGTTGTGACTAGTAGGTCTGTTCTTGCTTGCAGTGTTAGTAAGTGAAGTAGATATGGGTTGTGGATACAAAAATGGTAAATTAATGCTATGCCGACACCTGGGTGTGTGTGTGTATTTTCTTGTGTGTGTGTGTGTGTGTGCGTGTGTGTGCATACGTGAGTGTATATGTCTGCGCAGGCGCTCCTGCTCACACTTCATGCCACCCCTGCATATGTCAGTGCCCCACTGGTGCCACCCCTATCAAAAATGTCTGGACACGCCCCTGTCTCCTCACACAGTCTGTCTAGGAGAGGAGAGCGAGAGCACTCTCTTCACTAGTCCAGTGAAGAGGGTTGCAATGGAATGGTGAAACAAAAATGACGGACGTGATGTCCCGACTTTTCCTCACCACCATCTTCCTGTAAACCCAATTATAATTTGAACTTTTGAACTCTAATTCCATGATTGAATGTTTAACAATTATTTCACTGACGCCCACACTAAAAAGTAGTGTGTGTGTGTGTGTGTGTGTGTGTGTGTGTGTGTGTGTGTGTCCTCATCTCTTACACACCCAGAGAAGTAAAGAGGCAGAAACAACACAGTTATCAAGCTTCATAAATCATACCCAGTATGGTGACTGATCATAAGTCTCATTAAAGCAGTGATCCTCAACTGGTGGGTCGCGGACCCGTTTTCAGTGGGTCGCAGGTCCATGCCTGGGCGGAAATAAATTGTAAGAAAAAAAGTCCTGTGCTTTTTTTTTGAAGGGGTGTTCCGTCTATTCACAGTCCTTAACGCTGCATTCACACCACGCTTTCCTGCAATGAGTTTACTCACCGGTCTACTTGATCATACGTGATCATACGCTTCATCCGCGCCGGAGAGGAGGAGGGGCTTATCGCCATGGAAACATCGACCATGGTAGAAATAACCACTATTTCTGCTTTGTACATGTTGTGGAAGTCCCACAAACATCGGAACATCAAACGCCCTCGTGTCTGGGTTCTAGGGCTGCAACTAACGATTATTATAATAATCGATCTGTAGATTATTTTTCCGATTAATCGATGAATCGGATAAAAAATAAATAAATAAAAAAACATTAATTTCCAAACCTTTATTCAAAAACAGAACTGACCGTGCAAAAAATCTTCAGAAAGTGCACAACAGGTTGCTCCTTGAACATCCCTGAGCTAATAAATAAATAAATAAAAAGAAATGGACTAACACAAAAAACATACACATGTATGCTTTACATCTGCCAAATATATAGGCTTTTTATTTATTTATAAAGTGCACAAAAATATGTATTTTTTTGTTTAAAGGGACCGTTGCTATCAGAACAATAAATAATTTATAAAGAGAAAGAAAAATGCAAATCAGAAAACTTAACAGGATTTGTTTGAACGTCAGAACTTGCTCTCTACAATCACAGACGCACACACTCAGACGCACACACTCACAGACACACACTCACAGACGCACAAACTCAGAACTCCGAGAACGAGAGATGAGAATTCCTACATCATACAAAACAAATCAGAATAAACTGAAGGGGTTAACTAAATACCTACATTCTGTAGATACCTGAACATGAGGTTCTGATACATGGAGCAAACATACACACACACACACACACACACACACACACACAAACACACACACACACACACACACACACACACACACACAAGCTAAACATGTTCCACCATAAAGGGCTATTGCACAGGCTACTGAACATGTTGCCAGATGGCTTTTCACACTTCTCCACGCCGGAGCACGTTGAACATTAGGAAAACCAACCTATGTAACCACTCAATGTATCAACGGATAGCTTACGGACTGCACTTTACCTAAAACAAAGTTATTAATTAGATAACGAACCACAAATCCAAGCAACAATTACTCTGCATGTCATAAAGCCACATAACACCGGACTTGTTGAACGCAGTTCGGCGTTCTGCACCTCAGAGGCTATATTTATATATTTACACATTGCTTCTTCTGAAGCCCCCGCGGTATTTTAAAACGAAGAAACGTGGTTTCAATAAGTCGTTATCTAACCCAACAGCGTGGCTCAAACACGGGGAATGGATGACTAGCTAGCGAGCTAACGACAACGGTTAGCCTAGCTGCTAAGTTATTGTAGCAAGCAATTCGACCAAACAGTGACATACGAAAGGATGCAACCGGCTGCACCAGAACCTTCCGGACCTTCTGTCCACTGTCTTTTTCTTTTTGCTGCGCTGTGCTCCACGGACTCAAACTTCTCCGCAGCTTATTGAGTGCCGTAATAATCGCACGACACGACGAATCGATAATGGAATTCGTTGCCAACTCTTTTAATAATCAAATTTTAGCGATTTTATCAAGTCGTTGTTATCTACTGGGTAAATAAATGCATGAATAAATACAGGAATAAATAAATAAATGCTTAAATAAATGTATAAATAAATAAATCTATAAATAAATCTATAAATAAATACAGGAATAAATAAATAAATACAGGAATAGATAAATATAAGTTATACCTAAACAGGACATCATTAAATAAATCTATTTCTACATTTCTGTATTTCTTCATTTATTTATGCCTGTATTTATGTGTCCACAGTATTGCTTCATTTAATTATTTCTGTGTCCTCATATGCAAATGACCTTGGGCGGTCCGAACCTCTGTCTAAAGCATGATTGGTCACAGGAGTGTGATCGCACCTGGTATGTTATGCTCTACTACTTCTGCCTTGCACATGTTGTTGAAGTTGGCAAGCTCAGCTAACCGTTAGCAGAAGTCGTCGTTAGCACTTGGCAACTTGGCATTGTTATTACAAGCCATTTCAAATCAATTGCGATCTTTAGCAGATTTAGAGCAGTGGTTCTTAACCTTTTTGACCTCGGGGCCCAACTTTTCAAGTACAAAGTGCCCCGTGGCCCATTCAAATATTAACACTGTATTGGTTTATTAACTAATTGATCACACTCTTGGTTTGATTTGTATTCAATAACTAAATCAAATCTACCTACAGTTCAACGAGCAAAAACCTTGTCAAATAAATTACAAAAACAAGGGGGACTCTAAAAAAAACTGAGAAGAAAATTGAAATTTGATAAATACATAATGTGGTAATAAAAGAAATACACTGTGTACACAAATATTAGGAAAGTAGTTTGTTTTAGGTTTAATTATATTACTGAACTACTACAGTGCTCTCGGTTAATCCACAATGTTAATAAACCTCAAACCTGAATATCTAAGACAGTAAAAGTGAGGTTTTTATTTTCTTAGGAGAATATCTGTGTGTTCACAATTATTGGGCAACTATTAGTGTGCAGACAAGTGTGCACACAATTCAAAATAATAATTTTCAAATGAAATAAACTGTAAATAACATTTAAATAAAGTGCAAATTAAAATATAGCCTTATGATGTGAATGATATGCTTCAGCAGTCTTCATGTTAGCAGAACCAGAAGTTGCTCTTCATATCTGTGACAGCTGGCTTTCACAGCACATTGGGAGTTGCTTGTCAGTGACAGACAGACCTTTTCTGCATCTATAGTACACTGTCCTTTATCTGGAAAAATCCCACCGGCTTTCTCACAAGCGTTGGATGCTTGGTCTCTAGATACCGCTTTAGCTGTGACGCCTTCAGTGCTGCGTTAGCTAGCGAGACTAGCGTTAGCGAGACTAGCGTTAGCGAGACTAGCGTTAGCGAGGCTAGCGTTAGCGAGGCTAGCGTTAGCCCACACTCCACACAGGCATTTGCATATAAGGACACAGAAATACAGGCATAAATAAATGAGGAAATACATACGGACACATAAATACAGACAGAAATAAATGAAGAAATACAGAAATGTAGAAATAGATTTATTTAATGATGTCCTGTTTAGGTATCAACTTATATTTATGTATTCCTGTATTTATTTATTTGACCATTTATTAATTTATTCCTGTATTTATTCATGCATTTATTTATTTATACTGTCCTCCATAGTATTACCTTGTGTCCTTAAATTGGACTTTCGTGTTTTTAATCGACTATAAAAGGGAATATAGTCGGGAATATTCTGCTCTTCCTCTTCCCTCTGAAGGTGGGTGGGATACATGTACCCAGGCTACAGAGGGCGCCAGTATGTGTTTGAGCACGGAGACTTCAAGCACTGGAACGATTGGGGAGCCACTGCACCTCAGATCCAGTCCGTCCGACGTGTGCGGGACATGCAGTGGCACAAGAGAGGGTGCTATATTGCTCCTGCACCTACACCTCCCAATCCCAATCCCACTCCCAATCCTAACCCTGCTCCCAACCTCAAATCCCAAACTCAACCCTAACTTTAACACCAGCAGCTAAAGGCAGCTGGTCAGTCCCCAGTCCTGTTAGTCTAGAATATTTGACCCTGACACTTTGAAAAACTGTAACTGACCACAATGAAACATGTAATTCTGTTGAAAATAAAGGTTTTGGCCCCGGTTTTGGTTATCTGAAAATCATTGCACGTTATTTATTCTGCATAAATTAACACTGGAAAAGTATTTTTATTTAGAGTCTTTTGAAGATTGTGCGTCTGTGAGCCCTATAAGATTGTGTCGAACCCATCGACACAATTTAGTTCACGAAATAAGAATAGAGTCCGAGGCAACGACTAAAGAGCAAACCGGCACTGTGAATAATAAAAGGCTCAGTTGTGAGTGACATTCAAATGGAAATAGAGGAGTCTCAGTCAGAAGTCTTTATTCACCAATTTTCTTTCTACGTGTGACAAGTGGCATTTTTTTAAAAAGAGCAATTTTAATTTAAAAAGACCTATTTCAGGATTTGTTACAGATAAAAAATGAACTCTTCCTCCTGTAAAGAACAAAATGGAGGCGTTACTCTCCTGTTTTATAACCAGATCAAACATGAAGGCCACAATTGAAAAATGAAAACTGTTTAGTACTAGGGTTGAGAAAGCGCCAGGCATCTGCGACTGCATATTGCTCCATAAACATCTGAATTACTTTTGCTGATTTAGATAGACCAGAGGGCTTATTGGATGATCGATTAAATCAAATCCCCTTTGACCAAACCTGCAAAGTAAATTCAAAGTATATGGACTCTTTCAAAGTTATAACAACAACGCTAAGAGTAATTACTACCAACCTATCGGTCATTGTTGGTGAAAATAATCAGTTCAACTTTTTAGTGTAAAATATACAGTGTCAAAGTACATTGACTATTTCAGAGTTATTACAACAACGGCAAGAGTAAAACACCCCCAGTGTTGATGTACTGTTCACTGCTTCAAGCCTACACTGGAAAGTACTCTGTACTCTGTGAGGCTCCGCCTCCTCCTCTCCTCTCAAACATCAGGAGTCTCCTCACCGGCCATTTTGCACTTCTCGAAAGACTGTGGTAAGTTTCTCTAAATCACTTATGAAACCTTATGAACAGAGAATCATTAGAATAACTTTATATTGTTGTTCAACATGCACTAATTTTTTGTCTTGAAATACTGACTATCAGAGGAGTAACGCAACCAAGTTGAAAGTTAGCTTAAATGTGCTGCACAGTTAAGTCAAAATAAAGCTAACTAGCTAACTTCAAATTTGTCAATGTGGGCAAGAGAGCTTAAAATGGAGGATTGATAGTGATGTATTGTTTTTAATGTCCATAGATGACAGTAAAATAGCAAATACTGCAAACCTTCCCTTTGATTACATGGCCTACAAGGATTACCTTTAACGCTAATTAGTTTCATATGAATTAGTTACTGCATATAATGGTTTCTGTTTTGTCCAGTTAAACTGTCAATGTCCCTTTCAATGGCTCTCATGTCAACGGCAAGCGGCTCGTAGAAATGATACGTGACTAACATGACGAGAATCAACACCTCGTGGTTGTGTTCCTCCACCAACCAGTCAAGTTGCAGCTCACATCCATGTCTGTCCAAAAATGTCTTTGCGTCATCATTTTATCTATCAAATCTACATTTATCTTGACGTATTACTAAACATGTGTTTTGTGAGGTCACAGTGACCTTGACCGTTGACCTCCACAATCGAATCAGTGCTTGCCAGCTGGTGAAAGCCAATCCAAGAGTCCCTCTCCAGGAACTACATGTCTGGCATGTAATTGAAATACAAGAACCTAATTTCTGTCGTTTCCCTTTTGGATGCCTGCTTACAATCTGACACCTGGTTGCTCATTTCTTACAGAGGTTGACACCCAGAAACGTCCCAAACAAAGTGAAATAAGAACATCCATGCAGAGGGCAGGGTCTCTGTAGACACTGACACCACCACACACTCCTACTGGGTCAGAAGAGATGATGGAGAGGATTATTTCTGTATCAGTCTATACATTGTTTTTTTATGAAAATCCTACTCATTGTGCCTTTAAGCTAAATCCTTTTTCAGCTGCTGTGAAAAATGAGGACAGCAGTACTGCGCTGTAAGCCAGCAGAGATCATTTTCTGGAACATAGTGTTGCATGTTATTTGATTCCTTACCAACATCATTCAGTTTACACCATCTGGAGTGGCATTTGATTGCATGTGAAACAGTGGGACAAAATTGCCTATGTAAGGCAAACACAGGGCGCAAAATTATTTTAGCCCAGGACCCAACTAATCCAACCCTTTTGGTCTCCCATATTTGATACAGCTGTCCACCTGTTGCTGGTACCTGTGTGTGGAGGCTGGATCCTTGGATGACGGTGACTCGGTTGGCACAGCTGGCCCACGCAGCGTCTTCCAGTGTCAGCAGACTGCAGACCGGCTCAGAGCCCACAGACACCAGCTGGCACGAGTCCACGTCCCACAGTCTCTCTGAGGGCAAGAATGGTCCATGGTTTAACACCCACTGTAATACTGTGAATGGGGACCAGTCTCAGTTGAAAGTCAAACCAGCATGACGCCAGTGATGGAAGGGTTCTTCAGTGAGAATGAGAACTCACCACCAGCCCTTCTGTGGTAAACAGCCACTTTGCCATTGGCCAGTCCAGCGAAGAGGAAAGACAGCGAGTGCTTGAGGCAGAGGACAGGACAGCTGTCGGGGTTCACCAAGGTGGACAGGCAATGCACAGCTGTGTCCACGCTGCTGTACACATCGATGCTGGCAGACAAGGAGACACTACAGTGAAGTCAAATCACCACACCTCAAATGGAAGAGACGTTAACAGGAAAAGGTCAAAACCTGAGACTCTCCGATGGATGTCAACCTCATCAAGTACAGAGCTAGAGTCAGGACATGGTTAGCCTAGCTTAGCATAAAGACTGGAAGCATGGGGAAACAGCTGGCCTGGCTCTGTCCAAAGTTCAAAAGTACACCTACCAACAGGTTTTAAGTTCACTAAAGATCATGTTGTATTTGATCTGTTTAATGTGTCCACAGCTGACTCCCTGGACATAGCTTTGTGTCTACAGACTGATGCTCTGAGCTGTGGAGATGACTGACCTGCCGTCCTGCAGGCCAACACAGATGATGTTTCCTATCTGGGCTGCAGACTGGGCCTTCTCAGCCTCCCTCTCCTCTGGGCTGGGACACGGCTCCTTCACATACTCCAGACAGAGGACCGGGGCCCTGAGCGGGACGGTCTTGACCAGACGAGGAGCGGCTAGGTTCAGTGAGAAGATCTCCACTTGGCCGTGGTTAAAGTCGCTTCCTCCACCTGCAACCTGAGCTCCGTCAGAGACAAAAAGCTTATTTCAGTCAATAAATGACAATAAGATATACACAGAAACAAATACAGCTCAAGAATAAATTAAACATCATGAATAAATGTGATGACAATTCCTTAAAAAAAAAAGATACAAGCCTTAGATAATGTGTACTTTGGTATCCAAGATGAGTACAACTGACTGATATAATATATGAGCAAATACTGGCCATGGGTAAGAAGGAAGCTAAGGATGGCACGTTGTTATGAGAATACATTTGAGAATACATTTTGAAGTTACTCAAAGTGGCAGGAATATATATGTATACCCACTTAATTGATGAATATTGATGCCACTGAAAAGATTGCTCTGTTTTATGAACGGTTGGACAGAAGTCTCCTTCTTTGATTATTCAAATTACAGTTTAAATATAAACCATGCCTTGTATTATACCTAAAATACAATATTTGGTCATTGTTAACACAAAATGGAGAAAACTAGCGAGCTGTACTAAACTGATGATCATTCAAAACCATTGCTGCAAACATTATGGAAAAGGTGAGACTGTTTACTGCCTTCAAAATGATTCAGCAACAACAGATCTGAAATCAGCTGTTGTCTTGTCCCTCAGTGAGGCCGCACAGCAAATGCAGTTCAGCATTACTCCACATGGAGAGTTGTATATATGCGCTGTAGAATAGTAGTTTATGGACATACTGTGCAGCACTTTAAGCTTTCCTCAGTGCAGAGTATCTGCTCCTCAAAGGGGGACACCCTCAGGCCCACTCCCATCGTACTCACCCAGAGGTAACCTGTACTCACCCAGAGGTAACCTGTACTCACCCAGATGTAACCTGTACTCACCCAGAGGTAACCTGTACTCACCCAGAGGTAACCCTGTACTCACCCAGAGGTAACCCTGTGGTAGAGACGTACTGGCAATGCAGAAACCCAGCAGGCTGGACTGAGACGGACTGTGAAGAGCTGCCTCCAGCTGCACAGACAGACAGAGAGAGGCATGCTTCATTTAGGACAAGACTCCTGGACTCCCACATGTACAGGAAGAGGCGTTAAATATGCCCCGACACCAGATGGAAACCTTTTTCATCGGTCATAACTTTCAAAATACAAAAAATCACTGCAGTTTCCAAGAAAATAGGTCAAAGAGATGAAGAGTACACGCTACAGTGATCCCAAGTAGGATTCAACTGCTGTTCAGAGCCCCCATAGAAGCATTATGGAACATACTGAATATGAATATATGCTAAATATATTACTGTTATCGACGGCCCACCACTTTTTAACTGGTTGTGGCAGTGGTGGGCCGTCGACGCAGACCCCTACGCCGTAGCCTGACGTGCACCTCCCAAAAATCCTAACTACGCGTCGCGTTGACGCGGACCGCAACGCTGTGATTGGTCCGCTCAGAACGTAATTTCCGGCAGTTGCTCTTTCCGGTTTGTCTTCCTACACCGACATTTTTAAAGTTCTTGTAGACCGGTAGTAACAATGGACCAAACAGAAGAACGAATCATCGACTCCAAACACAGCCGCTTCAACCTGGTCGCCATTGTTTACTGTGACCGGAAGAAAAAGCAAGGATTCGGCTATAACCCCTGAAACCACACAGCCACACAGGCACACCCCCCTGGCGGCATGGCGGTTAATTGCAGAGCAACGCGGACCCTCGACGCAGAACTTCGAATGCTCAACGACGGCGTCACGTCGACGCCGTAGGTACGCCGTCGACCTGATGGAGAAGCATAAATTAGGCTGTGTGTTCATGAAATCATCTACGTCACACGTGAGATTGGACCAACAGCAGAGAACCGTTTTCTATTTGACTTTTTTGAACATGTGTTAACACTAGGAATGCTTCGATCAATCCAAGAGGATTTATGACACCAGTACACGTGTAGCGGTCCTGGTTGTTAATCAATAATCATATCATGTTCGATCAATATCTTAAGTCTGCTGCACTTTAATCAGAATCAGAATCTGCTTCATTGGCAAAAAAAAAAAAAAGTAGAACAGGGGTAAGCATAGACATTTAACTACTATTTACAAATATAAATATGCAAAAGTATATGTGTATGAACATAAAACACAACAACAATGACAAAGAAATGGAAGTAGTTGTGCAGTATGACTGATTAAGTGTCATACTTAATCAGTATGGCACTTAATCAGCCATACTGATGGCCAGTGGAAAGAAGCTCTTCTGGTTTCTGGTGTTGTCGGTTTTTCTTCTGTAGCCGGTGGGGTCCAGCAGGCCTACACACTCAAGCAGGGATCGTTGGCTGAAAGCCTGTTTTCTAACTTTTCATTGGATCTCCTCTTTGTGACCCTTATCTCCTCGGCAGTGTGTCTCTGGCCTGGTTACAAGACCCTAGTCCCCTCCACCTTGCTATCTGACCTTTAATATTTACTGGAATGTATATTGATCTAAAGGGAGTGCGGTTGTTCAGATAACAAAAGGGCGAGGGAGTTCAAGATTCAAGATGTTTTTACTGTCATATGCACAGATAACAGAGTTATTCTATACAATGAAATGCTTATTTAGCTGGGTCTTCCTAACACACACAGAATTAGAATAAACTTAAGGTAATAAATAAATAAAAATAAGGCACAAAATATAAAAGATATAACAGTATTGCACAAAAAAGATATAATGATATAATATAATAATAATAATAATTAATATAATAATAATAATAAATAAAATATGATAATAGTATTAGTATTGTTCAGTGTACACAGTTCGCATCTAAATATAATAAATACTGTTCGATGTCTTCACAGTCTCCGACCTTACAGACTCACATTTTAGAAGATGCTCCAAACTAAATGCAGTTGCAATAAAAATATATACATAACAAATCTTAAACGTAATATTGATATGCTGTGTGAAGCGTGGAATGACATTTACTTTGTCCAGCAGCACTTTGTCTGCTGTAGTCCATTCTGATTGTAAACTGAGAGAAAACCTAAACATTTGCAAACATAATCAGGATCCCAAACTGCAGCCAAACCGTTTATAGTTGGCGTGTTAAGATAATCAGGAGATGATGTGATGTCACTGATAGCTGCACTCGGGAGGGAGGAACTCCCCTAGAGGCCCTTTGATAGGACAGATCCTATCAGGTCCTCGAGGACGGCGTCTCCACTAAATCCCATCAGCGGGACGCGATACCCGATTCACAGCTGACGCGATTAGAGAGGCGTCTCGTGAGGCTGCAGTACGCAAACAAACACGCCCCCAACCCCCACACACACACCTTCTTCTTTTTTTATGAATGAATGCCGAGACCCACGTGATCCGGCTCAGCCAATGAGCAGCTCGCAACCTGCACACCGCTCAACCCGCAGCTCTGCAGCAACAAGAGGTCACTATAAACGCCCGGGAGCGTGGATAGGAGAGAAGCAGAGAAGAGAGGACAGGACAGCCTGCAGCAGCTCCAGTCAGGCTCTCCTCACGCGCGCACGCTACGGAACATAGGAAGAGGTCTGCGGCTCGTGATTTAGTTTTTCGCCCCACGTCAGACGCGCCATGCCGCTGAAAAACGGCAACACCGTGGCGGTGGAGCGGCGCGTGGACCTGGCCTCGCTCTTCTGCATGATTGGGCGCCATGGTCCCGCCGTGGCTCTGGCCGTGTTAGCGATGGTGTCCGTGCTGGCGGGTCTCGTCATCTACCGGACCGTGAGGGGGAAGCGGAGGAAGGCCACGGCCGCAGCAGCGGCTGCGGCTGCGGCCGGGGACGGAGACGGCGGGAGCCCCGCCGGAGCGGAGGGAGACGCGTCGGTGTTGCGGGAAAGGTATCGCTCCGCGGAGTCAACAGGTAAGAAAACATATTCATTGAAAAATGTCCAGGAATAAGAGCGTTGTGTCTAACCCTCTCGGTTCAAGACCTCTGCCTTACTTCACTTTAAGGTGAAACCCGTCACCAGTTAAAGTGCTGAGGAATATCATTCAAATATTATTATTCACTATATTCATTCATTCTAGTGTGAGTTAGGTTCCAGTGAGACTGGAATATATAAGTATGCCCTCATAACCTACTATAAAAGACATTAATACCTCTGGACTATTAGTAAAAGATGACCTCACACGCTCATCCAATTGCACTTCATAGCAGCTGCACGTGCTGTTTGCACATGTTGGCTGTGATTGAATGTAACTCAGCAAACTAAACTGCAGATTCTGAGCTGTATTGTAGACTTGCTTTACCAGAGTATTATCACAACAATGTATGTGTATACTTTAGTGCTGCGTTACTTTGCAGATTAGGATTGTTACAAACAAAACGTTTGAGATCATAAACAGTCAATATAATGATTCCGTAATACTATTAAAGTAATATATGTAATAAAACAGCACTAGCTAAATGTACTCAAATAATCAAATTGCCCTTAATTGTATATAAGGGATCCATATAAGGGATTAATCTACACGGGTCAAATGGATTGATGGGTACACAAGAGATTATTTTTTTTGGGCTGGTCAAATAAACCCAACAAACAAATGATTGCATTGATTACTCATCCTGTGATTAGATCTTCTGCTGTGTTGTCATTTAAAAAAAAAAGGTACAAAGGTGAATAAGACAAAGTGCAACACAACAACAAAAAAACCAATATATTTGTCTTTTGATATTAATTCATCAAATATTTTAACTTGAATGAATCTAAACCCATTTAATTAACATTAACCATTCCATAGTCTTCTATTATCATTTTCTAGTTAAAAAGTTACAAAAGAAAAGACTTATTGTATTTTTCAAATAAAAAAATCCTAAATTATATTTATGTATAGTATTTGAAATGTATATCAAGTTCTTTTTTTCACCACCTTATTTCTTATAATAGACGTGAAGGAAGACGTTGATCTGAGCCTGAGTGGTCTCGGGGTCCGGCACCGTCGGGCCGCTGCTGAGAAGACACCCGCGCCATGTTCCCCTCCCGAGAGCATCCGAGGGCCGGGCATTGAACGCACCGCCACGGACGACGCAGAGGAAGCGGCAGCGACGCACGCCGAGGAGGCCAATCGGAGCCCGCGGAGTGATGCTTCCATGGGGGATGCTGTTGATTGCCACCCGTGTGAAAGCGGCGACGCGATCGAGGAAGAGTTCCGCGACAGCTGCTTGAAGGAGCCTGAGCCGATTAATGCCGACAACCATGAGCAGGGAGAGGAGGTAAGCAGCCACTGGCTCTCTGTTTGAGGTTACATGCAAGATGCATGCGAATTAAAATGTCATCAGCCAGTTGGCCCATTTAATATATTGAGCTTGAGAAGTGCTGGTAAGCGGATTTTGTCGCCTTCATACAGAGCCACTGTCATATGGTTACTTTCCAGTCCATGTGCAACGCTGAGCTTGGCTAATTATCAGTGACTGTAGCGTCACATTCAGCAGACAGATACGAGAGCGGCATCTTTTCTACTCAGTCGAAGGAAGGAAAATAAGTGCATTTCCAAATTTGTCTGAACTATTTCTTCAAGGAGTTTGAGCACCAACCCAGTGGGAATATTTCTCTCTCGTGCTACATATACCCACTTTCCCTCAGACCTCATTCTCTCTGTGGTCTCGGACGAGCACAGAGTATTTTCAATCTTGTGTGTATTGTTGTGTCTACTGTCAGACAAAGTTAGAGACGTTGACTTTTTATTTGTGTGTCTAGGTGTCAGCGGCAGAATGTCAAGAAGATGAGGGTGTGACCCCGGAGGAGGATGTTCTTGACGAGACGTCCAGGCAAGAGGACAACTTTCAGTGTGCTTTGAGCGACCCGGTGTGCTTCCAGCAAACCTCTAATATGAATGAAAACGACAATGACGACGGGCTGCGTGATAATAAAACCACAAATTCCGCTGGGTCCAAGTCTGAAGAGCCTGTCATTCACACCGAAGATGTGCCTGTACCTTGGTTCTACTCTGGCAAAGATGAGGAGTTTGAGCGAGAGAATACAGACGGCATAGATTTCTGCAACACTCGCCTTTCTCCAGAGGGGGAAAGTAGAAACGAGAGTGAGGCGGCAGAAGAGCTCCGATTGGACCACGTGCTAATTGGTCAACCGGCTGAGATCCAGTCCTCAACATTCCAGCGACAATCAAACCTACCACCTGTGACGGAGGAGGGGCCGCCACCCCTTGGAGACAGTGACTGGGTAGAAGACGGTGAATGGGTAGAAGACGGTGGTCCGGCTGGTGAAGGAGTTGTACGTGAAGACCACTGGAACAAATTGGACGCTGATACAGTTCCATCTCTTGATGAAGACTCCAATTCTCCTACTCTTGGCCCTCAAATGCCACCACACGAGACAGAAAATTGGCCTGAAAACCTCAGAGATGGCGCAGCCGTGGCGTTGGCAGAAGAGCACATTGACCAAGTGCTCCACCACCATGTTCCATCTCCCTACGAAGGCCAACAAGGCATCCAAACGATAAGTAATGAATCTTTTGACCAGGCAAGTGCCGCTGCTGATCCGGATACAGCTGCAAACGTACCTAATGTAATAGTTGAAGATGTATGTTGTCCTCACCTGCAATCCATTTGCCAAGACCAACAAATTGACCACGTGGAAAATAATGAAGAGACGAGAGTCGATTCTGCTCCTGATGCAGCACTTTTAATGTCTGAAAAACTATCTCGTCCTGACACACGGTCTTCCTCCCAAGACCAGCAAGATTTTTCCGACATGACCGCCGGCGCTGCTCCCGTCATGATGGAGGTCATGAATCCTCCCTTGTGTCAAATTGACTTGCCGTCTTTCGATCAATTTGCGCTGAGGGATAATGACATATCCTGTGCTGGTGTTGGTGAAGAGAGTGGGATTTCAAGCATGGCCGCCAGCCCTGAAGCCGGTAACAAGTATGACGTCATCTTTGAAAACATGGTGCTTCCGGTGATGGATTATGATCTGAAGTCTGAGGGACAGACGGAGGCTCGAAACAGCCTCTTTGCTGATGATGCAGACATATCCGTTATTGAAGAGGATACAGCAGGTATGGAGTTCGGGCCTTCGCATCGCTCCCAGCCACCTCGCAGTGAGCGCGCAGCTTGGACTATTTATGAATCCTTCGCATCCAGCCAGGACACGTTTGGCCACGAGATTGAGCATAATTACTACAGAACCATGGATCAGTTTGCGACGCAGATTGCAGACGCCGTTACTTGCTTCACCGAAAAGCAGTCGGACATGAACATTGTTGTGGAGAAGAAAGGAGGAAGCGTTGAAATGAAGGAGGAGGAGGAGGAGAAAGAAGAGGACTATGAAAAGTCAGAAATCAGTATCATGGAGGCAACTATGGACCATAATGAATGGATCATGGATAGTAACTACCAAGACTTTCCCTGGATGAATCTTTCCGACCCATCTTTTGCCGTAGACGACGATACAAAAAGCAACCGGCTTCCCTCTGAAGAATGCCAATACAGCTCTGTTGTAGCAGACACCACTTGTACGTACACCACAGATATCCCGCCTACCGCTGAAGTCAAACAAAACGGCACTCTCTCCCTTGTCGACGAAAACACAGAAAACATCAAAAGCGCCGTGGTGGTCCAGCCCATAGCTCAGAATATCGACGTGACCTTCAGCGTCCATTATTTCACCCAATCGCCGTACCAGACGGTGGCTGTCACAGGAAACCAGGAGGAGCTGGGGAACTGGAAGGGTTTCGTCCCGCTGGAGAAAGCCGAGGACGGGCACTGGGCCGCGGTGGTCCGCCTGCCCGCAGAGAGCCACGTGGAGTGGAAGTTTGTGGTGGTGGACAAGGGCGAGGTGTGTCGCTGGGAGGAATGTGGCAACCGCCTCCTCCACACGGGTACCGGAGACGAACTGCTGGTGCACGAATGTTGGGCACGCTTGTGAGAGAGCGAGAGAATGTCATTTGGCTCGTTCAGGGCGCTTTGGTACCGGATCCTGAACCAGATAGTCAAGTTTGTTTGTCACAAGACCCAAGATGAGGATACGGTGGAGACAAATGACCCCATGTGTATCATGTCATACACACGTCCTAGTAAGCATTGATTTAGTGAACATGGGGGTCATTAAGAGAATACATTAGAGGTCAAGTTTACACAGAACCATTGCTATGATTTAACCTTTTTTTTTTTTTTTAAGCCCAGAAGTGTTTTGACCTGCATACACCCGTCCTCTAACCGGGCTTTTCTTAGAGGGTTGCTCTTTGATAGCCTGTCACTATGTGGATCTTTTAAGGGAACTGAAAAGATTGTCATTACAAGACAGAATCATTACATAAATGTGTTTTTATCTATAATTATGCAAATCGCACCTCTGAGAAATTGGGTGACTTAATGCAAGTGTTAATTTGTGTAAATGGAGACTTTACTATAATGTCCGTATGCTGCTTAAATACTCCCCAACTATCGATGAGAATGAATGCACATAGATCACTTTTACTATAGCAATAATGAATGCAATAACCGTATATTGTACCCTGTTTGACTGGTGCAGATATTTTAATGTGTTTACCACTAATACTGTGATATAGTTGTAACTTTGATGCCGCTTGTATCACCTGGGACTGTGTGCATGCAATATTGTCCCATGGTGGTTCTATGAATGTGCCTTTTTCTAATTTTTGTGTTTATAATACATCAAAATAATGTGGCTTTTATTTTTCAAAGACCGCTTTGCTGGCCATCTTATTTGTTTCGCTGTAACTTGTATTGCATTTCTTACAGTATGTTGATTATTTTCTCAAAACAGCTGTCACTGTTTTTTTGGGTCAAATTTCAATTCTTAATCAGTACAGGCTACGGTCTCTATATCTCAGATCAGAGTATCTTGTTATGCAATACTGTGAAGATGATGCTACTCTTTAATGTCACTGTCGGGTGGAGTTGGTTGCCAAATAAACAAATGTTCCAAGTCTGTCATATCCTGGGATTTAATGTTTCTCATCAGTTAATTCATTGAATGAATTTGGTTCCAACATGAGTTGGGGGACAAAAGTGTCTCACTCACATCTACATACACACCTACATACAGGATAACATGACAATCCATTTCCAATTATCTTAGAATGTGAATTATAGCCTGGATCATTTGATGCACAAACATTTGAT
Source organism: Myoxocephalus aenaeus (assembly GCA_038501785.1). NCBI lineage: Eukaryota > Metazoa > Chordata > Actinopteri > Perciformes > Cottidae > Myoxocephalus > Myoxocephalus aenaeus. The sequence continues at coordinate 5,080,435 of JBAMJR010000059.1, read as the reverse complement.
TTTTCTTTTTTTTTTTTGTCCCCCAAAGCTTCAGGTTTCTTACGTCATGGAAAACCTGGAAAAGTCATGGCATTTTAAAATGATTATTTCCAGGCCTTATAGTCCTTGGAAAAGAAGAAAAGAAATCCCAAAAGTTTAGTAAAAGTCATGGGAATGTGTTATATTCATGTGTTCATGACGTTCATTTACGCTGAGTTTGAAATAATGAATATGCTTTTAAAAGAAAGACGCTCAAAATATAAGCAGGCATACATACAGGCATCTATATAAATGTGTATTCTTTTAATCAAACTATTGTCTCGCTCATTTGTGTCATTTAAGGTTTACTGTATGCTTTGGAATCCTCATTGTTAGTTTAAATATTACATTTTCTCACTTTTTCATGTTTACACCGAGATTTCACAAAACATGGAAATTTGGTTTAAAGTCATGGAAATCCATTGGTCAAAATGTGTATGAACCCTGAAGCTTAATGTTTTATTTAGGCACACGAGGATGCATCAACCAGAATGCACCTGGCTGTGTCTGTACTGAAGTTGTTTAATCAACTGAAGACAGATATTTGCAGATCTCCATTTCAAATGATCTCTTCAATTTGGCCACTCTTAATATTTCTGAACCAGGCAGCCACACGATGCACTGGTGTCATCTAAATGTATGTGAATCATTAACTGCGGTTGCAACAAATAAACAAACACCAACACAGCCTTTGTGGGGTCTTGTGAGGTAACGCACTCAACAAACTCTTTGACCTGATGCCCAAATCTGCTTAAATTTACCCTGATTCCTACCAAAAGCCGAGACCCGTGACCTTGTTCCGAGTCCAGTCTGGCTCAGAGGTGGCTCGCGCAGTTAGCCGCCATCTTTTCCTGCCAGCTTGTCAGCGCCCGCACTGAAGAGAGGGTGCTCTTCTTCCTCTTCCAGACTCGCACGTACACGCGCGCACAAATGCAATGTTTTGCCAGTTCTATAAATGATTAATCTGCACTGCAGGGAGCGGCCGGGTTTATGTGAGGTTATTTCAGAGGATAAAACCCAAAACGTAAGCAGCGCTGAAAGAGGGGAGGCGGAAGATGCACTATGGGAGGAAATCCGTAAATTAGATGCTTAATGCTTCATGGGCAGTCTGGCGAAGAGAGGATTCAGAGAAAGTCACGGACAGTGTGAATGAACAAGATGGCTCACAGCAAGGCGAATAAACCAAGCATATATATATATATATATATATATACACTCACCTAAAGGATTATTAGGAACACCATACTAATACTGTGTTTGACCCCCTTTCGCCTTCAGAACTGCCTTAATTCTACGTGGCATTGATTCAACAAGGTGCTGAAAGCATTCTTTAGAAATGTTGGCCCATATTGATAGGATAGCATCTTGCAGTTGATGGAGATTTGTGGGATGCACATCCAGGGCACGAAGCTCCCGTTCCACCACATCCCAAAGATGCTCTATTGGGTTGAGATCTGGTGACTGTGGGGGCCATTTTAGTACAGTGAACTCATTGTCATGTTCAAGAAACCAATTTGAAATGATTGGAGCTTTGTGACATGGTGCATTATCCTGCTGGAAGTAGCCATCAGAGGATGGGTACATGGTGGCCATAAAGGGATGGACATGGTCAGAAACAATGCTCAGGTAGGCCGTGGCATTTAAACGATGCCCAATTGGCACTAAGGGGCCTAAAGTGTGCCAAGAAAACATCCCCACACCATTACACCACCACCACCAGCCTGCACAGTGGTAACAAGGCATGATGGATCCATGTTCTCATTCTGATTACGCCAAATTCTGAATCTGAATGTCTCAACAGAAATCGAGACTCATCAGACCAGGCAACATTTTTCCAGTCTTCAACTGTCCAATTTTGGTGAGCTCTTGCAAATTGTAGCCTCTTTTTCCTATTTGTAGTGGAGATGAGTGGTACCCGGTGGGGTCTTCTGCTGTTGTAGCCCATCCGCCTCAAGGTTGTGCGTGTTGTGGCTTCACAAATGCTTTGCTGCATACCTCGGTTGTAACGAGTGGTTATTTCAGTCAAAGTTGCTCTTCTATCAGCTTGAATCAGTCGGCCCATTCTCCTCTGACCTCTAGCATCAACAAGGCATTTTCGCCCACAGGACAGCCGCATACTGGATGTTTTTCCCTTTTCACACCATTCTTTGTAAACCCTAGAAATGGTTGTGCGTGAAAATCCCAGTAACTGAGCAGATTGTGAAATACTCAGACCGGCCCGTCTGGCACCAACAACCATGCCATGCTCAAAATTGCTTAAATCACCTTTCTTTCCCATTCTGACATTCAGTTTGGAGTTCAGGAGATTGTCTTGACCAGGACCAGCCATGTGATTGGTTGATTAGATAATTGCATTAATGAGAAATTGAACAGGTGTTCCTAATAATCCTTTAGGTGAGTGTATATGTGTGTTTGTGTGTGTGTGTGTGTGTGTGGATATGTGAAAAGAATATGGCACACATATTTTGCCAGCCTAATAGGAATCAGAGGAAACTAACATGTCTCTCATGTTAACCTTCCACTGTGTGTCATCGACATGATAATGTGACCGCCTATGAAATATGATCCCTGCCGCTGTTCCACATTTGGAAGACCCCTCCCCCCATCCGAAGTGACCAATACTTACAGGAGCCTCTCTCCTCAGGGTATTGAACCCTGAACATTGAGCGCATGCTGTTTTAGCCAGAACAAGGCCTCTGGGACTCATTGGACTCGCCTCAAACAGGGGTCATCGGAACTCTGCCCAGGCGTGGGTCACGTGATCTCTATTTTTTTTTTAAACAGGAGTTCAGGGAACTTTTGCCCGTTTGCCCTCCAGCGCAGAGAGCCAAATACAACAACACACAATTTTATAGAGAGGCTCTGTTCAGTAAAGGAATGTTTCCTATCCCGGTGTGTCACCAACCAGACCAGCCTGATGAGATCCCTGCTCATAGAAAGGTTATTGCTGAGTCTGACGTGTTCTCCTGGGATCATGAGTGTTATGCGGCACACCAGCGCTAATGTGGCAGCTGGGAGCCGGGTGCACTTTCTAAGGTTGAAGGTAATCCTTTATTTAGACACGAGCCTCACAAGTGACACCACTCATAGATAACTCTCCCTTTGCATGTCTCTCTCTATCCCTTTAGTCAAACATTTAAAACAGTTACACCGATGCCTGACCTCTGCTAAGCTAAAGTCTTAACGCTGAGTACGGCTCCTCACATGCCGAGTCAGGTTGTCTGGAGTGAACCCGGCCTCCGAATCAACACCTGTAGAGGTTACTCAGCTGTTGTTCTGTGATAGATAAGCATGTGCCACAGGTGGTAAATGATCGGTTCTCCATGGGCGGCAACCTGTGGTTCTGTAAAGGGAAGCCAATCCCTGAAGTGCATTGAATTTCCAACAGACTTCTAGAAGTCTATGAGAAAATGACTCCACTTCTCTCTTGATTTATTCCCTCAGTAAACATTGTAACCATGAATGTATGGTCTCAATCCCTAGTTTCAAGTCTTCTTCAATACAGCATGTTTAGTAGACTATGGTCCATTTAGAGTCAAATAGACCATAAAGCAGAGTATGTTTTAGGGCGGGGCTACTTTGTGATTGACAGGCCAAGAAAAAAACAAGATGGTGACGGCCAATATGCCAAACTCAAGGCTTTAGAACGGCAGTCCACAAACCAAATTGGTGACGTCCACTTCCCGTCTATGGTTGTCTATCGCAGAATTAATACTATATGTCTAAGGTGCCTTGAACGAACCCTAGAGGCTGAAAGTATTGATGTCAAAATGGATTTAATTATTCATAATAATAATTTATAAAACTTTGGTGATGGCCCACAGAGGATTGTCACATGGACCCTCAGCTTCATAACAGTTTGCAGCTCACCTTTTTGTGCAAAAGGCAATCCGACAAGTGACACGTGAGGGCCTGTCCCCTGGGGCACATCGGGGAAATGTGAAAGGGAAAGGGGTTCATACAATGACACGGCAGTTTGAGTGTCTGAGTGACCAGGCATCCAAGCAAATCAAAATCAAAAATCTGGACATAAGATTTCAACATGTGATCTGATGTGAGGTGCCGGGACGTCGTCTGTGAACAGATTTTAAAGCAAATTTGTATTTGTGATTTTGAGCTATACAAAATAAACTGAATTGAATTAAAAAGTTATCTTCATGTGCCAAAGTGGTGGTTAAAGGGAAACATCTTGAGTGACAATCACAAAAAAAGGACATCCTCTGGGGCTCACGAATACAGAAGGTTGTCCCACAGAGCAGCAGATTGTTGCCCGGTCCTCTCAAGGCCCAGTTGGACCGCTCAAGTGTGAAATTCTCTTTAAGTCAAGTCTGCTTGTCTCCGCTTACAGAAGCTGACCAGTCGAAGCTTGAACTTTGACCCCAGGGAGATTGCTAATGTTTGTCGAAACACTTATGCGCACACACAGGCTCACCGTGCTTTGGCCCTGTCCACGATTTGCCCCAGTTTCTGATTTTCTTTTGTTTATTCCTGGAACGATAAATATCAGAGTCTATTAATAGCATGAAGGATTTAGCATAATTTGTTTTGGTTCACTGCTCTCACTGGCTTATTATTACAATGAATTGGTGCCAAAATGTAGCTTGTAAAAAATAAATAATGTATGATTAGAGTTCAACAATTGTCTGTAATCAGAAATACGATGAAACGATCAAGCCAATGGCTGTGGTTTGGGTGTGCCACACAGGCAGCTTATTTATAGAGCATGCCAGTGCTCGTCCCCATTCCATACTGTGAGGTCTCTCGTGACCTTCACCGGGACCGTGGCGTCTGCTGACTGCGCTGCGTGGCCAGAAAGGGAAGGAGCCAGGGTTAACCTGGAGCAGAATGAATGAATGCTAAATCTGAATCTTTGCCAAGTGTAGGACTTCTAATGGTCCTTCAAATAATTCAGAAGATATCATTTGACAGTCATTTTTCAGGATTCTTTTTCTCCCCTCTATTTCAAACCTGTTATCAACATTTGGAGTCATGAACTGTGTTCTTTTTCTTGTGGATCAGAAAGCAAATGGATCCGTGCCCGGGACAGCCCCTCCACCGGTGATGTCATCGCTGGCAGTCCCAGAGGACACTGCAGTTGAATGCAGTACGTGTGTGTGTGTGTGCGCGCGTGACCGTGTGTGTGTGGGTGCAGACGTAACAGTCCAGGTTGCATGTATGTGAGAGAGAGAGAGAGAGGAAGACAGGCAAAGAGAGAGAGAGAGAGAGAGAGAGAGAGAGAGAGCGCAAGCATGCATAATGCATACAAATCTGGAGGATTGAGGCTTCTGGAAAGAGTCCGGGTTATCAAATATTTACAATAATAAGACATTTTTGCCCTTCATATACATATTCTGTGTACAGGCTTGTTCTCAATGCGTGTTTCTATCAGTTCATCTACAAAATCAACAGTTTCAACCGACTTGTTCAGCAGGAAGCATCACAATGAGCCGACCAAGGTCCTGTGGTGGACCTTGGAAACCACAAGCGGAGGTGTGTCCATCTGACGTCAGTATAAGATATGAGCTGTAAGATTACTTGGTCTAGCGATCGAGGTCGATCAGGTTATGGAGATGTAGAAAGGGTGACGGAATAAAAATGAATGACATGATGGCAAAATATGGGTTTGGACTGAAAAGAAAAAGGGGATTTTATGAATAATGTGTGGTGCCTGCTGGTCCCACTGTCCCTCGTATGACATCACTGAACCTTTATGTCACCGATACGGAGACAACGCCGGCCGACCTCACAGAATACTGCAGAGTACATCTTCACAGGCAAAGGAAATGTCAAATGAACAAATAGTTTATTAACGCAGAGCAGAGCATTATTAAAACAATGTTAAAAAAAAAAACATCTTCATTTATATAATTATGTAAACAACAGAGTGAAGATAGTGGATTTCAACTAAAATCACTGTTTCATGCTTTCTAAGAATAACACCCTGAGTATTGACAATCCACTTGAAGAAAAAAACTATAAAAGGTACAAAATACAACTTAATGTCGCAGGCAGTGTGGTGAGATCAGTGGAAAACCTTTCTTTAAAATCACAACAAGTTGGTGTTCATGACACAGAGTTAATCTAAAGTTTCCTGGTTTTGCATGTTTCAGCTCGTTAAGGACAAACTGCATCCAATATTTTAAAATTTCATATTACCAATAAGGCTGACCCATCCAGGTTGCTTATGTTCTACTGTTTGTCTACGGCGTATAAAACAGCCGACACTTAAAATAATCTTTCACAACTTTTCCTGAAAGCCTTGATTTGCTGACTTGATTCAATGCCAATATAGTCATTATTGAAATGAACTGGAAAAGCATTATTACATCGATGTGTTGTTGGAAAACCAAAATGTGATTTTAATCTCTCCTCTCTGCAATGAAAAAGTGTTTTTAAGCATCGGAGAGATTCAAGTGATTCCCTGCTTAAAACCATGTGTTGATTGTTGTTATAAGGAAATAAATTGAAGCCGATATTAGAAAATCAATGGTCAGCAGTGATGTAGACTGCAGCGTGTGAGTGTTGCTGAAACACACGAAAGCACCGTGTGGTCCTTTGAGGTTGCATGTGCTGCCAAGTTCAACATTTTCCCAGTGATATTCATCACTCTGCTGCGGCGGCCGCTCCTCCGGCCGGAGGGCCACGCGAGTCCTCCGGCTCCTCGGCGATGGTGCGGTAGAACTGCGGCTGATGCTGAGCCAGCGGGGAGTCCGTCTGCGTGAACAGCGCCGGTCGGCTCCTCAGGGGCATCTTCAGCAGGAACCTCCGGGACGTCACCAGCTCGCCGTAGCCCTGCGCGTGGGAGAAGGCGTAGCCCGAGCGGCGGGTGCTGATGCGCCTGCCGGGCCGGCGAGGCACCGGCGCCGGCAGCGCCTCCTTCCGCATCTTGTCTCTCACCTAGAGGAAGGACGGGGGGGACGAGTCGTTAATGTAGACCTCGATATGGGTACATGTTGCTGTTGGTCCACATATCTCTATAATGTCCTGGCTTGTATATTTGTATCCCATAATGTGACCTCAGAATTATTATAAGGCTTTATTCTATATCTAAATATCCTTAATATACGAGTGCCAGCATCACAGTTGTCACTTTAAAATCTTGTTTGAACGTTTTACCTTGAAATGATAATGTTAATTCATGTTATTATTACTAACCCAAGTTATTGTGATTACCTCATACATTTTGATATGTAGGAATCTGAGATAAGTGGAGGCAGCCGGTCACTGAATGTTTCATTAATCCGATTATAGATAGATCTTTATAAATCCAAAGACACCATATTTAAACATATTCCAGTTGTTGGTTAATGGCGGTTGGTTAACAGTGGCGGTTCTACACGTAATTACGCCCCAGGCGAGACCCCCCTCCGAGCGCCCCCCCCCCCCCCCGCCGGGTTAAAAAAAAGTCAGAAAAATGTTTTATTTTGAAAAAAGACCGGATACATCCGTCTGTGCGTAGCCTCAAACGTAACATCTTGACACATGTCAAGAGGTTACGTGATACGTTACCCCAAAAATGAAACTTAAAAGTCCGTTACAACTCGGTGTTCTGGATTAAAATCAAGGCAGAGTTACTGAGATCGCCAAAAAAGCTCTGAAACCCTGCCTCCATGTCAACATCCTGTCTTTGTGAAGCGGGTTTTAATGAAGTTACAGAGTGCACCTAAAGGTTTAAGTTACGGAGTAGAGTCAGTAGACTGGACATGAACACATGTCGGGGCTCGGTCTTTTTCTCCCGTCACCCCGAGACGGGACCGGCTCGTAGCAGAGAAACAAGCTCAGGGCTCTCACTAATGCAGCGTAATGGTGAGTTGTATCTTTATGCACTTTATAATTGTCTTTATGCCGGTCGTATTACGTCATATTTATTACGTCATATTTTGCGCCCACACAGTGAAGGCCGGTCCGCGAAAATATTGTCTGACACAAAACCGGTCCGTGGCTCAAAAAAGGTTGGGGACCGCTGCATTAGAGTATTGCTCTATAGCCCACAGTGGATCCCCCCGGGAGACCCAGAGGCGACGCCCCCCCCCCCCCCCCCCCCGCAAGCAGGGGCAGCCGCAGGGGGCGCCTATCTGCCAATTCCCCACACAGTGATATGATAGATAATGGAAAACGGTCGTGCCGCCCCCCACGTGTCATGAAAAAGTGCCGCCCCGGGCGGCTGCCCGGTTCGCCCGTGCCCAAAACTGCCACTGGACATCAAACCAAGCAAATGTGACCACACTGTAAAATGTAATCATGGTCCTATCAAAAATATCACTTCTTACTTCTTACAGTTACTTGCAGGTGAGAAAATAACTAATTTACTAATTGGTTTGAGTTAAGCTAACTTGATGCGGCTGAGGTCTGAGAATACGCAGAAGCCAACATTCAGTCCATGTGTGAGCTCAAGACATGGTGGATCGAGCTGACTCAGAAACTGAAGCAAGAAAGACGGCTTGGATTTGGAGTTTTGTGAAGTCTCATTTTGTCTTTTGAAGAACAATAAGGTAAGTTATCAAGCAAACAATAACTGTGTGTAAAATGTTTAGTGTTTCTTACTGCTGCTAATGTTAGCTAGCGTGAGTTTGCTAACGTTAACTAGCCAACGCTAGCTGACTTAGTGTTAGCTTGCACTCACTGCACATTATAATACATCAGAAGGCTTTTTGGAACATACATGGGATAATGTGGGAGCATAAATGGCTGCATTATTGCCATATAACATGTTTTATCACTCAGAGAGCTTTAATTATTGAAGGGAGAAAGGCACTGAGGTAGAAGAGAGTGTCGGTATTGTGTGCCGTCTCACCTTGTCGTTGACGGTGGGCTGAAGCTGAATGAGAATGAAGCGGTAAGCCACCACCGGCAGAATGCAGAGGAGGGACGTCAGGAAGATGGTGAGCCAAATGTTGGGCTGGTTCAGAGAGTTTCTTGCCGTGCCTGGAAGTTCCAGACGCGTCAGACCAGCAGCAACAACCCCGCAGTAAAAGCGTTTATTATCACACTATAATATTGTACGTGCCGAGCGTACTCACCAATGAAGGGGAAAGAGGAGGTGAAGATGAGGAACATGCCGTTGCTGTACATGGTTAACGTGATGGCGAAGTAAGCGGCCAGGCTGCCCCCGACAAAGAACTGGTTCACTGCCGTCCAGTAGTGTGTGTCCAGACACAGCTGCAAAAAGATGCATTTAACTCAGGCGCTCATACTGTATTCAGTTGTTCATGATGTGTGTTTTCAACGGTTGCATTTTGATGAATCCCATATGCTGTCCCCACCTGTATGTTCATCACGATCAGCAGGCAGGTCTGCGCCAGCAGAGCAAAGGACTGGTAGTCGGCGACGTCCTTGCCGTCGTCTCGGACCGTGTCGTGCATGGCGGCCCACGGGATGAAGAAGAGGATGAGGGAGCTGTAGCAGCTGTGCATCATGCAGCGCACAAAGGCCTTCTTACTGAAGTACAGGTTGAGCTGGCCCGGGGAGTAGAGCTGGGGGTGCTGGAAACTCCAGCGGTCGTTCACATCCTGCAGAATCAGAGGATTAGAGAGAGAGAGAGAGAGAGGGAGAGAGCCAAGAGGATACAAGTGGGTTTATGTAGTACAGATACATTATATGATATTAAACACATGGAAATGTTGAATTGGAGCCTGTGAGCTATATTCAAAGGAACTGAACATCAACTTATTATTATTGATAGTGCACACCTGGTCAAAGAGGCTCATGCCGAGGACAGGAAGTGCCGTGTAAACCAGGTTGTACAAGGTGATGAACCACTCGTCGTACACCGTCTGTGAACAAGAACCACAAGGAGGACATTGGTCATGTAAATACAGCATTAATAACATTTTATCTGTTTAATGTCGAACATTTGTTGAATAGGGTACATTTGAGCAAACTGTTTGTATTTTTGCTGTAACATCGTTGTGTCCATAGTGTCCATACATAGTGTCTCTCCAATTACATTTGAGCTTATAGAGCACATCTGTCGAGTTGTTCTAGACTGACTGGTTGAAGTCTCTAGTTCGGTGTTTTGGCCGTCGCCATCTTGTTTTTTCGCAACCATAAGTGGCATGAGGTTGGAGTAAAACTGAATGCCGACTAAGACATTTTTAGGCGACCAAAATGTTAAAATGTACTTACAACGTTGTGGCGACCTGTGAATAACCTTGTAGCCCCGCCTTAAAGCATACTCTGCTTTATAGTCTTTGTCTCTAAATGGAGCTTAATTTACGAAATGAACACCATGCTGTATTGAAGAAGACTGTGAACTAGAGATTGAGACCATAAACTCATGTTTACTGAGGTACTAGTGGGTCATTTTTTTTCTCATTTCAACCAGAGACATCATTTCTTTCAATATGCATTATTCTTAGAGTTAATCAAGTGCCTCACTCAATCACACATTTGTTTTCCCTCTGCATGTAACCCATTAAAAAGGATGTGACATCATACCTGAGCAGAGAAGCCGCAGAAGAAGGCATACCAGAAATGCACAAAGGTGAAGGTGAAGTTCTTGTAAAAGAAGTATTTTAGGAAATTGCACATGCGCAGGTAGGACCAGCGGCCGTGCACCAGCAGGAGGCGCTGAAGGTAACGGAACTGGGCGAAGGAGTAGTCGCTGGAGAGAACCGCCTGCATGCCCTCCTGACCGCTGATACCAACACCGATGTGAGCCGCTGGAGGGCGGGACAGGAAGACAAAGACGCAGGGTTCACGTGATGAGTAACAACAACTATCGGCCAAGTGTTCGCTTTCACTGCAAATACGTGTCTCGGATTCTCTCGGTACCCTGAATGGGCTCACCCTTGATCATGCTGACATCGTTGGCCCCGTCGCCGATGGCCAGAGTGACGGCCTGCTTGTATTTCTTCACCAGATGAACCACCTGGGCTTTCTGCAGAGGGGTGACCCTGCAGCAGATCACAGTCTGACACATGCATGCTGTCCTCAGCAGCTCCAGATGCAAGCCCTCTTCCAGTGCAAAGGCCTGAGGACCAAAGGGAAGACGGGATTAGAGGGTCCTGATGAGGGTCAGGAGTAGAGCCACAACACAACAGATTCAACCAGACACCAAAAATAAGTCCTCAAGTACTTAGATTTAAATATATATTAGGTCTAAAAATACTAGAATCAGCCTATACATTTTTTTTTTTTTTGAACAATGTGGTGTTTCTTTTTTTGGGCCACTTTATATTACAAAAAAACCCTTAAAATAAAAACAGGGCATCTCGCAGGACTTTTCCGGATCAACGATATACGGAGATAAAAGGGTCCAACATGTCTTGTTTATTCAGCAGCTGGTGAAAAATAGAAAGCGTGGCTGAAAAAGCCTTCCTACCAGACTGTGCCCATTTATAACTAGGCCATATTCTCCCTCCGTCTTCTCATCCTCCACTCTCTCCGTCTTCTCCAGCCAAAACAGACCGGCTCGACCCTTGATCACAGTCGGCTCCTCCGCCGCGTCGGGACACATTTTCCTCCTCGCATTCCTGAAGAGGTTGGGCATGGGGATGGTCAGTTTTAAAGAAAAGCTTTGGCATGGTTTTCTTTTTTTCCGGGGCGGATAATGAAAACATTGTGATGGATAAAGTGAAACTGTGTAATTAATCCATGATTAACATGTGTGCCGAACCGTGATGATATAATTATGCAGCTGTTTAAAATACAGTTATCATAGCAAACTGCATAACTGCACAGCCCTTAGAATAGCAGTCACTACACTCAAAAAGAAAAGCATCAAATGTATGTCAAATTGTGTGGAATACATTATTAATCCCCCAATTTTTTTTGTCATAGTTATATTAAATATGTTGATGTTGGAAAATGACCTGCTAAATATATATTTGTTCTATTCAGTAGTCATTTCTTTGGGACTATACGTACTGCAGCTCCTCTCTGACTGCTTCTGCCGTGTTGGCCGCCACAACGAAAATCTCCTTCATCTCCTCTCTCAGCATGTTGCAGGAGTAACCGATGTTCTCCGCCGTCTCTGTTTCAATACGCAGAGTTACCGCAAATCATAAGTCAAACATGCAAGAACATTTTCTCTCTGTGACTCGGTGAATTTACACATGAAACACAGCATGTTTAGAGACCCCGAGGGGGAGATCAACAGTGAGAGAAAAGGAGCATATACTTCTCATTACATTAGTGTCTCACTTTACCCGTCTTTAAATGTGCGATTCGAACGGGAACACACAATCTGTGACACACTCACCCTGTTTATCACCAGTTAACACCCAGATTTTGATGTCAGCTTTAGCCAGTTGCTCTATGGTCTGTGGCACGCCGTCCTGCAGCTTGTCCTCCACAGCTGTCGCTCCCAACAGCTAGAAAACAAAACAAAAAAGGGTGGACAAAAGTGTTTCAATGATTCAAATGATTCAGTCTGTGTGTGTGATGCAACACTGTTTTCACAGCTCATGTTCTTTCCCTGGCAGGATTAAAACATACATTTAATTAAGCAATGCTGGTTTCATTTGCAGTTAAATCTGCATATGTGATATTTTTGTTGGTCTGAGGCAGGGTTTCATAATTTTTCTGTGTCTCATCGTTATGAATCTAACGTTATTATGTAGTAAATGTAGTATATTAAATATTTTTCCCAAATAAGCAGGTACCCAAAGAACAAACCAGACATGAACCAGCTCATTGCTCAGCCAAACAAACACCGCAGCGATGTGGACTGACCATCAGGTCTTTCTCTATCTCTTCGTAGAGCTGATCGAGCCTCTCCTCTCGGTCGTCCATGGCGGTGCTGGCCTCATGGTGGCGCAGTTTCCACTCATCCATGTAGCTCTCATCCAGGTCTTTGTAGGCCAGCACCAGCGTGCGAAGGCCGTCTCCTGCATACTCCTGTTCCAGTTAGACAAATAAAACACATATTTAACTGTCAAATAGGCAAACGCATTGCGAAAAGAAGAAAACACTACGCCGTCACTCACGTTGAGGTGTCTGGTGGTCACTTCCATCAGTTTGTTGCAGGACGGGTGCAGTCTTTCGTAGATGATGGTGTCTGCTCCTTTGCAGTAGAGAGTCAACTTGCCTTCGGGGTCACGCACTGGAAATCATGTTGGGAGTCGTAAGGCGACACATCGCTGCTAGCATCACTTTCATGACAGGGTGAGACGGAGTTAAATAGATCCACGCGAACAACCTGCCTTCCACTAAAGGGTAGAAGACACAGCCATCGGATCGGCCTTGAATGCGCCAATGAGGATTGTTCGACGTGGCAACTTCCACCGTGTGATCGGAGCTAAGGAATACTTTGGATATCGGCCCATTGATTTATTTAAAGATTGCTTTCCTAACTTTGTAAAAACTAAATGTAACAATACCATACAATACATACATATATATATAAATGTACTGAATTATTTGTTGCTAAAGTGAAAACGGCTTTAATGCAGCAACACATTGGTCCAAACGTATCTAGTACTTCACATTCTACTCTATAATCTAGATACTAAAGTTACATATACACAGAAACATACAGTATAATTGAATAGATCGGCCCCATTGTCGCGATAACCGCTCCAGCAATTTGAGTCAGTATCGGCCCGATATCGGTGCAGCCGGGAACAAAACTTGAAGCATTTATTTTGTATGATGGCTTATATATCCCTTTAAAAAAAATCTCAATATTCTCTCTCTTGAAAATCTACAGAGACTCAAACGTCATATTTTTGGCAACATTGAAAAAACCCACAGTCGAACCAAACATTTTCCCTCTCACCTATGACGGACATCCTCTTGCGGACGTTGTTGAAGTCGAGAACGGCCAGGAGCTCGTAGACGACCTGCCTGCCCAGCTCCACGGCCGTGATGCTCTCTGGGGTGCGCGAGCGGAACACAAAACCGAAGTTCCTGGCCGCGGTCACCAGCGCGCCCTCGTCGGGCGACTGGGCCTGGTAGTTGAGCTCGCCTGCCAGGAGATGGAGACGGCAAGAGAGGGGAGGGAGGGGAAAGTTGCATTGCTGTCAGTCACTGGGTCCTTTTTTTTTTTTTACTGCCACTAAAAATGGTTCATACGAGGAGTAAAAAGATGTATAAGTAAAAAAGAAAGAGAAGGAATCCACACAATTCAGGTCCAATATTTCACACATTTCCTCACCAGGGACAGAACACACACACATTGTAACTCCTCTGTTCTAAACCTCTGCATCCACGTATAACTGGAGGACGTTCACCCTCTTTCTTTTCCTCGGGCATGACGGTGTGGCACAGAGCCAGCAGGCGGAAGAAGGCCCTCGCCTCTTCGTTTCCCTCTCTCACCGTCTCCATCAGGCTGTGGTCGTGAAAGGCGAACTTCGGATCGGCCAGCTGGTTCCAGGAGAAGTCCACTTTCTCCGTCTTCTGCGGAGGGAAAGTAGCGGGACAAGAGAGACGAAAGAGTTGGAGTGATACTCGACAGACACAAGATTCACAGAAATATACAATGGTGCGTCGGCATTCTTCTCCCACCTCTGTTATCTCCACCCTCTGTCCAGAGAAGTCAAACAGCTCCCCTGGATAACAGAGAAATACACTCCCAAATCAGTCATCAGTCATCCAGCCACCGCCGGTGTGTCCGTGCAACTAACCGCTGCATGCGGGCCCAGCAGCTCACCGTAAGCTTTCCCGTTGATGGTGCACTTGTTGAACGTCATGATGTTCTGCGTCAGGGTGCCGGTCTTGTCGCTGAAGATGTATTTGATCTGGCCCAGCTCCTCGTTGAGCGTGGTGGTCCTCGCCTGGGCGGGGGTGTCGCTCTTGGGGTAGTACATCTTCCGGTCCCAGTCGATGTAGAAGCTGTTCCCCAGACGGATGATCTCCACACTGACATCGACACACATTGGGAGTGGGGAGGGGAGTGTGAGACTAGGACTCTGAAACTAAAGTCAAAGTTACGTTTTTTTGCTGTACCGCACCTGACGTAGAGCGAAATGGGCACCATCGTGTTGAGGATGATGACGTAGGACCAGAAGGAGAGGAAGGAAGAGAGGGCGGCGCTGGCCTCTTGGTCACGAGGGAGGAAGACCGTGAACACCGAGCCCTCCCTCACCTCCCAGATCGCATTGCCGATGGCCAGGACGGTGCACATTAACGCCAGGAAGCCAAAGATCTGATGGAGTCAAGATATCACACATCTCAATATAAAGAATATAGACAGATGGTATCAATCCGTACTGCAATGTCAACACTTGGAGAACCTTAAAGTTGACACTCACGCACAACACCAGCACATTCATCAGGTGATCAATGCTCGTCCGTTTGAATATTGTCTTCCCACTGTTCTGCATCAGCTTGGTGTCGGGACCTGGAGAGAGTCCATCACTTGTTAATGTCCGTACGCTGACAATCATGCAGATAAGATAAGAGACACGCTTTCGGCATTTGTAGAGACCGCGTTGAAGAAAAAGTCAAGTTACTCTTGATCGGTCATTAATACGTAATTTGAAGTTTGTATTCATAGTGTGTTTTACTTTACTTTTCTCTCGTGTAGGCCTGTACTGTTATACAGCTACAACTTTACTTCCCAACACGTGCCTCCTGGCCTATTAAACGCAAGCTAGTCTGATTGAGTCGTTTTAAAAAATTTCATCAAATTCAGTGGTTGGTGGCTCTAAAACAACTGTTTTTGTTCCCTTGGATTCGTTTCGGGTGCAACAGGTTTTCCTTCACTCACTTCAATAGTTTGTTAGTTTCAGTATTTAACCGAACTCATCCAACGTTAGCGTATGAAATGCTAACTGAGTGCAGGTTTGTCATTTACTGAGACGGTAGGCTGACAAGTGATGCGCTGCAACGCAAAACAAAGTAGCATCTTGTAGCTAACGTAGAGTTAATTTAATCTACTCACCATTAACTGCCCTTATCTTTGCAAATTCCATTAATTCTTAATCAATGCCGTATTTGACAGTCATGTCAATTTGTTTATATCATTATTGACATTCTTCTTTAGATACTTTTCCCCCCCACTGGAACTGGTCTGTCTTGTGTGGCACGAGCGCCCTCTGCCTGACTTGAGTGGTGCGCTCCAAGTTGATCTGTTTCCCGCCCCTGCAGACTTGAGTCTCTCGAGCCACGTTAGAGTTCTGTTGCTCGCATAATACTCCGGTCAGAGCAACTATTTACCTCCGAAGATGACCAGACCGAAGCACCACTCGGTGTTCCTCAGAGTGCACCCTCTGAGCAGCACCTTGTCATTGTCCAGAGAGTAGGTTTCTCCGTCCAGGTTGAGGGTTCCCCTGTACTTGTCCAGACGGTTGTTGGGAGGCTCGCATCGCACTTCACCTGAGAGAGAGAGAGAGAGAGAGAGAGAGAGAGAGAGAGATATCAGCAACACAGTTAAGTTAACTGCTAGAAAGTGTGATGTGTTCATGAGGAAAAGTAGGTATTTAGTTCTACACTTAATTGTGTAATTTCCATTGTTCCTACCTCAATATTTTACCACAGCTCTAACACAAAAAGGGTGAATTTTAATGGAAATAAGTACAGAGAAATCCCAATATCTTGAACAAAAATCTGCCACAAATACTGTTATCCCAGAATGGTGGGCTACTTGTCAAACTATGCTGAACACGGCTTCTTCCAGCTTCCCACCGTTGAAGCCAGCCAGCGCGTCGATGTCGTCCCCCATCTCTCCGGTTACCGTCAGGGCCTGTTTCACCTTCAGATTGGTTTCACTGGGGGAGACACACCGAGAGGACGTGAGAGGGACCCGGCTGAAGTAGGGGGAGGGGGAGAAATCCAAGACCAGTGTGAGACATCGGCCGTCAGCCGCGCTTACCCGTCCAGTTCAGCCGTTTCCACGTAGACCAGGTTGAGAGGCTCGCTGCTGGACAGCAACATGAGGTCGGCCTTCAAAAGGGAAAGCGTCAAAATACAGTGCGGACAGCTCAAAGTACATCACAGATAAGCTTTAAGGGAACTTTGTCTCATTTATCTTTATGGTGGCGTCTCCATACTCACTGTGACGAACTGATTACTCTGCAGCTTGATTATGTCTCCAACCTGAACGTTCATCCATTTTTCATTTCTCAGTCTGCCAGAAAGAAATGTAAACACACCACGAGATCCCAAAATGAAGTAACTAATGTTCTTTGAAGCTCAAGAAAGCTGGATATACAGTATATATACTGTTTGTATCCTTTATCAGAAGTGTATAGCGTGGAATCTGCGAGGCAAAGCGACTCACTCTCCGTCGATGAGGACGTCCACCAGGCGGTTGTTCACCTGCTTGTCGCTTCTGTGCCTGTTCTACTCGGGGGACAAAAGAGTGAGCACATTTTGGGGTTATTATTATTCCCATGTGTTTGAATTACTTTCCGTCTCATCGTGTTGAGCGGAATCCCCACGATTCCTTCTTACTATGTCATCGCTGGCGTCTTTGACCGCCGTCATGGACAGCACCAAGATGAGCGGGACGGCCGTGGTGAACCAGGACAGGGAGGAGATTTGCGGGATGAGCTGTCAATGGAACCGAACGCACACATTTAAAAGAAGAAAAAATGCTTTCATACCATGCATCTGCATTATATCTCTAATATTCTGGAAGCTGTCAGGTCAAAGGTCAAATTCCTACCACAAATTATTTGTGGACAACATTTGCAAAGACATCCGTCTCTCTGCCGCTGTCAGTGAGCATGATCCCCACTGGCTACCTGTGCGATGTACAGTCCACGTTGACGTGCTACCACGGCGATACAACAAAGACACGGTATCTACCTGGAGGACCATGAGGAAGAGGAAGTAGGCGTTGGCGAGCCTCCGGAACTGCTCGAAGAGGTTGAGCGGCAGGAAGGTGAAAAGGTTGTATTTGGCGGTCTTGATGGCGTTGTCCTGCAGGAAGAGGGAAGTGACAGGTGAAAGGTGGCGAAGGCAGACGGCCGTGTGTCTCGTCTCACGTTTTCCCCTTCCATACTCACGGCATAGTGGTAAGACAGGTTGAAGGGTCTGTCATTCGCTCGGAAGTGTCTCTCCTCCTCTGTGACAGAAAACACAACGCGGATGAAGCGGCGGCGATGCAAGAACAAGAACCTTTACATTTAATGCCCAGCGCCAGAGCTCACCTATCGTCTCCTCTTTCCCACACAACGGGCCGAAGTACGACGTTACCGACCCCATCTTCAGCTCAGCATCTCCACACCTCCTGCCTGGAGGAAGAGCACTACGTTTCATTTCCACCAATCACAGAGCGACGCCATTTCCTCATAGCTGGACCGACTAAAGAGAAGCTGTGGCAGAAGTGAGTAGGGGAACTAGTATATTTATTGAGGGTGTTTGCGTCCAATTACGGTTCAGAACCCTGGTTTGCTCTTAAAGCCATAAAGAAAAACAAACATTGAAGGTATGTTTTTATAAACGCTTGAAAGCTACATGACACCCAAGGGAGAAAACACACCTCATGCACACATGTGCATGAGGTGACATCGGGCGACATCTTTAGACTTTCTTTTATCTGCTCTGTGGAGCTGTAAATGCACGGGGAGGCACTCCCTTCTCAACCCTTTGTACCAGAGGGAAGTCTACGTCACCACAAAGATCAAGATAGTGAGGCGACCGTGAACGTTCGACTCGCTCAGAATTGCTCTTTGAATAAGCAGGCAGAAAAAAAAATCTATAGTTTTTGCTTGGTTTACCTGCGGATGAGTAACGAAACGGAAGCGGAAGAATGCAAAAGGTCTACAGTGAAATCCAAACCAATGAAGAAGATGGTATATATATATATATATATATATATATATATATATATATATATATATATATATAGAGAGAGAGAGAGAGAGAGAGAGAGAGAAGCTCATTCCCCTGTATTTGTCAGAAAAAAAGAATTGTCTGTCGTCCACGTCAAAGAAGATGGGACATAGTTTGTCATCAATACACGGTGTTGCTCAGCGAGGCCCTTCTTCTTCACGGTCGGACATGTTTCCCTCGCTCGCACTCTCATAACTAATGGAATATGAAAACAAATGGGGTCGGACTTTGATTTATAATGTGCCTCACATTACAAAAGGGACAAAAGTCCCTACTAAGGTGCTGTACATCCACCATTTTGCCAATGTCTGCAAAACAAATGAAAAAACAAGCCACATACCTCAAACAAGAAGAAAAAAGAAGATGTGACCTCCTGTGCAGAGTCCTGCACACACACATAGACACAGGAACACAGGGGCCTCAACGGGACAAACAATAAGAGGCAAATTTCAATCCTCCCTTTGCTTCCGACTCAGGTGAAGTAAATCCAGGCGCCCACCGCCCCCCCCCACCTCGCCTGTGCTCCGTCTGGATGTCCAGGCACCGGTGGAGAACGGGGCTTGACCGGGGGCCTCCAGCAGGATGAAAGACACGCAGGATGGGACGACAGGTGAAGCGCCGCGGTGGTGATAGAGAGGCGCCTACAGTGGTTAGGTTTCAGGTTGAAGCAGGAAGAGCACCCGCCTCCCTCGGATGCCTAACAGCTCAGGGCTTGAGCAAACAGTGCAGCGATCTTTGGACCTGGAGGCGGCGCGAAGAGTGGAATGGGGGGGCTGTAAAAAACAACAGCACAGGTGCACGGCGCCGGGCCAATCAGGGGCCCGGCGTTGCGGCCGTGATCTGGGACACACCTTGTGGCGGGTGCACATGCTCGGACCCTGGGCGTGTTTTTTTTTTACATACATTTATTTTATTTTTTATAAATGATTTACTAAAATGTCAGATCCAGATATTGTGATTTCATGGCGGACAGAAGTGGAATTTAATACCTGGATTAGAACACAAGGGGAGGGCTGTGTGTTGTCCGGGGGATCTCAACATGAACACCTTGCTAAATTAGTTATTGTGTGTGTGTGTGTGTGTGTGTGTGTGTGTGTGTGTGTGTGTGTGTGTGTGAGAGTGAGAGAGAGAGAAAGTGTGTAAGTGAGTGTGTGTGTGCGTCCGTGTGTGTCTGAATGGATGTCGTAAAACAGACCTGATTATCGTTTTTTGAACTTGGAACTCAACAGAGAACACTTGAAAGTATGTCATGTGCATCAATTTACAGACATTCAAATTGGAGGAACAAATTATTATTATTATATATATATATATATATATATATATATATATATATATATATATATATATATATATATTGGGCCGTCATGGACAGCTAAGCCTTCTCTGCTGGCCTAAACAGAATCAAAGTTATAGCTATTTCTTCTCACAAATACAGTACATGTATTATTATTTTTCCCTATTAGTTTATTTCCTGATTGCACAGCTCCTGTCTTCCACTAGAAGCCTGCAGCGCTGCTTCTAGTGCATCTTTTTTTAAGGAGAGCTTTTATCCAATCAGATTTGACCTCTATGTATCTATGGAAGAAGAGTGGCCCGAGGCCTTCTAGCTGGCCTTTGCAGATTAAAGTACATGGGGACATTATCATTGATTGTCATAGTCTTCAACCAATCAGATCTTTAGTTTGACATGCTGGGCATATTCTTTGACGTGCCAGGGCCACCGAGGTGGCCTGGAAGTACGTCTGCATTAACATGCGCTGTGATTGGTCAGTGGGCCAGCGTGACTTTAGTCAACAGACAGCTACCTAGCTGCTAGCAGCTCAGTAGTAGTCAGAAGAGTTCAGGCTGAAACATAAGAGAAGTTATGACATTTTTAGTTTTTTGCTTGCTGTAGTTTTTTTTAAACACTCAATGGCTGAAGGAGGAGGAGAAACAGACTTTCTCACGGAGGGTTATGGGCATGTTTGGCGGTGACGATCCTAATATCGACTGCCACTGTCGAGCGGACATTTTCAGCCCTAAAACGCATGGAATCTTATTCCAGAATTGCAACTGGGAGGCTCGGCTGTCCTCACTGGAGTCCATGGCCATCGAGAAGAACCTGTTACTGGGACTGAAGCGCACTGATAAACTGTACAACCGCGTCATTGAACTGTTGAAAGAGAGGAGGATGGACTGCCGTTAATGACGCAGCATCCCGTCATACGCATATTTATCTATACGATATCAGACGGAACAGAAGACCCAGGTAGAAAATGCATGGCCTGCCACTGATTTTATATTATATATATATATATATATATATATATATATATATAGTGTATGTGTATATATATATATAGTCAAATGTTTATTGTTAAATGTTATGCACCTCCCGCCAAATTCCTTGTATGTGTAAACATACTTGGCAATGAATGGTTCTGATTCTGATATGCTAATATGAATTTAGCCTTCAGTTAGATAATGGCTGAACTTTCTACCTTTTAAAGTCAGTGCTTGTTTGTTGGAAACAGCTGCAATTAAAACATAAGCTAAAAATAACTGTGTGCACTATACTACTAGAAACTTCCATGCTTTCAACCGCTTTGATCTTAAAAGGGACAGTTTGCCTACATTACGGCACAATTTTTGCTTTTATTTGTCTACGTTTTTAAATTTGTGCATTCTTAGTGTTCTCTGAATTCAGGGTTCTATGCTCTGACCTCAGGGTTCTATGTTCTGATCTAAGGGTTCTATGCGCTGACCTCAGGGTTCTATGCTCTGACTTCAGGGTTCTATGCTCTGACCTCAGGGTTCCAGAGTCTCTGTGCTTCCTCGCCTCAAGTTTCCATGGATCGTGGCTGTCTGGAGCCGGTCCTGCCTCCTGCCCCTGCTGATGCCCCTCCTCTCTACCTCCTTCTGCTGACATGGATCGCGGTTATCTGGATCATGGTCCATGCCTACTACTCATTATATGAATAGATTCTGTCATATTCATGTAATGTGCGGTAACTCTGTTACATTGTTCATTCTGGTCACATGACATCTATTGCTTCTGTCCATCCGGGGAGAGGGATCCTCCTCTGTTGCTCTCCCGAAGGTTTCGTCCCTTTTTTCCCTGTGAAAGGTTTTTTTCAATTTTTTGGGGGAGTTTTTCCTGATCTGATGTGAGGTCCCGGGACAGGCATGTCGTATGTGTACAGATTGTAAAGCCCTCCGAGGCAAATTTGTAATTGTGGGCTATGCAAAATAATCTGAATTTAATTGAATTCTATGCAATGACCTTAGCGTTCTCTGATCTCAGGGTTCTATGCGCTGACCTCAGGATTCTCTGATCTCAGGGTTCTATGCTCTGACCTCAGGCTTCTATGCTCTGATCTCAAGGTTCTATGTTCTGACCTCAGGGTTTTATGCTCTGACCTCAGGGTTCTATGCTCTGAGCTCAGGGTTCTATGTTATAACTTCAGGGTTCTATGCTCTGTCCTCAGGGTTCTATGCTCCAAACTCAAGGTTCCATGGTCTGATCTCAGGGTTCTATGATATGACCTCAAGGTTCTATGCTCTCACCTCAAGGTTCTAGCCTCTGACCTCAGGATTCTCTGATCTCAGGGTTCTATGCTAAGACCTCCGGGTTCTCTGATCACAGGTTTATATGCTCTGACCTTTAGGGTTAGCTGATCTCAGGGTTTTAGGCTCTGACCTCAGGGTTCTATGTTCTGATCTCAGGGTTCTATGTTCTGATCTCAGGGTTCTTTGATCTCAAGGTTTAATTGCGCTGACCTCAGGATTCTCTGATCTGATCTCAAGGTTCTATGCGCTGACCTCAGGGTTCTATGCGCTGACCTCAGGGTTCTATGCTCTGACCTCAGGGTTCTATGCTCTGATCTCAAGGTTCTATGCGCTGACCTCAGGGTTCTATGCGCTGACCTCAGGGTTCTGATCTCAGGGTTCTATGCTCGTCCACCTGGGCTCAAGAATCAAGTTCAACGGGTTTTCTTTTGGGTGGCCATATAATTTAAGAATACGTATACAAAATATAATAATCATTTTATAATCTATATGCATTTCACATTTGCATTTAAAGAATTTTAACAGATGAGTAAAAACTTTTAACATTTTAAAATACAAAATAAGAGGTTCGACTTTTGCACAGGATTAAAACTTGTTGTTTTAATCCTTATTCGATGAGAAGCACCTCATGGAACCGGCTTACTGGCTCGCAGACGGGTCCAAGTTGAATTCCTCTGTCTGTTTTTTCAGTTGTAGCAGCAATAACGGACAAAAAGCATAGACCAGAGAACATAGAACCCTGAGATCATCAGGGTTCTATGCTCTCGGCAAAATTCTTTAAATGCAAATGTGAAATGCATATAGACTATAAAATGATTATTATATTTTGTATACGTATTCTTAAATTATGTGACCCCCCAAAAGAAAACCCGTTGAACTTGATTCTTGAGCCCAGGTGGACGTGCCAACGTGAAGACTTTCGCTAAAGGCGTTATCACGTTCACGAGAATGGAGCGAGGGAACGGACACCGTGAAAACATGAAAACCTCCGGATGCGTGGTATGCTTATGGGAAGCCATGAATGAACTGCTGACATTATATGGATGTATGCAGCAATTTTGTGAGGGCCCGACAAGACATCTCAAGTTGGTTTGATAAATGAGACTTAATAAAAACAATAATGGAATAGATTTACCTCTCGCTCCCTTTACCCGTGACCCTCCGATGCCCGCTGCTGATTGGCTGGGACGCGTTCGTACTGGATTACAATCACTGCAACTTTAAGTGGGAAATAACTAAAACTCGTATACTGGGGGGGGGGGGGGGGGGGGGGGGGGGGGAAACAAACAAACAGGTGAGATACTTCTCAAATACTTTATACAAAACTCATTGATGAGAATGTTCACATGGTGACGACAACATTTCAAAAGTACTGACGATACAAAGAAAACACAATAATAAACCGTTCTCGTTAACCGAGGGTTAACAAATTTAGAAAACAGAGAAATAAAGAATACAATAAAAAGTGAACATCTGTAGCTTGGCACAAGGGACGTGTGTGTATATGAAAGAATGGCTATGAGATGT
The DNA here is from genome assembly GCA_038501785.1 of Myoxocephalus aenaeus. Taxonomy (NCBI): domain Eukaryota; kingdom Metazoa; phylum Chordata; class Actinopteri; order Perciformes; family Cottidae; genus Myoxocephalus; species Myoxocephalus aenaeus. The sequence continues at coordinate 5,056,615 of JBAMJR010000059.1, read as the reverse complement.
GTGTATTCACAACGGGTCACTTCCTGTAACAAAGAGGAGAAGAGGTTTCTACAGTCGGAGGCTCTTATATTACAGCTATGTCTATCCTTGTTAAAAGTAACACTTTAATATTCTCCCGTCAGTCTTGAGCAAGTCGGCTGGCGACAAGTTCGCTGTGCGTCATGACGACGGAGGATTCACAGGAAGCGTTTACAAATCAGAACACAGAACACAGGCCGCGAAAAAAATCCTCACCCGGGACAAAAGTTACGACCTTCCGCAACATCATCGAAGATAAAGAGTAGAAAAATGATAAGGAACTTCACTTGGAAAACTTATTTGACATCATTATGGGCAAAAACAACAACAACAACAACAACAACAAAAACAACTGGCCGGGTCCTCATTGCACAGAGCCAAAATGAAATACAAGGACATAAAAAAATATGAAATGAAAAAAAGAGAAACATCATTTGTTTTTGTTATTTTTCCCACTTACGTAAGGCCACTCATAGACAGAGCAGAAATGTAAACCACAAGTCATTTGACACTCACATTCAAATGTTCAGATATCCTTTCTTTTTGGAAGAAAAAGTTGTTACCTGATTCAACATATATTTCTGAACTATAAATAAAAACACAGCTATCGCCGTCGCCGGTCGAGGACACGAGTCGCCACCTCCGGGCGCCAGCGTGTCACTTGATGTGTGTGTGTGGAACAAAACACGGTGGCGGCACACATGACCGCAGTCTTCGGGAAAAGAAAAGGACGGACAAAAATAAATATGTATAAAAATAAATAAATAAAACGGCTGCACACCGTCATGGTTACATGGCTGCTAATGGAGCTTATAGTTTGGACATGTCTATATATATATATATATATATATATATATATATATGGCCGAAACAGGGTTCGCCTTTTCACGGCCTGGGTCCACAGCGTCGGTGTAAAATTGTATTGCCGTCGATGTCGCCACAGGCAGATTACGTCCTGATCATATCACGGGAGCTTCACATGGCAAGGCACACATTTAACTGAATCATTGTTGTAAGGGGCTCGATTAAGGGGTCATAAGTCGAAGTACCTCCTGAGACGTGACTCGTGAAAAGGTTATCGATAACTCGTAAAGGTACGATATCTTATCAGCTCATGATCAATAATTGGCAGGCCGTAAAAAACTTTCTCGATACTTCACACATTCACAGTTTGCAGAGTGTAAGGCATAAAAAAAAAAAAAACACGGCCAGGTTATGAGGGGATTCAGGTGAGGGAGTGTGTGTGTGTGTGTGTTATTGGGGGGGGGGGGGGGGTTATTGCACAACAACACTTGGGAGTCGTGGGAACTTTGTTTGGCCCTGAGGCGCTCCAGCAGATGAGGGGGGTGGGACAGAGAGGTTCAATGACAAGAGGAAGTGGTCGCTGTAACTGGTGAGTGTGAAGCTCGAGCGAGCCGGTGTGTGTGTGTGTGTCAGCTCGGTTAACACAGTGAGTGTTTGTCCAAAAAATCCCCCGGGCGTGAAGGTGACAAGCGTGTCAGCGCTGACAAAACAGTCAGCAGCCGCTCAGACACACGACAGGTCTGAGAAAAGAGTCTCTTATCGTGGAACCAGGAGGCCTCCCGTCCCGTCCCGGCGCTCCCGTCTTTAGTCTTTACCCCTCTACTCCTTCCACCTCCCCTCATCTGCCCTCCTCGGCCGAGCGCGTCTCCGACTTCAGCCTCACGAACTCCTTGGCCACGTCGTCGTTGGAGCGCTGCGAGAGGATGCGCATGGCCGTGAGGCCCGTGTCGTCCATGTGGATGCGCTGGCCCAGCGGGCACCAGCACGCGCAGTTGCCCTTCCCCGCGATGTCCCTCAGCTGCATCACGGCCATGCCGACCACTCGGTCCGCGCGGCCGAAGCAGTAGTCCTTCACGCAGACCTGCAGCTCGTAGCACTCGAAGCCGTCCTGGTTACCCAGGGCGCTGTGGGGGGGGGGGGGGGGGGGGAGAGAGAGAGAGAGAGAGAGAGAGAGAGAGAGAGAGAGACGTAAGCTCTGGATCTATGGTGGCCCAAACTACGGCCTGCAGTTACATTTTCTAAATAAACTGGAATACTGCAGTCGATGTACATTTCATATCCTATTATTTATCACTAGATATATATATATTCAATTTTGGAGAAGAACAAAAATGTCTGCCTATTCGGTTTGTGACATAATAACATTGGACTGACAGATTTACATCTTAGTTGTACATTAGCATCATAATATGTTCAGACTGCCTAATATTTGGCAATTTCTGCTAGGTATTTATTTACCAATATACATAAAATATAATAATTTTAAGTGGGCACTATAGATTTATAAAAAAATAATTTGATTTACATTTAGGAGCAGCAGATACACTTCGTGCATACACCAATAAACAAATGTAATGTTTGTAATGTAAATGTTTTTTGTTTTTTTTACACACAAACACATTGTTTGGCCCGTGACTTTTTCTATTTTCCTTAAAACGACTATCAATCAAAAAATAAAAAATAAATGTACAGCCTATAAATTAGTAAAAAAAACTGTGGAAAAGTGTCATTCACAATTATATTATAATTATAATATCCGTGGACAAACAAAACACAGGCACTCACAAGTGGAAGGTCTCGTTGTACTTGGGAGACCAGCTGTTGTTCTTGGACTTGGTCTGGAATTTGCGTTTCTTGTCGCTGAGGTGAGGCCCGATCATGGTGACCTCCACGAAGGGCCGGAACATGCCTGACGTCTGCCACTTCAGATCGCAGGCGCCCACCACTGGAAATGTGCACAAAGAAACGGGACGCACGCACAAAGTGAGACTTGGCTAAACAAAACTAAAAACAACATATTTCGCTTTGTGTGAAGAGAAGTCAAACAGACCTTTGACGGTCACCTTCCGCTCCCCGTTCCCGGAATGAGTGTGCAGCTCGATCTGGACGGACACCTCGCCGATTGGCTTGTCCACGCCTGAACCTGGTTCAAACGCACACCCGGACACAATCAATGAGCTTCCATTTGGCCCGATGCAGGCGGCAAAATACACTGATTGATGATGCGGGGTCCGTATGAGAAGGGGGGGTGCGGGTGAAGGGGGGTTAGGGCTCGGGGTCGACCTCACAAACCTCGGCGGCAGGGAGTGACTAAACTGAAAATGTAGCAAAGAGAGGGCAGGGCGGAGAGGAAGGGCTGGCGGATGAGTCCTATTGAAACCTACCCTTGCTGGGCTGTACTTTTTCACTGGGGGTTAACCTTATGCCCTTCCCGTTGTGCACTGGCACAGAGGCAGCACGGGAGACAGAGAGAAGACAGCAATGACACGTCAAAGATAATGTCCAGCAATTTGAAACACAGGGGCAAACCAAAACAAAAAGGGTGAGGGGGATATTCGGCCTTTGTTTATCACGTACTGCCCTCTGCTGGTCTACCGTGGGCAATGCATTTCTACATCTCTAACCCTTTTAGATGTGCCAGTAGGAAGCGGTCTGAACTACCTTGTGCATGCTGGGTGGTCACAAAGGTCTGGATGAGGGTGTCCGTGGTCTGGGTGTAGAGGGACAGGGCGTGGCGGAGCGAGGACAGCTCGGGGCTCTTCTCCAGGAACGCCTTCTTCAGCCCGTTGCCTCCCGCATGGAAGTATTGCTGCGGAGGAAACAGAGGGATTGAGTCGGCTGTATGAACATCTGGAGGTTCGCTTTATCTTGGTCTTTTCTTTTTTTTTTTTAAAGGTGCAATGCAACATTGAGAGCTTTGCTACACTCTCACTCCATGCAGGGTTCATACCCATTTTGACCAATGCATTTCCATGACCGAAACATTTTTATACACAAAACATTTTGTGTATACATGAAAAAGTGAGAAAATGTAGTATTTAAACTAACAATGAGAATTCCAAAGCATACAGTAAACCTTAAATGACACAAATGAATGAGACAATAGTTTGATTAAAAGAATAAACATTTATATAGATGCCTGTATGCCTTATGTTTTCATCGTCTTTCTTTTAAAAGCATATTCATTATTTCAAACTCAGCGTAAATGAACGAACATATGAATATAACACATTTCCATGACTTTTCCAAAACTTTGGGGATTTGATTTTTTTCAAGGACTTTTCCAGGCCTGGAAATAACCATTTTAGAATTCCATGACTTTTCCAGGTTTTCCATGACCGTAAGAACCCTGTCCATGTGTTGCAGTCAGAGCTACTTTTTACTGTATTTCCTGCTGGTCTATTTGAAACTCCAGTAGCAAAAACTGAAGGTTAGGTTTCACACCAACACAACCAATTCAACATTTGTCGATCTAGCTCACTTTTCCCCGGCCGGTTAAATCAGACAGCTTTGAGTTGCCTGCATGACCGCTCGGGGTACCTGATTAATGGATGAATAGTTGATGAGGCTAATTTGACCCGTCTACCCAGCATCCCCGAGGAAACCAAAGACCCGCGGTACAAACTGACCTTGATAGTGTCCAGTGCCACATCCATGACGGCACACTGCCTTGGAGACAGGCTTTTAGCCTCCCCTGCCATGTGATCCTGCACGTCCGAACGATGAGCAAAGAGACGCCACAACCACAGATGAGTGACCGTCGTATAACACTGGGGGTGAATCTAACACGGTGTCAAACAGACGAAGACATTAGGATACCTTGAGTTTGGAGAGCTGGCCCAGTTCTTTCGCAGCCGAGAGAATCTGTGCTCCCTGGGGGAAAAAAAAGAAAATATATAAAGAAAATTGGATCGCTGTTTTTCTGCTCCTAAAAGCCAAATTAGTGACAAACGCCGCTGAGCTTACAAAGGTATCGTTGCCCTGTGGCAGGACGATGGTCTTCTCCAGGCTGCTCATTACGATCCTCCACAGCTCCTTGAGCACGCGCTTCAACACCGTCTTCTCGCACGCGGTGGCAAACAGTGTGAGCCTGTGGGCGAACACACACACACACACACACACACACACACACACACACACACACACACACACACACACACACACACACACACACACACACACACACACGTTAATGAGACACGTGGACCACAGGTGCGTTAACCCTGACTGGGTGCTAGCATTGTTGGAAGTTCTTCTAATGTATGACTTTTACCAAATGATTTGCGCAGGACAGAGATTTTTAATACACGGAAAAGAAGAAGCAAAATAAATGAATGAATAGATGGATAGAAAGAAGAAGAAGAAGAAGAAGAAGAAGAAGAAGAAGAAGGGACAAAATAAATGAACGAATAGATCGATTGAAAGAAGAAGAAGAAAAAGAAAAAAAAGAAGGGACAAAATAAATGAATGAATTGATGGAAAGAAGAAGTAGAAGAGACAAACTAAATGAACGATTAGATGGATAGAAAGAAGAAGAAGAAGAAGAAGAAGAAAGGACAAAATAAATGAACGAATAGATGGATAGAAAGAAGAAGAATTCAATTCAGTTTATTTTATATAGCCCAAAATCACAAATACAAATTTGCCTCGGAGGCCTTTACAAGAATAAGAAGAAGAAGAAGAAGAAGAAGGGACTACATAAATGAACGATTAGATGGATAGAAATCTCGACCCACTCACTTTCCATCCAGGAAGTCCATGAGCGGCCGCAGCATGTTGTCGGAGTCGCCGTCCACCTGGTTCTTGTTGTTGGCGTTGAGCGGCCCTTTGATCTGGTACAGCAGCGACGCCATCTGCCGCATGCAGTCGTTGATGCGGCTCTGGAAGCTACAAAAAGAGAGAGAGGGTCGATCAATATGAACCGACGAGCGAGAGGTTGGCGATTTAAGCGGGAAAACGCTGCGCGGCGGTCGGGGTCGGGCTACCTGTTCCCGAACGTGCTGCTGAGCTCATCCAGCACGCTGTTCAGCTTCACCTGCAGGTCGTTCAGCAAGTCACTGGCCTCGGCGTCCATCTGCAGAGAGGAGGACAGAATCCCAGCAGGGCACCGGTTAGAAGTCCATTTAGTGTCATTTGTTGCATATAAAGACAACTGGAAACTGGGAAACAAATTAAAATGCAGGGAAAGTAAGTATAGTGTCATATGATATTCCAGCTCTCGGAGGACATAGCACTCGTTAACAGCAATAAAAAAAAAGGCTTTTATGTCATATTTGCCCCCGAATTAACTTGTAAGCTACACTTCAACGCAAGAGCGAGAGCTTAAAAGTGGGAATCCAAGGTTTAAAAAAGTAACTACAATAACCATCAAACCAAAGGGATGAGAAGGTTGTACAGTAATCTCCTGTGGCAGAGACATGACCATCACAAGCCCTGTGATTTAGAGTATTGGAAAAACAAATTAAAAATACAACACAGACATCCCAGCAAACCCACCTTTGTACCAGCAGACTCCAACTTTAGCAGGGAGCACAAAGCAAATAAAAGAAAGTTTAATACTGCAGGAGACGTGCGTCTTACCAGTTAAGAGGCAACAGAAACGCCCCAAATATATATTTTTTAAATCACATTTAACAAATCAAAACAAAGTTATGCTCCTTTTGACTTCTCAGTCATATTGTGTACTAGATTGTAAATCGGCTTTACTCATTGTATTGTGTGTGATGACTGAAGAAAACACTACTACTATCTGCAAAAATAAAATGTCGAGGCCCAAAACAAAAAAGAAGGTCCAAATTGCAAACCCACCTTTTTATCAGCAGTCTCCAACTTTTAAAAGGGAGCAACAAAAAAAAAAAAGGTTTAATACCACAGACGAGCGACTTACACGTCTCACAGGCACAAGGAGGGGGGAACAAGTAGGAAACAGTGAATGACCTGCCCCAAGGTGTGCACTGTGGCTTTATCTAGATAAGCACAGCCTGCAGGAGAGCCAAGCCGTACGGGTGAAGCCTTGCTGTGGCTCATTAAGCGAAGGATCCAACGGCCTTTCTGATTCATAGCCTGTCAGGATCGCGGGGGGCGCCATTAGTGAGGAGAGACTGAGAGGTTGGGAAGGCTTCAGGGGAGGAGAGGCAGCTACTAGGAATGGATTGTTTGTAATATGCTGGATGGATTTGGCACGGGGGTATAATACTCATGAGTTTGGAGATTCACTTTAAGTTCCCACTAAAATGGGACTACGGAGGATCGATGGCCGTCACACAGCGTTGCTGTGCGTGTGACCTACCTTTTCCACTGGTTCGTCCATCTTTGCGTGGTGGGAATGTTTTGGGATTTAGGGGGAAAAAAAGTTTTAAAAAAGTAATCGGTTGTAACTCTGAGCCTCTTGAAATTGAAAAATGAAATGAACAAATACTGCATGTTTTCTTCACATTGGAAAGTACATGCTGTATTTTGTAACACCCACCTTCTCCTTGTCAGTCTATTGCAAAAAAACAAAAACAAAAAAACACACAAAAGGGAACACAGATTAAAGAAAATGAAACGACAAAAAGTTCAGAAATAACCTTTTGTTTCAGGGGGATATGAGTGACCGGTTTCGAGGGAGGCAAACACCACTGAAAGAGGGTGAGAAGAAATAAACTGGAGGGGGAAATCACCACAGAGGATGTGTTAAAAACACAGTAACCACGACAACCAAAGGGACGTCTTGTGTCAGTAGGACTGAGTGTCACTGTGAGTGGGAACGACAGGGCACACAAGGACTTGGGACTCCTGAGGATCACCGCAACAAACCTCAACCTCATTTCTCTCCACATCTTCCCCTACGTCTTCCTCCTCCTCCTCCTCCTCCTCATCCTCACTCTCCTCAAACTAGGCGTGGCAGCGAAAAGACAACACAACATGATTTAGTCTCATTATAGGTGACTTCAACACGCCTCTCTTTCCAAAAAATATTACGCAATATTTAATGTGGAGAGGCGGACATTTGAGTAGATGCAAACATGCTTCACAAAACATGTTTGCATGTATGGAGGACTTGCCTGCCATGCTAGCATTCTATTGTTGTGCTAGAAAAGAGAACAAAAAGGAGAAAAAAATGAAAGATTGTCACTCCACTCTCCCATGAAAACCCATTTAAGTTCATGAGGCCCTGCGAGGCCACAGAGAGGCATGTAACTAGCTAGCTACAACGAGAGAGTGGAAGCTAACCCCTCGACCCGATGTCCAACCCAGGCCATGTGTGTCTCTTGATTTTGAAATGCAAAATAATGAAGGAACATGGATGACTCAAATGCAGTTTGACTAGTAAAAAGAAACCTCCGTTCAGCCACGTTCAGGTCAAGAAAACTGCCTTTCCTTGCAAAGTTGAGGGCGTATGGAGGAGCATAACAACAGTAGGCTCGAAGCTAAGTGGGTGATTCCAACATACTGACCCAGGGAACATTTGACCGAGGGAGAAAACATCATAAGGACGACAACACAACAACACTGAAAGGTCTGCGTAGTGTGTCACACAGGACCCTGGGAGCACAGGTACCCTCCGCTGCCTCAGCTCCAGCTGACTCTAAATCTGTAGACCGGTGTCATCTGCAAAGAACATGACCCAGTTGGATGGACCACTGACGTTGTGGTAATTCATTTTGTTCATCCACATCACTAGAGAAAAGCTGAGTCCAAGAAAGGAGAAAAAAATGTATCCATCAGAATAGAAAACAAAAAAAGAAGTGGACCCAGGGATAGCTAGCTACATCAGCAGTCCAGTAACTGTTACAATTTTCCACCACTGTTCTTTTTCTCCATGCTAGCAGTTGTTCATCGTCCCCTGACTTTCGCCCAGCGAATGGACAGTTGACATTCGTGGTGCTGAATAAAACATCTCAACGACTGTTGGATTGAGTGCCTTTGTTCAGGATGAATTGTAATTATTTGATGATTATCTGACTTTCCATCCAATGCCACCATCAGGTCAGAGCTCTTACTGTCCAATACTTGATTCCCATCAACGTCAGCAAAGTTACTAGACGAGGACAGACTACAACGGGCTTCTGTAAATGCTAAATGCTAAAGAGGGGTTGGCTATGTGTAAGACTGGTTCTACTAGTCTACCATCAGTGAATCTAATGTGCTAGCACCCACAGTACCAACCAGAGCCTTCGCTTCCTCATCTTCAGGTACGACCTGCTGTCCAAGCCAGAGCAGAGGGAAATAATCAATACAGCGGCGCACCATTAAACTGATTAAATGTCCAAAAGATGTTAATATGGACAAATATCTGTCGTGCTCAGACCATGATGGAAACCTACCTCCTCCATCTCTCCCGCCTCCTCCTTCTCCTCCTCCTCATTTTGCTTTAATTGTAAAGTGAATGCACTGGTTGAAACTTTAAATAGAACATCAAACCGCTACAATCCTACAACCGACCAAGCACTACATACTAAAACACTAAATCTAAATAATAAACATGACAGCTACAATAAATAGGATAGAGCACTACATAAAAAAATTAAAATATTCCATTCATAAAAAATGCCATTTATATTTCAAAAGTTTCATCCACGGAGAATCCTTTTGAATTCCAAGGGCTTCACCTAGAACCCACTAGGAACCCTTTAATATTCCAAAGGTTTCACTTAGGACCCACCCATGGGGTTCTTCAGAGAACACTTTAAATTCCAAAGGTTTCACCTAGAAACCACCCAGAGGGTTCTGCCGAGAACTCTTTAAAATTAAAATTGTTGTCAAGAACACAACTAGGGAGTTCTACCGAGAACCCTACTATATTCCAGTTTTTTTTTTACTTGAAGACACTATGAGAGGATGTGATTTAATTAGTGTCTCAATATTCTCCTGCCGATGAGGGCCTCATCTTTTATCCACGTTGATCTTTGCGTATGTTTTCATTGACAGCATCACATCAGACACCTTGAGGGCGTACAGAGCTTTTAAACTTCTGCTACGGCCTCGTCAAGAGTTCAGACTACGTCCTGATCCAGCTCTACCACTACTTCACATGGTCTCAACTACCACTACTGTACATACCAGCGCTTCTTCTGTTGCAATCTGACACACCAGAGACACAAACACAACTGTTGTACCAGCAACCGCCTCTAGAATACACATGTTTCATGCTAGAGTAAAACATGTTTAGTTGATTAGTCAGTGTATGTTTTTTTCGCCACAGCACATCATCCATCAACGGCATTTGTCTTACCTGTTTGGCACCCATCGACTCAAACATCTTCTCCAGCTGGATTCTTAACTGCTGCACATTATTCAACAGGACACACGGCTGCCAGAGGACACGGGATGAGACAGACATAGAATACACAGGTGTTACACACATGGAGCAGGAACGCTTCAGTATCTACAAGAGATTGCAATCGCTGCTGTGTAAAAATAGTTTGTTTTTTATTTACGGAATTATTCAACTCTGAAAACACTAGTGTAATTTAAAAAGACGTTTGTTGATGTAATGGTTCAGCCATTGGTGAGTTTTTGTGCAAAAACTATCCTCAAATTTATGGTAAAGCTGTTGACAACTCACAATCTTCTCCTTGTCGATGTAAGTAGGAAAACTCTTGGTCAGTATGGCACTGTACTGCAGAAGAACTTTGGCAATAGTCTGTAGATAAAGAGGAAGAAATGTATTTAAACTAAATTTCATTTGAAACAATTTAAAATCCAATTACATATTCATCACACACACTTTCCCAGTGGGGACTGGGGAACGCCGAAAACTCCCTCCCAACTAATATATTACAAACATCCCCAAATGTCCTGTAATGTATTCTTTGGCATGCAGGAAAGCAAATCCCGGAGCACAAAACAGTGCAGCTCAACATTTATTTTTAATGAGGAAATATCCAATTCCCTTTAGAAAAAAAAAAAGTGAACGTCCCTCCAGAGGCCAGTTTTGTAATTCACCTCATATCTCATACTCTTTCTAACACTAACCACAGTGACAAGCTGCTTCGTGATCATTGACAGTGAATTCATTATCAAGTATAGAAATGTACACGTTTCATTTCCTGAGTTACAAACAGTTACAAACGGTTTCCTGTGTGTTGAACTTGGGGAGCAGCTTCACCATCCAGTGCAGTGGGCGTACCTTGGAGAAGCGGCGACTGTACTGAGCCATGACGGCAGGGTCCGGACATTCCAGTTTCTTGATGATTTCAAAGCTCTGGTTGAGCTGGGTGAAGATGTCCACCACAGAGCAGGAGAACAGAGCATGCTCAGACGTCTGCTGGAACTGAACACAAACAAATACATTGACTTACACTCTTAGAAATTCAATTTCAATTCAGTTTATTTTGTATAGCCCAAAATCACAAATTTGCCTCGGAGGGCTTTACAATCTGTACACATTACGACATCCCTGTCCTGGGACCGCACATCAGGCCAGGAAAAAAAAACGGGAATTCTTTTAAACTCCAAAGGTTTTTATCTAGAATCCCTTCAGGGCGTTCTACCAAGAATTATTCCAAATTTCAAAGGTTTCATCTAGAATCCCTTCAGGATTCCGAGGATTTTATTTAGAACCCTAACATGATGAACCCACAACAATCCTGGTTCACAATCACAGTTTAGTGGGGTCTGTTGGCTGGATTGTGGGCGTTTTAACATCCATACTTTCAACAATTCTTGAAGAGGTAACAACAGATAAAAGGGGCAATTTAAATGTTCTTACTCCGTCTTTTTTGTCTCTCTCGAGGGCTCCATGCATGAACTCCATAGATACATCTTCATTCTCCTCCAACCACTGTAGCACAAACTGTAGGAACCATCTGCAAGGGAAAATAAAGACAACATTATTTATTTCATGTATTTCTTATGTTATTGGTATCATATCCTGAACTATTACCTAGGTTAGGGATCAATCAATCAATCAGATAATAAAGTTTTGGGAAAATAAATGTAACTTTTTCCCTGTGCCTATGAGAGAATAAGTCAAAAGCACTTACGATGGGTAGTCGGGAACGACGCCCTTAAAGGTGGGCAGCTCCTTGACGTATTCATTGTTGAGCCACTTGACTTTGAAGTGCAGGTTCATGTAGTCGGTGCTCTTACACAGTCGTTGCTTCTCGTGCTCTGCATGTACAAAAGACACAAGAGCCTGGAATGAGGTTGTGCCAGAGAGTCATGCCATTGAGTTGCATCATGGGAAACATCGAGGGTCATCGAGGGTATGTGTGCCATAACTGTGGACTAAAAGTTAGGATTTTGACCACGCTTTCTTTAATGTGTTTCTTTAATGTGTTTCTCACAGGCCTCCCACCTTAATGGTCGTGCCAGGCTAAATTTCTAGAGTGCACCGTAAATCTGAATCTCAGCAACATCGAACATAATCCTAATTTTAAGACTACAAGATTGGTTCACATTTGTTCACAAGTCTTAGAACAATCCTCCCATGCCCATATATGCATTGAAATAAAATGCCTAGACTGGCTGAAAAGAGAATTTACAGGGTGGTAGTAGTCGAGTCAGGTTTTGAGAAGTCTTGCACTTGTTTTGGTCTCGTGGCTCTGGTCTTGATGGACTGGGAAGTGTCTTGGTCCCGGGCTCTGCCATTGAGAACAGGTCAAGTTGTTTCTGGCTGCTGATTTTCTCGTACAAAGTCTTGTTTGATTCTACCGACACAGCATTTCTCTTACATGCATTCAACAGGGCGGCTGTAGCTCAGGGGGATGAGTGGTCGTCCCGCAACCACAAGGTAGCCGGTTCGATCCCCAGTCCCCCCATAGCTCACACGTCGAAGTGTCCCTGAGCAAGACACTGAACCCTAAATTGCTCCCCGGGCGCCTCTCAGGGCAGCCCACTGCTCCTTAAGATACCAAGGATGGGTTAAATGCAGAGAACACATTTCATGTATGTATGTACTATGACAAATAAAAAGGATTTCTATTTCTATTCAGCGGCAATCAAAAAGGCAATTGATTAGTTTGATGTTAGAAGACTGATCAACATCGTTTATAGATTATTGATTATTATCTTGGCTCTGGACTCGGTTTCAACTGCCTTTGGACTGGCCATGGCTCAGACTCGACTGGACCTGGTATTGGACTGCAGCCCTGCAGCAATAGTAACACTCAGCCTAACTCTACCCAGGCACTTGAGTATCATTTTTTAGAGACCCACTAAAAACCACGTCTGCTCTTAAATAAATAAAGTGTTCCTTGGTCGTGCTTCTGGAGCAAAATCTCTCAGGACTCATTCCATTCCTTAATATATTCAAGCGGATTGGAAATGAAGGGGCCGCCACTTCGGTGCTGCGGTATGTGAAAGAGAGAAAGTGAGGGTCTTTGTGGGGGATTCCTCTTGAGTACGGGGGCTGGGATGAAAGCTGACTGCCTCTGGGAACCGATGGTGCTGTACAGAAATCACAGAGAGGCTCCTGTGAGGCATAAGCCGCTCTCACACACTGTTATTCATTCCTTCTTTCACTGCGACGTTTCTACCCAGGAACTTCTTCTCATTTCCAGTTTGAGTTTCTCTTCTTTTCGACTTGTTCTTTCCCTCCGAAGCCCAAATGTTTTCCCTATTAAAAAAAATAAAAATAAACGACTGTGGCTCAGCGGTAGAGCAGGGTCGTCCTTCAACCAGACGATCGGCCATTCGATCCCCGGCTCCATCAATCCATGTCGACGTGTCCTTGGGAAAGACACTTAACCCCAAATCGCTCCCAAAGGCTGCGCCGCCGGTGTATGAATGGGTGATTGACATGTAGGGTGAAGCACTTTGAGTGGTCGAAAGGTGCAATACAAGTACAGTCCATTTACCACCAAAATTCAACAAAGCAGAATAATAACACTTTAAGTTTACTATAAGTACTATCATATTTAAATTTGTGAGTCATAGTGTCAACTTTGGCAGATATTTTAGATTTAGTCTCAGCCTTAAGACGGATTTGCTTATTAGTTGTAGTCTCATTTATATCCTTCGTAGTTTTAGTCGCCGAAAGGTCATGACATCTTAGGTCAACTTTTAGTCAAAATGTTTTCATTCATTTCGTCAGCTTTACTTTTTTATTTTTATTTTGTCCTGTGTCAAATGTCCTTTTTCCTCAAATCATATATCTGTAAAACTATTCTAGCCAAAAAAACAACAATATTTTTAAAACTATATTTTGTCTTTTTCTTGTCAACGATATTTCATGTTTGATATCGTCATGGTCGCTGTTCAATAACGCAATGGAAAAGGTTGTTGACGAACAAATTTGGTCTTTTTAGGAGTAGTTTTAGTGACTGCAATTAACACCTGCAATTCTGGAGTGGGGGGACACAATAACATAATAATAAGTGATCACGAGTGGGGCTGATGGACATCTGATATATCTGACTTACCTTCCATGGCATACTTCATGTCTTGAGCGAACAATGTCCACATGACCTCCGCTGACACCTTCCCCACGTTCAGCTCTTGGGGGAACCTGACAATTTGACAACGATTGGGTGTCGTGAACATTTTAAACTCTCCTACTGTCAATGGAGCAGGAATATGAAATGGTGAAAACTCAAGATGCAGTCAAACTTTTCTGTGTATTTCCTGCCACTTGGAATAAAAGCAGTAGAGGATAAAAGGGAGTGCGAGCCCATTACTAACTGGTTGAGCACAGGCGTGTAGGAGTTCCTGTCCTCTTCGATGATGGAGACGATGAGCATGATGAGTTTGGGCCAGAAGTCCAAGTTCTTGATGCTCGGACCCTGCTCCTCCAAAGGGAGCTCCTCCTTGTTCTGGGTGAGACCACAACACAGGGTCAGAGAGAGAGAGAGAGAGAGAGAGAGAGAGAGAGACAGAGAGAGACAGACATCTGGCCTCGCAGCACTTTTATTAACTGACGGAACCGGGGCACAGCTGGAAGATTAGTCCGCCACTCACAGCGTCAGCGGGTTGGTACTGCCTGCTGTACAGCTCGTGGCAGTTGTTGAAGATGTAGTCGTACGTGGAGTTGAGGCAGGCCTTAACGCAGTCCCTCACCACCTGGCTGGCTCTCGGCGGAGACTGCAGCTCCTGGACCTGAACACCAGACGGGAGACAGCAGCGCTGGCGGTGAATGACTGCAAAATAGTTATTGACGCTCACCTGACAACAGGGTTATCTGCAAAGTGTCGCATTTAAAAAGACGAAGATGTGTCGCCACAAAAAAAAACGAAGAGACTCGGAACGCTGCCAGCTACCTTCATCCTGAAGAAGGTGATGCTGGTGAGAAGGTCCACGGTGGATTTCAAATCCTGCAGGCGATCCTTGTTGCTGGCAGGGAAGTGGTTCTACAGGAGGAGAAACCTTCACTTAAACACAACTCAATGGAGTAAAGGACCATCAAAAGGCGAACAGCAGGCCACTCCCACTGCTGTTCATAACTCTAACATAGGATTGCTGTCACAGTATATATATATATATATATATATATATATATATATAAGTGATATAAAAATGATGACAAATTCAAATGCGAGTCACAAAATGTAGAATAAAACTTTAGATGACAAAGTTTCCCATGTAAGCGATTGCTCAACTTTAACTTACAATAGTAGACACAATAACAATACACAATAACTTACGGTAGTAGTACATTAGAATAAATTCTGTTGCGAAATAATAATAATAATATCATAATAATGTAATAATGTAATTTATCCCCAAAATTCATGAAAACAAGAGAGTTTTGCATATCAAGTGAAAACAAACAACATGATCGACATTGACAACGATATATTTAAACGTCATCGCAACGATATAACTTTTGAGAACAATATCATGTGGCGATATTTATTGAATACAATCATAATCTTACCCTGTAGGTTGACAGGTCGATGCGCAGGGAGTTGTGTAGCTGATCTAAGAGCTTGACAAAGCGTTCTTTCTGTGTGGTGAATAACAGGGGAAAAAAGACAATTGTGAGAACAGGAAGTGGAAGGAAAAAGATGGACAAAGACAGAGAGACAGAAACGAAAAACATATTTATTGCCTGTGTGTGTGTGTGTGTGTGTGTGTGTGTGTGTGCGTGTGTGTGTGTGTGTGTGTGTGTGTGTGTGTGTGTGTGTGTGTGTGTGTGTGTGTGTGTGCGCCGCTACAATAATACAAACCCCAAAATTGGAAGCAGCGAATCGGTCGGAGGCGGACACATTGGTGGAGGCGGTCGTGTGGGCGTAGAAGGCGTTGATGTTGGCCAGCAGGGTGCTCATCACGGCGGGAACCCCGGGACACATGTACTTCGACGACAGACAGGCAAAGTGCCTGGAGAGACAGGGGAGCGCAGGGAGAGCTTGATTAAAGACCCGGGTGGCGGCAGGCCGTCCTCTCCCCCCCGTCCCGTCACACTGAGACGTTTCGACAAAACAAAGTGTATGTGCAGTATGTGCATGTTATTCACTGGTTATCCTCTCGGGGGTCTCGTTAGGAGCGCTCGTTTCATCTGCCTGCCCGCAGGCTTAGCTGGCTGAAGGGCGTGGCCCCATTGGAGTGAGATTTTTGTGAATGATGGGGCCCCGGCTAGCGGGCATCTGGTGCGGCGCGTGACATTTCATGGAGACAAATCCATCCTCAGCACATTTGTAATTGATTTTTCTTTCATTTGGAGGTCGACAGGGAGGGGGGCACAAATTGCTTCTCGGCCGGCACCGAGAGGTAATTTGATGTGAGAGCAGGAAGAGAGGAATGGACACACACACACACACACACTCCGACTCACGTCATGGCCTGGTAGATGGACTCGATCCCGTAGCGCATGGCGAACTCGTCCACTACGTCCTGGGCCACGTCCTCGTAGTAGACCCTCCAGGCTTCGTCCCCGCGGGCCTCCGGGATTTTCACCGCGCCTTGGCCGAGCATGTCGGTCGAGTGGTGGAACAAGTTCTGCAGCCGGACAGAGAGAAGCCGGGTCATTTGAATGAGTTTTGCAGATTACGATGTGGGGGTTTATGCTCGAAGGGTGTGAGAGATAGTAAAACCTATGCAGATATTCTACATGTTTTGTTTTTTTTCGGGTAGAGGTGGGATTATGTAACTGTTATGTCACAGATTCTGAGGCTGATTACATGCAATTTCTAGCCGTCCTGTGGTGGCCGTTACTTCACTGACACAGGGGCCGACCCCCTCTGGGCTCGACTGACACGCTGTGCGTTTAGGTCATTACACCGACCCCGCGGGCGAGTGAGAGCCAAATACCTCGTGCAAGCAGGTGTACTGCACGTGATACGGAGCCACTTTCTCCTCGCCCTTGATCTCCACGTTGATTTGCAGGCGAATGGCCCCCGACACGGCCGACTTGTCCGTCCTCTTCTCTGTAATCAAAAAAACACAAAAGACACGCGTCAAGCAGATACGGCGACTCATAACTCCCAGTACCCATCTGTGACACAGGAGCCACAGTGGGAAGCCGGCCTTGTTAACGCAACGCTAATTACAGACTATTACCCTGGCAGTGCTATTGCAGGGGTGTGTGTGTGTGTGTGTGTGTGTGAGAGTGTGTATGTTCCATTTCTACAGTTTGACGGCAGCGCAGAGCCGGCGACGCTAATAGAAGTCCTCTGGCTGATGGTGAGGGAGACAATGGCAGAGGGGCTGTGCGCCTGATCGCCGAGAGACACTTGGCTCGGCTTCCCAACCTGCTATTTGCCCTGACAGGCGCATCATTGAGGGTAATTTGTACGTGCTGGGGGTGGGGTCGATTTCCGACTTGTGTGCCGCTTCTTGATAATCACACATCGGGAGAAGGGAGGGGAGAGTACAGAGAGTACAGAGAGACGCTTCGGAGCGCGAGAATGATACAGAGCGCACATTACACGACTGATCATTCATTTTGCAAAGCGGCTCCTGACAAGAGGAATGTTTTGTTGATGTGGTTATCAGAGGGGTATAAAACCGAGCACTTTGTGTCTCCCAGTTGACACGAAACAACAGCAGATTTATAGGCACATTCGTATTCAGTGCTCTTCCAGCGGGAGTATGATCAATGCCGATCTTCTGCACTTTTAATCAAGTGGAGACGAGACAGTGAACGCCTCACTCTCAGATGCAACGCGGGTGGGAGGATGGAGGGCTTTTAACGGATAGCGATCAATCAAAGCAACGTGACATGATGTAAGCGGTGGGGGTGAACCCAACCTGTACTGAAGAGCACAAGGGGCCGATAAAATCAGCTCCTGTGTATTTTTTATATCGTATATGTTTTCAGGGCTCATCTTCAAACCTGGTGGAATAGAACTGGGGATTTACATAAACATTTCGTTTTTTATTATTAGCAAGCGCTAAAAGAACTGCAAGTATTTTAATGCAAGACTATTTGTAAAAAAATACAATAAAATTAAATTGTACCTGCAGGCAAAGGAGATAATGGCTAATGAGGTTGAAACAAACATCTGACTGGACTTTCAGGAAACACGTGTGGAAAAGAATGCACCCTTCTTTCGGAAGTGAATCAATCCTTCGAATGGGGAACTATTCAAAGCAGACATGGTAGATGAGGAAGAATCAGGGGTGAAAGCACAACCGCTCAGGGCACCATCTAGTTTTCTGTACCACGAAAAGATTCAGTTCAGAAACAGCTAACATGTTGCTTAAGCAATCAAATACAACAAGTCATCACTGTAGCATCCATGCAACATGACGACTTTAAGCTTACGAACAAAACCGAAGACGGAAGAACGACATTCCAACTTGGATCTCTTCGTGTGCCCTTTTATTTTCTTTTTAATTGTTCCCGTGTGCCCGTGGTGGGCACAAAACACACCGACACTGGTCGGTGTGTTTTGTGCCCACCACGGGCCTGCAGGGTTTTCATTTATTTTATTTTTATCAGTGCCTTTCCAAAACCGTATAGTTGACCTACTGCTGCCAGTCGTTTGTTGCAAAAAATTGGACAAAATAAGTTGCGATATTTCCTGTTCAGTTTTCTTCCAACAAAAACGCACAGCAGGTAAAGCAAAGCTATAGACTTCTGTAACTCGGCTGGCATGATGGTGGGAGTGTGCACCTTTACTTGCTTAACACACACAGTATAAACTGTTGGAGATGGATTTAGTTGTCATTTCAAACAAAACTAATTGTTATGATTTTGAAAGTTTTGAACAATATGAAGCGATAAAGGTTGGGATTGTAGTACCGGCAAGAACTTTATTCTACTTTCCCCCCGGCATGCAGTATCTTTTGACCCATGGGCCTGAGATAAGTTATCGTCATATTGTGTCCACCAAGAGAGGTGCAGCATTCTCTAATGTGTAGAGCTGCTCTGAGTGAGTATCTAGCTTTGATTGTTGAGAGTTGTGTCCTAGTTCTGTCCAGCGTTAGGTTGTACCAGCAGTATACGTCACGTAAACTGTGTCCATGACCAGACAGCGTACTGACCCAGGTTGTACCAGACGTCCATTTCTCCGCTCAGTGTTCGCACTTCAATTATGCTCTGGCCGAGGAAATCATCAGACTCCCTCTTCAGACGCTGCTTCACCCTCGACTTGATGTCATCGTCCTCGTCCCACACGCGCACTTTAATGCGGTCCGAGGAATTGTGGCACTCGCTAGCCGAAAAAGAAGAAAAAAAACGAACGTATATAAACTAAATAAGACAGTTGCACAGAAAACAATAGGATTTTTTTTACATTTATACACACATTGTCCAACCAAGGCATTTGTTGGTGACTTACAAGTGGTACTTTTCCTCCCAGACCGGATTGAGGTTGCCGTAAATGGTCTTGGTTCTCTTCTTGGTCTTGCCCACCTGAACGGTGACGTACGGATCGCTGGATCCCGTCTTGTCCTTTGCCTGAAGTCCTTGGGCGCAAACAACTAGCGCGGCGACCGAGGAACAAAGACATGAGGGACAACCGTCGGCATTAACAAGAATCACATGTGACCGCCGCCGAGATTCATGCTGAGGATGCTCCTTTTAAAGCCGTGGGTTGATTTCAGCAAATCTCACCTGTGATGGTGATCTTGGCTGACCACTTTGAAGTGCCGTCTAGGACGCTCTGCTTGATGGTCTTCATCTGCTGCGCGTGGATGGCTTTGCTGATGATGAACACCTCCCTGATGAGTTCAAAGATTTCCGGCTTGTTCCTTTCCCTGATCTTCATCCTGTCCTTCATGGCCATGATGATATTCTGAGTTCGGTCTTCAGCGCCGTGCTTGGAGCTCTTCTCCGCAGCGCCTATGCATTTAACAAGAGAAAACGATTGCAGATTAAAATCCATTTAAAACAACTACTTGTAGTAGCGCATGGGACGCTTGGTTGTTGTTTCTGGGCGGTACTCACGCTGGAGACAGTCGGCGTTCAGCAGCTCTTGGCACTTCTCGTGGCACTTGACCCCGCACTCGGAGCAACGCATGCCTTGGCGGGCTATTCCCCACAGCAGCCCCTCACACTCGTAGCAGTATGTGGGCGTCGTGGCGGTCCACACCTCGAATTTGTGTGGTGTAGTGCAGGATATGGGATAGATGAGAGCCTGCAAGGTCTTCTTGTACACATGGTTTTTCTACAGAAGGGGGAAACCTTTTTTTTTTAGGATGTTTTCACGACTAACTAAACTCAAACTCTGGTCCGGTCGCCCTGCTAAGCACGGTTCATTTGGTCTGGTGTGGAAGCGGTCAATCCAAACCTAGTGGGGAACAAACAACCGGGTTGAGGGTCGCCTGAAAAGGCTTCCAAGCGGACTCGGGTGCGTTTTTTTTTTTTTTTTTTGACCGCCCACAGAATTCTAGCGTATCAGTATTGATTTAAAAAGATAAACAACTAATACATCCATCTGCTGATCGTGAAACCTGTTCAAGCAGCATCCTTAATTTTCTGTATTAATTAAGGCTATGCATAGAACCTATTTATGCAAATCAACACATGCATGTCAGCGCAGGTATTTTCCCCAATTAAAAAAGCTCAAGAGCTGTTAAAACTGCTGTGCTTGACTCTGTATTTGCCAGTTCATTATCTCCATTCTAAAGCATGGGATCATCTCCTTGTTAGCGTGTCCGCACGCTCGCTGACGTTCGCACCAGTCATCTCGGATCCTGCACAGGGGCTTTTGTACAGTCTTTTGTACAGTCCTGTCTCAAAACATGCTGTCGATTTGCAGTCTAATAATACTTGTAATCTCTTCTAAACATGAATGGACACATCAGAAGCATTACAATGCTGCATAAACTTCTCTGAATTTTTTACTTTCCTCACGAGGGTCCTGATGATGCAGGATGACGATCACCAAAACTGTCCAAAACTGAGTCACTTTAGTCAGTCAGTCTGTAGAACTTCATCGTTACTTTCCTCTTGGTTTGTTTGTAAAAAGTCAGTGTGACCAGGAACCGGACCAGAACTAAAGTGCAACAATGTCGCATTTTTTCCCTTTTGTCTGGACCAAATGAACCCAACTACAGGTGTGATAGCACCCTTAAATTCATTGAATTAGAACATAAGAAATCTGAATCATACAATGTATTTATTTTTTGGTGGATTTGAAGGTGTAAGGTGTTATATTCACCAGCTCCTCATCCTTGATTGATGACCGTGCCGCCATGGTAGACGCGATCCCCGCCTTCCTGGCTTGGACGAGAGACTGAACAACACGTGACACGGGACATTTTTGGCAGAGTTAACGTTTATCAAATGCATATTCAGCCCACAACCAAGCACAGCTCAAAATATGACTATAACAATGAAGGCCAGTGTGGTTGAAAGGGTGGCTCGAGGTAAGGGTGGTGAGTAGGGTTATTATTTTGTCCCAATGATGTAATTCTTACAGGATGATCAGAAAACCCATGTGAGTAGTATTAGTTTCAAGAAACTAGTGAAGAGGAGACTATTCAAAAAGTATACTATCAAACAATACCAAAACCATCAGCCACACATTTTCATGGGAGTGTTAATACAAACCAAAAGGCGGGGGAATGATTTGTTGATAACAGATTGCAATGATAATATCAAGTAGGAAGAAAAAGCTGCCCGGGACCAAGATGCATGCAAATGCTTTCATTTTGTATTAAACAAGAGGTTTGTGATCAAAGAGATCAACATGCTGTCGCCAAATGTGTTCGAGGGAACTAGTGTTTTATTTGACCTACTTGATATTTTTAGTTTCAGTTGCAAAGGGAGGGGCAACTGGGTTCTATTAACTTACCATAGCCTGACCAAGGAGAGTGAATGCATTCAAGAGAGTTGTGGGGAATAGTTTCGGGTTTAAGAAAGGAGGGAGAGAGAAATTAGCAGGCTGATTTCATATTTGTCTCCAAAAATGAGAACTGTGACTTCTGTGGCGGTCTCACAAATAGAAAGACGTGCACTCAGCAAAGCAAGAACAAAAACAAACAAGGTGACATGTGACATACGGTATCAATAACAAAGTAATGACAAGTCAGTACTGACCACGTCGCTGACCAAGGGGATGGGCTTCTTTTTACGCAGGTCTGGCATGCTGTCAATTCCATACAGACCAGATCCGCCACTAGGTACCAACAAAGATAGAATAAAATATATATATGTATACACACACACACACACACACACACACACACACACACACACACACACAATAGTAAAATTGTTTTTTTATATATATATATATATATGACTTACCCTGGTTTGACCCAGGCTTGTCTGGCATTGGGTTCTTCATCTCGGACCTACAAGATTTCAAATGTGAGAATTTAGGCTGATGACTTAAAAAGGCGTTCACGTTATATTTCACAGTTTCATGAGAGGAGTGAAGTTGGAATAATGGAAAGTTGGATTTGGTTGAGTTTGACCTTCTTGGTGTTTCAGAACATGCAATGTCAAATAAAAAAAAAAAATGTAAAAAGTGATGATGCCTTTAAAACATAAGATCAAATAACTGTTGCTGAACTCTGTAATTGTAAAATATATTGTGTAAAATGCAATGGTGGACCAACATTATGGAGGCACAATTCCACAGAAGTTGTTCTATTTCACAGGTCAAGTAAAATTGGTTTGCCCACAGACTGCTTTAACAGACACCCCAGATAATTTAGAAGAAATCACTTGAAAGGATTTAGCAAAACCACCAACATTACGACTGGGGGGTTTCACAAGTACATACTGTGACTTCTTTTACTTTTCCTTCAAAGGAAAAGTCTTTCATCTGTCGCTGTATATCGTTCTCTCAGATAACAGAAGTTGAAAGTGGAGATCCCTTTGGGGTTAACGCTCAAAGTAAAAGTTTCTGATATCGTTTGAGAAACTTCTGGGGAAGCAGCTGCGCTAATGCTAGCACCAGAAACAGAACTTGGGATTTGTGCAACATGAAGGAAACAATAATAAACTATTTATTATACAGAAAGACTGAAGTGATGGGACAAACATCCTTTCCAGAATAGCGGGATGAAGTTCTAAATCAACCCTATGATTTCCTGTATCATTTGCATGTTGTGTATTCTGCTTTGGAGTGCACACAAGCTCCCCTTGACAAAGACAAGCAATGGAACATAAATAAATAAAATTATCCCACAACGACCAAAATGAACAGGAAAACAACTGTAGCTTAAATAGCTAATGTTATACGAGTAACCTGATTATCTTCTTTCCCACAATCTGCAAAGAAAAAAAAAGTAAGAGTGTTTATAACTGATACATGTATTATGATACATACATTTAATATCAATGGTATACACATAAAGTTCACCGGATCATTACATGCTTTAAGATGTATGTTTTTGCTGTTATTACTGGGCTTGTCAGCAATTTGAAGTATAGAATATACCTGAGATAAACTCGTCTTGAGATTGGGATCCCTGAGACCCTTGAGAGCCATGGGAACCTTGAGAGTTATGGGAACCTTGAGAGTTATGGGACCCCTGGGACCCCTGAGCAGATTTGGATAGTCTATGACGGGTTTGCCGCTTTTCCCTCAGAATGCGGTGGAAATTAGCCATACGCTCTCTGTGACTGGCATCCGTAGACTTTTCTTCTTTTTCCTCGTCAAGACCGTGGTTTTCCCGAATTGGACTTAACATCACTTCATCTGTACTGAGCCCTGAGCCCAGCGGACTCTCGTCCTGCCTTGCTGGACAACTGTCTGGTGTTAAGTCAAGGGTGGACAGTTCCCCGTCTGTTGGACATTCTCCTTTGTCCTGGGAAATCTCTCCAGAGGGACATGTAGTCGGGGTGCAGGGAGAGTGGATTGCTTCATGAGGGGATGCTTGAAGGGAGCATGACTTGTCCTCATGCGTCTCATCACAATCCACGTAGACCGAAGCATCACTCTGCTCTTTTGGAGTGCCAAATTGAGTGGGATTCTCTGTCAGACTGACGTCTCCCTCTGTATAATCTGTACTGCTCTGCTCCTCCTTGGGTTCACTGGATTCTCTAACAGGGGACGGAGGTGCTTCATGTCCACCATCATCTTTAACATCTTCAGGGTGGGATCCTTCCAACTTTTTCAAAGCCCCTTTCATAGCTGACCTAAAAGTGAGTACAGCCTTGCCGAAGGTTGTTACGTCAAAACCTACATTGGGGGTCTTGGCTGCGCTATCAGAATCTATTTCAGAAGACTCTGACAAAGATTCTCCTGCTTTATCCCTGGAGATGCTGTGATCGGTCCACTCTCTGTCCAAACTGTCAGCAGACCCCAGATCAAGAGTGTCACCGGAAGATGGCCAGTCATCGCACACTGAATGCGGCTCCAGGTAACCATCATCAAAGTCTGTCAACAGCACAGTGGAGCAACTCAGACTCCTGGAGGGCTCACTACCCAGTTCGTATGCACAAGCATCCATGGTGTGGTAACCGGAACTACGCGAGTACGGGCAGTTTGCTGAACAGTCACACTCCAGGTTTTCTTCATCAGTTGGTAGTCTGGGGGGCCTCCAGTCCGTTGTACTGGAAGAACTCGAAGGAGCGTTGTAATGGTGTCCGAACAGCAATGTGAGATGCTCAGAGCTGTTGTGTGAAGAATGACCCGGTGTGCTGCTTTGAGTCTCCTCTGTGTCGAGCTTTTCTCCGCTGCTCGCAAAACAGCAGATGTCCTCCTCACTCCAACGTCCTTCCCCACTTGTACTGTGCTGCATATCAACAGAAGGCCACCTTTCATAATCTGTGTCACCAGAGAGTAGGCTTGCTCCCTGACAATTCGAACTGCGGCACGATGACAAAGAGCTGGTGCTTTGGTAGTCATTGCCGCGATGAAGCTCAAAGTAGCAGGTGTTGGGTTTCGTAGGGCCGAGCATGCACGTGTTTGAACTCTGCTTTGAGTTCTCTTGGTTGGTTTGCTGGTCTGATTGGACTCCGACTCTGTCAACGTGCCACTGTTTAGGTGATCTGTGAGATGGCATACTTCCTGAATCTTTTCCACAATCGTTGCGATCCAACAGTGGACTGGTGTCTCTCCCTTGAAGAGATGTGATGGCGTTCTGTCTACCCAGGCTTCCTCGCCTGATGCGTGATGTTTTAGGAACAGGACTAGGATGAGGTGCAGCCGAAGCCCCAGAGTACAGCTCACCCATTTCACTGAGCACGGCATCGACACAACAAGATACTTCATCCACCGAGCCTCGGACAGATGTTAGATACTGCCTCAGGTCAGAAATTTCCTCCTGGATCTTATTGATGCCTTTCAGCTCTTTAAGAATATGTTCCACAATGTTACTAGAGCCTTCCTCTGCCTCCTCATCCTCCCGCTCCTTTTTCTCTTCTATGTTTCTGATCTTTTCAATAAGCCTGGGTAGAGTATCCTCCACAACCCCAATGCCATCCTGGCAAGCTGAACTGCTGTGGTCAGCTTTGGTGCAGATAGTTTCCACTGATGACAGGTCATGATGAGAGTTGTCCTCTGGTCCCTGCAGGCACTTCTGCAACTTTTTGCGCAGGCTTTGCCCCAATTTGGGGCTCTGGGATTTCTTCTCCTGTAGGTCTCGCCTCTTTGGCGACAGTGGGAGTAGCTCCGATTTATGGTGTTCATCGTGTCCACTGAGCTGTCCTCTGGGGAGCATCCCTGAGAGGTGGCACCCTTTGTCAACCGTCTCCGCACATGGACAGATCACTGCCTCAGTGACTCCTCCTTAGGGTGGCATATAGCATAGCATAAGCTGATATTTTAAACTTCAAACGACTGAGTGCCTGTACTGAAAAAAGCAAATAGTTATTTTGTTGAAAAAGCAGTGGAAACTGATATATGCCTGTTGTATGTTACTATTGAAATCTCATTTGGCTGGTTCTGCTAGAACTAGGTAGCAAATAATGCTACATTGGCTAAATAATGACAATACATGTATTTATATATTTGAGTTCACATTGCGATTGTACACTATAAGTACAGTATAGAAGTAGGATAGATAATGTCTATAACTGACCTTCTCTCAGTCAGAGTAGCAACACCATGCAGCTGCTTACATCTCTGTAATTAGGATGCTCTGGAAAGGCAGCTTGGTAATTAGATGATAGGTTAATTCTTTCCTCTAAGGCCATGTCATTCTTTTACACCCATACCAGCTGCCTGGCTTGACACTGTAGTTCTTAGCCATTGCCTACAGTGTAAACACTAAAGGGATTATTGAACACACCAAAAATGCAATTTAAATCGATCTGATGGCACTATACAAATAGTATAAATGTGCATCAATTTGAATTCATGCATGTGAAACACACAATATTCTGAAGTTTAGCAATTATATGGATATGTCTTCCATGCTCCTTCCATTTAATCATAGTGTATGTGAGACACAGCTCATTGGTTGGTGATGATTGATTACATATGTACAGTTACAGTATATACATTATATATAGTGGCCATCTCACTGCTGCACACTACTTTTGCAGAATGTTCACACACGTGCTCTACGGGCATGGCATGTGCACCAGAAAACCAACAGGCTAACTTCAGGCTTCGCACTATGCTCACATGATTGGAAGTAAAGTCATTTAATTTGGACCGAATTCGGCAAATTCTGATGGTGAAACAAGTCGATTTGCTCAATTCTATTATATCGTCCGATAAAAAGCCGCAACAGTAGAGACAGAGTCGGCTACAGAGTCACACAGTCACAGTCTTGTCCTGTTTTCAGCAATTGTTTTATCACATGAACAAAGCTAAAAGGTTTACTTTGCCCGGACTTTAAATATAAAAAGTTAATTGGTAATCTCTTTTTTTTGTATCTTTGGATGCTTTATCTCAGTTACAAAAAATGGGGCTAAAGCCATAGCGAGGTCTCAAATGTTCTGACATGCAGGCTTAAACTACAGCCTGAAACAAAACACACACACACACACACACACACACACACACAATCATGATATTAACTGCCTCATACTATGGATTATGAAGAATGCATGCTAATTTCTAGATATGTTTTCTCCCGTTAAAATTAACAAGCTCACTACAAATATTCTGTACATTTTATTCTACAACATATGAGTCATAATTGTTTACGTTTTGGCAGGTGGCTTTCCCTATTCCATGAAGTATATCGTTTCAGAGGGTGTATGCTAACTACTCCCTGTACTGGAGGTCTCCAATAAGCACTTGAGCCTGATGAGGGTTTGGCCGTTTCCTATTGCTACTGAGATTGAAAACAAGCTGATGAGCGTATGAGCTAACTGGAAGCAGACGAGCTGAGATCAAGATACGTATTATTGTTTTCACTTCTGATTAACAAATACAAACGGAAATATCTGGGCTGCATAACACATTACCTACCAAAAACAATAAAAACATTTAGCTGTCCTTCTGAGGGCCTCTGGCTCTTTTTACAGACAGCCATGATCTCCTATGGGTGCACACGGACAGTCAGTGATTAATTAGTCCGCTGTCCAGGATAAAGAAACGTAGAAAGGGTGTTGGGTTCAGGCTCATTTTCTCAGGACAGTCGTAGCAGTAGTCCGCAGCAGTCTCTTTTTTCTCCTTGCTAAATAGTCTGAGGCAGAAGAAATCTTTTCTTTTGAGGTTTTTTTTTTTATTCAGAAAAGTATTTGCTATGAAAATGTCACCTAACCACCAAACCAAATTGAAATTCAGTTTTACTAAGCCTAAGCACTACTTTTCTATGTACATCAGCCAAACTCTCAGTATAACATGCAGTTCCGCTTTCTGTTTAATCAAAGTCTACACAAACTTGACGCAAAGTGATTAAAAGGATGAAAAATAGAAGCCTTACCTTATTTGGAAACAAATGATAATCAAGAACAACCTGTAGATGTTATCCTGCAAGATCAGTGTCGCCCAGCAGATCAGTAATAGCCCCTGTTTATCTTCAAAATGTATCCTCTGGCGTATTATTAAAAACGGGTGCGTTGCCTCAATAACACCAGATCTTCTCTAATTGACAGAGATGCACTTGTTTCTGCCACTGGAACGGCAAGTGTGACAGTAGCAGACCGCGATCATACAGCAGTTCACTCTCGGTTAAGTAGCCATTCCCTACTCCCCCTCCCAGCTCCCACCCTCCGCATTCTCTCTCTGCTCTCTCTCCTTCTGTCCTCTGGCAATGAATTCCAGCACAAAGCTGATCTGAGGCTGTGAGACTGCCAGCTCTCAGTCACATTTACTCCTTTTCTGTGTTTTCACATCTGCCAGCTGCTGATATTTGGGATTATTCTGTTTTCTATTCATAAAAAAAGTTAAAACAACCCCTGATAAATACATCAGTACCACTGGCTTACCTGCAATTACTGATTTCCTTGCTTACTTTTACCTTTGTTAATGGAAAATTGTTAAGAGGAAGGAATTTATATTCAAAGATTGCAGTACGTGTAAGTGCCTTAAACTTGCATTCTCTCTAATGGCCGTCAGGGAGCTCTTGTTGCATAGAAGTCAATGAGAAAATGACTCAATGTATTTATTGCCTTAGTAAACATTGTACACATGAGTTCATGGTCTCAAAATGCTGTACCTGAGGCTTCAAAAGGGAAACTTAAGGGTACTTAAAATGATACTGGAAACGGATTTGGGAGCCGGTTTTACTTCCTGCTCTATATTTGCCCATGTGCGAACATTTTACAGGAAAAGTTAAATGCGGTACATATCTCATCTCATTCTATTCTCTGGATTTAAACACACATGCAAGGTTGATTTACAGTGTCTCATTATGCAGGTGACTGTTCATTACAGTCATTCCTCTTCATCCTGTAATAAATGGCACTTAGACAGCTTTCACTTTGCTTTCTAGTTATTCTCATGCCTTCGACCAGCCATCACTTACAGTCCATGTTCGTCTCAACTAGCCCATGCAAACCAATCATTATAATGGAGCCAATCGATGTTCTATATACTTCTTTACTGCTGTGCCATAAAAAGCCTAATCAAGGGGATGAACTCTGGTTAGAGCTGAGAGATTTCCATGTTTTCATTATGACCACCAGCGAAAGATTACCGATAAGATGCAGGACTAGATTTACCGTCAGTTAACATGCGCTGGATACAAATTCTCCAGATTGGTATTGGTTTAACATGAGGCTACGGGTTATCTGATTCTGACACCAAAAGCCAAACATGACTTGATGGAGATCAAAACAATGGCATATCATTTCCTATATGTATTAAGTGTATTTTTCAGAGAAAGGACGGGTTCCAAATAGGTTCAACGTATCATCTATCACTGATGGGAGTTGATACCTTTGTCTGAAAATTACGCAACACACACAAAAATGACAGGATTAGGGGATAAACAGCTCAAACGAGGGAATTGCCACACCCTTCCCTCTCATTAGATTGTGAGATGGTGGGTAATACAAAGACCACAGTTTTTTCATTCAAGCATTTCCCTAAAACAAACCCACTGTTTTCATAAATTCTGATCGAATACTGAGTGACCGCCACTGAGTTACCATTCACTGTAGAACATGAGTATTTTCCCATTCTATTAAGGCAAATTATATTATAGGCCCCGGAAGCAGTGAGTGATGGACCCAAGTCAACAGCCTCACGATCATAGTGACATCTGAAGAGATAAAATGAGTCAATGAAATGTGAGACTGAGAGAGGGAGATGAGGGAGACACCGAGAATCAAAAATAAATTACAAATGCAATATCACCGAAAAACTGTGCAGTATCCGAGGGCTGGACCCAAATATTTGACTATTTGGTTTGTTGAGTAGGTGTTCAGTTTTCTATTTTAGAAAACCGAATATATATATATATATATATATATATATCTTTTTTTTTACCCCTCGGAATTAGTTACTTATTATTCAGGAACAGATATAAATAGGGACAGCCCTACAATATCATAGAGCGAGCTGATGGCAAGTCTGATACAATTAGAATTGGGTGGGTGAAACTAAATGAAATACACTCATCCTTAACTTGAAAATTGTTTGTGGGGCGCCTCTGATGAAGTAGCTCCACCGTTTCTGCCCATCCTAGGTCTGTCTGTGTACTCTACACCCTGTGTACTCTACACCCCGAGGAGCAAACGTATGATGTTTCAAAAAATATTTATATTACTAATATTATCCTTACACATCGTATGCATCGTCTTAAACAACCAACAAGGTAAAACTCAACCGTATGTCAATTCGTACGTCTGAATCTTCATTGTGTGTGTGTGTGTGTGTGTGTGTGTGTGTGTGTGTGTGTGGTGTAGGGTAGGGAAAAAAAGGGGCAAGAACGTCAGACTTCAGTTGGTGATGAGAGATCAGATATTAGTGGAGGAACTGAAGTGAAACTGCCTACCTCCCGGAGCTGAACCCTGACTTTATTGATGGCCTTCAACCAACAAACTCTGGATGGCGAAAATGGTAAAGGTGGCCCGTCATCATGGAACCTGGGTTAGATGAATTTAAGAATAAGGGTCGCAGAAAGAGATGGAGACAATCTCTCAGTTCCCATGCATCTTTGTCATAGTACATATATAAGTTGAATTCTGAGCACAAATTGTACCGTAGGAGTTTAGAGGAGCTTCGTTCTCCTGGAGTGTCCTTTCTCAGGTCCCGTCCGACTTCAGGAGACAGCCCATGTTTCTGATGCTCACCGACAGTAGAGTGGCCATTGGTGCGTGGTTGCCCATTGGTGGAGGGATGGAAGCTGGTACTGTGGTAGGCGTGGAAGGACTCCTCCAGTTCAGACCCTCCAGTGCTCTCCTGACCAGTCTCACTCAGCTGGGAGCTGGTCTGGCTCAGGTTTCCTGATGACCCAAACCGACTACTTTCCACTGGACTAAAAAGGTGAGAGAGAAGTGAGGAAAATATTCAATGTCAGATTTTTTTTCTATTAAAACAAGGATGAAAGACAAATTCTAAATATTTTTGTAGTTTATATTTTTATATTAAGGGCAGATAGGTGGGGATGGTAACATAAAAAATAAAAAGAATTAGTTTCAATCCTCTAGAATACTAAAACAATGTTTTTTAGGCTGTAATAAGCACCTCCCATCTACAGGCAATCTGCACACCCTGCTTCAGGCACTGAGCATATGCTTTTTTTTGTATTGTGAACACATACAATTAAACAACACAAATCAGAATTCCGTGCTCAAACAAAATGTACAGTATTTATAATGTTTCAGGCATTCATACTTATACTTGAGCCTGTAAATATGTCTCTGAACAAACTAAAAAGGGAAGAAAATTTGCCATATATCTGCAGATAAATTTGCATTTACTGAGGATATTACTAAAGGATCAGTAAGTGCAGACCTTTGGAGGACTACAATCAAAATGAACGCCATTGAGTATAAAAGTTCAGGCGAACAAATAAATCAAAGGAGTAGCACAAGAAATTACCTCTCTTAAATAAACTAATGAATTATAAATAATATATTCACTTGTGAATTGTCCATTAATATAAAAATATGTACATTTTGTTTTGGAATTCTGTTTCGAAATTACATGTAAAACGATGTAGATGCAACACACAAAAAACAAAGAAAACACACACTGTTCTAAAGATTATCCACAACAAACACAGATATACATAGACTCATGAATCTAGTGAGGATGGATTGCAGATCTGAACAGGGAATACATTTTTTCCAAAATTTCAATGCATCATAAATGGTGAGGGGAATGCCATTTATTATGCTTCTACTAGCCTTTTTGCATTCAATAGATCCTTCTTGGACTGGTTGTCCAGCTGCACTCCTGAGGTAGGACCTGCAGAGGGGTATGTTTCTACAAGCCCTTCCTTCTCCTTTGGGGTCAGGGATGCTGAAGGATCTACTTCAGGAGCGGAGAAGCAAATCTGGGGGTTTGCTATATCATCAGTGGGACCTACCGATTCAGATTTTTGGGCATCGGATGTTGCAACCTTTTGTACAGTATGTGTTTGACCATTCGTTGGCTTGTTGTTAGTTTTAGGTTGAGATGTTACAACTGGGACAGCTTGTGGCTTGGGTGGCTCTGTCTGCCAAGGAAAACTTATTTTTGTCCCAAATAAGGAAGTGCTGGGTGGTTCTTGTTTTCCGGGAACAGGTTTTTCCTCTTGAAATAGGCCTCCAGAAAGGGTTTTTAATCCTGAAAACAGACCACTCACTCCTTCTGTTTGAGGCATTGAGGGAGCACCTGATGACATTGTTGGTGAAAATAGGGATCCAAGAGATTTTCCAGCATCACTCTGTGTCGATATAAAACCAAACAGAGACTTAGCTTGAGGTGGCTCTGCCATGTTGGGCAACTGATTAACTGGAGAAGCTTTATTAGTATCTGCTTCCTTGGCATCAGGTGGAACTGATGTGTCACTTTCTTTACCCTCACGGTCTCCTTTAATGACCATGGGCTTCTCATGTATGATCTCTGCTTCATCAGCAGGTGTCTCTTTTTCAGTATTTTCTACTTGATGAGTGAGGTCACATATAGTGTTTCTTGAAGCATTTGTCACAGCAGACGTTTTGAGACTAACTGCCTCTGATGCCACAGTACTACAACTTGTTAGGCTGCCACATTTTAATTGATCATTATCTGGTAAGGTTGAGTCCCCTAATTTATCTGTTCTAGTCTCAGTGCCACATGGTGCCCCTTTTGGTGGCACACTTTCATTCTTAATCTGTGACTGTGGTGTAGTGCCGGGCATTAGTTTGGGCTCAGCTGGCATTTGTTCAGATGGCTTAGGTGGTTGTCCCATCCCCCCAAATAAAGATCCACCTATGCCCCCAAGTATTGATGCTCCAGTCTGTGATCCAGCAGTCTGAGCAGTGACTCCTCCAAACATTCCTCCAAGTAAAGAACCACCAGGCTGTGCTGTTGCCGCAGATCCTCCAAACATCCCACCCAGTAACGATCCACCAGTCTGGGGACCTACAGACTTGGCAGGGGATCCTCCTCCAAACATTCCACCTAATAATGACCCTCCAGTGCTGGGGGCGGTAGTTTGTGTACTAGACTGAGGACCAGACGTCTTGAAAAAACCTCCCAATAATGATCCCCCAGTCTGAGGAGCTGCTGTCTCGGTGTTGGACCCTCCAAAAATACCTCCTAATAGTGATGCTCCACTCTGACCAGTAGCAGCTTGGGGTGCAATTCCTCCCAGTCCAAAAAGTGAGTTCTTCTGCTGTTGCTGGGGACCTTCAGTGGGAGCAGCTGTTGGTTTGAAAAGGGATGACATAAAGCCTGTAACTGCATCTGCTGCTGAGTCACCAACAGACTTTTCAGTCTCTGGAGGCTTTTGTTGTCCCTGTAGTACCGCACTTTTATCTTGACTTGACTGGCCACTCAGAAGCTCTGGTCCTGCAAGTTGTTTTGCTTGAGTGCAGATTTCAGATTCTTTAGACTGAATATCAATAGCTAAGGTAGTTGGCTTGTCAGCATCTTGGCAATGAACTTCTTCTATGACATTGACGTCAGTTTTGGCTGAGTTTGCTTCAGGACACTGCTCTGTACCGTCAGGTCGCTGTAGTGTTTTTGCCTGCTCTTTACTTTTGCTAGGAGCAGCTAGAGCTGGAGTATTATTACCGTCATCAATGGGTTTTGGTAGAACAGTTGCATCTGAAGTAGTGTCAATACGATCTGTAATTATAGTTTTCTGGTCATCATTGGATTTTGGTGTGCCTGCTGTAGTGGGTGTTGCAGGTGGAACAGATCCTCCAAGCATAGATGGCAAACTTTTATCAGGTATCTCATGAGGAGCTGAAGCTCCAGGTACAATGCCACCCAGAAGAGATGTACCAGTCTGCGCTGTAGCTGTTTGAGAAGATGATCCTCCCAAAATACCTCCCAATATAGAGCTACTTATTGAGGGTGCTGAAGTTTGGTTCTCCGTCCTTCCAAACAATCCACCAAAGGACCCACTAGTCTGAGGTGCTGTTGTCGAAGCTGCTGATCCTCCAAAAATCCCACCCAAAATAGACCCTGCAGTCTGAGATCCAGCAACCTGGGGAGCAGATCCACCAAATAAGCCTCCAAGTAAGGATGCCCCTGCCTGAGGGACTGCTGTCGGTGGAGCAGATACTCCAAGCTTATTGGGACCAACTTGAGGAGCAGCCTGAGGAGCAGACCCTCCAAATAAACCACCTAGTAATGACCCCCCTGTTTGAGAAGCTGGTGTTTGGGGTGAAGAGCCTCCAAACACTGCCCCTAATAGAGAATTTTCAGGTTGCGAAGAGGCCTGAGTGGCAGAACCTCCGAACAGAGAGAACAGACCTTTGGCTGGTGGGTCATTGGGGCCTGATGATACAGACTCAGACCCTTTCGGTGAAGGACCTGTCTGGCTAGCACTAGGTTCCGTGCTGGGGCCAGAAAATAATGAAAGCAAACCTTTTCCTGAACTGTCTGAAATGAATGCTGTATGTGAGGATGGAGGCTGTGGGACAGAAGCTGGTGGTTCTTTAGCGGGAGCAGGGTCTTGGGGTGCACCTTCTGTGCCCGTTTTACTTTGCATAGTGGCACATTCAGAATTTGACTCCATAGATACAATATCAGTGCATTTAATTTTGGCATCCTGTGTAATATCTACAGTAGTCCCAGTGGATAAGCTAGCATTCACCACACTTGATATTTCACTGGCAGCTGCTGCCACTGTGACATGGCTACTGGAAACAGATGACATTTGGGAAGAACCTTGTGCCGATAGTGACTCTTTAGTATCAGTACCAACAGCAGATGATGAATTAGGTGTTTGTTGTGGAGGTGACACAACATCATTACGTACAGAGAGTATACTCTTTGCAGGTTCTTTGGGTGCTGCAGTTACTGGGGATGTAGATACATTTGCACTTCCTGGTGTTTGAGGAGTACTGGGGCCACTAAACATAGAAAACAAAGCTTTTCTTGAACTTTCACTAGAGGTAGATAAGCCACCAAATATTCCCCCAAGAACCGAAGGGGCTGGCTGCCCTTGTGATGGTGGCTGTGCTTGTGGTTTAGATTGTGTCTGAGGTTCCGCTTGGAGGTGAGTTTGTGACTGGGGTACTCTTTGTTGAGTTACCGATGTTGGTGGTTGAGGTTGTGGGGGACTGGGATCACTAAACATTGACAACAGTCCCTTCATTGGGCTTTCAGTTGAACCTGATGACCCAGGGAGAATTCCCCCGAGAAGAGATCCTGTTTGGGCTTGCTGTTGACCACCAAACATTGAAAGGAACCCAGTATTTGGGGGGTCTCTTGGAGGAACAGTTCCCTGTTGTGGTACTTCCGCAGCAGACTTGGTTTGAGGGGGAGGAGGAGTTGATCCTCCAAACATAGATAATAAACTTTTACCGAGGGATTCCTGTTGAGGAGGTTGTGGAGCTGCACTTGGTGGATGTGCTTGAGGCAAGGGCCCAGTTTTAGGTGCAGCCTGTGTAGGCCCACTAAATATTGATAATATACTTTTACCAAGTGATTCTTCTTGTGGTGCTGTTGCTGATGCAGGTGAGGGACCAGATTGAGCAGCTGCTGTTGATCCAACAAGCATGTCTCCAATTGAAAATCCAAACAATCCACCGGATGGTTTAGTTCCTCCATCTTGTTTTGGCTGTTCTGTAGGTGGCATAGTTTCTGATCGGGTTGTAGCATGGCTTGTAGAAGAACTGGTGGAAAATGGTTGGGATAGACTTTTGTTTGGAGGTTGGCTCTGCACGGACCGAGAGGTACTACTTTGATCCATTGTTCGTTGTCTCTGTATACCCTTGGGTCTAGATGCTGATGTTAGCGAGCCCTCTGTAACACTAGGCTTCATTTGCTGTTTCTGTGGTGGAGAGGGCTCAGTGCTAAACAGACTGCTAATTGATCCAAAGAGATTTGACACTCCTGTAGTCTCATTTGTCGGAGCACTTCCTGGTAAGGAAGCAGTACTGCCAGTTTTGCTCTGTTCATTGGAAGATGTCTGAGATAACTTCTGTGAATCTGGCATAGGTTCTTCTATTCCCACTGCAGATTTCAGAAAGTTCATGAAGCCTGGCTGTTGTTCAGATGGTTTATCGACTGGCTTACCAGCTGTAAGTTGTCCAGGTTTAATAAGAGATTCTTTTGATCCTGAAGGCATTGTGACATTGGGCTGTGTTTGTGGGGTTGCTTGTTGTGCCAAGGTAGTCTGACGTGAAAGTCTAGGTTTCTGTGAAGCTGTATGCGATTGAATTGAGGGCTGAGCCACCTGAGCAGTTGTTTGTACAGTGGGTAAAATTCTTCTCTGTGTGGTAGCTGGCCCCTGCATTTGTTGTTTCACAATTAAATCTGGCTGAGTCACATCAGCAGGAGACTCCTCTTTGATTATTTTTGATTTAAGACTTTGGAAACCCGATGTAAGAATATTTGAATTTTTGTCAGGAGCTTTTTCACACGAGGATATGCAAGTTTTGTTTAACTCCACCTGTGATGTTTTGCCAACAAAAGAAGATATGAGGGAAGAAATCTTTTTGACTTGACGATTAGGTTGTTCCTTTCCTGGAAACACTCTGTCCCTCCATTCCTTCTCTGATACATCATCAACATGCTTCACTGTAACCCCAGTGGATGAACGTCGCCGTTGGCAAGGGTGGTAACAGTTGTGAGGTACCTGCTCATTGGAATTTGCAGTTGGAGTAGAGTTCAGGGAAACAGC
Organism: Myoxocephalus aenaeus; assembly: GCA_038501785.1. Classification (NCBI taxonomy): domain Eukaryota; kingdom Metazoa; phylum Chordata; class Actinopteri; order Perciformes; family Cottidae; genus Myoxocephalus; species Myoxocephalus aenaeus. The sequence goes on along the minus strand of JBAMJR010000059.1, from coordinate 5,019,910 downwards.
AACCTTTTGAGCAAGAAATGTCTTCATTTCCTGGTTGTTCCAATAAGGGCCGATGTGGTCTTTATTATGACAGGAAAGGTCAATAGCATCTGTGCATTGGTCTTCATAGATGTAATTGTGCTGTCTTGGATCCATCCTGACTTTGTTTAATATGTAAGACGTGAAATCTACACCTTGTTGCCCTTGTGACTGAACAGAATTTTCAAACATTTGAGAGAACTGCTCGAGATTTAAATTCATGATCTGATTTCCTTTTCTATAGGCTGCAGACAAATCTAAGGGTGCATTAAGAAGTTGACAATCACTGTGCTCTTGACTAGGTAGCCAAAGAAGCTCATCCTCGTTGTAAAGTGGAATTTTAAAGCCACATACTAAAACCATTTCACTGTGTAACCAAGCATTGGGAAAACCATCTACTTTCTGTTCATTTCCCCAAGACTCACCTTCAGGGGCACATGCATACACAAATTCACCTGCTGCATCTGTAAGCAAGGCATAAATAAACTCATGATCGGTGTAAACAAAGTAGCCACAGTCACCATCTTCTGCTGGCCACCACATTCCTTGCTCCAAAAGTGCAAGCCACTGCTGATACCATTCAGTGTCGTCGAGATACAGGGAGTCTTCTGTCTCAGTTTTTTGGGGAAAGTTTGAATCTATTGGTCTATTCAAATTAAACTGACTATGAGTATGGACATTTTGTAGGCATGCATTGTCCATTCCATATGGCCAGTTAGCTGAAAAAGATAAGCTTGGTGCAGTCTCCTCGTAATAGCCTTCGTGATATGAAATCCCATTCAAGCTGTAAGTGCTGCCGTCATTAAACGAGTGCCATTTCCCAAACTTTGCATTACTTTGTTTATTAGTTAAGTTCAATGCTCCCTCCTCATTAGACAAATATTCTCGGTTTCCTAAGTCTTCGTGGCTGTTCCATAATTTCTTCCTGGGATATTGATCATCATTGTGTCTCTCAAACTGATATGGTTGAGTTTCCTCTCGGCAAATGACACCTTGCCATGGTGTGGAGTTAAATGGCTGATATGTATTTGAGGAGCTGCAGGGAAGAGCAGATGCTGGTAATGACACACCTTCACAGTTCTGTCTATACACTTGATCCTCTCCCTGGAATTGATAATTCAGTGACTCATTCTGAAACTGCTGCAAGAGCGCACTTTCACGGATCCACTGGTTTTCATCATAAGAGGGACTTGTTCCATATGGGGTCAACTGACCTTGGTAAAGATCATGCCCTGTTGGGCCATACAAAGAGGAAGTGCTTCCACAAATGTTTGGCTGCATGGTCATTACTGAGGAAGATGTATGGCTTTGTAAAAGGGAATGGATATTTCCTGTACTATAAGCCATTGGGTGAAGTGATTGAAGTGAGCCAGAATAATATAACTGAGATAAATTACCTGTGCTAATTGAGGTGTATGGTGCCTGACTCTGAGGAGATCTTGCAAAAGTAGCTGATGTTCTTAAATCTAGACTCTCAGTATCAATTGAGACAGGTGCATTGAAGAAAGCGTGTCTACTCTGCCCTGGATTGAGATCTCGAACAACTCTTTGACAGCTGTCCCTTCTAAAGTCAGAGGAAGCACTACAGTGTAATATGCCTGACTGTAACTCTGTGAACTTATTTGAGGGTATCTCTTGTTCCGTAATCTGACCTGGTGTTTCTACCTGTTTGTGAGTACAAGGGTCCTCAGTAACATTTTTGCTAAACAGTCCAGATAAAAACCCTTGTTGGGCAGGTCGTGGAATCCTCTTCTCTTTCTCAGCATGTTCATGGGAGGATGTTTGTGTTACATTAGTGTGTAACTGTGTTTGCAGTGGGGTCTTTACTGTAACTGCATAATGATTGGCATTCTGGTGTGGTAATTGTCCTGTCATTGTCTGGCAGGTTGTGTGGACGTTTTCAGATGATTTTGTTAACTTGTTAAACAACCCTGAGAGCACTCCAGATTGATTTGCTGTCTCCACCTGTGTTGCAGTTGTCTGGCTGCTTGGCACTTTGGTTTGTTGTTGTGTCTCATGGATGATTTGGGGCTGTTGCTGTTGAGCTACATTTTCTGAGGAGGATTTAAATAGTCCAGAAAGTAGACCACTGGCTTGAGTAGATTTCTGTGTTGAGTTATTTTGTGGTTGATTTTGATTGGAAATTGTTATATTTCTTGCTCTTGGTTGCTCATAGCTGGATCTACTTGGCATAATTCCGTGCTGTTGATCTGATGGCTGCTGTTGCGCATTTATGCTGTCTGCTGAAGCGAACTTAAAAAGACCAGATAAAAGACCACTTTGTTGAGATGGTGTTTGCTGGAGTGGAACCGTTTGTTGTCGAATAAAGCCTGGTTTACTTGTCTCCTGTTGGACAACTTGTTGACCTGATGCTATATTCCTGAGATGAGGGCCTTGGTTTGGACCTTGAGTATTCTGTTGGTTGAAACCCTGATTGTATTGAGCACTGCTTTGTTGGTGCTGAACTGTTTGGCTGTTTGAAACATTCTCAGAGGATGCAAATTTAAGCAAGCCAGACAACAACCCCTTTTTCCGAGACTGCGTTTGCTGAGTTTCATCTGAAGTCTGCTGCTGACGAGAGTCATTTCCAGTGATGCTACCCTGCTTTACAGCTTCAGAAGGCTGTACATTTTGTGGTATATTTTCTGTGGATGAAAACTTCAATAGCCCCGAGACAAGGCCCCCCATCTGTGGTACAGAATAACTTGGTTGTGGGGGAGGTTGATTGGGAAACTGTGAGGAATTACTGCTCCTGGGTGGTTGATTGTCATGGGAAGCCTGCTGTGGCAAATTGCCAGATAGGTCACTGGTAGAGCCAAATTTAAGAAATCCAGATAGAAGTCCTTGTTTAGGTTGATTAGAGCCCATGTGAGAAACGTCATCAGCAGAGTTCCCTTTGAAGAGACCTGTCAAAAAATTTGATTCAGGCTGACTGGGAGTGTGATGCTGCATTCCATGGGGGTCTGCTATTGGTTTCTGATTTGATGGGTTGTTTCCATGTGAGCCTGATGACACTTCGCTGTTCTGACATTGCTGATTACTACTAACATTCTGGTTTGAACCAGAGGGAGCAGAGGTAGGATTAAACAGGCTAGAAAACCATCCTTTTTCAGTATTTTCAAGGGGCACACCAGGATTTGGTGTAAATGTGGTGGTTGTTGTTGAATTTGAATCCTGATATGATTGCACAGGATTCTGTGGGTTTATGGAGGGACTAACATCTTCGTTGGACGCAAACTTTAGAAAACCAGAGAGCATTCCTCCCTCTGATTTGGGACGCTGCTGAGTGGAGACATTTTCAGAAGAGAGAAAAGGCAGTTTAAGCTTACTTAATGATGGTTCCTCCACTGGTTTCTCTAATCGGGGATCCTCTGTGACTCTAAACACTGGATAAACTGCCACAGGTGGAACTCCCTGACGTGGAATGGGGACAGCAGATGTGATCAATGAACCGAAGGACTTCTTGAAAGGGCTAAATAATCCAGTGTTTGTTGATTGCGTTTGGCCAGTCGGCCTTGCTGGAGGAGGCACATTCTCTTTTTCGTAAATCATCGGATTTTGTCTGCCATACAAATTTTCATCTTGTTTTTGCTCCAAATATTTATCTTGCGAGGAACTTCTTAATTTTTCTGATTTCTTATTTCCTTCTTCTGTCACTGACTGTTTACCTTGTCGAACACATTTCTCATCCCATTGTGTATGGCCTTGAGAATGTGTAGACGCTGGTGCCTGTTCAGCAGAGTTCTCATTATCCCCTGCTGAAAAAAGCTTTAAAGGATTCAATTTCCCCAATACTGAGTTTCCTGGAGCATTTTGAGGTCTTGTTACACACTTCTGTTGTTCTTTTGTACTTGGTTGAGTCTCGCTCCTTGTTGGAGTTTTTGTTTCTTGACCTTGCTTCTCAGCTTTATGTGGTGGCTGAGTAGTCAAAGAACTGAATGATTTGTTGTGACAACTTTCTACTGGAGATACAACAGCTACAGGAGCTGAGCCATTTGATTTTGGAATAAACGAAAAAAGTTTTGTTAGGCCAGATTGATTGGAAGGTTGTGCAGATGGTGCTTGTGGAGACGGGACAGGCTGTTTGGATCCACCTCCAACTGTGAGAGAGTCAGTGAGAGAACTAAATAATGAGCTCATGGCAGTTTTTACTCCAGAAATACCTTGATCAGAAGGTGTGTGTGATTGGTTCTCTTCTTTAGGATCTTTTGAAGAAACATTTTGGTCCTCTCCAAAAGAATCGGTTCTATAGCTACCCTGAGATGATAGCCTTGATTTGCTCGATTTAGGAAGGGAACCATACCTGCTAATTTCCTCCTCTTTTTCAGCAAGGTATTCAGAAACTGTTTCAACTAGACACTGAAGCTCATCCATTGGGTCTACATATTCATCACTTGGTTCCTCTACAGGAGAGAGCATTGCCTCTGGAGCCCATCCTCCAAGTTTAGCTTTTCCACACTTCTTCTCTCGAGGGCCCTGAGAATTTTCAATGTGACAGGAGTAAGAATACCTGTCTTTGTAATGCCTTGCGCTATCTGGGTGAAAGTCTTCCGCTATAAAGGCCATGTCATCAATGTCCTCCTCTGCTCCAATTGGGTAGTGCAGATCCTCAGAGTTCTCCAAATCAAAATCAAACCTCGCCCTAATTCTAGCATCTTGCTCTTTTTTGTATGCCACATAATTCTCCAAAGTGTTGTCCAGCTCATTCTTCGCCCACATCCTTGTCTTGTAGAGAAGCGCATTCTGGTGTGGCCTCAGGCATGGTGTAATACGCTCCTCTTCTTCCTGCATCTCAACTACCTGCCGCATAAACAGCTCCCCTCTCTTCTCACGGAGCAGTGCAAGGTCAGAAGGAAAAGCCTCTTCCCTCATTTTGTCTGCCTCCGTACTGAGCAATCCCCTTGGGTCCCTTATCTTTTTCTTTCGCCGCCGATCAATAGTGTCATAGGCCTCAGGGTAGGTGGGGGGAATAAATCCACTGTGTTGTGAATTCAGACGGATAGAGGCAGGAGATGGCTCGGGGTAGGGTCTCCCCATTCGAAGGATAACGTTGTCTTCCCGTTCATCCAGGAAGTCACTCAGCTGGGGCTTGCCATGCCCTTTGTATTTGTTTTCCCAATCTTCGACCCCCATGCCAGAATCTACAGGTATAATTCTGACCCTTCCTTTCTGGTTTAATGATCTAATTTAGGTTAAAGAATGGATTTAACAAAGAGGTGGGAAAGGATACAGGGAAAGAAAAAGAGGAAGCAAACACACAAGAAAAAATGCAAACAAAAGTTAAGCAGAATGATAAATGAAGCAGAACGATAAATTAAATTCAAGCCGAGAAACTCTTGATGCAAATGCATAGACACAATTTAGCTTAGTCATTAATGTTGCAATAATATTACAACGTTCTTAATATAGACTGCAGGCTAAATATGAAGCAGTTTTTGTTAATCTTGTTTTAAGACACTGTCATTTCATCAGAAAGCAAAGCTGTATTACACATTTTACTGTGCTTGGGTAAAATGATGAATACAACGGTATGTGTATGCAAGTGTGTGAGTGTTTGCATCTGCCTCTGTACATTTAGATCTTTTTAAATCCCTACAGCAACAGTCATGCTTATCAGCGCTTCAACACTCATGAGAATTGCATGCGACAGTAATTAACCACCATATGGCGCACACTGAACGAGTTTTTAAATCACCAAAGAAATGTGCGTGTGTGTCACTGACCCACTCCCTCCGTCTGCGACAGAGGGATAACCTCAGAAATATGGCCAAACCAAGTCTGAAGCCTTTCAAACTACCGAACTTCAACCAACACAACAGAAGAACCTCAAGACAAAAAGAAACACCAACAATGAGCTTTCCCTGGCTGTAATCCCCTTTTCGTTTCTTTTTTTCCTGATGTAGAATTATCCGGATCAACTTCCTATCAGTCCACACAGGCAGATTTGCAGCCGTCCCACTGGTACACAACCCATGGAAGCACAAAAGCAGATTCCCTGCACTGAGACCACTTGATCTATTGGCCAAAATTGGCCTCAAAACAGCTTCATAGTGGTAATATTATAACAACAACAATGTATTATTATTTCTACAGCAATAGTGTCACTGATTGTCTTTTCAGGTCTTTGCCTCTATATTTAAATAGAACATCTTTTTTTTATTCAAACAAGCTAAATGCCTTGTGACGTGCAAGTGAGTGGACAAACACAATAATGAATGAATGCACTCCAGCACCCAGACTGTGGTGTGACAACATTTGCTTCCCCTCGAGCGGAACAGATCCCTCTCCTGGTGGACTGAAGCAGATGAATGAACCATCTACTGTGGCGCATAGGACAGCCAGATAACAGAAAGAAAAGAAAACTATAACGCTCCAGTGGGATTCTTAGTCATGCAAACTATCGCAGATGCATAAAATGACTTCTCCTACCACTGTGAATCTAAGAAGTGTGTTGTCCGTGATGTGTATATCTTATAGAGCGAGACATTTAATGACTGTGTGAACTTTTTCCTGGCTGTTTGCTTTCGCAGTTTCGATATTGCGACTCCGTCTACCTGGTTCCCCGCTGGTCCCTGTAGTCCAGGTCGAAGCTGTGGACCGAGTCTGTGCAGGAGTCCGGCTGCTGCTGCTGCTGCTGCTGCTGCTGCTGCTGCAGCTGCCGAGGCCCCATGGGATACTGGTGCACGGAGGAGTTGGGTTGAGCCGTTGTGTGGTACCGCGGAGGCAGACTGTTACTCGTCTCGCTGCGGTAGTCGCTATCCCGGTCGTCCACGGCACTGTCCTGGTCATCCAGAGCTGCAGCAGGGGGACAGGGTGCGCTCAGTACACGCGGGTCTTTCTTGACACATTTAAATAATCGTTACTAATCTTTAACCCGCGTTGAAGCTGAGGACGCGTCACACTTAAAATCTGGCAACATAACAAAACCGCGAGGAGCCGACGGATTAAACAAAAACTGGGGTCAGCGGACAGCAGGTTCATGGGGAGGTTGAGAGGGCAACGCTGCTGGTGGTGCACCTTTACAGCCCCATTACACGTGCACACGCTCCTGCTTAATGGAGGCCATCGAGCTGCTGTTAATCTGCGTCTGTTGCTGTATCATCAATGCATAGAAAAACGCAGAATTCACCGAAACTGTTTCAGTTCTGTATCATTTGGTACTCGCTTGTTTTTCTACGCGAAAGAGTGAGGTCAAAATGATGACGTCACAATGCAGTTCAAACACAAGAATGGCTTCGTAGAAATTTGATGCGGCAAAATAGTTTGGACTAGTGTTCATTCACCATCCAGGTGGTGGAGGAGCGTGTGTAGAAATGTGTTTTAACATGACTTTTAAGAAAAGGCAACTTTGTGCTGCGGTACAGATGGGACACTTTGACAGTGTGCATATTGTGACATTACACACGTGTCGCTCATACGAAGAGCACCGGTGGACACCGCCTTTTGAACGTGACCTTGCCGATCTTAATGACGGTCCTGAGAAAAACTTCTTTCAGGGCCCAGTTTGCTGCGTGCCGGAGGAGGCAGCGAAGTTTATCTTTCCAAAGCGATAAAGTGAGGGGGCCAAGGAGGAACCGATTCTGTTGATATCTCTTGGGAGGACAAAAAAAATGTCAAGCATGAATACAGTTTAGCGAAGACTGCCACCTATCAGTTTGGTGACGCAACTGCAACTTGCACCCCTTAATTAATATTTGATAAGGGCTCCTGTTGTTAAACAGACTTTTAGAAATATTTCTACAGATATTTTGCTAATTATATCTTAATATTATTGATCTCTCCATTGGATTCAAGCTAATTCTTTCTAAAAACATGCAAGGAGGCCGCGCGCTAAACTAATAATTTATGGATGAAGTATATTTGGGTAATGATAATTATATGACATCGGCACAGAGCGTAAAGAGGAAAATGGCGAAAGCAGGGATTGGAAGTAAAACAATTAAAATAAAAAAAGGCCACAGGGGATTCAGGGGGAATCACTGAGGAAAACCAAGTGTTACTGGAGAAATAATGAAAAACAAAATGCTCAGAAGCCTTATCGATGACATGTTATTGGGGAATACGGTGACAGTGGGACATGCAGAGGGCACTGAGGATTGGCCAGGGGGGGATGGGGAGAATCAAAGTTTTGTTTTACATACTCAGTGGGTCAGCCCATCCGAAATAGTTGCCTGGTGGAAGTGCAGACGTTACAAAAGTGAGAGGTACAGTCAAGAGGATGCAGGGGTTGTGAAAACAAAGAAAAAGACTCCCCTGTGTTGTGATAGTGGGAGGATGGGAGGATGTTATGTTTGTTAAAGAAAAAGAAAAATCGACTGTCTCTAGTGCCTCATTTTCAACTCTGAGTAAGAGTGCTCGACTGTCACAACATCAGGCAGCCCAACAGGGTTTATGTAAGAGAGAGGAAATAATATCAGAGCGAGAATGGTGGGTAGTCGGCTCCATCTAGAGGCCGAGGGGAGAACGGGCGGGCACACTCACAGCACTGGGAGGCCGCAAACGGCAGCGGGCGACTCTGAACGTCATCCTGAAGAGGGTACTACAGAGGAGACAAACGGCAGGCATCAATGTCACCCGTGTTGCTGAGCACAGTAATTCAGCAGCACAGCGTCATCACCATTTACAACAACAACGATGAGGATAAATGCAGCAGTTCGGCGACATTCGGTGCGAGAAGTAGTTGCAGACAGGAACACACAAGCGCGCTCCTTTTTCAAACAGAAGAGAACTGGTGGACTTTGTCTGCTTCATTTAACTGTGAAATGATAAAACACTGAAACCCGCAAGACATGCACGCCGTGTTCATCGGTAGTAAAACGTTGTTATATAATTAAACGTCACCTCATCGTGGATTCTCATGGTATTGATGCGTTCCAGCTTGCCCGTCCAGTACTGCGCCTCGTCATCTGGGATGTCTGGTAACGAAATATGTACAACACAGCAGATGAACATCAGTGTTTCCCCTAGGTTTACAGCTTCAGGGGGGCGGGGGTGTCGGGCGGGGGTGTCGGCCGGGGGGGGGGGGGGGGGGGGGGGGGGGGGGGGGGGTGTCGGCGACGACGGCGACGTTGGGACATTGGGAGCGACGTTGGGAGCAACGAGCAACGTTATACATTATTGGACGCTCTCTGCCGGCTGATGGAAGTGTGCTCTCTGCCCACCTGTGCGCGCGCACGAGTCTGTGGGCATCGGGGCGGATCTCCGCGGTGCGCGTTACCGAGAGCAAAGTATAGTTGTAAACGCGACCATGACAGAAATAGACAGAAATACGATCAATAAAATAAGAACATTGAGTTTGTTTAATAAAAGAACAAGGTGTAGACCTGTTTATAGGAAAGGGAACCTTAAATCACGTCTGTGATCTGGCGCGACGGAGAAAATTACAGGGGGGCGGAGGTTTTTTTTCAGGGGGGCGCCCCGCCCCCCCTATTCTAACGGTAGGGGAAACCCTGAACATAGACGTAAACCTGAGAAGTTAGCATCCTGCTCCCTCGGATTTAAAAGCAAAAAATATATTATTTTTTTTAAATAAAGAAAATCCAACTGCAGGACGGGAGTGTTGTTTTTTTTGTTGCCTCTCCAGCCACATCTGAGACTGGAGTACTGTTGTGTTCTCGGCCTCCGCACTAAAACCAACAGGTTCACTCTACAAACAAACACTCTAAATACTCTCCGACAAACCCAGTCATTATCAGCGCTGTCATCTCATTCAGAGATATCCTTTATCCAGTAAGGAAAGCTATCAAAACGACAGGAAATTGTGCCTTTCGGTTTGATGATGTCATGGACAGCGCTAGAGGAGGCCGGATCGTGCCACTCAGATGCAGCCAAATTAAACAATCAGCCTTTTCTGTGGGAGCAGCAACCCCTGGAAAGAAAGATCTGCACAGCATCAACCAGGACTGACGTTTTTTACAAAAGTCCTGGTTGATTTATAATTTATATTTGACAGAAAACAGTGGAATTGTGGATATGAGCTTCAAGTTTTTAGAATTGTGTGCATGGTTCTCTATCTTTTTCTCTCAATGAACATTGGCAAACTTTTGAGATTGCCGCTTTAACTGACTTGTCCGACTTGTTAGCTCATTTTAAAAGTTGTGTCGGGCAAAACGTAGCTGCTGATCTAAACCGAGTCCCATATGAAGAAGTATCAGATCAGGTGCTCTCACCAGTCCCACTTCTCAGGGGCGCTGCTTTGCAGACAGATGCACATTAAAGGCCAGGGCTTCAAAGACACACCGGCCCGCAGCTTTAATGAACGGCTCCGGTGCCACGGAGAGTCACCATGGCCTCCCGCTGCCTTGAAAGGACTCCTCTCAGAAAATGGGGAAAACACAGCAGCCCTGCTTCCACTTTGATGCCCTTTGATCGCAACGTTTGAGCCGGACATGAAGTGCCGAAAAACAGAGACGCTGCAGCCGGAACTGTGGTCGAGGAGCACATGGGCCAATTCACCCTCGCAGAGCCTTTATTTAACCCTAGAACACTAACGTTAAAAATAGTCACACTATCACTAACGTCGGGTGAATTTCACCCGATATGATGTACCAGATAAAATATACTTCTCATCGAAATATATTCAAATACAAGGCAAGTTGAAGTACTCTTCTTTTATTTTACCCTGTAGAACTTCTCATAAAACGATAAACAGGTATCACGGGGGGACCCTGAAAAAAGGCTCAAAATCCGGTGAAAAATTAGGGAATCGTCAATAAAACATGATTAAAAATATAAATAAAGGAGCTATGGACTTGTTATTTGGTCCACATGTTCCTGGGACATGTGAGTCTTGTTATGTGAAGGAAAAGTTCATTAATGTTAAAAGTCAATGTTAAAACCCATCCGGAAAAAATTGTCACACTATCACTAACGTCGGGTGAAAATCACCCAAACGGAGCAGGAAGACACGCCCACCTTCAATAAGACACGCCCACCTTCACTAACGTCTGTGAGCAGCATGAAGCTACAGAAGGACCCACGCAACTCAGACAAAAGCAACACAATGAAAATAACGTAACAACAATCGCTCGGGTGAAAATCACCCGACGTTAGTGTTCTAAGGTTAATCAAATCTAATACATTTCAGGGCAATGCATTCTTTTCTTCATATTGTTAAGTTTATATATTTCTAGGGTACAGCATGCTGTCTGTAAATCAAACGAGGTGTAGTGAGTGGGTTGGGACACAACCAACAACATTAAAGCGACCGCAATGAGGAACTTTGCATCACTAGCAGGGTTTTAGAATGTTAGACGCTCAGACACAGGCAGTTTTTAGCACAAAAAATAAATAAAAAATCTCAGATAAATCCAGCTACAAAACAACAGACAGACAAAGTGAGTGGACCATCTAGCAGCTGAATAGCGAGATATTTTTGATTAAAGTTGACGGAGACATAAGCCATGGTTCTGTCACACAGTTAGAATGCCAACACGGCAGCATGTCGCAATAAAAGTCTGACGCAACTAAAAGGCAGCAGCGCGACTCATGTCGCCGTGATCTGGCTAGAGCCATCGTTTATTCCTTTCAATTAGTTTTCTCCAAAATTTGGTGAAAGGAAACAATTCCTTTTGTACTCCTACGTGATTTTAAAAGGAACATACATATATATATATATATATATATATATATATATATTTGTATTATTATTCCTTTAAAATCACTGCTGCTGCCTTTAGTTGGGGCATGCTGCCCTGTTGGCATTCTACCTGTGTGAGAGAATCCGTGCATTCACCGTGAACTACGGTAGCCGATTTTCTTATTGAAACATTTTTGAGAACAATACATTTGAATTAATTTAGATCTTATTTTGGAGTCGTGTTTCCCAAGTGACCAGAAAATCACTCCAAAAAAAATAAGTGGCCTAAACTGTCCCACAGTCATACTACTTTATATAAAAATCATTCTTAATGGTTCCTTAATCCGGTTGGCCAAAATGGATCAACCCGGCAAAGATCAAATTATATTACTGAACCTAAGTTAATAAAGGGAGATCTGCCATTGATGAACCAGTGGCCTCAATTTAAGCAGGACAGAAAGTCCTAATCCCCAGTGGAACCAGAGAGGACGTTAGACCATAAGACGAATAATGAAGGCGCTCCGCTGCGAGACGTTCAGCTGCTCAACTAAAGCGTCAGCCAATGAAAAATGAAAGATGCTATCCACATAGCATTGTTTTTACTTGAGGTCGATATGAAGCTTGCATGAGGCTATGGGACACCGGGTTACAGGACGTCACAGCTTGTCAGACGGTGCTCCAGGCTGGGCAGCTTTCCCCCGCGGAGCCTCACAGAGCGACCGCTGACATTTTCGTCAGGAAAATCACGTGTGGCCTTTGTTGGAACTCCAAGGGTCAAGGTTTTTATTCGCCCCGAGGGAACCGGAATCAGTGCCTCTACCCCCCACCACCACTGTTGTCGAGAGCAGGTACTTGAGGTGACAGCTCAGATAAGCGCCTGATCTTTTCAAAAGTGCGGTTCGTTCATTGGGAGATTCGCAGCTAAAACACAGAGGAAGTGAAGTAACCGTCTCACCAAAAGGCAGCTCGAAGCGCGTGTCCAGCAGGAGGCGGTGGGGCGTCGGGTTCTTGGTGCCATATATCTCGTCCGCCTTCATCAGGACCTCCGCGTCCAGAAAGATCCAGTCGCCCGAGCCCTCCTGCAATTTAGATACGTTATATATGTATATTTTGTTTATATATTTGGTAGGGACAGTGCACATTATTAACACATCCATGTATATGCGCCACAGTTAGCCAATAGGCTATTTAAAATAAATCTATAGTCCCTGGACAGATGTTACAAAGTCACCCTAAAAAACTGAATATCAGACTCATTATTATTTTTCCTATATAAGCATGCAAAACAATAATACAAAGAAGAGGGGATTAATTAATCAATTAATATAAGTAGAAAAATAATTCAGGACATTTTCAAGTACTAAGACATGAGACACAGAGGCTCACAAAACAACACATGCAAAGCAAATGAATGAGGGATAATTATGTTAAATAGAAACCTGGAATGAACGACGCATTGTTCGACAACATAAACATACAGAGCAAACCATAAAACCGTGCAGAGTATGTAAAATATAGGACACAGCAGAACAATAATAAAACAAATGCAAATGCAGGTCGATGAGGGCCTTCTTTGTGTCCAATACTCGGCCTACGCGACACCATTCATATCATTTCCATGAGTAATAATATCTTTGAGCATTTGTATTATTTCTAAGCTAATTAACACTGAAGCCACATTGAATCTGAGTGTCTAAAGAGGTAATGGAAGTGAAATATATTTTTAAAAATGAGAAACATTTTCAGTTTTTTGGAAGAAAATTCTTACAACATGTTTTTACTTTTCCGTTGACTATGTGAATTAATTGTGTGTGTGTGTGTGTGTGTGTGTGTGTGTGTGTGTGTGTGTGTGTGTGTGTGTGTGTGTGTGTGTGTGTGTGTGTATACAATCAGACCTCCTCTGATTGCTGGATGCTCGTCAGAGGAATCCAAGCCGTCCCCACCATGGTGTCCCAGATGAGGCCTTTGTTCCACACCTCGACAATGAGGCCGAGGTCCAGCCGGTTGATCTCGCTAAAGGGAGGAAAAGGGGGCGGTATTCATGTATCAAGTAATGTCACGCTTCCATAAAAAAAAAAAAATACAAAAAGGCCCTCCCTTATAAACAGCGTGGGAAATGCAAGCGGATAAAAGAGCGGAATGCTTTGTTATCAGAAGGTTGTTGTTTTGTTTTTTTTAAGCGAGGAAACTTTCCAATATGTCACTCGACACTCAATGAATCAGAAAACGTCTCCATAATAACTGCCAGGCCCGACCAGTGGCTTACAACAAAGGCTACGTTCCTCTTTTCGTTGTGTAATAGCTGCCATAATACATTCAGACCTTTTTTTTTTGTCATTCAGCGTGCTATTCAAAAAGGGCTCGAAAACAGCTTGATGACGGCAATGAAATGGCATACACATGTTTGAAAGGAGGCGCTTGACAAGGGCATTTGCATATTCTCCTCTGTGGCGGCTCACATCTATCGACGGGCGCCAAACAAAAGGAAGATGAGTGAAAAGATAATCAAAGACAGCAGCGAATTGAGAGAACTGCGGGGAGGATGTGGAGGATCCAGGGTGTCCAGGTGCAGAACTATACAGTAGGCTTTCTAAATCATGTGCTCATTCAAAATGCCACAGAATATAAACTAGAAAGGTGTGCTCACTCAGCGGAGTGCAGATTTCCGCCAGGTGCGTGTGCAACATTGTGCTATATGATGTGACTGAATGAAAACACACTCAAACTCAGAAACAAGCGGTGATGCACTCAGCGGCGTTAATTAGTAAAGTATTAACACAGCTGAGTGCATCGCTGAGTGGCTGTTAGCCAAACACAGCATCCAAAAGAATAAAAGTGTTAATTGTTTTGACCCCCCCCATACACCATTTTGCTTTCTTTCCGGCAGTCAGATGACACCTCTCATGCGATAGACATGTTAGCTGCTTCTAGTTAGCTTAGCTTAGCACAACGACGAGGAACAGGAGGAAACAGCTTCAGTCCGTCAAAAGGAAATCAAAATGTGCCTTCCAGCGACGCTAAATCGACATGCTGCGGTTCCTTTTTAATGGAGATCAACGTTTAACGTTTTTGTTGCAACAGGTGTTGCAGAGAATTCGCCGGAAACGCCGATGAATGGCCGTGTTTTGATGTTTCGGTAGCACCTCGCTGACACATCATTAATGGAGAGTGGAAGGATGAAGGTCTGGAAAAACAAACACCGTCGCAATGAGGGAGTTCACTAAAGACAAACAATGACACACATGCAACGACCTGCTGGCTCTCTCGTCGCCATAGATACCTTTCAAGGGAAAGTAAAATGAGGAAATTAAACCAATGAATTACTCGGAAGGAAATGAACGGCAGCTGTTTACCGAGATACTCGCAAAGCTCCCAAACAGGACACCTCTCCTGTAGCTCTCAGCACGAGGGAGGAACTAGTATATATATATTCAAAATACATGAAAAACATTTGGGCGTGTTGGATTTTTAACTTACAACATGAAGTCCTGTTCCCAGCAGGGCTGGTCGCCCCGCACCGTGATGGTTGTGCTCTTGACATTCTGCACCTTCAGCGTCACGTAGGCGTTGAACTTGTCTGAAAACGAAGGAAAGGGGAGATCGTAGTTGTAAGTTAGTGCCGAGGTGGTCACAATACACCGGGGACATGTGGAGGGGAGCTGTGTGTGTGACTATAAGCACAGGAATATGAGAAGATAATATGTAGATTAGTACAGTGAGAACATGTCTGCAGGAATATCATGCCGCCTGAGCTAAACTACATGCAAGTAATACTTTGTAATACAGACCAGTTCTACGTTGGCTTTGTGTGGTAGAAAAAGACATCAGGAGCTCTAGAGAGAGTGAAAGCAGATAAATCCCCCCCCCCCAACTATGTCAAGCCAGGCCGGGCCAGGCCAGCAAACGCTGACCCCGTTAATCTCCAAAGAGAGCCAGCCCCATGCAGCAGATACGAGTGCAGGATCCTGCACTGTGGATCGCAGCTTCTCTTGAACAACTGCCCAGTGAACACACGTCACAGAGGCAGACGGGTCCGCCGATACCGTAGCGGAGCGGAAGGCCCTCCTGACCTCTCCCCACTGTGGGAAAAGGTCTCCGTCGGCCCCGATACCATCAGGGCTAAAAGGCCAAATGCGGCGAGGTCAAAAGGTGACAGCCTTTACAAACAGAGTAGTACATTTACTCTGTTGTTGTTTTTAATTAATCAAATTGGCACTGTCAAGACAACTTCCCCCGCCCGGTCATCTCCATCAGCCTCCTCTCGGGCCAGTCAGCGGCGCCGCAAACAAAAACGTCCGTGCCAGCTGTCGGCCCTGGGCGGGGTGGTGGCTGAAGGATGAGGGGAGAGAGAAGGGGCGGAGGACGGAGGGGGGGGATTAGACGGCCAGTGACACAGCCACCACTATTTCATTTCCCTCGGGGCGAGGGAGTGTCGACACGTGCCTGCCGATGTGCTCCGTTTCACTCGGGCAGATAACCGGCCCCGCCGCACAGTCAGTGGTCCTCCCTGCAATTTAAATTCTAGCGGCCTAAATCCGACCCCCTACCTGGCACACAAGAGCATGCAGCTGGAGGAAACGGCTTACATTGAAATGCTGATCTTGAGTGTGGGGTTGGAGGGCGGACTGGGATGGGCAATACGGATCAAATCACATTATATGTAACTTTCATGATTTCTAAATTTCAAACTGAATAAGGAGGGAATCACCAGAGAGGGATGTCTGTTTTCCTCCGGCTCAACATGAATGAATTACTTCATCGCATCATAGCGCTGCTCACTGATCTGCAAGCGTCCTGTACTAAGAAGAAGTCGACTGAAACAGACGGCAGAAAAAAACGAAACCCGAGAATTTCATGAAAGTGAATCAAAAGAATGCGGAACCAAAGAAAGCACAGGCGGCCAACTCTCCTCTCCACTCACTCCAGTGAGCCTCAACTAACTGGAACACACCACCTGGCCACAAGGTGAGCGCAGGGTGAGCCGAACAGAGCCGGCCTCCAAATCACACAGAAGAACGAGCAAAAAACGGTAACCTGAGATCTCTCGGGTGACGGCCGACGACTAAAATCGCTCTTTAGAACCCCAGCGAGCGCGGAAACCGTTAAATGGACCTGTACTTGTATACTTGTAGAGCGCTTTTCTAGTCTTCCGACCACTCAAAGCGCTTTCACACTACTTGTCATCATTCACCCATTCACACCCATTCATACACTGATGGGAGTGGCTAAGGTGCCACCTGGTCATCAGGAGTAACTAACATTCATACACGCATTTACACAGTGTAGGCACAGCTACGGGAGTAATTTGGGGTTCGACATGGGCTAGCAGAGCCGGGGAATCGAACCGCCGACCCTCTGATTGAAGGACGACCCTGCTCACCACTGAGCCACAGTTGCCCGTTAAGACTCGGAGAGGACACAATGAAGCAAAAACACTCTCCTTGATTGAGCCAGAACAACCGCGGAAATCCCATGAACCCGTAAATCTAACGAGACCATCTCCTAGACCTCAATAGATGGTGTATCAAACTAAAACATGGGATTGAAATTAATATTTAATTCCATTCCCACCTATGTTCCTGTAAATGTATGATGTTATATATCGCCGTGGTGCAGCCCTATAAAATACAACTCATTAGGGCTGCAGCTATGAATTATCATGAAATTTGCAGATTATTTTCTGTCAATTGTTTGGTCCATAACTTTGCCAATGGTCTCCCTATTGCTTGTTGTATCCACAATGACAGCCACAACACACACACACCAGCTTTTGGTCCATGGGAAATAAAACCCAAGGCATCGGCTGTTCCTTTGACCGATCACCTGACCACACAGACTAAACAAAGATTATTTTTTTTTCCTGGTTACCGCCGACAACGTATTAAAACATTTACTCTGCACATAGCGTGTAACACAGCAGCAGGATAAGTACACGCAACCCTTGGCACAATGAGACAGTAAACAACTGATACAAGTGGATTCTTACGACATGCAGCTGACACGCAGCAGACATAAAGATTCAATTAGGGCCCCCAAAAACAAGAATACAGTGAACTGAAAGCCGGTGACCCACGCAACGTGACGTGGCCAGAAAGCATTGCCCTGCTACGAGCACCCCGAGTGAAAGGAGACAGACCTAATTAGTGTGTGTGTGGGGGCCATTGAGACAAAACACAGGCATTATTACAAAGGAGCCTGGGGGATGCACAAGCCTTTCCCTAATTAGATAGTCCATGCCTTGTGCCACATTTGGGCCGGCTCCCATGATTAGAGGAGATGAGATAAGGGAAGAGGAAGTATGGATTAGATAAGAGCCACTTAGCGGCTGTGGGCCCTTTACAGCAGGTGCTGCCCACAATGTGGCTGATACAATCGGCCCTGCTGAGGAGAAAGCAGCAATAACTGCCCGCGGGGGGCCGGGGGGGGGGGGAAGAGAAAAAAAGAAAGTTTATGCCTGCACACTAAAGCTTGACATACTGGATTTGTCCGGCAAAAAAAACATCACATTAACCCTCTGAACCAAGATGGAACCGAGATGGAAAAGCATGTTGTTGTTTTTATTAACGATCGCCAAAATGACAGCGTGCGGGGATGAGTGGGGTCGGCGATGCACTCAGCTGTGTCATCCCCCGCTGATTAAGAGTGGCGAGTCGGGACTCAGCAGGCATTCGATGGCAGTATGAAACAGCCAATGACGAGGCGTTTTGAGAAGGTGCGAGTCACAACTACGATGCAGAGTGCGCGGTTAGCCGCGGACAGACGCAGAGTTGCACACGGACACACGGGCACATGGTCCTCCTGGCGGACATGATACTGACGGGTGCTGACTGGTGTCTTGTGTTGTTCATTCTTTTCCGAACGTCTTTCCAGTGAGATATTAATGAGGTTATATCAGGGCGTTGCTGTTTTGAACATTACCGCTGCTGCTGCTCTGGAATCAACCGTTAGCCAAGTTATGTTCAAATGATTTAATTATAATCCGGGTTAGGATAACCCGAGTGACAAATGGGAATGGGAATCTCATCTCAATACAAACATGTTGGACAATGTTATCGTACTTCATTCGGGCCCAATGCATATTTATATGGGGATATATAATCGTAATGCAACAGTGACTGATAACCGCCCAATCATAAACATGATGATCATAATGATGTGTCACGTGATGGTTTGAGATGCACGACACACACACACACACACACACACACACGCGCGCAGTGACTGGTGCGTTGTTGCTATGGCACTATGTATGTGTGTGTGTGTGTGTGTGTGTGTGTGTGTGTGTGTGTGTGTGTGTGTGTGTGTGTGTGCGCGTGTGTGAGATGCGGGCCCCCCTTGCGCTGTTCATGTTTTTTTGCGTACCGCCCATGAAACCTCGGTCGAGCATCTCCATCCATTATTGACTGAGGATGAGTTTTTTTTTCTCCAATAAATTAGTCAAAGAAACGCAGGCGGCTGGAAGGCTGACATTTCAAATGCAGACCGCTCATCTATATTGCATGTGACACAAAAACATAAACCCAGCAGAGGACTTTGTTTTTAGTTTTTCCTGCCATTGTTGGACCCCCCCAGTATGACGTGTACGTCTAAATAGAGTATTGTCGCAAGAAATTATATTTTTTGCTGTTGGGGGGGGATATAAATTCTGACAGAAAATGTGTGCAGGCAGACACGTACACTCCAAGGACACCTTCGCTTCTACACAAACAGAGTTCTCCAGAGACTACTCGTGATGAAAAGGGCTCAGCGCGAAGGCCTAAATTAAAAGCTGTGCAAGCGAAGGTGTGGCGAGAGGCGCAGGGCAAACACACATCCCGGACCAGCCCTGTGTAAACGCTGAGGCCTCTTCTCATCAATCCCACGTCGCCCCTTTCGCGGATCGAGTCCGGCTTAGGAGCCGTAGAGACCCACGTCATGTTCAGCAATGCCTTGCTCTGACCCCGAGGCAGCGGCAACACGCAGCATCACGCATTACTGAAAGAAAAGCCCGACTGTGACCAAATCAATGACGCTTTCATCGTATGACAGTGTAGTCATATTCAGGCTCTATTTCAATATCCTCTTCAATTTTTTTTAAATTATTTCTAACATTGTCTTTAGTTTGTTTTGGTGTTGCTTGGCGACACTTTTCTCGAAAGACGTGATTGAGCTAAGTCCTCAATATCGCAATGACTTGACTAAAATCATATGTAAAGTTGCACATAGTAGAATAACTAAATTGATGTTCTATTTGGGGAACGGTGTTACAACAGACCAAAACAAATGTAAGTAAGTATTTAATGACAATTTTGTTGGAATCATCCATTTGACAGAAGTTTGGAAAAAAATTACAATTAAATATATATATATATACACACTCACCTAAAGGATTATTAGGAACACCATACTAATACTGTGTTTGACCCCCTTTCGCCTTCAGAACTGCCTTAATTCTACGTGGCATTGATTCAACAAGGTGCTGAAAGCATTCTTTAGAAATGTTGGCCCATATTGATAGGATAGCATCTTGCAGTTGATGGAGATTTGTGGGATGCACATCCAGGGCACGAAGCTCCCGTTCCACCACATCCCAAAGATGCTCTATTGGGTTGAGATCTGGTGACTGTGGGGGCCATTTTAGTACAGTGAACTCATTGTCATGTTCAAGAAACCAATTTGAAATGATTGGAGCTTTGTGACATGGTGCATTATCCTGCTGGAAGTAGCCATCAGAGGATGGGTACATGGTGGCCATAAAGGGATGGACATGGTCAGAAACAATGCTCAGGTAGGCCGTGGCATTTAAACGATGCCCAATTGGCACTAAGGGGCCTAAAGTGTGCCAAGAAAACATCCCCCACACCATTACACCACCACCACCAGCCTGCACAGTGGTAACAAGGCATGATGGATCCATGTTCTCATTCTGTTTACGCCAAATTCTGACTCTACCATCTGAATGTCTCAACAGAAATCGAGACTCATCAGACCAGGCAACATTTTTCCAGTCTTCAACTGTCCAATTTTGGTGAGCTCTTGCAAATTGTAGCCTCTTTTTCCTATTTGTAGTGGAGATGAGTGGTACCCGGTGGGGTCTTCTGCTGTTGTAGCCCATCCGCCTCAAGGTTGTGCGTGTTGTGGCTTCACAAATGCTTTGCTGCATACCTCGGTTGTAACGAGTGGTTATTTCAGTCAAAGTTGCTCTTCTATCAGCTTGAATCAGTCGGCCCATTCTCCTCTGACCTCTAGCATCAACAAGGCATTTTCACCCACAGGACTGCCGCATACTGGATGTTTTTCCCTTTTCACACCATTCTTTGTAAACCCTAGAAATGGTTGTGCGTGAAAATCCCAGTAACTGAGCAGATTGTGAAATACTCAGACCGGCCCGTCTGGCACCAACAACCATGCCACGCTCAAAATTGCTTAAATCACCTTTCTTTCCCATTCTGACATTCAGTTTGGAGTTCAGGAGATTGTCTTGACCAGGACCAGCCATGTGATTGGTTGATTAGATAATTGCATTAATGAGAAATTGAACAGGTGTTCCTAATAATCCTTTAGGTGAGTGTATATATATATATATATATATATATATATATATATATATATATATATATATATAAAACATGACATGTGATAATGTATACAAGGGTTATATTGAAGCATTTCATTATTGCCCACCCATTAAGTTGACCTGTGAAATGAAAGCGTACCTAAGCGTATCTAAATAAACCTGTTCTGTCATGAGCTGACAACTGCAGTGTATTATAATGTATGTGGCCCTGAATTCTGAAGAAATGGCCCTTTAATAAATGTAAAAAAAGTCAAACGCAGCAAGAAGGCCGCCCCAGACCGGCCGCTCATACGCACAGCGCTCCTTTCACTCACACAGCAACATGTACATGTTTGCACTAATTGACAGTAGACACATTCTAAATGTTATGCCAGACTGTACTTGACAAATCCTTCTTTGCTCTGTAAAAAAAACAAGGAAAAAAAAAAAAGTGACTGGTGTTTACATTTCACCCAAGGGAGATGACAGGCTTAACTGAATAGCCCTGATGTTTGCTCTGGGACAGGTGTCACATGCGGTGTGGCCCAACAGGAGGGAGGGAGGGCAGCATAGGCTGACAATTTCGAAATAAACTAAAACACATATCTTAGTGACGGGGCTGCTCGTGACGCTCATAAAAGGGATCAAAAAACATTTTAAATCATTACGTTGTCCCACAGTTGAAGGAGGAGGGACGAAGAAAAATGCCGAGTAATTAACTTTACCAATTACCCTCAGCGTGCGGAGGGGAGAGGAAGGTGTCAGTCCGGGACTGAGAACGAGAGGGAAAAGTCACCGTGTGGCGTTTCCCGTCACGGGGCTTAGAGGGAGGCGCGAGGCTGAACATAGAGGGATTTGCTGGAGGTGGAGAGCATGGGGATTTGGATTTAGCGGTCACCCATCTAAGCTCACCTGTGCAGGGCCAGCCCGTAGAAGGACACTGGGATTACATAATGCAAAATCAACGCCCGAGCTTTCGGCGACTTGACTTATTTTAACTGATGAACCTGCATTTGGAGTGCACGCCACGTATTGACACCGTGTCCTTATTCGTGTGGCTCCTGGACAGGAAGCTTTACAGCTTCCAAAACTGAATAAAGGATGACAAAACACAATAAACATTCATAAAAAATAAAAATAAAAAACAGAAGCGCTCACCTGGCGGTCCTTGGAGCTTGGCTTTTTTCACTGCAACACAAAACAAAAACAACGGTTAGGTAAATCAAGGAAGAAAAGAAAGAAAAAAAAACACTTTCCCACTGAAACGTGATTCTTCCGCACGCACGTGATGTTTTGAGTGCAACGGTGGAAAGGAAAACACTTGTGGGCGTGAGTCACGGACAGTGGACAGGATGTCGTGTTATTGAGGCCCGACCGACTCATTTGTATGCGCACAAAGCCGAGCCACTCCAACGCGTCGACAGCTCCGTCCGAATGGATGAGCCGTGTGTTTTGTTTTTTGGTGGGCAGTTTTGAGTCAGAAATGTTGTGAAAAAAATAGACAAATAAATCAAATACATCGAGAACTATGAGCTTCACTTGTTCTCCTGGTGCCAAAACGTCTGCTCGAGCTCACAGGTGGAATAGTTGGATTGTAATGGCGTCTCTGTCCGACACACCAGCCGTATTTTTTTTTATTTTTGCGACGGCTAATCGTTTATTAAATTAGAGCACGTGTGTCGTCACGTGTGTCGTCACGTGTGTCGTCACATTGTAACACAAACCTCGCGTCGAGCGAGAGCCGTTACGCGACGCTGAGCAGAAGACGCACTTCAGATCGAAGCAATCTGATCAGAGCTGACGAAAGCATTTTCATCTGATTGCACAATACCAACTTTAATATAAATAAAGAAGCATAAGCCTGGATCCAGCTGTGTCACAAAACACAACAGCTGGCGAACAAAAATACAATAGCAAAAAGTGGGCCAGGGCAGATGGGTATTAAGATATCAAACTACATGAATAATGAATAAATAAAAAAGTAAGAATGTAAGAATGTCTGGCAAAAGCTGCAATTACGTAAAACCTCAGTAAAACATATTTAAGCGGGAAAACAAACAACCCGGGCGTATTTTGGTCTATTTTTAAAATCATCTTTTAGCCCCTTGATGCGCACAATAAAGTTTATGGGATTGCCGAGCGCTTTGCAGGGGATTAATTGTGATTGCTGTGGCGGGGATATGTGTTCAGGCATATAAACTCCTAAAGCTTCGGAGCCCCCGCGGTGGCAGATG
This sequence comes from Myoxocephalus aenaeus, assembly GCA_038501785.1. Lineage (NCBI taxonomy): Eukaryota > Metazoa > Chordata > Actinopteri > Perciformes > Cottidae > Myoxocephalus > Myoxocephalus aenaeus. Next base: position 4,996,545 of record JBAMJR010000059.1, on the reverse strand, counting down.
GGCGGGATGATGCGGGCACAAATGAAGCTTTCATATTTTCATGTTTCTCTTCCTCCCTCTCTCTCTCTGCACGCATTAAAACACAGGAGGCAGCAGTATTTATTTGATTTCCTGATTTTGACTATTCTAGTCACAAAACATTCACTAAAATGTCCACTGTTGTCATTTTTCACTCCCAAGTGATCAAAGGGGGGAAAAGAGGAACTCGTCACTTCTTCCACAGCAGTTCCTGTCCTGTGCTGTGAAGCGGAAAGGGAGCAGTGGAAATGTGGAGAGAAACCGGCGGTGTGATCATTTCTTTGGCTTTCCACGGAGGCCTTTCAGCCAACTGTAGGACACATGAACCCGGGGGCCCCTATTGTAGTGGAAACTGATGCTTATCATTTTCTGTCCCGGGCCCTCCACGGCTTTAGAGGTCATTTAGCTCACTATTTGGCAGGGTAAGTTGCACGATCACCAACCTACTGCTTATTCTTTCCTTCATTATTTTCCCACGATGCTTACTTTCATTGGAACATGCCTGCAACTTTGCAGTACCGGAATTTTTCGAGCGATGTCCTCCACCTATTTAAGCGTGTGCATGTTTCTGGTCAGTTTATTCTGGAGCACAACTCTGGAGGTTCAACTAGCAAATAACGGAAATTCATCAATAGATCTTAGGAGAAAATAATTTGACGGTTATGCGCCGACAAAAGGTGTTTAATAAGAGATCATACAAACATTTTTGACATGTCACACAGGTGTAGATTAAACAACCTTTCAGACGCATCGGGGAGTCACACAGATTATAATATTACTGTTTATTGATACTGATATTATTGTATCGTTCACAAAAAAATGTCTACTTTGATTGTTTGAGTTAAAATTTCACAACAGCATAGGAAAGAATAAATATGCCAATAATAGTTATACTATTCCACCATAACTATTTAGACCTTTGTGGTCGTGATTTAACCATCTCATCTGACTCTTTACGTAAACTGGACAAAAGCCAACATGCATATTTTTCATTTTAACACGTTATAATGCATTGTACAAAATACATGTTTCAGGAAGCGTGACGTTCCAAAGTAAAGGACACCGTCAGCTGGAGGGTGAGGCAGAGAGCAGGACAGTACGGGAACAGGAAGTGACACCGTGGATCTGCTGCTATAGCAGGAAGCTTCCGCTTGGATCTGATCAGTGGAGGAGGGAGGGAGGGAAGGAGGGAGGGAGTGAGGGAGCAACAGATGGCCAGGGGATTACTCCCACAATCTCTAAGCGCTCTCTCTGCCTCGTTCTCTCATAATTCCACTACTCTACCGCCCGCTACACTCCACCTCTCTCTGCCTGCCGCTCAGTCCTTTCTGGTCCTGCGGGGGCCTCCGGTTCTCATCCTGCATCACCTTCTTTTCTTGCGATATCTCCTCAAACAAAGTCAGCAGGCTCCAAGCAAACAGCGTAGCTGCAGTCGTGTTAACTGTGTGCCCGGGACAAAGAACTGCTACGTCACTGTTGGAGTGAAACTAGCTTGCCCGTTCGTCAACACAAGAATTGACGCACACACAAAAAGAGGGCGTGGTGGTGCATGAAAACGAGCTCGGCGTCCCGTGTGTGTGCGTGTGGACAACCGGCAATAAAACCCCAGGACCAATGCAGGGAGCATGGAGCTAGTTTTACACCAAACGGGACTGAAAGACTTGTTCCAATACCTGACACCTAAACTTACGAGTCGGCCGATAACAAACAACTCCTATAAAACAGCTGTATTCATTCGTCAAGTTTTTCCCGCCAAAAAACAGAATTTTACGAGATCACGTCTGCCATGCCACGTCATGAACATGTTAAAATGTATCTTTGCCCCCAACTAATCTTTACTGAACAGAGCTTGTAATGTTACTCAAAGCAACCTCCGTTTGACGTTAGCGGTTAGCTGACGGACCGGGTAGCGGGCGATGCGTGTTGTTGCTGTTCCCGTGTGGCGTAAAAGAGCTGATGAACGATATGATGACGCGATATCTTTGGACTGTACTTGTGAATCTCTTTTCTAGTCTTCCGAGCGCGCTTCAACACCACATCATCACTCACCCATTCACACACTGATGGGAGGAGCTACCAGGGAAGGAGCCACCTGCCCATCAGGACTGTCTAACATTCATACAAATCGGGGTTAATTATCTTGCCCAAGGACACATTGACATGGACTAGTGGAGCTGGGGATCGAACCGCCGATCATTTGATTGAAGGACAACTCTGCTCTACTACTGACCAACAGTTGCCACACTTTGAGCAGATAATGACACCAAAATACTGCCATCTACCTCAATCCACTAACGTTTCCCTCAAAAACTTGCTGGGGACCCCGATTGAGACCGAGAACAAACCATGTGACCGCAAAGGCCGCCGTTCGTTGTCCGCGTGCGACCTCTGACCCTTTATTCCGGGTACCACTCTCTAGGATCCAGGTCACGTGTCTGAGTCTGTACAGCTCCAACCTGCTGCGTCACGGGGTCCATGTGAGCCACGCGTCCGGTCAGCCCTGGCCTGATACGCGACAGGAGCCCACACATGTCCAACTGTGAGGGCAACCACTTATCTGTTGTGCAAAGACATCGCCATGGAGATGGGGCATCTCCACTCCCAATAAATAAGCAACATTGTAAAGCTGTGCAATCAGGGGATGAGTCATGAAATCGCGTCATCGGCTAATCACACAACTCCCCCCCCACACTCCCCGTTATCTCCAGGCTGCATAACTCCTGCACCAGCCGGCGTTTGTCACCACCGTGATCGATAAACGGGCCGAGAGCGCGAGCTCCTGAGGGACCACTTGGCACAATGACTCTTGATTGTCGGAGCGATTGGGCTGAACTTTCTGAAGCAAGTGTGGCCGAGCCGACTTGCCTCCGCCGTGACCTTTTCCCTGCGAGGAGCCTTTTTTCTCTCTCCCGACCTGGTGTATTGACGAAAGATCTTGTTTAAAAGGTTTTCACAGAAACATACTTTGATTTTTTTTTCTTGAAAAAGAAAAAGGAGCGGACAGGTTGACTGATTTTCTGTTGGACTTTGTGTTCCCCCACATATTCCCAACATGTGTTGTGTACCTGCTGTGAGACAGCAGGTACACAACACTGCTGTTTCTTTCAGTGCCACATTTTTTTGTATATATATATATATCATGAAATATAATATACGGCGTTCTAAGTGTCGCATTCACTCAAAAGCTCTTTTTTTTCCTTCTAAATTGAAGCAATGTGTTCAGCTCCTTATACTTTGTCAACAGGATGGAGGCTGGCTTCAAACTGAATGTTGTAAGAAACTAAGTAAATTAACATACTTTCTGCTTTGAGACACAAAACATGATCGCAAACCCGAGCATAGTTCTCTGACCATTAACCTTTTGACCCCAATGATCGATGACATCTCGAGGGCCGGACACCAAATATTCCACTATTCTGATATTTTCTCATATTTGCTCATTTTCAGACATTATATCTTTGGTGTTTTTTTTTTTTAACCCTTTGGGATTACAGCCAGGATCGGAGACATGTCTGGCGGAGTCCTTCCCAAGTCCTGTCATGGAAAGCGGTGCCGTTTAGGGAGGGAGAGGGGTGGGGGGGGGGCGTGACTGCGAAGAATGTCTACGCAGAGGGACGAGGAGGGGAGCACTCATGGACCCATCACCAAACGTGGGGGAGAAAGCCACCGAGTGTGTGACTGCTGCTTTCAAGTCTGCTGTTAAAGTGCCCCAGTGGTCACCATCCAATGCTTCAACGCACCCAAAAAAAGTACAGTACAGTGCTCCCTGTCTGGTGAAATCATTTTGAATTCTCGGGCGCCCCAAGGTTTGATCTCGTACCCTCTTCTTTATATTAAAAATGTATATATATATAAAACACCTTCATGTATAATTATGTTCATAAGTTGTTTCTTCTTCTTTTTTTTTTATAACAGTTCAAAATAAATATTATCCTAGGAAAAGACAAAGAAAAAAAAAATGTTTCTTCTATATTTAAGCTCTTTTGTTTTGTTTTAAACAAATAAAATAGCACTTTACGCCAAACTGTATATGAGAAAAAAAGAAGAAAAAAAAGACTGGACCAGAATGCTGGGCATTGGTCTTGGCACTGAACAGGATGTTGCATAATGCACTTTGCTGTGGTGGAGGATGCTCGGGTGGCTTCTCTTTAGCCTTAACCCGACCAGGCCTCATTTGGGTTAGTCTTGTTATTACCCATAAACGTGTCCATGTACGGGAGACTTTACACTTGCTTAGAATACACACAAAAAAGTAAATGGTTATATTGTTATTAGTATTATCATTTGGCCACCTAAAGACAAATATAATATCATTTAAAATGTTTTTTTCTCTCCAATGGAATAGTAAATCTTTGTCAGACATGATACAATTATTCAACTAAAACGTACTTCTATTATGAGTGCTTTTAAGAAAGGGGACAGTTCCAATAGCAACTGCGGTGCAGAGAAAATAGTCCCCACATGAAACCGCTCACTACAGGTGAGTAATCGATCTTCATTTCTGGAAAGAGACATTGCTATTGCTGCTGAGGGTTTGTTTATATATATATATATATATATATATATATATATATATATATATATATTGGAGAGAATTGCAGACATCTCTGGTGGCAATATCTCCAAAAGCTATACAGGCAACAATCTAGCCCGATAAAAAAGCACTACACAGATAAGAGGGTGAACTGTCCCTTTAAGCATCTGCTGCTTAATTCAAAATCAAATGACCCTTCGTTTTTTTCTTTTCAATACATCAGATGGTTTGTCTCCTCTCACATCAAACTCCTACACTGATCATACAGTCTGCTCATGGCTCCTGTGTGTTGTTGTTGTTGTTGTTGTTGTTGTTGTTGCCAAAGTCAACACACCACGGATCAGTGGTGGTTCTGTTAACAGCTGGTATGGCAGTCGATGGAAAGCCTGGATAAAATAGAGCCACCATCTATTTTATCCCGTTATGGAAACAGCTCATGTTTTTTATTCTTTTCATGAACAGTCGAGATTAATAATAAAAAATACAAATAAAAGTTAAATTACGACAGGACCAATGTAGGCTACTTGCCACTTCCCTTGTCCCTGAGGGGGCTCCTGTCAGTGAACCTGCTCTGCGAGATTTTACTGGCATTAACATATTTAATTCAACTCTTCTTTGAACTTTTACGTGTCAAACACGTCGTATCGTTTCTAACGGCATGAAGAAATGAAATGAAATGTAAAAGAAGAAGGAAACGTCACTCACCTCGGACACACAGTAACGACATCGTTCTTCCAGCGACAGGTCCAGTAGTTTCACAGTTTCTCGCGGAGCGCTCTCTCAGCGGAGATTTACTCCGTCCGGCATCGTTGCAGGCGGTAAAAGTCACTTTTCGAAACGCCGGTGAGCTCCGAACAGGTGTTCACAGGTGGTTTCCCGGTGCTGAACTCCGGCAGAGAGCGGCAGCCCCCCGCCACGGCCACGCCATTACTAAAACTCTCATCACAGGTTTAGCGGACTGACGAACAACCTGAGGGCACGGACTGGTGGGGGAGGGCGGGGTCGAGGCACCTGTCAGTCACTGGGCCTCCGTGGATGTCCAATCAGAATGCAGCATTGCGCTGGAAGGCGGAGCCCTTAAAGACGCCAGAAATCTGACCAATCAGGTTGGAGGAAGAAACTGAGTGACCTAAACAAATTGTAACTTTTTTTGGTTAAAAGTTACATTATGAGAAAAAATCAAATAATCAAAAAACATTTTAGCTGTTTCGTGACATTTTTAAGATAGCTGCCATTTGTCTTGTTTTACTTTACCCTGTGGCTTCAAGATGGGTTACATTCATTTATAATTTCCTTTTTTTTTCCTAAAAGTATCTTCATGTGAACTAACTATAAATAAATTTGTTTTACAACGTTTGACCTCACTTGTTGTATCTGCACCACACATAGATCAATGATTCTTAGTTACACAATTCCCTTATATTTCTTTAATTGTTCTCTAAATAGGTTTTGCTTTTATGCATGCATTTTCTCTCTAGCATTACTGTAACTGGACGCATCACGCTACAGTTGCTTCATTATGTAAAAACTAAATCTTTGTGTGTCAAGCGAGGTCAGGATTATCAACCCCTTCGTGACAAAGAGATTTACTAAAAAGAAAAAGCAGCCCACTCAATAATTAACAGCCAGTAATTAACAAAGAAGACATACAGCCACCTACTGAACACACGTATAGTGATACTCTAAGTGCCCCATGCAAAGGTTTCTTATACACAGGCATGATGATATATAACAAAATATCCAACACAACAACAATAAGTTACATTGTGTAAACGGGAACAACCGCAGCAGAGCAAAGACAAAACCAACAGCGCCACCATGTGGAACTAGTGAGTCACTGCATTTAGTCCTGGAGCCTTTATTAAATCGTTTAATGGAAAGAGTGACTGTGGGTATTTCAAAGATATCAGCATTTTCTCTGTCACACTCGTTTGCTCATCAAACGTGGGCTATTTGCAGATTTGATATACTCTGTCACTGATATCTAGGTAAATTGAGCAGTATTGTAAAACGTGTATACAGTGAGTACAGTATGTTACTGCAAAGGATTATGGGAAAAAGCGTTATATCGATTTTGTGTTTTCTTCTCACAGTTTGTAGTGAGGTGCCCCAATTTTGTATTATTATATTCAAATAAACATGATAAACTATACTGTGCAGCCTAAAAGAAGTATGGCGACAGACACAAATGCCTTATGAATAAGGACTTCACTTCACTTAAGCCCAGGATATACAAAGTAATATCACGACAGATCATCAATAAAACAACTTACTACTGTTTTTTTTAATTATTGTTTATTTACTAAATAAAAATATTTCCTGAGAGGAAAGAAAAAAATGCGTGGAAATTATAAATAAATACAGAGTTTAATTCAAAGTCTAGTAACAATTGGTCGTCAATTGCTTCTTTAAGTAAGTTATTGAGCAAAATTAATATAAACGTTTATTGTAACCCAATGATACACTCAGCCTAATGGTTCTTACCGCTAATGTATTATTATTATCATTATTACTATTAGTAGTAATACACTTAGTCGTAGTACCACATTATCCTGCTAGCGGAACCTTAGCCGGTCGGTTCTTGCAGCCCGCACTGACGGACTTCTTCCCCGTTGCACCACTGATGTAACTTTCATTTCCTGACTGGTTAAGGGTCACACATGAGTACAGAGTTTGCGTGGAGTCCAGTTTACGGAGCGGACCCTTCTCCACAGCCACTGAAAGTACTTTGAATGATGTTGCGTGCGCTGTGTCGGACCGGCGGCGTCCTTCTGCAGGTAAAGTGGAAGTCTTCTCCTCACATCCGGCTCGATAGCTCGCGCGGACCCTCTGCAGGACGGCTCTGGTCCAGCGGGTGCAGTGGGTGTCATTTAGCCACGAAACGTTGCTCTCCGTCCCGATAGAAGCACCACTCAGTCCGTATCAGTTAGCATAAGAAGCGGACCACTGACTCACATGATCCTCACCATTCCTGCATGGAACATGTATTATTATGATGCGTTATTAAACCTTTACAGTGTTCACCTAGTTATACATCATCAATAACGTAAACAATGTGCGCTCAATTTTATGCTGTATTTTAAAACAAATTGAACAGCTCACCAAAATAAGTGAGAAGAATCATATTATTTTACATACATTTATTTGTGTTTAATATAGTTTAGATTATACCACACAGAGGTTGTATTTGTGTGTTTTTATTTATATAAAACATTTATTTGAGTGATTGCCATCATTTATAAAGACAATATGTGCTAAATACTACTAAATACAGCTTCTCCACTGTGAGAATGTGCAGCTTTTCTTTGTTGTCAAGTCAATATATTTAGGTTGTTGACTGCTGATTGTTCTGAACATCCCATCTGCACGTTGTAAGAGGCATTTTGACCAATTTTCTGACTTACGATACAATATACATCATCCAAACAGAATCGTGAAAATAACTTGGGTGCAGTCCTATTTATTTTCCTGTTTTAAACAAGTGACATCATCTATGTAGTGAGAATTTTGGCTTTTTGACAAAAAAATTTCTTCTGTTTTTTTTTTTTTAAGCAAACCCAGCGGGCTGCCCCGAGGTTGTGGGTCACACCAGCCCAGCAGCGATGGGCGTCCAGCCTGCCCATGAACACCGTGGTCCTGTTCGTGCCCCAGCAAGAAGCATGGGTGGTGGAAAGAATGGGTCGCTTCCACCGGATCTTGGAGCCGGTATCTACCCCTTCTTCTGAGAAGATTTCTGTTCAAATAATGCCAAATATTTACCAAGGGGAATAAAGACCAAAAAGTGTGGTAACCTTTTTTTCTTCTTCCTCTCTCTCTTATAGGGTTTAAACTTCCTCATACCTTTTCTTGACCGAATTCGCTACGTGCAGAGTCTCAAAGAGATCGTCATCAATGTTCCGGAGCAGTCGGCGGTATCTCTAGGTGAGGGATCAATACATCGGATCGAATTCCAAGTGCGATAGAAGTTAATAGACGTCCAGTTCATTTCAAGTGAGCGCATCTTGTTTTTACAGATAACGTGACGCTACAGATTGACGGAGTGCTTTACTTAAGGATCCTCAACCCTTTTAAGGTACGCCCCGTCGCAAGGATTGTCTCCACCCTGGTGTCGTGTTTTTTTTGTTGTTGTCCGATCGCAGTAATAGACTCTTGCCTCCGCCGTGTTCATCTCCCAGTCCAGCTACGGCGTCGAGGATCCAGAGTACGCCGTCACGCAGCTGGCGCAGACCACCATGCGGTCGGAGCTGGGCAAACTCACGCTGGACAAAGTGTTCCGGGTAATGACAAACCACTGATGTGTTTGTTTCCCCCCAAAATTGCTCTGCAGGCTTGTAGTGAAAGATGTCATAAGTACTTTAGATATTCACTTTTTACCTTTTTTTTTTTTTTTAAGGAAAGGGAGTCCCTCAATTCCAACATCGTCCACTCCATCAACCAAGCGGCAGACGAGTGGGGAATCCGTTGCCTCCGTTATGAAATCAAGGACATCCATGTTCCGCCTCGCGTCAAAGAGTCCATGCAGATGCAGGTGGGGCGAACAGAATGAATGAGTGAATGAATGAGTGACTGAATGACATCACCTCATCCCTTTTCTTGTTCATGCCGACAGATGTATTTTTCACACTTTCAGTACGCAGTGTTGCATGCCCATGAACTTTGACCCTCTTGTTTACACGCGGAGGATTGTGGGTCAGAGTAGCCCAAAAAAAAGCGTATTAGGTTGCACACTGCAAAATGCAACCAGTAGCACATCGTGGTATTTTTGGCACACTGCATTAAACACACTGTCTTTAGACATATTGATACTCTTCTTCTCGTACTTTAAGGGTTTTATAGCCACCATGTGCCTTCAGCAACAAATGCAGCTTTATAAATCCTCAAACACATGTTTGTTTTGTTTGTACAGATTGCTGAGGTCTCTTTTTAACACGCACACAAAAAAGACTTCTATAATACGCATTTGAAAAATTCCGTCCTATGTAGGTGGAGGCCGAGCGGAAGAAGAGGGCCACGGTGCTGGAGTCCGAGGGGACGAGGGAGGCGGCCATTAACGTCGCAGAGGGTCGCAAACGAGCTCAGATTCTGGCCTCGGAGGGCCAAAAAGCGGAGCAGATCAATAAGGCGTCCGGTGCGTACACTTAACAGACCCGGTTTGCTTGTTTCATAAAGCTACAGTATATGAGTTATAGATCCCTAATCGATGACTTTGTTCCCTCCAGGTGAGGCCCAAGCAATCATGGCCAAGGCAGAAGCAAAAGCTAAGGCTATCAGTATGCTGTCGGATGCTCTGACCGAGCAGGTGAAGAGATTTTTATTTCTTTTTTCATGTCTTATTTCTTAAAAGCGAATTATGATACATTTTTATTTATATTTCATTTTTATCGTACAGAATGGAGACGCGGCCGCCTCGCTAAGCGTGGCCGAGCAGTACGTGTCCGCCTTCTCCAACCTCGCCAAAGAGTCCAACACCATCCTACTGCCCTCGAGCGCCGGGGACATCAGCGGAATGGTCACACAGGTATTTACACACACCATCGCGTGCATCTTATTATTTTGTAGTCATGTTGTCCTTGAATCTATACGCTAACATCTCTCTCTCTCTGTCTCTCTCTCTCTCTCTCTCTCTCTCTGCACTCAGGCTATGACCATTTACGGCGCGTTGGCAAAGTCGAGCCCGAAGGCGCCAGTGGCGGCAGAGAAGAGTGACGACTTTGGGAGCCAATCGTCTCAGTAGCGGCGGACTCTGTGAATGAACTCCCAACAGTAGAATGACACAGAAGCAGCAGAAGAAGAAGAAGCAGTGTATAAAGTCTCACATACCTTCTGCCGACCGGACAGAAGGGGGGAAAACTTCATAAACTTCTGGAATCTTTTGCCTTTTGGAGTCACATCTTTTGTAAGAGGAGTTTTAATCTTCACTGACTATTCTTTCTGCTCAGTTATTGTCAGATGTGGGTAATCGACACCAGCCTCTGGCAGGCTGACGAAATGGAGAATTTGAATGCTCGCTTCATCAGCCACTGGGTGCAAAAATGTGCGATTCATCAGAATACATTAATTATTTGTGGGCGATTTTAATTTGGTGCATCTGATCTTCTGTTGAGGCACGTATTGTTGCACCGACCCTCATTGACTTGGATGTAAAGGGTTCAACTTTAAAGGACCAGTGTGTAGGATTTAATGGCATCTAGTGGCGCAGATTACATCAACTGAAAACCCTGCAGATTTAAAGAAAATCAGCAAAAAGGCTCTTCATGATGGAAAGTGTCCCACGGTTTAGTTCATTCACAATTTGGCCGATGTTAGATTGAATATCTCCCTGATCATATTTAAGAAATATGACCTTCTAATATTTAGTTTTTTTTGGCAACACGTTTCTTTCCTCTTCACATTTGTATTCATCTCTTATGTCTTATTTACGAATATATTTATTAAATGACATGACTCTGCAAAGACAAGCAAGTTTGTCTTTTTCATTGGCTTCTTGGTGCTTACGGGTTTTGAAAAATTAGAAATTGGCACATGTATGTCATTTGAGGCTCTCGTGAAATTAAGAGCGCTTGGTTTAAGTTTATGACCTGGGACGTCATGAACTTGTTTAAAATATGAAATCAGAATCAGCTTTAATGGCCATGTAAATTTGCACATACTCTGGCGGTGACTCTGGCGGTGTGCAAGTCCAGGATGGAGGGCAGGCTGGAACCAATGGTTCTCTCTGCAGACCTGACGATCCGTTGGAGTCTGACTCTGTCCTGTTTGGTGGCCGATCCAAACCACACAGTGATGGAGGAGCAGAGGACAGACTGGATGATGGCGGTGTAGATGGGGCTGGCACGGTGAGCTGGGAGAGTTTGGGTTGAAGAACCTCCGGGATGATCGTGTTGAATGCAGAGCTGAAGTCCACAAACAGAACCCTTGCATATCTCCCTGGGGAGTCCAGGTGTTGCAGAATATGGTGCAGTCCCATATTTACTGCATCATCCACCGACCTGTTTGCACGGTAGGCAAACTGCAGGGGGTCCAGCAGGGGCCCTGTGATGTCCTTCAGATGGGTCAACACCAGCCTCTCAAAGGACTTCATGGCCACAGACGTCAGGGCGACGGGTCTGTAGTCATTTGATCCTGTGATGGAGGATTTCTTGGGGACCGGGATGATCAAGGAGCGCTTGAAATGATGTCAGAGGACGACGTGAAGAACAATTCATCAGAAAACAGCTGGACTTTCTCAAATGTAATGTCTGGAAAAACCTTTACCTTTGAAGAACGACTCAGATGGATAGTTGGCTTCAGCAATGTTAACTTACCATGAAATAAAAAAAGTGGTACGGCCTATGTGTCAATAAATATATTTTAAAAAGTGCCTCTAAATCTGTAGAGAAACGGAACAAATATACCAGAGTTGGAATGGTGTTTGTATTTTAATCATTTATTTTATTTACGACTTATACTTATTACAGGGCTCTTACGGTCATGGAAAACCTGGAAAAGTCATTCCAGGTTTTAAAATGGTTATTTCCAGGCCTGGAAAAGTCCTTGAAAAAAAAAAATCCCAAAGGTTTTGGAAAAGTCATGGAAATGTGTTCTATTCATGTGTTCATGACGTTCATTTACGCTGAGTTTGAAATAATGAATATGGTTTTAAAAGAAAAACCTTCAACATATAAGCAGGCATCTATATAAATGTTTATTCTTTTAATCAAACTATTGTCTCATTCTTTTGTGTCATTTGCTTTGTATTCTCATTGTTAGTTTAAATACTACATTTTCTCACTACATTTTTCTCATGTTTACACTGAGATTTCACAAAATGTTTGGTCATGGAAATTTGGTTTAAAGTCATGGAAAAGTCATGGAAATCCATTGGTCAAAATGTGTATGAAACCTGTTTTAGCAAATTACAGAGAGAATAAATGACCCTTTAAGTTCCACTTGATTTAATGGAGTTCTTTTTTGTTGTTACACCCAAATGTACAGTAAAAACGTATATTTGCATTTAGCATGTTACCATTAAAAAAAAAAAAATGCATTTCACACCAACATATCATGTATTACTATTTTTTTTAAGTTGTCTGTAGGAAATGACGTTTATGACAGCTTTGTATTTAAAAGTGTACAATCCACAGATAGTGAGGGACTTTTTGATTCCTTGACATAATGACAGAGTGATACATCTCTGCTTGTTTTCTCCCTCTTGACTTCGGGGTCATTCCGCCCTCTTCTTTGACTCACAGAGCGTACGGAAGCGTGTAGTTTGGGCTTTTTCCGAATAAACACATGTATCCAGTATCATTAGTACAATTTTCTCTATCAATTATTTAATTATAAAAAAAGAGAATTAATGATGGCACTTTAAAGAGCCGCTGAAAACGTCCTCCTCTATTTTAGACTTCATATATAGGGTCTACAATTTTAGAATGGGATTTGCCAATTTCCGGGAAACGCCAGATAGTTTATTTTTTTATTTTTCATCCATTATCAAGTTGCGTCTGAAAGTCCGAGTGTAGGGCACAGATATGCTAATTCATTTGGTGTTACATCGAAAACCGCCCGCCGCATATTTCCGCAGGGTTGCATGCGCGCTGAGGTTCCTAGCTGTCACCAGCCACCTAATCTCATTGTACCGGAGTCCACATGAAGGTGAGGGTGGTGTCGCGCAGTTCTCCGTCCACCTGAGACGCCTGTGCCCACACCGTGTTGTTTGCACACGCAACACCCCCCCCTCCCTCCTCCCTCCGGCCGCGAGAGGACGGAAAACCCGACTGCGACAAGGTCAGTGACGAGCGCGAGACGAGCTAGCCGCGGCTAACAAACGTCAACTTATTACCCGTCTCCTCCTCCTAAAGTGAGCTTGTTATCCCCACCTGTCACGTCTCTACGGCGCGTGCCTTGGCGTGTTTCGGGCTGAAGTGGGAACGTGAGGTTTCTGTCATTGTACACGCCACTGGCGCGAGCGTCTCGTGTAGCAGGTGTTACCCACAGTTCATTTGACTTTTATTTAAATTTTTTACAAGTGTGCTTGTATTTTTTTATTCATTTATTTTTCAACCTGTACTTCTGTGCCCTGTGCAGAATGAAGAGGCTCCCGGTGCTGTGGCTGCTCCTCTGGATGTGCGCGCTGTACTCCGTGGGCATCTACCTGTTCGTCGGCGGCTTCCTGCTGGTGAGGCTGGAGGTGAACAGGACCAGCACCTGCGGGGACGTGCTGCAGCCCGGAGAGGAGCCGGCGGACTTCTGCCGCGTGCGGCCGCGCTTCCGCCGCGCCGTCCTCCTCATCGTCGACGCCCTCAAGATCGACTTCGCCTGGTTCGACCCGGACAACGCCGCGCCGCGACCCTACGAGAACAAGCTGCCCGTGCTGGAGGAGACCGTGTCGGCCAGGCCGGCGAACAGCCGCCTGTACCCGTTCCGCGCGGACCCGCCCACGACCACCATGCAGAGGATCAAGGGCTTCACCACCGGCTCCCTGCCCACCTTTGTGGACGTGGGCAATAACTTCGCGTCCACCGCCATCCTGGAGGACAACCTCATCCACCAGTTTGGGCAAGTGGGTGAGTAGTTTCACCAGTGGAGGATCTGCAGGACGGGAGAGGGAGAAGTCAGGGTTCTTACGGTCATGGAAAACCTGGAAAAGTCCATGGCATTTTAAAATGGTTATTTCCAGGCCTGGAAAGGTCCTTGAAAAAAATCAATTCCCGAAAGTTTTGGAAAAGTCATGGAAATGTGTTTATATTCATGTGTTCATGATGTTCATTTACGCTGGGTTTGTCATAATTAATATGCTTTTAAATGAAAGACACTCAAAATATAAGCAGGCATACATACAGGCATCTATATAAATGTTTATTCTTTTAATCAAACTATTGTCTCATTCATTTGTGTCAGGTAAGGTATACTGTATGCTTTGGAATAGTCTAAGTGGAATACTGTAAAATATCTTCTGGATTTTAGATAAATGGTTTAAAATATGAGTGAGAAAAACATTAATGCACCTCTTTATTTTATTCTTATTGATATATTATCTTATTTTATTGTATTTAATTAAATGATATGTAATTTATATAGCACCTTTTTATACAGGCCGACTAGTTCAAAGTGCGTTACAACAAACCGATTAAAATGTGCACATAAAACAAAGCAATAAAACAAAAGAAAGCACATGAAGGATTTACTTTTTAACTGACGGTTGGTTACAAAAGTCTGGAGCTGCTGGTTTTCTTCTTTGTGATAGTTTGCATTTAAAAAAAACAAAAAGCCTGGAGGGATCATACAATTATCATTGCTTCTGTTCTCTCATTTTTGGTGTCTCTTGTTAATTCTGTGACCAACACAAACGTAATTGTTTTTCTTCTGCTTGCATCGTACTTAATTACACCTCAACAACTATTTAAGCTAAAATCGTGTTGGTGTGTTGGACGCATTCAGAGTCATTTCTGACTGGCGTTTCTGGACTTGTTCTGTTTATAAATGCGTCTCCCCCTTCACAGGCAAACGCGTGGTGTTCATGGGCGACGACACCTGGGAGAACCTTTTCCCAAAGAAGTTCCACCGCTCTCTGCCCTTCCCTTCCTTCAACGTCAAGGACCTGCACACGGTCGACAACGGCATCCTCCAGCACCTCTACACCACCAGTACGTGTTCATGCCTTTGACTCCTGTGCTGTCCTTGTGCTGTGCTTGTGCTCACGTCGCTCCGCCTGGCCCTCGCCCTTGTTTTTGTTTTATTTGACAGTGGTGGGGGACGATTGGGACGTCCTGGTTGCCCATTTCCTCGGAGTGGACCACTGCGGTCACAGGTTCGGTCCCGACCACCCGGCCATGGCCGACAAGCTCACCCAGATGGACGGGGTCATCAGGTCAGACTGCAGGCTTCGTTGCCACATCTGTCATCCCGTGCCGTCACAGACGCGTTAGCCCCCCCCCAGTGCCTCTCCCCCGGAGTTGTTCTCTGACCCCCCCTCTGTATGCATTTCCCCTCCAGGTCTGTAATCGACCGGCTGCAGAACGACACCCTGCTGGTGGTGATGGGTGACCACGGGATGACGGACACTGGGGACCACGGCGGAGATAGTCAGAAGGAGACGGACGCCGCCATCTTCCTCTACAGTCCCTCCCCTCTGTTCTCCGCGCTGCCGTCCCAGGTTGGTGGGAGAGTAGGAGCCTCCTCCAAAGCTGGTTTTAACGTGAGGTGGTTGATGTTGGAGTTTTTTATTTTGTGGTCGAGAAGATGAGTTTCAAGTCTTAAAAAAACGACTTTAGTGCAGTTTTGGACAAACGTTTAGTGGAGAAATCAAAAGGGGTAAAGATGAATGTAAAGATCTCTTTAGTCTGTTTTCACAAGGACACATTTTATACAAATATGAAACGTCAAACCACTTCGTCCACGGTCGTTTCTTTTAAAGGTCGGCCGGGCAGTTCCACAAATCTGCTAAATTTACTGCTGCCAGGTGGTCTCTGCCTTTTCTGGGACAAAAGCGGACCTCGCTTTAGAAAAGGGAACTTCCCTTCTGATTTGCATAAGTGCAAGTAAGTTGCATACACACAAAATACGACCACTGCAAGGAGAAGAGCCGTAATTAGACACGGAGACGCTCAGTCATTCATCAGTCGGTTATTCTTCGCTAACATGTCCACCGACCCCACTATCACCAGCCACCGCAGTGGGTGGTGACTGCTTGTGTTAATATAGTAACCTCTAATCTTTATCTGTGCTCGCAAGGATTGTAATTACAGGCAGTTTAGCCTGTAATTACATCATTGAAAGTGTCAAGACAAACGTTACCTGCAGATTTTATTTTACCTTCTGAAAACACATTCTCAATTTCGAAATTGTAAAAAAAAAAGTCAATAGAAGAAGATAGTCAATACCATTCAATGGTAGATGTACCACCTCACAGCTGCTAACATTTGACTTAAGTTGACGCATGTCTTCAACAATTATTTGTGCCAAATCACAGATAAAACAAAGTAGTCCTCTCTCTTATTTTCCTCGTATTTGTAGAGCGAGCCAGACGTGGTGCCCCAGACGGACCTGGTCCCCACCCTGGCTCTGCTGCTGGGGGTTCCCATCCCATACAGCAGCGTGGGGCAGGTTCTCCTGCCCGTGTTCCCTCCCCATGGGCAGACGGAAGGCGCAGTTGGAGGTCTCAGCCAGCTGGAGGCGCTGTGGATCAATGCAAAACAGGTAGTCTGCTCGTTTAAAAAAAAGGAAGTGTGCGTGTGTGTGTGTGTGTGTGTGTGTGTGTGTGTGTGTGTGTGTGTGTGTGTGTGTGTGTGTGTGTCTGTGTTTCACCTTTTGTGGTCCTGTTTCTGAAGGTCAACCGTTTCCTGGAGACGTACTCCGGCATGGCCAAAGACATCCCACCAGAGAGGCTCTCTCAGCTGAAGGCCGAGTTCTCCAGCCTCTCCTCCGAGTACCTCGCCACGGTTCGACAGGGTCGGCCCCCCTCCCCGCAACTGGCCGCCTCGCTGCAGGCCTACCTCACCTCTGTCAGGGACACCTGCCGAGCCACCTGGGCTCAGTTCAACCCGCTGAAGATGGCCGCGGGCCTCGCCATCCTGGGGCTCGCCTGCCTGACGTGTCTCGTCCTGTCCGAGCTGTCCCACGTGCTGCTCAGGGAGGACGGTCCCGGACTGAGGGCCCCCGTCGTCGCGGCGCTGGTGGCGGCGGCGTGCGCGGCCGCCGTCCAGCTGAGGGCGCGGGGCTACGTCGAGCTGGCGTGGTGCCTGGCCGCCGCCGCCCTCAGCTCGGAACTGCTCTTCCTCTGGCGAGCTCGCCGAGCCGGAACCGCCGGCGTGGAAAAGAGCGGGTCGTTAGTCGCCGGCTGGCAGCGCCTCCTCGCCCCCCACCTCCTGGTGCCGCTCCTCCGCTGCGCCTCCCTGCTCTCGGACAGCTACGTGATCGCAGAGGGCCGCGCCGTGACCTTCCTGGTGTTCTCCCTGGCGCTCTACATTCCCATCCGTCTCAACTGGGACGGCCTGCTGCTGCCCCCCAACCACGACCCCCTGAAGGCCGCGGGGATCCTGCCCCCCCCGGCGCTGTCGCCGTCGACGGTGCGGAAAGAAGGCTTCACCCTCCTCGCCTGCTTGGGGCTCCTAGTCGGCAGCCTCTACCTCTCCCTCTCCTTCCACGCCTGTCGGGAGGAGCAGGGCTCCTGCCAGCCGTCCCCGTTCCTCTCTCCCCTCTCCCGGTTGCAGGACAGCCGGCTGAAGAACCTCCACTACGTGGTCTCCGTCTTCGCCCTGGCCCTGTGGACGTATCTGCTGCGCCGCTTCCTCCGCCACTACGGTAACCTCAACTCCGCGAGCGGGGCGGTGTTCGCCGCCCGCTGGGTCCTCCTGCTGCTGTCGGTGTGCCTGGCGCTCTACTGGGCCGTCAGCGCCACTCCAGAGGACAGCTTCAGGAACCTGGCCGAGCTCATCGGCCTGGCCCAGCTGGTCCTCCCCAGGGCCGCCTTCGCCCTCCTGGGACTGGGGCTGTCCCTGATCTGGCTCGACCCCCTCACGGTGTTCGCGAAGACCAGGGCCGCGCCCTCGGCCCGGAGTCAGTCGCTGCCCCCGCCGCGCTACCGAGCCAGCACGGGCATCAGCCCCCAGGCCGAGCTGCACCACCTCATCCCGCAGATCTACCAGCGCATGCGGCGCTCCCTGGACGACGAAGAGCCGAGCCGGGCCGCGGAGGCGGACGGCCGGCCCGCCGTGGAGGCCTACGGACTGGGGACGGTCTACTCGGCCCCTTTGCTGCTGTTCTGTGGCCTGCTGGGCATCGGCCTGCTGCTGCTGCACCCAGAGGGCATGGCTCTGTCCTTCCTGCTGCTGCTGCTGGAGATGGGCGCCCTGCTGCACATTCACGCCTCCTCCACCACCCTCAGTGGCCCGCACGCCAGTTCCAGTGAGATACTCATCTCTTCCTTTGCTTTGTTTGTCCCTTACCCCCCCCCCTCCCTCCGCGCTGTGATCTGATTAATGTTGTTCCCCTCAGGTGGCTTCAACGTGCCCTGGACTCCAGTGGTGCTGTGGTCGCTGGCCGCCACTCAGTTCTTCCACGCCACTGGTCACCTCCCCACCTTCCCCTCCATCCAGTGGGGCGCCGCTTTCGTGGGATTCCCCGACGGACACACGGGCACCATGCTGCCCGCCTCCCTGGTCACCCTCAACACTTTTGCCTCGCACATCTTGTTCTCAGGTAGATTTTAAAAAGGAAATGTGAGAGTTTAATATGATTTTAGAAAAAATAAATCAGCTGTTCACAAAAGGCAAGCTAAGTTATAAACAAACAAAGAATAACCAATAAGATGAAAGAATATTTAAAATAAAGAAGTATATAATTCTAAATGCATACAATACAGTGTTCTAAAAGCCTGTTGTATACAGTTCAGAAAACGATTTGAAATCAAGAAATGGAATAGCTTTCCCCTATTAAAGTGCAAAAGCTAAAACAAATTATTATTCTGACTACGTGTGTGTGTGTGTGTGTGTGTGTGTGTGTGTGTGTGTGTGTGTGTGTGTGTGTGTGTGTGTGTTCTTCAAAACATAGAGCACATTAGAATTCATCTAAAAAGATATAAAATCCAATGATGCGGCTGATTTTCAGAGTGGTCAGTGATTCGGTGCAGGGGATAAAACTATGAACCATCCGTGTCTCCTTGTCCTCAGTGGGTTGCCCGCTGCTGCTGTTCTGGCCCCTGGTGTGTGAGGTGCGCGGGGGAAGGACGGGAAGAGCCTGCGGGGAGGAGGGTGAGGACGCCGTGATGGAGATGAGGCTGCGGGAAAACCCCCAGCAGTTCAGCTCGGCCCTCCTGCAGCTCTCAACGCGCTACCTCTTTATTCTCGGAGTACAGGTACGCCGCGCTTCTTTGGTTCAGTAGGTCCTCATCCATTTTTTTTCCTGCCGTGTGAGTCATGTCTTTTTCTCTTTCTCAGGTCTTTGCGTCGGTCTGTGCCGCCGCCATCCTCAGGAGACACCTAATGGTGTGGAAGGTTTTCGCGCCCAAGTAAGTCTCGCTTACAGCACGGGCCTCTTAGGGTACGGACACGGTGCACATATGGGAGGGCCTACTTTGACTTTACCGTAGACCAGTGGTTCTCAAATGGGGGTACGTAGAGGCACTCCAGGGGGTACGTGAGATTGTTTTCAAATCTATTTAAAATTAGCATCCATTCAAAAATCATTTAAAAAAATTGTTATTAATAAATATTCAAGAAAATATACACAATAAAAAGTGTATGTTCATGAACAGAATTTGAGATATTCTATATTAAAGCACAGCGCTGTGTATTGCATAATTTTTTTTCACTCAAAAATGGTTTTGCGCTGGTTTGGTGGTACTTGGCTGAACAAATATTTTTGCAGGGGTACATCACTGAAAAAAGGTTGAGAACCACTGTAGGTGTCATATTTACATCTGCTTATCTTAAAAAGGCGGAATTCCTGGCTTTTTATTTATTTATTTTTAGTCATGTTATTACAGAAACATTGGGAAAACATTTTGGACTAAGCATGTTAATATATAGAACCTGGGGGAAAAAAATTTAACTTTTTTTTTTTTTTATGTCATACTGTTATGGCGGTGTAATGCTCAGCCAGTGTTATTCCCGCTGGGAGATGATATCATTTCTTGATTAACAGAACATTAGACAGAGTTGGACTTTAGGTTGAAATTAGAGTTACAGAGCCGTCTGTTATTTTCCTTCCTCCTTCCAGGTTAATGTTTGAGGCCTCGGGGTTCCTGGTGAGCTGCGCGTCTCTGCTGATCGGCGTCACGTTGGTGCTGCGAGTCGACGTGGCCGTGGGCCGCTGGTTTAAGAGACTTATCCCCGATGCATCCAGGTAGCTGCTGCTTTACCACAGAAGCCCACCAGAGCTCACTGTGCCACAGAGAAAACGGACACGGCGCTGTCACTGTAAAGGTGTTTTTTTTTCTTTTTAACATGGATCCTTCACAACAAAATAGCAAAACATTGCCATCCGTGTCTAGCGCAAGGAACCCGCGTACCTCCGTTTTGAGGGCTCTGTCGTGCATTCCGCCTCCTCTTCAACCAGAGGGACTAGAGGAACATCAAATGTTGGACTGACTGCATCCTGAGTCACATTGAGGACAATAAGCTTGTAGACCCGCCTCACCCAGCTCATGAGGTCGAAGGCCTTTATTTATACGCGGTGCGAGAAGGAACGGCAGTTTCTGAATGTCTCTCCTGAAGTCCTGCTTCCTAAACTCAGAGCGTGGATGAAACCTTCCGAGGACAGACAGGCTTGCAAGTGGGTCACGGTGCAGCAGCCAAAAGGGCTTCACTAAATGCATACGGAAAGCCGTTTACACTCGTTACATAACGGTCACAGCTGGCTAGCGACAGCGTTTAAACAAACAAATTGGCCTGTTGCAAGTTAAATATTATTAAGAGGGAAAAAAATATATATATATATAGAAATAAAGGGAAATAAATAAAAATGAGCAATTTTAACAACCGAAGCCAATTTGCCACCCGATGTCTGGAGCTGCTTCCTGATCAATTTGCAAGCAGGTCTGCGCCATTTGGTGAAATCCATCTCAAGAGCAAGAGCTGGAGGAACCTTTTGTATTTTCAGGATGTTAAAATAACCAGCACATCTGGTTACTGCCAACTCGCATAGTATTACTGTGAACGTTCTTTTTTTATTTTTTATTATTATACATTTTTCTGAATTCTTAATCTGTTTTGATTCTATTTATAATTCAAATTCTTTTAATAACTAATGATGCGTTTGAAAAATTAAACTTTTGTCTTAACTAGGCCTCATACATCTTTTCTCTGGGATAGGTGCCTTTCCCCTTCTGCATGATGTCATTACGTTGACGTCATTAAATCCAGGACCTGCAGAAAAAAGGTTTATTTTTTTGCAGGAGGTTCTGAGTCTGTGTGAGATCTGTTACTGTCCTGCAGCTCCAGCTCATCAGCTGATGCTTGATATGGAAGATGTTGAATTGGCTACAAAGCAATAGCACTGCTGGTTGTACGGGATTTAGAACGGCCGCTGTAGCGATGCTTCGGCTAGGTTGCGTGATTTCCTGTTGTAAAATGTTTAATATATTATTATTTGATTAATTAAGATTTTTAAGTTTTTCATTCTGTAAAAAAAAAAGTTAATATTAAGATGTAATAAAACTTTTTTACGTGACGTCCTGGTCTCGCTATGATTTGGATGCATCTGCAGATTCCCCTGTTGTGATATCTGGTGCATTCCCCGGTTCAACTTTTATTTATTGTTGCAGCACCAACTATTCATACGGTGCTCAAAAGTGATATTTAATGTTTAGTTTATCGATCCGGGGGCTTGATGGACGGGTGCTGCCATGAGTTTTACTGCCCCTCAGTTGCGGCTCTTTATTCATTATTCACCGGGGCTCTTCCACGTTCCCGCTTCCCATAAATCCTGAAGTCGTCAAACTTCTCACATCTACGAGCGGGCAAAGGTCAAAGGTCAAGAAATGTAATGATGTAGCTTTCCAAGCCACTGCCACTGAAATACTGAGATCATAGGGCGGCTGTAGCTCAGGGGGGGTGAGTGGTCGTCCCGCAACCACAAGGTAGCCGGTTCGATCCCCAGTCCCCCCATAGCTCACATGTCGAAGTGTCCCTGAGCAAGACACTGAACCCTAAATTGCTCCCCGGGCGCCGCTCAGGGCAGCCCACTGCTCCTTAGGATGGGTTAAATGCAGAGAACACATTTCATGTATGTATGTACTATGACAAATAAAAAGGATTTCTTTTTCTTTCTTAATAAAAAGTTCAGTGCTCAACATGCGCTCTAGGGTCCCCCTATAGGGATACCCTAAGGCTTCTACAGGTGTTCTACAGCTCATATGACCTTGATATGAATACCAGCCTTCCCATCAGGCCCCAGAGTAATACGGCACCTCTTTAGAAATATTAAGACCTAAAGCATCCAAATATGCAATAATAATCACAATAAACACAAGCAATGACATGTTTTCAAGCCTTTACAGTCCAAAAATCATGTTTTTCGCTTCAGAAATAAAGAAATGAGCAATTTTTACCTAAATCTTGGTCGCACCATGACCGTTCTGTACTTCAAATGACCGGCTCCTTCCGCGTGTGTCATCTGACTTTCAGATGCGTTTGCAGGACCTCGGAACACGGATTCAAATTCGACAAAAAACTGCCGTTGCTTTCTGGCAGCTCGCGACGTCAATACTTTACACACAGTGATCCCACTACTACTGGAAGTCTCCACGGTTACATACGTGGTACTTTGAGCGAAATCCGCCGTTGTTAGGGGTACTAAATTAGCTAAATAGTGAAACGTTATAATCGCTCGGTCATGTTGAGGAGCTTACCTAATTACGTAATTATAAAAATATAACGATCTTTTTTTGTAAATGTAGTCCATCGTTTCTCTTCTCACAAGGGTTTAGAGTACTTTAGCCGTTTAAATTTATTAAAATCGGACCTGTGGTTGATGATCTAGAAGCGTTTGAGTATTTTTAAAAAACACTTCCTCATTATCGAAAAATCTGGAGAAAAAAAACTCGGGCGGATGGGGTTAAGATATTTAAAAGTTGTGTCATAGTCAGTCAATGGCACTCTTAAAAAAATAAAATAAGCTTTTACGTATTAAATAAAGGTGGTTGCTAACATTGGATTTTTACTTCTGCTGATTGCCGAGATTATCTCTGAACAAAACGTGTAAGTGTCATAAACTTGTTTGCCACAGAGTTGATTTTCTGCAATAATCCAGAATGCAAAAGGAAGGATCCCATTGGGTGTTTTGTGTCATTGTTTAGGATCCCAGGGTTCTATTCTCTAAACTCGGGGTTCTCTGACCTCAGGGTTACACAAACAGCTAAATCAGCCAATGACGTGCCACGCAGACTTGGTGAAGACAATCTGACGGAGCTCAAAACCAAACGACAGAATGGATAAGAAAGAGGATGGAACCCATAACGTCTCTAATGAGCCAGACGGGCTGATTGGATTATTTTATAAACTAGCCATCCACTTGGATTTTACCGGTCAAGATCATTGGAGTCGCTCTGAAGACGTAAGTTTATTTAAAAAAAGAGACGGAGCGTGTGGTTTATTGCCCGTCCAGGACTGCACGAGGGCGCGTCCGATCAGCAGCTTCTTTGACAGACACTGTGGTGCGCAGTCGGCAACAACGATACACTTCACTGTGATTTGTTGCAGACAGGGCTGGCACTTCCTATGGCGGCTTCATCTACATTTACTCAGACGAGCTGCTTCCAGTAGAGAGCTGAGAGTTCTGCTGCCGGTAACTGCAACAGGGCTCATGGCTGAACTCTTGTTTGAGCTCTAATCATGCCAGGTCCAAAAAAAAAAAGACATCACGTTGCTGTTTGAAGCTTTGGATCTCTTCTTATTTGATATGAGGAGCACCATTATGACCGCGAAGCAGCTTTCACTGGAAGCATCAGTGCTCGTCTAATTGCTCCATCATTATCAGATGAACGTGCCCTTTGGACAACAACCCGGGCGGTTCTGCTTGCATCGGCTATTAAAGTCAGACCAATTTTGTGTTCGGGGGGGATGAAAAAAAAAAATAATAATCATCCGGCTGCCCTCTGATGTTTTGCACTCTCGAGTTCGGCGAGAACGGCTTCATCTTTCCAGCGAGCGGAGCGGACATAAAACCGGTTTGATGATATCCACAGCGCTTTGTGGGGCTCCTCAGAAGAGAGAGAATGGGATGCAGAGTGGGTGGATTCAGCCGTCAAGCCACTTAACTGATACAAGACCGGTAGAAAGGCAAGACCTAGAGTCCAGCAACTTGGTGTTCCAAAAGGGAGTTGTTGTTGTAGACAGGAAGTTGTATACAGGCGACACCAAGAGCAACATAAAACAAAAAAAACCCAACTTTATTCCATTGAAATGTAGGCACACAAGTGTGAAAATCATTAAAAACATGTTAAAAGCTAACATTGAAAATAGATTGTTTTGTATGTGGCTACAGGAATGATTTTGCAAGAATGTAGGAGTTTTAATTAAATAAATAACAAGTCTTTCTCTTACCAGTATTATGTTTAATACCCTCCACACCATCATCAAATCATTTTGATGGTGTTTTTTGGGTGGCGAAGTGTTTTGCAGTAGCAACCGTGATCCGTGAGCTGAAGTTGAGGTCAAATTGCAACGTATTTTGCATTATGAAGCCCTTGTGCGCGTAAAGGACATTTGTATCCGGGGCGGGGAGGTCGGACCGCGCCACCAGCAAAGAAAACTAGCACTCAGAGAGGTGATAGCTGAACGTAAATACATTGATTTGCCGTTGCTGAAAAATACAGGCCATGAATCTTATTAGAATTCATGAAAATCTTTGGGATTCTGATAAGAGAGAAACGTTTTTTTGAATGAAAGAGAAGAAATGCTGTACAATCACATGATGTGTGTCTGCAAATAATATTGATGGCGTTTATTGTGATTAGAGACTTAACGGTTTTACCTATTTTAATACAAATGGATGGGTGATTACAACACTTTACAAAAAAATGCAATTCAATAATGTCACAATATAGACATTTCCAGAGAATCACACCAGAGGATCCAAGTAGCATATAATGATACTCATCAGGGTGGCATTGTGTCTCGGGCTGTTGTTCTTTTACAGCAAACCCTGTGTTCAGTACAGATTCAGTAAAAAAAGTTAAATCAACAAACAAAGTGAAGTAAGTAAAATATGTATAACTACACAAAGACACTGTATAAAATCAGAAGTCGTGCGGTGAGGAATGATCTTCAGAGGCACAAGATTGGGTTTGCAGTCTGCAGTTATTTCAGCTTCTCAGGGGTCATTTCAACATCGTTTTGTATTCTGCCTGAATAACAATGCAATGCACTCTGCTCCGATGGAGAGAAGAAGCCTTTGAAGAGACATTTTACTCTGCGATGTCTGTTTTTAACGAAAAAGAAAAGCGGGCAAAGTGTGTTTCCAGCTGGAGCTTCCAGTGATTTTAAAAAGACAATTAATATGTATTTCTACATTTACCAGATAAGCTGTTGGTTCCCAGTGATGTTTGTTGAATTGAATTCCATGGACTTTAATTGGATTTGCTCTCTATTTTAAGTCTATTTTCCTATCATACCTTGTGATGCCTGTGACACATTCAAAATTCTTACTTTAACCTTTCCCTTCTCTGCTTCAGGCCTCGACTTAACCTCACAACTTAATTCTGGAGATACATTTTTCTGATAATGTTTTCACACACACACACACTACACCTTGTACCTCTGTACTTGTGAGGACCCTTACCGACAAAGAGTTGCCGTCATAAACTTGAATCTAATTCCAAACTTCACGAATACAGAATATTTGTCCTCGAATTGTCCTTTGAAGAAGCCCAAATGTCTTTTCTGTTAAAAACGGTTCTCACTGTAAACAGTGGAATGAGACATTCTCTCAAACTCTGAAGGACACAGATTCATCATGTTTTCATGTCATTCTTTATTTATTTTTTTTGTGCGACAGAGCGGTTACGGTCCGTCGGTGCCATTTCTAGAGAAGCGCAATATCTCCAATGGAAAATCCAATCTCACATTTGGGCAAAAAAAACGGACGAGCCGACCAGAGTTTTGTGGTCACAAGGTCACTTTGGCCGTAACTCGAGAATTCACATGCTAAGTATGACACTCTTATATTTTGGATTCAAACGGTAAATCTAGTTTTTAATTAGAGTTTTCAAATAATAACGATGATTACTTATTCCGTTGTAAAGTGCCATTAAAAAAAAATCATTACAACAATAGGAAAGACATTTTTTAAATAGTCATAATAGCTGTATCTATAATAATAAATACACTATAAATGGAAATAGAATTAAACATGTGCATACTGTAGATAAGAGGAGAGGAATATATGTTATACCGAGGGCCCCTATTACCAATCTACAGACATGATCTATAGGCTGTACACACACACACACACACACACACACACACACACACACACACACACACACTGCATGTATGTCAAACTGGACATACTCCAGTTGAGGGTTAATGATCTTGTCTTGCACACAATTTGTGTACATACACACGACTGTAAGACACACACACACACACACACACACACACACACACACACACACACACACACACAGGATCCGCAGCGTAACACACCATGTGCTGTAGGTGAGCTCTGCCTCAGTGACATGCAAAGCCAAAGGGAGAGATTCATTTTCTAAATTATATGTGTGTATCCACGCACAGAGACAATTTGTTGCTTGAACGCTCCGAGTTGTCCCCGTCACTCCTCAGACACAGGTAATGCACGCTGTAAAGATGTCACAACTTTGCAAGTCAAAAGTTCTAAATGGCAGTTTCTGGAATTTAGACGGAAAATATCTTAAACAGGACAGCAACAGTGTTAAGCCCTGAACCCCAGAGTCTGGGAACAAGCACCCCGGGAGAAGAAGTCCAAAAAGAGATCTCCCCCTCCCTGGATGGCTCTGGATCAGAAAGTTAGTACAAAAAAAAAATAAGAATGGGATTATAATACAACTATATTATAATTAAAACAAGTCTGTGAATAGCACGGAGGAAAAAAAGGAAGAATGTGAGTTAAAATGTTAGTTCGGGAACAGGTTTGGGAACAATAGCGGCGCGTTCCGTAGCTTACGAGTCACGTGTTTTCCTCACAAGTTGGTGGAGACCAAAAATAGTGGCCACAGAAAATCTTTCGCATTTCCTGATGATTCCTTCAGCTCTCCTTGAAGTACATCGCTATTCCTAAAATGCATCCTTCGAAGGATGTTTGACGGAGGAGCTATTCGGCGAGGATACTTCGGTGCATCCTTTGCCAAAGTGTTTTTTGATGCACCCGTGACATAAAAAAAGGCACATGGCTGCGCAGCTATGCTGCTCTCGCGGCGGGACTCTACCAATGTAGCGGATCCTTTTTCCATTCACAAATCTGAGTTATTTAAGATGATAGGTCTGGCACTCCTCGTACGGCTCGGTTCTAACCCAGAAACCTTCGTGACATTTCACCTTGATGTTACTCATGTTATATATATATATATATATATATATATATATATATATTCCACTGCTTTAATCCCAACGTGATGTTTACGATTGCAAACAGCGGCTGTCGTCACGTTTTTATTCCGATAAGAATATTCTCTGGCGTTTGGCACCAATTTGCTGTATTTCATGTCCATACATGGCATCGGGGGAACATATTGTTTCTGTTCACAGCTTGTTCCCTTGCCACCATACATAAAACATATTTCGGATCAATAAACACTGTAAGCATGGTGGAGCAAGAAGGCCACGCTAGTGCTTTACATGTTTGGACGACGGGGCGCCGATAGGAAGCCAAAGCAGGGAGTCAGGATGCTGATGCGGGGGGAATTTCATGTTAAAGACGGGAAACGCAGATAGCAGCAAAAAAAAATAAAAAATAATAATAATCTTGCTCTTTCACCCAGTTGGCACCAAACACACACTGACTGCTGCTGTGAAAACCTCTGGCTCTCAAGCATCAAGACATCTCCCATTGTGAGAGCCACTGTGCAATACTACTCTGGATACATTCATGCATCTTTGTTATCACCGATTCTGATCGTGAATTGTTCTGTGCGGCATCGGGCGTCGCTTGTAAATGGATTTTTCCAGGAGGGAGGATAACATCATGTTGAACCAGAAGTAAAAACAGACACAAATAAATACATTTGTTTACGATTCGGGTAGTGGCTATATTTCAGTCCTCGGAGCAGAAATGGCTTAAGATAGCCATCTCATCAAACAGTTATTATTTTTCCTATCGATATGAAAAGAAAAAGAGGGGTATCAGTGCTGCTTTTGAAAGCTGGTTATAGTCTTGCCCGATTTTTAAAGGGTCACAGAGTTAAGAGGATCCCACAAAGAACCATCGCTGCTGCTCTGGAGTGGATGAGAGCCCCGGATGGATCAGATGCTGGCATTACAGTGACCTAGTGATTTCCTATCGATCTCTCTGAGGACAAAGATGTCAAAAGGTCAAGTTGCCGAGACACGCTCTTCCCGTCTAACACACCAGCATGAAGCACAGACAGGGTTTACCGTATCAGGCCAGATTAGATAGTGCCAAGTATACACTTGTAACATTTAAAACGATTTTCCTCAGCAAACAGAACCATTCGGCAAGTTCAGTTTTTGCGCATAATCATTTTCATTCTTATGAAATAATATGTTTTTAAAATTGTACACCGCGTTCCACATTATTAGGCAAATTGTATTTAAGGGTCATAAACATTCATTTTTTGGTTTTTCAATGAAACTCATGGATGGTATTGTGTCTCAGGGCTATTTGGATGATTGAAATCATCCAAATAGTAATAATAATAATTAGTTTGCCAGGTGAGCCCAATCAAAGGAAAACTACTTAAGAAGGATGTTCCACATTATTAAGCAAGCTACATGTTTCAGGCAAAATGGGGAAGAAAAAGAATTGCGCGTGATCATCGGACGGTGAAGAAATTTGTCACCGATTCACAGCACAAGCGGGTTCGTTCAGACAAAGGCAAAATAAGGAAGATTTCTGCCAAACAAATGCGTAGGGTTAAGAGAGCAGCCACTAAAATGCCATTGAATAGCAGCAAACAGGTGTTTGAAGCCGCTGGTGCCTCTGGAGTCTCGCGAACTTCAAGATGTAGGATGCTCAAGAGGTTTGCAAGTGTCCTTAAACCTGTTATTCGGCCACCCCTAAACCAAGCTCACAAGCAAAAAAGGTTGCAGTGGGCTCAGGACTACATGAAGACTAACTTTCAAACTGTTTTGTTTACGGATGAGTGCCGTGCAACCCTTGATGGTCCTGATGGATGGAGTAGTGGATGGTTGGTGAATGGCCACCATGTCCCAACAAGGCTGAGACGTCAACAAGGAGGTGGCGGAGTCATGTTTTGGGCCGGAATCATGGGGAGAGAGCTGGTAGGCCCCTTCAGGGTCCCTGACGGTGTGAAAATGACCTCGGCAAAGTATGTAGAGTTTCTGACTGACCACTTTCTTCTGTGGTACAAAAAGAAGAACCGTGCCTTCCGTAGCAAAATCATATTCATGCATGACAATGCACCATGTCATGCTGCAAAGAATACCTCTGGGGCATTGGCTGCTATGGGCATAAAAAGGAGAGAAACTCATGGCGTGGCCCCCATCTTCCCCTGACCTTAACCCTATTGAGAACCTTTGGAGCATCATCAAGCAAAAGATCTATGTGGGTGGAAGGCAGTTCACATCCAAGCAGGTGCTCTGGGAGGCTATTGGCATCCTGCAAAGACATTAAAGCAGAAACTATCAAAGAACTCACAAGTTCAATGGATGCAAGAATTGTGAAGTTGATATCAAAGAAGGGGTCCTATGTTAACATGTAACTTGACCTGTTAAGATGTTTTTGATTCAAACTTTTCTTGATTTCAGTAAATATGACCTCCTAATGCTGCAAATTCAACAAATGACAATTTTTTGTTCTTTACAACCTATAAAATATCTTGAAACTCTGAAATTCTGAAATTCTGCATAATAATTTGGAACACTGCATTTTGAGTTTTTTATTTTTGAAAAAAATACTGTTATCATTAGGAGGTTTGTTCAATAGAATTTGACTTATACTCTAACAGTTGATGACTTGAAAATGATACTGACTGACTGTGCATTACTATTTAGGAAAATCTGAGCAAAGTGTAATTTGCATAATAATGTGGAACGCGGTGTATGTGTTTCTGAGTTTCGGATTTCCCATGTTTTCGGATTTCCCATGTTTTCGCTCAATGACCTTTCAACCTTCGGTTCTGAAAAGTATTAAAACATGCATTCTCTCTACTGGCCATCAGGGGGCGACTCCTCTGTTTGTATAGAAGTCTATAAGAAAATGAGTCTACTTCTCTCTTGATTTATTCCCTCAGTAATAAACATTGTAAACATGAGTTTATGTCTCAATCTCTAGTTTCAAGTCTTCTTCAATAAAGCATGATGTTTATTTAGTAAATGATGGTCCATTTAGAGTCAAACAGACCATAAAGCAGGGTATGCTTTTGGGCGGGGCTACAAGGTGATTGACAGGTCGCAAATGGCATCTCGATCACGGCGTCACTCCTCCCCCGGTCCAAAAATGCTCACTTCAGTTCCCTGGTTGCAAAAAAAAAACAAGATGGTGACGGCAAACTGGCGAACTTGAGGTTTCATAACCACTGCCCACAAACGAATGGGTGACAACCGCTACGTCCCCTTATTCAATTAAATTACATTTATTTTGTGTAGCCCAAAATTACAAATTTACCTCAGAGGGCTTTACAATCTGTACACATACGACATCCTCTGTCCCGGGACCTCAGATCGGTTCAGAAAAAACTCCCCCCAAAACAACTTTAACGGAGCGAAAAAAGGAAGAAACTTTGGGGAGAGCAACAGTGGAGGATCTCTCTATCAGGATAGTCAGAAGTGCAATAGAGTTCATGTGTACAAAATGAACATCATAACAGAGTTACAGCACATTCTGAAATTATTCCTATAATGAATTGGCATGATGAAAACACTTATGTACAGTCTCTGCTCCCAACACATTAAATACCGCCGCTGGGTCATCGCTCCTCAGCGTCTGACTCAAGCTTATACGACGCATCTATACTACGGCAGAGGAACTGACGTAAGTAAGAAAGTACCGTAAAAGTTGGGTTACACGCCGCTACTACCTTTGGTCAGTGTCCCCGTTTGCTCCCCGCTGTAGCCAGCTGGCGCTCATGTTAGTTCCCCGCTAACTTCCGCTAGCTCTCCGCTAGCTCCCCGACAACCACCGAAGGTAGCGGGACCAGCTCGACACCCGACTTGGGCAGAGGGGACGCGGGCAGTAGCAGCAGCAACGGGGAGCTAGCAGCAGCAGCGGGGAGCTAGCAGCAGGAGCGGGGAGCTAGCAGCAGCGATAGCTAGCGCTGCTCCTAGCTTGCTACAGCGGGACACTGACCGGAGGTAGGAACGGCTTTTAACCCGACTTTTACGGTAAGTAAGCAAAGTTTATTTATATCTCACTTTTCCCCGACGAACGTCACAAAGTAGCATAGATGTGCGAGGTGTCCACACAGGGTGAGCATCATAGCTTGAAGCTAAGGAGAATTGAACAAGCATCGTATTTAACACATTGGTGTATAGTATACTACATGCAACTGTGGTCCACTTAGTTAGGGTGACCAGACGTCCTCTTTTTCCCGGACATGTCCTCTTTTCGAGACCTAAAAAAAGCGTCCGGCAGGGATTCCAAAAACGTCCGGGATTTTGCTACGTCGGGGAAAATAGTTATTACCCCCTTACAAGTTTTGGAAATGGTATCTCCCTCACGTTCCACCTTCTTGCGCAAGCTCTGACTGTAGAGAGAACTGTCATTGGTCGACCGATCTCAACGTAAATGTAAGTTCACGGCATGCTACACACTACTGCTACTGCCCTTCTCTCTCTCTCTCTCTCTCTCTCTCTCTCTCTCTCCTCCACCCCCCCCCCCCCCCCCGAGACGAAGTGTCCTCTTTTTCACAAACTCAAATCTGGTCACCCTAACTTAGTGGTGGTATCACACACTACCCAAGTTATTTTCTAACTTGCTTATGAGGAATGTGTGTAATAGATTCAGTATTCTTGTGCTCCTCCAAACAAACAAACATGCCGGTCAGACACGGTGCCCTGGGTGACATCAAAGCTTCCACCTTCAAACAGAATCTGGCACTCGCTGTTTCGCCCGCTTCCTTTGGTGCGGCGAAGGTTCTAAATTGGGACAAGTGTCGAGCTGCAGCGAGCATTAGAGGGAAATCGAGAAAGCTGGATCTGGTTTTATGGAGAGGAATTAGCAGCTGATCTGTGCATTAAGTCAATCTGTGCCGATCTCTCGATTCTATTATCACAATAATGTGTTTACCCAGGGCACAAAACTAAACCGAAAACCACAATGATGCATTTCCTTTGAAAGGGCAGCCTTAGTGTCCTGTGTTACAGTAAATTATCAAAAAACGTCAGGTTGGTATTATATGACCTGAACCAATTGGATGTTTTTTGCTGACCTTAGCATGTTTTTTTTGTTTAGTTTTTAGCCGAGTAAACTGGAAAATGCTAACTAGAAATACCATATTCCAAGTTACCATTTTCCAATTGGCTTGGGATGTGTTCATTTTATTCGGGTTTTAGGAACATGTCCTTGAACCAGGTGGCCAGTGTTTGAGACCGGTGTTCATGTCCCAAAGTGATGTTGAGTTATTTTTGAAGTTACGTTAACACCGTGTGAAGTTGCTTATGTTTTTATTTTTACATCGTTTGCGTGGTCCAACTAAGATGTTTTTGCTAAACCTAAGCGGTTTTGTGTGCTGAACCAAAGTCTACAGTATGTGTTCGAACCATGATGCTTTTGTCTGAGTTCACAGATTCCACCGTGTGTTTACTGTGTGAGTGCTGGGCCAGCGTGATCTCACAGCGGCATCTATGAAATGGCCAGGACCTCCTGAACAGCACATTAAGTGGTATTGGCACGTAATGTACATGCTGTGGCCGGTAGTCTTAATTTTATTTATTTATTTCCGCTTTTATTACTGGAGCACTTATGGCATATGACGGGCATTCCGTTCATCGACATCGGAAAAGGAAGTGTGGGGATTGGATTAAGTGCAGCGGACTTTGAGTCGATCACCGCCCACGGCCGACCAAACAAGCCGGGCCTGCCGGACCAAAAGCCCTCGGGAGACGGGAGAAACAATAAAGATGGATGAAATGAGACCAGCAAGGGGAGGTCGGTGACGGTTGAGCCCACATCTTCACAGAGACCTGGCTGCATCGTTCCTCCCGGAGGCGGACTTTGTGTCTCCATCGTGACGCCTGGTGATCAAACATCAGTCAAAGTGGAATCAATTGTTTTCCTAACGTTGCATTTTTTTAACGTTAAGATGCCGTATTATCTGCCCTTAGAATTGTTTTTGTGGCTGCCGTTTCCATTCCGTATAATGCAAATAAAAGAAATTGTACTGCAGGAATGCACCACAGTTTTTGTGTTGTTTGTCTTGTGTTTCTTGTGTTACAAATGGGCTACAACTGCATTTTGTTGCGCGTCCCCCGAGTTGCACATCGACTGATCGAATGAGTCCTTGAACTTCAAAATAACTCAACAACATGTTGGGACACGAATGCTGCTCTCCTGGGTGAGAGTCCTGTGTTTGCTTGTTTGAGCCATCCATCTCCCCTTCTTCCTCCTCCTCCTCCTCCTCCTCCTCTCTTCCCATGTGGCTTTTCCCCCCCCTCAGTCTTTATACTACATCATTACACTCTCTCTGCATTTTTTCTCTGAGAAGCACAGTGTTTACGTTCTAGTTACTTGAAAGCCCATACAGACGCTGAAGGGGCAAAGTGTCAGTATTTGGGGAAAACCCTCCTCATCGACGAGGCTTCGAAGTTGGCAACGTTACGCGCTGTGAAGAGGTCGCGGGTCATCTCGCGTAATCTCTGCCAGGTACCCTTTCTGTGCCAGACCACCGAGTGGGCGGACCGACTGGCTTCCCGCCGCCGTAATGTTTATGCATGAGATGGAGGCGCGCAGCAGACTCCAGGCTGCATTTCCCTTGCCGTTTGATGTGGGGGCGAGAGAGAAGAGAGCGGACGAGAAAACGCAGCCTGACGAGTGGAGTCAAACAGTGAACTCCTTTAACACCTGTTGATATTTATTTCAATATTGTAGCGGCGTATTGTAAATTAGCTGGCCTCGCTGCTTGAAAGTGGACGTGAATGCTGACAAGCTGCTTAAATTCATCAAAGAAGCGGGAGCGGACTTCACTTTTCACTCGTCACTGTAATGACAGCGAAGACAGTGTGCTCAGATGGTGTATGACTTATTCAGTATTATGCATGATTTTTGCAGAATTGTTGCATGTGCAGCATGAGCAAATGTCTCAACATTGTCTGTTTCTAAGGAGTTCTTCTTGATGCTCGTCATCGGTGCAGAGGCTGGGAGACGCCACTGCTGGAGACCCAGACCGCATTATGGGCCCACTGGCACGGGAGGACCAGGACCAGGACTGAGCGGGGCAGACTGTTGGACCCTTGCTGCACTACAATGAGAGGTTTTCTAAAGGCAGTCTGGTGCTCGGAAACACCACAGTTTTCGTCCACCAAAATCAACACAAAATGAAAATTCCGTGTAGTAGCTTTAATGACTTTTTTTTTTTTTTTTCACTCATGCGGACGAGTTTTTATGGATATAGACAAATTCGCAAAATATTGATGAAGGGTGTAAAGTCAGCCCTGTTGGTGGTAAATGGACCTGTACTTGTGTAGCGCTTTTCTAGTCTTCCGACCGGGACCCATCCGACCCATCGACATGGGCTAGCGGAGCTGGGGATCGAGCCGCCGATCCTCTGATTGAAGGACGACCCTGCTCACCACTGAGCCACAGCTGCCCTGTGGCTCAGGAGATGTTGCTGTAATAAGTTTTAACCTTAAGCCTACTTAAACATTTTTTCAACCAGATTGTATATCCTAATGCAAGAGGACGCTGTTCAGCACACTTCTACATTATTTAGAGCAAATCGCTTCTGATTATGCCCAAAGAAACCTCCAAATAGCAAAGTAAAACTGTGAAATCTGTTCAAAACGTCTATTTCACACTTTGGGTGACTGCAAAGCTTAAGACCGATCTGCCTCACACACACACACACACACACACACACACACACACACACACACACACACACACACACACACACACACACACACACACACACACACACACACACACACACAAATATAAATTTCAAATGCAGTCAATTACACAGCAAAACTCTTGGGTTATTTGCTGCGTTACTGTTTCCCCAGCTGCCAGGTAATCCGACAAATTAGTCTCAGCTGTTCCTTCTTGGGGGAATATTTTTCTTCTACGTGGCTTCTGAGATTGACGGCTTCCCGAACACACACACACACACACACACGCACGCACGCACACACACACACACACTCACTCACTCACTCACTCACTCACTCAAATGCCTCTCCACTGCCTGGAGCACATAAGGCAGCGATATCTTGTTTAATAGAACGCTCCCCTCCCCCGACCAAATACAAATAATGGTAACACTTTATAATAACTACACGCTATTTAGCATTAGTAAAGTATGAGTAAACATTGAATTCATCATTTATAAAGCATTGTTCCAACATGAACACTCATTAGTAACTCATTAGTATGCAATTCGTAAACACAGTTATAAATGTTTTATTCTTGATTAATAAGCTTGACTATTATGCATTTCATGATTAAGTTTTCATACTTTATACATGATGGATTCCCCATTTGTAAATTAAGTAATATATATTACAAACCAATTAAGGACTTAAAGCTAGCTGAACAGCTAGCCAGCTGTGAAAAGCTTGCTAGCAAGCTAGCTAGCTGTGACTAGATACTTATAATCAATAATGTGTACCTGCCAGAAAACTATAAAACATACTCAACAGTCGTGGCACTGACGGGTATCGCCCGCATCACCACCACCTTAATGTTCTGTATCACTTTGTGTTGTGTCTATTTCCCTTTTCTGTTGAGAAGATAACTGAGACTTTTGTTAGCTTTGAGGCACTGCTGGCCTTTCAATGTCATTTATTAATGCGTTGTAAAGCATAAATAGTCCTCACTTTACAAAATACTTAACTTATACTTAACTAATGACTAGTAACTACCTGAAGTAATCATAAATTGCAGTATTAAAACACGTTTATAAAGCACATGTTAACATTTAGTGCATCATAAGTCCTTAATTGGTTTGTAATATATATTACTTAATTTACAAATGGAGAATCCATAATTTATAAAGTTTGAAAACCTAATCATGAAATGCATAATAGTCAAGCTTATTGATCAAGAATAAAACATTTATAACTTGTGCTTATGATTTGCATACTAATGAGTTTCTAATAAATTATAAATTATGAATTGAGTGTTTACTCATGCTTATACTAATGCTAAATAGCGTGCAGTTATTCAAAAGTGTTACCCAAATAATATCATTGACTTAGATGTGACAAACTGAGAGTGCTCAGGCAGTGGTTCAAGAACAAAAAGTGTAATCAGCTTCACGCTCAATAGACAAACCAAAATAGCTGGTGGTGTGTTACAGCTTCTCGTATCCGGAGGGCCGTCCCGGCTCTGCCTACAGCGGCACAGCAATCTTTGATGCTCAGCCAAGAAAAGTCCTCCTCGCCGCGATGCTCGCTGAATTGCTCTAAAACTGGAAATAAAAACCTGAGGTTTCTGATAATGAAATCCCTGAAATGCCCATTTCTAGAGCCCATTTAGAGCCAGTTATCTGACATACACTAGGTCATGTTGATGCACGTTCTGTCGCACGTTTTTCCTGTGAAATGAAGAGCGAGCTGGATAATCGTTACATGTGTGATGTCTCTGCTTTGCACGGCTAATCACCACATGTTTGCATATTTTCTAAACCCGGAGCATTGAGCTCAGGAGCTTTCAGCGCCACTGACAGCTGGGAGGCATATGCTGCTGCGGCAGATGTCACGGACGCATCCGCTCGATGCTGTTATGGCGAAGACGCTTCCACTGGAATGGGAACCAATGCAGAACCAGATTGCTCACTGTAAACTAAGCCGTAGGATCAAATAGAATAAGCAGCTGCAAATTAGGATAGTTTTTGGGCCTTGCACATCTGTAAACGCTCTACGCTCATTTGAAAATGCATTTCAAATGTTGCCTTCTTTCAGCACCGGACTCATTCATGTCTCGTATTGAACCACGTATGTGTACAGGGATTATTTTGCATACTTTAATTTATTTTGAATTTTAGTAAAAAAAAAAAAAAAAGGTTGAATCAAATATGCGGTGAACGTTGCTAAGAACTGTATATCTTCATTGTGGAATAGTATATAGGTGTTCCTGATTCTAATAGATTATTAGACCAAATTATTCTGCAGCGTGAAGGCTTTACAGACATAATCCTAATGTCTCTCTGATTTCTAATCCTGATTCTTGTAATACTGTAGTGGGAGGACGGCAGTAACAGCCAATGAGAGCGACTTACATACTTGTGTAGGAAACATAAACATGGCTGCCAACAGCATCTTCTGTCTCCTGAGCCAGGGGGACAGAAGAAAAGGAGGACAAGCTTGTGGAAGTATGAGTGCTTGTTTAACATCACGAAAGAGCGCTGGAAGAGTGAAAGAGTGCTTTCTACCCCAACATTTGACAGTTATCATCGTGCAAGCCCCAGTGCAGAGGATGTATGAAAATAAAAATAAAATTTTCTTTATTACCAACTCGCCCAAAGCGTGCGCTGCAAAATGTACAGTTACACCGTCTGTTTCTGTCTTCTCAGCCATGACTCCATCGATCAAGGCTTCATAACGGCGGTCCACTAACCAATGGGTCGCGTCATGATGACTACGTACATTTCTTATGCACAGTCTATGGTCCAAACCAGTCAGCGTCCTGTGAGGAGCTGCTGGCAGCTATGGGCGTGGCGACTGTTCTGAG
Source organism: Myoxocephalus aenaeus (assembly GCA_038501785.1). NCBI lineage: Eukaryota > Metazoa > Chordata > Actinopteri > Perciformes > Cottidae > Myoxocephalus > Myoxocephalus aenaeus. The sequence continues at coordinate 4,958,507 of JBAMJR010000059.1, read as the reverse complement.
AGGATTTATCTAATAAAAGAACGACAATGAAAAATCCAATCACCTGCAAGTATTCTTTGAAAGTTTCAGGTTTCTGGCAGATCGGCCCTTTGAATTTGATGCATTGAATGCATTCTTACAATAATTTAAATAACTTCAAATATTAAGAAGCAGTCAGTCTATCTATGGTCTCGCATGTTTCTTAAAAAAAAAAGAAAAAGCATCCTCTTGTGTGGACCAGGCTTCAGAGAGTAAAAGCATACACAGAGATACATGCATATCCATTTTCTGGCTTTCATGTAATCTTTCATCTTCTTAATCAGAGTAGAGAGCATGAAAATAGGGAATGATACAAAAGGAGCATGACTCATTGTTGTCTGTTAGAGGAGGCATAACTCATTACAGTGCAATAATCTCGTCTCCTCTTCCCAAACGCAACAGAGAGTTGAAAAGAGACGAGCACATGACAAAAGCAGTCATTGGGGCATTGGAGGGATCGGCTATTGAGTGGAAAAGAGCACATTAGTCTAATGGATGAATCCTGTGGACGGCTCTTCAACCCCCACAGCCTTCCGAACACCATACACAACCTCTGCGCACTAATGTATCATCCCTCCAAGGCGTGCTGGACAATTGCTATCCTCCCTAAGAGAATAGGCCTGTACGGGATGGCTTTTTATAGATTATATGCATTTTGGAAGAGAATACTTTCTTGAACGAGCTCCAGTCGGAGGTTTGAGAGCCGGGGACTGAAGCATTAGAGGAGGAGAAACTATAAATTACATTCAAAAATGTGTCAGTGGACAAATCAAAACAGCCATAAAAAGTTCTCAAACCACTTCTGCAGCATTTTTGCCTTTTGATCGTTTTGCCCGTTTGTGCCTCTCGTGTGGAACCATTACGTTGGAGGCGCAGATCTGATTTTCCGAAAAAGAAATACACAGATAAATCCTTGCTTCTTTCTAATTTTTTATATTTTCATAAAAAAATAACACGCAATCAAGTTGATTGTGTTTTCAATACAGTCTCACAGTATTGAAAATATCGCTTGGCAGGACTTATTCTTTGGGACTACATTACGCAACGAAACGAAAGTTAGGTTTAGGCAGCGAAACCTCTTAGTTAGCTTTTGAAAATAAACATCCTGGTTGGGCATAAAATAAGTACTTACAGTTAGGGTTTTGGCAACAAAACCACTTAGCAAGGTTGAGAAAAACCACAACAAATGCGTCACTTTATGGTGTCAATTACCGGTCTCGTGGTTGAAATTCCTGTTTATTGAACCAGTTCACCTTCCCTCAGGGGTCTTTCTCAATATATAATACGATGTCACTTGTTCTGACCATTGCATGGTCACGTGGATGGGAATGTGTGTGTCCACCACGAAAAAGCATACCAATTGACTTTCAAGTGGCATTGTTTTTGTGCACAGCGAGCAGAAAAAAACAAAAAAACAAGACAAAGCAATAGATTTCACGTCCTGCCTACTGGGCTGGTATTTTACATAAAGAGAAAGAAGTCATTACCGGTCAATTGTTAATTAAAATACATCCTGGGTTTTCCATTGATCAACGTGTATTATTATTATTTATTTTTTAAACCAGCTCTGTGACTAATGGTGTTACATGAGAGGCACAAATTGGGGCTGTATGTTGAGCTATGATTTTTCTTGACTAATAAATTGCTTTACGTGCTTCAAAGCTACGTGCTTTGAAGCACGTAAAGCTAAGGGTGTCATAAGGATCAACAAGATTAGGATTTGGAGTGGCTCGAGAAGTTTCTATTGATGTTTTGTTGCTCTTATGTTGCACTTTTTGGGTCGCAGTTGGAATCCACTGCAACTGTTTTGAATCTGCCATCTAGCAACTTTGCATGGCCTGACGGTAGTGCGTGTTCTAAAGATATGGGTCTGCGTGGGTATTTGATTAAAGCAGACGGAAGTACACCGAGCGAAGAGTGAAGCCTCCCTCTCAGTAAAGACAAGTGTGACAGCAGAGGCCTGGTGGGAGCCGCGCAGAAATACTGATATGTGGTTTTCGTGACATGCCCACAGGGAAGGTAGATTCACCTAGATGCAAGGTGGGCTGACAGATATTCCACCAAAGCAGTTTCTCTCAACTGCTGCTGATTTACCCATGAAAGAGAAAATCGAGGACGTCAAACAACATTTGCAGCCAGACTTTGAGGCGAGTCCTGTGTTATCTCCCTCCTCCCCTGACTTCGGCTAACCCGTTTGGTCAGCGGACGCAGAAAGGATAACATCCACACTGGCATACTGAATCGATGATACTGCTCGTCAGCTTCTACTGATGACAGGGAGGGTGCACAGTGTGAGTAATTAGCAAAGCCAGAATTGGAAAGGATCACACTGGGCTTTTGTTGCCCAGTGTGATCAAGGGCTGGCGTGTATTTTGTCAGCCTTCCAAGGACACGTCCCGCGTCCCGCTGGCATGCTGGGAGCGGTCCGGCTTTTGGGCTTTTAGAGGGATGCTTGCCTTTAAGAACCACTGAATGCCTTATGCTTGAGAGTCAAAGGGCATCGTGTTACAGGCTATCTTATTGTCGGTAAGTAAATTACAGTACTTATTCAGTCACTGATTTGCCCTTCCTCTTTTAAGTGCTATTGAGAAGTTGCAACATTGACGTGAGTCCAAAACAAATCGGAGCGCTGCTCAGTCTGCAAGTCAACCTTGTGAGAGTGCACAGGGCAAAGATTCTGAAGGGGCTCGGCACAAATCCAACACCCTGAAGGGAATACACCTGCCCGGTCTCACAGAATGTATGGCGTATGAATGACTTGACAATTTGTCTGTCATTTATAATGCAATGACAATGCATTTTAGCTTTTTGTGTGTGTCATTTTACAACATGTCCTCTGTACTGACTGCAATGTAAACGCATACGTGTGAATATGCGGCACTGGAGCAATGGGCGTGGTGTAAGAAGTGAGGAATAGAGGAGGTGGAGGGTTCAAACAAACAAACACGTGTCCCAAAGTGTTGTTGGGTTATTTTTAAGTTTTTCGAACCTATGTTACACTGTTTTACATTTGACCTAGTTTACGAACTTATTTTAAGCCCAACCATCATGTTCTTCCTAAACCGAACTCAGTGGTTTTGGAGTAATATGACATGCAGAAAGCCTAAGGAAGCTTAGAATGTGACATAGTTTAAAATGTGTTGGTGGATGAGGAGGTGGATGGGTCAAACAAACAGGAATTGCAACCAGGAGACCCAAGTGTTCAATGACATGCAAAATGTACGCCTAAAAGGCGTAATAATGACCCACACACCGGAAAATAATAAAAATGTGTAAGGTCAAATAAAAAGGTATAAAAAGTAAAAAATTATCGTCAAACAATCTCTTGCTGAGCAACTGCCAAAACAGCTTGAGGAATTTGAAAGAGCAGACTCGGAAAAAGGCGTACGCATGATCTGGATTGCACTCAAACCTGATTCTGCTCTTCCCGATCCATGTGTGCGCTCTCCAATGTTCACTTGCAGACTAAGTAGCGCTCAGGCTTTGTTTCCAGCCCCTTTAAATCTGTTGTTGTCGATATGCTTCCATGAAGGCTGAGCAGATCCTAGTCTCAGATTCCCTCGGGGGACTATAATCATAATAAAGTCCATCCATTGGGGAATGAGGCCAACGTGGCCAAGAGCGGTCCATCACATTCACATTATTGCCGCCGCTGTAAGCAGCCAAACAAACAAACACGGACGGATGTGAGAGCAAAACAACATGGTGGAGGCTCTCTCTCACCTCAGCCTCTTATTTCCAGGTGGACGGAAGATCGATGCAGTTAGTGAGATTTACTACAGCGAAGAGAAGAAAGCTCATTTACACTGAGAGCAGGGCAGTGTTTTAGTGTGCTCTTCTCTCTCTTTTTCAGTCAGAGACATTTCCAGCAGAGTAGAGACAAGACAAATGGTTGTGAGCCATGAGAAAGCTTTTAACTCCTTTGTTTCATCTTGTCATGACAATTGCTGCTGCTGCTGCTACTGTATTTTTAGCATTGATATTTTTAGCAATAACTTTTTTTTATCGTAATAGATCTGACTGAAAGAGTCTAACTGAAGGAGTTGAAAGAGGGGCTAGATAGTTAGAATAAAATCAAGGCATTTGCTAAAGGGTGCACTAATATTACACACAAAAAATATATATGAAACCACAATACTTGTTTGATTCTGACGAGTGTTAGTTTGGTGCCTGAATCTGATTCACAGTCATTAGTTTAGTCTTTTGATGACAATATAGGATAGATTATTTGTCAAATGATAATAGAATATTTCAGTCTTGTGTGTATTTTTTATAAATAGTGTTCTAAGAATATGTTCAAACAGAACACAACGTGAATTTAAGTCGTGGTGCGGTTGCACGCAAAGTCAATAACAAGACATTGGACGCCAATTTTCCCTCAACTATACACGGAGATAGATGCGACTTGAAAACGTCAGCGAAAAATGTCCTTGTGCCATGGGGCTTAATATAAATATGCTTCACAAAACGTACAGAGACAAAGGAAAAGGAACAATAACGAAAACATGGTGACAGTGAACATTGAGAAGAAGATTAAAATGTTGACAACCTACAGTATATCCATCCTGTGCTCATTTCTACCAATAGCTCACTCTATAAACATGAAAGATGAACAAACCAATTAAAAGTAATCTTCAAGCTTAATTCACGGCTCTGTATAACACGTATTTTTTGTCAGCACTGTGGTTTTATGGATTTGCCCAGCTGTTAGGTTGCCAATTCTTATTGTATTATTTATTGTGGTAGTATTTAGTTTTCCATTCCCCTGCCACGTTATCTAACATTAGTTTATTGAAAGAGACATAACTCTACAAAAGGCTGAGATGCTACTTACTAGTGCCACATGTCAAGCAAATAAAAGTGTGCGCACAAGATGCTCTGGAGGATCCATTTTTACGAATAAGAGTTATAGATTTTCAGTGCTGTCGTTAAGACCACCTTAACCGAGACCGAGTCAAGACCAAGACCGGACGATAAAAGATGAACACACTTACCACAGGCACTGCTCAAATTGATCTGAAAATCCACATTCCCATCAAAAACACCCTCAGAAAAGAAATGAAGACTCCTCTTCTTTCACCTCCTGTATAGCCACATATTCTGTATTCTGTATGTGTGTGCATGTATAAGTGTACGACGAGAAATTACTTATTCAATTAACCAGAAGGCACCTGAATTTTAAATGTTTTCTACGTGCAATTGCGGTAATGATGTTAAGAAATAAATTGGACAATGCACAAGAAGTATATTAATGCCCCTACAGTTCTGGTCCAGACCGGTCTTGAAATTAAATCCAGATTCCTCTTTGTCTGAGACACGACCAGGTGAAAATGTGAACGATTCTGAAATGTCAACCGACACGTCCGAAAAGTCAAGACCAATCTTGAGTACTACAACATTGCGGTGTGTTATTCCACAGCAGCATGCAGTTCATTACATGCAGGTTATTTCTTCATTAGTCTGTCTATGTAATAAATTGATGAATATTGTCATACTTTTGTATTGAATCAACAGGTCCCTCAGCAGTTTGTGATTCCATTGACAATTGTCGTCAAAACCCTGTCTCTCTCTCTCATACTCTATTCAGCAATATCCTGACAAAGAAACCTGTGTTCTGTGTTCAGCTCCTTTAAGTTACTCCACTGTGCTTTATATTGGAGTGTTAATGTGGTCGAATATACATCCCTGATCGTCTCTGGATGTGGTTTGGGCAACAGTATGAGTCTCCACTCTCAATGGGTCTTGAGTGCATTTACTCATTTTGGTTAAGTGATTTCTGGTTACAATACAGTCAACCAAGGTGCATGCTAATACCAGGTAAATGGTATCCCAGAGTGCACCATCACACTCCTAGAATAATGGTTTGAGAATAGAGATACTTTTGATGCATTCAGCATAGGGTACTTAAAAACTGATGGCGAGTTGCTATTTTAAACTGATAGCATAAAAGATCGGAGACTAAACTTGAATAAGATAACAGAGTCAAGGCCTTAGGTCTATGAATATATTGCCTGTAATTGTAGACCCATAACACCAGTATCATTGGTTGGTATTCTATAACCCTGAGGTTATAATATATGCAGGCTGTTTCATCTTTTCTAACCTTACAAACCCCTGTTGTCTGATGCTTTTGCTGTAAAAGTCTTCTACTAGTCCACAACAAGAATATTGATGATTTAAAACAATATATCGAAAAGCTGTCCATGCCAGAACCAATGAGGAGTGCAATGCCATTCTTCCCCAATGTTGGAGGAGTGGAAACCCCTGAAGAAAGGTTGTACGTGTCAAGTTATTGGACACAGTATAATTGGTTCCCAATCCCTCCTGACCGATGGCCCTGGGCTGAAGACGTGTGCCAGAGAGCTGAGTATGTCATGCTGGTGATACTGTGTGTACTAATGACACTGAGTAGCTTTGGATACCAGCATCCACCAGAATGCCAAGCAGCCGTCGTGTCGTTTTATATGAAAGCCCCTGTCCTGAGGCAGTGAAGACCTTCATCCCTGCTGCTTATTACACTTACAAGATATATGTAAGTATATATATATTAGTGCTGTCATATTAGTGCGTTATTAACGGCGTTAACGCAAACCAATTTTAACGGCGTCAATTTTATTAACGGCGTTAACGCATTTTTATTTTTATTTATTTTTCTCGCAAGCACCATGCCGGATGTAGCTCAACCAGAAGCAAAACAATAGGCACGCCGTTTGGGCTTGGAAGCTAGGCTAACGTTACGGTTTGAAATGAATGAATGGTGAGCGCAATACGGCAAAATGAATGATAAGACGCTAATGGATGGAAAGTTTACTTTCAAAAAGTTGTCAGATGGTTCCCTTGACAAGACCAAAGTGGTATGTGCCATTTGTCATTATGAACTGAGCTATCATCGTAGCCTATCCAGTCTGAAACACCACATAATGGCCAAGCACACAGCTGATGCTAACTCTGCGCCCCCTCGTCATAGCAGACAAGAATGGATGACTTCAGAAACACATGGACACCACAACGAAGAACAAACTTATTGCAGCCATAGCTAAATGGGTGGCTACTGCGTGTAGGCCTGTTAACGTTGTGGAGGACGAGGGTCTAGCTGATATAATACGCATCGCATCCAACGACAGGACCTACGAATTGCCTTCGAGAGCCACCATTACCTGAAATGTGCACTTTATAATTTTATTTTGTAAACCCTTGTTTACCTGAAATGTGCACTTTATAATTTTATTTTGTAAACCCTTGTTTACCTGAAATGTGCACTTTATAATTTTATTTTGTAAACCCTTGTTTACCTGAAATGTGCACTTTATCATTTTATTTTGTACCGCCCTGTTTGGCAGTTGTTTTTCAATAAAATAAAACATTTGCATAAAGCAAGCCAATCCACTTTTTCATGTTGATAAGAGCATTAAAATGAAAATGAATCGCGAGTTAACTATGACATAAATGCGATTAATCGCGATTAAATATTTGAATCGTTTGACAGCACTAATATATATATATATATATATATATATATATATATATATATATATATATATATATATATATATAAAGAAAAGAAAATACTACATTGTGTCCTCCCCACCTCTGAGATCAAACCTACACCCTTGCTGTCATGTGTATTTTGCCGTTTGCACTCTACCTGATGTTATCGACTAGATAAAGTGGAGCATATAGCAGCTAATGAGTTGGAAAAGAGCAAAATCAGAGATCAAAACTGAGTTAGTATTGTATTTACATTTGGCCAGAAACATGACTCGGCTTACAGCTCTGTTTTTTTTGGCCCAACAGGTGAAAATTGTCCTGCTGCCAAAAAAAACACTTTTGTTGTAGAAGGCCACAGTGCCCATACGTTGTAATAAGTCACCAGTCAGGAGGAGAGAGCAGTGATTACCAATAAAAACATCACTGCTATGAAAAAATTATATTCCTGCCTTCTATTACATTTCGGGAGACGAGCTGTCTCTTCTTTTTTTCTTCTAGTGACCCGCTGACATCTTTTGAACAACAATTTGCCCTTTTTCACAGTTGCGAACCGCTGCCCTATTGTTTCTTTTCCATTTATCTGCAGCCAGGTTCCAGGCACAGCAATCTGAGGGAGAACATAGAACAACTAACGACTAAATAAAAAACTGTAGGTATCTGACTTTTTCGACGCTATTGAGAGTTGTATTCAAGTATCTGTCGGTACAATTTTCCTCCACAACTCATTTAGCAGCGTCGCGTAGAGCTGGTGGGCACACACACTGACAGATTATGTGGAGTAGCAATAAAGCAGCTTCAATAAAGCATCACATGAAGCGCCACCATGAAGCAGAGCAAGATAAACAGCTGAATTCTTAGCTCAGATGAGCAAGATATCCTCAATGCTAGAGGTGGAAAGATAGAACTGTCTGTGCCTGCTGTGAACATTTTCAAGCACCATAGACACACATTTGTCTTCAAAAAGCTTAAAACACCATTATGGGAGATATTCCAAGTCATTCACCAATCAACCGTAATGTGAATTTATGGATGTACATGACAGGAATGTTTAGGAAGAAAGCGTCACTCTGTCAGCTTTTAGTGCGTGGATTTAGTGCATCAATGAAAACAGCTATGTTGCTATAAAGTCTCACATATAATGCTATAGTAAAAACAAAGGTCACTTTGTGGCTCAGTATCATCAGCGCTTTTCTTTTTTCTACCAATACATAAATGGAAGTGCCTTAAACTTGCATTATCTCTAATGGTCATTAGGGTCCGACATCTCTTGTTGCATAGAGAAGTCAGATTGTATAGAAGTCTATGAGAAAATGACTCCACTTATCTCTTGATTTATTCCCCCAGTAAACATTGTAAACATGAGTTTATGGTCTCAATCTCTAGTTTCAAGTCTTCTTCAATACAGCATGATGTTCATTTAGTAAATGATGTTCCGTTTAGAGTCAAATAAACCATAAAGCAGGGTACTCTTGAGGGGTGTGGGGGCCCCAAGGGTGTGGGCTACAAGGTGATTGACAGAGTCGTATACCTGCGTCTCTACCACGGCGTCACTCCTCCACAGTCCAAATATGGTCACTTCCGTTCACTGGTTGGAAAACAAGAAAAACAAGATGGCGACGGCCTTAATCCAAGATGGCGATGACCAACGTGCCATACTCGAGGCTGCAAAAGCACAGAATAGTTGTGACGTCAACACTACGTCCACTTCTTATGTCCAGTCTATAATTTAAGGACTCTATGCAAACTTGGAAGTTGTAGCTTTATAATCATTGTTCTTGTGTGCCTTTCTTCAACATTTTAAAGCGGAGCGATCCAGGTCAGACGGGGACCGAATGAGGAATGAGCCACATTCCAGATCCAGCTTACATGGTGGGTGCCTCACGCAGCCAGCACTTCTCTTAATCAAATACTGTAAGTGCTCACATCATCTTCATATGACTTGATACGCAGTCCTATTTATAAATCCACCCTCTTGACCTTTTGACCATCGCGTATCCATTTTGGCAACAGCCAGAGCGGCTTCGGACGAGAAAACAAGACATCCATAACAGTGCATCTGAGATAAGTGGCAGTCCATTTCCTTTCGCATTAGAGCCCGGACAAATGTAAAGTTTTTTTTTTTTTTGACTCATTGTGCACAACAGCATATCCGTCTTTCATCTAACCCAGTGACTCAATCAATTATGCATGTGAGCTAAGCACGAGAGAACATCACGGCTGATACAGCGAGGCGCCAAGGTGTTTGTGTATGATGACGGAGTGACGTCGCTGGGCTCCATTTCTCTCCTGCTCGTGGTCAGACCTTCAACTCTTACTTTACAAGTGTCGAGATGAAACTTTTATGTATTTTTTTTTTCTTCTCTTTTTCTTAAAAATGTATTCAGTCAATTCAGACCAGAGGTGTAGCTATACATCAACTTGCAAATGTGTCTGAAGTGCGATTTGAGACGCCTTGAAAGCCTCATTCCTTGTGTGGTTGAAAAGGTACATCCAGTAATGGTGACCATTGAACGTACCTTCTCAACCAGTTCTCTCTGAACATTTTCCGCCAATGTTTCGTCAATTTTGCTTATTTCACATGAGAGATGAATGTGTGCGTTTTCCGCTGTGCTCGTCTCATTGGTTTTAGGTGGGTGGAACCTACCGATGAAATATGTATCGATCAAACCACGCCCACACGGTCCTGAGGAGGCAGATTAGTCGTTGAGGGAACTTTAACCTTACCTGATCTTAAATGACGGCCCTCTTACTACAAGGTGTAATATTCACGGCTAAAACAAGGAAGCAATCAAAGTTTCTCACAAGAAAGAACAGGGAAGAAAACCATCAGTGTTTTTTTTCCTGCTGTCATTAAAAATGTTTTTTAAATCTTAAACATTTGTCATTGTCTCGTTGCATCACGATACAGTGACACATAATATCTCACAACTAAATACCTGAAAAGCTCCAATTAGCCAGCCTGCTCAGCCGGGGACTCCTCAGTTTGTTTTCCGTGTGATGGAGTTGCAGCACGAGATATTTTACTTATTAACATAGCCAGTGATTTGGGGAGGCAGCTGTACTGTAACTGTGGAGGATGTGCGGAAGACAGTAATTAGATCTTCGCAATGCTGCGTTTCGCCTGCAGCTGTCTGTTTTTCATCAGTTTTTTTCCTAACGAGCTTGTCATATCCTTCCTTCTCCGTCCGCACAGAAGTCCAATTATTTTTTTATTTGTGTATGATAATTCACGGAGACTTGAATGTCGACTAATTAATATGCATTGGATGTGTCAATGGGTTCTGGACAATGCCAAAGGGCTGCTTTTGATGGAGTTGCTGATGGAGTATTTAAAACAACAAGCCACATGACGACTATGAGAACAAGTCGTTACAAACATACAAACTTCTCATAGTTTGTATGTTTTCTTTGTTTCTGCAGCCGACATCCGGACTGTTGACCACATCCCTTCTATTATGATCTGCCCCCATCATCAGGTGCGACTGAAACACGGCGTTTCCATTAAAGGAATGGGTCCCATCAAATATTAAATCGTGCTAAAATGCTCCGTTGGGCTGCTGCCATGGAAATATGGACTGTCATTTGTACTCCAAACATTATCTACTCCTAATTTCGGAATCATTATCTGCTCCGAAAAGAGGCGGGTGGGAAGGTGGTTCTCATATGCACGGCTAATGGCTTTTCCTTTAATTACTGTCTTCCTCGGAGTGCACAGAAATGAACCTCCACATTTCCAAAAGTGGAAGACGTCATTGGGTGGAAGTGATTCGGATAGTCTTTCTGAACAAACCGAGGAGAGAAAAACTTTGCGAGGCCCTGTTCTCAGTTGAGGCCGAACCGGACTCCGCCCGCCGTCTCCGGTGGTCTCAGATGTCGTTTCCGTTTCTATCACCTCATGTCTAATTAATTAACCCTGCCAGATCCTTTCAGAGCCCTCAGCAGCAGAAGCAGGTTACCTTGGTAGCCACAGATCACACTGCATCTCGGCGGGTGCTGGTGTGAGCTGAAAGTACGCCAACATCATGTTGGTGTACATTCATATTTACAATGTTTGTTTTTTACTAGTTAGCATTGTCTACAGAGGAGGTTTTTAATGTATTAAACGTACATTGTCAATCAGATTGCCCTCTGTTTCACTTCATTGTTTCACTTCATTGTTTCACTTCCAGCTGCCGTCTGCGATTATTGACAAAATAGTACCGACAAGCTTTTGATTTCGAGCAGATTGTAAAGTATACAGCTTTCTAATTCGTCAATACGAATCCACTGGCCAAAGTTTATTTAGGACATGAGTGGAAAATTACGAAGCCCAACTGTTTATCTGACCAAGCCCTCAGGGGTAAAAACACTGGAAATGAAGAAAAGAAAAGTTGGGAGTATTTGGAATGTTGAAGTTGATGAAGCGCAACCTATTTCACAGTCAAATCACGCTGCTTAGTGCATAGCGTGATATAAAAACGAGACATGACTGATTATCAGCCCTGGACTGCATCATTCAGGCTGTTTGCCTCGGGACAATGATCGAAGACAAAAGCACTCCCTGCTCCTGGATCTGCTGGGATTATGTGTACTTTTCTCCGCATGGATTGATTATCGCTGCCAGAAAATTAAGTTAATTTCGTTGTAAATGCTCAAATAAATCTAATATGGATCCGTAAAGTCTACCTCGCATTGATAATCCTCTGAGCAGCTGTCTAGTCCAATTTGGATTACATCACAAATATTTGACGTGGATTCTAGTTGTTTTTCTTATTCACTATATTCACTATATTGACCCCAGAGTTCTACCCTAAAGGATTGTAAATACCTCAATGACATAGGAATACAATATGGTTATGTGACGCAGACAGGCAACAGTGTTTTTATATCAACCGTATCCTCTCTCGAACAATTAATCTTACAAGTCCGCCGTCTTATTTTGCACAATATGTAGCTCACTGCTCACGGCGGGAGATAGATGAGGTCCATTTTCTTGCTGTGCTCGCAGGAGTCATAGCATGTCACGCCCTTACTGTGTCCCGGCCGTAAATAGGCAGAAGAAACCTGTGACACATTTAATTAAATTCAAGAGCTCAAGCTGTCAGACACTGTGCTTGGCCCTCCCCTCTCCTGGTCCTAATGGATGCTTGTGGTCCGTAATGCCTCGGTGCCAGATCCACTCTGTCAGCTCTGGGGAGTGATGCTGAATAATGGGGCTTTGTCAGATCGGGTAATGAATCTGCATAGTCAGACAAAGACGTCAAATTGTCTGAGGGAAAAAGCACGTCTCCAAATCATTAATCAACCCTGAGGATTGAAGAAATGACCACGAGGCCTACATGCACAGTTTGAATTCAATTTGGAAGAACATCCACGTGACAGGCAATTCGCTAAACCCAGAGGTGGACCGTGCTCAGTCTGTCAGAGCGAATCCTTTTGACGAGGAGGAGGAAGCACAGTGGCCTTGATTAATGAAGGCTTGAGCAACATCATTCTGCGGGCGGGATCTGGATAAAATCACACCGACTGTGCCCAGTCACGAGGTGAGCCGCATGCCGCTGACTGAGTTCCACAGCATGGCAAAGAGCAGCTGTGCTCCTCCAGATGTAACGCCGCCACCGGATTAGTCGGCGTTCTTCTTCCCTATTTTGTCATGCCGCAGTGATGGGCAGGTAGATAAGAGATTAGCATTTGGCGGCGGTCTATCGGATTCCGACGCGAGGATGGAAATCCAATTACCACTTCATTCTATCATATCATTGCATGGGTGTGTGAGTGTGGGATAAGCCACTCCAGAGGAGAGACGGTGTTAAAGAGGACAAACAGTCAATTTAAAGCTACACTATGCAGTCATTTGACGTTTAAATAACAATAAAAGGAATATTATGGAGCAGCTTTAGCTTCGGTGATGCGATTTATTTTCTGAGCGGAACAAATCTGAACTGCATGAAGTAGCAAACGTGGAGCCTCTGCCATCCAGCTCCTAATCAGCGTGGTTGCCCAAACTCTATCCCAAAACGCAACCCGTCCTTTGTTATTGTCGGGACTTTTGGTCAACGGTTTGACGGTGTACCTTTTGTTTTTTTTTAGGTTTTGTAGGTTGACTAAAGTGGAAAGATGACCAAAGTTGTTCGATTTGTGCTCATTTTCCCATCATAACATACACACAGGTCCATACATTAAATTGTACCTCTACATTTAACCCTGTCCGAAGCATTTAGGAGCTGCTGTAAATGGACCGGGAGCAACCTGGGGTTCAGTGTCTCGCTCAAGGTCACTTTGACATGCGAACAGGAAGAGCTGGGAATCAAACCAAGGTTTCACCCAGCAGGCCGCTACTCGTGTCCCGTGTGAACATTGTAGCTATATAACAAAACTACGGTAAAATAATAACAGAGTACTTTTGTTGCGTATAATACGCAACAAAAGTACGCAGCGTATTTAAAGTAAAAAAGTAAGCAAACCTATTGGAATTAAAAAAGAAAGATGTACCCGAGCAGAAAGGTATGTTTCCTGTGAACAGAGAAGTTTATTTTGATCAGACGCTGTGCATGTAGGGAGTGGAAACATGACACGCTGTCCGTGACACGTCCAGAACTGATGCTAAAGGGGTACATAGCACGTCATGGTTTGAAGCGCAGGGCCACAGACCAAACAAATGATTACTTATCTTCACTCTCTTTCTTTTTTATAACTCTCTCTTTGCTCTCCAACCACTGAGGGACATATCAGGCTCTTTAGCAGCTAAATGCTCCACTATGTTCCCATGTGTTCAATCAAACAATCAAGGTGCGCCGTATGAAACAATTAGCTGGAAGACGATAAAATGCTCTGTTGAGCTGAGGGTTTAATTCTTTAAATTCGTCACTTTAAGTGATATTCATGATCCATAGTTTGTATAAATATATTGGTAACTGCCTCTTTAAGGCTTGAGGCCTTGGTGCAGGAAGACGTAGAAACCTTTTAATGACAGAAAACTGCAATAGAAGAATGTAGAACAAAACTAAATGTGTTGAAGAACGCCTAGTTGCAGAATCTAGTTCAGCATCATTATTGCTTCTCTTTATTACAGACTTTCTGGCTTTGCGATGTGCTTCTTCAACACATCTGATGGCACAACACATGTAACTAGATCAGATTTACAGTTAGATGCCTGGTATTGTGCTTGATGGGGTGTCTTAAGAGCTCAAGACACCCCATCAAGCACAACCTGACCTGGCGTGACTCAGAAAGTCCCAGCTGGACGGTTTTGATAACATCCGTTGTACAAAAACACGACTGCCCAAAAGAAATGGAGGTTTGTCCAGCTGCATATAATATTAATATTAACCAATTTATGGTAATGATCCTTAGCTGGTTTGCTGCAATCACCACCGACACGTGCCACAGGGAATTATAATTTAGAATTGTATCTGTTTTTTCTATCTAGAAATCTCTCTAGAAAGCATTAGAAAATGTGAATGTTGAAATTGTACGTCTCCGGCAACTATGTCAAAAATGTCATCACTTATGAATTCATGAGATATGGACAAAACTTTTTTTTTTTACCCACAAATTCTCATCAGTTTAACCCTGAATCCAAGAGGACATGTGTGTCAAATTGGAGGAAATTCATTCAAGTTGTTCCTGAGATATCGCGTTCACAAGAATGAGTCAGGCGTGAGCTCACGTTGACCTTTGACCATCAAAATCAAATCAATTCATCCTTGAGTCCAGTTGGACGTTTGTGCTAAAGTTCACGAGAGTGGATTAAATGGGCGAACAACCCAAAAACATAAAGCCTCGCCATGCCGAGCATTAAAACAACCCGAAAAAGCAAGCAAGTAACCAAAACGAAGCCTGCAATCAGTGAATAAGCTCCATCCATAGCTATAAATTATGCACATTTGTCATGTTGAAAGAGAAGATGTATAACATTCACAACTTCCTCCCCCTCGGATATTCAAGTACCTGCGCCAGCGCTTATTGCTCATATTGATGAACTGTCGACCTAGAAATGGCTTGTGGTTTGACGTGTTTCTTTTGACAAGTTTGTCGCCTCACAGGACGGTCTTATCTCTCTGCTTCACACCGTTATCAGGCTGCTGGTGAGAGTTTGACAGTGTACAATTTCATGATGCACAAAACGTAGTATATTTGTGGTTTAAGATTAGAATCAGAAGCTGGTAATTTATATTCATTGTGATATTCAAATGAGCCTATTTTGAGTCCTAGCAGTTGGAATGGGATCAAATAGCAAACGCTGCAGACAATTCTTCAAGCACCACATTTTCAAAGGGATGCTCGATCATAATTTCAGAATCTAATTGCTTAAATTCTTTGGTGATGATTTGTTATATTTAACAATATGTATGACGCAACAACAGGGAGGTTTAATTAATACAAACTAAATATTTATATGCAGTTATTTGTGACACAAAGTTGCATGAAGGTGAGTTAGTGTCTGAGGGACTGATTGTGCACTTTCTAAAAAAACCTAAACTCTCTCTTAAAATCTTTGGAAACAGAAAATTGGCTGAATCGGAGTGAAATTGAAATCAGTTGCGAAACTGATCAGTTGCTTAGCAACAGTGTTGGTATTGGCACCAACAGGTTTTTATTTTCCCATCATACAGTCTTTAAAGCTACACTAAGGGACACTACACAATAATATACAGCAGGGATTTATTAATGAAAAATAAATATTCCATCGTAATACAAGCCACGATGCAGACGGCACATTTGACAAGCAAAAATGTAATCATGTGTTTCAATTTAGAGTTATGTTTCATTTTTATAGACCACTATAATATTCTTTTGTTTTCTAATCCACATTGAGTTGAGATGCAAGGCTCAGTCATCTTTCAGTTAATCTGATCTTGCTTGAACACAAAAAAAAGAAGCTTCAAGCCCAGGCTGATCCTAAACCCCATAAATGTTCAGATAATGTGACATAAAAGAGTCCTTGTCATCCCCTAAAGCAAAGCAACTTCACCTTAATTATTTTCATTCACACCGCCTTTGTGCAAGGAGCATGCTTGACCTCTGTATCTTTGACTTTCTCTTTGTTGCTTTTTGTTCAGCTACATGGGCTGAATGAAAATAGGTCGTAGTCCAGAATTTAAAGTTGCAAAAGAGATAAGGACTTCTTGAAATGAGACAGGGACATGAACAAACATTACGGTTTGACAGTGAATGATGATTTTCAACAAAGGACAGAGAAGAAGAAAAAACTCCCCCGCTAGTTGTTGATAAGCTTTAGTTCTTCTCATGTGGCACAAATGCATTTGACAATGATAACGCTGGCAATTCATAAGTCATTTTTTATAAACGAGGCTTTCATGTCAGACAGAAGTGGTCTCAGCTGAAATGACAGCAGATTTTATAAGCTGTTAGAGAGCTAATTGAGCTAATATTAGCTCAATGATTTGATTGACAATGCTGTGAATGGCTACATTTGGAAGACTTCCAGCTGAGCGGTTAAAAAAAAAAGACAAGCACATAAAAGCAGTTGGTGGCCACATCAATATCTGAGGCTAAAGCTACATGTTAGAAAGATAATCATCCTATCCAGGACTTAGAAATAAAGAAACGTATTACCCCTATGCCAAGAAACAAAACATTAGGATTTGACGATCGTTTCATCCTGGGATAACACAATGATGTTGGTCAGCTTACATACTGAGACAAGCAGGTTAGATTTCTGTGTAATTGTTCGTATTCATGAGCTGGGGACTAAGAAATGCGTTTTCTGAATATTACGCTATCAACGTACAACGTTTTGGAGTGGGGTTGCAAACTTTGCGAAATCCAATACAATCAGAGGGACAGAGCTGCTAACATTAGCTGCTAACACTCAGCCACGACCGCCCTCCACACAAAGAGGAAACACTATGCGGCGGGCTAGCCGTGGACGTCGTCGTGAACCTGTAACGCCTCATGATGTTAGCTAGACTAATTAAAGCGCTCCTCTGCCTTGGAAATAATGTTGTGTAAGCTAACTCTGGTAAACTGAGCATGCTAATGGATGCAGTTTGCATTAGCTGGATCCAGTCTTTTACTTATATACATATAAACATGTAAAACTAAGGAGTCATATATTTGAATAGCCTGGAATCAAATCTTGCATACATTATTTAGCTGTTTTATGACTATTAGATGAACATTCAAGCTACTATTGTCTGTATCTTTTAAGCTAGCTATTGGTTTGGTCAGGTGGAAGGCCCTATACATGTCACCTAGCTGTCTGTAACTTACAAGACCTAATACAACACTTGAATATGGCTCATGATCTCTGGATATTTATGCAAACACATGCAGTGTCAATGTCATCTCCAGTTCTTTTTTTTTGGGCTGCAAGGATTTGTCAAGAGCCACATGGAACAAGAGTGGAGTGCTTCCCTCATTCTCTTTAAGTGTCCGACCAAAATGGAATAGAACAGTGTTGGTCCCCTCAGAGTCTTTCATGTGAAAGCACACAATTACCTAGCAACACATCGTGTCGAAAGTATCACCTGGAACAATGACGGCCGGTCACTAGGATGGAGTGCCGGGCTGACACAAAGGGTTTTCTACACGTATGAACGGCAAAGACAGCGTCCACGAGTGCAGCGAGACATCTGTGAAGAAGTAGCCGACAATCGCAATACAGAAAGAATGGCAATATGATATTGCATACAAACCTATACTGGATGAAAACGGGGAAAAACTAAATGTCTTAATGTTCATATATTCATTAAGATTTTGCTTTGGGTTCCACAGTTTGTGCTCATTTATCCCATGATAAGGTTGAATCCAAAATAAGCCAAAATTGGAGCACAGCTCGGTCCCTGGGGGCTTGTCCTCACCTGGGCTTACTCTTGTAGCGGCTTTTAGGGTTTGAAATTAATAAATCAATTGTGTGTGAACAGAATAGTGTTTCTAGAAAGAGGAGCATGTGCAATTAGGAGGTTTTTAGCTTCGTAATGATTTCAGTGCAAAACTATAGGCCGATAAAATCCCTGTTGATGAAGGTAAACGAATAGTGGGACATTTTCTGAGAGACACGTATGTCCTTTCTTGCCAGGGTTTAGATGAGAAGAAGGATGCGGCATTGCTTTTCTTTTTTCCTTTTCCGGTGGCTCCCCCCCCCCCCACACACACACACACAAAAAAGTTTGGATTTGACCCTCTTATAATCATCATCTTGGTTGGTCATCCAAGATGATGATTATCGGGCAAATAATCAGACGGCAGTTACTGAAAAAGGGGTAATTTCTCTAATTGCTGTTCTCCGTAACCACAGGAACAAGTGACAGAATATAGAAAGAGGAAGGTGCAATTACTGCACACTTGAATGGCCCGATCATCAGGTGCTTTCGGGTCCATTGTTCTCATTCCACAGGGGAAGTAATTCAGGGCTGAAAAGGCAGTGATTGCATTGCTCCAAAATCCAACTCCAAATCCATGGGAATGCAACCAGAGTGCTAATAGTGACAGACTGTGACCAATACAACTATTCTGAAAGAGGAACAGAGGTCATTGCTATTTACTTTCCCAGCCTTCTTTAAATAAAACAACCTTTCCAGGCTACTTGTCTTAACTTAGAGCCCATCTCTGTCAACAAAATGCATATCTAATCATATTTAATCAACACATTCTCTCTCCTCTTAAAGATTTTGACTAATTTGTGTTCCCCTCAAAGTGCCCATTTACCAAAAATCTAAAAATTGATGGTTTGGTCAAAATGTTTCATGCTTTCAAGGCTACACGTTTCCTTGAATGTGTTACTCTCTACAAAAAGAAGCTATAGTAGCCTAACATAGCATGGCCGACATAAAGAGAGCAATCCATTCCCTATTTGTTTTGTAAAGCACAGAGGTGACTCCATGGGGGGAAGTGTCCAGGGCAGGTATGTGAGGGGTCGGGGTTCCCCGGTGACATAACGTATACACCATTGTTTCCCCCTCTTCCCTCAAGACCAATAGGTCAGTGTGCACTTACGTCTTCATCAATAATGCATGGCCTTCCATTTGAACCATCAGGCTTTGGAACGACACAGCATATGGTTGTTCATACATCACCCGCGTACGCTGCTGTAGAAGGCCCTGGAGAGCCCGCTGTAATAAAACCAACTCAGCGGTTCACTGTCGCGAGCTGTCACACCACACACACATACATTTATCTTCGCTTTGATAAAAATGCAAGGAGTAATTAATTTATGCTACAAGGTCCTAGAGGTTATTTTTGTACAACTAACGATTCAGTATGCTAAGACTGAATATTTTGAAAATGAAAATTCAGAAAATGTTCCAAAAGGATAAATGGTAATGGACCCGTACTTGTATAGCGCTTTTCTAGTCTTCCGACCACTCAAAGCGCTTTAACACTACATGACATGATTCACCCATTCACACACTGATGAGAGGAGCTACCATGCAAGGTGCCACATCAGGATTATCAACCATTCATACACCGTAGGCGCAGCTACGGGAGGCATTTAGGGTTAAGTGTCTTGCTCAAAGACACATCGACATGGGCTAGCGGAGCTGGGGATTGAACCCGCCGATCCTCTGATTGAAGGACGACCCTGCTCACCACTGAGCCACAGTCGATAAAAAAACAACAACATATTTATCAATTCTCAAGTGTTAAAATAAATGTTCAGCAGCAAATCTGTGAATATCAACCCACACATTGAACAATACGACATAATAACGGACAGAAATGGCTATGCTATACTTCCATTTTAAGCTCTGTTTTAGCTTATTTACTCTGAGTTTATTTTAATCCATCAATTTTTATTTATTTTTTCTGAGTAAAATGACTAGAAGAACTTGATGCTGAGCTGCATCTCAAATGAACCCCCCAGGTTCTCAGATTTCAGAGGATGACCAACTCTTCTGTGTAGCACATACTGCTGACCTGTTATCTCCTAGAGCCCCTGTCCCCACCTGAACAAGGTATATGTGAGTCTTGGGGGTTCATTGTATGGTACATTGAAAGAAAACTAATCGAAAGCAGATTTCGTTAATCATTCCAGGCATTTATGAAGCAAATATCGCTGTTTATGTCTCTTTAATATCAAATTGCATGTCTTTGGGAATTTTAACTGTTGGTTTAACAAAACAAAAAAGTTTGAATGGGCTATGACTGTGATGGCCTTTTTTAAGCCATTATCTGACATTTTATCTGACACATGGCCAACGGGTTTTTCTAACGAAGGACACAACAATGGGGAGTTTTTCCTGAGCCGATGTGAGGTCCTGGGACAGGGATGTATGTGTACAGATTGTAAAGCCCTCCAAGACAAATTTGTGATTTGTGATTTTGGACGATACAAAATAAACTGAATTCAATTCAATTGAATAATCGTTACCGCAATCGGTTTACCGCATACCATCACACCATTACTTTAATCCCCAATATTAAAAAAACTCTGAATTTATCTTTATCTACATTTTTTAAGTTTACAATAATATATAATACGGTACTTATACCTTGAAGCTGAAAAAAGAAAAAATCCAACAACAACAACAAATGATCCCCTATTTATATTGCTGTGTGACATATAATTGGTCGCTGAGGCCCGACTTTTTGGCGTCATTGTTTTTTGGGGACCCACAAGTTGTTCACCCAAAAGATCAGGCACGACGAAAAACTAGGGGGAGGGAGGAAGGGAGGGAGGGATGCAAAACATGATGGCTTATAAATCCTCGACCGAACTTCAGCGGTGAGTCTGCAGCAAAGCAAAAGGTCTCCTCTCCTCCTGCCTCCAACCGCACGCGCGTCTCCTCGGATGCTGAGGGAGTAGCTTAGGGAGGAGGGCGGAGGAAACGAGAGAGAGAGAGAGAGAGAGAGAGAGAGAGAGAGAGAGAGAGAGAGAGAGAGAGAGAGAGAGAGAGAGAGAGAGAGGGGGAAAAAGATTTCAGCACCGGAGCTGTCCGCGGCACTTGGAGAAGTCACTATTCCTGCCGACGGGGACGAGAAGCTGCACTCCGCCTCTAAACGTCCTCTGTGAGGAGGAAGCCAGGGGATAATACACACGGCCGGTCGCTGCCATTCATCTCTGCTGCTGCTGGGGGTCGGGGGGCCAGCGACGGCGGCGCGTCCTACATCCGAGCGGAGTCTTGCCATGCTGGACGGCCGGGCTTGAGACAGCAAAAGGGGTCAAGGGAGAAAAAAGAAAAAAGAAAAAAAGAAAAGTCTCCACACAAGTCGAGGTGAACGGCAGCTCTTTATTTTTTTCTTCTTTTTTTTTTAAACGGTGAGTACCACAATAAGCCAAGCATGGCCACCCCCCACCCCTTCCTCGAAAGGTTACGTAACAGAACTGCCAAGCGGGACGTTACGCTGGTCCGCGTTACATTTCGTGCTTATTAGATGTTGCAAACAATGGGCTGTCACGGGACCCGCGCGCGCGCGTGTGTGTGTGTGTGTGTGTGTGTGTCTATAGGTTTGCCGGGATGAGCCGGTCGTTGCTTGCAATATGATTGAATATTTAGGGCAGCATCCCACATGGGTGTGGATGCGCGTCGCGCGGTTTGTTATCAAAACTACGGGAGTCCACGCGTGCGGCTCGGGCTGCAGCTGCGGTTGACTTAATGTAAGGAGAAGAAAGAAAAGCTCGACTGAAAAGACAAATTGTGGGGAGTACTCGGGAGTGCGTGTGCATGTACGTCATTGGGAGAATACGTGTTAAAGCACCAGGGTACTGTTTTTTTTTTTTTTTTGGTTGGGTTCCTCAGTGACCTTATACAGGAAGTTGGAGTCTTTCAATGAGAGCAACTAATGGTGTGATGATTCTGCAGCAGGCTTTACTCTGCCCCCCCCCCTTCCTCCTTCCCCTCCTGGCCACTCTCTTTCCACTTTTCCCAGCACCGTCCCACAAGGGGTTGGGGGGGATTTGCTGCTGTCCATTAAGCCCTCCATCAGACTCCGCCGCCGTTATCTCCCGGGCTCACAAGCAAGCCAATTTCGATGCTGTAAACCCTCTTGAGTGAGTCCTGTTCGCACCTCGCTCTGTGACAGATCCCTGCAGCCCGGGCTGCTCTGTGCCTTATTGAGGGACTCTCTCTCTCTCTCCCCAGAGAGCATTCTGGGCTGGCACAGGCTCCTTCTGCCTGGCAGCGCCTGAATGCCAACATGATGCTTCCAGCCTAACGATGCATTGAGATTTAAATCCCCCCCTCCCTATTCAGGAACATTGCATTTCAACCCCCACTCCCTCCTTGTACATTTGTTGTCATGCTTATTTGTTGTTGACGTGGAGAACATTGGTGGTTGTGCTCAGGTGGAAGGATGGGAGAGGTCGGCACGTAGCTGTGCACAAGAAATGGACCCAAGCAGGAGAACCGAACTTAAGCTCTCCCATTCGACATGTCTGTTCCCACGTGCGCGTACATCTGCACGGTTTAAATGGCTGTTAATGATGCCACTCGCTCGTCATTACGGGAAACAGGGTGAACCTCGTTAGCGTAATTAGTTCCAGGTCTCTGCCTCGCTGGTCTGTGGGTGAGATCTCTGGGCTGAAGGGGGATTCGTTCCCATGAGAAGGCATGCTTTGTGGGGCTCCCATTGAACAACATCTCTTCCCCCCTCTCCTTTCTCTCCTCCCCCGAAAACAAGGAATGAAAAGGAGGGCTGGTTGGGATTCTAATCAGCACACAACAGTGCCATCCAGCAGCTTTGGGAAAGGGGATTCATACAGTCAGAGGAACACTGGCATGTAAGTGAAGCCAGATACAGCGTCCCCGCTTCCCGCTTTCATGATGTGACATGCACGTTGACTTGACACTGTGTGTCGTGACAAACATTTGCTGTCTAGTGGGGGGAAAAGAACCTAAAACATGAGATTCAAAGTATTATACGGCTGTATTGTTTGTCATGTAAAGCAGTGGTTGCCGTTTAACCCGGCAACTCAAGAAGTCTTGAGGATACACTTAAGGTGTCAGTAAATAGTTGAGATAAAAAAATAAGAAAAATAACACTAGATGCACTAGATTCATTGTGCCTCCCAGGAGCCTTGAAATACAACCTGGAAAGGGAATAAGACCTTCTGGTTGAACTGCCAACAGCACATGTCCAAAACTGAGGCTACGACCTCTGATGAACAATCACAAAATGACTCTGAAAAAGGAGTCACAAGCTGGAAACTACTATTGGTACTGTGCTGATACAGATAATTGAAAAATAAATCTTGCCTCCTAAGCGTTAAAAACATATGTGACAGAGAAAAACATCAACTGCCCGCGGATTTGAGTCTTTCTGATTCTTTTGACAATGACTTTTCCTGTTACCTGAACTAGATTGTTGGACGTGGCCGTCGTTGGCCACCTTGTGCCACATGTTAGAGCGATATCCTCTCAGGCACCTAGCGGACCAAATGCACCCATGATGATAAAACAAGCACACGATTCTAAATGATATATTTCAAAAGAATTGACTACGGAGGGACGCAAGCGTCGTTACCGGTGTTTGTCAGCAGTGGTGGACTATTTTCCGCGGACCGATAAATGTCTGTTATATGAGTACCCGCAGATCTCAATAACATCCCCATGGCGACACTTGGGCAGCGGAGGACTGAATACTAATATAGACCTTAAGGTGTCCCCGTTGGCCTCTAATACACTGCTGTCCACAGGAGGAAATGGATTCCAATTCCAACTTAAGTCATTTCCTGTTTAAGCACGCCATTCAGCTATGTGACGAAAAAAATATAGATCCACCGACACGTTTCTTTTTTCCTGTCGAAGCTTCTGCTGTTGTGGTTGTGAACTGATATATAGTATAAGTGTGTGTGTGTGTGTGTGTGTGTGTGTGTGTGTGTCCGGCATGGTCTAGTACAGTTGCATTAATGAGTGAAGAGTAGATAGAGCTACAAAAGGATTGCTCAGAGGAGAAGAAAAAAAAAAATCACATGGATTTGAAGAGCACTTTGGTGCCACCTCCCTCTGAAATCATCAATATTTAATTAAACCAAGACGCTCCTGAGAGCTTCATCATCCGGGAGCTCATCACACTCAATCGCTGACATGAATCAGATTGTATACATCGAACCTGAAAAGGTTTCGTGGACGCGTGTGGAAAAAGTATAGAAAGTGTCAAGTTCGGGACGAATACCTGTGGATTGTGTCGCGTGTCACGCACACAATGAGTGCCGCCATTCCTCGCCATTACTCGCCGTCTCGAGATGATCTGTCGCAGTGCAGAATATCATTGGCTTAGCCATATATGTCACGATCTGCCCCAAGGAGTGGCCCTGTTTTCCTTCCATTCATCCAGATCTTTTTTTATCCGGGGGCATTTAAATCATTCAGAGGGGTCCGGGAAGGAGAGCACAGCAGCAGAGGCAGCTGCTCGTGCGGGAGTCGACTGAGCGTCAAGCCCGAGGGAGTTTTTATTTTTCATTTTTCATCTCGTCATCTTCTACTGCCCTTCAAATATGTGATACGAGGGGTGGGTTTGGTCGACTGCTTGATATATTTGGCACTTGAAGGAACAACTTCGGTCAGATCTTTGTGGGTTTTGGCCTTCATTGCTTTCCGATATCCTAACATCGTACTCATCAAGGCAATTGCAGAAATCCGAGATTGTGGCAAAATCACGTCAACGAGGCAGAACATTATCCAAACGACTTCATTTGGCCATATTGCGCAGGAAATGTGTGGGTGCACACAGGTCAAAATTGATTTAGGAAGTCGGTAGCGTTGGGCAAGTTTCCTGAAAATGTATTTCATTACTCATTAGGCAACAAATTAATAACTGAACAAGTAATTACATTACCTTAATTACTGTAATGGTAATTTCCGGATTGTGTGTATTCTCCCAGACCTTGTGACCTATCACTCGATGACCCAGTTTATTACATACTCTATCATAATTACCAGGAAGATCATGTGAAGAAACCCTACCTCTCAGTAAAGATAGAGTATGTGCTTTTGTAAAATGACAAAAATCAAACAAGAGATTTTGGTCCAAACCAAATGTAAATCCTCCATTTTTGGGGGATCTATTGGCAGAAATGGAAATACATATACAAAGTATTGTTTTCTGTCGTGTATAATCACCTCAAAATAAGAATCGTTGATATTTTTCCCCTCTCGAATGAGCCGCTTATATCTAAATATGGAGCCGGTCGCCATTTTCTACAATAACCCAGAACAGACAGGGCAAAACAATGGCCCTAGATCGGGCCATTCCGGTATTCACAGCTTTGCGTCAACCACCGTAGTTCCTCTACACCAGGGGTGTCGAACATACGGGCCGTATGTTCGACACCCCTGGTGTAGAGGAACTACGGTGGTTGACGGATCCGGGGCTTGAACCACTGATCCTCTGATTGTTTGACAGGCATACTAACCATTGAGCCACAATCACAATCAGTTGGCGCACTGACATTACTAAACATATTGCCCAACTGCGAGGGAATCTGCAGAGGAGAGCACAGGCAGATAAACAGGAGGCTGATGTCTGAATTTTTGGTCTTTATGTTTCTAGTTTATTGTAGAAAGACCTTACAATAGGGTTTATCATCCAAAAACCTTCACCAATGATTTGAACATAGAGAAATATTGTCATTATGTATGCATTATTATGCTATGATTTTACTGGTCCGGCCCACTTGAGATCAAAATGGGCAGCATGTGGCCCTTTAAGACTTCGCTGCTTGATGCCGACAAATCCTACACACTGCACCTTTAAGGGTCTTGGTTTGGGGGTTCGGAAACGTTCAGCTCCCTGCCCCGAGCTGAACATAGGTACCGATCCAGTTTGTCAACAGACTACAAACCGAACTGATGTCAGCCATTCAACTATCCACCAAGAGGCTTCATGCAAAAACAGTGCAAAGCGGAGCCATTACTTGGATTAGTAACTGTAATAGATGTGCAGTGAAATGATTACTGATAGGAAGGATGGTGGAAACTACAAAAGTAAGATTGTCATATGAAGTTTGGTTGACATGGATGTCTTTTGCTACTCTCTAGAGTGCTGCCATGCACGAAAAACAAATATACCGACTACCTCTCTTGCGAGTATGAAATGCAGGCGGGCGTTGAGCCGCACAAATGTTGCTGTCAGACAGGCAGGAAAAAAAGGCTTGAGCTGTTTGACAGGCTCGTGGTCAAAGGCTTTGGGATCTCAGACATGCAAGGCAACCACGTGGCAGGTTACTCAGCGCTATCTAATAAACTCAGGTATCAAAGCCAGGCACTGACCCATTTGTGTCAGAATAGAGTCGTACAAGTAGGTACAAAAAAACTAAAAACCCACGAGGCCCTTATTTAAAATTCATGAGTTAACCTGAAAATGACAAGGTCTTCTGTGTGCGCAGATACTCCCTCATCAGTAGTGGCTCTACTTCCAGCTTCCGGTCTTTATCTCTCCTCTGGCATCATATATACAGAATATAGTTCCCCTGTACACCCATGAGTGTACATTTCCATTAACCCTAGAACACTAATGTTAAAAATAGTCACACTATCACTAACGTCGGGTGAATTTCACCTGATATAATGTACCTGATAAAATATACTTATCATCTAAATATATTCAAATACAACAATACAAGGCAAATTGAAGTACTCTATAGAAATTCTCATAAAACGATAAACAGGTATCACGGGGGGACCCTGAAAAAAGGCTCAAAATCCGGTGAAAAATTAGGGAATTGTCAATAAAACATGATTACAAATATAAATAATGGAGCTATGGACTTGTTATTTGGTCCACATGTTCCTGGGACATGTGAGTCTTGTTCTGTGAAGGAAAAGTTCATTCATGTTAAAAGTCAATGTTAAAACCCATCCGGAAAAAATAGTCACACTATCACTAACGTCGGGTGAAAATCACCCGAACAGGTGCCTGTAGAAAAAAACAGTGATCGGAGCAGTTAGTGCCCACCTTCACTAACGTCTGTGAGCAGCATGAAGCTACAGAAGGACCCACGCAACTCAGACAAAAGCAACACAATGAAAATAACGTAACAACAATCGCTCAGGTGAAAATCACCCGACGTTAGTGATCTAGGGTTAAAATAGGTTCTTAAATTGTTGAGAAAGGCGAGTTCAGGGCATGGCATTTATTAATACTGCAGGACGACAGACACTATTGTCCCCTCTTTCCTTTTTTTGTGTATAATTCTTATTCAAAAGTGGAGAAATTATATTTTGACTTAGAGTTATAAGTGCTTGACTTTAAAAAGGATAATGACGGTGCCATTTACCGCCGGCATTGATGTAATAGCGTGTACAAAGACCTTGGGGCTTGTAATAGCATTTAGTTTTGTTATTGTTAAATATTTTTCTGCTAGTATTTTATGAAGCCTATTCAGTTTGTTGGCCATTAAAGAACAATTTGTGCATTGTTGATTATGTCGTTTAAAATGGCACGGCTCATTATCTGCGGTGCGCAGTAATTGACGATCCAGCTGTGGTGGCAGCCGTTAAACCAATATATCAACCATATTGTAAGTCAAAGTTGCTGTTTTGTGTGTCAGGCACGAGTCGGTGTGAATGAGTTTACGAGTTGGCATCTAAAAGGCCGTCGCTGTCTGTCCCAGCGCTGATCCGAGCCAGAGCGGAAGGTCACTTCAGTTGATAATTAAGTCCCCATGATAATCAGTCTGCCATCCTGTATTGCGACCACCCACACAGCCTGTATTTACAGTGCATGCATGAGCTGTTTGGAAGAGTTATTTTTTATATTGAAGTGGTTCAAACTATACCAAGCTAGGGCTTTCTTCACCTTTTCACCATGTTAGTGGCTCTTGGGACAGAAATGTCCGTCTGATGGTCGGTTGAACGGTCGGTCCACCACTTCGGTTTAGACTGATATGGTTCTCGATGGATTACCATGAAGTGTTGTGCTGACGTTCATGCTTCCCAGAGGATGAATCCCACTATCTTTGGTGATAGTCGGACTTTACTTCCAGCACCACCATGAGTTTGACACTTCACATGTGAGATGTTTCATCAGCTGCTGGCTGGATCACCTTGGGGTTTGTGGGCTTTGTGGATGCCTCTTGTATATCAATAGTTTTAACATGGTAGGCTTTGTTTCTTGCACACGTTTCATTTTCTAATACTTGCCTCCAACCAGAGTGGCGTTCCTGTCATGAGCAAAGATTTAAGATGAATTAAAAAGATATAAAAGATAATTGCCTGTACCATAAGTCCTTTCGATTTAATGATCTCAGTCCTTTGGATTTATGTTGCGAGCCCTTGGCCAAGACCATAAGGTTAAGAACCAATGGTTTTAATGATGTGAACTCCATCCTTCTGAACAACATTACGTGTTTGCGCATAAGGACGTGGCCATACAGATAGCGATACCAAAAACGTTATTTTAAAACAATAACAACTAAATTGCCAAAACGTATCATAAAAAGGCGCCGTAGAATGTGCATTTGGCAGAGTATTGTTTAATCTGAGAGTTTAGAAAGCAATACTTTCCAGAAATTGGAGATATACACTGTTTTACAATATCCATTATGATGAAACATCTTATCAACATGTATTTTCTCTTTAAACCAATCCACATTAAAACAATGGAGCAGAACCTTTCAGCCTACAAGCTCGTGAACGCTAAACCCACTGAGCTGATTGTCATTCCTGCAGTTAGGATAACTATCCAGTGCCCCGCAGTCCTGCATACATGTTTTTATAATCATTGCATATTCTCAGCACGTTGCTGTCATTCATTAGACGGCGGCAGATCTTAATACTAACAAGATTGACCTTTTAAATGAAGTGGTTGTCCTTGAGGAAGACAGCCAGTCCCAGTTTTTTTTTTTTTTTCCACAGAGAAGAGCGAGACTTAGCAGTTAGTATTAATCTTCTAAAACCTCTTTTTTTTCCCACTGTAAATCCTTTATTTGTCCAACTCTGACCACCTCTTCCATCAGCAACACACTTGAGTGATTTTAGTCGAGATGTTGGCATTTTGGAGATTACTTTGTTTTGTCATTTTTTCCCGCCATTGTGAACAAACGTCTCACCCAAAACATGGTGAAGATGTGTCTGATGAGACACAGTTAATAAATCCATACCAGCTGCAGGATTGCTGTGCGTTAGCTAACTCGACCTTTGACCTCCCTTTGGAGGGACGCCAGCCGTAATAGATATTCAGTGCTTTGATCAATAAAGTATCACTTGGCCATCTTTTCTCTGCACGGAAAAAAACCCAAACTAGAACAAAGAACTCAAGAAGCCTTTAATTTGTTTGCTTTGTGATGTCCTTGCATTGTTTGTACCGCTCAATGTTTTTCTATATCATTTACATGCATGAAATCAGAGCCAGTGCGGTGGAGTTTTGGAAGTCTGTGCAATACAAGAGTATCCACAGTTTATGAAGCACCTGGAGTCCACCAGCAGCCTGAGAACATAAGGCCTCGAAGGCTATTAAGAGCCTCAGCCCGGGAGGAAGGGAGAGGGAATGACTCCCATTTCACTTCAGATAAATGCTATTGAATTTCACACAAGCACTTATGTGGAGCGTGGATGGATGGGATTGCATTTGAGAGCAAAGACACGTGTACCATAAGTACCATAAGTACCATGTAATCAACTTGATTACACAAGGCGCCTATTTTTCAATAATGGCCTTCATGGTTGCGTCCCACTTAAGTGGAAATGAGAACTTAGTCAAGTTTCTGCGTTTCTTTTCTTTTTTTGTTTCAACTTTGCTGCACAGTGTCCGGCACCTTACCGTGAAGTTTGGCATATTTGGGAGAACAATATTTGGGAGACAGCTTCTTACAAATGCATGAGTTGGCAGTTTTTCATTGATTACAGCCCACTGAGAAAAGAAAGCAGTCATAAAAAAGAGCTTATTGCATTTATAGGCTTTCAAATTGATAGACCTACCTCTTTTATTGACAAAATGAAACTATAACATCTGCAAAATCAAATATTTTATGTTTGAGACAAATGCTCAGCAGTCTAACCCAAAAAAAAACTCATTGAAAACCTGCAGAGAGAGAGAGAGTGAAGATAATTTTCTTCTCTGGGATCGATAAAAGTTCATCTTATCTTACTCCATCAGATACCGACCCTTGGTGAACAGTCGGAATGGAGAAGTAATATTAGAAATTGACGGCTGGCTGAACTCAGCAAGTTGTGGTGATTGATGCTGCGTCTGAGCATTGAGCATGAGCATTGTGGGACTTTAAAAAAAGAAGCACACATTCCATATGCACACACACACAATTCAATTCAGTTTATTTTATATAGCCCAACATCACAAATACAAGTTTGCCTCGGAGGGCTTTACAATCTGTACACATAACATCCCTGTCCCGGGACCTCACATCGGATCAGGAAAAACTCCCCTAGAAAGATAGTAAAAACCCTTTCACAGGGAAAAAAGGGAAGAAACCTGAGGGAGAGCAACAGAGGAGGATCCCTCTCCCCGGATGGACAGAAGCAATAGATGTCATGTGGCCAGAATGAATAGCGTAGTTACAGCACATTCAATGAATATGACAGAAATTATTCATATAATGAGTATTAGGCATGGTCCATGATCCTGATAATCCATGAAGCAGAAGGCTACCTCCGCATTCTCTGAACTAAACTAAATCTGGCCTCCTGACACAATTAAGGAAGTTAATTTACCAATCAGAAAACCGGTTTCTCTATGGCCCACATGTTGAAGAGGATGACCTTTGGTCTTGAGGTCACACCAGCATGAATGACAATTTAGGACATATGGTTGAGGCAATTGGATGGAAAACACCTCACTCAGCTCCCTCGAGGGCTATAGGAATTGAAGACATTGATGGAAAAATCAGCCTGTGTGCGAAATTAAAAACAGAAATGTTGGACATTTTCCATCGTTGGAGTTTTTGCTGCTCAAAGCACTGAACATTTGGTGATGGTCAACAGTTTTCTTAGGGACTATTTCTATTGGTAAAAAGTAGTTCCAGTGGAAACTCTTCCCAGTGAAGGTCTGTGAAGCTTTCAAAAGTGACTGCGACATTGTTTCTGGAAAGACACACTGCTGCTCTTTTGTCAGTGATGTGTTCACCACATGGATGGAACCAGATATCTCTAAACCAAGACAAATAGACACATGCAGTCATTTGAGCTGTTGGGAGCAGAGGTGGGACTGAGTCATTGTTTTACAAGTCACAAGTAAGTCTCAAGTCTTTGCAGTCAAGTCCCAAGTCCAGTCCCATACAAGTCCCAAGTCAATTGAGTCCTAATCAAGAGTTTTCAGTCCTCAAGCGCTCTTCACCAAAAGTGATCTCATTTGCATCTTTGTCTGTAATTTCCGACCCACTCGTTTTGCATAATGCAATAAATGTTTTGTTGTACGAAATCATCTTTCGTATAATTTTTTTTCAAAATGCAGCTCGGTCACGTAACGTTAATTCCTTATGGTTCTCTCCTGCAACTTAAGTGAATGCTGTCGGATTGGTTCAAACAAAGTGGATCTGGAGAATTAAGCATTGACTTGCTTGGAATGAATAACATCAACAATAGTTGATTCTGGATATGCATTGATGTGTGGCACACTTTTTAGTTTTTAATCTTTGGGCAAGGTATCAAGTATTTTCGAGTTAAAAGGCTCAAATCCAAGTAAAGTCACTCGTCATTTGTGTTCACGTTAAGTTACAATTTGTTTTATTTTGTCAATTCTAAAGTCATCAAATTTGTGAATTGAGTCACATGACTGGGAGGCGACACCCTGGTTGGGAACATTACACAATGTATACAATGCGTCTGTTAGTGTGGTTTATTATTTGAACCTACTGTAAATAGATTACTTAAACCTACTGTAAATAGAGAAACCCTTGATCCATACATCAAAGTGATGGGGATACATGACCTTCCAAAATCTGAAGTTTTTGTCTGACAGTCTTTTAGATGCATGACATCCTTCACATGGTGAGTTGCAGAGAGCCACAGACACATTAGAGAAAAGTATAGATATTTGCATTGATATGTACAGTACCTTACTCACCATATGTGCAACAAGTGTTGAAGGAAAGCTAGACACACATACAGGGGCACGTGGTGTACACTATATACAAATATATACCGCAGGGTTTTTTCACTGTGTTGTGATCGACTTTCTCAGTGTGCGCCTTTTATATTTGTCGCTTGAATCATTCAAGCAAAAACCTAATCTCAGTCAATATCCACATCTTCATGGGTTGGGAACAGCCAAATACTAGCAGTGAGTCACAGACATGTGAGAACGGGAGCAGATGGCCAGGGTTTATTAGCAATAAGAAGAGGAGTTCAGGGACATTGTTGCTGATAGAAAGAGATTTGGAAGCTTTGAAATGGGCCGAGCTGTTCCGTGAGTACGGAGAGAGAAAGACACTTAGTACATCTAAGATGCGATATGCAACGAGAGTAAATATTTTCATAGGTTGATATTCTCATCTCTGTTTGACTGCAGCGAGCTTTCCCCTTGACCTTAATGGATTCTTTGACAAGAAACACATGATTACACCATGATTACGCATGACTGTGTATTCATGTGACCTGTTTTCTCAATTAGCTTCTCAGTATTAGGGATTTGGTCTGTATTTGGGTTCTTCGCTCTTCTTACTGCACCAATCATAATTTAGCAATACGTGAATCACAATCTGCAGAGCTGCAGGTTTGTTTGCTCATGTTGCTGATCGAACAACACACCTGTCAGCCTGCTTGCACATTGGAAGTTTTCCCTCAGGGCTTTCTGCCATGAATCTCCTTCACTTTAGGCAACAGGCTGTCTTGGTTAGGTTGAGGAAAAGATCACGTAATGGGTTTGAATAAACCCTTTCTGGCAGAAAGCCAACTCTGGCTCCTAAACATGTCGTTTCCATACAACAAATCTGCATTGTCATTTACTCTTTGAGGGAAATAATTGTTCCCGGTTTATTTTTGTTTGACGATTCATGAATACGTTTCTAATCATAGTCCACATAAATCCACGTAGGAAGGCGGTAAGGTTGGATAGGAGTTGGTGGGTCAACCCAGGACTTTCACCCAGGAGACAGCAGTTTGTGTCCCGTTTGAAACAAAAAGTCAATGTTGACTTATTTTAATTCATGTCAGAAACTTAAATAACGTAACACATGAACTCATCTTGAGTCAAACCATGATGTTCTTACAAAGCCTAACCAAAACGTAACCAAGTTATTCTGTTTTTTTTTGTCTCAATATACAACATGTTCAAAATGACCGTAATCTGTAAACCGTAAATATGTATCCCAGGAAACGTTATTGAGAATTCATTTGTAGTCGGATGGAAACGTAATTGAGACAGGGTTGGTCCTGATGATTCCTACAAGCTGACTTTTTGAGATTACATTTTTTTATATTCAGGGATGTTCTCTTGACTTTCATTGTTGCCTTTTTAGTGCTGTATATTGGTTCAATATTCATGATACATTGAAATGTGAAAACAAATGTTCAGGGGCTTTTTTTATTATCTTGGGTAATAACTGTGCTGTTGCAAGTCACTGCTGTGATAAATTGTAAATGCAGCGTACTTGTGTAACCGCTCTCTCTTTGTCTCTCTCTCTCTCCATCCGTCTGTAGCGATGGGAGTGCTCATGTCAAAGAAGCAGCAGGTGGAGAAGGTGCAGAAATGCAACGCCGTCGTCTCTGCCTTCCAGGCGGGCATTAAGGAGCGTCCAGCTCCAGAAAAACAAGACGGAGGAGAAGGGAAGGAGGGCAACGGCCCTGCCGATTCCTCAGCCACTCCGGACGAGAAGAACGCAGAGGACGCGGAGAATGAGGACACGGACAGTAACGCAGGCCCGTCGACTTCGGCGCCAGCGAGGGACGAGTGTAAGGCCAACCAGGAGTCTTGGTCGAGGTTACGTGACGGGAAAGGGGTGGAGCCTGAAGATCTTGACAAGAGCCATCAGCTCACGCCGCCCGCTTTCGTGCGGCCCAAAAGGGAAGCCGATGATGACCAGCCTGTCGAGGTGGAGCTGGAAAAGAAAGAGCAGGTACATGAAATGAAGGCGTAAATAGAGCGGCGTGATAGTAATTCATGGCCACGGTGTTATTTAAATCAGGACTATACAAAAATAAATACCATTTACTTTGACAAAACACACACACACACACACACACACACACACAATAAATCCCCAAATCCTGGGATTAAAGAGATGTCAAATGATCTCCATGGCAACAGCAGCACACTCTTTTTCCTCCCTCACGTTAGGCATTATGATGAAGCAGTTCAGCCAGAATGTAAAACGATTCCTAACTTTATCTCAACACCCTTGTTGAAGGTGAGAAAATATCAGTAAAAAGTTAAAAACTTGTTTTTATTCCCCCACTAGCGATGAGCTGTGTTGTTGTTGTGCGTGAGAGCTCTTCACAGCCGCCTCTCGTGGGCGGTCTGCTTTGGCTGTGGCTCAGAGAGGTGACCGTATCCAGGTGGATGGAGTTCACAGGTTCACTGACACCATCAGCTTGTTCTACTTTGCAGAGAGTAAACATCACCTGGCAACTTGCTGTACTGCCGATGCTGCACTTAAACAAGAGGTGCAGAAATAAAAGGGTCTACCTCGCAGTGATGGTGTACTTGGGGATTGTGAAAGGCTGAAACTGAACGCAAATGGTATCTGGACCACAACGAGGAAAGCAATATTATGGCACGGTTAATATGGCAGGCTAATATGGCTGTACATTGGTTTTCCTTTTTTCCCTTCATCTGTCACGTTACAAGTTAGCATTTGCCTCCCTATTTTCTGATGTCAAGTAGGATGAACCTCAAGGTTTGATTTTGGGACCCATATTATTTTTATATACGCTTTCTACACCACGCATGTGACAATGTCACTTTTCAATGTTATGCTGACGACACCCAATTTTACATCAGTGTGTTGATGTTAAAAATCCCCAAAAATTACTAATTCCCCACATTAACATTAAACACGCAACAATCCAAAATCTTTACATTATTCTAGGTTGAGTTGAGTTGTCTGTTTTACTTTAATGTAGTGGATTTCATTGTATTCCTTTTTATAATGCAGCCCATATTCATACCGAATTATTTTTTTACCAGTGGATCCATTCCTTTCTATTTTGCTGTTTAACATGTTGTCCCTTGAACCTTTTTGCATTCTTTTTTAAATATTGTATGCAGGTAATATCAAAAGCTGAGCTAGCTATAACATTTCAGAGCTCATTTCTGCTGCCAAAAGGATGAATCTTTAACTTTTTAGAGCTCTACTCTATCACCAACCCTCGGGTCTAAATGTCAACAGTGCACACGCGGTACAATCATGTTCCCAAGGGGAGGAACCCTTTGGATTTGATTGACCCCTGTGGCCTTTCCTTGAACACAATCTTTAGAACAATAATTTATTCTGTCTAGGCACTGAAATAGAGATAAAAAAGAACAAGCGTGGAAACTCTGTGACAATGTCTCATAACCAGTCAAGCATCCTACAGTCATTTCCCCTGGCTTGGCAGCTGGGTTTATCCTGGCTGTAAAATGGAGCCCACAGAGAGGTTGGAGAATAACTGACAATGAACACATGTTTGACAAAAGGCACAGTGCGGTCTTAATAATCTATCCAAGACCTTGAGGAAAGAAACTGCTCGTACACTATACAATACCCGTCCCACCATCAAACCACTGATCTTACCACTCCTTCTTATCCAAAGCTTTGATGGACGGCAATACTTGTTTGTGTGCATTTGCAATCCTCATGTCTGCCAAAATCGGGATCGTAGATCAAGTTTGCAACCAAAATCTTGGGGTTTAACTGACGCGATCCATCTTCATTTTTGTTTTTACCTCAGCCGCCGAACGATGAGATGTGCGACGTGTGCGAGGTGTGGACGGCCGACGACCTGTACCCCTGCAGGATCTGCACTCGGATGTTCCACGACGGCTGCCTGAGGGAGCTGGGCTACCTGCGAGCCGAGGCCCTGCAGGAGATGAGAGACACGGCCCACACTGTCACGGGCTGGAGCTGCTACTATTGCGTAAGACACAGTCCCTTGCTGGACAACAAAACAAATTATACATGAAGGTATACCAAAATATACACCATGACGGTACTAGGGTTTACATTTCTTCCTCTGGCATTTGTTTTGTGAAAGGAATTCTGGAGGATTATTTTATTGTTTTCCTCTATTCTAAATTCTGCAGCTCTTTTTGTGGTCACCTTTTCATCCCGTCCCTTGCGCAAGACAACCCTGCTGAGGGGGCCGTTGTGGCCAAACGGGAAATCCTGCTCCTGTTTGTATAAATACAGCGTCTTGAGTGATCCCATGAACAACGTTCGACACGTTTCACAGCTCTATGCTGTAGCGGTTTGAGCTAACGTTAGCTTCACAGAGTGACCGCTGCGCCGCCGCCTGCGATCCTGGATTTCCAGATTCAGATGTGGAGAGCACATCAACCATACAAACAAAATCATATTAATGTATAGCATTTCATAATGTCATGGCAGGAGAAGCAAAGGTGCAACTTTTAACATTAACGATTAACAACGTTTCCTCTCAGCGTCAGTGACAGTGAGTTAGCGGCATTGATTAGCTACAGCTGAGTACAGCACCTTCTCAAATTGTGATTTTTCTTTTAAAATGTGTGATAATTGTTGTATTATGGACCATAGAGTAGGAGCATGTTCCAAGGTTTGTGGAAAGTCACGTATCAAGCACATTCTCACCCTAATGTGTCAGATAAGGCCGCTTGTTCGATGCTCCTAAGCTTAAAATTATGCCGCTCCATGGATCCATCCAGCGTAAGCTTTGCACGAGCCAATGACGGCATGCCAAAATACGGTCCTTGCAAGCATAACGTCTTTTTAAAATAAACTTGTTGTCACGTGGTGGTAGCAATTAGGACCCAAACCCGACGACGATGAAAAGTACATTTATTTCCCCAAAACAGACTTCCGAAAACACAGGAACTAGCATCAAAAACAGGGATCAAAACAGGGCACAGGTAACACACAGGTAACACACAGGTAACACACAGGTAACACACAGGTAACACACAGGTAACACACAGTACGATCTGACACTGGGACAGAAGACAGACAGGGTTTAAATACAAGAGGAAGGTAACGAGGTACAGGTGGAAAACAGTGAGGGCAGCACAGGTGAAGGGAATATACAATCAGGGAACAGGGCAGACAGACAATCACGGCAATCACAGGGGAGGAAGTGCAGGAACACAGAGGACACACAAGACAAGGACTTCACAATAAAACAGGAAACCAGAAAAACCCAAACCGTCCTGTGTTCAGTCCTGTGTTTGTTTGACCCATCCTGAACCACTCACACTCTTCATACAGCATGCAGCAGTTGGCTGCGCTAAATGAGATGTGTTATATAATATTATACAGTCCATTATATAGACTATGTTCTTCAGCACAGGTGAGCTCTTCAACGTGACATTGTTCCATGCATGGCACCCGTTACTGCACAAATATAATGCTGTCATGCTTTTATTGGAAAACTCATTCAACTGGAGGTCAGATAATAGGTGTTGTTTTATTTACATTTTTTAAACAATAAAAAACAAACCTCAGCTTCCGAGGCCAATTCTAAAAGCGATGACTCTCTGGTGGTCGTCGAGAGGCACAATATGCAATCTGCTTTAATTTGAGCGCTGAAGAGCCGCTTTCGCTGGAGGACCCTTCAGAGTGGAGTGGGGGCTTTCGCAGTCTCTCGCAATGCGGCCCATGAGAAGCGAAATTCTTTGCCAAGTTTGCAGTCAGTGAGAGGACAGCGAAAGGTCCTCTTTCTCTGGCTGCCTCCTTTGGTGTGCGAGGAAAGGAGGGGGGGGGGCAGAAGGAGACAATTCAGCGAGAGAGAGAGAGAGAGAGAGAGAGAGAGAGAGAGAGAGAGAGAGAACAAACCGGTTTATTCAAATTGGGAGTTCTCGGCCTCATAGCTGAAGAAATAAGCTTTTTTTTGTTAGTACATGTCAGCCAGTTGTTACAAATCCTCCGTTCCCCTCCTTCTGTCGCATTGACATTTAATTTCACACAGGGCACTGGAGACTGCTGCGGGTGGGTGGACCAAGTTTCCTTGAAAGTAGATTTACAGTCAGCCTTCAAAGCGGACTAGTGCATGTCAGCCAATCAGATGCAGGAAGGCTTCGTGAATGAGATGACCCTTCTTTATAGCACCAATTTGTTCGTTTTTTAATGCTTGCGGCGAGCGCGCAAGCGGTCCTTAAGGCCCAAGATGCTGGGGTCACGCTTCAGTCAAAGTAAAGCCGGCATTCGGCGAGATAGACATTCTTTTTTCTGTCCCGTTTGTGTCCACCTGGATGACATAGCTGTATTTTCGAGCTAGCATGCAGGTTCATCAGAGCTTTTTTCCTACTAAAAACGTGCAGCTGGAAATGAGGCTGAGTGTAGTTTTCTCAACAATGAGCTTAAAGAGACTTAAAAGGATCCACACGCGTGAGGGGAACTGCAGGGTCGGCTCTTTTTTTTTTACTTACTGCTTTGGCACTGAGCCTATTTAAAGCAGTTTGAACACACAACTCAATGTTGTCATTTCTTACTGAACAGGACCGTCTGATATAACTATTTATGCAAGCTGCCAGTTTAAAATTAGAACGTGTTGCTATTATTAAACTACCCCTCCCATGGGGCCTTTTGTGTCCGTTTTCCAGATGCTGTCAGTAGGTGTTGCATCAACCCTTAAATCACTTTTAATGTCTCTCTTTTTTATAATACGAGTTGAGATGGAGATCAGACAGATGTAAATGTAATTATAGCATCTATAACGGATGGCCAGTTTCATAGTTTTGCAGACGGTCGGTGTTACCAGGGGTAACGCTTTATGAGCATAACAACAGTGCAGATTAGAAACGATGTCTGGCATGGAACAAACAAAGGAAGAAGCTTCCTGATGACAGCATCATCAATTTGTTTCGCTCGTTAAAGATTCTCATCTCAGTTTTAGATTGACATCGCAAACAGATAAATGGATCATTTATACTTTATGAATTCTTGTGGGGATGTTAATCAGTAGATTAATAAAATGCAGCACACTGGCTACTGTAATAAATATGATAATAAGAAACACAGTAACATGAAAACAATGATAGGCCGGATAAGAGCGGGGATGCAAAGGAACGGCACATTGTTTTGAATATGATACACCATACACATGGCAAGGAAATGTATTGATATTATTGGACAAAGGATCTCAAATTGTGATCAGTGATCAGAAGACAAACATGAACACAATTTAATTCTATGTGGACACTGGAACTGGATCCAGATGGCAACCTCCGGGTTTGAAAAGTGAAGCCAATGTAGAAGTGTGTTAAACTTGCATTCTCTCTACTGGCCATCAGCGAGCGATTCCTCTGGTTGCAAAAATAAGTCAGATTGTATAGAAGTCTATGAGAAAATGACTCTACTTTTCTCTTAATTTATTCCCTCAGTAAACAATGTAAACATGAGTTTATGTCCCAATCTCTAGTTTAAAGTCTTCTTCAATACAACATGATCTTCATTTACTAAATGATGGTCCTATTTAGAGTCAAATAGACCATAAAGCAGGATATACTTTAGGCCGGGGCTACCTTGTGATTGACAGGTCTCCATTGCGGCCATTATCTGAAAGTTTTACTTTGTTTGTACGTGTCATTAGGTTTATCTGAAACCTTTCTGAACACAAAACACTGGCCTCCATCCATTTGCCTGTCCTCTGAAAGACACAGACCAAACAGTTTGCTATCTTCACTTCATCCAGTAAGTGGGTGAGCCAGTCGGGAGTCAAGTCACTTTGAAAAAAACTACATCAATCAAATCCATCAAATGTACCCTCTCAAGAGGCAAAATCAAAGCATAGATATTGTTCGTGGAGTTGGAAAAAAAAGTCCACAATCCCTTCTTTGGAATGCACTAACATTACAGCAGACATTTTAAAGCTGTTCTTCTTAAAGGTCCAGGTAGGTCAGGGATTTAAAGTCCCCCGACGGAAACCCTGCGTGAGCCGAGAGTCAAAACACAAGTGATCATGCGTAAATGACATACTGGGAGTGGAGACAAATAGGTCCCTGTGAACTAGTATGGCTGGAGGTCCAGAAACCACCAAGATCCAGGCATTTCTGATGCTTGCATTGAGTGAATCCACTTCAAGGCTTGCTGGTCTCCATGACAGTATTCCTTGTGGGCGTTTGAATGGCTCGGCTGATCGTACAAAAACCTGCCAAACTGCGGGGAGCAGCCACGAGAGAATGAGCACAAACCAATGGGGAAGAAAGCCTGGAGGGCCTTTTCACCCTAGTGTGAAAACAACAACCCTCTGTTAGCTCTCAGTCAGCTTGGACCCTTTAGGCTAACAGTTCCTCTCTGTTCAAATGATATATAGCGGCACGTTAACGAGGACGCAGCGTCCACGACTGCATCCCTACGTGAGCCTGTTATTCTGGCTTTTTTTTTATTACTTTGGAATGGCCAATAGGCGTGGATATGTGCAGGTCAATCCTTCTGTATCGAGTGCACACATGTATACTAATGAAGGATGGAAAAAGGACAATCGCATGTGATTGAATTGTCTTTCCATGCGATTCCTGCAGTCATCAAGTTGGTGAAGCAACACCACCCACAAGCAGCACCCAGACATAAGCAGGGAGGACCGGCTGGTATCAAAGGCGGTATACATAAATAAATAAATATGTGAATAATTAGCGACACGTACAGTACACACACTCTTGATCTGTAAACGTTGCAGACAGCAGGGCAGCGAGGTGTCGGCAGCTAATGTGCTCCCGATGACATGTTGAGGAAAAAACGGAGAACGTCACGCAGCCTGTCGCTCGGCTCTCGGCTCATGTAATGAGGCCGTGTTTGCGACACACTTTGCCGGGCCGGGGTTGGGGGTGTTCCACACGTGGGCGAGGGGTATTTTTTATCGGCTCCCTGAACTTCTCATCTGATGTATTTAGTATTCACTGTTATTTTAGCTTGTGGAATACTTGCTGGTTAGTGTGTGTGTTCTATTCAAATCTGCCATCTCCTTTTTAGCTTGTTATTAGCTTGAGGGGCTTTTCTAAAATTTGTGTTTGAAGGATGGGCAGTGGCGCATTTTCATTTAGATTTGTAGATTTTATAAAGCCCTGGCAGATTGGAACAGTGATTAGGGCCGAGGTAAACAAACTGGAATTGACTTCCCTTAGTAATCCTGAAGGGATCATCAAAGTTTCATCAGGCTACTTATCTGATTAATAATGTACAAATAATATACAGATGTAAATCAGCGTCTCATCTGATTTGATTTGCCTGTGGATTTGAGAAGATGCTCACATTTAAAACACTTCATTTTGCTATTGAAATAGATTTTTTTTTTTTTTAACATGATATGTAAAAGCATGTACAAGCAAAACTTACGACATACTCTTGAAATTAAAAATCTATATTTTGTCATGATATAAAAGTGTGTGAAATTCAAAGCCACATGATCACAGACTGTATGTAAGAAGTGGATGTAGTCATCGATTGGTTTGTGGACTGCGGTTTTGAAGCCTCGAGTTTGGCATTTTGGCCGCTGCCATATTGTTTTTGGCAGTCTCCTTTTTTGCATTTTTGCATACAGTAGTGACAAGAGAGGGTGGAGCTAACATTTACATTTACAAATAACTTTCATGAACTGGAAACACACTGTAAAAGGGTTAAAGTTATAAAACGAAAACACAGACAACTCTGTGGTAGCACAAGCCCCGCCCCTTAAGGGTTCCCTGCTTTATGGTCTATTTGACTCTAAATGGATCATAATTTACTAAATTAACATCATGCTGTGTTGAAGAAGACTTGAAACTAGAGATTGAGACATAAACTCATGTTTACAATGTTTACTGAGGGAATACATCAAGAGAGAAGTAGAGTCATTATCTCATAGACTTCTATACAACCAGAGTCGCCCCCTAATGGCCATGAGAAAGAATGCAAGTCTCAGCATTAACTTCACTTGTCAGACCCAGAGGTTGCCGGCTGCTCATACCACTATGCACTTACTTTTCTCTCTGGCTTTCTTTTACAAATGATACCATTATGAAGAGAGTGGGATACAGACCAGCACATCATCGTGAATCACCTGGGAAACAGAGTAGTTTCCGAGATGGATTCACAATCCAATACTTTGTATGCTCGTGGCTAATTACAGGAGGCCCATCTGGGACTAAGTCCATGTAATTAGATCACACTATATTTTTTTCTTCTTTTGTGTGTGTGTGTGTGTGTGTGTGTGTGTGTGTGTAATTGTCTGCCCTCCTTCCACCCTTCTCTGCAGGATAATCTGAATCTACTCCTGACAGAGGAAGAGATGTACAGCCTCATGGAGACCTTCAAGCAGTGCAAGATCATCCCAGGTGAGTCAACGAATCAAAGGTCAAAAATACATTATACATTTCCTTTAAGTATGGCAGGAGGAAGTGGTGATACTGTGCATCTTGTTTGGCAGTTAGGGAATCATTTTATATTTTTTTTAGGCATGGCAATGTTAGTTGTAGACTTTTAGTCTAGTTTTTATATTTCCGTAGGCTAGCTGGGGAGGGGGCTGTTGGAAATTTGCCAGGAGTAATTTCTCTCATAAATAAGTCTTTAATTGAACCATGCAATAGTCTCAGAAAGGTTAGATCACCTCATGAGCCTAGTGTTACTCAATCAAAAGGATATATGTATTACTCAGAGCACTCATATACGAATGTAGTACTAGCAGAGTGCTAGCATAAAAGTCGGGTTACAAGCCGCTCCTACCTCCGGTGGGTGTCCCCGCTGTAGCAAGCTAGCAGCAGCGCTATCTAGCGCTACTGCTAGTTCCCCGCTGCTGCTGCTACTCCATTCTGCCCGCGTCGGGTGTCGAGCCAGGGCTGGTCCCGCTACCTTCGGTGGTTGTCGGGGAGCTAGCGGAGCGCTAGCTGGCTAAATCGGGGAGCTAACGGGGACACTGACCGAAGGTAGTAGCGGCTTGTAACCCGACTTTGACGGTACATATTTTTTTCACTCATTTAACGATCCTCTCTGAAATCTGCATGGTGTAGAAAAAAAGCAGTTTTTGGAGGTTCCAGCTTTCCCTCTCTCTCTCTCTCTCTCTCTCTCTCTCTCTCTCTCCGTCTATTGGCCGTTTCAGCACTGCGGAGCGTCGCGGCTAAACGCCCATCAACACATTCTCACCTCAACGCGTCAAACACCGCAGTGTGAAGCTAGGATGCTCTACGTATCCCCCCTTAGTCAGCTTTGGACCGGGAAGGGATAGCGTGTCATTATACTCTTTCACTCATTTCACAATACATTTCCGTAAATTTTAGTTTTAAGGAACAAAACCAATGAGTTAGATTTAGGAAAAGAGCGTGGTTGACTTTAACTAGCAACTTACGTGACTGACGATGTGTGTTAACATTGGAGTTCAGTCGCATGCTAGCACTGATCGAGCCGTGGTCACCCAGTTCAACAATTCAGGCTAAAATAATATTATGTCACATATTATATGAACAAAGAAAAGAAAAAAAAGTGCGGACAATAGATTTTTTCCCCAGTTAATCAAGACAGTGTGTCAGTCACAGTCTTTTAATAAACTTTTCATAAACTAGCCACCATAATATGGAGAGTACTGCCTCTTTTGCATGCATAAATTACATAAAACATCAAACACATTGTGTACTCTATACATTCTTGTCAGAGCGACATCTGCCCTCATCCCTCTAAATCTAATTCCGAACGCGTGGTATCGTTCCTCAGCTTGGGTGGCGGTAAAACCACGGGGGGTGGGCCCGTTCTTTGTGGAGAGTGAGTCTCGATAGGTTAATTGCATCTGGAAGACGGCTCGGTGACTAATCAGGTCTGATGTGATACATTGTTCCCTTGCCGCTGCAGAGTCGTGCC
Source organism: Myoxocephalus aenaeus (assembly GCA_038501785.1). NCBI lineage: Eukaryota > Metazoa > Chordata > Actinopteri > Perciformes > Cottidae > Myoxocephalus > Myoxocephalus aenaeus. Next base: position 4,914,235 of record JBAMJR010000059.1, on the reverse strand, counting down.
TGGTGTCCGACGAGCTGCTGCAGTACCGCCACTTTGCATCCAAGCAGCAGTTCGATAAGGACCTGACTGATGAGCAGGAGGAGGAAGTTCTCGCCCAGTTTGCGGCGCTGGATCCCGAGAAGAAGGGTCACATCGAATGGTTCGACTTCCTTTACTTCGAGTCGCTGGTAGTGTTGCGGAAGTTGCGCACAGAGGTAATTTATTAAGATTAGAAACGAGTTGCATACATTGAAAACATCTAACTGCAAAGCAAGGGATCTCTGTCTCTATGTATGTAGGTATGTGTGTGTGTTCCTCACATATCTCAGTACTCAGTACATATATTTCCCACTTGGCGGGTGTATTGCCGGGGACACAAGGACGTGCGGTGTCAAAGTTGGTGCAGCTTGGACATGTTCGATATGAATAAACAGCGTTGGACGAGTGGACACTTGACAAGAGCTTGTTCAAAATTCAGTTCATAGCTCAAAATTATGGATTTTAAACCAAGTTCATAGTCCTGAATATGAACTAGTTCACGTTAATTTTTTTCTGTTTTTTTCTTCTAAACTGGCCTGACGCTATGCCGTTTAATAAGTCCTTCAGACCTATTTTCAGCACCAGTTCCTGCACCACCAGGCTCAGGAAGGAAGACACTTTACCTCATACTTAGCTTACTCTTTTCCAAACGGTTGACATCGCTGCCTTCAGGGGCCTTCGAGGGCCTTCTGAGTCGAGCATGTCGTCCGCAGCTCATTGGCTATCGTGCATTTTTGCCTCTTGCTTCTAGATATAATAATATTACAATCAAACTCTTCTTCTCTTCGCGTGAAGATGAGCCGTTCTCGAAAACTCTGCAATCGGCACTTCCTTTTGACAACCAAGCGATGTGTCCATTAAAAAAAAGAAGTTAAGAAGCAGTCAGCTTTTTCAAAGCGGGCATGTGCTCCAAAAGGCCACACTCCAAACAGGCTCTGCACTAATAATTATAACACAACTTGTACACTCCCTGATTTCACTAGGCCCTGAAAATGTAGTTTTGAGAGAAAAACACATTCTCAAATCGTGACCAGTCATCCTACAAGAAAAATAGAATAATGCTTCAAAGCGTCTTTCCAGCTGAGATACTGTTATGTAACTCTCTCTATCTCTCACATACATTCTCCCTCTGGTTGCATTTTCTCTCCGCTCCTCTCTCCTTTACCCAAATAAATCCACACCTTCCAACCAATCAGAGCGCAGAATTATACTTGGCCATGATGTGACGCAAGCTAACTGTGTTTTACGTTATTTTATTCACAGTAAAACAGAGCAACGGAGGGGTGAGAAGGTTTGCCTCGTCTCACTCCTCAAAAAGAGACTATTGTCTTCAGGCGGTCACAGCCAAAGTAAATCTGTTTGCAGTCTTTCGGTTACTGTGGCAGAGATCAGCAACAAATCTGTATAAGTATTTTTTCATCAGCCGTGTAGAAAATGCAGAACCACAGGTCAAAGACTACTTTATAGGCTCTGAGACAAATGCTACATAAAAGTCGGCTTGCATCCACCTCCCTGAGTTACAATTATTTTTTTTTTTCACGTAAATCGGCCAACAGACTGTGCTAATGGGATTGATGTGGTTAAGGCCAAAGATATTGTCCAGGTTCCTAAATTACAGCAGCGTAAAAAGGGAGGGGGGTAGTAATGAATTAATATGGGCAAATCAAAACTACATCATCTCAAACACTGTTTGGATTTGTTTTATTTCTTTTTTCTAGAACTCAATGGTGCGCCTGTTGACCGCCAAGGAGCGAAACAAGGCTCGGTCGGTGTTCCTGGGTCTGGACCTGGATGAAGACGGCGCGATCACAAGAGCAGAATGCCGCCAGGCCCAGCAGTCCTGGTTCCACAAGCTCAACAAAGACTCGCAGTCTTGCAACGTGAGGTGAGTCCACCAAAAGAGGGGTCAGTGTATCCCAACAGGACATAGTCGACTCAAATGCAAAACCCGGAGCATTAGTTTCAACCCTTTGAGGAAAACACAAGTTTTTCATGTCTAGACTGAGATAAAAGGCCCGCATCTGTGTTCAAGTCTGGCAGGACTCTTTGGAGTAGTGAGGATCTCATCTGTATGCCGACTGTAGCTGGCAGAGGGGAGAAAAGGTTTAGCTGCTTGGGGAGTAGAGACAGTCAGGAAGAAGACTGCAAGATAACAAGCTGTGTTCTTTCCTCATTACTTTTCTTAGTCCGGTCGACATAATCCCCAGTACCAGTGTCCATTTCGATTGCTTTGTGGATGACTCGCATCTTTAACTTCCTAATATATTAAATGAGGAAATCAGTCTTTTGTGTTTCCAGCATCAGAGATGGACAAAAGAAAAGTTCAGTGGTAAAACCTGGGCTCAAACCTAGTTGAACTCAGAGTTTATAATTAAATACTAATATTGTTTTCGCACTATATCTTATATAGCTCATCATATATAATTAAGATTATATGTACATAACAGCGCAAAATTTGATCTTTTATGACTTTCTTAGAGCTGAATTTGTATCACATTTTGTACTCATCTGCATTTACATTCACTTACATTCACTGTCTCTGTCACCCCCAGTTATTTTAATTTTAATTTTATTTTTTACTTTTTATTTTAATTTTTTCTCTTTCTTTCTCTTTACCGTTCACTCCTCTGCACACCTCATATTTAAACACTCATGCCACTAACATACACTTTTAACTTAAACACACATGTCACTTTAACATAAACTCACATTAACGTATCTGTTGTCTGAGCACTTTCTTATCTTACACTTATTTAATACCCACTGCACTGTTGTTATCGTTATCGTTATCGTTATCGTTGATTGTTGATTGTTGTTTGTCTCGTCTAACGTCCCATGTCCATGTCCAATGTATGCACCTTCCGCCTCGTAAAATTCCTCGTTTGTGAAAACATTCCTGGCTAATAAACAGTTTCTGATTCTGATTCTGATTCTGTATTTTAAAACATGACTATTTTTAAGAAACTACTACCGCCAATAGAAATAATACGATAAATTCATAATTAATTATTTTATTTTATATTTGTTGCCATTTAAGCAGCTATAATAAATCCTTTTCTGTTATAAAACTGTATAAAATGGTAATGTGAAAAGGGTTTGCTATTAGCTGTGAACCGACAGAATTATCACTAAAGAGCCCCTCGGATTCAAAGGGCTTAATATTTAATTGTAGCTCATTATTTAGCCGTCTGGCTGCTACATTACCGTTTTGGTTCGGACTCACTGCTCCCATAACTAGCTGGTGAACATAATGAAGCATTTAGCAGCTGAAGTACCAGATATTTCCATCAGGTGTTGGTAGAGACCAAAAACAGAGCTAAAAGAGGGCAAATGTTGTACTTACATTCACCACGAGCCCAAATAATAGTAATGCTCCGTAACTGCTGGATGTGTAAATAAGCAACTGTCAGCAACTTAGAAGGTTGATGAAATGTCAATGTCGTGTTCGTGTGTTACCGCATTGCTAAGATGGAATGTTACTGCATCAGCATGCCATTTATTTTGTGAATCTACACTGACAAATTCTCTTTAAGGAGAAAGGCCTTAAATCCCAACCTGAACCAATTAACTAATGTATTTGGCCAAAGTGCTCGGACGTCCGATGAAGAGGGTAATGTGTACTGTCTGTCAACGAGGCATCAATACGGTAGCTTTTAGAATTGAACCTTTGCAAAGTAAATGTCCTTCACATCGACATTGATCAGGAACTTTAAATCACACTACAGCTATTGACTCTGCAAAACAGGAAACGTATGTTAGCTTTAGAGACGGATGAGGACAATTAAAGTGAATACAGGCATTCTTATACCACTGCGACATTTGCTGATTACATCATTTGCATACCATCACGCTTTTCTTCCAAGATGTCAAAAGGGAGGATAGTATCTCTACATCAAAACAGAATAAGAAAAAAATAAGAAAACACCCCACGTTATACTTTCAGCATAGATTATACATGAACTCAGGCATTTCAACAACCCTGTACGGTAGTTTTTCGCGCTGGTGGCATTTATATATAATTCAACGCGTCCTCTGGCGAGTTCAATGAAAACCCACAGCTATGACCCTTTGAGTATCTGCCTTGAATACAATTTCCCCAAGGTCACGCAGCACAAAGCTGGACTCGTCTACTTCCCTCTGGCTGTCGACACAATGCTCCTTCTTTGTCCCTCTGCACCTCTCAGCTCAAACACGAAAGAGCTGAAAGAATGGAAGGTCTTCGACTGGCGCACTGTCTGATGCAGAATGCAATCAATGCTCACGCCCGCACAACGCTGGCGGAGAAATTGATAAAAGGGGAATTTTAAATCATGTGTGGATTCAAAGTAGAAAAAAATCTTAAAGTAAATGGGGTCCAGTTTCCACGATCATACTACAAACACGAAACTAATGTGTTTCATTCAATCATGTATTCTGGGCTGCCACTCATGTCATGCACAAGGTGCCCGTCAGCTTGATGCTGAGCTAGACGGAATTCCTGCTTTTAATAAATTGTCACGTATTAGAGTGATGAAGCTGGTTGCTTTTGCTTTTCTCTTTGCCTGGAACTCACTTGAATTCGCCTCTTGAAGGAGACTCGGTACAGAGCGGTTTGCATTTTCGTTTTGGCTGAGATCGATAAAGGTTCCCATCCTCCCGACATGGCCACGAGGTCTGGACACAATAATTAAAACAAACCCTGAAACTAATGTGATTACAAATATTTTTGTTCATAGCAGATCAAAGGAGAGGCCAAATATAAAATGCATTTCCCGAAATAACGCAATCCGGTGCAACTCCACCGCAAAGTACAGCCTTGAAAATGAATCAACAGCTCTCTGACAAAAATCCAACATAATAACCTTCAAAAAAAGCTGTCCTCGCTGGATGATTATTGTACTGGATTGCATTATACAGCTGTTGTTTTTATAGTGTCCGTCCCTTGTAGTCTCTATTTCATTGGGTTAATATTATTTATGGCAGAAAATGCTATAAGGAATCCCACTCTATATTGCGCAATACATGGGATATACAAAATGATATAAAAGTGATATATATATATCATTTTATATATATATATATATATATATATATATATATATATATATATATATATATATATATATATATATATATATATATATATATATACTTGTATCCGTTTTTATACTCACAGACAGACCTCATCAGAGTAGTAATAAAAGGAAAATAAGCTCTGATGAGGTCACATGTGTTTGTACTGTGTGTGTGTGTGTGTGTGTGTGTGTGTGTGTGTGTGTGTGTGTGTGTGTGTGTGTGCTTGTTACTGCTTATAACACTGTTATAACACCTTTTTGTGCTGTCAAATCTCCTCTGCTGTACCATTTCCATCCCTCTCACCTATTCAACATGCGGCATTCCCCCACAGACTCATGGGACTCTGCTCTCCTATGAATTGTGGGTGAGTGTGACTCAGCACTGCACGGCTTGCCTCCTTTCTTCCTCACTTCAACACCCTCGATCACCCCTGCAACCCTCGAGTATTCTCAGACAGCCCCCACCGTTATGATTTTCATTCTGTAGATAACCCTTCACTGCAGAGACTACATTCAGCAATCAAAGATGGATGCATCCTTGAATGGAGTTTAACGAGCGGAGTGTGAGCCCTTCATATGATTAGGTCTTGTTATGCCGAGGCCTGGTTAAGATTCAGGCTGGCCTCTAATTATAGGGATCAAAAGAAAGCCTCTTGTTCTCGTCGGGGGAGCTTCGCTTTAAAAGCCTCACTTATCAACATAAGAGGACACTGTGGACCAAAGGGTGCGAGTGTGCACTGGGTCCACACATCACACGGAGATGCAATTTGTGTTCATTAGAAAGCAAATCAAAACCAAATGAGTCTGAAAACTCCCTTTGATTGCAGAATTATAGACCTTCACAAGCTACCGTCAAGGAGCCATCAGTCAGAAGGTTCATCAGAAGAGATTCTATCCGACTCTGAAAGATCTAAAAACTCGTGACTCGTGAAGTTGTGGAAGATGTCCGTCTCGGTTTCTAGTGTAATTGGGAAAGTGCCCTTGGCTTGCTCCATTTTGTTTCCTATAACACAATGTGTTTGATTTGGCATCAGAAAATCCACTCACATTGGGTGTGAAAATTAATTTAAAAAAAATTGTTTGTAGTTTGATTTGATGTCCACTTTCTGTCTTACCATTAGCTCAAATGGAGCATCGTCTCCTGAGGAATAAAAGCCAATAAGTTGACCTTGATTTTTTCACCATAATTTACCTGGGTGACGTCGATCCGACTTTTTCAGTCCCGATAGCGATGCCTGGGCTTTGGGTATCGTCCGATACCGAGTACCGATCCAATACCAGTGTTTAATTAATAAGATGTATGCCTCACTGTGTGGAAGACACTGGTGTTATTCTTTTAAGGCAACATCAGGCTTGACTTAAACATTGCTTTACTAACTTGTTCAAACAAAATGTATTAAATAAATACATAGATGATGTCGGATTCTCTTGGAATTTCAGACTTGGTGGAGGAAACAAGCCACTACCTCATGACCTCTGACAGACTGTAGTGGTCTTTTCTAATATTTCATATACTTCATACATCAACGTTATACAAATTAATCAAAAGATGAATTGCTGATTTAATTATCGATGAGACTGGAAACAGTGACGTAACCACATTATCATTTTTAAGGACTTGGCCAATGGACGAATCCGTTGGCGTAATTGCATTAAAACTATCCGGAATTACTGAATAACAATCAGAAATGTATACTGTAGGAGCAGAATTTTGTCCAGGAAATGTATACGAGCTCCACGCTACAAGATGAGGAAGAGATTATCACTCTGTCTCTACACTTTGTGGTTCCGGCTCCATTCTTAGTCGGCATGCAGCTCAGAACGCGATCCAAACATGAGGATTTGATGGACATTTATGGAAATTAAATTTGTTTTTCTGGAGCAGAGACTTGCGACTTTTGCTTTCCAATTTCTACAAAGTTGAAGATTACTGTTGGAGCAGCTGACGGCGGCACAGTCCAGACGAGACTTGTTGCCGTCTGTTCAAACTGGACCGAATTTTGTTGATTTTTATGCCATCTGATGGCTGTATTTTTAACACATAAACCAGTTCTACACAGTCTCATGGGCAAGATAACTCAGAAAGTAAAATCATTGGAACTTCAAACTTGAATCCTTCACACACATTACAGTGCTTTACAAGGTGTTACAAGTGGCGGCTTGTCTGCTTCTTCCTACAACTCGGATTCATCTAAATACAATGAATGACGTAATGGGTATTGGTGAGCCCAAAGAGGTAGTCAGTAGACTACCTCTTTGGGCTCACCAATACCCAATAAAAATAAGTTATATTTGAATGTAGGAATTACAAATGTGGATCATAAAATGTCCTTATCCACTAAAATCACTGTCGGTCTTCAGTTCGCATGGTGTGCATTTTCCTTACAAACACATTAATTCCCTTGTTCTTCCCTTTTTTACAGAGCAAGGACAAGTATTGTCTTTTCACTGTCTGTTCTTGTAGCCTTCTTTCTCACTGGTACTTCTCTGTCCTGTGCAGCATCAGCCATGTTGGTCCCATGTGCGAGAGCAGTCCGGCCAGCTCTGGCAGTGAAAGGAGCAAGACTGATGACAGCAGGTTCGTCCACTTGTATTCTAAATGTGTGTGTGATTCAGAAAATACAACTGTTAGAAATACTTAACAATATGACAGTCAAAGACAGGAAGTAGACGGAGTCACCATGGCGTTACCCGCTGGGTTGTTGACTGTGGTTTTGACGGCCTTTTTTATCGTCGCCATCTTGTTTTTTTGGTACCAGAGGGTGGAGCTAAGTACAATCAAAAGCAGAACAAGACATTTTTAGGGGACCAAAATGAACTTTCATGAACTGAAAAACAAACTGTAAAAGGGTTAAAGTTCTAAGACAAGGACATGTCCGTGGTACCTCAAAGCATACTCTTATTATTTATTCTTTTCTGAATGGGACGATAATTTAATAAACATCATGCTGTATTGAAGAAGTCTTGAAACCAAAAATTGGGACCATAAACTCATGTTCACAATGTTTACTGAAGTAATAAATCAAATGCGAATTAGGGTCTTTTTCTCAAACTTCAATCAAATCCGACATCATTTTGCAACTAGAGGAGTCGCCCCCTGATGGCCAGTAGAGATTATGTAGGTTGAAGACGCTTCCACCACCTGATTACAGCCTTACATTGAATACCAATTTGGTGACGCTTTCCTCTCACGGCTCTCACTTCTACAGGCTTCCCAGGCCTGCTTTCTCCCTTCAGCAGGGAAATTGACGTGAACTTGTTCACTCTATTAGAATAGGCCTTTTCCCCGCAGAGGTCCCCGCTGTTCAAAGACAGTACGCATTTCGTGGGGAGAAAAAGTGGGATTGATTTTTTGAACAAAACAACCTTGAAGACTGCAGCAGTGCGGACGGCGTCGACCTTCCTGCTTCAGGCTTCGCCGTCCTTCCAAATGAGGCTGGAACTCAGATTCAGAGTCACCAGATAACGAAGACACATGCTTTCTGGCATATCATGGCTTTTGAGACTTTTCTTCAAACCACACTACGAAATTTTGCAATAATCGCAGTTAATGCACCAGCACTTCAGGCAGCGACTACAGGGAACCACAATTAAAAGGAGAGCTACACAAGAGAGTCATATTAAGTTGAACGCTAATTAGCAGAACATGCAGACAGAGGTCTGAAAAACTGTTTTCATATATTCAAAGCAGCATGAGGCAAATTACAGGAGATCACAGGCCAAATAGTAAACTATGATATCACGTTTGCTGTGTTTCATTGTCAAGTGGTGTATGCTGTGTGGGGTAACACCTACATGTTTAGTACAGTTATCAATACTTATACACTTAAGAGACAACAATAAAGATCTGAACGTTTTTATTGTGGCCAAAAAATGCCAGGTGTTATCCTATATTTTTCTGATTGTCAAAAACTCCCTGAAAAGACAAAACCAACAATCTGTCTCTTCCTAACTTCCAGAATGGACCATTAATTTCTCTGAAAACATACATTTTTAAATAAAGGGTCCCTGATATTTGTGGTTTGAATACTAGCATGTGCCTCCTCCATTTTGTCTCTCTGATCAATAATTTACTAAGAATTTATGTGGGGGAGGGTGCCCCCTCCCCCACATCATTTCTTTGAACAGCTGGGCACTGTAGTTTTCAGCAAATATAACTCAAACCAGAGTAAACAATGCATTTTTATGGACAATTTCACCAGCGGATGAATACACGTTTGGTGCACTATATTGAGTATTTTGTAGGATTCACTCAAAATAAGCTCATAGTTATGAGGGAACCTCTCACCGAGTGCAACAGTGTGGCTCATTAACCACGTTTGCATTCACTAAATATCACATTATTAGCCCTTATTTAGAAAAAGACAATATTCCTAATAAGCTGTTTCCATGTCTAATGAAAATGTATACACTAATATTCCCGCTTACATGCAGCTGTGCATTTTCCGATTAGCGTAAAATGACCGGTGGCGGACTTGTGGCAGACACAGTCTCTCTCTTTAATTTCTTCAACCACCTTCTTAAAAAGATCGGCGTAACGATATGTGCACATATCCAAAAACCTATTCATATCCAAGTCCTTTATGATGTTTAGAAATAGTTGTGTTTCTCCTTCCGACCAGAAATCTGTGCTTTTCTTTTGGGCATGCATCTCTACTCCAGCTTTGCAAACGATTGCTAGCTTGTTTGGGTTCAACGCAGTGAGCATGTCGTACACAGGAAAGAGGCCGCATGTAGGAACACTATTGGGAAGCGTATTCCGAATTTGCTCGATACATGTCCAATAAATGCCAGAATAATATCGGCATATCCCACATGGCTTACGCAGAAAATGCTCAGTTCTGAATAAGGCCTAATGCCGAATATCGAAACGGAATATGATGTTTTACATGATCCATATAAAATTTTGAATATTGTCATATTCTGAATAGTAGTGGAATATGGAATATGTGCATGTAAACGTAGTCACTATGTTTTTAATAGTTTTGGGGCTTTGGATACAGATGGCATACTTGATAGTAGATTCAATTCATTGTTTATCTTTGGTCTTTTTCCTCTTTAGACATTAAGCAACATATTGAAACTACAAACTACAGTTAAACTAAAGAGCCTTTTCTCTGTTGTTGTTCTGCTGTTGTTGTAAATGACTCAACACTCTCCTCACCCAACAGGCCAGTGACCTGGGTGGACTTTTTAAAGGAGAGTGCCATCTACCTATTGGCTGCGCGGCCCAATAGTTCTGCCATGCACATCCGTGTGCCTCTATAGTCCAGGATCCTCCACTGCACCCCAGCAGAGAGAGAGAGAGAGAGAGAGAGAGAGAGAGAGAGAGAGGGAAAGAGAGAGAGAAAGAGAGAAAGAGAGAGAGAGTACCCTGTAGTCTACAGACGAGCAGAGGAAGATAAGACACGTTTGTGTGACACGCGGAGGGCCACTGATGAACTGGATGGAGCACCGAGAGACAGCGGATCAAGGCATCGACGGAAACCTCTCCCTCCTCTGCGTCACCCCCAACCCCACGACACCCGACAACGCACGAAGACTGCAGCCGTCACAGGTCCACGACTCCAACGAAATACTTCTGACAAGCGTGAGAGCTGAAAAAAAGGACGGAGGAAGAGAACAACCCACCCACGACTGCTTTGCAGGCCGATTCATTGAGTAGAGCGATCTATTAAGTGACATATGCCACACACTGTTTGGCCCTCCAGCTGCATAACACACCTCTCCATGCGGGTATGCGTCAGCGTGACAGGCTGTTGCTGTTTCAAGCGTTCATTTCTTTCGGGCCTCATCGTGCCCTAATAATAGTTCCCTGCTGCTGTAAAGGATCTGTGTTATTCACCGTCAAAATTGTTAATCACACAACTCAAGAGGCACGCGCAAATTCATTATTGGTAGTGTTTCACGAGTGAATCGACTTCTGGGGTGGAGATTAACCAATACAACCCACCCGCAACTGCCATTCTCAGAACGTATACCAAAACAGGAATGAAAAGCTGTCCGCGTACCTGATATTATATGAAGAACTGCTATTCACGCCGGTATAAATTATTATTATTATTATGCATCAAAATAAAGCTGTATTTATTCCTGTATCCTCCGATGTATCCTCTGTTTATCCCTCATCCAAGAGTCTATGTTCTTCCGAAGTACTAACCGTGAAAAAATACATAAAAAAGGGACGTGAACGTTACGGAAAGCTAAAGACGTGCACATACTGCCATATAGTACATGTTGTTCCCGTTGCGCTCAGAGCTGCACTTTGTCAAGGTGGGAACATCCGGCCTCCTCTTGTGGGAACGAGGATGCGGATGTTTGCTGTGTGACATGATCACTGTCAGGACGAATGCTGAAAGACAATGGGAAATCTGGCGCAAGCGTTTGTCCTTTGTTAAAACAAGAAGCACTGTTAAAAAAAAAGAAAGAAAAAAAAACATGTTAATGGGAAATTGTGGTGGGGATTCTATAATGTTACAGGTTATACAACAATTTAAAAATGCACATGAAAACTGCCCGTAGAATCACTGGAAACGTGCTGTAACCAGTAGAACTTCATGTATTGTTTATGCCATGTAATGACGGGTCTATGTCCTCTTAGTCAATAAAGTATGGTTATGACGTGAACCTTGATCGTCTGAGGGATGTGTCGCAGTGCTGAAATAAAATGCATGGCATTTACGCTCCTTGAGAATCTTGGGTTGGTTTCTTTTCTCCTTTTTGTTAAACTCCAATGCCAACCAGAAACAAACATTTACCAAGGATAGCACAATATTAATACGATATTTTTCCACAAACAATACATGTGAACATCTGGCAAATGTGTGTAAGATTACATATAAAATATTCACATTGCTGTTTAATTCAATAGCTAATTACTATGTGTATGGAATCATTCATTGGGAATGAATTGAAATGAATTATTGCCCAGTATTCTCCTACATATGATACTTTATTATTTACACACATGCAGATAATAAGGTGTTGTATTTAGACCTCTCATGATCTCTTAGTTTTTTTTTCCTTATTTCTTTGCTTTTATGTATAAGGGCTATCTACTTATCTACTGCTTAGCATTATAATCATATGGGAACCAAAGCTATTCTGTTTTTTCTTCTTCTTATACTGTTTATTACAAAATAAAGGACGGGCCCTAATGTTCTCTAATAATATAAAAAAAGCTAAATTAGTTTTTTATATTCTTATATTTTATTTTGAGTCCATCTTTGCTTTAGGACATTTTTGCAAATGATAGAAACAGAACAAATCAGTCAAACCTTTAGTGTTCTCCTGACAGCATCTTGACAGACAGACAGAAATATAAACACCTCAAAACCACTTCTGTGGTTTCCGTTACAGAACCACATGTTACCATGATGACACACACACACGGCTGTCACGGCTGGTAAATATAGGTACAAATGTACAAAAAAAGAACAGCCACAACTGATTGTTTGTTGAAGCCATCGCTTGTGCTGATATTGTCGATGGTTTCCAGGTAACAACGGATGGCCCGAGGCGCTCAGTTTTGCACCTCGTGGTTTATGATACGACGGCTGAATGAGCTGCCCATCTGCAACCGGTAGAGGGGATGTGTTGGATCCTGTCCTTCCAGTCCAGGCATTGTAGCGTCGGCCATGTTTGTAGTCATCATATGCATCGTTAAGCTGATAGCTGATAACATCTGCTGCTATCGGGCTCCATTTCAGTCACGAGGAAAGAAAAAGCCTGCTTTTGTTTAATTTGGTCAATTTTATTCTTTTTCAAGTATGACAACGAATTTTGAGAAAGTTTTGAGGTTCCTGGGCATCAGCATCTCAGAGGACCTGTCACGGCCATCACACACACACACACACACACACACACACACACACACACACACACACACACACACACACACACACACACACACACACACACACACACACACACACACACACACACACACACACACACAAAAAGGCTCAGCAAAGGCTTAACTTCTTAAGAGGCCAAAACCCCCATGCCAAGTCATTGTCAACTTTTGTAGAGGAGCAATAGAAAGGCGCCCTGACCGTAAACACAACAAATATGTCGCGGGGCGCCCACGACACCGTTGGTACCCATCTATGAGCCCAAAGGATGCCTCAAGCCGGTGCCTCTCCCATCCACAGCCTGTTCACCCTGCTGCCATCTGGCAAGAGATGCAGAGGTATCCGCTGCCGAACAGAATACAGAGCAGCTCCTGCCCTCAGGCTGCGAGACTCCTCACATCCATCACATCCTCTGCAAGCTCTTCCCATGACGCGTGTTCTGTACGTTGCGCTGCATCATTGGTCTCTACTTGTAAATATCATTTGGATTTCCTGCTATTGTTTCATTCTATTCTGATTGAAAATAGTTCAATACGACTAATGAGAATAAAGCTGAACTGTGAACCTTGTACTGCCACCGTTATAATAGTCGGATGCATTTGTTCCATGCTAGACTGGAAAGCTTGACAGGCGTAGCAACTGTAACTCTGGGTTCGGGGGCATGCATTAGAAATCGGACGATTACATTGGCAATAGAGTTGCGTTGAATTTAAATTAGAATGCAGCCGTCTGGTTATCAGCTCCATCAGCCCTCTGCTCAATGTTCCAAGTGGATGGAGCAGAAAAGACAATACTGCCACTTCATCCAGTGTCCATTACACATTCCACAGAGGGCACAGGGCTTGCCTTACTCACACAGTCACAAAGCACTCGCCGTACGTTTGAGATTGAATGTCAAGAGGGTCGTAGCACAGTCAGAGCGGACAGGAGCTGATTGATTGCTAGAGCTTACATCAAGGAGACAGCTCTTAGAGGCACCTTTCACCTGACCACAATACAAAGGAAGAGGATCTCATACCGCCAAGAGGACACCTTTTCACTAGGGGGGTTCGCCAGAGAGAGGTGGACAAAAACGGGAAGACGGAATACAGAAACTTAATCAAAGCTTTTTTTTTTATCCGTCGACTGAGGTCTCAATGAGGACAGACTCCACATGTTTTCTGTAAAAAACTGTTTCCTCTTTTCTCTGTATATTCTCTGTATTTTCTCTGTGTTTTCTCACATCCTGTATTAAAGCCTATGTGTGGATACGTATCTTCAATCCTCCATACCTTCAACTAACTACGATGTAAACACACCTGCCTCCCGACAGAGTGCTGCAGGAATGAGTCCTTGAACCTGGAAATGAGTCAGCATTTTTGTCAATGTTTTTTTTTTTAAGTATAGATACTCCTCTGGTGAACTTTGAAGCTTTTATGTGTCTTAAAAAAGGCAATAACACATAAACTAGTTGGCCTTCACACCCACGTTGTCTATACTCGTACTCATACAACCGTGCTGTAGTTTGTTTACAGCCAACATTAGCTTTTACTTCTGCCAATTGCATTCATGTTTACAAGACCATAAAATGAGCGTTCATTTATGGAGATTATCTTGCTGAAAAACGTGTCAGTATCGTTAAACTTGTGTGTGCCACAGAGCTTATTTTCTGCAACAATCGAAAATCCAATAGAAAACCTCCATTGGCTTTTTGTAGAACCAGTGTGATGCTAAGTTGCAGGGATGGTCTACAAACGTACCTCGTCCCTGCACTCTGCTACTAATCCACACGAGGTGGGAGGGTGCGGTAGATGGGTCAAGCAAACACAGGACTTTCATCCGGGAGACCTCTGTTTTTGTCCTGCGCAAAACTAATTTTCGAATTTGCAAAGAATTTTCTCGGCAGTCTTTTAGTCAAGTGAGTCGTTTGTCCCTCATTTGTCACGTGAGGTGTTCGTCAAGTCATGTCCACCACGCTGTTTTCCTCAACCGAACCAAGTGATTTTGTTCCCTAAACTTCCTGTGATGGCGTAAGTTACATTTGAAAAGACCCTCTGCGAGTAACAAGTGTTTGTTGACACGCCTTCCCTGACGCTAAAGGGCATCATAGAGCGTCATAGTTTGAAGTTTAGGAGCACTGAACAAGCTTGGGTATTTCACGCAATGGGGAGAGAATGTGTTGCCTATGTATGATGTATAAAACAATCGTATGCTTCTATTCAGGAGAGGCATATACCCGCGTTATGCTTCTATTCAGGAAGACCTAAAGTGGTTAAAACCGATTGTCTTTTGATGATTCAGCCACAACAATAAAGGCTTATTTAATATTGCAATCCTCGTTGTTACTTGTTCTTATATTTAGCAGTGCCTGGATTGCCTTCCGGTTCGTCCTAACTCTGTTAGTAGTCAGGCAATAGAGTTATTAAGGCTCTTCTGCCTCGTAGCTTAATGTCTTACGTTTTTCATCCGTCAGTAAAACTAAAGAACTAAAATGTCAGAAGCATCTCCGTAAATGTTAAACCGAAGGTCGCACAGTAAGGATGGAAGAGAGAACAACACGAGACGGACAGAGACAAATCCGGAAAGAGAGATGAAAGGACACAAAGAATGCTAGAGAGTGTGTGTGGGAGGGAAATCATTTAGATGAGGATCTTATGTAATTGTTTCATAACAGATTCAATCATGGCGTTCTTGACTGGGCTAATTGTTGCATTAAATGCTGGGTCGAATGGGAAACTTGAGCTCTGAATTAGTCCAAGGTTGTCCCACCCAAGTAGCCTCACAAATTACCGGGCTAATGAGATTGTTTAAAAGCCCTGTGATGCAGCCTTCATGCCATTTGGGATATTCAATTTAGGATCAAGTCTTTATGCCCACTTACTCTTTATCTCCCCCCGAAAAAACTCCTGCCACACTTTACAGGGTTGAAACAAAAAGTTGAAAAGGGTTGAAATAAAGATTAAAGGCCGCGGTTTAAGCTATAAGTACAGCAGCACATAAAGCAGTGAGCATCATAAAAATTTATCTGTTTCATGTTCATAAAATAGTGAGTGTACAAATATAAAGAACATATGAGAACATATTTTCTCTCCAGTCTTAAACAAATGAATACATTTGCCAATGTGGTTAGCCAATTGTGTGTTGTATTCATTCAATCACAAGCTGGTCGGTGCAGACACACACTTTACTTTCGAGTACAGACGTTTCTGAAAGAGTTTTTCAGTGCACGTTGAAACCATTTGCAAAATCTATTTTATACTCGCTTGTACGTGTTTTGACAAGGTTTAAAGACAACTCTGTCTTTGATAAAAGAGTGAAATTGAACCTCGGACAGCTTTAACCTCAGAGGTATTGATTGCATCAAAAGAGCGTTCTCATATTGTGTACAACAGAGTTTTACACAGACAGGTAGCTCAGCTGCACCGGTGCGTGTGACTCAGTTTGATGGAGCCGTCAGTGGAACCATCCATTCAACAAAGTTGTTCCAGTTAATTTAAATTTAGCAGACCAAAGCAAATTTTGACAAGTTGTAAGACCAGCTGAACGATCAAGCTTTCATGCATAAAAGTGTGAAACGCATGTTTTCAGGATTTTACCTGAAGGGTGAGGCTGGCAATATTCTGTTTTTTTTTTAGTGGTGAACAAATCCCATTATGAGACCAAAACCAACAACAAATGTATCCTAAAGTTTAGTCAAACATACATTGTTTTGCTGTTATTAATACTCGGGAGAGCACTGAATGTTCCTCAAAAAATAGTCCAAAAGAAATTCGCAATTAACAGCAGTGCGTACAATAAAAACAATTGACTGAGTCTTTTTAAAATAGGAAACGACCATGTTTAATACGCTATATTTTGGTAGGAACCAATGAGCCTTGGCTACAGACACGGAAGGGAAGTCAGACAACATTGTTATTGGTTTTCATGAAACCTTTGGATATTATGCCCACATTAAAGCCTAGAAAAGAAGATTTTGTGTTCTATAACCTTTTGAAAACCAAGGCTCATATAATGAAACCTTTGGGTATTATGCCCACATTAAAGCCTAGAAAAGAAGATTTTGTGTTCTATAATGTTCAAATTTCAGCACTTTAAAATGTTTCACAAAAATTGCATCAACACAAGTGTGTCACGTGTGTTGCATCGGGCAAAGATTCCGTGTCTGTAAAAGTTGCCAAAGCAACAATTGTGTGAGTTTGTGAGTCATCGCCCCCTCCCATGTGTAACCCAGAGCAACTCAGAATAAAAGGTTATCTGGCTTGTCCGACAGAGAGTCCATCAGGAGCCGTGGCTGCTGCTGCTGCTGCTGCTGCTGCTGTGTGATGGCTTCACTCAGCAGGAATGAGTAGTGGTAAACAACAGTGGTGGTGTGGTCACGGCTCGGGTGAAGTGGAGACGCGGCGAAATGTCAGCCCATCACTCACATCTGCAGAGTTCATCGTCAGGTCTTATGGCCACTGCAGGATTTCTAATGAGTTCTCCCAGTTTGGGATTCATTTTAAGGCGTTATGGGTTTTGGGGGAGGGAGATTCTATCAAAGCTGACAATCAATCAGTGTTGGTATAGGAAGAAGGAAATGGTCCTAAATTATGTAATAATGGTAATACTGATAAAACTGATTTTCAACACATAACAACAAAAACTAACAACACACCACACCATCTCCCAGGTCCAGTTTTAGATCCACCTCCGTTCGCAAGCAAAGACATCACAGCCCACCTCCAAACCAAACAGGCCAACTTCTTCCTCGGAGCCCACTCGGCCTCCTCAGCGTGGCGCCAGATCTACAGCCACAGCCGTCTGGCTCACAGGACGGCCTCCTAGCAGGCCCCTCTTTGATTCTTTTTTTGTCCGTCTTTGTTGTTCCCAATTGTTTTAAAGTGTTGCACAGGTCACCTGATTAATTAAGATTATACACTATTTCTAGTGGGTGTATTTGATACATACCCCTTAAAGTGCATCACTTTTTACAGAAAATATTATTTTAAATTATAATATATATATTTTTTGTAACCTACATTAGAAAGTAAGGCTCACCCTTTTATCAGCCCACTGCAGACTGAGTTTTACATTGCCGCTGGGCTCACGTCGCCATCTAGTGGTGAAAACATGACATTACAGCACAGAGGGCTACGTCTTTTAAAATATTATCATGATAAAAAAAATACTAAACACTGACACAGATATGTATTATTGAAACAGTAATAAGTGCATGTATGTTTGTGTGTGTGTGTGTGTGTGTGCGATTATTCAGACGTTTTTAAATCAAGTGTATCCCAAATAAATGTCTGATCTACTGCGCGTGCGCGAACTGATAAGGGGGGCGGGTTTGTTTAGCATGACCAAATGTTTTGTTTTCTTGCCTTCACAAATGGGTCAGATGAGCTAACACGGACGCGGACACCGACGACGGCAGACGCTTGTCAGGTAAAACTAATAAATGCATTTTTTTTTGTAAAGCAACGCGCATGTCTGCGTATAGAGGCGGTGCGTTCACGGGTTGAATCTCCCTCGCTTCCATGTAACTAGCAGCCCCGGGTAGCAGCGCGGGTCGGGTTGTGAGGACGTCCAACCGGGTACGCAGCACACCGAGGCTAGCCGCTAAATACCCGCCGTGCAGTACATACGGGCGGTTCCTACTCTTAATTCTACAAGAAATAGCTCGTAATGGAGCTCGTTTTCTTGCACGTTGTGTTTAAAAACACGAGCTAACGTCACGTTGGCTAATGTCATTTTGACGCGAAGTCGGGAAAGAACTCAAACTCCCATCATCACCAGAAACCTGATCTGGTCAGAGCACAACTCTGGATATCGACTTCTATTGGCAGCCGTTAACTAGATAGCGGGTGGTGTAACGGGTCGTTAATGATCATTGTGATGCGTTCAGGTGCCGTTCGGTGAAAATGAGTGTTGGGTGAATGTAAATTCGAACGGTGTCAGGACGTGTTCGCGTGTAATCTCGTAACATGTAGAGTTGGTGAGAAACTTGAATAAATTCACTTGTTTGAAGGAGATGTTTTCACAGCAACTTAAATAGATATTAGAGATGAATTATGACCTGTTTGCAGAAAATCAAACATCATTAAAACTACAAAAGTTTGTTTTAAAATCAATGAAAGTACAATCTTTTATGTCATATCATTTGAATTGTGTGAAAACACCAAATGACAATAACAAAGTAAAAGGAATTTGACTGAAATGATGTTTTGGACTGTGGCGATAAAGCCTGGAGCCTTGTAGACAAGCTGCATAATCAAACAACAGGATATGTATCTGCCAATATGGATCTGCAAATGGTATAGGCGGCAAAACAAAAGCGATCTCTAAAGGTTGCATTTGCTCCTGTTTTCTTTTGCGCTGATCCAATCTGTGACTCTGATCCATGACGCGAACCGCAGCGTGAGTTTTATGATCCGTTGCACCACTTGTAACTTACCCAAGTTTATTAAAATATAAGATCTCGCAGTAAACTGTTGATACTTTTTGTTTTGACCAGACACTGACCGTAAACCCACTCGGTTTCCTCTCGACTCGAAGCATCCTGGTAATAGGTGATCCATTGCTGTAAATGCCTTTCAGCCACACCTGTGTTGTGTTGTTGTCAAGGTCATGTTGCCATTGCTGGCTTCTGCAACCGGCACTGCATTCGTACCATCATGAAGCACTGCCATGGAGAAGTAAAACAACAGATGACAGCCAGTTAGTGTTGATTGTGAGGTTTCTGGTCTCTGCAAGTAAACGTTATACTGTCGTGAAACTAAGAAAAAAGAAATACAAATAAAATGAACACATTGTTATTGAGCGTTGAAAATGTAGTAATAGTAAATGTGACATGGAGTAAGTAGCGTATCCAACAAAACCCTTGAAAGAAAAAAGGTATCATGCTGAACAAAATGTTCCCAGCTGCATGGATTGTTTTATGAGCATGCAGTGTGTTTATGAAGCCACATTGTGCACCGCCGTCAGCTGTCGGGTGATGAGGTGTTGTGTATAAAGTGCCTCTCTCTGAAGTGGAGCAAATTCTAGGCCTGTCAAGTCCTTCTCAAATGGTTCTGACCCGCTGCTGCTTGTAATTTGCTGCACGTTTGCGTTAGCTTATTCTGCTGAAGCACATAGTAAATCATTCTAGATAGGAGCGTTAGCGCCTCCGGGTGTAATTTTTTATTTTATTTTATCTTTCTCATTTGAGCGATGAGGTCTTAAAATGCAACTTTTGTCGCCAGCACTCCGGCGGCAGCTATTAATGATTAATTACCATTTTATTTTAAAGGGAAAAAAAAGTCTTCTAAACTGCTGGCCGGCTTTATTTTTTTTTTATTTTTTTTGACCTCACAGTGACCTTGTACAAGAAAACACAGCCATGGGGAATACGAGCAGCGAGAGGGCCGCCATGGGCCACGGGGAGAAGGGTCAGCGGCGGGACAGCCGGGGTGCCAAAGAGGGAGGGGGGCCCAAAATCCTGATGGACAGCCCCGAGGATGCAGATATATTTCACGGCGAGGACATGAAGGTACGTCGCGCCGCTGCCTCGGAGACGGGGTGGCCGTGTCCATTTTGCACCCGGGGGGAATTAATGGCGGGTGCTCGACGCTTGTTTTAGGCTCCTCTGGATAAAGAAGAGTTCCTTGCGTGGCAGCAAGACTTGGACGTCGATGACAAAGCGCCAACTCTGGACCGGCCGACAGTCTTTCGCTGGACCGGGGATGGCAAGGACGTCTTCCTCTCGGGATCCTTCAACAACTGGGTCAACAAGATTCCTCTCATACGAAGGTGAGAGGGGGGAGGGGCGTGTTGTAATTCTATATTAATGAGTAGTTTTTCAATGCAAGTGTGCCAGTGCTAGCTACAGAGCTAATTTTCATCTGTAGTTTCTGAGCAGGTTATTATAATTTTGTTCCTCAATAGGAGGACTGTTGTTATGGGGAAATAATTAGCCTTTTCTCATTCAAGCTAATACCATTCAAGTGAAAATATGAAGATTGTTTTTCCATGATAACACCTGGTTAATTTATACATGAAAACGGGGTGAATTGACACCTCCAAACTTTCCCTACACCTCTAATTGCACGACAGTCATTTTCTAGACCCGCGTTAATGAGTTGTTCATTCATATCATCATTTATTAATGAGGCTGAACGACGTGTTGTGTTAACTTGATTTGTGTGCGCTGAACGTTTCCCCCTTTTTGTCGTCCGTGTCAAAGTCAGAACACCTTTGTGGCCATCGTTGATCTGCCAGAAGGGGAGCACCAGTACAAGTTCTACGTGGATGGCCAGTGGACCCACGACCCAGCGGAGGCGAGTATTACTTTATTGAATCGTACCGGATTCATGAGGCAGTGGGTTCGAGTAATACCAGTACATAACCTCGGCAAGTGTCGATTTGTTTTTAATTCTGCCTGCAAGCAGTGGCATCCGTTCTACGTTAAATAACAGGAATGATCACGTTTCCCCGTACAAATAGGAAAATGATTCATTGTCCAGTGTTTTGAGAGACCGAGTTTTAAGTCTCGCTTGTGTCACTAGAAGTCTCCTGTAACCTGCATGTAAAGCCGCTTGTTGTTTACTTTAAAACAACGATTATTTATTATATCAAATTATAAATGGCGTCTGGCGTGGTTTTATATGTCCGCGCTTCAAGTTGTGAATTGTCGTTGTCTCTCGTTTCCTCGCAGCCGGTCGTGACCAGTCAGCTGGGGACGGTCAACAACATCATCCAGGTGAGGAAGACGGACTTCGAGGTGTTCGACGCTCTCATGGTGGACTCGCAGAAATGCTCCGACATGTCAGGTGAGTGCTGGACGAGCTCTGTTCGACTCTGTGATGGGCGGGGCCATCACAGAAGACATTTTCTTTTAACTATTATTTTTGAAATGTTTAGTCACAATGTCAAAGGCACTTTTATTTAAAGTGATTTGAATCATGCACCATGATCTTCAAGTGAATTAAGAGGTTCCAACTTAATTGGAAGAATTTAAAAATGACAATGTTTGGTCATGTTATCTCCCCTCCCTCTACCCCCCTAATCAGACTTCTCCAGCTCTCCTCCCGGGCCGTATCATCAGGACGCATATGTTCCTAAACAGGAAGAGAAGATTAAGTCTCCACCCATCCTCCCACCTCACCTGCTACAGGTCATCCTCAACAAAGACACTGGGATTTCTGTAAGTAGCTGTGAGGCAGTTTAATGAGTCTTAGACCCAATTATTTGCATTGTGGATTTTGCTGAAATAATCAAACAAATGTTGCGCTTTATCCATCACATCCTTGTGATGCATTAACTGGAAATATGGTCACGTTTTTGAGAATCAACGGTTCTGCCATAGACCTTTTTTGTCGAGCATCAAACAACGTCTCGACTCAGTAGTTGATCAAGTAAATCTGTAAAAATGGAGACGAGCAATGTATCCAAAGGACCTACATTCTACAGTAGGAACGTGGAAATGGAAAACATGAATGTTGCACATGCAGAGATAAAGAAAGTCTCCTTTCCCCCCCCCCCTGTTTCTTTTCATATCCAGTGTGACCCTGCACTACTGCCAGAACCCAACCACGTCATGCTCAACCACCTCTACGCTCTTTCCATTAAGGTACAAATAAATAAATCAAGCTGACTCAGTCACACCAAAGAAAACCAAATGTTTTTAGTGTCAAGTGTTTCAGCTGAAAATGTGACAGAACATCTCTGTGGTGCCGCTTGAGGAAGGACCAGCTTTATTGGTGTTTTGAGTAGAAACTGTGAAAGCGGGAGCTGCTGCAGCTGTTAGCGAGCTTTGCACATTGCTTGCGCAGCAGATTGTATCTATGGATGATAAAGCTGCTGAAGAGAAGAGCTGAAGGACGGATGCTCGCCCTTTTTTTTTTAATTTATTTTTTACAGGAAAAACAAACTTAACATCCATGCCAATATATAAATACCAACAATGGTGCCAAACAAAATACTGTCGGTGTTTTAACTTATTGACATATCGGAAGGTTATCTCGGAGGCACAAGCCTCTCTTATGAAAACGTAGTAGCGGTCGACATTTCCACCGCGTCGCTGTTGATGGGGGATTAGCGAGCGGAGCGGGTTTAGATAAGTGGGCGGGCCCTGCATGCTGATGACCGATAACATTGTTCCCGTCGGCCCACACGCAACACGGCTGTAAGCATTCATTGTTTCTGATGAGTTTCTTTTTTTAAGTTTAATGATTATTTTTTCTTCTTCCTCGTTAACTTGTTCTCTCCGGTCACAGGATGGAGTGATGGTGCTCAGCGCGACACATCGCTACAAGAAGAAGTATGTCACCACGTTGCTCTACAAGCCCATCTGATTGAAGACTTTTTTTTTTTTTTTAATCCGAGTGTGTACACCTGTACACCGAGTGTACAAAACATCAGCTCCACTTGTTCTTTCCGTTACGTAGAGGCAGCAGGGGAATTATTTTGGGGGGGGTCCTGGATGGGAATCCTGGATGAAGCGAAAGGCTACAAATAGCTCGGAGATTCTATTTTGTACACTCTTTGTGTGTCCAGTTGTTGTGCACATCTGTGCAGGATGATAAATGTCGCTCGGTCATTCCAATCCCACATAACCTGCCTTTACCTGTTCACTGATTGCCCTCTGTAGGTGTCGGCAACGCTGTCTTTGCTTCGTAGACGTAGATAGGCAGTAATAATGGAGGTTGGACATTTTGTGACGACCAGAAATGTAATGAGGAGTAGGGCTGGGCCATGTGGAGAATAATAATCAGTAATGTGGATAAACCTAGGACTGAGTGAGCAAAGGTAACCTTTATAATGTCATGCAGCCTTTACAACCAGGAAAAAAGGCAACACTCGCGCCACATCACAATATCCAAAATCTAAGAGTCTCATGTCACGATATTGAAAAAAGTAAGAAATCCATATATTGCCCAGCCCTACTGGTAACGCTGGGAAAACGGGACTGAAAGCCCTCCGATCCACGAGGTCGCTGCGGTGAGAGGAGGGAATGCACTGCAAGTAGTTCTCCACTGTTCTTGAGAACATGTTGAGTTATATTTACTGACAAAACGCACATATTATCATTTGTGAGAATATTCAGTTATGTTTTTTTTTTTTTTTTTTTCTACTGTGGTTTGTTGTCAGCTTCTATAGTTGGTTGCAGTGTTGTGGTCAATATTTACACGAGAGCAGCTTCTTAGTTTAGACCGAAACCATAATTTATTTTTCTTTGATTAATTTTGTTTTAAAAAAAAGAAAGAAACTTTATTAGCTTTGCACTATGAGAACACGCGTTTATTGTTAGTGTAGAATATGCATACAGTGTATGTACACTTGCAGCACGACAATGCATCAGAGGGACAGCGCTGACCCGTCTGAACTGGTCTCCAAGACGAATCACATTGAAATGCATTCCAGATAGTTGCACGGCATCATCACTTTGTGCCATGGAACGTTGCCAATCTTTTAATAGCAGCGCCACTTTCAGATGGATTGAGGGGGGGGGGAAAAGACTTGACTTAAATATTGAAGCTATTTTGACAAAGTAAGACATGTGACCAAGAGTTACTTGAAGAATCATGATTCGGGAGCCAGAATGGGATCATGTAGGATTTGTTGATGGTCTGTGTGTGTGTGTGTGTGTGTGTGTGTGTTTGATGAAGTCTGGACTGTGTTTGGAAAGAAAAGGCCGTAGCATCTACTTGCATCAATGCATCATTGGTGGAATTGGAATTATCAAATGAGAGCATGTTAATTATTTTCCTTCTCTGGGCCGGTGGAGGCTGACAATCTCTTCAGTAAAGATCTCGTTTTGTTTGACTGCTGTTGTCAAAGATAGCGTGGTGATAATGTATTGATGCGAAAATGCGAGACGTTCAAATAAAGAGTATCATAAATGTCGTCAACCCTTTGAACCATGCTGTTGTGTCCATCTTTTATTATTTCCCTAATTTTGAGAGATATTTGTATTAAAGATTAAGTTCCAAATTCACATGCGGTTTGTTTGTTTGTTTTTGTTTTTGAGCACACATAACAAAACATTTCAGCTGATTGGCAAGGAGCTTAGAACCTGCTCCTAACCACAAAATACTGAAATGGGGAAAAAAAGCCTCTTAAATTATAATAAACATGCCTCTTCATTAATCAACAACAGCCTCTTCGATAATAAGCAAATGTGTGTATGAAGAGAGTTTCATTTAAATTAAACCAATAAACAAAATAAAGCCTTCAGGAATGATAAATCATTAGACAAGCGCTTTCAATCAGGAAAGTTAAGACTCCAAAGAAGTCTAAAAAGGGCCCAAAGACCACAGTTTATCCATTTAATTGGTTAAAATAATGTTTTCATTACATCCACCCGCCTCTTTTAAGCCCTGAAGAGAGCCGTCCAGTGGTGTATAGTAACGAAGTAGAAATACTTCGTTACTGTACTTAAGTAGTTTTTGGGGATATCTGTACTCTACTTTACTATTTATATTTCTGTTTACTTTTACTTTTACTTCACTACATTTTGCAAAGAAAAATGATACTTTTACTCCGATACATTTCTCCTGAAACCTTCGTTACTCGCTACAAAATCAAATCTATCTTTAGAAAAAAACAAAAACATCGGGGACTGTGGTGGAACACAGACTCCACCAAGCAGGTTTTGCGAATCACAATGTTTTGCATTTTCCCTCTACATCCTCTAGTCCAGCGCTCCCAAACCTTTATGCGTCACGGACCGGTTACGTGAAGACAATATTTTCACAGACCGGGTCCGACCTCGGAGAGACAGGAGACAACGACACCTGACGTGTGTTCGTTATGTCCAGTCTACTCCTAACTAAACCTTTAGTCCAGTCTACTGACTCTACTGCTAACTAAACCTTTAGTCCAGTCTACTGACTCTACTGCTAACTAAACCTTTAGTCCAGTCTACTGACTCTACTGCTAACTAAACCTTTAGTCCAGTCTACTGACTCTACTGCTAACTAAACCTTTAGTCCAGTCTACTGCTTAACTTATAACGCGCTGCACAAAGACAGGATGTTGGAATGGAAGCAGGTTTTCATGCTTTTTTGGCGATCTCAGGATACTCTGCCTTGGTTTCCAGATCACCGACAGAGTTGTAACAGACTTACGTTTCATTTTTAGAGTAAGGTAACATCTTGACATGTGTCAATAGATTCCGTCT
Source organism: Myoxocephalus aenaeus (assembly GCA_038501785.1). Taxonomy (NCBI): domain Eukaryota; kingdom Metazoa; phylum Chordata; class Actinopteri; order Perciformes; family Cottidae; genus Myoxocephalus; species Myoxocephalus aenaeus. The sequence continues at coordinate 4,888,190 of JBAMJR010000059.1, read as the reverse complement.
GAGGTTACCACAGACGGATGTATGCGGTCATTTTTCACAATAAAACATCTTTCCGGCCTTGATTTTTTTTTATTTAATTGAAATGTTTCATTCATTCTTTCTGTGGCCCGGTACCAAGAGACCCACAGACCGGTACCAAGAGACCCACAGACCGGTACCAAGAGACCCACAGACCGGTACCAAGAGACCCACGGCGGGCGGAAGTCCTTCATAGTGTCATTTTGCTTTTTGGAGAATTATGATGATAAGTTCATAGTAGATGCAAAAGTATACTTAGGTACAATATATTATGTTGAACATAATATATATGGATGGATCCCAGCCAACCCAGTTATTGTATCAACACAACTCCTGGTCCTTGGTCACGGTGACCACAGCACTTAAAAGAATAAACTTCATAATTCTCAAAACTCTGACCCTTTGCTTTTTTATTAAAAGCATGTACTTGTACTTTTACTTTCAATACTTAAGTACATTTTATATCAGAAAAATACTTTTGATACTTAAGTACAGAAAATATCAGATACTTTAAGACTTTTACTCAAGTAGTATTTTAATAGGTGACTTTTACTTTTACTGGAGTAATTTTCCAGTAAGGTATCTTTACTTTTACTCAAGTACGGCTTTTGGGTACTTTATACACCACTGGAGCCGTCCCATGCTGATTGGCCAAGAGGAGAAATACCGAAATGACAGCAAGTACCAAAGAATTAGGGATGTTCATAACAGCCATGATAAAAAGAATATATATTTATTAAAAAGTGTGTATATTTGTCTTGTCTCTTTCAGACATGCTCCCATGTGGACACATGGAATACACCTTTTAAAAACATATCTCCCAAATGCTGTGATTCAAACAAGTACCCGCATGAAGAGAAAATGTCATGTCATCACAATCTAACAGACACAACAGCTATACATCGTTGAAATCGCAAAGACTTAAAGCTGCATGCGCTATGATATTTTAAAAGGGACAGTTCACTTAAAAATATTACAAAATACACATTTTTCCTATCGCCTATATTGCTATTTAGCAATTTCTCTTGGTTTTGGTGCAAGTTGCAGTGTTGGAGGTCTTGGCCGTGGAGATGTCTGCATTCCCTTCAGAACAAGATGTTCATCATTATAATTGTGTTTATTACACTTTACGCTTGTTTTTTAACAATACAGTTGACAAAGAAATACTAAAAGAACAGTCAGTTTGCAAAATTTGTGAAACGTAGCGCATATAAAGTGTTGTTTTACCCATGTTAATAGTGTATTCATTAACTTACTGTGAATACAAACTAAAAATAACACCGTTGTCACAGATGTGCCGGGAAATCGGACACATCCTCCTCCATATAGCTGCCGTACAGGAAACCTTCCGTCCTTCAACCCCCTGACCTCGTCGTCGTTCATATCACGGTTGCTCTTCTGGGATTTTCCATGCCTCTGTACATATGGCGGAACATGTCTGCAGTCGGTCTCATGTTTATCTCGAGATTGGACACGAGGGTGCGACACGTTGCTGTCCAGCTCGATGATCACGTATAGAAGACATTCACAGGCATCGTGTATTACAGTGTGGTGGGGGGTTATTCAGATAAGTATAAAATGTAGAAGCACGGTTGAGGTGGAGATAATTTTAACTATTTTTGTTTGGAGCTACAACTGATTATTCTTTAAATTGTGGATTAATCAGATATTTTTTTTTGTAGTTTGGTTTGTAGAAATTCTGGAAATAGGGAGAAATGCCATCACAATTACCTAGAGCCCCAAAATGACTCAACCGATTGTACAAGTAAAAAGATAATTAATGACGTAAAGGGGAAACAAGACGCACAGTATTTCCCTACGAACTAAAGTGGAGTGGAAGTATGAAGTGGTCACAAGAAGAAAATACTCAAGGGCCTTGAATTTGTACGAGGCCGTACTTCAGTGAGTGTACTTATCACCACTCGTAAATTATGTAGGGTCACACAGAGAGCACAGGCAGCGTGGGAATTCGTACCTGCTTTTACACATGCTGGTTTGTGTGTGAATCTCGAAATCCATACGTTGGGCAGGTCCCAAGGTCCCATACGATGTATACCCATATATATACACACACACAAAGAGGGGCCTGATGTTAGAGTGAGAGCTACTTGACTCGACCCTCCCGACAAGATGAACACTCTCCAGGCGCTGCTTCTGTTGGCCGCGGGCCTTTCTGTTGGTGAGTACGACTCGACGAAGAGCTCTTCATCTGCACGCATTGTATGAATAATAGAAGCGTCTTCTGGTGGAGTGTGAATGGGAGTTCTGACGCCGCCTGCTTGTCGTGCCTCAGCCCACTCGTTGGACTTCAAGGCCCTGAACCAGTTCAGAAAGATGATCCTGTGCCTGATGCCCGACAGCTGGCCGACTACGGACTACACCGACTACGGCTGCTACTGCGGGTTGGGAGGCTCTGGCACACCTGTAGATGATCTAGATAGGTAATGATCCACTCACTCTACCTGATACTCGAATGATATACTTAACTTTTTTTTGTCTGGTTGAAAATACACAGCCCGTTTGCATTCCCCATGCGTCAAATACCGAAGCCCTTTAGCCGTGCGCTGGGTTAGAAAGTGATCCGACCAGCGTCGCCCGGCATGTGACCAGCTGGAATGAGAAGGTGTTGAAATTCACCTTGTTTTTATCTTCTTTTTTTTTTTTTTTTTAACTGCAGGTGCTGCCAAGTGCATGACAGTTGTTACAGTGAATCCATGCAGCACCCCGAGTGCTGGCCCATCTTCGACAATCCTTACACCGAGCTGTACGACTACAGCTGTGACGAGAAAAACAAGAAGGTCACCTGTGGCCGTGAGTACGCCGAGACAAAGGGGACTTTCCCGCTCTTGTTCATTTGCTCATGAAACCTGCAGCCACATTGTTTCCATTTCACGGCTTTACTTTCAGTTGTTGCCTGAGGGCGGAACTAGTACATACAACTCACTGTTCGGATCAGAGTCATGGATCAGATCAGCAAAAGGGAGGATACATAACTTCCACAGATCCCTGATCACTTAAGTAGATAAACAAACAGAACAAAAAGAAACGATATACGAATACGCAGGTACGAATTCCCACGCTCCTATAAGAAAGAATGTAATTCTCAAAGCACCTGCAAAGCAAATAGCGTCTTTGTGCTATTAGCATGTATTTAAATGAGGTAATATGCATTATAATATACTGTACATTTGTATTGTATTCGATGCAAATGAGCCTCATTGCAAAACAGCCCTTGCACGCTTTTAGGTTTTATTTTTCTTTCCTTGGCGTAAAGCAGTGGTTCTCAAACTGTGGGGTGCGACCCTCTAGTGGGGGGCGGAGGTATTACAGGTGGGGCGCGAGGGGGGATTTAACCCATCCTTAGTAATTAAGGAGCAGTGGGCTGCTGTGAAGCACCCGGGGAGCAACTGGGGCTTCAGTGTCTTGCTCAAGGACACTTCAACATGCAAACTATGGGGAGAACAGGGATCCAACCGGCTACCTTGTGGGTTCAGGACGAACACTCCCCATGAGCTAAATGAGAACTTCACATTCTTGGCGACTCACCGATTCTTGCCCTTTTGCCAAGACAGCAGAAACTCCTATCTCACGGAGATCGGCTTTTTGTCGGGGCGGTGGGGCATGAACATTTTTCTTCCTCCAAAGTGGGGCGTGACAAAAAAAGTTTGAGAACCACTGGCGTAAAGGCAACATGTACACTTTGCCACGCAGATAACTGCAATCTGACACAAAAAGGTACCCCTCCGTTTCTTTAATTTACAGGAATTATTGTCGGCCTTTTGCTAATCACAGAATCTCTCTCTGCTTTACCTCCCCCTCCAGACCAAAACAACGAGTGTGAGATGTTCATCTGCGAGTGTGACAGGAAGGCCGCCGAGTGTTTCAGCAGAGCGCCTTGGCTCCCCGAGCACGAGCACCTGCCAAGCGACCAGTGTCAGTGAAGGCCAGACAACCGGACCACACAACAGGATTCCATGCTTCGGCACAAAATATAATTTTTTTGTTTTGTTTTCACAAGTGACAGATGAATTTACTGAGGATCCTTGATGTACTATACCTGTAACCATCCACCATTCCCTCCGTGTGCTGAATTACTCCCGTTGTGTTCAGAATGGCGACGCCATTCTGTCAATAAACTGAGTCTGATCGGCCGCTCTCATGTTGTCTCACATGCTTACTGTTCTTAAAAAGGGGCATAATCTGAACTAAACGTTACCACAGAGGGCGCTCACTGCTGCATTCAGAGGGGAATGTAATGAGTCATGGAGCAGCTGTGCCAATAAACTCACCTGGCATTGCTCACCTGAGCTTTGGGGTTTTGTTCCCGCAAAAGTCCGCCAAAGTTTTCAAGTTTTAAGTTCTTAAAGGGCTCTTCAGCAGACATTTTTGAGCCCTTTTCCATCAGACTTTGCTTGAGAGACATACCCACAATTCATAGCGAGGATTATCATGAGGAAGCCCGGAGGGGTTAAAAAGAAAAGAAAAAAGGTAAACAAAGAGGACGGCGCAAACTTGGCGGGTTACTTTTACACAGAAACAAGAAGGATTTAAGATGGAAAATAAAACAATAACACAAGAAACCAGAAGAATGCAAGTGGAGACTGTATTACACAGCTATTTTATTTATCAACCATTCAATTCTGCTTATTGAAGCCGTTTATACAAACAAAAATATAATCTCGTAAGCCTTGGATCCTGGAAGACGTTCCCATCAGGTCGTTTTTCCTGTACCAATGTGAGTGTCCCGGGACAGAGGATTTGTGGGCTTTACAGATCGTAAAGATAAGATTTTGGGTGAAATAAAATAAACATCCTGTTCCGGGAGGTTATGTGTCCAGATTGTAAACACTGGGCTCAGGGTTCAGCGCTTAGAGAGTGTGGGAATTCTTCCCTGCTTTTACACTGGTTTGTGTTTGTTGTCGAGGCAAACATACCTGTGTTGTAAGAACAGCTGACGGGGCAGATCCCAAGGTCTCACTCTTGATATTGATATAAAAGAGGGGCTTGATATTAGATTGAGAGCTACTTGACTCAACCCTCCTGACTTCCAGGATGAACACCCTCCAGGCGCTGCTTCTCTTGGCCGCGGGCCTCTCTGTTGGTGAGTATGACTCCACAATCCACACACACGGTGTCTGTGAATAGACGTGTCTTCTAGTGGAGTGTGAATGCGAGTTCTGACACCGGCTGCTTGTCGTGCCTCAGCCCACTCGTTGGACTCCAAGGCCCTGAACCAGTTCAGAAGCATGATCCTGTGCCTGATGCCCGACAGCTGGCCGACTATGGACTACGCCGACTACGGCTGCTACTGCGGCAAGGGAGGCTCCGGCACACCCGTGGATGACCTGGATAGGTAATGATCCACTCGCTCTGCTTCATTCTAAAATAAATAAAAAGATAATTTACCTTCCTCTTGTGTTAGCTTTTTGTTACCCATGTCTTAAACCAGCTGTAACAACAATTATAAATCATCCAATTTGTTTCTCATCTCTTGGTTACCTTGTTAGGCTTCCTTATCCATGAACATATTGTTGTATGTTTTACTATTTTTGGTGTGGGCCTCTGAGCCTTTTCTTGGTCGGTATACCCCTCAATTTCAATCAAATAAAAGGTCAAATTAACCTCAAGAGAATAATATAAATAAATAAAAAGTTGTTGTGTTACCTGCCTATTACAGAGTGTTATTAGAACACATCTGATAAATACATTTGTTTTATTTATTTTTTCATTTTAATATTATTAACTATAGTTACATCTATGGTGTTAGGGGTCAATTTCGACCCATACATATTTATTTCAAGAAAAAGGCTATAACTTTAATACAAACACCAAATGAAAAGCAGAACAAGTCATAACACAATTTATAGGTTTGCAAGGTCAAACAAACAACAACCAATCAAGCAAATCTTATTTTTATAACAAAGGTTAGAGCATTTTATAATGTAGTGAATTTTGTTTTATTTATGTGGTTCTTTTATGCATTTACAAACCTAAAACGGGTCGGTGCCGACCTTAACACAAGAGGAAGGTTAAAATGCGTCTTGTTTGACTTTTTACCTGGAGGTGCTGCCAAGTGCATGACCATTGCTACAACACAGCCATGCAGAACCCCGAGTGCTGGGCCATCATCGACAACCCTTACACCGAGCTGTACGCCTACAGCTGTGACGAGAAAAACAAGAAGGTCACCTGTGGCCGTGAGTACGCCGAGACAAAGGGGACTTTCCTCGGGCTCCTGTATTAATCAAGCTGATATTATCCGCACTTTCTTTCATTTCTATGGACTGTTGGTCGGCATCTTGGTAGTCACGGAGTCTCTCTATTTCTCTCTCTCTCTCCTATATCTTCCTCAGTAAACAACAACGAGTGTGAGATGTTCATCTGCGAGTGTGACAGGAAGGCCGCAGAATGTTTCAGCGGAGTGCCTTGGATCCCCGAGCACGAGCACCTGCCCAGCGACCAGTGTCAGTGAAGGCCAGACAACCGGACCACACAACAGGAATCCATGCTTCGGCACAAAATATAATTTTTTTGTTTTGTTTTCACAAGTGACAGATGAATTTACTGAGGATCCTTGATGTACTATACCTGTAACCATCCACCATTACTCCCGTTGTGTTCGGAATGGCGACGCCATCCTGTCAATAAACTGAGTCTGATCGGCCGCTCTCATGTTGTCTCACATGCTTACTGTTCTTAAAAAGGGGCATAATCTGAACTAAACGTTACCACAGAGGGCGCTCACTGTGCTGGGAAATCAGACTCTTCCTCCTCCACAGCCACTGTGCACTACTCATTGCCTCTGAACACTCTTGAAGTCTGGGATTTTCCATGTCTCTGAACATGTGGCGGAACATGAACTCTATAAATTGCTGTCCGCCTGACAGGGGCGTGTCCAGACATTTTTGATAGGGGTGGCACCAGTGGGGCACTGACATATGCAGGGGTGGCATGAAGTGTGAGCAGGAGCGCCTGCGCAGACATATACACTCACGTATGCACACATACAAACACACACACACACACACACAAGAAAATACACACACACACACCCAGGTGTCGGCATAGCATTACTTTACCATTTTTGTATCCACAACCCATATCTACTTCACTTACTAACACTGCAAGCAAGAACAGACCTACTAGTCACAACATTCAGGAAAAGGCAACATACAAATGTGATTGAAAACTACCATACTTTATTCTAACTTCAAAACAACCTTCCAAGGTATAATATACAGTACATACAAAAAAGACAATGCATTTTCTGTATAAAGAAAGTACATTTTAAAACAAAATTAAAATAAATAAGACTCTTTGGGCAAAATATTTACTTGACAAAACTGTGCAAAACTTTACATGTGCAACAATGTAAATGGTTGGAGGTACAGACCGTGTAGAATATTTTATCAACAGAGATAGCTGACCTTACCAGAGCTTATGTGTGCATAAAAAAAGCTTACATCACTTGTAACAAATCTTGTTTCAACACTGATTTGTTACAGTAATAATGCTACAAATTAACCTGTGACTCCAAAAGCCAACATAAGAAAACAATGCACATTAAAAAACAGTCAATCTCCGCCTATAAAGTGAAAACATATTCAACCCTTCGTCCACTGAGCCCGCGGTTTCGCGTGGTGACACTTGAAACTTTTCTCTAAGTTTCTAAAATATTCACCCCGATAATACATCGCAAAAATATAATTTTACGTCTGGCGGAAAGAGACGGCTTCCTGCTTCCGGGTGCCTGCCCAGGCAGAGCCCAGCATAATTTTAACATCATCAAGCAAGCGAAAGGGCAGCAGTGTGTCATCTGACGCTGGTAAAAAAAATAAAATAATCCTTCTCTGTGATTAGTTGAGTCATATGTCCGTCGCCATTTCGTGAACTAAACAACCAATGTACACTCAGGAAAATCTCAAAAGGACTACCCACTTGTACAGCATGTACACACGCTACATTTTACAATCAACATCATGACGACAAAGAGATTCAACACGGAGGAAGCAAAACGCATGATTCTGGAGAGCAGCGAGGAGGACGACGACACCGCGTTAGAGCTCGAAGGCTTTAGTTCTTCTGAGGAAGATGGGTAAGTGTAGTTACTAAACTTTGTTACGTGTCTGTAAGGCTGCATGGTGCAAACTAGTAATGTGTACAAACTAGTAATGTGTACAAACTAGTAATGTGTACACTGTGTAGGAGAGCACGAGAGCCAGCCACGCGGTGCACACTGCTTCTCACGTTATACAGTCATGATCTGAGTAATGTTTACACACAATCTGCTTTGTACAATACTCTGTTCACGTTACTACCACTAATATTTATACAGCCAATGCGGAGCATTATGCTGAAATTACTACCACAGTCATGATCTGAATAATATTTGCACATCCAATGCGGAGCATTCTGCTCAATCGTTACGTCATCTTTCTTTCAACTGACTAGTATTGATTTATTTTACAGAGAGGAGCACCATCCGCCCCGACCAGCCTGGCCAGCAAAGAGGCAGCGTGTTGGACGGCAACTACCACGACCAGCAAAGAGGCAGCGCGTTGACCGACGACTAAAAACACCATCTCCAGCAAACAGGGCGCGTGCTGCCCGGCGACTGCTTTCACCTCAGGCCAGATCAAGAAAGACAGCAGCACGTGCACCACCTGCACCTACGCTGTCCTGGAGGACGGATGAAGACCCAGACACTGCTCCCCCCGTCATCAAGTTCCAGCCCGGACACCAGGTCCACATGTCAGTGCCACAGCAACACCCATTGAACTCTTCAAACTGTTCTTCCAACTAAGTCCACGGTGGGTCGCAGGGTTTGCGAGCTTTGCAGCATGAAGAAAGTGAGAAAAGACACGGCGTGGAAGTGCGAGGCGTGTAACGTTCCCCTCTGCCTGCAGCTGAACAGAAACTGTTTCCATGACTGGTATGCCATGGCATGAGGATATGCCATTGAAGCATATATACTTGTATATTGTAAATGGTCTAGTCTTTGTTCTGTTTTATATTTCTGAATATATATTCTGTACATATTTTCTTTTTTTTTATAATACAAATTGTTGTGATGGTCATTTTTCATTTGCACACACTCCCTGAAGCTTTATCTGCACTATGAAGTCATTTCTCAGTCCCATTTTTATCATTTTGGTGAAAGCTGTGAAAGACCATATTTCTACTCAAAAAACGATAATAAAAACTTTAGTTTTAGACATTTATTTACATGTATCTAACATTTTATTCATATATTTCACTGCTTTTGTGAACCTAAAACCTTTGGTAAACCAATTGCCATCACCTAAACAGAGTCACCACCTGAGTAAAGTTAGGTTTTTTCAAGCGATATGAAGAATTTCCAAAAATCGAGATTCCATTTTTCAGCTTTAGTGTCATATTATAAAGTTTTTTTCTTTACACTTTTGCCTTACGACAATGGTGCCTCATTATATAGATAGCTGAGATTGTTCTGCAATTTATGATGTAAAACATGGGTATATATCTTATATGCAAGTGCCTTAAAAGGTGAATCTAAGAAAATTATGTCAAATCGAGAAAATCGACTGAAAATGACCTCCAGTGTGCAGTGAGTTAAAATACATACGTCTCTTTGAACAAATTATTTAACCAAACAAATTATAAACTTTACATGTGCTACAGTGTTGGTTACTCTAGTATTACCTAGTATTACAATTCATTCATTGTTTTAAAGAAGGTAAATTCATACATACCCTGATGTGTATGTGATGTCGAGGGTCTTTCATCTTTACCATCCACATGTGACTCTATAATAATACATAAGCTGTGATTAGAATGATAATACAATCAGCCTTTCCTAAGTAAACTAAGTGGTATGTTACAGTCAAACCAAATGAGTAAGTTCAAACATGAGAACTGTGATGGGAAAATATAGTGTTGTCATGTTGAAGCACAAGAGGGCCCGAATCGAACCTTAAATGACCCTCAGAGATGAAGACCAAATGGCTGGGATCAAAGGACTGTTGATTTTCCTTCATTTGAATATGGGGGGTCGTAAAAGAGGCTGACTTCCCAGTTCAAAGGGAGATGTTTTCCTGCTCTGGCCACGGGAACCGGGGGTGTTCACGGTTCTCGAGCAGGCTAGGTACTCTGTGTCGTTCATGGGGGGTTTGGGGCGGAGACCTGATTGTGTTAAAAGGGGCCTGATGACTGTGCTTCTTTGAATCTTGTGTCACAGGCTGCTATGACCAGTGACAGACTTTTCCTTCCTGCAGGAATAAACGGACTTAAGACAACTTTGATTAAGAGAGACATCATTCCTTCTTAACAGATCTAATGGGAAAAACTTCCATTACAGAACAAACTTGAACCATCAGGATTTCACATACCTATGTGTACAGCTGAAGCTGAAGTCTGTTTCAGGACAAGCTGGCTCTCATCCTCTGACTGACTGCTCTGCCCCTGCTCTGGCTCTATTTTGGATTTCTTTCTTTTGAAGAAATCCTTTATATTCTGACTTCTTTTCATACTGTAATAGTCCCATAATGCACGACATTCTTGTATGTTGTACAATAGATAATTGTGCATACACACGAATGTAATTGATGTTACACGGGTCTAACATATTACACAGTACAGAATAGCTAAATGTTAGCTTTAGCATCGTTGACAGTCAAAACAGTGTTTGCTAATGAGATGAGATGATGACAGCCTTGTGCCAATTACAATAAAAATAAATAAAACAAGACAGGGTAAATGTTTAGCTTATTACCGTTACAGCTTTTAACTACAGGCACAGTAAGTGTAGTAAAATGTAGGCTACTCACATCTTTCACGACGACGCTCCAGAGACGTGTTGCTTCCATAGACTGAGTTTGTTTCACCTGTAGGTTTGCCCTTCAAACTTCTTCTTCTTCGCGCCTTTTTCTTTGCAGGCTACATACTACTTTAGCGCATCTCTGCCTCTCAGGTTTGAGAAGGAACTGCAACTCTAAACAAGAGTGCAGTTTACATTCAGTGCCGTGGCCCGCCTCTGACTGGGCATATAGCCAATCATATTTTAAGATATTGGGGTGGCACCTTGGGTGGCCAATCAGATTTCAGGGGTGGCCCGTGCCACCCTAGGCCACTCCCTGAACACGCCAGTGCCGCCTGATAATCATTTCCCTCTTCATACATGGCAATATTTCCACACTTTTGACGAGGGCGATAAGAACGTAGCGCTTTCCGCTCGAGTCCCGCCCCCAATGCCGAGCACAGACAATGTTGTTTGATTTGCACGCCTGCTCACACACGTCCGGTGGTCCAGCACACTGCTGCATTCAGAGGGGAATGTAATGAGTCATGGAGCAGCTGTGCCAATAAACTCACCTGGCATTGCTCACCTGAGCTTTGGGGTTTTGTTCCCGCAAAAGTCCGCCAAAGTTTTCAAGTTTTAAGTTCTTAAAGGGCTCTTCAGCAGACATTTTTGAGCCCTTTTCCATCAGACTTTGCTTGAGAGACATACCCACAATTCATAGCGAGGATTATCATGAGGAAGCCCGGAGGGGTTAAAAAGAAAAGAAAAAAGGTAAACAAAGAGGACGGCGCAAACTTGGCGGGTTACTTTTACACAGAAACAAGAAGGATTTAAGATGGAAAATAAAACAATAACACAAGAAACCAGAAGAATGCAAGTGGAGACTGTATTACACAGCTATTTTATTTATCAACCATTCAATTCTGCTTATTGAAGCCGTTTATACAAACAAAAATATAATCTCGTAAGCCTTGGAGCCTGGAAGACGTTCCCATCAGGTCGTTTTTCCTGTACCAATGCGAGTGTCCTGGGACAGAGGATTTGTGTGCTTTACAGATCGTAAAGATTAGATTTTGGGCGAAATAAAATAAATTGAATTGAAAATTGAATTTCAAGAGCATGGTCGGAGCAAATGCAGACACAAGACAATCACCCACTGAGCACCTCCCTCAACCAAGGCCTTTTAAATGAGTCTTGAACATAACCAGTAACCACGCTTGTATGGGGTCCCCCAGACCCCCCAGACCTCCTCACTCGTGATTAGGTTGAAAACTAGACCAGAGAGAGCCTCAAACACTGGGCTCAGGGTTCAGCGCTTAGAGAGTGTGGGAATTCTTCCCTGCTTTTACACATGCTGGTTTGTGTTTGTTGTCGAGGCAAACATACCTGTGTTGTAAGAACAGCTGACGGGGCAGATCCCAAGGTCTCGCTCTTGATATAAAAGAGGGGCTTGATATTAGATTGAGAGCTACTTGACTCAACCCTCCTGACTTCCAGGATGAACACCCTCCAGGCGCTGCTTCTCTTGGCCGCGGGCCTCTCTGTTGGTGAGTATGACTCCACAATCCACACACACGGTGTCTGTGAATAGACGTGTCTTCTGGTGGAGTGTGAATGCGAGTTCTGACGCCGGCTGCTTGTCGTGCCTCAGCCCACTCGTTAGACTCCAAGGCCCTGAACCAGTTCAGAAGGATGATCCTGTGCCTGATGCCCGACAGCTGGCCGGTTCTCGACTACGCCGACTACGGCTGCTACTGCGGCAAGGGAGGCTCCGGCACACCCGTGGATGACCTGGATAGGTAATGATCCACTCGCTCTGCTTCATTCTAAAATAAATAAAAAGATAATTTACCTTCCTCTTGTGTTAGCTTTTTGTTACCCTTGTCTTAAACCAGCTGTAAAAACAATTATAAATCATCCAATTTGTTTCTCATCTCTTGGTTACCTTGTTAGGCTTCCTTATCCATGAACATATTGTTGTATGTTTGACTATTTTTGGTGTGGGCCTCTGAGCCTTTTCTTGGTCGGTATACCCCTCAATTTCAATAAAATAAAAGGTAAGAGAATAATATAAATAAATAAAAAGTTGTTGTGTTACCTGCCTATTAGAACCTGTGTTCTAATGGGTTATTAGAACACATCTGATAAATACATTTGTTTTATTTATTTTTTCATTTTAATATTATTAACTATAGTTACATCTATGGTGTTAGGGGTCAATTTCGACCCATATTTATTTATTTCAAGAAAAAGTCATAACACAAATTATAGATTTGCAAGGTCAAACAAACAACAACCAATCAAGCAAATCTTATTTTTATAACAAAGGTTAGAGCATTTTATAATGTAGTGAATTTTGTTTTATTTATGTGGTTCTTTTATGCATTTACAAACCTAAAACGGGTCGGTGCCGACCTTAACACAAGAGGAAGGTTAAAATGCGTCTTGTTTGACTTTTTACCTGGAGGTGCTGCCAAGTGCATGACTATTGCTACAACACAGCCATGCAGCACCCCGAGTGCTGGGCCATCATCGACAACCCTTACACCGAGCTGTACGCCTACAGCTGTGACGAGAAAAACAAGAAGGTCACCTGTGGCTGTGAGTACGCCGAGACAAAGGGGACTTTCCTCGGGCTCCTGTATTAATCAAGCTGATATTATCCGCACTTTCTTTCATTTCTATGGACTGTTGGTCGGCATCTTGGTAGTCACGGAGTCTCTCTATTTCTCTCTCTCTCTCTCCTATATCTTCCTCAGTAAACAACAACGAGTGTGAGATGTTCATCTGCGAGTGTGACAGGAAGGCCGCAGAATGTTTTAGCGGAGCGCCTTGGATCCCCGAGCACGAGCACCTGCCCAGCGACCAGTGTCAGTGAAGACAGCTGAGATAAAGTGACGGATCTATAAAAATAAAGAAAAATGGTTGTGAATGTTTAGGCTTATTAGGAATATTAACGTGCACACACACACACACAATAATGGGACACTGTTGCCTAGAACCATCCATCATTTCCTCATCATGTTCCATGTGCTGAAAGACCCTTGTTAGGTTTGTAATAAACACATGTTGATGTGCATCTCTCATCATGTCACATGCTGTTTTAACCACAGAGGGCACTACAGTCTTCCTATTTCTTTCCTAGTTTGCAGGGTGAAAGCGTTGTTATGTATCAGCTGTCCTGGTATGCTTTCTGTAAAAGTCCCATGTATTGTATGTCTTTTTTGCACTTTAAAAATAAATAGCAGTGTTAGGAATGAAATAAAAATGTTGGATTGTTGTATCATTCCTGAGTTTATGTGTGTGTGTGTGAATGAGGAACTTTTTAAGTACTACTACTTTTGTAAGTAGAGTTTGAATGAATGAATGAATGAATATATACTTTATTAATCCCCGAGGGGAAATTTGGTGTCGGGGTAGCAGCAACTTACAACAAAATAAATAAAAACAGCAGGATGAAAGATAAAAGATATATATATACAATAATGATAAAAATAATAATAATAATAATAATAATAATAAAATAAAATAGAAATAGCTGGGATTGTGCAAAATATATATATACATGTGGTTAGTCAGAGGATCTGGCAAACTACATGTGGTTAGTCAGAGGATCTGGCAAGCTACATGTGGTTACTATAATTGTCATTTATTGTTGTTGCAGAAACTTTTTAAATGTACTTTAGAGTGCACATTTTGACACTTTGGAAGCTTGCAAACTTTAAATATCTACAGTATAACACAATGCATGTAAAAATAGTAAAGATGTAAAACATATAAAGAGACATTTCACTATAAAATGTAAAGAGACATTTCACATTCCACTATAAAAAACTTATTTGACAGATTCTTAAAAGTCACACCCTGTCAACACTTACTGAGCCCGTCCTGTTACCTAACACATGTATAGGTATAGCCCCCAGGAAAGGTCTCTCTACCATGTGTTGATTGTGCCACCGGCAACAGGAGCCACTTTTGGCAACGGCAATACAAGCACAACGCTGGGTGACAAACAGTCCATTTCCAGCTGCTTTTGTATTGCTGGCAGCACTGGTTATTTCGATAAGCCCTCCTCTCTTCAGCTGCTACACACAACGCTTGCAGGTGAGATTCTGTTTTGTTGTTGTTGTTTTTTTAGATCACTTGGCACCAGATTTAAAAACAGATCCGCTGCATCGTTAGTGTATCGGTGTTAGCTAGCCGCCGCCGCTAGCTCCCGCGCGCCACTCCCAGTGATCCCAGCCGCAGCCCACTGGATGTGAAGTAGCTTCAGGCCATTGTGCAGACAGCACTAAGCACCAGCAGCCGGTAGCTGGCTGCTTGGCCGTATGCCAGCTCCGGCTGCTGTTGGCTTACAGATAAAATGAGAAAAACGACAAATGCAAAGAATCCAAAACTAGATACTGGACCCCTTGAAGGCCGTTCTCAAACCGAACACCTCACACAAGTATGTGCATCTCTTTCTTATCACGGTGTCATTAGCTGTTGGTAGACGTGTTCGGAGCCACGTTCCAACGGATGAGCGCACCTTGAATGCCCAAACAGTGTTTGCACAGCAAGACAAGTTGACTATTATCAAAGCGTGGGAAACCCACTTGTTAGTAGTTAGCTGTCGATTATTTTTTTTGCAGTAGCACGGTTATGCTAAGCTACATCGGCCTGGCTAAATTCTACCTGATTCTAACAAGCAAAAATAAATAAATTATGATCTCAAATGTTTTTTGGGAGGGGGTTGACACGACAATTAACCAATTGTTAATTAGTTAGACACATTTTCATTCAGTGTATTATGCAAGATAGCAATTACAATGAATGGCATCGGAAATACCGGTTCCTCCACATTATTACCATAACATACTGCCAAACAAACACGTGCCATTCATATGTTCCAGTTATGAGGAACGCCCTTATTAATGATACTTTGAAGGATAGTTGTGATAGTTGTAACAGGTGTGATTACTGCGTTGCGTGACTGAACCGTTGTTGTATATCATGAAGTCTCATGTCTGTCCTGAGGTTGTGATCTCCCTGAGGCGTCTACAATAGATAATGCTTAGTTACCATTATAATGGCATGTCCTTAGCGAATGGTGCATAATTACGCTCGAGATTATGGGCTGCTAAAAGGCTTGGTAGTTTGTCGTTGATTTATAGTTCACGTATCTGATTTGATCCCAAACCAAAGTCTTTTCCAAAACATAACCAGGTATTTTGGTTGCCTAAACCTGACTAAGTTGATTCCTTTTGAAGAGAAAGGTTTATTTTAAAAAGGACATATGGAAAGCAACAAGCGGAAATGGACGCGTCTTTCTGGACCTTCGCGGAAAAAGGCTCAATAAATGAGGGAAAAGCCTTTTTCGTAAGATATCATACGAACCGCTGGATAAGGATACGTTGTACATTTCACTATAGTTGTGCGTGATAACATGTCTTGTGCTATATGGCTTTGTTTAGCTTATCCTTCCTTGAACACCGGACACCGGTCTCATAAATAAATAAGCTCTTCAGGGTACAAGGTGGGTAAACCTGCTGCAGGAGAGAGTGGGCGGCACCCACCTGAGAGAAAAGAAAGTGAGGGACAAAGAAACAAGTCCAACAGAGAGGTGACTAAGAAGGAGAAGGAAGCAGACGGAGACACTTTTCTCACTGCGGTTGCAACAGTATGTATAGGAGGACTCCACCCTTGGCGTGTATAAACTCCATCAAGGATCGTGCAAGAAGTAACATTTCTCTTTCAGGGGAGTGTACAGGAGTTATTTTACTTTGTTGACATATTCGCTCAAGTATGCATGACGTTCCCACATGAAAAGGAACACCGGGAATCTGAGCCAAGAGAAATAACGTCCGTGTGAAAGCACATCGGCTCAGTCGTTCAATTGGAGAGAGAAAAAGGGCGGGTTGGCAGCTGTGAGCTCCACAGGTTCTCACAGTAACATCACCTCTCTTTGTTTACCGATACGCGTGTTTTGGTGTCATGTTTTTTTGCTTTTCCTCAAGGGCCCCCTGAATCTTAATCAGGGCTTATGTGTCACGATACACAAGGCACACACACAAAAATAAACACACTGTCAACTTTAAGCTGAATTTCAAGTGGCATGTGTTATATAATTGGGATGTAACTTCTGCAGAGGAAAGAGAAGAGAAAGCACAGCTTCGTTATAAATATCATTTTAATCACAACATTGCCACAGGATGTATAAATCACATTTCGGCAGGGTAGATCTTCAGACCATCCAACACTGGAGGCTCACACGGCCATCACTCTTTCTTAAATACGTGATCATCAATATAGTCACATTATTGTTCTCACAGTTCTGTCGAGAGGGTTTATTTTCACTTGGGTGACAACGTTTTCCACTCTGCTCTGACTCGGCTTGACAACATCCTCTGAAGGTGGTGCGGATCGGCAGAGTTCTGCTTGCTGGGGGACACGTGCAAAGGCCACAGCGGTGGCCGCTGTTGGGACAGCGTGGGGTAAAAACGGTAGGCGTCGCCTTGGTGACTGTTCGATCCGCCTGTTTCCACGCACACCTTGTAATTCTGGCCCCCGTTGTCGTCCCAGTGTGGCGTCGCGCCGGGTCGCGGCCTGAAGGCAACGCAGAACTCCACTCGCTCCGTCGGATCTTTGCTCTTTGGTAAGCTTAAGTCAAAGGCGAAAATGTCCACATCGGAACTCCCGAGGCGCTGCTGCTGCAGGAACGTGCAGGGAATGTCGTGGTGGCTTCGCCAGGAGTCGAAGGTCACCCTCACGTGGACGACCTTGTCAACGCTCACATGGTTGACGCGCACTTTGCCGCTCAAGGAGTGCTCCGAAACGTTGCAGCTCTCCAACTGCACGCACGCAAGGGAGGCTTGGGAGGTTTGGGAGGCTTGAGAGGCGAGTGTCGCCCGGGGGAAACTCAGCCGCAGCCTGTTGCGCTGCAGTTGGTCTGAGGTTGACTGTTGGCTTTGCAGCTTGGCAAAGGAGGGTCTCCTCGGCAGCGTAGAGGCGGTGTAAGAGGGCTCGGTGATGAACAGCCGCACGGCGGTGAGAGCCAGTCCCATGGCGTCGGCGAAGACCACGCGCTTCTTGCTCGGGCCGCCGCCGCCGCCGCCATCCCTGCGGAAGCAGCTCCGGTGCTCTGAGGGCACGGGGGTGGAGAGCCGCGGTGAGGACGAGTAGATGGGGGAAGAGGAAGAAGAGAAGGAGGGCAGCGGAGGGTGAAGGCCAGTCAGCTGATGCCGACGCGGTGCGGGCTTCAGGGGAGACATGGACAGCAGCTGGTTGAGAGGTTGGCGCTGGCTGAGGCTCAGGCACACGGCGAGGTCGACGGGCGTCACGGCCGGCTGGCGGTGACTCCCAAAGGCATGGAGGACTCTGAAGAGGAAGACATGACGGGGTTTAAAAGGAGATCTATTGTCACAAGGATGTTGTTGCGCACAGAAGTACGGTGTAATTGCAGTAAAAGGAGTTCAGTTAAAAGCACAATCAATCTCTCACCTTGCATAACTCATTTGCAGGCCGTAGACGTTACTGTAAATCCGTTGTCCTTGCCAGAGACGATTGTGGTTCTTCTCTCTCTCTCTCTCTCTGGAGGTTGTGTGTAGGTATGTAGAGTTGGCTGAACCTTCTCTGACATCACATTAACATGTTGGTAGGGTTTAGCCAATGAGTGCAGCTCCTTTATTTATGTCCTGCCCCCAAACGCACTGCTGCAGGCAGAGCCTCGGAGCTCCCCTTCATGGAATTGCGCTGTTGTGATGCAATCCAACTTTTGTCTTTTTCTGCATGTAGATACAGAATATGTTGTATCCACTGCAGTTCAGACAATATACATTATAGAGTGGAACACACTGAGATTAAAATTAATACTTTTTTCCCCCTCATTAATTATGTGAAATTAGTTGAAATTAAACCCGATAGGGAAGTAACCTGACCCGTCAGATGATGTGCACAGACTCACCACGACAAGCCGTTTGGATGAGGGCAGGCGTTTTACGTGACGTGTCAATCAAACTCTTGAGGATGCATGAATGGACAGAGAGTGGGAACAATCTTCTCATCAAACTCTCTCACTAATATTGTTGTATTGAAATTGACATTTTGGATTAAATAAGTGTATTTTCCAGAATGCCAATTTGTGCCTTTAACACATCAATTAAAGCAGATCAGAAATGCTTAACGAGACAATAACCAGCTTCACCCAGCTGTTTTCAGGAATGTCTTATAATTTGTTATGTTCAAAATAATGTAATGTGTCGTAGTAATAACAATATTAGCTCCACAAATCTCACAGGCCGTGTGGTGTGTTTCAATATGTTCGATACTACTAACTTGTTATGTAAATATTTTTCTACTGGCCTAAAATATTTTTCCAGTAAATTGTGTTTTCGGCCGTGCATGCGTGTGTGTGTGTGTGTGTGTGTGTGTGTGTGTGTGTGTGTGTGTGTGTGTTAATCCTATATCTACTATCTGTCTCTACTGTCTGTCTGATCCCTGACTCTCCACACATCTAATCTCACCATCCTTCTGCCCACCAAACCCTTGGCTACTGTAGGTGTGTGTGTGTGTGTGTGTGTGTGTGTGTGTGTGTGTGTGTGTGTGTGTGCATGTGTGAGTGCGTCTTTGTGTCTGTCCGGTAGAACGTCCGCGGCTTATCTTGTATCATCAGCCTGAAATATATTGTGGGCTCATTCATGGCGAGGGCAGACAAACTGTTCCTCTCTTGATTTTCACTCCAGAGTGTTTGGCTTACGGAGCTAACCGCTAACAGCTAATAGCTAACAGCTAACAGGGCTAATACAGCTAACTGCTCACAGAACTAAACGCACAGCAGGACTGAAGGAGTGAACATTAGGCGTTACACAGTGACCCCGCAGTTGAGCTGCACAGAGCTGGTGCAGACAGCTGTGTGTGTATTCAAGCAGGAGCGTTACCCGTACCAAGATGTGCGAGTTGGAAAACGTAGTCTAGACGGTGACAATTGTGGTTTTTATTCATCCAATCAAACATTACATCTGTCGTCGTTGGGGACACACAAGCTGAGTGCACCTTTTCTAATTCATACAAAAACAAAGGGAATATCTCAATTGTTAACAGAGGCTCATGTTGACTGCAGTCTGGGAGTTTTCACCCTGCTGCACCCTGGACAGCGAACAGAACATTCCAATGATGTAACATTGGTTAGAGTTCAGCTGGCTCAGGCTGTTTTTTCACCCACTCATTCAATCATGGCATGCTCAAACAATCAAATTTTAGGAGGCGATATAGATCAGGTTCTTGTCAGAGAGGTTTTGGGATCCGTCCAGAAACTAAAGGCCCACCCTGTTCTTTGCTGTTGACTCCCAGGTGTTCCAGCTGGAATAGTTTCTTTTGATGAATGTGTTCAGGATATTTCGATTGAGCAACATATTCAACGATCACACACCCTTTGAATTCTATTTATTCGTGCAATTCACGCATATATTCACCATAGCCAGTGTTTTTGTATTTGTATTGCTTAAAACTTTCAAAGCACTTTGACTTGTTCTATATATAGACATATTGTTTGTATTTATTTCATTGTTTTTACGAGTACAGTTCCCTGTAATTGCACACATACTTCTTACTCAGACGATTCTGTCATTTAAAATGACAAAAATGAAACAAAACAAACATATATAGTGACAATACAATAAAATATTTGTTTTGTTTCACTTTTTTTCATGGAGCCCAGCAAAAACCAGTGTAGCACAGTGGTGCTACACTGGTTTTTGCTGGGCTCCATGAAAAAAAGAAAAATAATGACAGCATAAATTGAGATTTTAAATATAATGCAACAAATATGACAACAAAATGATATGGAATATATATAATAATAAAAAAATGACATCTCAGAACAATACTAAACAAGCAACAACGATGTTGCATCCCGCACAGAACATATAAGCACAGTGCACTCCATGAACAAGGGGAATCTCTTGTGTCTTTCCTTATCAGCCTAAAGCTCTTCAGCTCTTCTCAGAGTAAGAGCGAGCAGAGCTGAGAGCTGCGACGTCAGCATGCTACAGTATAACCTCACTGTAGTACCATGCACACAGTGCCCTCTGTGCAGACTTGCATGGGTGAGGCGAGGTCACCAACAACTAAAGCAATGAGTAAGGCGGTACACATTCCTTCCACCGCGTCAGCGTCTCCGTGTTCAGTCTCACTTTATTGTTCTGTCCGTCCTCCAGCTTCTCTGGTGGCAGAACATGCCATTCAGCTCCCGTCGTCAAGACAATGGACTAACATTTAGCGTGCCGCCCTATCTCCGGTTGGCGTTTCGTCCCACCTGCTTATTGACATTGTATTCTGTACGCAACGCAGAGCTTTAGGGATGAATCATGCTCAGGTGTGTGCCGGTGAAGTTTTAATTCACACCGAAATATGGTCACAAATGTAAAGTGCTTTTAGAGCCGTGAATTAAAAAAAAACGTGAAAGCTAAATCCTACATACACCGTTTGGCTCTGTGCCCAGCGTATGCGTTTTTATAGCAACGATGAAACTTGAGTCTCACCACTATTGCACTTTTACGTTGTAAATGTTCAGCATTATATGAGCGTGGCCTATTTCCCCCACAAGCTGTGTCTCCACAAAAGCGCTTTACCCCCCTACCATTTATTTTTACGGGCCCATTTCCGAACATGCCCCACTTATCAGTTTGGATCCTGTCAGGCTATGTTAGTATTCTAAAAACGCTGTGTGAACAGTTTCTTTACTACAACCAGTAAAAGACGCCATAGCCTATATTGGGTCAGATGACTAGATTCAAAAGTTTTCCTTAGGGGTTGGTTACAAAACAATTCAATCAGAGTTTGTTTCTCATACCGAGAGCAAAAGTGAGTGTCCTCTTGTCATAAAGGAGAAATTGTGTTAAATTCTGTTACATTTGATCGAACAAATACAAAGAATTTATTTGCTGAACTTCATGCTCTGCATTGAAACAATATATCCCACATTCTGGCCTCGTATCATAACCTATACTTCCTCCAGAGTTGCTGGAGTATCAAATGGAAACTTTCCTTTTTCCACTTGTCAATCCAGCCACTCGTCTTGACAAGTCCTTCCATTAACATCATCATTGTTAGGAAGAAGGGCTCAGCTGTATACGCTGCTATATGTGAGCATATCTATTCATCATTCAGACACGGTTCAGTCTTCAATCATCAACGCTACACAGGTGGTGGTCTGCGTTCTGTCTGTCTTCTCTTACTGTCTCGTTTTTTTTCACCCCACACGTCTTGAACCCAGTACACCACGCAATGATATAAATGTATCCATAATGACTGCTCCCAGCCGGTTTCTCCCCCAGGTCATTGAGAAAGTCGTGATGCATACCAATTGGCTGATGTCTGCCCGCATGCAGATGTTCAATGAGCTCACATAGAGTCATTTGTCTGTCTGTCTGTCTGCGTGCATCATCCTGATTTCCTCATGTGGCACATGTGTCATCACAGGCTCAAATGTATTTAGAGAAGACAGCGTGTGAAGACAGAAGACGTGTCCGTGCTGTTTTTGAACATCAATGTTGTAACCTCACCGCAGCAATGTGTTACAGTACGCCCTCATGAACACTCCAGACAGACAGACAGACAGACAGACAGACAGACAGACAGACAGACACACAGACACACAGACAGACACACAGACACACAGACAGACACACAGACACACAGACAGACAGACACACAGACAGACAGACACACAGACACACAGACAGACTCATTGCATTCTCATCCACCACCATGTGGGAATGTAGCAACAACCATTTTGAAGTAGTTTACTTCCATATTTCCACTGCATTTCAGTGGCAAATACTGTACTTTTCACTCCACTATATTTGATTGAAAGCTTACTTTGTAAATGTAAATGTCCCACATTGTACAGCAGAGTGTAATGTTGCCTCTGCATTTAACTCAACCTAGTATGAGGCAGTGGGGCGGTTAGTACAGAGCGCCTCAGCAGCCTCCTTGGCCTGTGTAGGACTTGAACCCTGGTCCATAAAGCCTAGTCCCAATGGACTAATAATACAAAAATACAACGCCCGTCGGGCTTTTCAAGACTCGACATGAATGTGAAAAGGTGTTTTCCTAACAGCGCAATTACATAACTTACAGTTGTCTAAACTTCACCGCTAATATGGGTGTTCCTTTATCAACCGAACCGAACTGCAAGCATTAACAATAACTACACAAGATGGCAGATTACTTTACTCATTATTTCATTATTAACCTTTCATGGATATCAACTTTGATTCTCATAATACTGACTCTGAATTCTATACTTTACTAAATGACTGAATGTTTTAATTTTTTTATTCCAACGGTTTACGCTTCATGATTAATTCTGGCATGCGAGGTCTCATGCTGAGTTAGATGTAGAGTGCAGATGGAGGAGTGTTGTGGGAGTCTGATTTGTGCAGCATAACCAATAATTTGGATTTCATTTCTTTAAATCCAATTCTTTTTATTTTTTACTGCGCTAAAACTACAATACCTCTCACAGCTGGACTTAAATTGTGAAATACATATGAATGGTATTAGAGGAAATAGCCAGGGAAAGGTTTCAGAGACACACAGAGAGATATGGAAATTAAAAAAAGAGAAGCTTGTAATAGGAAAGACTGATTGTAGCTCTTAGGAGTAATATAAATGTATATGAAAATCAAACATTGATTATCAGTTAAAGTTTTAATGCCGAGTAAACTCCCTTGCTGCTCTTTGGCCCAACACTCATCATACACTACATGTTGAGTTCAACTGAAACTACTGAAAGTTTACGTTTTATTGTGGGTTCTATATATATAAATGAATTCAATTCAATTAAATATTAAAAAGGCCAAATTGATAGTTTATTTGTGGTTTCAATTATTTGTCTATCTATTTATGAATGCAGGATTTTCACAATTTAAATCATTATTGAGAAGTGAAGGCGTTTCTATACTTGGTTCTGGAAATATAAATGCACTGTTGCAAACCACTCGGCCGATATTTCTGCTTAAAAGACTTCTGAAGTTTTCATTTTCAAATCCAAAACGCCTCAGACACTTTAAGACTCAAGTCCATACTGGGAGAAATAAATAAATCGCTATAATAATAGTATCTTCAAAGCCAAAACTGTATTTCTTATGGTGTGTGTGTGGGGGGAATAACATCTTCAAAGCCCAAACTGCATTTCTGCCAGCAGAACGATTAGGATTCCGTTTTAAGAGGAACGGAGAGGGAGGCTGATGTAAGCTTGCAGGGCGAGAGCAGGAAATTGCAGAGTGTAACCCCATTACCACCCTGCGGGACCTCCATCATCATTTGTGCTGACTCCCATACAGCCAGGAGGGACGCGGGTGTAGCACCCCCCTGTGGGAGGAGAAGGGAGGACTCCTCTCCACTGTGAGGGGCAGGCGAGCTGCAGGGTTACGTAACAGGACAAGGCGCCGTGGCTCTAATCCTGAAGTGCTGGGGGGCGCTGCTACATTTTCATGTTCGGTGTCTTTTCCTTCTTTATCAAGTCCAGAGCTCTCGCACATTACATTACTGTTATAATTATATATATATATAATGGTTTCTCCTGCAGAATCACTCAGTGAGTACTGTGAGTGAGTACATATACACTGAACAATACTAATACTATTATCATATTTACATATACACTGAACAATACTAATACTATTATCATATTTTGTATTTATTTATTTATTATCATTATTATTATATTAATTATTATTAGTCAATATATATATATATATATATATTATATATATATATATCTATATTATTATATTGATTATTATATTATTATTATTATTATTATTATTATATATTATTATAATTATTTATATTTTTGTGCAATACTGTTATATTTTATATTTTGTGCCTTACCTTTATTTATTTTTTACCTTATCCATACCTTTACCAATAAGCAAAATAAGCATTTCATTGTATAGAATAACTGTTATCTGTGCATATGACAGTAAAAATATCCTGAATCTTGAATCTATTTCCAATGACTCGTGAAACAGATAGGTATATTTCAAAGAAAATATTTGATGCACATTTGGTGTTTAATATTTGATTATTAATATTAACATATATTCATGGATGTTGCAACATAATATAAAACTTCATGAACTCATGTGCAAATGTTCTGTTGTCGTTGTCAATGTCTTCAGTATGTCAGTTTCTTTGTCGGCCGCTGTTACAAACAGCAAAGGGAACGGGGTCGCGTAGTCTTTTGTGAAACGCCTCCAACAGCACAGCGTTAGAAACAGAGATAGGACCAGACGTTCACAGCGCTTGGAGACATCAGAAGAAAGAAAACAAAGAAGTCCACACATTTGAATTAAAACATCCGCCCCATTGAAGGCCCCATCCTTTCCTCGCTTTTACTGACACAAGGGCAAATGCTGTCTTTTCAATTCACGGCGAGAAGCTTCCGGGAACGTTCTGATATTTGAGCGTCTCAGCCTTGAATCCATTCAGCGATGCAGAGTTTGTTTTGTGTACTTTGGCAGTTCTCTTTGATCACATCACAAAGACAGGCCTTGTCATCTAAATGCTATGTTCTTCTGCTTGGTTAAAAAAAAAAAAGATATAGTTTACATACAGTATGTCTACGCACAAGCTCTTCCATCGCGGTTTTATGTTAAATGGCATAGCATCAGTGTGAAAATAAATACATTTTCTGCTTCTTTCTGCTTTTTCCCTTGTCAAATGACCTGGCACCTACATTACCCACAATGCAACACAACCGCCAAATAGCTTGAATCACTGGAAGCAATTCATAGTGCAGGTTGATCTGGAGCACAACAATAAATACAAATTAAACTTCTTCTTCTCTTGCATTACTTTGAAAACTTGAGTTACTAGTTGCTTTACCTGTTGTATTTCATATCTCAAACTGCAATCATGAGATATTATATATTATAAGAATAAGTCAATATTTCCGGCAGTAAAAATATATCGCAGCAGTACAGTGATATACATATTCATACATACATATTTCTAATAATAATGAGTACTCCTTTGTACTGTAAGTATATTTGCAATATATGCTTACAGTGTGACTTTTACTTGAGTATTTGTACTGTGTTATTACCAATTTTACTTAAAAACGGGAACGCTGACAACATTAAGAATATATGTTCCGTCCATGGCGTAGAAAAGTCCAAACAATGTGTGTAAACGTGACCGAAGTCTCTTAAAGCCGGACAACAAAGAAGTAAAGCCTCAAAGATCTGATGTCATCAAGTATTAAGTGTGGAGCTGCTCCACAGACAACTGATGTTGTTTTCTTTTTTATACCCATCTGAGGTTCATCCTATTTTAGGTTTGACAGTTGCGAAACAGGAACTGTGCCCGTATATTGTACAGCTCTGGGAGCTCATCGAGGACATATTTCCCAATCCATTATCGATGGAGCAGTTCCACAGTTGATGACATCACACATTATGGTTTTAGCAATCAAACTTATTTGGGTTGTTTACGTTTGCTAATTTTTTTGGACTGTTTTAGACCGTAATAAGAACACACGTTGATTTGGGGAAATGGGTAGTAGTTCCTCTTTAAGTAAAGCATACCAGAAATGCACAGTTCCACGTGGTTCATTTTGTGAAACAACATCCTCACACAAGGATTCATATTGTTTGAAAAAAGGGTACTTTTTTTTTTTTTGCATTTTCCCGCGATGTCTTTTTACTTCATCGTTTATGATTTTAAATTGAATTCCCCGGGATATCTACAAAGTACAGCGCATAATGTCCGTAGTTGTGGCTGTGAACGCTGTGCAAGAACAGCCTGCGTTGTGAGAGACTTAGTTAGTTTGAGGCAACAAACGTGCTTGGTTAAAAGTTTGAAAAAAAAACATCATTGTTTGTGTTAAAATACTGAACAAACTGAACAAAGTAATGAAACTAACTTGAATAAATGACCAGTCTAAGCGGGTTTTCTGACGTGATGTTATGTAACATTCCGAGCGATGTCACGTTTCTTCCACCCGTCCGCTTGTCGTGGACTTTCCCGCTTTTTATACTCGTTATCATACCACTTAACTTTCAACGGTTGCCATTAAGTATATGGCGTCAACATGGCTTGAAAACGTGTGTAGCTACCCTTTAAGTAGAATACACAGATCCTACTTCCATCAACTGTTTTTGGATGAGCGAATTTTACGCCTTTGGAAGCCCATTCGCACATCAGAGTGACATTAATGTACCCAATATCTTCCCTGGAGGTTTGGGAATCTACTATTTCTGTGTCATAAAAGTGACAGGGAGAATCATGTTACATTCAGCAGACTGAACGAAACAGTGAATGCCAGCACGTCATTTTCAGCTGAACGAGGTCCGGGGAACTCGAGATTAACCCGTGAGTTTTGCACAGTTGCCTTATCACAAACAGACAAAGTTGCCCTTTTTCCTCACCGTTAGTGAAATCAAAATCTTGAATAATACATATATTTTACAGCTGGCTTTGTTGGGGGCATCAGAGATCTGAGTCGGTAAACTCAGCAGTGGGTCTTGCCCCCGCTGCCAGGGGTCCTCAGCATGTGGAGGCAGCAGCTGGGACACCCGGGGTCCAACTCTGCCGTCTATGAAGTCACAAGCGTGGATGCGATAGCGGGACCGGGGAGCCAAGCTGCTCGTCCCCCTTAATCTGGTACACTAGTTTCCTGTCCAGCTCTTCCATCATCCTCATGTCGCGGCCAGACCCCATCTGCCGCGGCGGCCTTTCTATTAATGAGGATGTCATCCGCCACTGAACATCAAGCATTGCATACAGTAGGGTAACAACGGGTTATGCATCAGCAACGGCAAGGATAACAGACAGTGCAGAAAGTGTCGAGGGTGGTTTTAATTTTTTTGGGGGGGGGAAGAATAATACAATATGGAAAGACCCGTCTGCGTTTGTCGAGAATCAATTTGTTTGGATCAAATATATCTGGAATGTGAGGCGCTCGCCGCCGTGCTCTGGCCATCTTGTATCGTCGGTGACCTTCCACCAGGAGCTCCTCACGCACTAAGAGATGAGCAGACAGCCCCGTGTTTAATAAGCAGTCGAGCCAAAATGCAATATTTTTGAGTCAGAATGCTGTCACTGTCAATTGTTATGGGGGAGATCCATGACAATTAAAACGTTATGTGCGTTTATAAAAATAGAGCCGGCGGAGCAATACATGGAAAGATGACAAAAGTTACGCCCGACAGCTGCGTTCTCCTTAAAACGCTTTGTTTCCTTCTGAAATATATATGAAACAAGGATTAAACCCAAACTGATGTGACACGCAAACCCTCTGAAGACACTGATGCTGCAGTTTATTGTATTGTGATGTTAACGTGTGGGAAATGCCATATCCCTGGAGACAACTCATTAAAACCCATGAAACACATGATAATAATGAGGTTTCTATGGAAGCTTTCCAGTTTGGTTGCATCTACTCATATTGTCCCATTTTCATTTCATGCCAGAAATGAAAATTCACACGGGGCGTAAGTGAGTACATGTGTGCATGATGAATAATTTATAGCATTATTATAAACTCACTCTTTGTTCTGGGATTGAAAACAGCAACATTTCACAATGCCTTAATTGTGTACAATCCCATTGACGTTTATTCCGTCAAATACAGTGAGATAAATGCACTCAAAGTACATTTTCCTGTCTGTACTTCTACAGCACATATATGGCAAGTGCAAGAAAGGGGAGTGTTCAGGGTAGCCTCTTTTCACAAGTAATAATAACTTATATTTTGATGCTACATATGCACGACCTGGACCAGATTTGTCTTGTCTTGGTGCACGCTCTTTCAAAAAGGCATTGCTCATTTCCTGCACACTTTCCCTTTTTCTCCTTCCTCATCCCAACAGTGTCACCTCCAGCTAAGCCTGGAGATTGAAAAGACGTGAGACGCTGACACCCGAGAGAACTGACACGACTGTCACGCTCCAGATCTTGAGACGACGGTGCATACTGAACATATACATTAGCATAATAAAAATAAAAAGAGAGTCTACGGTTGCTTTTTTTAATCAACGCCGTTGAAATGATGCTTAAAGCAAAACATGACCGGGCCTGCACCATTCTACCACCAACTGCTGCCTCCTCCTTTGATACAAGTCTGGAAATGTATTTATTTTTGCATCTACATCCTCTGCTTGCTATCAGGGCATCGCAACAGGAGCTTTGTCAGAACAGGTATAGCATATGTCCCAGACCTAGAAAACAATTTTCTTTACCCTCCGGTGGGCCATGAAGCTGACTTACTACCCTCCGTACTGTACGTTTCTTCAAACCACAAGATAAGTTGAATGTCAATGTAAATGAACAAAACATATGTAAATATGTTTCATATCAGCCTCGTATCTCGTTTTGCAGAAACGTCGTGCAAATTATCCTCATAAAGCGGTTCATAGGATATCTTACAACAAAATCACTCCTCATTTTCCGTGCAACGCGTCTCAATTTCTGCTCGTTACATGCAGACCACCTTTTAAAATATGCGTCCATCTTCACAGGAAAAAATGTAGATAGGTTCTGTGTCATAAAAGTGTAAAGCAGCAGCTTTGACATGGAGAATCATGTTACATTC
This sequence comes from Myoxocephalus aenaeus, assembly GCA_038501785.1. Classification (NCBI taxonomy): domain Eukaryota; kingdom Metazoa; phylum Chordata; class Actinopteri; order Perciformes; family Cottidae; genus Myoxocephalus; species Myoxocephalus aenaeus. The sequence goes on along the minus strand of JBAMJR010000059.1, from coordinate 4,858,815 downwards.
AGCAGACTGAACGAAACAGTGAATGCCAGCACGTCATTTTCAGCTGAACGAGGTCCGGGGAACTCGAGATTAACCCGTGAGTTTTGCACAGTTGCCTTATCACAAACAGACAAAGTTGCCCTTTTTCCTCACCGTTAGTGAAATCAAAATCTTGAATAATACATATATTTTACAGCTGGCTTTGTTGGGGGCATCAGAGATCTGAGTCAGTAAACTCAGCAGTGGGTCTTGCCCCCGCTGCCAGGGGTCCTCAGCATGTGGAGGCAGCAGATGACCTCTCATGATCACTGAATGTCTTTTATTATTTCTCAATTTCACTTCTCATTACCAAATGCCTTGTACTAACTATGGTCTTTAAGTGTGGACACTACTGTTGTTGATTCCTCTAAATTATAGAACCAGTTTACCGTCACTGAGTGATAGCAGAGAGAAGGGGATGTTCACTGTGGCGGCGGGAAAGTTGTTCTTTTTGCGTGAACTGTGAAATTCAATGAAAAGAGCTGGGTTATGTGTTCACTTACTGTACCCGAATGGCCTTGTTATTATCTGAGGGAATTGGTCTTTAAGCTGCTGCTCGTCTGGTTCACCGTTTGATGAGTTGTGTGCCGGAGTGACCTTTTGTTTCTCGCCGTCCTAAAATGCCTCTTGGACGCCTGTGAACACCTTGGACGCTGCCACTCTGAAATGTTTTTTCTTCTTCCTATTTTAGAAAAGCATCTTTTATGTTTTATGATACAATAAAAAACAAACAATGGAGGGTGCAAAAACAGCAGCCATTTGAAAGATGGTGTTCAGTGGGGAGGCACCCCGGGTGAATAGGGTGTCACAAATAAATAACACCATGAAACCTCCCCAGCACATTAATTATATCAAGTAATCTCTTTTTTTTTATCACGAGAGAAGCCAGAAAATACTGTCTACAGCCATAAAAAAAAAAAAATTCTGTAAATCAGATTATGAATGACCAAGCCCCTCCTTACAAAGCCTTCAGAATATTGATAGGAAGGAAACTATCAGAGTTTGAGGGGAAAAAACAACGGCCTTCACATATAACATTACATGCATTTGACTACAAGTGAAGAAGGTGAAACATTTAATAATTTAATAGATATCACCTTGAAACTTCCCCAGTTGATTACCGACATTAAGACCCATTCTAACAGTAGATAGTTAAACTTGTTCATCTTGAGAATCTCAGTGCATTGTCAGAGGTCAGCGATATTCCAGAACCAGATGTGTCCTAATTTACAGACTGCTGGACCGTTCTGCCACATCTGTGAGTGCTGATGGTTTTCTGTTGGGTGTACTTCCACAGCTGGGGAGGAAATGGACCGGTCAGGTGAATCCAGGTGAAAGTTACTAACCTTTCAAGCTTCCACCTATTAAATCCAAACGAATCGTAGTGGAAGATATTTGAAGAAAGGGAAATGGCAGATAACTTCTCACACAAATATCTGATTGCACATGTGTATACATCATTTTTTCTCCAACTTGTTTGTAAGTGGGATCGCAACATGAGAGAATAAAAAAAAAGCTTGACTTCCAATGCTTCTCATCTTGTATCTCGTCAGATCTAATAACTCAACCACACACATACACACAAATTAGAGCAAACAACATGTTTACTCGTGCCTGATTTACCCAGAATCCACTTGTTTCAGCTGGAGTAAAAAGCTGGTCTCCATGTGCATGCGGTCTCTCTCGGCTCCACTCGATGGCAGTAGAGCATCAGTCATGGCGATTAGCACGAGCCTCCTTTTCTCATCTGCATCATTGAGAACCATGCACGAAACATAAGAACAGCAAACACAACGCCTCTTCTTCTTCTTCTTCTTCTTCTTCTTCTTCTTCTTCTTCTTCTTCTTCTTCTTCTTCTTCTTCTTCATGAACAGCAGACCCACACTGGCCTGTGTGGCCCACAGGTGCGTTTTTCGTGGGTCCGGCTTCGGCTCAATCAGCCTCATGAAATACTTTCCACAAAGGCAAGCAATTTTTGTAACCTTGGACAGAATATATCAGCAAGTGATGTATGCTGTTGGGAACTTAAACAACAGCCAGACTATAGGTCCTCTGCCAGGCACTTAATGCAGTAAGGGGTTTATTTTGGCACCGAGCAAACATACTAGTTATATTCTCAGAAATGTATTTATTCCATTTATATTTTAATTTGTTTTACTCTTGGTAATGACCTATAGATGTTCTTGCTGGGCCGAGTAGAACATATCAATTTAGTAAACTGAAAACATTAAAACATTATGCAAATATCAAATTATGCCAGAGCACTTCCCATAGGTGGCTCGTGAGGTAGTATGAAGCGTTGCCCCTTGTGCTGGAGTAGAATACACACAGTCTCCAGTGCGTTCGTATCAAGCTCTGCGGCCGCAATGCCACGATGCAGCGGTGAAAACGTATACACAGTATTTATTGCACGATAGGAAGTTCCCATGTGGTGGCCTTAAGACCACTGCATGTAAATAATGGATTCTAATCCCCACCGAGCTCCAGGGGGAATGCAAACATCTCGAGTGCTATGTGGCTCCTTTCCACGCATTCTGCGGTCGCATGGCACTGTGTGTGTTGACCTTGGGGAGGGTAATTTGGGATAGCTTATTTCCTATAACGCGTGTCGTGATCCCCGTAGGCATTGTGTGGCGAAGTCTCCCAGTTTCATTCCAGTGGATTTTCTGCATTATTGAGACACCGTGAGCCTCAGACTGAAGGACAGTGAAGGCTGTTTCTTCAGGTCCAAAGGTTGGCACGCACAAAAGACCCATGGTGTCACTACATATATACACACACATTATATATATACATATATACACATACACTGAACAAAGCACATACAGAAAGACACAGAAGTATTATTTAAGCAATGGGTTTTGACCCTGAAATAAGAAAGATAATCATGCTGTCATTTCAAGACAGCATTTCTTGTAACATAACCCCGGGTGGGAAAGGAAGGATGCTGCAGAAAGCAGCTGGGAATAAAAGTATGTTCTGAGCCATAATGCAATCAGTGGAGCTAATATATCTGATTTTACCGCTCTCCACGTCACTGTGAGTAAGTCACCCTCCGCCTTGAAAAGACACAGTCGGACTGGAGCTGTTGTTGGCTGAAAAAGAGACGGGAGAGGGAATTAGCCACGCAGGTAGGCAGGACCGTATTAAAAATTCTCCCATCTACTTCCTCATTCCCTGTGATGCCGTTTGATCTCGCCCCTTTTATTCTCCGTGCCCTCGTTCTTTACCCCCACCACTCTCTCATTTCCTCTTTATATCAGAAATAAATAAATAAATAAAATGCTCGAAACCCATGAAATTATTGTGCAATTCCAGGGTACCCAAATTGACTTTAAAATCATCTGAGGATCACATCTCAGGAGGAGGGTTGCAGTCATATCTAGGCTCCTTTTGTTTGGTAATGGACAGGCAATTCATTCTGTGGATGAGTGGGGAGAAATGTAATTGCACTCTTGCCTGCCCTTTCGAATAAAATCAAGAAAGTGGTGATGATCCTGATATAGCACACTTACGATTTAATGAAATTATATGATATAGTTAATTAAGATTGGTGAAATGAAAGTCTGAATCATTAATCGTTGTTAAATTAACAAACACTAACTGATCTGTATCATAAAGAGGCACTGCCCATGAAAATAAATAAATGCAGGATTTAGAATGTTGAGTTTAGAATAGTCATAAAATAAGCAATTAAAAATAGTGTTACTTTATTCTTCTACTTTGAATTCTGAATGCCATAGATCTTGTTAAAGTGAAAAATAACTTTTCTTAAAAACTGAAATCCTCGGTGAAAAGATGTGTCTGTAGATAGGGTTCCCGACCTGGAGGTATAGTGTTTTTATAAGATAGCGCTGTTATTTAAAAAATAAAAGAAACACCTTTCTTGTGCCGCCTTCATATCTGCCCAATTCAGGAATATTAACTGTGACCACCTGCCTTCAAAGGATGAGTCATATTGAAACCACCTCTGTGTCTGGCTTTGGCCAACACAAGTATGCGTTGATAAGGAAGGCAAATCGGAGATTGGAAAGTACAATGATGATACTTCACTAACTCTGATGGAACAATAACTTAATGTTTGATAAAGTGGTGTTCAACTCTTAAGTTTTTGACTTTGCAGCCTCTTTGCCAAACTTCAACTTAAACAAAAGCCTTGGAGTAGCGTAACTCCAACTAAGAAATATTGTGAGAAATGCCTGAATATCCTTGGGAACCTTTATTCAACAATTTAATCTTAACTTTTCCCTGTATCTTCACTTTTTTTGTCCGATGCCTTCACTCACATCCCCTGGCCTTCATCATTGAATGCAGATTGCTCAGTCACAATATTGTTTTCACCTTCTGAGTCTCTTTGTGTGCGTCCTCATGGCAACATGTGGGTCCTGGAGACATCCACTGCAGCGGGGCCTAGGAGGCTACTGTCTGTCTGTGGAAAATATTTAGTTAACTCCTGTGCAAGACGCAGTGAGAGAACGCCACATGTGTTGTAGTTGAGATCCAAATGGAGGCTGGGTTCGAAGATGGGCGTGGTCCGAGCAAGGGCGCCAGAGGTAAGGGGTGGGAAGTGGGCAAGTAGCCATGCATCCTCACTCAGTGAGATAAGAAGATTAATGCAAGAGGGGTTTGTATTGATCATCTGACTCTCGTGAAGGAAAACAAGGAGCATATTTCCGAAAATGTCAAACTAATGTGCTCCAGATATATGCAGTATCCTAATTAAATGAATCCATTTACCCTTGAGCCATCTTTTACAGTAGACTACAGCTCCGGGTTTCTTTTAACCATTAACATCTTAATAACGCAATATTTTGGGTGTTTTGTGTAATATATGGTGTTTGGAAAAAAAAGCTTTTATATCAGCTGGGGCTCTGTATTTGAATTCCAACCCAACCTATTATCAGCAGACTACATTGAATAATGTATAAAGGTCTGAGATGCATGTGATTTAAGCTTGGAGATGGGGTAAGATATGGGGTCAAAATTGGGTTCACCAGGTCAGGGACGTGGAAACTATTCAAGAGACATTCTGCTGGATATCTAAAAGCAATATATGTTACTTGATGATTGGCTAGGTTTACTTTTTCCAATATTGTGATTCATAAAAAAATTGCAAACTTGTCTGTTTGATAAAAGCTTAAGGACTCATAAATAAAAGGAACTGCAGGGTTTGATGTGTAACACTTCATCTTGTGCTACTCTATGCATCAAATTGGCTTGTTGTAACAGAAAAGGGCAAGCCTTCAATACAGGGGTGGTTTCAGCTGGATCACAGAATCAAGTCTGAAAATCTTATCTCACTTTCAATTTTGTTTTCCGTGGCATATTGCCGTAAGTTAATTCCATGCCTCCTTCTTTTCTCCATCTGAATTTCATTGTGTCTGCCTCATCAGCCAGAAGCAGGAATGATCTGCTAACATTTCATTTCTCCATGAATTTTTGATTGTCAAAAATTGCCCTGAGGGAATGAACTGCGCCCAAGGTTGGGTTTTGATTTGCGATTAAACTATCAAGAAATCAATTTTGTCTGCTTTGAATAATTCAGGGTTTAATGGAATGAGAAATGGCGGGGGGAAAAAGGGAGCATGGACTATGAGATGGTCTGAAGGGTGTGTGTGTGTGTGTGTGTGTGTGTGTGTGTGTGTATGTGTGTGTGTGTGCGCGCGTGCTGGGTGGTGCAGTGTGTGTGATGTGGGGGGTATACGCCACTCAAAAGGAAAGCAGGGCCCTGCGGTGTGGTGCAGAGCGGCCGGGGAGTTGCTGTCATTCACCTGTGCTGTTGGTGCGGCATGTCAATAAGGTGTCTGCGCCAGTGATTTGTTGGTAGCAGCTAGTCCACTGGAAACTACGTGGGATTCCTTAGTTGGGCATGGAGTTACTAAACTCGTGATTTATCTCTTTTTATTGTAGGAATTGGAATAAATCATGTGCAAGACACAGAGAGAACCTTGCAAAGTTTGTGCCGTAATTGGTCTCAGAAAAGTGATGGTGATGTTAGCCCCTAGTTAAAACTCCAATAAGGAAAACAAGAATGACAGAAATGAGGGAGCAAAAGAAGGAAAGAAAACGAGTTGAGTCACTTCAGTGAGTCACTTCAGGGACTGAACGAGGTTATTCATAGAGAAAGGGCAAATTTAGCTCACATCCCAAATGAGCACCTGATGGCGAAGGTTCAGAAAGACCCTTTGATGCCATCTAGTCGCTCCCATTCCCCAGCACCGTCCCGGAGGGACGCGCACAGGCGTCTCATCGCCTGCTTTTCAAAAAGAATGGCGGCGCTGGTGTGTTCCTTGACAAGACACAAATAAATGGAGCTGCACTGACTGCATGCCGCCAGACCTGACAGTTGTTGAATTAAAGAGGGCGCTGTGTTGTCAAAAGGCTCAGATGGCTGGTACCAAACTGGAGCCGGCAGCCTTGCTGTAGCTCTGGTGCAGCTTGTCAGAAAATTTTATTTGAAAAAAAGTTAGCAAGCTAACTCTATTAGGCTAACTTTAGTTGCCGTTCCTAAGTCGTCAAGTGATCTTTTTCTCATCTTTTTTTTATAATTTGCATTTACATCTCCAGAATCTTGAGGACCGCTGAGTTATTGGGATATTGCGAGACGGAGGACGCTTTGAGAGAAAGATTCCCCCCAAAGCATCCTATTTTAGGGCTAATTACTTGCTAGCTAGGTAGCATGTCAACAGAAGTTGACAAAGCCTGCTGAAGTATTTTTTTAAGCATCCTCATTAGTGGGTTTCACTTGCGATCCTCCACAAGTTTGCAAGCTACAGATGACTAGACAAGGTTGTTGACAGAGAGTAGGTCACAGTCGGTGTATGTGTGTGTGTGTGTGTGTGTGTGTGTGTGTGTGTGTGTGTGTGTGTGTGTGTGTGTGTGTTTTGTGAGGTGGAGAGGTGGTGGTCATGCTGCAATCTGGAACGGGCTTATCGAGGACTTGACGCAAACCAGATGCTGTCAAACTGTCTTCCACTGAGGCGTCAAAGGAGGCTGGAGCAGTGGACTTGAAAGTAGGGCGTAAACCAGGCAGAAAACTCTGGTTCTGTAAAGTGAAGACTATGGCCTTAAACCTGCATTATTTCTAATGGCCATCAGGGGGCAACTCCTGATTGCAAAAATAAAGGCTGATTGTATCGGAGGTGTATGAGAAAATGACGCTAATTCTCTTCTTTTTCTTTATCACATTTTCATTGATTTTCTAGATATGCATATAAAGAAAAGATGTGCACAATACGTGTACATAAGGATACACATGCACATAATCATACAAATAATAAGAGAAAATGACCCTAATTCTCAATTGATTTATTACCTCAGTAAACATCGTAAACATGAGTTTATGGTCTCAATCAAGTCTTCTTCAAAACAGCATAATAATCATTTGGTAAATTATGATTCCATTTTGAGTAAAATAGACATTAAAGCAGGTTCATGCTTTGGGCAGGGCTAACTTATGATTGGCAGGTAGCACCGTGGTCATCTTTTACGAAATTATCATGAATTCTCCGTCACATCTCCCTATTGAAGTTTTCCATCGAGGTCAAAGAAAAATGGTTAGTGAAAGACAAAAAGGACAATTTTTTTGTCTTCGCTAGTAGCGATAAATGAAACTAGATGGCAACACCCAACAACCCAAGAATCCGACAGCCAACATGCTGATCTCGATGCTTCAAAAACAGCAGTCCCCAATTCAATGGGTGACATCACGGTGAAGACGTCCACTTCTTATGTACAGTTTATGGCATCGACTCAGCACTGCCATGAAAAAACGTTGTGATCCAGAGGACGTCAGTGCAGAAAGGAAATATTCTCACTGAGTAGGCTAGACATTTTCATGAATATTTTATTATTCATATCCACAGTCGATGAATGTAAATACATATTGACAAGCCAGTGGAGAGAAAATAAAAGTCTTTAGTCACAGGTAAATGTCAGCAAGCTATCATGTTCACAATGACAATGCTTACATGCTGCTGTTTACTGTAACAGATATCAGGTTTACCATGTTAGTTTAGCCTGTTTGCATGCTAGCAATTAGCACTAAACACGAAGCATAGCTGAGGCTGCTGGGAAGGTCATTCATAGTTTTGGTCTTTATTTGGTCATGAACCAATCACAACAATGTAATGTCTACTGCGATGCCGCCAGAGGAAAAGTCAAGGGATCACCAAAGTCATGAGTATTCCTCATCTGGTACCCATGGATATCTGTACCAAATGTTGTGCCAATTCATCCAGTAGGTATTGAGATTTTTCACAGTGAAAAACGTGGTGTATAAAAGTTGACCTGTTGATGGCCCTTGACAAAAAGTCAAGGGATCACCAAAGTCATTGGGAACCGTCCTCTGGGCACAATGAATATATGCCCCAGATGTCAAGGCAACTCATCCAGTGGTTTCTGAGGACGTTCTTATCAAAAACCCAAAATGTCAACATGTGGCGGTGCTAGAAGAAAAGTAAGAGGTTTGACAAAGTGATTAGGATTCATCTTCTGGGAACCATGAAAGCGTTTATAAGTTTATAACACATCAAGTCTGGGCCAAAGTGTTGGACCTGTTGACCGGCATTGCCATCTCTAGAGCCACGTCACAAGTTCCTAATCTAACCCTCTTTCCATGGCCCAGTCCACTTCTGATGTGTCCTTGAGCAAGAAACTGACTCCTTATCTACTGGCAGTTTTGCTACACTGTTGCTGTTACTATCTTTTTATTATCTCCTTAACTACAATGTTATGGAGTAAACCTTTCAAAGTCACTTTTAAGGGTTTTATCTTGAATACAGTTCATTTCAGAGTTTGTGTGTACCGTATTTGTTAATTGGTCGTGGGATCGCTTCATGAACCCATTAATTCTGAGAGGAATGTAAGCCTGAAGTTTAGGTCCAAAAGATTCTGAAGTTAGAGTTACAAAGTTTTTGGTTGCCCACAATGACAGCGTGCTCACATAGTGTTTTCTTCAGTGGAAAGATTTCAGCCTATTTCTGTGTAAGCTATATCTGAACAGGAACAATGTCACACTAAGTTGCCTAATGAGTACATCCTCAATAATGATAGCACCAGAAGAAACAGATGGGGAAATAGGGATCTAAACTACAGTCTGACAGGTGCATTACCTTCCTTCACCTGTAGTGTGTTTCCTTCTTCGGGTGTCTTATCCACGTTTATTTTGATCTCAAATATATTTCGACCCTGCTTTTAAATTGCTCTGCCTCCTAACCGTCACGTTAAGGTGGCAATATGCATTTAAGTAGTCCATTTGGAGCGTTTGCCGTGGGAGGATAACTAGCAGAGTGTCTCATTTAAATTCACACTTTCGGAATATTTCACGACTCGACTCGTGACCTCTTGTCATTGTTTTTTTCTCGCACTTGATTGCCGATGCTACAATGATTCAAATTGAGGAGGGAGTACAAGCTTTTATGGATGCCAAGTATGAATGCAAAAATTAGTGATGCAGCTCAAGAACAGTTTGGGAAATAGGACTGACGAGGAGTGTTGACACATCATCAAACTGAGACTGACTACTTGAATAATTGGTTTGTACCTAATTATATTAGAGTGCCCTCTCGGGTGTGTGTTTGTATGTGTATGATTATGTGTGCGGAGCGGTGTCTGCGTTCCTTCTGCGCCTGTGTGCCGGGATAGGGGGCTTTGCTCGGAGGTAGCCCTCGGATTGGCTTTCTAGCGGGGGCTTTCGATCAAATTCGGAGCAATTTTCCAAGAGTGCAATTAAATTTGAAAAGTTTACAATCACGTTAGGGAGCTGGGGAGAAAGAGGGGAAGCGCTGGAAGGGCGACCTGGTGTTTCGGTTCCGAGGCTGTGATAAGAATGCAGCCTCTAAGTGAGTTGAATGAGAAATAGCGTCGGCACAGCTGTTGTTCCATTAAAGGCCCCCCCTGAGGAGGCTTTAGAGGGGGTCCGAGAGGATCCGATATGGGCGGTGTGCCAGCAGGCCTCACCGCATCTGTTAGCGATTCTTCATTTGGTGACATATTCTGTCATTTGGTGTTTGACCATGACCTATACAGATTTGTAAACATCTTAAAAAGGTTACTCATGTGCGTATGTAGACATTCCATCAGTGCATTCGTTTACTTTGGTGGCCTCGGTTTCTTATTCTTCTAAGCATTTATATGACAGCAACACAGCTCTTTGTATTTCCCTGGACATACACCACCTGAATAGGTAAGCAAGAAAAGTAATGGAACAATGGAAAATAGATGGAAAAAAAGAAAAGAAATAGAAAGATTTTGATCTAGCATGTGTTGCATTGGAGTGCAGGTGGAGCTTGTTTCCTAGCCTGTATGGAACTGTTGATCCTATATAAGTGGAAGCTGCCGCAGGAAAATGGGGAGCTTTGCATTGCTCAGACGAGAGCTATGTAGTCGAATGTGACCCGAATGTGAATATGTTGATTCATTCCCCAAATGGTACCTTGAATCTTGAATACTTAAAAGTGGCTGCAATCTTTATTAATGCAATATCATTGGATCAAATGACCACGTCTAATGTGAAAGGAGACGCTCTGATGTTATTAGTAGTATCACCCAACTTTGCAGTTCCCCTTAGTTCTATCTGGCAAGTTAGCCTTTTTTGACTCATCGTTTTGGTTTTTCAGCATCTTTACGTATTTGCTTCACTTCCACTGCTCTCATGGTGTTTTCAGCTAGAGCTGTGTTTAGCAAAAAAGCTCAGTTAGCAGCTAAAGATGCATTTTGTTTCCCCTGAAAGATCAGTAGAAACCAAAACAGAGCTAAATAAGGAGTGCATATTTAACTTACGTTCATCAAGTGCTAATGCTAATGTTGCTACTTATCTGCTGAATGTGTATACAGCCAACTGTTGGTTGTTTGTTCACCATATTAAAACGTAAACAAATGTAATCTTTAGCGTGTGTTTGCAGCTAGTTCTCGCTGACCACCAGTGGCCAAAAAACAAACAGTTATTGCGTTTATATGATTATAGTTTTCAGCTTTAACAATTAAAGCTTTAACAATGAACTACGAATGCACCGATACAGATATCAGGCCGATACTGACTCAACTGGTAGGATAACAATAACAGTGACAATGAGGCCGAGCTATTTAATTCAATACTATATTTATATACTGGAATTTGAATTCCTGTTTTAGGATATTTTTCACCAAGTTGGTGTACTATTGTAACAATTCAGTAATTATTATAATATTTTATTTCATAAAGTAAAGAAAGCAAGTCCTGACTGATGTTGCCTTACACATAAAAGAATGATCCCAGTCACTTCCGCACAGTAAGGCCCGGGTATCGCTGTCAGGGGGGGAAAGTCAGATATTTGCATCCCTACCTTGAACTTAAAAGTTATATATATATATATATATATATATATATATATATATATATATATATATATATATATATATGAGAGGAAAATTACTTCTGGTAATGTACTGAAGGGAACAATTATTAGAATGGGAACATTATCTGCTGATCCATCATCTGAGTGCGTCTGAATGAAAAACCTGAAAAGTGTTTAAAATGATTGCAGATACAGATTTTATTGTTTTTTTTTTCCGAAAGAAAAAGAAAATCCATATTAATAAGCCCTATGAATACTGCAGAATGTGAATATTTTGAAACAAGTTTCTTCCACCTTAGTTCTGTATTCATGCAGAACTGCTCAGAGGAAGCCTGAAATCTAGCTCTTAGTCAGGCCGCTAAAGACATCAATGTCAGGAGACACACAAAACATTTTTCACATACACATTCATATCTTCAGCCCCTGTGACCATGTATCTGTTCCGGCAAGAAACAGGGATCTTTTCCTATGAGTAATTTCTTTGTTGGCTACTTATCTTGATTTCCCCTCTCGTCGGAATAAAACAGAGAGCCGAGCATGGAACATATCCAAATTGTGGAAATGATATCTGACTTGGCTGCCTGAACTCAACTCCCCCTTTTACCCGTAAGTCTATTTTTTGAAAGTGATAACATTTGTTTTCTTCTATTTTTGCCCTCTTTCTGTTTCACTTTCATTATTTCAATTTTGCTAGATTAAATCCAAAGTGTTCCACTGTTGTGCCAAATAAAAAAGAAGTACACAGCCACAAAACTACGGGCAGTTCTTTTTTTCCATGTCTTGCCTGCAATGCTTTTAACACTATGGCATTTTGGGAAAATACTGCATCATCTGCAGTCTGGTTTTTACGTGTTTACCGCCACTATTTTCTCATGCATACTGTATTCCCCCCCCCATAAGACTTTTATACGCCAGGGCGAAATCCAATCCAGGAATGTTTGCATGGGTTGAGTGGAAATGAAATTACTCAGTCTAACCATAATACCTCCCTGAGTGAGGAGCGTGTGGTGTCGACGGCAGGGGGATTAGCGTCCGTAATGGGGTTTTGAGGATGGTCGGGATTTCAGATGTAGAGCGATGGGGTGCCAGGGGTAAACACCGGGCATGGGACGAGAGGATTTAGCTGGCTAAGGCTTCACCCACCTCCTCCACGTGGACCTAGTATCGCTGTGTTGTTAAAGTACACCCATTTCCCACGGTCATTTACTCAAGCATCTCCTGTGGGGGATTTGGTTATCCTCTCTGAAAAGGCACAGCAGTCTTATAATACTGCTCATACACGAGAGGGTGGAGAGTATAGAGAATGATTTAGTGGGAGGGAGGGAGAGTCATAGAGAGAGACAGATGGAGACGAAAAAAGAAGAAAAAAGATTGGGTTCTCATGTGGCTGTCAAAACCAGAATTCAAATTTTGAGGAAGTTGTTTGCTTTGATGTTGTAATTTGATGGTACTTCATAGACCAAGCGCCTGACCACAAAATACAGAAATATTTACTTGTAAAAACAAATAGCACAAGGCCTTCACAATGAAAACTAAGTTGCCCCCTTAGGCCTATGAATGATGAAAATGCCTCTTCAATTATAATAAAACACAAGAAACAAACAAAAGCTTCTTCGGTAATAAGGGAAAATATAAAGAGGGTTTCATTGAAAATAAACAAAAATAAAGCCGGCAGGCTTTTGGTGGTTATTGTTTGAAGAGCAAAGTTTTCACAAATACCACTCAGGGTCTTTGGAAAAGTTTACCAAATACCACTCAGGGTCTTTGTAGGTAACCTTGTGGAAAGGTGTTCTTTAGTATTTACTCCCGCTTGGTTTAAAAATGCCTAAAGACCAGAGTTTCCAGATGAATCTGCTAAAATAATGTTTTCATTACTGCTCTCAATTCTTAATGAGGAGTCGGACCCACCAACCTGCACAACGGGTGATCTGAAGTAACCTCCAATCAACTCAGGGGAGATGTGACATTTGGTAAAAAGAGAAACGTCAGCAAGTACCAAAGAATTAGGGATTTCTATGTTCTTGTACTTTACATTCATATTTAATATAACCTTCATCAACTTCAGTGACTCACAAGAGGCACAGACCGAGATATCCTCAGTTTTGAATATGTTATGGGGCGCACTCCAAAAATGCGTCACAGCGTCACATCCTCTTTTATTGCATTCAGGATATCCCTGCTTCCTACATGGCCACCTCCAGTTTGTAAAACAGGTTTTTTTATCTGTCAATATTATATATATAGCCAATATGTTATATATATATATATATATATATATATATATATATATATATATATATATATAAAACAATTATACTGCTCTCAATTCTTAATTAGGAGTCAGACCACAACCTGCACAACTGATGATCTGAATAACCCTCCAATAAAATGTGACATTTGGCAAAAGGGAAATTACAGCAAGTACCTGAACCACTTTGCATGGTAAGTCCTTTTAATGTCTTATTGAGTATAATGAGACTTACTTCTTTACTTAAAAATGCAGGACTTTTATTTGGAACTGAGTACTATTTTTATATTGGGTTGTTACCACTTTGGATGTTTTTACTTGTATTACATGTCATTTCCCATTTTATGACCACAAACAACCCTTCTGACTGCCGTTTCTTGGTATTCTATACAAACATGGGGATGCATAGGCGTGGGTGTGCATATATATATATATATATATATATATTATTTTTTTTTTTTTTCATCAAGCCACCAAATGGAAAACGCCTCCTGCCTTTCTCCTGATTGGCTATTTTTTGTTTGTTGAATTGATTTTAAAACATTTTACAATCCGCATTTTACAATTACATGCTCCTATACAAAGTACTTTTGCCTCTTCATCATTCTACATAAAATAAATTGTGATCGGGCCTTTTCCTGTATCACAGGACTGTTTACATTTAGCTGCATATACTGGTTCCCAGTCCCAATTTTGCATCAAACAAGACTTTCACCCAGGAGGCCGCTGTTCGTGTTCCACACTGAATTACCTTTTCATCGATTTTTGTTTTGTTTTGTTACTATATGTCGTGTTTTATGAAGTGTTTGTGTTGTGAAACGTGCACTGTGACAACGTTGAAACTGATATATCCATTTAGTTAATCTGTGCTTCTTTACGAGAACGCGGTAACGTTACAAGTCTCTTCCTCCCGTCTCTTTTAACAGAGTTCCCGCGGGTGCTTGAAATGTCTTTAATATAATTTTTTATCAACATTTATCCACCTCCACTGCCACTTCCAAAACCGAGCCTAGAGGGGTAGATAGATCTTCATAGTTTAAAGCTTAGGAGCACTGTCCAGCTGCGGCATTTAACCCATTGATGTGAGAAGGTGTTGACCGACATACAACTGACACCAATTCTTTGGGGTCAAAGGTGTTAACCCTTCCCCATTGTTGGCTTTTACAAACAAGGGGACCCAAATACTTCTTCCACATTTGCATTCCAACTTCCAACACTGACCACGTTTGTCTCCTCAGCAGGGGGCACACTTCTACCGTCCCGCCCCGGAGGGAATGCAGCGTTTTATCCTCCGATTGGCCTCCGCACACTAAAACCACAGCTCTCTGTCACAGCGGCGCGGGGAAGCAGCGGCTCACCAGGCGGACATGCTCGGAGACAGATGGAGTCAGAGAGCGTGTCGGGACAGTCTGAGATGAGCTTCACATCTGCCGCTCACAAGGAAAATCGGGTCACAGAAGGCCGGGGATTACACGGTGGAAAAGAGGGAGTCCGTAAGAATCGGAGTTCAACTTTAACCCTTCCAACCCAGAGGTAAAGGAGCGGTGGGCGACGGGGCAGAAAAGCCACGGAGACAGGTCGGGCCGTGAAGTGAAGGAATGCACCCATGCAGGACGGGTGAGGTGAAACTTGACCCAGATGCAGATCATGCGGCTGCTTCTTGTACTTAGTTAATATCAAATTAGTAAAACACACTCAACCATTGCACACTCAACCATCCACCATAATTAAATATAACCAACGCAGTGTGCTTGATTAGTTATTAAGTGTGAGGGTTTTGTAAAGCAAACACACGTGTGCACATCGTCTCGAATGGACTCAGCGTTCATAACAGTGGTGTTAGACAGAATTAAAACAACATGCTTCTTTTAATACCTCAGACTTTAAAATAGCAGCAATGCACGACACATGAGTCCAGTAAGCAGCAGCTATTTTAAACAGGCGTATTGATGGGATGTTGGCCAACAGGCTATCGCTTCCAGTCTGACACCACCACACATACAACACCTACAAGCACAAGGTGCCCATCACGATGATGTGCTTTCACATACACGCCCTCATATATAGATACACGTATATACATACTTGTGCACTGTGCAACACAACTATGTTTGACACAAGAATATGAAGCATGCCTGAATTATGGATATTATATATTTGGGGCACCTGTGATAAAAAATGAAAGGGAATTAATATTCTTCCACTGCTTTTTTTGTTGTTGCAGAAGGCGATTCATTTTCCCCTTGAGTTGAGTGGACGTAGTCATCGTGACATCACCTATTGGACTGTCGTTATGAAGCCTTGATTTTGGCAATTTTGCCGACGCCATCTTGGATTATGGATGTCGCCATCTTGACCACATTTGGAATGCAAGCTGTCAATCACAGTAAGCCTTTGCTTTATGAACAGTTTTACTCTAAATGTATCATACTTTACTAAATGAACATCATGCTGTATTGCAGAAGACTTGAAACTATTGAGACCATAAACTCATGTTTACAATGTTTACTGAGGGAATAAATCAAGAGAGAAGTAGAGTCATTTTCTCGTAGACTTCTATACAACCAGACTTATTTTTGCAACCAGAGGAGTCGCCCCCTGAAGGCCGATAGAGAGAATGCAAGTTCTAAGACACTTCCTCATCGACTTTGCTTAGCAGAACCAGAGGTTGCCGCCATTTTGCTTCTTTTTTTTTACGCTATCGCAGTGGCAAAAGTACTCAAACCCCTCTTCTATGGTAGTTCCCACTGCAGTGGGTGTCTCCAGGACCACATTTTACCATGATGACTCACACACACACACACGCACAGACTCACAAGGTGAAAACAAAACCGGCGTCACGGCTGGTAAACATTGGTACGCGTTCCCCTCCCCCACATGCTGCAGGCCTTCAGACACCTCAAAGGTGATATCGCTCTAATCTGACGAGCGATATAGCCGGTCAGGCTTGCAGCGTGAGCGGCTCGAGCAATATGTGGTGACAGCGTCGCACAGCAGGAGAAAGTGATGGCGGCATAAAAACACAACAGTACGAGATACGACGGAGCAGTTTCAGGCCAAGTGTGGGCACCCAGAAGTGAGGAAATGACATGATTCCATAGTCGACAGAAATATAATGCAAAAAAGGAAACCTTTACACGCTGTTCACTTGAATGGTTCAGCCATTAATTTGAATTAGTCCAGATTCTACCGTTAGCTACACTTTGTCTTCATTTATTCCCCGTCTTAATTTATTTAACAACTAATACACACTGAGCTCTTGATCTTTTGAACACAAATCTATTTTATTTGTCCTAATTTAAAAGAAAGAGAGAAAATAACAACCCTCTGTTGCATTTAATTGTAAAGTTTGTGCATGTCAAATAGCGTGGTTGACGACCAAACTTAGTTCAACTTCTGAGCGAAGTGAAGGTCCTGGATGAATTTTCATTTCCAAGGTTTTCACTACTATTATTGTAAATTTGCCTCTTTAATCTCAGAGAATATTCTCATATATTTATGGGACATTCTGACTTAATTAATTTAATACCCCATTAATACCCCTTTACTCCAATGGCCCAAAGACAACACCATATTTTCCAGCTTTCTCTAGAAATCAGTACTTTTTTTTAAACTAAACTGCATATATAGAGTTACAAATAAAAAATAAAAACAGTTTTTAGACTGTGTATTAAGACTCAGACATTAATCTTGGCATTAAATAGCAAGCCGAGTGAAGGTCACCTCTGCATATCACACCAGTGGCAGAATTGAAAATAATAAGATATTAGCTGAACAGTAAGTGCAACCCTGAGCTCCCGACCCAAATATCGTAACCCTTACACAAACCCCCTCATCACTGGGTCTGAAAGGTCCCGATGGTTCATTAACAACAGCATTAACAGCAGTTTGCAGGTCAAGCGTTTGATGCACTTCATTGTCTCAGAAAAGTCCCCGGCTTTCATGCTCGGAGCGGCTCATATGGATTGATACGCGCCGCCCGAGGAGAGAGCTCGGGACAACTCTAGCTACAGCGTGACCTCTTCACCCCAGAGCTCCCTGACCAGAGCTCCCTAATTGTCTGCTTTTCCCCCCTCAGACCGCGTTACCCATTCCAATTAGAGCTCAGCGTTTGCATGCTGCTGAGCGCAGCGGAGAGCTGCAGACGGATCGAGCAGCAATGAGGGGGATCAGACACTGGAGTAGTTAGTTTTATACCATTTCACAACACTGTATTGTAACCATTAAATGCATTATACCTACATATCTCTGGCTCTCCAGCTGCCCGGCACTTATATAACTTATAATATAGCATTGGGATTCTCATGCTCCACTTCTGCTTCTCTGCATTATGTTTTGATGCTCTTAATGGTTTTATGTGAAGCACTTTGAATCGCCTTGTTGTTGAAATGTGCTATACAAATAAACTTGCCTTGCCTTGCCTTGCCTTTTAAATCATCAGATTTATAAATGGCACAACAACTAATTCCTCATCATCAGTGGCTCTGTCTATGCATATCTTCTTTTCCAGAGTTGTCAACATCCTCCACCATCAAAGGCAATGCTTTACTGCACTAAACGTAGGTGCTGCATATGCATTTGTGGGTATAAAAGGAAATATGTTTATTATTTTAATTTTTTTAGGATATTTAGCGCATTTTGTTAGTTACTTTGTAGAATATTAAAAAAAAAAAAGAAGTACTTTCTAGAACCTTATGTATGGGTTTGTAAATGTTAATGACCCAAACTATATACAATAGTTACATTAAGCTCCACCTCGCATGGCGCGAACTGAAGTCAGACTCGCATTAACGGGCGTCCGGGGCTGAAGTCGTTCTCCACCAGCTGCTCCGCTACCGGCTGACTAGTAACGTCCTATCATATCCATGCAGCTGCACAGCACGGCCGTGCTAAGCTGACACTTTTAACACTATTAACCTGTTGAGACACCCCCGCTGCCATTTGCAGCTGCAAATATTATGATAATGTATGTGTTAATCAAGAGGGAATTGCTCTTTCCAGCAGAATCCTTGCTGCCGTTCGCATTCTTTGAGAGCTCCCTCCAAGAGCAGATACTTTTTGTTGCCAAGTCTAAGACTGCAAGTGACTCATATCTGGACAAAATCCAGATGCAATTCACCAGCCTGGTTTCACTTACCTGTGGCGTCTTGATGCCGACTAACCAGGCCCCCTAAAGTAAGTCCGCCCCGTCATTAGACGCTCATAGCAACGGACAGTGTTAAGTGCAACACTCTTTAAACCAGTGTGCGGAATGGCCAGTTGCATCAAGGGGGTCTTACACATGCTCAATACCCAACACAACCCGAGAAGATTTCATGGATGCAAGCAAGGAAATCCACTGGACTGTTCACGCTTTGCACGCACATCACCTCGGCTAATGTCGTTGAGAATGAAGCCGAACACAGCTACACAACCACACAACCACACAACAACAATGTCCTCAGGCGGTCTCACGTGTTAAGGGGATTTTGGATATATATATATATATATATATATATATATATATATATATATATATATATATATATTATTTTGAAGGCGGCTCTCGTAGGTAAGCTGGCCATGGGGTCCTTTGAAAGTTCTCTGGTTGCAAAAATAAGTCAGATTGTATAGAAGTCTATGAGACTCTACTTCTCTCTTGATTTATTCCCTCAGTAAACAGAGTTTGTGTCTCAATCTCTAGTTTCAAGTCTTCTTTAATAGAACATAATGTTCATTTTGTAAATGTCCATTTAGAGTCAAATAGACCGTAAAGCAGGGTATGCTTTAGGGCGGGGCTACAAGGTGATTGACAGATCACAGAGGGTATTTATGTCACTCCTCCACTGTCCAAATATGGTCACAAAAAACCCCTGATAACAACGGCCAAAACGTTGAAATCAAGGCTTCAAAACAACGGTCCACAAACCACTTTGTGATGTCACGATGACTACGTCGACTCCTTATATAAAGTCTATGATTTACACCTTTGTTTGAAATATTTAGCTAGAATGAGCCTTCCGTTAAAATCCAACCCCTAATCCTTCTTGGTTGCATTTACACACATTTGATATCCGATAGCTTTGACATTTGACATTTTACTTATTACTTTTGTTTGGAGAGCAGTACATTGCTGTATTTCCTGTTTTTACTCCGGTAAAAGTTCTCCAACCGGGAGACGGGTGACGCATGAAGGAGTGGAATAAAACAGAAGGACCAAGTCGCTGCAGAATCCTTTCAGAGCTAGGCAACATCTGTCCGCCCTAAAAAAATAAAATAAGGTAAAAAGTTGTGTTAAAAGAGAAATGAAGGACAAAGGTGGATGGGGGAGCTGGAGAGAGAGTGCGAGAGAGAGAGGGAGAGAATGGAGGGAGAGGGCAAATAAGAAAATCTTAACACAGAAAGGGGAAGATGGAAGTGGTAATGAATAAGTGCGGGCAGTCAGTGAGTTGTCTGATCAGGAGGACGGGCTCCTATCACACACATGCTGTCAGTGCAGCAAGCGGAGACAGGCCTGATGGATTCGTATGATAGATGTGTGGACGCATGGAGCCGCGGCCCCAGCTGCTGGGCTTAATGAAATGTGTCCCACTACAAGATAGAGCGCTCTGATTTAAACACATCCTGCCACGCTATCCCTCTTCTCCCTAATACAGCCAGAAGGAAACGCCGCCGCCGCCACCGGGGCCCCCTCTCCCGGGTTTGTCTTCCTATTTGAAAGTCAGCCTTTTTCATTTGGAACCAATCCGCTGCCTCCGGTCTCTGGCCACCGGAATGAATCACGCATGCGATTCTGTGCACCTGTAGATCATTGACAAGTCAAACTTGATCTGAAATGTGCTTTGTTGTCTTTGTTTCAAGGCCCCGGGCCTCATCTTCTGCTCGGGTGCACCTTCAGCATGTGTCAGGTTGAAAACCGTCCGCTCTGAATCAGCATTAGAATAATAAAAAAAAAAACGCGAGACTGTATGAGATTTCCATCTTTTTATGTATTTTTCTATGAAGTTGGAACGAGAGGATGTTCTTCTTTCATGGCCTCTGATTTCTTCCCCCCTGTTTCCCCTGTAGCCTCGTCTCCTTCCCCACCTCCCGTCCCCCTCAGTCACTTCGCCCTCGCTCCTCCTGCCTCTCTTCTCCCCCCCCATGCATGTCGTCCCCCCGGGGCTCTGTCGTCCTGTTTGTCTGCAGGAGTTGAGGGCATGAGGCCAAGGAGAGTCCTCGTCAGCCAAGTGTTTATAAAGCTTTCTGCCATGTCGACAAGGACGAACCGTTTCTCTCCTCTCTCTCACTCTCCGCGTCCCAACATTCCCCCCCAAAAAACGCAGCTGTCCACTTTTTCACTCGAAGGCCGGTCTGCGTCTTCCCCCCGATCCCGCGTCCTTCGCCCGGCCCCGTCAGTGTGTGCGTGATATGCTCCGTTTGTGCAGACGGAGGCCTCGCCGAAAGCGGCCCCGCTTCCTCCCCGGAATAATTGATTTAACAAATTGCCGGCCATGTTTCATTCTGAGGATAGTGACAGGAGCAAAGCGGGGAGACGGAGCCGGGAGATTAATTAGGAAACAAAGTCATCTTTATGGAAATTAAATGCATCCTCTGATGATAGCCTTCCTTTCCCATCAGTCTGCCGGCTTTTCGCCCCCCCCCCCTCAGCGCATGATGAAGGACTGGGAGGCCTCCAGAACATCACAGAGACGACTGCCAGCGCCAGACCCTCACGGCACCCTTTAGCAATGTCGTCTTCCAGCTTCCCACACTTCCATGGGTGGTGTGTTTTGGGCCGCATCATTGGAGATGACGAAAGAGGATACTGTACTGTTTTCAGGAGCATCTGTTGTTTTATTCTGGGTTTAAAGGCTGCAGTAAAACAGAGGCCTGCATAACAAACAACCCTCCTATATGCATATATGTGCATGCTTCTCCACCGAGCATTTGGTATAACAAGCTCAGTGCATCAACTGCATGAGTGCACATTGTAAAAGTAGGATATCCATTACGTTTAGTGCATACTTTCATACGACACTGTGCGCTTCTGTTTGGTGTGGGATTAACTCTGACCCGTCATCCTGCTGGTTTACAGCTGCACATCTAACCCTCATTTTTATTTGTTTAGGTTTTTTTCCCCCCTTCTGGCGCTCGGTTCAGAGAATTCGGGAAATTGCATAACATACCTGGCTGTTCTAGTTGACCACAATATCGGTCTGAGAGCAGATTGAGTATAATTAGTCAGAATGAAAGACTCAACAACAACAACACCACCAACAGAAATCCCAGAGGACCAATCCGTCTGGCCGAATGATCAGCAGGTTGTCTGTTTTCATTCTCTCTCTCTATCTCTCTCTCTCTCCATAATTTTTTTTTCGCCTCCATGACATATTTTGACAACAGCAGTCATCCACCCCCTCTCAGATTCCACGACAGATGACTGGAGGTAGGCCGTTACCAGAGACAAAATCAATAGACAATAGGGGAGATTCAGGCTTGCTTGTGTGTGTCATCAAGCTTTATTGGAGAGGACGTCCATTAGACACAGTGGAGTGTGACACACACAAGTCCACATGAGATAACAGATACACTGAACCCTCATCTTCATCCAACAACCGCATGCTATGCTTCCTTTTTGCGAAAGTTCTTTGAACAAATCAAAAGTTCTTTGAACAAATCAAAAGTTCTTTGAACAAATCTCACTAGACTTTAAAAAAATATTTAAATAAACTATTACTTTTGGCTCAGTTGTTATGATTCCAATAGAAAACCTCTCATTTTACTGCAGCAGGCTCTGGTTCTGGTTCTGGTAGACCCACTATAGGCCCAGCATCACAGCCCGGGTCTCCGGGCAGCGTGGCGTCGTCTCCCAGTGGGGGCCGACGGCAGCGAAGGAATCTGGGGCCGACTGGTCGCCATTGGAGGCCCCAGAGGAGTCTGAGCTGAAGGAGTTTCTGGAGAACCTGCATGATTTCATCCGATTTCACATGGAATCCAACGTGGTGGCACCGATGACAAACATGTTTTAGATGGTCTGGTTTATAGGTCATACAGAGGCACCAGTATTCACCTGAGGCTGTTTCATAACCAGTTCCTACCAGCTTCATGCCATCAATATGAAATGGCATATTTTCACAACTCGGGGTGCTTTCCAAGTCACTCTCGAGTCCCTTCGAGCCATACTTATGGTTTATGTTCATATGTATTGTTGAATAGTGTCATAAACATGAAACATGGACTTAAATTGCTGTATGACTGTATGCTGTTTTTTTGCTGTATGACAACCAGAGGCCATATTTGGACTGGTTGGGCTTCGGAGATCGACGAAGAGGTTCGACGAAGGGCCCCAATTATTGGGGTTCGTCACCAAAATATGTCGGAGATCCCCATTTTTTTAATCTGAAAGGCTTCAGGCACATTTTACCAGTCATGTTTTTACCCAGGCAGTTGAACAAAACCCTGGTAGAAACTTTAACTTTAATTACTTGAATTTCACTATAGCAGTTTGTCGCTTATGACAAAGTCTTAAAAACTGTTATACGACCTTGGCTCTTCACAGTGGATGCCAACGGCTGCGGCTGACATTTTTACAGTATCCAAAGCATTAAAAAAAGAGAAGAAAATTAGAGATTGCTATTTAGTTTCATTACAGAGAGACATTTTAACAGTCTATGACATCTGCACCCCAAAGGGCGTGAGAGCCGACAGAGTTATCGGTGCAAAGCGTCCCTTTCTGTGTGTACGTTAATGATCATTTGAATGTGGAGAAACAAAAGGGCCAATTAGAATAACCATCATTACGCCCTAATCATCTGGGGTTGCACACCGAGAAATGAAAATTTAGGATGGTGCCGAGTTTGCCCATTCCCCCGGGGTCCTGGAGCATCTCGGCTGCTCTGCCTCCCAAGCTGTTTGTGTGTCTCACTCCCTCTCTCTGTATCCATTTCATTTTTGTCATTGTCTTCTTTTTTTCTTTTTTTTTTTTAACCGTCCCCGGCTGCCCATGAGCTCTTCTGTGGATTTGTTGTGGAAGATCTTTCAGGTGCAATTTCTCCCCTGGTAAATAAGTGTTGTGACAGGAGCCATGTTGGAGAAACGCTCAGGCCCGATGAGTGGAGAGAAACACCTTGGATTGCAGCGAGTGTCCCAAGGGTTGTTTTCCTCTGTGACTGTGTGTGTGTGTGTGTGTGTGTGTGTGTGTGTGTGTGTGTGTGTGTGTGTGTGTGTGTCTCCCACTGTTCTGTAAACAGTCAAACCGCAGAGTGCAGAAAATTACTTTAATGGAAGAAATAATGAAATAACAAAATTAAACGAGGAAACACATCATAAGAAAGTGCAGTCAGAGAAGACCGGAGAATTTTAAGCTCTGCGACAAAGAACACGTCTGTAGACGCACCAGGAGGAAGGAAGTTATTCCTGATATGAAATGGAAATAAGTCAGAGCCAGGGAGTCGGGACACTTAATGCTTTTATTCATTTACCGCAGATTTCGAGTCCATGTTTTAAAGTTTGTTTAATTGTCGTTGGTTCGACCCAAAGTTTCACTGTTGTTATGGTTACCGGCGCCTGCCCATCCATTGCACTGATTTAGAGTGCTGAAACTTTACCGTTAGTGGACACTTGCTAATCAGAGACAAGTATTTTACAGAGCACTATTTATCTCATAACCTTTTAAATAAGTGCACTAAATGGCACTCAATTACTATTTAATATACATATACTTCAATATGCATTCATGATTCATATTTATGATATGCTAACAATGTACCTAATGCAATAATGGTGTTTATAATTACTGCAATTTAAAATATACTTAAATAAACATTAGTGCTCTTGACTTTGCTTGTTAGTAAGTATGCTTAAGCCCCATTCCTATGTTCTGTACTAATGGTATGATTTTGGATGATTTTTATCTTTCACTTTAGGGATAAGCAACAAGAAGCAATATTTATACTATAATATTGTTGTAAAATACAATTCCTATTGAGAATGTGATCTGAGTAACAATACAACATATTTCAAGAGTGTCTACATCGAGTCCCAAAAAGTTTGTTAAATTATACGTTATAATTTCAAGATGTATTGAAAATGAATGTATTTAATGTATTGTCGGTATGACTTGCGTATTTCAGTGGAACATCTGACATGTACTGTAATTTGAGTTGTACAAAGTAAAGTAGAAACCTGTAGAAACCTTCACACAACTGTGCTACTATCAACTAATAGAAACAATACAATACTTCCATCAGCAAGAAATCAAAGATTGTGCTATTCTATCATGAATGTGATGTGTGTGTACTACCCACACCGTTAATAATTTAGATAGAACATCAATCGAATTTCCCTGAACATTAAAGTCCCCTGAGATAGTCAGTCCTCCCAAGCCTGTCGGTCCGTCAGCTTCCTCCCGGCGAACAACGTGCTCCTACACACAACACACAAAACACACACAACACACACAACACACAAAACACACACAACACGTCGGCCGCGTCCTGCCGGACAGCACCCAGCGGCTCCCTTTCAATCACATTGTGTAATCCAACTTCCAATTCCATTCACAGCCTCCGACACGGGCAACAGTTCTGCTTCCCTTCTAGCCCACGAAGCCCCGGCCGCTGACCTAGATTCTCATCTCTTCTGCTGTCGCAGGTACGGAGTGTTTGGCCGTGGCTGATGAAGGCTCCAATGCAATCACTTCATTCTCCGTGTGGATTCAGAAGTGTTACTGGTCGTGTTAAAATGCCCTTCTTCAGTTCTATTTCTCCGTTTTTTTCTTCTTCTTCCAATCCCGCTCTGTTGTTGCTAGATTAAATTGACCCAAGTTGTGAGAACGGGACTTGATCAGGGTCGAGGTTGAAAAGCCCGGAGGAAGAGCCTCTTCTGACACGAGTCTGATCCTCTCTCCAAGTCAGGATGTGAAGGATGTGATGCGATGTGTTTTTTTTTTTTTTTTTTAAGTCAAAATGCCAACGCCTCAGAGAGCGGCGCATCTCGACAACAGTGACTTTTCCAGAACAAGACAGCCATCAAATAAATAAAAAAGAGCATTAACACGAACAGCAACTTTTAGCGAATAACAGGCCGCTCCGGTGCACACACGCTCGAACAAGCAAGCACACCCGGGGAGAGAGAGAGAGAGGGAGGGAGGGAGAGATATGGGGGAGATGGACAGATGCTGAACTAGAAACAAGCTAAATAAGTGATGAAATGGTCTGCTCTCGGAGAGGAGATGAAATGGGAAAATGTGTACAGCAGCGGCAGACTCCCGACTAACTACACACTCACTGTGCAAAACACAACATTCTGGTCAATACTGTCCCTTTTCATTTTCAACCAAAAGTCACTGAACACTAATGCGGCCCGTTATGCTCACAGTGTGCGCACTCTTTTGTACTCATTTATTGAAAGAAAAACAACACACACACACACACACACACACACACACACACACACACACACACACACACACACACACACACACACACACACACACACACACAAGGCATGCATGAATTCATTTGAATTCCAGGTGTTTAATGTCCTTGGATCAGAGGACTGTCTTTAGCTGGTGGATAATCTGACACTCACGCTTGTCGGGCTCAAACCTCTCAGGACACAACTTTAAGCGTCATTTGATTGAGGTTATTTTACAGCAAGGAGGAAGAAACAACCACTAAATGTCAGCCTAAGTGACATTCATTATTATATCTTCTCCTTCCTCCTCTTTTTGCTTTATTACACTAATCCCTCTTGATTTTTCGCACTCACTTTGACAGCAATTATATTGAATTGCTTTCGGAATATCAAGCGCGCCGAAGTACAGTAGAGGTAAAAATAGCTCCTCGGATGAACACCGGGGACGCAACCGTCAGTCAAACAATTGCTTCACGCGGTGAAGTTGTGAAGCAGAAACACACAACATGTATATAAGACTTAAGCTTATGAGTAAATACATAACATTGGCTAAAAGGTCATAATGATTGCTGCTCAGTGTTTCCTCCAAAAAGTCCTTACACCTCAAACCCGATCTCTTCACATGCATATACTGTATATATATATATATATACACACACCGCTAATTGATTAAACCAATTATGTTTTCTGGCAACAGGAAGCGCTACGTTTATGTGAAGGCACACAAGTTGAAGGACGGAGGTCAGGTTGGAAGTGCTGCATAGTCGTTACTATTCATGGACGGCACCTTTTCAGCAACTCGCATGTTGTTGGAAGTGGTGGAATCTGCCAGTCTCACACTGGATTTAGATCCAGTCCTAAAACCTTCCGTGCATGAGGGATTCACAGGAATAAATGCACGGATGTAAACCAGCATTAGCGTTAATTTCCACTCTGCAAACCGTATAGTTAGCTGTCCTTTAATGTGGAACTATCAGTTACCCAAAAATTGCATCATTTTGACTCTTCGAAAGCAGATCACTTGGTATCAATCATCATGGACTGACTTCTTCATCAATGCCATGCAGGTTTGTTACAGACCGCTTGAGGACATTTTGCTGTAGTTTTACTCTCGCTGTTACCGTGGTAACCACAAGTGAGGCTGATCCCCGCGAGGGCGATCATAACCATGAAACAAGTTTGATGGCACTGTAATTGCAGATATTGTAATGCAAAAGCAGATATTGTCGTTTGGGGAACTGAAACTACGAGGGAATGTTGAGGTCACGGTTCGGGTCATCAACACACAGTTTAATTAGTTAAAAGCAAATAAATCTTTCTTTAATTGAAAACTTCTTTCAGTTTTCCACCATCATCACAGTCAACATGTAAGACCTTCTCTTGTTGGCAGCTTAACCTCCTGAGTCTTCTGGAATTCAATATCTAATACGCTGGGATCAATAGTCACGTCAATATACTGTAATACAGCCGCACTGTTTAAAAATAACGTTTGGAAGAAAAAAAAGAATACACTGTGAACTTTGGGAGCAAAGGAAGTTTCATTACTTTTTTTTTTTTACCTGTCCTCTCCTCGGCTAATGAAAATTCTGGCGGACATATCTGGAAGAAAGAATCTCCTCATCCCGCTCCCTCTTTATTGGTCTACCCACCGCACCCAAATTAAATAACCCTGTCAGGTCTAATTCTAGTAAGACATTGCTCTCCTAGCGCAAAGGACACACACACACACACACACACACACACACACACACACACACACACACACACACACACACACGTATGTTAACCGAGGTGTACCTCAAGAATAACCAATCGCTGGCTTGTGATTGGCATTTCTGCAAAGCTTCACAGTGGAAACCACGAGCTTCAGAAAATCAATCGGAATTCAAGGCCCGCGATCCAAACACATGTGAGTTCATGTGTGGAAGGGTCTGAGTCGGGTGGATGGAACCTGAACCCGCTGTATACTCCAGTGGGTTTTGTTATTGGTGACCTTGAGGTTCTCGCTGACCGCTTTAAAGCCCGCTTGTTTACCCGGCTCTCTAAAATGCGACATGGCACATGCACTTATTTCTCCTCAAGATCAGGATTATTGACGCGTGTTCGCAGAGGGCCGTGTGCGTGTGTGTGTGTGTGTGTGTGTGTGTGTGTGTTCAGGGATCCCCTGGGGTCTGTGTGAGAGCCGTGTCTTTCTCGCCCTTGATAAAAAAAAAACAAATCCATAGCCAACGGATGATTAGGAGACGACTTTTCATTCCTCGTCTCTCGGCCGTGCGCGTGGACGGCGTGGAGGTGTGCGGCCTACGGGCCGGCTTCGCTTCGACAGCATGTCACGATTAACGTCACATTAACCAGATGACTGTAGCCGGTAATATCTTCCTCCTCCGGAGTCTTCAGACTGGAATTAGGGCAATCCTTATTATTGCTCCAAAAAAAAAAAAGTTCAACCTCCTTTTGTGAAAGCCCAGGGGTGGGTGCAAAGTCTCCGTCAGGCAGCTCTAGCGTGCCTCTGTGGCAGGACAGACCTTCCTGTCTCCACACGGAGGAAGAGGAAACTGGGTCAGATTTGCTGAAAAGTGTTGTTTAAATCTTAAACAGGAATCACATCAGTGTTTGGCCATTCACACACCAATATGTAGCTTTGCAGTTGTCAACTATCACCTGTCCTCCCTCCTGTCACCATTTTTCATTTTGAAGCTCAGACACCTAAGAAAATATATTTGGTGCAACATACTTGGCGGTTTGTAGCATCTTTCTGCTTATTCTTCCGGTTATCTGTAAATGAACAAATCATTTACAGTATTTCTTTTTATACATTTATAAATTTGCAAGTTGAAAAGAGGGTCACTCGCACTGAGAGAATCCACACACGACTCAGCAGCTCTTTGGAGTTCTTAGATGCATTTAGCTCATTGTCTGTATTTGCATATTTAATAACACAGAGTCTAAAACACTTTAATACACTGATGGCTGAGGCTGCCGTGCAAGGTGCCACCTGCCCATCAAGATCAAAACTAATGCTCGTTAACACATGCACGCACACACGCACGCACACACACACACACACACACACACACACACACACACACACACACACACACACACACACACAAATGCTCCCATTAACCCCTTCACATACAACCGTAGACGGCTGTGTCTCGCTAACAGGCTTCGGCAAACCGACAGCAGAGAAATGGCAGAGAACATTAGTAAGTCAACCATCTGTAGGAAGACAAAGAGTTATGAGCACAAACTAGAGCCGAGAACCGAGTGACTGAGATGTGATTTTTTCAGGTGAGCAGAAGGAAGGCTCAACTTAGATGTCCATGGTGCGCTATTTCTGGTACTTATGCGTAACACTGTGTTTACTAACACACGCACAGACACATTACATTTTTTGTTTGTTTTCTCTCCAAGTATATTTAATAAGAAACGTGTAATTTCCTCATTACTTTGCCAGGCCTTTGGCCGTCCAGTGTACAGAGCACTTTTGGAGCAATGCATTATTCTCTGATGTGGTACGGGTGCAAATGTTTCTGCACACTTTGCACATGCAGTGCTCCCAAATTTGTGCTGGCTTTAGCTTACCTGCAGCCTTATGCTGTGAGATGGGGGCTTAGAGTTATGAGCACAGAGCACTCAAGCGGTTATAGCAACCCGAAGTAACAGGGAGCCAGTTTCTAGATAGCTCTAAAGGCCGGAACGCACTGAAAGCGATAATAGGCGCTCCTATGGCGCACTGCAGGCATCAGAGCAGCAGAACTACAGCAAAACGGTTGCTATTTAGGCAAATTAATGGTGTATTACATATAAGCCTTGATGTTTCAATCATATTTAAATAATGAAGGTCCTGGTTCAACTATAAAGTGGATAAGATTTAATTATTGATATGATGTAGATGAAAGTTTAAGTAGATAATTGACTGCTATGGAAGATATGTCCCTCTGTGAGTTCTTGGGACTCAAAAACACTCCACTGGCGTTGCGGCGATGTCGCACAGCGAAGCTTCTCTTACCTCAAACTATCTTTAGCAGAGTACAGACATCGTCCAGCAAAGAGCACTCAAACCCGACAACAACAACGTTTTATTCTGGTCTGCCATCAGGTTACAAACGGAGAGCCCATTGCCCCTTCCTGACTTTATTCTTCTGAGGAACAAACATAGAATCGAAACGCAGCCGAGGTCATTCTGAATTAACTAGCTGGCTGCTGCCATTAACACTGTCTCTTCATTTTAGTGTCGAGTCATGCACCAAACATGACATTTATTGTTCCTCTATAGCTAACATGTGCTAACTGGATACATCTGGGAGCAGTTGTTACACACACACATATATATATATATATATATATATATATATATATATATATATATATATATATATATATATATATATATATGTAATAAATAAATAAATTCTTATAAAACTTACAATTACAATAATATTACAATAGGTTTTATTTAAAAACCCACATGGCTAATGGAATGCCCATATTTCCTGCCTTCATAAGTTAACAGGGCCTTCATAAATTAACAGGGACTCCATTAATTATGGATTATGGAGTACTGTTGGCTGCAAAAAGAAAGAAATCCAACAGCGGTGTTCTACAAATTCTCACAACAGAAGGCTGTATGTGTCAGATGTGTTTGAAGCAGCCTTTGCAATCATGCAAACTGGACTTTTTAGGACGCGTTTGGTCTAGAAACACAAACTTCGGAGGATTCGACAACTGAATTGGGACACAGTCGTGGCCCTGAAACATTCAAACAGTCTGTCTGTCTTTCTCCAAGGTGCTAAATCAGTCAAGCCCATGCTGTGTCCCAATTCCAAACTACACGTGTGTATTGTCAATATTGTACATTAATCTTTGTAATATACAGTTGTTCTTAAAATAAATCAGCATTTGTTTTACACTAACATGAAATTATACAATATTATGACTCAAACTGCACCTTGTCAATGCCATCGCAAATAACACATCACGACCATCCACACCACACTACACATTTGATTATTTTTTTCAAAGGAATACCGACCTTTTTTGAGTAGAGTCTATTTTATTTTTTCTCGTGTGAGCACACCACACTCAAACCCTGGAGCATTGTCTCTTTTTGCCTGTCCAAGGTGCTGAAATGTCCTTCTGTGTTTCCAGTGTTAACCCATTATTGTCTCTGTCCAAGGTGCTGAAATGTTTTAGTGCTGTGTTTCTAGCGTTAACCCATTATTGTCTCTGTCCAAGGTGCTGACATGTTCAAGCCTAGTTCTTCTGTGTTTCCAGTGTTAACCTAGTATTGTCTCTGTCCAAGATACTGGAATATTAACCTTGTCCTGTGTTTCCAGAGTTGATCCAAGGTGCTGAAATGTTCAAACCTATAGTCTGAAAATGTAAATACTTGGCAGGTGATTGGATGAGCCAAAACTACTTCTTTCTTCATCCAGTCAGCCTTCGGTGTCGTCACACACACACACACACACACACACACACACACACACCTCGAGCAGCCATTATGTCCCCACACGGCGCTGAGTTGTCCGTGGTTCAGACACCGACGCATTACTTGAAGTCTGGCAAAAAGGATTTTTGTGTGATGTTTAAATTTGCTGAACCCGATAACACCAGCATGTACATGATCCAGCAACACCACCTTTTTATAAAGTTTTAGATCAATTCCACAGGGCAAGGACACTACATTTGAGCGGCGCGATTAAAATCCCTCCTGTGTTTTAAAGTGAAAAGTACAAAAATTCCTCGAATAAAAACTATCCTTTATGCATTTTAACCAAATGCAAATGTAGATAATTGTCTGGTGACTGGGAGTTGCTTTGCTATTTTAACAGCTATTGCATGAGCAAGATGAAGTGTTTTTTTTAATGAGGAGAGCCACATGATAAGCCCTCTGGGTTCTATCGCTCTGTGAACGCCCGCACTGGATATGAAACGCCTTGGGTGTAAAAATGTATCACCATGGCGAGTTAAAACATTAACACAAGAAGGGGGGTCTGTTGATAATGGCAGCTGTGTTGCCTCATTATGCGTGAAGAGTCAACTTCAAGGATGTTCAGATGAGACTTTGATGGCATTTTGTTGTAGATTGTTCAATTTATGTATGTTAAACTCTGCTGGCCTACATTAGATATTGATCTGACTCAAAGGGCAAGATCATCAGGTTATTTGTGGAGACGCACCGATATTAATGATATCTTATATCGGTCCAGCACTGACTCAAACAGCTGGATCATGTATCAGTGACAATGGGTCCCATCTGATATTGGACAAGATTGTTTTCATAACAAAAAAAATCCATCACATTTAAATCTATTTGTTACATTTAGTTTTACAGAAATCAATGTTTAAGTAAAGGCTAATGTTCCCTTAATCATTAACACATGATCCCATCCACTTCCACACAGTGAGGCCTACAACCTATTCTATTAATTAAATGCTGGTATCGGACCAAAGCCCAGGTATCGGTATCGGGACTGAAACAAGTCAGTTATTTGCTGTGTGTTTTCTTCAATGAACAAACAATTGTTTGGATACATTATGAATTCTCGCAGACAGCAGCTTGCCTAAAGTGCAGCTTCATGCAGAGATACTTCCTAAGTATAGCCTCGAGGTTATGCTTTTCAGATCGGAAAATGTTGTAGATTAAATTGGCTGAGGCAAAAAGAAGAAGAAGAAAAGTAACAAACATTGCCCGCCTGTGAGCTGTAGTCCTCCTTGTCCCCGGCAACCCTTTTAATTCTGCTTCTCATGCTGTAGGTAGTTCTCACCTGCGGCGTCGCATTGTCCCCCATCAAACCATCAGGCAATGCTCCAAACACCCCCGACGACTGCAGTCACAAGTCTTGTTTTTCCCCCAAAAAAACCTGGAGGACTCCCTTTTTCATTCTGCTCAGGTGCGATGCCCCACTGAACTGCCACTGGCAACTTGATAAATCATTCAGCAATCATTCAGCACAGACATTGGTGACACTACCCTGCCTGCTACTGTGAGCACCAGTTTGAAATGACTTGCAGTGGGTCGGCTCTGCTGAAAAGCATCCGTGTGAATTTACTCCCTGGCCGGCTACAATGACGCCTGTTTTTTTTTTTTCTTTTTCTTTCCCTGGCGCTGTTGTTGCTGTCACCTTTTCAGCAGCTCATCACGATTTTTTTTTTTCCTCTAGTGAGCTGTCTCTCAGCTTCTGGAGAATGGAGACAAATGTGGGCCTGTGGAGCTGTGGCCATACGCTGTGCATTAATCCCTACCTGTAACGGGGTCGATCCTGTTGGAAACACAACACATTACGACTGAGGTTGTACAAATACACTATAGTTTCTCAATTCTTTAGTTAAACATGTTTTCCGCAAGCGTACCTCATATTCTATGAACTCTACACACACACAAAACAAGAGGAAAAAACTCCACAAATCGCCTAGAAAATGAAACTCTACATTCAAAGAGGAGTGAATCATTCTGTGTATCAGACTTCAAGCCCATTGTGAAACATTACAGCGCCACTAGCCTTAGGGACTTTCGATCATTATTTTCCCCAGCAGTGCTTGCATTTTGGGTTTTGGTTTGGCGGTTTCCTCTGGGCCCTCTGTAGTCTACTCCGTGGTTAGATTGAACAGGTTTTAACTCATTTGTCCGTCCATAGTGTGTATTTTCTGTGACCCAATTCCAGTAGTGCTAACTCTCCATTAACCTTCCATTTCTATTGCGACCTTTTAAGAAAAGCTTTGCTATATAAACACACCCGTTAATATACCAGCTTGTTACAGGCATTGTTGTGGATTTAAATCTGCACACATTTAGACTTGTCTTCCATCAATGAATGGTGATTTCTTCTATTCTTATGCAGCTGTTGCTCAGAGGGATCTTTGTCTCTTTGCCCTTTCAGTCAGTCTGGTTGAACCATTGTACAGCGTTTTGTTCTCCACGTACAAAACATAACTTTTTTTGGCAAACCTTACATACTTAATTGCGTTTTTTATAAAGAAGAGTTTGGTTTAGAGCTTCAATTTGAGTGTAAAACAGGAAATGTGTTTCGATTTTAGCCGAGCTGGTTCAGGGGTTTGGTACACGAGCTACATGTTGTGGTTATTGTGTTCCAGGCAGCAGTATAACTGTGTAAACAACTGAGAAAAAATATAAATATACCAGAGCTACAACGTCCATTTCCTTGGCCTCAACTGAACCAGCACCCAGCATTTATTTATACAATGTGATTCTCTCTGTCACCGGATACATCCACATCGCACAGTCAAGTTTGAACCCCTCCCCCACAAAAAAACTATACAAAAACAACAACAAACATTTGTTTGAATGAAAAAGCTGACAAAATCACATTTATCTTTTCATAGATTATTTTAACTGCAGCCGCAAAGGCAGAGTTTGATGTATTTGTGTTTAGTGTTTAGTAATCACACGACGACAGGCAATTGTGATATAGAAGCAGCGTCGTCGATAAATCACACAGTTGTGGAGCAGAATCAACAATACAGAATTCAGTTTAATTCTTTCGAGGGACTTTACACTCTTGTCTGCGTTTAATAAGTGTGTCCCTGTGTGTGTGTGTGTGTATGTGTGTAACCATTGTTGTGTGAGTCTTTCAGCTTTGGTCTTGCATATATGTAATTAGTTTTTACATCTTTTTCTGCTCTGGAGATCTTGATCTCAGCGAGTCCTCCTGGATAAGTAAAAGCTTAACACGCTAATTGGGTGAGGTGGTGGAGTTGTAGTGGACTGCTTGATGCAGACTTGTAGACTTATTCTGCCCACAGCTGTTTAACCAAATACCCCCCCAAAAAGAGCAAAGAGCTGCATGAGGCAACCGAGCAGACAATTGCTTATTATTTTTCTCCCAGAAGTTCAACTTAGCACAGTAACTGACTTCTGAATGGTGCTATTTGAAAAACAGTTGGTTAAATAAAAGTACAATAGATTTAATGACCATTGTCAAGACCACTTCATTAATATTGAAGCTGAAGCGGCAGAAGATCGATGGAAGTAAAACACTTAAAATGTGACGTATTAGTCGTTACGATCCGTATCAGACACACAATAGGGTAATGAAATGAATTACACTTATCAGGGCAGATACTAATGAGGACACACTATACATGGTAATAGCTGCATACGAGGTGGAGTTGTTTCTGCTGCGTCTGGATGCCCAGCTTAAGGTTTTGTACTGATGGCTGGGTGGAGGTGATTCAACCCTGTGTTAGTTAACATCACATTTTTACACAGGAACAAAACATTGTTTATGTTGGCAACTGCTGGTTGTCAAGGTCAATTGTCATCATATTCACTTTTCTCCCTTGTACACCTTTGAGGCAGTGGTGTGGCGGAGTGGCCATCTGGCAGACCGGGGGGGATTTTCTCCGTGGGCCGACAGCTGCATTTTGTTCAGTCTGACCGGCCCATAAAACAAGTAGATCAGCCCGTTGCGTTTCATTTTTCTTTTCTAAATTGACACTGGGATGAGAGAGAAACGTGCCGCCTGCCTGTAAACCCACATGCATGTGTGTGGGTGTGTGCCTTTCCCAACAGAGAGGGTGTGTGACAAATATAAGCAAAATAACTGAATGGCGAAACACATTATAAGCTGCATTGACCGCACAGACGGAGGAGATCCTCATTAGACGGGTTACTGTGGGGAACACCGTAAAGCGCATCATTTACCATAGATGTTTATTTGCTTAATGAATGAAAGAACAAATAACTGATCTTTATTTAAATCAACCATCACATTGGTATGTCTTAAACCGTTCAGTGAAGGAGTCAGCAAATGCATCATAATAATAAAAAAAGGTCTAATGTCTTAAATACAAAAGTTCTCGTCGGTCAGGAATTGACGTGGTTTTAATTATGAATTAATACTCTGTGAGGCTAAACGCACAAGAAGCCTAATTCTCCTTTCAAATAACTCACTACATGTTAACAATTAAGAAGGTAATTAGCAGCAATACAGTGTGTATGATGGAATAGTGACACGCAGTAATGTGACCTGAACCATCTGGAAAGCCGCCAATGGAATCCGTTCCCACTGAAAGGGCAGAAACTTTCAAGGCATGTTTGAGGGCAACTCATTCTTTTTTAACAGCAAGTGGAGTACACAATCTCGTAACGCTACTTTTTGAAGGTATATTCCCTCTCTCCTACTCATTACACGGCTTTAGTGTTTTTACGGAGCGGCACGAAGCGCGAAGATGGGCGGCAAGTGATCGATTGTGCTGAGCCGGTACCGAAATGCCAAGGGACGCTTTTTTTTTCTGTGTCTCAGTCCGGCCCTGCTTTAAGGTCACAGAGGATGTGAAACAGGCTCAAACCTCCAGCATTAAAAACCTCTAATAAAATATGGTTTGTCCTGTTCTCGATCTAATATAAATCAAAGCCTTTCATCCCAAAATCGTAGCCCTTGTTGTGTTCATTAATTCAGTTTGTCTTTCGTGGAGTGTCCTTTCTGTGCCACTGTCAGGTCAATATTAAATGTGACATAAGTGAGGGCGACAGAGGTCCATTCTCACTAAGTGTAATACAACATCTTTGTCTTCCTGTAATTGGGAGGGTGAGTGTGTGGTCAAACCCCCGTGCAGTCAGTGTCACTCATTACGGGCCAATTTACAAGCTGGGAAAAAAAATTAAAAGAGCACTTCTCATATGCACTTCAAAAGGGCTCGCGTAATCCCTCAGAGTCTTAAGTGTTAAACCCTGTTCTTACGTCGGCATTAATATGCCGGCTAATGACTTTCACGATGGCAATATGAAACCTGCACCTTTACAACACTGGGGCCTGTGCAGGAGTGAGATCACCGGTCCAGATTCATATTTCCACTTCTCTGTGTGTTTGGTATTTTTTTCAGCTTTTAAAGTGGACTTTACATGACAGAATAAAGCTGTACAGGAGTTTGACTTTTTGTCCTTGATAAGCTCCAGCAGGAACCTGTGTGTGTGTGTGTGTGTGTGTGTGTGTGTGTGTGTGTGTGTGTGTGTGTGTGTGTGTGTGTGTGTGACAGACGGCCATTCCCAGTGTGCTCATCTGCTTAAAGTCTCTCAGGAGCATACGCTGGGTCGTACTGAAGCATCCAGCTTTAACACTCAAACACATTTTTTGTGTAACAAGTCTTTGTAGCAAGTTAGCTAATAACTTGAAAGTTAGTTGATGTAGAGTGTTGAATGCATTGTACTCCTGATTGCAAATTCAATTCCTTGAGAAGGGAGTTCAAATGTTGAGCATTTCTTTATAACGTTATAAATCTCTAAGCAAAACTAAATGTTAAAAGATGAGGAAAAAAAAAAACACCCTCGCAGTTATTCAATACAATTTTAAAGGCTCCGAACTCCCACACAGGTGTGTTTTTCAGTTACTCGGTCTGATGAGACCTCTGCTCAGACCGAAGGTGGTGCCGGAGCTCACAAATCTTCGTCTACCGATAACAATGATGAAGGTGTAATTTGTTCTGCCCGAGCAGGTGCAACACGGCTAACGGGAGACGCAGGAAGACGTCAATCAATTACAGTCCATACTCACCCACACACTACTGAGAAGAGGTTTAATCAGGAAGATTAACTGAAAACACCTGTGTGGGTGTTCAGAGCCTTTAACACCTACAACCCGTTCTATTCGGCCTCATCAGAACTTTTCTTTTCTTTTTCTTTTTAATACAAAACAGCTCTGATTGGTGCATGGAAGTAAATGGTTGGTTGGGGCTTTAATACTATATCAGGGGTCGGCAACCCGCGGCTCCGGAGCCACATGCAGCTCTTTAGCCCGTCTGTTGCAGCTCCCTGAGGCTTTGACAAAAAAAAAAAACTTGCCCAGTGGAAAAACTTTCAAAGGGAATTCCTCTTATCTTAAATATTTCTTTAACTAAAATGTGCATCACATCATGTCACGTCGCTGTCAAGCAGCTTCCCCTGCAGGTGGCAACTCGTGATTCAGAGCCCCGCCCTCGCTTAACTTTCAACGGATAAATAAATAAAAAGAAAAGTCACGGAGGAAAGTAGAGCGTTTAATTCTGCGTGGACGTATTCATTAGCTTTCACTGCCAACGATGCTGGCTGACCTGTATGCTTAATATGTGGCGAGAAATTAGCAAACAACAAAACATCTAACGTTGAAAGACTCTTCCAGAACAAACACTCTGCTGAAAAGTATCAAGCTGCAGATGAGCGATTCCTCAACTGCTGCAGCAAACTGAGCAAAGTAAATATACTTTCAGGAAGTGGATCACGTCTCCAAACTCCACTACTGCTGCTGGTTCTGTGGCAGCTCATGAGACACTGAGGCGTCCGCTAGTGAAGACGGATCCGTCCTCCTCCGTTTGCGGTGCTCTAAAAGTCTGTAGTGAGGACGCTCAGTGTAAAAGATACAAAAGATATGTGTTTAAAATGTAAAACTCATGCAAAGAGGACAGGTATTGAACCTGCGTCCTTGTAGTTACAGGGTGAACACTCAACCACATTAGCCACAAATATAGACAACGTGCAAGGTCTGCATAGTTGTGGTTTTAATGGATCTCAATGTAGCCGACACGTGACTATTTTTTGTTTGATAGTTATAAACAGGTAAAATAGAAATACAATGTCAAAAATGGTCTTTATTCTTGTTCTATAATTTCATAAATACAACAAACTATATTGTTTTGTGTATATATATATATATACATATATATATACACAAAACAATATAGTATATATATATGACTATATATAAAACTTTATAAGGAGTGATATCCTGGTTACGTGTCGGCATATATATAGTACAGGGGTCAGCAAGACCCCTGTACTATATATATGCCGACACGTTATCTACTTTGTAAGCATTTTTGGTGACCGCAATCACCATATAGTTCAATGTATATTTGTGAATGTGAGTATTGTATTAAGACAGACTTGAAACATTCTGAACTTATGCTTGAACCGAAGATTCAGGGTCCACATTGTTGGACTTGCTCGGAAGTCATTGATTCTTGGGGACAATTCTATTGAACTGTGTGGATTTGTTTCCTCTCATTCAGTCAGTGCACATTGAAGTGAACCTTGTTATTAGTTTTATTTGGCGGTCGAGCAACTCAATCAAATATCCCCAGAACTCCCATACTGATGTGTAGAATAGATTTAGGACCCAAAAGGCAAAAGGCAGACAGAGGCTTGAGAACGGCTTCATTTGAGAGGCGAGTCTGGTGAAAGTTGATTTGGGGTTAGCGAAGAAAAGCAGAGCTATAATCTGGGGAGCAGGTTGGCGAGGAGCTGGGTCGAGGCAGACGGAGACCACAGGAGGAGGATGGATCAAAAAGGCACAGGTAGATAGAGACTCATGACGAGCACAGGAAAGCATTATATACTGACCAGAACTAGTAGCGCGTTGGCAAACTGAACAATCTGGCGACGACTGGACTGTAGGGCCGTTTTATGTGAATAGTCTTTGGCGATTAGACCCTCTTTATAACATCATATGGTTTAAGACGGTGATAAAGCCGTAAGTAGGATAGGAGACCCCCAGCAGCGGCGTGATTGACTGATGCTGAGCTTGTTGGTTTTAACTAAAAGAGTGAACGTTCCATCATCAGCATATTAAGATATTGTGCGCTCCAATACCCATACCATCACATTCTATGTTGTATGGTAGATTGAATATGTCCCAATACATAGTATGCCACATGCAGTATGCCACAAATACCTGGACGTCTATTGCGTCCGGTAGCCTTTTGCAGTATGCAAGCCAGCATGCTTTTTCTGACTACACTGATCCACAATCCTTTGCGCAACGGCTATATGAGCCAACGGGTCAAAGTTCAAGATGTAATGTTATGGCCCAATCCCAATTGCCCCCCTATGACCTTAAGCTCTGGACCATCAGATAACTGAGTAACTGAGTAAATTGAGGCATGTGAGAGGCTTGAAATGATATAAATCCAAAAGGGACAGCACTTTACAGCAACATATCACCTTAATGACAGCAAAGCATGCTATGTTCAATTGCGGGGTTTTATTTTTTCGTATTTCACTGCCTGATTTAGCCGTCTTCCAGGCTCTTGCCTTAGTATACGAGAGGTAATTATCAAATAATTGTTTAACTTGTTTTTCTGTCAAAACAGCTTCATTAAGCAACGTTCAAAGAAATTGATAAATAAAACAGCTGTGTACCATATAGCATATGCTTGCATTGTCTCTAATTTCATTTATTCTTATGGATTATCTAGCCATGGCTGAACACCCATGTGCTGTTTCCTTTTTATTTACCTTTTTTTTTGTGTTATGCCTCCGGGCTTCACCTGGTAACCAGGTGTTAAACGTCACAACGCCATGAATTGTGGTTCATTCCCTCAGGCAAAGTCTGCCGAAATGCGGATATGCGGCAAGTGTCCTTAAAAGGGCTCAACATGTTTGCTAGAGGCCCTCAAACACTTGAGGACAGCCCTAAATCCGAGTGGACTTTACAGGAACGCGCCTCAAAGTGGGTGAGTGCAGGCATTGGCATTGTCCCGATTGAATGCAACCTGAATGCATCAGTACAAACGCAGTGCAGATCTATCTGACTGAACTGACACTGAGAGAAAACCAACAGGGTACCAAACAAGAAACACAATGTGGAGGTAAAAACAACAGAAAACAACCGGACCATGACCTTGAACGCCTTTACCTAATGAGAGGAAAGGTAGTACAGTGAACTTATTCTGTCATTCACATTGATAAATCCAACATGTCGATACCAAAGACCACTCAACTGAGTTGTTCTCCAAGTAGCAGTATTACAGTAAATCTGTTGCGATAGGTGCTCTAAGTTTAGTCCACTGCGATGAAACAGACGCTAGCTGAATGTTCCTCCTCCTCAGTTTATGATCAGGAGCATGAAGGACATTGTGGATAGTTCGTCCCCTTCATGAAGTGGAATGCCATACTGTAAAAGCTTTTTTCGGTCCTGAGATTGTCTTGAGAATAAGGAGACAGGTTGGGAAGATGGTGCGCAGGATTTGAATGCGATAACATGAAGCGACAGGTCAGGGAGTGTATCTGCACATGTTAATGCTTGTAGGAGGCAGAACAACATTTTTAAAAAGAAGCATCCACCACAGACCTCAGACCGTTTTTGAATATCCTCCACAGTAGCAGAGTTATATCGCAGTTATGTGTTTTGTTTATACAGTGCGTCAACAAAATTCCCGTCGCTATTAACCGTGCGTAGAAACAACAGCTCATATAATCTCGAAGGTTGGAATAAATTAAATGAAGATAAAACACTTATTAAATCGAGGAGTGCTCCGCAGAAACACAAAATGATTCTGTTAAAGCAGAGGGATTTTCTCCACTAATTGCTTTCGATGACAGGAGACATTGTTTGTCCTTCATTACCATAATGACACAAACAATTTTAATCTTTGTACATAACATTCAAATCTCTGTGCATGTGGTAGGGGCTTAGACGTGTGTGTGTGTGTGTGTGTGTTTGTGTGTGTGTGTGTATGTGTGTGTGTGTGTGTGTGTGTGTGTGTGTGTGTGTGTGTGTGTGTGTGTGTGTGTGTGTCTGCACGCAGGCTGGAACAGTACGGTGGTGCAATAGACTTCGACATTTTGCAGATTATAACAAATCCGAATAGTTTATTGTTACAAAAAAGATCTTATGACAAAAAATCCAAAAGAAAATGGAAACAAGCTCAAATATACACTAGCTATTGAGCTATTTTTTTTTAATGACACCTCTGCACAATTCCCTTCTCCATAGATCTCTTTTTTTTAAACGGACAACACAAAAGCAGGCGCCACGGAGACAGGTTATTGGAATATTTCTGGTCGGAGGTCAACTTCATCATCATGTCTTCTTCATCTAAGGAAAGCACCCCGCGTGACCTAAGAGACGCGATCCAGACCAGTAGTAGGAAGTGAGAGCCTCCCCCATTCTGAGCTGTAGAGTGTCAGACACTAATGCCTCTGATAGAAGCTCTACTCTAGGGTATTAAGTCAAACATGGACGACTAATGCCACGGGATAAAGCGTTCAGCCTCACTTACAGGGGCACAGGCACTCCCACAGGATCACAGGGGCCTGGGCGGCAAGCATTAAATTACTACAGACTTGCCTGTGCCAAGGGATAGACTGGAGGCAGGAGGTGCAAAGCCAAAACCAGTATCCACAGCGGCGAGAGCCTTTTGCTTTTAAAATATGTAGTACGGGCAATGTGCCAATACAGATATATAACCGAGGAGAGAGACTTTATTGAGTTATCTGTGCAGATCTGAGAGTGAGCCAGATAATCACCAACTTTATGTTTTAACAAATAACCGGATGGGCCTCAATGAGCTGTGTTCCTTTTTGCTTTCAGTCAGTGTCTAGAAAGTATTAACTTCTTAATTACAAAACATATAGATTATCTGTTTTGGATACCGGTGGTGGCTGCCATTGATTTCCATTCATTTTCATATGGTATGAAAATGAATGGAAATCTGTGTGAGTTGTGTCAGTGTTAGATTGCCATTGATTGGTAATGCAGGTTCAGCCTGGTGGTGTTTTGTTATTTTTTGCTGTTTACACATCACATGAAAAAAGGGCCAAACTGGCCACCAATGATATATTATTGTCGTCATCGTTCTCTGCGTGGTTTGCGCTGAGGCACTCGAAGTCGGCGTCATGAAGGTCCATCTCAGCGATGAAGCTGACACAAGATGGGCACTTGCGAGTTACTTGACGGCAACTGGAACCAAGAAAATTAGCAGTCAGTGGGCAAATAGCCATTCGCTGAAGAGGAAAAGGATGGCGGACAACGGTTTAAGCTGCCATAAATAGCGGTTTGCATATATTCGAGCAGGCACGTGACGTATTGACATACGGCCGGATAGCTTATGCAAATTTTCAGCCGGTGAATGTGTGCTCCTGATTGGAGGGGAATGTTATCCACAGAGTCCGGTAGAGCAGTGGTCCCCAACCACCAGGCTGCGGACTGGTACCGGTCCTTGGGTCCTTTCGTACCGGGCCGCAAAGAACGGATGAATGGAAAAAATATTTGATTTATTATCGCGTTCTGAAAGATGTTTTATTTAGAAAAATGACCGGATACATGCGTCTTGACAGATGTCAAGTCTCGGTCACGTGATACGTTACCCCAGAAATTAAGCCCAGAAGTGAGTAAAAATGAGTAAAGAACAAACGTCTTAGGGGAAATTCGAGAGAGGGCAAGCTCAAATCGCGGCACCTGAGCTGTGCCACAGGAAGTGCCTGTACAAGCTGCCGGTGCCGCGGTGCTGGAGGCAGGTGCCACGGTGCTGGAGGCAGGTGCCGCAGTGCTGGAGGCAGGTGCTGCGGTGCCGGAGGCAGGTGCCGCAGTGCCGGAGGCAGATGACGCAGTGCCGGAGGCAGATGACGCAGTGCCGGAGAGAGGTGACGCGGTGCCGGAGGCAGATGCCGCGGTGCCAGAGGCAGATGCCGCGGTGCCGCAGGCAGATGCCGCAGTAGCAGAGGCAGGTGCCGCAGTGCCGGAAGCTGCCACTACTTTAGAGGCAGCATTTCCGATGGTAGTAAAAGTAAAATAAATCAAATTTTTAATCAAAAACGCTTCCATTAAAGATTTCAAAATGGCAATATTTAATATAACATTTTAAAAACAAAACAACAATTTTGTATATATGAACTCTGACCATTTCTGAAGTCAATGTTCAATATTGTGCGCATGTCAAACCAGCATCTTCAGTGTTTCCCCTCCCGTTATATCAGGGGGCCTCCGGCCTGTACTTTAAGGTTATCCTTCCTATAGTTTGTTTAATAACAGAACAAGGTGCAGACCTATTCTGTTATTAAACAAACAAAACGGCCATATGTTATTGATCGTATCTATGACAGCATGTCTTGTATGTCTCTATGGTCGCGGACAGAGAGAGAGAGAGAGCGGAGAAAAATATGTTGCATAAATGACATTTCTGACTTCTCATATCGAGAG
The DNA here is from genome assembly GCA_038501785.1 of Myoxocephalus aenaeus. NCBI lineage: Eukaryota > Metazoa > Chordata > Actinopteri > Perciformes > Cottidae > Myoxocephalus > Myoxocephalus aenaeus. The sequence goes on along the minus strand of JBAMJR010000059.1, from coordinate 4,814,914 downwards.
GCTCTGGAAATATTCTTCCAAAAGCCTGAAAAACACTGCAGTGACAAAGCCTGCACACTTTGTAGTTGTCATTAAAACTAAATATTAGTTATTTTTAGAACGGATATAACTTCATTTTCATTTTTCTAACAAAGTGATAACACTTTTTTTTTCCTACCATCATTGTCGTGGAAATTATTGTTAATAATTATTGTGAGGAATAATTAACATTGATATGTGATCAGACAGTCACTTCACATATATTATTATTAAAATAATAACAACTTTGTTGTTCAGGAAGTTTGTATCAAACAAGTAGCCCTTCGTATTATTTTGTACCCTTGAAGTAGCTCTCGGTTTCAAAAAGGTTGGTTACACGTTATTATGGAGCAGTGGTTCTGAACTGCTTAAACTAATATTAAATAAATTAAAAAGTCGGGAATGAAGCGAACTATCACAAATAGTCCGGCGTGTAAACTCACGCAAGTAAAGCGTGTTGTGAACGCAGTGTGAGTACGGCACTATGCTGCATTAAAAATTTAAAGACCCGTGACTCACTGAAAACGGGTCTGACACAAGTGCTCTACGAAGTGCGCCACAATTTAAAACTAGTGGCAACTGCTCTGGCACGGCAGCTCGCGGCTCCCGGCAGGTCCTGAGATGCCGCGGCAGGTCCCGAGATGCCGCGGCACCGCGATTTCAGCCCCGAGATGCCACGTGCCAGTGCCGCGATTTGAGCTTGCTCCTACTGGGAAATTCTTTGGAAAAGGGAAAAGGCCCAATGAAGAAGAAGAGCCTACGCCTTCCAAAGAAAAGAAAACTGCATTTAAAAGACAATATCAGGAGTCCTACTTAAAATATGGATTTACCGCTACAGGTGATTCTCACGCGCCCGATAATTCAGCGTAATGGTGAGTTGTATTTTTATATGTACTTTATATTAGTTTTTATGCCGGTCATACCATTTTATTTTGTCATATTTATCCCCCACACCTTGAAGGCCGGTCTGTGAAAATATTTTCTGACACCAAACTGGTCCGTGGTGCAAAAAAGGTTGGGGCGGCTGCAGTAGAGGCCTCAGCCTGTGTGAGTTAGAACCGTTTCACTGTTCAAGGCAGCCATTATTTTCCATTAATTTCCATATGGTAAGAAAATCACACAGCAGAATACTGAAACTTTTTGGGATTTTGTCAGTGTTTCACTGCTTTGTAGTCAGTTCACACTATTAGGCAAGTGTGGCTTTTTATTCTTCTTGCAGTCCACATGCAAAGCATCTGTGCCTGGTCTGGCGACTCTGTAGTTTTTGACTTACTTAAAGATGGGTAAATAGTGAATTTGTTGGGTCTCTTTTAAGCCGTGAAATAATACACGTGGTGTGCAATGAACATTAAGACAAACGTAAAATTGACTCAAAATAAGCAACAATGGTTAATTTAGATGTTTTTTTATGTTTTCTGGAAAGCAATTGAAGGCCTTTTGCACAGAAGAAATAACTTAATTGAGGTTAGGCTACACAGATAATACTTGTGTTTATGGTCAGCTGCTGAATGTTAGTGGAGAACCAACAATCAACATCTAATTTAAGGTGTGTCCACAAATATTGTTTGTCAATTATCCTGGATTTGACCCACTGGGCGTCCTTATGAATGATAAAATGACTCTGCTCTGCCGAGTGTCCCGCTAGATAAACCCCCACTGCTGCAGCATGAAACAATTCATGATTTGTCTGAAATAGTGGCTTTGATTAAGCAAAATCTGATAATATTTTAATCGTGGGGGATTTTTAACATCAATCCCTGCAGTCTACTAGTCATGCGTCTGATTTCAAAATATTATTGAGCTTTTTTCTATTCATCATTATTCATAATATAGTCATAAACTTGACTTAGTATTGTCTGCGTTTGCTTTCCCCTTTCGTCTTCTAAATTGTCCAACTGTTTCCAATTCTACTTCACTCCCAGGAGTTTGTTAAATAATGTATTGCCTGATTGTTTTTGATGCTGTACTTTAAATCAAAACAATTAAAATAAATAAATGAATGTGCATGGCTCGATGATAAAACTTGGGTTGTTGAAGAGGGAATGTTGAGTAGAAATGCAAGGCTGATAAACTCCAAAGTGTCACCCAGCATTATGAATTACTTATTGCAGAAATGTCAGAAAGAGATTAAGGATGTGAGAGCGGCTTATTTCTGTGACTTGTTTTGAAAAGCCATTGTCTGCTGTTTTTCTCTCCTTTTTATAAGCAATTATTGTCGAATTTATCTCCATGTCTTTAATGCTGAGTTTAATAGTCAGAACACAATGAGAGACAATCATTCCTGGCGACACAGATGGCATCAACTAATGACGACGTACCTGGCCACTAGGGTGGTGACAGTCGGGGACGGGTGCAGCCCAAGTCAGGTTGTCAATCAGAAAGTAATGCTTACTGTTGAGGTTTATTTGTTGTTCTATGAATGTCAAACCTCCGCTTGCCTGAAAAACACACATTAACCTGACACAAAGTGAAGAGGAAAGACTTGGTTGAAAGAGACCCTCCCCATAATTTGAGCAAGTACCGCCAAAATATAATATATTGACATTCACGCAACAAAGCAAGAAGGGCGTAGTATGATTGACAGTAACAAGGGCGGTGATGTTATTATTATTTTTAAAGGTCAGTGTGGATGGATAGTTCAACAAAATATTGAAATTATATAACGTGTTTCTTTATTTTAGCATTACCACAATCATTACCACAATAATTCCCTGGCCGTAACCACTTGTTTCATATCTTAATTATGACAATTCAGTCCCCAAACCTGAACAAAGTAGTCTTTTTAAACCCAAACCACATTGTAGCATTTGCACATCAGGACACTTTTTTTTTTTTGCACAGTGATGTTTATGCGTTATATTTCTGTAAAGCACCAAATACTGAACTTAGTCACCATGACTTCACCCATTGGTTTGTGGACTGACTTTTAAAGCCCTAAGTTTGACATTCTGGACATCACCATCTTGGTTTTTTCGCTGTCGCCATCTTGTTCTTTGGAACCAAATTTGAAACGAGAGGTTGGAGCTACGTACAAGCAAAGGTGGAAACATGACCAAAATGTAAAATTTACTTTTAATAACTAAAAAGTCAGTGTGAACGGGTTCAAGTTCTAAACAGACAACTACCAGACCGGCCAACGCTGTGTTAGCGATTTATCAATCACAAGGTAGACACGCCATAAAGAATACCCTGCTTTATGCTTTAAATGGGACCATCATTTAAGAAATGAACATCATGCTATATTGAAGACTTGAAACTAAAGATTACAGAGGAGATATACAGAGATAATAAATCAAGAGAGAAGTAGAGTCATTTTCTCATATACTTCTATACAATTGGATCTCTTTTTGTGACCGGAGGAGTAGCCCCCTGGTGGCCATTAGAGAGAATGCAAGTTTTAAGGTACTTCAACATTGGCTTTACTTTTCAGAACTAGAGGCAGACACATTCTATGTCCCTGCTAATAGGGGTGCATCTGATCACAAAACTGAATTACTAATTAAATTCATTTTCTATTATGTTGTCTCCACTTCACAATGAGATGGTGGTCATTTTATTAGATGTCCCTTCCTTTTTCATTTTTAATCGTCAACCATCACATCCATAAATTTTTAACGATCAAATGAACTTTCTCTAGATGAAAGACTTCTTCACCGGTGTTATTTATTTTGTTTTGAGAAACTGAAATGGTGGCAAACACTGAGACCTAACTAATATGGTGCATGCTGTTTCTGTACACCTTATCATCAAAGGATTGCAAAAACAAAGATGAAACACAGAAAGCCTGGCACACTATCACGGTATGACTATTCGCTGTTCAGGTCATATTTTGTCTATAAAAGTAGAACTGATGTGAGCTAAACTCTTCTTCCTTGTTTCATCCATTCTGTACTTCTGCCAAACCTGGCATTCAAGAACAATCCAACAGACAATGAGTTATTGGTCTTACGTCCATTTTCTGGGAGAGCACATGTCTCATTCCATTGTTATCCTATAATACCTTCAGTTGCAGTTGCACCAGAAAGCAAAGACTGCCCAACTGTAAACTAAAGTAAGGCTTTTCATGATCTGTCTTCAAGACATATCTTTACTGGTTTCACAGTCCTCTGTCCAAAATAATGTCTTCTGCACCATTGGTATCTTCCGGGGATGTTACACTACACCTGTAGTCCTGAAAATGCTCAGTTTTAGGCCTCTTTTATTCTCAATGCCTCCACTTGGATTTTCACTAACATACTATAAACTTTTATTATGCTGAAAATGTGGTTATGTGCCCCTATAAAAAAAGCTCAAGGCTCCAGCCGGCTCACGACTCTGACAAACTGCACCTCAGATAAAACGGTAATGGATGTCGCAGATGTCGGCAACTACATGAAACCAAATCAAAAATAGTTTTTGAAGCAATCCAAATCCATTCCATTGCTTTGGCACATATTTCTGTCTTTCAAAGTAAAGCCAGTAGCAATTAATGTAGGTATTTTTTTTCTCTCCGAATTTGAGCTTTGATGTTTTACTGTTTTGCTGTTTTGGGTTGTCCCATGCTGTGTGGAATATTCCGAGACCCATTTTTCTGAAATAATCTGGAAAAGGTAATTGAGGCTTTGATTTCCATTCCCAGAGATGACGACAATGCCTATTTCTGTCTCAGTTCTACAAAATTGAACCAGGAACTGAACAACATGGGGCAATTTGACAGTTTTATCATTTTAAGATATTTGTTTAAAACTTTTTTTATTTAGTTTTATTTTGCCTTCATTTGACAGTTCAAAGTATATATGAGCAGACAACTCCTGAGCATGAACCAAGGCAAATTACATGGAACAAAGATCCCACCTAACAATCAAACTTAGACATTATGAGTACATAGTATGATTATTTGACCACGACAGGGATATCTTGGCTTTGGCTTCGAGACCTCCAAGCCTGGAGGCATGGTGTTTTAAAGACATGCTTGTCTGAAGAAAAATACTATTGAGTTACACCGTGGTAATTCCTCGTTCCTACATTTCCCATGCTAGGAATATACGTTTTCAAGAATTACATGTTTTCTTCTATTTAAAATGATACATATCTGTGTTTTGTAACCCTCCACTTTATGGAAGTCAAGCACTACATCTCTCTCTCTCTCTCTCTCTCTCTGGAAAGTTCAAAACCACATTCTGAGCAGTAAAGCTATCAATATATATACACGTAAAAAACATCCAAACAAACCCTTTCATTTATTTACATTATCATCTAGCTTGCTTTTGCTACATATCAGTGATTATTCACTACCAAAATTCACATTTTACATTCAGAGACTACATTTAAAAATGTATATTATGAATTACTTCTTGGAACTGAAATAATTTCAATGCATTTACCTTTAGCTCTTTGCTTAAATAACTAATTGTGTCATTATATATTAAGTATTATCTTAAATATACTTTCCTTATATCACGGTTCTTTTTGGTATATAATTCCTTTTAAAAGCATAGACCATTTCAGCAGTGCTATTTTAAACAGTAACCATACTTATATAATCATGATTGCATCTTTCACTGTAGGCTTTTCTTCTGTGGACCGCTGAGAATCAACACCAAAGGGAGAGTGTATAATTGACTCGTGGTTTCGTGGGGTTCATCAGAAAGGGCTTAACTGTATGCGGTACTAGTACAACAAACACATTACATGATGTACAAAATTCATCATGGCAGCTGCGGTGTTAAACCAGCCGTAATATGCTGAGGCCCCTCAGTCATCAGCTGATGATTGACATCCTGGAAGTGACACTTTATTGTTACTTGAGAAACGCGTTGTATTGCGCTCTCGTTATTATCTTTCCACTTCAATGCTCTCCGGCGGATTTCTGAAACAGCCGTTGTCATATTTATTTTAGACAGAAGCAAAAAACAATTTTGTTTATGCGGGATATGTTTTTTCCAAAGCTGGCCCTGACTTTCTTGAATAAAGCCATGGGGATCGGTTTAACCCCTTGGGTATACACAAGTGGAATTGTTTTGTTTTTGTTTTTGTTTGAAGGTTGTTTTTTTTCTTCTTCATTGGAAGTATTGAAGAACAGTTGCTATCCAGGATGATTCACTTGAATAAAACAACCTTTTGGCTGCTGTAGTGTCGAGCCTACAATAAAGATCCATCCACTTTCCTGCCTCCACGTCTATCAAGACCCCCTCTGTGATGTTCGCATTGTAAAAGACCCACTTCAATGCCACTTGACAAGCCTTTCCAATGTCTGTCTCGTTATTATGTCCCCCCCCGTACCTCACCTGGCAGGCTGACCTCTGAGATGACCCCGTCATCAGCAGCCTGGGCTTGCCTACTGTTCTCGCTGGAGTGAAGTGTTACAAAGCACCTATGCAGACTAATAACACCAATTTTAACAACGTGTATGTGAGTAATATGACAGTAAAGTAAGAGTGTTAATGAAAGTCCCAAGAAAGTGTCCTCCACTTATTTTCAGAAAGGGGGAATTCAATAGATCATGGTATATCAGTATTTTTTCATATCAGTGTCTACGGTATTAAAGTGTTATGATAAAGAGTGATCAAAGCTATAACGCACTTGGTTCTTGTTATTTTTCCTGCGTTGCAGAGGAAATGAGGACAGAGAAAATAATTGAATTCTTAATGAATGTGTGTAATGTACACCAAGTTACTGTGTAGTGAAATAATTGGGAGTTCCCGACTGTTGAGTTTTCTTTTTGTTTATACTTTTTCACTGCTATAAAATGTCGATTTCACGCTAAAATGTGCTCTCCCTCTCTCCACACGCACGCACGCACGCACGCACGCACGCACGCACACACACACACACACACACACACACACACACACACACACACACACACCTATTTTTATTTCACTCTGAGGACACTTGACAAAATGCATTCCCTTGCCCCTTAACCTACCTTAAGCTATCACTACTAACGCCCTCACCCCAACCTTTACCCTCACCCTATTACCTGAATATTTTTCCAACCTGAACTTCAAAACCAAGTCAGAACCCTTAAACTGGTGTGAGGGTTCTGCCAAAATGTCCTCACTTTCCAAACATGTCCTCATTCTGTCAAACTCAAACCGGTCCTCACAAAGACGGACGTACGAGTGCGCACACACACACACACACACACACACACACAAACGCACAAAGTGTGCAGCAAGCGTTATCAGTTTAGTCAGCATGAGCAAACCTCTCACATCGCAGATTGTCATTCCATTCAGTGTTAAAGAAATTCACAAACATTGCATACTAACCTTTATATATGCAGCCTCATATACAATGTTGAATAAAAGTATTCTGCATCCACACACTTTTCCTTTCTGTCAGTTTGAAGGACTACGGGTTGAGTGTCTATCTGCTGTAGATCTTTGGACACATTTAAATAGACAGATTAAGCAAATACATTATGTGATGTTAAACACTGCATCACATCGGTTTCAGCTCAGCTGAGGATTTCCATACCATTGTCATTCAGAAATTGGAAATAAAAAAAACATCCAAAATACAATTGTATGTGTATATTTGACCACTTTGCGTGTTTGCTTCTGTAGTTCTTTTTTTAAATTCAGCAAGTTAGCATTAGAAAAGGCCTCATTTGCTTATTTAAAACACAACTTTATAAAGAAAAAAGCCAATTACAATTTGACAGCACAAAACTAATTGCTATACAATTGTCTTGATGAAAGTGGAAGTCTCATGGTGATGTCTATGTGTTAACCTTTTGAGCCCTTCTAGCGGCCTTAGTGAGGTCTGTTCAAGTAGTCTTAAGAACCCCAAATTAGTTATAATACTTGTGTTATTTAATATAATTTTTTTCAGAATCCAAAAGAAAAATCACTTTTATTACATATTTTGATCATAACTATGAATGAGCAAGATTTCCCAAAAATGCTTTCTCGAGCCCCCCCGAGTTTTTCCAGATGCATACTTCAAGGCCAAAACAACAACCTACAGAGTTGTAAAACCCCTCTTTGTAAAGATAATGACCTAAATAATTGGAATCATCAATCACAATAAATCAAAGCCTTGGGGAATTACCATGGAGTTTTAGTAAAAAAACTGTCGTTCGGTTCTAAAATGTAAAAGTTATAACCTTTATGTCTAAACACCATTGGTTTGGGGCATGGGATTTAAAATGTTCATAAATCTTTGCTTAAGACGTGTGACGCGTTTTAAGAAACCTCCCACGATCACGGAAACCTCCAGAGTGGAAAAAGTCAAAGCGAGTAGAAGAAAAAAAAAAACCCAGCCGCGTTTGGATTTTTCAGGTACTAATATACAGTACTACTATCATACTTTATTAGATTCATACAAGCTCGTAGGGTTACGAAGGAGTGTCTTTTATTGAAATGTTACTTTGTAAAGTTTTACTTATTGACGATCTAGTTAAACGGTACGGCCGCCGCCAGAAATTACGGCGAGGTTACGGGGTTTATGTAATTACATAAACTTAACGGTAAGTTACATTTTTTTCTGTTCATCTATAACTCTTCCCACAAGGCTTTACTGTATTTCAGCAATTTAAATGAAGTTAATCAACGTTGTGGTTCTGGAGATCCTTTAGGTAACGTCACTTGACTTGTTCCTCTTTCCTTGTCCAATAATGGGCGCCGCGGGGCTAAAATGTATAGTTTAACCCTATTCACCTGTAGTGTCCTGGACATGCATGGAATTTAACAATACATATATTTTAAGACTGTTCAGACTAAAAAATAGTTGTTTTTTCTTCAGTAGCACTTACAATTACCAAACTTTCCATTTTAATTTCTTTCTGTTCTGAAGGTTTTTAGTGAGGGATTTGTTCATATGTCATTCATAGCCTGATTTTATGATTTATAAAAACATAGGAAAAATAGAAAGTTAATGACTGTTATCCAAAATTCCTTCTGTAAAAAAACATTGACTCTTATTTATCAACAAAATGAAACAGAAATAATGAACCATGCTTTATCCAATGTTAAGATTTATATTCTAGAATGTATGCACATTAGCAAATATTTGATAAGATAATGCCTAATTTGCATATGTATACATGACATATTTAAACATAAAAAACTTGTAAAACAAAATAAATAATTGTCTTAGTGGAACTACTCATCTGGGGGAAGTTTTATTTGGTATTTATATTTTACCATATTCCCCTCGGAATTTCCCACTTAAAGCAGCTTTTACCCCTGTATGCAAAACTCTTCAGAAAGTTCCAGAAAGTTGTGACCTAAACTGTGAGCTTATGCTGTCGCGTCCCTGTCGTCATTTTATCACATGATATATTGCTGTGTTTATTTCCAAACAGGATGTAACGTCCACTGAGATACACTGTGTAAACCTTTCATAGATTGGTATACTCAAGCGGAACTATTCTAAACAACCATGTCAGAGATACCTCAAATGGTTTTGACATTTAAAATTGATCTTTTATTCTCTCTCTCTATCCAGCGGTGAGGAGAGGGTCGGCCCCGACTGCGTGCCATGAGGGCGTGTGCACACTGGAAACACCCAGTGGAGCACAATCATGGGCAATCTGATACAAGGAGGCACCCTGCCTTGTCAGTAGCAGAGTGTAGCTACAGTGAGTCAGGACACGGAGACAGAGAGAAGAGAGAGAGAACCTTTCTTCTCCTCCGAGCACAGCCATTTGGGTTACTGCATAAATCACCTCTAAGTCGCCTTAAGTCCAAATCCTCATGAGCTTTGAATGGCGTCTAGCAGTAGGACTGTGGGATTTCTGAAAATTGAATTTTAGTTCTGCGGATTTACTTATTGTTGGGGGTAATCATTCATGGATTTGGTTTGGTCTCAGTTGCTTTTTTTTTTAAATATTTGCCGTCGAGATAGAGGGGTTTTATATATGCGTGCCACTAGAGGGTTATAATGGGCCACCGCCGGCAGGTTTTCGCAAATTGGATGCGACTTGTATTGTGCATCAGACGCATATCAATTCACGCGATGAGCAGTAAGGATGATTGTCAGTGAAGGCCATTGCGTTTGAATAATTCCAAGGGTCATCTGTTTACCCCGCAAATTAAGGTGCGATCCTTGGAGAATCGTGGATGGCAGCGATAATGTCTCTGAGACGTGACGAAACGCAACGTCGGAAAATTGCTGGGACGTCACCTGATGATGCATTTATAACATAAAATGATGATTTGTCCCCATGATCAAACGTGCCGCGACAAAGCAGGCACTGATGGCGCGTCTCTCTGTGCACAACAGCACAAAACTAATTGCTATTAGCATAATATGAATTTAGTTAACTGTCATACTGGAGACGGGGTTGTGTTGGCAGGTATCTGTGCATTGGCCAGGCCTTGGAAGTGACTGGGGCAGGCAGGGCAGCCATCAATAATTCAATGTCCGTGCCAGCACAAAGGTAAACAATGGCTGTAATTAGGGGAGGTCTGCACTGTGGACAGGGAGATTAATGAGAGGGCAGTCATTTCAACTGGTAGCCGGAGACAAGAGGAGCTTCACATCAGCGGACGCGCTGCCAAACCACACACTGTTGGGGTGTGAGTGTGCACTTTGCACCCGAGCCTGTGCGCATATGTGCTTGGATGACAGAAAAAAAAAGAACAAAAACAACTCTTTTAGGTGAGTGTGTCTATAAGGAAACGCTTTACAGCAATGTTCATTTCTATTTCGTCAATACAGCATTGGCGAGTGTGTTTCCACAACGGTTTGGTTTCTTCGATCGCTTCAACCTTCAAGACATTTAGCACAAAGTGTAAGTATTTCTAAATTCCTCTAATACAGGAGGTGCTTGTTGTAATAATATCGACATGAAGTCAGATCATCTTTTTTTGATTTTTACATGCAAGAATTCACTGGGACAAAAAGGCAGGGCAATGTTACCTCTCAGTTGTGTATCAAAGACGCTCGGTGAACTCGGCAGCAAGGACAGCAGCATCTGGAAGTGTCAGCTCTGATCAGCGTCAGGGCTGAGCTGCGCAATACAAATGAAAGACCTTACAGGCATCTTTTGGATTAAAACAAAACAAAAAATGGACTTTTCTTCATTCATTCATTCATTTTTCATATCGCATTCCTGTTTTTTCAACAGTTTCTTCCCTGCCACAGTCAGACTGATGGCAAAACAAAACTGTTGAAATAGGTGTAACAATAACCAAATATTACCTCATTTCACTTATCATGTGCAATATGTGACATATTTTGTCTGTGTCATATACCTTCTGATAAAGGTGCAATATTCTAACTGTGCAATATCCCCACATAACTTTCTTCCACCTCTCAAAATGTGCAATATTCCCATATAACTCTCCCTTTTTCCCTCTTTTCACAATCCAGCCTATTTATTACTGTTATTTAACTCCTTTTTTAAAACTGTAGCTAATACCTTTCCTATACATACTACCACCTTTTGTACATATACCACCGTATGTATAGTCTTTTCATATTATATATATTTTTATCCACAGCAAACTCCACACAGTCTCAAAATAACTGCTTGGTTGTTCTAACCTTTGTGAATTATGTGCTCCTATGTTTTGCAAAGGTTTGAAACCCAATTATCTTTTGACTAAAAAGCCATAAAAAAAAACACTCTGGCAAATCCTATCAGTAGTAGATACAACAATGTATATTATTAAGATTATATCTTAAATCTTATTAAGATGATATCTTAATAACTACTATACAATTGCAATATAAATAAATGAATAATGGTACATGATTGATTTTACTCAAACATACACAATAAGCTGTGAGTTCAGGCTGGTATCATCCAGCATTAATATCTATACTATAAAAATAGACTGTTGTTCATTGTCTCGATGTGAAACAAGAAGTCAACGTTGATTTATTTACTGCGTTACTTACGCACAAAACATTGGTGTGTATTTCTTCAACCGTGTTCCATAAATCTCTCTCTCTCACACACACACATATATATATATATATATATATATATATATATATATATATATATATGTTAACATGAAAGCAGACAGATTGTTTTCTTTTTCTTTTTTGTTTGGTCACCTCCCTTTTGTTGTCGTTGTTCTTTGTTGGACTCCTTTTGACTCTCCTGGGATTAAATCCCACGTCTCTACGTCCCCCGTGTGATACAGTGCGCTTTTCCGCTGGACCTTTAGCGACCTCAGCATTCAGAGCACTTTTTCTTTTTTTTTCTTCTTTTTTTTTCTAAAATATTTAATTCAAACAGTAGCTTGTTCTTGTTTGCCCTGCCGATTCACTCAGCGAGAACATCCTGAATATGACCTTGACTCTTTTCACTAAGACTTTCGTCAAACTGAAAACACGGCCGACCGAGCAACCGTTTCAAGCCGCTCAGCTCGGTTCACTCCAGCAGACATGTGTGCTTTCCGGGTGATGAAGTGATAGAGGAGCAACAGTGGAGAAAAAAACGAAACATTTAATAGCAGCATTGATGGGAAATTGTATTAATGCAGTCAACGGGGGCGTTAAAGATGTTTAGTAAAGAGTACAAGGGAGCAAAATTGATCGTAAGACTGATGCAATGATGTGGATGATGTGGAGTAACATCCACGCAATGTTCTCGTCCACATGATGTTCTTGTCTGAATGTGTATCTCATCCGTTTCTGAGAGTCCTGGTGCAGAAAATGTGGTTGAGAGAAAGGTTAGGGGTCGACAAAGCGAAACACTAATTTCAACATTAGCCTCCCAACCAAAAAAAATGATTCACTTCTTCCAATTAACAGCACATCTGTTATCTTCTTCCCCGCTCCTCTTTCTCATGTCAGGATGTCACTGCCTTTACAGCAGTGATGCATAGCATACAGTACGTATTCATGATGAGCACGAGGAATCTTGAGTGTATTCTCTTTTTTCAAGGCTTGTTGTGGGCTTAAACATGTATTTATTAGTGTGACCTTTCCGTGAAGGTTTTTTTGCTTGTATGACATCAATCTCTTTCAGTTGAAATGTTCCCAATTCAATTTTTTTGTAAAATTTTCAAAAAATATGGTTTCCAGTTGCCAACAAAGCTCAGGTGCTGGAACATTACTTTGATTGCAGATTTACAAACATCTGCCCACGCAAACTGTTGATGGCACATAAAAGACTAATAATTACCAGCTGTGTGTGAAGCTTAAGTTGTGCTCGGACCAAAATAGATGGCACTCTGAAACATGCATCAACAATTCAATTCAATTCAATTCAGTTTATTTTATATAGCCCAACATCACAAATACAAGTTTGCCTCGGAGGGCTTTACAATCTGTACACATAACATCCCTGTCCCGGGACCTCACATCGGATCAGGAAAAACTCCCCTAGAAAGATAGTAAAAACCCTTTCACAGGGAAAAAAGAGAAGAAACCTGAGGGAGAGCAACAGAGGAGGATCCCTCTCCCCGGATGGACAGAAGCAATAGATGTCATGTGGCCAGAATGAATAGCGGAGTTACAGCACATTCAATGAATATGACAGAAATTATTCATATAATGAGTATTAGGCATGGTCCATGATCCTGATAATCCATGAAGCAGAAGGCGGTAGAGAGGAGGGGGGCATCAGAAGGGCCATGGCAGCAGGTAGGACCGGTTCCAGGCCGGTTCCATCAGCAGGGCCATGGCAGCAGGCAGGACCGGTTCCAGGCAGCCATGGATCCATGGCAGGGGGGGTGGGGCGGCAGGACCCGGGGCAGGACCCGGGGCAGGACCGGTTCCAGGCAGCCATGAATCCATGGAAAAAGAAAGTAGAGTTAGTAATGTGCATTGAAGAGACAATAGTTTATCCAGATGGAGAGAAAGAAGAGTTCAACACAGTTAGTGTTGAACTGAAGCCTAATTTATGGCCGGAGATTCAAACAACAGTGTTAGAATCTAACAATTTGAAGCATAAAATGCTATTATATTGCCATCTGTCTCCGTTATGCTTAGTATTTTTACATGACATGGACTACAGACAGTAAAGTACCTCATGAGAAACAAATGGGTCTCATGCAAGAAGCACTCCAACGGTTTGGATCTGAAGTGGCTTGTACGAGTAATTTAGGAGAACTTGCTGCATTCAACAATTTTCTCGGTTTTAAAATGTTCTATTAGGTATGAAAACAATTAAGGAGTGGCCCAGACCCGTCTTCAGAGTCAAATGAGTCTCCTGTTATTATCCAAGCCTTTTTTGATTGCATATTATTTTGAAGCAAGTTTTGAGTTTAAAAAGCCTACATAATTAACTCTTTTGACTCTGCAACAATTCCAATTAAATTATGATAATAAATGTGTTCATACGGCCTAATAATATCGCACTTGTGCAATGCCAAACAGTTTTTGCATGAGGTCCGATGACTCCTTCCTCGTCGTCTCTGAACAGCCAAAATGCGAGCGCGCGTTCGTGATTACGAGAATTCAATGTGGTTTCCGTTTCCCTCACAGGATGAGTTGTGCTGTTTTGGTTTCTTGATCAAGCTGTGTTTACAGGAGCACGCCCCAGGGAACGCTCCGGTTCAATCCCCATCGGGGGGCCTGAGAGATAAAACACACAACAGAGACAGCAGCTGCCTCTTGAAGGAAGATTCGGACGCGAAAAACGCGAAAAACGCACAAGTGGTGGCAGCAAGGCCGAGCCCGGCACCCATTCCTCCATCCACGTGTGAACCCCTGATTCGTGTTGACAAGTGCACATGTAAAAACTCAAACACTCATTGTTTCATCCTCCTAACTTGTGTGTGTTTGTCTGTGTTTGCCTATGTGTGTGTTGGAACACGCGCGCATTTGGATTTCCCTGCGCGCGGTTTGAGAGTAATTTATTTTGAAGAGATAAACTGACCTTCACATCAGAGATTAGAGGCTATATCCATGTGGTCTGTGCTAAAGTTTCGCCAGAGCCACGCTAATCCCGTCACACCCGGCTAAGTCACTGAGAGCCATGTGTTCTCGGTCCCTTTGTGTGCGCACGTGGCCACGTGCGCGTGCCTAGGAAAATCTGATAGCGCCGATTTAAGCGGGATTTAAAAAAAAACATCAGATCTTTGCCTCTGAAGTAAAAGAAAAAAAAAGAAAAAAAAACAATGAGCTGCCAACTGTCAAACATCACACTAGAGGGAGGCCATCCAAAGTCCTCATGTTTGAGCCCCGGGGCGGCAGGGACAGAAGAAAGGGAGAAAAAAGAAGAAGAGAGAAAGAGACCGGTGAACAAAGCCAGCGCATGTATATCCCATGATTCCCTCATGTCAGACGTCAGACCTGCCCTGGCTGCATTTCCTCCCTCCTGTTTGACGGCATGATGAATGATCGCCGGTGGGCTGGCGAAACACAGCTCATGTATGTCTGCTGTACAGCGGCATGGTTGGTGTGTGTGTGCGTGTGTGTGTGTGTGTGTCTGCATAATCAGCTGGTTTTCTTCTATGCCCCAAAATACCTCATCTGCATTAACTTCATCGCAGCTGCTTTATCTTATCTCCACCGTACTTGACTCACTGTGAATCACCAGGATTGCGCCGCAGATATAATCGGGTTCATGTTTACAAAATAAGCCACGGGACACAATGCATGAAGTGAAACGCCCGGCGGATCGCAAGCGTAATTCGGCGGATTGTTTTAATGGGCGAAGCCGTCTTCTGCCCACTGGAAGCATTTGTTTTGTTAAATCTTGCTTTGCATATTGCATGGTCTAATATTTAGGTCACCTGCATTCAGAGTATTTAAATGTGGATTGTTTTATATGCAACCAGTTGTGCCACTGTATTGCTACAATAAACAGAGCTCATCTAAATAATCCCTTATCTTTAATTGTGTGGGAGTGTATATTTGATGTTTACATTTTCAGCCACTGCCGTCGGTTGCGGGATGTTTAATGAAGCCCGCTGGGTCTAGTTTGCACAGCACAAAAGCTACCTCCTATTACAATAGTCTTAGCGGCTGAACATGATGTGAGGACGCGGCTTGGTGCGTTTGTGACATCGGCCCCAGCTGGCTTCAGTTTGGACGGGGATGGTTTGTGTTGTTAGAAGCCGTGTAGTTATTTCCAGCAAGACCGATCTGCCTGCGATGAAAGACGTGCCACTGACAGACAACTCTTTGTATTATTCCGTTTCCTTTATTGCTTTTCAACCGGTGCGTATTTTCAGCCCTTTCATGCCGACGCGCCGCTTTAAGCAGAACTTTAAGACTTATCTTTATTATCGGTCTGATCCTGTGCCACTTTGGTGTCTCTGTTGCGCTGGTATTTTAAGCCGCATCCCCGTGTTAAGCCGTTTCCTCTCGAGCGATGTGTCAGGCCTTATTCCCACACCCAGCAGGTTGTTGTTCTTCTTGATAGCTCAACCAACAGGCACATTACCGGCCCCGCTTGTTATTGTCGCTGATGTGCAGCCCCGAGACATCGCCTTCCTCTGTTCACAGCTCCTCAGAGTGTTATGTGTCATGTAATAAGAGTACACACCTTTCGTCCGAGCAGGGTCTGCCGGGACCCCGGAGGTAAGGAGGTAAGGAGGGAGGGAGGGAGGCAGGGGAGACGACGTGAGTTTGAGGCGACACGTCTGGTCGCTGTCCCCTGGGTGACGAATGGGCCGTGGTCACCCCTCCGACGTCCCCAGACATCCCCGAGATGTTCCGCCCCGGACCTCATGCAGGCCAGAGTGGCTGACGGGCCCGAGAGACGCGGAGTCACCGCGTGATTAATCACCACACGCGAGCGGTAGCATGCGGCTCGGCGCCCGCCGGCCCGCTGCCGAGGAACCGGGCCGCCGCACCGCAAAGCATCCTCTGCTACAAAGAAGGAGAAACGACATTCGACTCTTGTTGAGACATTTATCTCAAACAAAAGAATGAGATGGGTAAAGTATGAAAAAATCTCAAAATAATGCCAATTAAAAGGTGCTAGAAACTACATCATGTGTCACTCATATTGCCTCTAGAACCTATAGCTTCAGACTGTAACGGCGCCACCAGGAGTGTGTATCCTCCCCGCCTCACACACGGCTCGTCACTCAGTCCAGCAACTAATGTCACCGGCAATTCAACACGGCCGTGTCCTGACCCCGAGTCCTGAGTGCACTTTACAGCTCGAGTGAGCCTCAGCTTGTTTCAAGAATGTTCTTTGATCGAAAGTGACCACTTCTTAATATTACACAACTAGTGCAGTATAATCAAAGTCTCATTTCTCCAGTTGTATGCTCACTGCTTCCCCAACACATGCATCCTTGGTAAGATCCAAACTAGTACATTGCTTCGCCTCCGGGCGGGTGCTCCTGTCTGCTTCGCCGAATTGTACCGTGTGCCAACCGCCATCTGAGCTACTGTAGGTAATGCACTGAGACTATGGGTAAGGATATGTGTGGCTGTATGTGGCAATCATCACACACAAACCTATGGCAGGTCATGTGGGAACTTAATCTACAAAAGGAACCCCACTGGGAAGCTACAGCTTGATATAACACATGTAATAAACCCACCCTTTGAGGCTAGATTGTTTGATCTTGATGATTAAAATATGATTATGTTTTCGTCTCCTCTATCTATTCATTGTACTTTAGGTATTTCTAACGTCTTCATGTAGGTGGACCAACTTAAAAAAGACATTAAAATATGTATTTATATTGAATAAAATAATTTGACTTATATTTTGGGGTACCTTTTTGACAAAGGGAAAATTAATTAGCAATTTAATCAATAAGCTAAACCTACAATTTACTCTTGTTCAACATTAAAAACACAAACTTACATATTTAAAAGCAAATATTTACAAGATATTAAAATCACACAATATTAATCTAACTAAATATAAAAAATGCTGAGCTGGGGGTTTGGTTGCCAGATCATGGCATACTCCCCTTTACGTTTCACAATGAAACAAACCTGTGGAGCTCCAGTGGTTCCTACATGTAATCTAAACCACTTTCAGATCTACTTTACTATCAGCTCTACTGTGACAAACAATGGATTTGAATATCTGGCTTTCTGAGGGTGTAAATTAATACAAACACTTTATTCAGATATTGGGCTCAACCGATACAACATAACACCACATACCTTTCTCCTGCTGACTCAGCAAAGCTGCTTTAAGACATAACTCAAACCTAAACACACATTGCTGCAATATGCAAAGATTCAGCTCGTTGTGAAGTGTGGAAGAAAGCTTGTTTTATCTCGTAATCCGACAGTAAGGATAGGGAGCGTCTCAGAAGTGCAAACCAAGAGAGCTTGTCAGATTATTTTTGTTTTAATTGGGTCACAATATGAGTTATAACAGTCCTGTTTTTGTCAATAGCTTTCACAACCTCAGACAACTTTATGAATCTGATTTTATTATTTTATTAATGAATGTATAAGGTGTACATATTTTCTTTGTTGGGTTTGTATGAGTTTAAATGTCAGTAAAAAACAATATTGATCTCGTATCAGAAGAAAAAACAAGATACTACAACTTCTTTGATGAACCCGTTTTCCAGTGAATGCAAAGCACAGCAGACTGAGAACAGGCTCGGACACCACCGACTCTTTCTGATGGAAACATTGTGCACTGGTTAAATCTTTATGTTATGAACGGCACAGAAAGCCACCGCCGCACACTGAGACTTGTGCGTTTGATGATAGAATCTGACAATGTCAAACACATTACATTTTTGTACTCACCCGATGCTGCTAGCTTTCCCACATCCCCTTCAAACACGTGTGGGCGGTCTCAGCTGTCACTCCGTTTCGAGGGGCAGTTTGGGGTCACGGCGGAAGAAAAGTGAGCAGAACAGTGGAGAAGATTTTAAAAGTGCGAGTGCTCGCGGATGGCCTGATACCACTCGTCTACTCTGCTGGGCGCTAATTAAAGCTTTGTAATCTAATGAGTTTCTTCCGCCTTATTGAACCTTGCTTATTAGGACTACTGGCATCTATGGCTCACTTGCAGAGAGCAGCTAAAGAGAGAAAAGTTGTTTAGCTGACGTTATATATATATATATATATATATATATATATATATATATATATATAAATCACAATCATATATTACAACGAAGATGTTAGGCAATTACGTTTTTTCTTAATCTGAATGCTGACAATCACTGTTATTTGTACACTGCAAAAACATATTTGTCCGTATTTGAGATCTTGTCAGAAGATAAATAACTGTATTTATATAATATAATTAATATTATATAAGCGACTAGAAAGGTGCAATTCAATAGAGTACAGATGACAACCTCCTATCTAGGCTGCACGTGTATTAGACGTGTTATACACTCGCATGTATTCTATTGATTAAAACCACCCAGTACATCATGGGTACCCGAACAAATTAATAGTGAGGACGGGAGGTGCCTGCAAAGAGCTCAAAGGATATTCATCATGCTCCATCCTTCACAACATGGTATAGTTTAGTTTTTGTACAACTATGACTACGAAATGGGGATGAGTTCAAGACATGTAAATGTAAATTCATGTAAATGACTCTGCTTCGAAAACTCCTGTATGTGTCTGTTATCTGTATAGTTATATAAACCAGTGCTCACAGACTTTGAGCAGAATTATTGCAAGAATAAATGTCTTGAAAGACGATTTTACACCTGGTGTCGAGTAACACTTGTTCTAACAGAAACACAGGTGACATGTTTGTTGCCCCACATTATTAGAAGTCATGTCACCTAATGACGATATCTTTAAAGAGACCGACTCTGGGGAAATGAAGGGGAATTTAAGGTTCCGCCTTCCTGCCACTTGCAGCGCTAACGTGAAGCTCCTGTTTTCTTTGTGTCTGTGACTTAAAACTAAGCACCATGACAATATAAAGTCCCACTTTTAGTACCCCTTTACTTGTAGTGTGGAAGCACTTCCCTTTGCTTCAGTGAGAAAAGCTCCAGAGGCAGTACAGATAATTCAGTCATTACTTACATAATCCCCATTGTTATCAGCCTTTCTGTACATACAGTACTCTCTGGAGGATGCCGAACACCTTACGTGTTGCGAGATGAAGGCACATCAGCTGACAAAACAAACAAGCCACAGAGATCATAACTGCACCTGTAATTGACAGTGCAGTGATGGCTCATTATCCCTTTATTGGGTTACATAAACGTTGGTGAGGAGAGGTGTTGCGCTGTAACGCTGAATATTTCGGTGGCCATTTATTCCACCGACTCAAAGAGGATCATTCAAATGCAAATGTTTCTTTTAACACAAGACGGTGCTTCAAAGCGACTCTTTTCATCTTCAGAGGGATATTCTGTTGACCTGCCTTTGACAGAGTGAAAACCTGGATGACCAATTTAAATAAAGAACAAAATAGAGTGCTGTTTTTATTAAGCATATGTTTAATGTTTGGATAATTTCCCAACAAGGCAAGGGACAAATCAGCTATCGTCCTGTAGCTCTATTACATACTGAAGAGTGTGCTCTTTGTTGTTGAGGTTGAAGTCATTTTTTTCCTTTTTTTTGTCTTTTCGTGCAGATCCCCAGATCCATCATCAAAGCTGGGCCTGAAATGAAAGGACGGTGATGCTCACATCTACAGTGACAGTGTCTTTTTTTCAGTATGACTTATTTTAAGTGTTGCAGATGAAATGCGCCGAATGTAGAGCAAACTCATTTAGCCCGGATCACAGGAAGAAGAGCGCCAGTCGGCACAAGCCGTACTCCGTCCCCGTCAGGTCGCTTTGGTTGTATAGCCTGAACAGATTAAAGGTCAACCTGACCCAGTTCCCTGCCCGGGATGAGTCACTGGATGAGGCGCAGGTCACAGTTGGTGTAAAAAAAACAAACGTGTCAAGAGTGGAAGAGAGATAGAGGAGGAGACAAGGACGTAAAATGTCCAGATATAAACAATCCTGGAGCGAGCCCAGACCCAGAGCCTGGCCCAAATCCGATTACCTCTTTTCAGATATGGCAGATTGTCTGTAAATATCTTTTATTTTCAATTTGAACGATTTAGGAGGAGAATATCTCAGAGGAAGCTGAGAGCAGCTCTGACATGATGGCAGATATCCTTTCCCCCAAATGTTTAAACCCAACCAGAGGGAGAGATCGCTATCGGTTCAACCGTCTCAAAAGACAGATGCTATCTGCAGTCGGGGCGACATCACTTAAAGAAAAAAATGATGAACCCAGAATTGGAAAAAGAATTCCTCGGGATATCCATTTTCTATTAGCAGTGGTTTTGTGTTTGCTTTCAGCAATTCTTTCTCCTATCAATTTGACCCCTTTAAGAGTCAATCGTATTGTGCCAAATAAGACTGAGAATAATAGTTACATGACTTTTATCAATTTGACATTGAAACCCGTGGAAAGACTCTTTCTACCAGATTATTTTACTCACTATGACATTTTTGTTTGTTGGTAAATCAGTAGTATTTGGTATGTTTGGAGTTATTTTTTTTAACACTGTACGGTGTATTTTGTAATGTTTTGACTGAGAAACAAGGTATCAAAGGCATCACTAGTTTAGATTGTGTTGTGTAGACTAGGGTTATTGTCTTTCAACCAATCAGAGACAATTGTAAAAAGCTCCAATGGGAATGTGTTGTCTTATCTTGCAATACTTGGAAATATATATTCATAATGTTGGACAATATTCAAATAATAATTACCCAATGACACAACCCAACCTAGTATCCTACAAAATGATTTTCCTATATAACTAAACATCTAAACTGCATTCATAATAATGTGTCAAGGGAAATTTGTTTTCAGTTTCATACACGTTGTTAATGCGGTGTAAATTGAAACAAAGCAAAAACAAAACAAACCTACATCGTTATGTTTAGGCAACACAACTAATTGGCTAGGTTTTGAAAACATATCATGGTTTGGCTTAACAATTGTATGTTTGTCATATTAGTTATGAATGTAACACCCTACACGCTCTTTTCCTTGACCTAACAAAGTGGTTTTGTTGCCTAAACCGTCCTGTGAAGACAGAAGTTAGGTCTAGTGAGGCATTGGGGGGGAGAATGTGATGCAACATATGTTTCCCTCTAAATGGAGGCTAATCAACAAGCAGTTTGTGTTGTATGGGAATGTAACTTATCTTTTTTTCCCCACTTCTCTCCATATATTATCCTTCATGGGAAAAGTACTGAGAGGGAGTGCAACACTGCTGCTATACACTGTATCATACCATGGTCCGAGTGAATACGCCATTCATTCCTGATAAAGGTTACCAACAATCAGAATGACACCCTGCAACCAAAGTAGTTATGGTTAAACTGTCTGTTAAAAATACATACTTTTGGTAACACTTTATAATGACTACATTCTATTTAGCATTAGTTAAGTATGCGTAAACACTGAATTAATCATTTATAAAGCATTGATCCAACATTAACACTCATTAGTATGCAATTCATAAACACAGTTATACATGTTTTATTCTGGATTAATAAACCTGACTATTATGTGTTTCATGATTGGGATTTCATATTTCATAAATGATGCATTCCCCATTTATAAATTAAGTAATATATATTACAAACCAATTATTAAGTACTTATAGATGATTAATGAGATGATTTATAAAGTGTTAGTAAAAGATACAAAACATATTTAAGACAGTGCCCGTCAGTGGCACGAGTGGTGAGTAAGTTTCATAGTTGGCTGGAACATACACATGATTGATTATGAGTATCTAGTCACAGCTAGCTAGTGACCTAGCTAGTAACTAGCTTGCTAGTCAGCTAGCAAGCTAGTCCCTAACTAGAGGTCCTGAGACAGGCACGCGCCAACCCGTCACCTCAGATGTAAGTAGACCAATCCAGGTGATAGCTAGATACTCATAATCAATCATTGATACGTGACGTGCATATTGTAAGTATTAAGTCTACAAAATACATTATATATATATATATATATATATATATATATATATATATATATATATATATATATATATATATATATATATATATATATATATATATATATGTGTGTGTTATAACTACTGGTGTTCAAAAGTTTGGGGTCACTTAGACATTTCCTTATTTTTCAAAGAAAAGCACAATTTTTTTCAATGAAGATAACATTAAATTAATCAGAAATACTCTATACATTGTTAATGTGGTAAATTACTATTCTAGGTGGAAACGTCTGGTTTTTAATGAAATATCTACATAGGTGTATAGAGGCCCATTTCCAGCAACTATCACTCCAGTGTTCTAATGGTACATTGTGTTTGCTCATCACATAGAAGACTAATGGATGATTAGAAAACCCTTAAACCCTTGTGCAATTATGTTAGCACATCTTAAAACAGTTATGCTGGTGAGAGAAGCTATAAAACTGGCCTTCCTTTGAGCTAGTTGAGTATCTAGTCACATTATTGATTATAATAGCTAGCTGTGACTAGACCATCACCATCATATTAATGTTCTTCATCACTTTGTGTTGTGTCCATTTGCCTTTTCTGTAAAAAAGATAACTGAGACTTCTGCTAGCTTTGAGGCACTGCTAGCCTTTCAATGCCATTTCTAAATGCTTTGTAAGGCAAAGATAGTCCTTACTTTAGATGGGGTCACACAAAATACTTAACTAACGACGAGTAACTACCTGAATTAATCATGAATTGCTGTATTAAGACATGTTTATAAAGCACATGTTAACCATGAGTGCATCATCTATAAATCCTTAATAATTGGTTTGTAATATATATTACTGCATTTCCAAATGGGGAAGCCATCATTAATAAAGTATGAAACCCCAATCATGAAACACATACTAGTCAAGCTTATTAATCAAGATTAAAACATGTATAACTGTGTTTGTGAATTGCATAATAATGAGTTACTAATGAGTGTTAATGTTGGAACAATGCATTATAAATGATGAATTCAGTGTTTACTAATGCTAAATAGCATTTAGTTATTATACAGTGTTACCAATAATTAAATTATTTCTTTTCCAACAATGAGGGTAGTCCTTCCATCATGCTCTCAACATTGCCACTTTGAACTTTCCCCACACATATTAGCGAGCCTCTCTCACATCCATACTTCAAAGAGTCAATGTTACTGGCTTTGAATCTTGCTAGCACACTGCTAGCTTTCTGACTAGATAAGCCGCTGGGTTCTATAAACTGAGCGGACTAGAACTATCTTGTCGCCAAGTCATCTAAGGTCTGTCCAATTTACTGGAGCAGTGAACCTTAGGGATTATAATGGCTCTTCCAGGTATTAGAAAACGCTCTGGGTTACCAAGAAAACAGAGTGAATGGCTTGTAAAAACACATTATTTATAAGTCTTAATGTTTGTTTTAATACTTTGCCAAGTAACTATGATATGAGCGAGATAGCAAGCTGTCCATTAATAGGAATCAATGAACGGTCATGCTCATGCTTCGTGCGATATCCATTACTTATTAAACTCTCAAACCAGAGACCATTCTGAAATTGGGAGTGACCGTAAAGATGCATTGTTGCCGTTATCATTGTTCCCCTGTATTCTTTGCCCATAGCGATTCAATAGTTTGTTAAATTCGCCAAATGATTTGTTACTTTTCTGTGCTGAAAGAAAGGACACCGTGTGTGTGAAGTAAATGTAGTTTAATGGATGATGAATAAAACAAAAAGGAACTAGAAAAACCTCAACACTCTATTGACCAAATGTACCCGGGGTCGAGCCAGTTAACAGACAGTTAACGAAATCCGATAAACGACACAAATGTTTTTCATGACCCGGAGGCATCTCCACATAGCAGTTGTCCTCATTTCCTTTCGTTTGAGACGCCACTCACACATACTGCGACTTCTTTTCGGGGAGCCTGATCAATTTCACGGTAGTCTGCGGAGTTCCCAGCGAGGAAGTGAGTTTGAGAGCCTGTGATAGCATCGGGCGTCCCCCTTCCTCACCCACGCTTGGGTTGTCTAATCGGCCCTCCAGCTGCATCCAGCCAGATGAAGGGAACCCTGTTGACTCCTAATCTGTGTCGCCCGTGATCCGTCCCCCACCTCAGCAGCACATGCGCTACTGGACGCAGGCGAGAGAGGCGGGGAGTATCCGTTTGTTTTCTTCATCATCTTCATCATGGAGGTTAATGGAAGCGGAGGCATGCACCGCTTGAGGAACCAAAAGACAGAATGTTTGGTTTCCCCGTGTGCGAGCACTCGTTTCCCCTGTCATCCCCTCCGCCTTCCCCTCCCTACAACCTTTTTATTTCTCTGTCTTCCCCGTTTGACTCCTGCGTTTACATTTTTCATGTGTCTACCTTTGTTTTGTTCTCCCCCTGACAAAACAAACAAACAGGGCAAACAATGAATTTTTGATTGCACACATGAGCATTTCTTTTTTTTGTGTGTGCTTAACACATGTTATGGTGACAAAATAGCTACTTTTGAAAGAAGCTGAACCTTCATTTTCAGCTGTGCAGCGTGTGAACTCGGACGGCTGCGAGTGTGGGCGGTGACACTTATTTGAACAAATCATATTTTGATGAATACGTCACAATCAGTTCCACTTTGCTGCACTAATTGACAAAGCATGTTTCCAATGCGTCACGCCGTCATAGTGAAAAGCTCGCAAGAGTGAGTTCCAAATTTTCCAGCCTTGCTACGCAGATTAATCAACTTAATCATACATTAAACACAAGTGTATAACATCCAAGACATTTAAACACTTTAAAGCATTAATTCGCCTGATGCTTTTTTTCTTCTTTTTTCGTCTGCACTCAGTTAACTCCTTGGCTGTGTGTTCTTGTGTTTATTTCCTCATTATCTGCTAACCCTGTAGTCTACATCCAACGCGATATGATTTTAATCACCTATGGCACCATTTTCCACACTGAAGGACACTTAACGGAACCAAAACACTTTCCCGTTGCGTGGTCATTCTATAATTTATTTGATGAGCGAGCGTTGTACTATGACAGGAAATCATATCTAGCTATTACAAGTTTGCAGGAGGGAAACTTTTGCAGAAGAAGCTTGACAAGAGTCGCTGCGCCTCTGCAAAAATACTGAAAGAGCGGCGCGTTGAAATTGGCACCTTAATCGACGTGTTTCGACCTCTACTTGGCCATCGCAAACCACTTATTCAGAACATTTGCAAGCTAATTGCCAAACACATTTTTAGAATATTCAAATCACCTTATTTGATTTACTTTAAGGACAGTCTGAGCTGAGGGAAAAGTAGAGACAATGTGTTTTTTCAAAAATATCTGTTCAAAATAATACACCCGAATAATAAAAAGCCCTCTCAGTCAGACACCAGAACTTCCCCTCGCAGAGGCCTGAAATGTTCACTGCTGACAAAGCTCATTAAATGTAAGAGCTCAACCTCTCTTCCTCCCCATCTCACTCAGCACTCTCCTTCTGTATCTATCTTCGTCTCACTTTGTCCCGAACGTACAATATCCTCTTCTTCCTTCTGTGTTCTTTAAGAAAAAGCTGATGGAAAAAATGTCCCATTACAATGTTTAACGAGACCAAGGGGACGGAGCCCTGTAAGCACATCTTCAAACATACTGAAGATAGAAAAGCGTAAAGTCTGAACACATGCAGTTACATGTGCCGCGGAGGATTTAGCGCGCAGCGGGTCGACTGGATCTTTGGATGACAGCTCAGCAGCCTGTGGCTCAAAGACCTCCACTTGGTGTGTTTCTGAAACCTATAAAAGATTAAACAACTAGAAACACATGGAGCGCAGGTAATATGTCAGTAAACGCTAAATCTGTATTACTTTTCTTTAGATCAGTTTTCTAGGAAGAAAATACTGCCGCACTCTGCGCTTGCATTTAATAGATGTATTGAAGAACCTCATGACATCTTTACCTTCTCAGTCCTTGCAGATCTTCATTGGAACATTACTCCTTTAATAACAAGAGTTAGACAATATAACATGCTGAACCTTGCATAGATTTCCTTGAAGTACAGTATCACAATGTTGCAGCTGAATAAACTGATTTAATTTGAGAAGTGTTACAACCCATTAATGATTGAATGGTAAATGAATGACTATTCCATCCCGGCGCATATTTGAAAACTAATTTGGGAGGAAATGCCTTATAGGGGATCATTCTAATCCTAAAATTGACCCTAAAAACACACGAGCAACCAACGTAGAGCGGCTTACATTGCTGCCGTGTGCCATCTTTGATTGGATGTTGCGAGTACTTGCTGCAGCTGAAGTTTGTATAGGTTGTACTGACTGAGATGGGAATAGAGATAGTTAAGGTAATCCAATTGGATGTGATAAAAGCACTGGGTTACAGTATCCAAGTGCTTTGCAGATAAAAACATATTGAATTTTGGAAATGTTCCCAAGATGTAAGAAGCAGAATTCAACAACCAAGTTCAGTGGCGAGAAAAAAGAAAGCTGTTATCAAATTCACATTTCTGCAGCGAGGCTTAAAGTTTGAAGACAAGGCCCCCGAGTGTGATGAAAATATGAGTCAGAACCAATAACAATTCCTCCTGATTTATTAGAGTTTAGCTGAAGGAAGTTCTGAGATAACCAGTGTTACAATTCTGCAAGACAGTTGGCATGTTCCCATGATGGGAAGTGATGCTTTTATCTACTAAATTTGACCCAAAGGTAACAAGAATAGTAGAGGACCGAGCACTGATTCCTGTGGGACTCCATTGTAATGAACATCTTAAAGAGTATCCTATATGCCTAACAATTGTATATATGTCTGCAGATCATGTACAGATCATCACAGAGCTGATGCACACTTGAATCTGAGATGTGCATACAGGGAAGGAGAACATAAACACTATGACACACTCAAACTGTTCCCATGGTACGTTAACATGTAATGAATGTGTGCAGGCAAAGTATGTGTGTGTGTGTGTGTGTGTGTGAAGCTCAATTAGGTGTTAAAATGACATTCAGAAAACACTTATTTGGGGGATGTGAATCTGTTTGACACAAATAAATATAGTCATTATAAACAACATGTTTGAATAACCAATTTACTTTTAAACGGGTAAAATTAGCTAACATTTAGGAAGTATCATCAAGGCAAAACCGCAGACTGCTAACATATTGCATACTTTTTAAGATAGTAGGCAGTGGATAAAAATAAAAAAAAAGATTTTTTCCCCAAGTTAACCCAATCCAGCTATTTCAAATGCCTGCCTTTGAATGGGCACTTTCCTCTAAATTATTCTGCAGCAGGACACGGTGGCGGTGATTGACAGTGGCATGGAATTGGTGTGCCAGTTTTCTGGCACGGGGAATTTGCTAAATGAAGATTCACAGCTCAACAAGACACAGCAAAAAAGAAATACAAAATACACAACACTATCCCTGTTTGTCCTTCACATTCTTTGCCGCTTGCGAGAGGCCATCAAAAGAGAAATTTGTCACGCTATAGCAATTAGGTATTTTCTGTTGGGTGTTCAGCAGTACGACGATAGTCGATTTCTTAGTTGTGTTGAGCTCTAGGACAGTTTACCTCTGATGGATCAGGGAGTGTTTAGTTAGCAGGATATGCAGCACAATGATCCATGCCATTTAAACTATCGGGGATGATTTATGGCCCTGGAGAGAAAATGTTTTGTATCCAGAGGAAGCAGAACAATGAATGTTACTCGACGATTCTGTGAAATGGATGAGACAATGAAGAGAGATAGCTGCTCATCGAAAAAGATTAATCTACATGACATTTAAGTGGATTCAAGGCTTCTGCTGTGGTTCACTCTGTTTGTACATGGGGAATCAAACTCATGCTGCTAATAGCAGACAGGCACGTGCTTAACCTTTCCTGCTAAGCCGGCTCAAACAGAAGTGAAACATTTGCTCAAATCATAAAAGCAGAAATTAGTGAGATTATGATCATCAAATGTTCATATAGCTGATATTAAAGCAGAGTAGTTTGTTAAACATTCAATTGAACTTGTATTGTTTGTTTAGATCTCCTGCAAGGCTGAGACATGAGAGTTCATCATTGGCATAAATGTGTAGTAGTCACATACTTCTTTTTGCTGCTGGCATGGTTTTGCTTATATAACCGCTACCCCTATTAATTTCTGATGTACTTGGCAGAACATTTGAAATCTCTGCAATGATGACACAGTGGAGGGAACTGTGCTCTAGATGTATACAGCAATGTGTACAAAACCAAAAGCTAAATGAAAGGGATAAACTGACAAACCCATTATACTATAATCAAGTATGATCAGTGTTGAATCGACGATTTCTACTTGAAAGTAACCGATTATTAATTATCGGTTGCTTCTCCTCTGACATGTTTAATGTTGTTTTCATGAACTTCAGCTAAATCTAGCAAGAAAATCCAGCGAATCAAATATAAAAATATACAGTTTAGCTTGTGGGTTGAACAGATAAGATAAGCATTACAATAAAATGTTATGTGTAAAAATGTCTATTTTTAACAACGATGTAGAACGATTGTTTTTTCCTGTTCAGCTTGTCCACTGTACAGAAGTGTTTTGATGTATATATTGTGAGGTTATAGGACAGACATGATGTGTATGAACGATTTAATGGCACAGGATGAAACAAGGCCCACAGATGCATTTAGATAGGGGATAGTTGTTTGGTTCATTGGTTCTATGAAGTACTCATCCAGTGTTTTACTAACAGTAGATGGCAAAAAATATGTTTCTTTGATTCCCCCGTTCACAGCAGCTGACGTGCTCTCCAAACTGGAGTTGTGCCATCTAATGTAGGTTATGCACTGACTATGTATAAGCACTCGTATGCAAACCCACTTCAAAACAACACAACTATACCTTTTAGTTCACAATTGTACTATTACCTCAATGCATTTACGACATATTGGAAATTGAATATATCTAAGTCCAACTATTGTTTTTTGTCTGTTTATTCATCAGTTTTATATTTAGCAATGATATCAGTAACTATATCTTCTTTGGACATTTACATTTCTGCTTCACGTTGCCAAAGTCTACCGTGAGTGTGTATATTTGTATAGCTTATGGCCGTTTAAGGACTAAATGCAAGTGTCTGCAGTGGCTATTTGGATTGGCGGATTGTAGACATACTTATTCAGCATAAAACAGAGCACAGGGCAATTAATCATGGAAATAACTGGAGAGACTAAATGATCTATCACGCTTCGGGCCTGTTTTGTCTGGATAGCTGTGATCAACATTTGCACAGAGACAGGTGGACAGGAAATCAAACGAGTCTCTATTCAATTTATTGCCATTTGCAAACTGGATGTGTGTGCGATTAAAGTGGTTATCGCTTGAACCAGAAATTACCAGATAACAGAGTCATTTTTGAAGCTGTCAACATTCAGGCATTCAGCTAATTAAATGTTTCACACTACATGTCTTTTAGGCTCGAATTTGCTCCAGGGGGTAAAAGCACATTGAGATGCATTTAATGAGGTGAGTGGGACAACAACATTATGTAATTATCTAGCTCGTAAGTTTCTCTCTGTTACTGTTAACTGTCTTTTATTTGCAAACAACAATCTCTCAAAATCAATGAAGCACTTTAATCCTTGGTTACACTTTTATGTTTTCCTTTGGCGTTCTGTTTGGAGACATTAATAAACTAAATTACACCGCGTGGTTGTATGTCATGTTGCAGTTTCCATCCATATCCGTGCAAGATGTCCAAGATGTGTTTTTTCCTTTTAGACATTTGTGTGAAATTGTCATATTTGCACATGAATCCTTGAGTTATGGCCAAGAATGTTTTGTTGTGAGGTCACATTGACCTTTGACAACCACATTTTCAAATCAGTTAATCCATGAGTTCGATCGGACGTTTGTGCCAAATTTGAAGAATCTCCCTCCAGGCGTTCCAGAGGTATCACATTCACAAAAATGGACAAATGGACGTCCGTATGGACAGACGGAAGACAACTCCAAAACATAATGCCACCCGGGCGCTTCTGTCGCAGGCGCCGGAGGCATAAAAAAAAGGCAAGAATGCAGATTAAAAGTCACACAATGAAGAAGCTGTTAATTTCTTCAACAAGAATAGGGAAGTTGGCAGCACAGCCGAGAAGGCAGTCTATGCCCACAGTTTTTAATTAAGATGTGAGTGAGTGTGCAGTGATTGCCTTTGTGATATGGGCGTGCAGAAACATCATTTCCTTTGAGAAGCTCCTCAAAGACTCTGGTAACACATGACTAGATTTTTGACAGGGCTCTTTTTCAATTCCTTCCTTTTTTCCACCCTTTCAGATGTGCTCAGGATGACTTTTGAAGTGGGCCACTCTCTAAAAATTGAATTATTTGGTTTTAATTTCTGGCTGAGTTTAGCCTTCGGGGTGAGCTATATGAAACAAAAAAAGGGAAAGAATAAGCCAATGTTAGATATTCGAGGAAATACAGAAACAAGAGAATAGAAGATAGGTAGGGAGAAGAAAAAAATCCATTTGTAGAAAGAGAGCCGAGCAGGATATCTGGGCGGGGAATCAATAGGATAAGAGGTTATTAGCTGAGAAATGTCACTTGAAACATCGATCATCATCTCCATCGACTGCAGGGACATGTAGACACACAGGGTCAAAGCAGCTTATCAGTCAGCACTGATGGAAAACTATACAGTGAGGAATAGATGAAGAGGTTTACAGAAACTCATAAAAACATGTACACACGAGTGTGCACACATGGCAAGTTATGAGATAACGGTTACTACACATCAAATGGAAGTCAGTTGATGAAAGCTGCCTCATTCTACACGGGGTCTAATATATATTTCTTATTTAACTAATGGAAAAAAAGAGGTACCACAAGAAAAAATCCTGCATTTACAATGGTTTACTCATTTACTCACTCAATAATAAAACATTATCATCAAAAAGTATGTTTAAGTAGGATTTGACTGTAAATTTTCAAGACAGAGCTAATTCAAACCACCTTTTCTGGTGTTGTGTGTGTGTGTGTATTTATTTATTTACAATATATTTTGAAAGGGATCTGTAGATCTGCTTCTTTTCCGCAGGATCCTAATCTTTTCAGACCCTTAGATTATAGTTTTGGGTTTCCTAAACGTACCATACATAAAGCATAAAGGCGCTGCAGTGATTATTTCCTTCCACATTATATTACAGGTCCACATATTGAACCCTGTTTTATAAAATGGTTGTCTGCGGAAAATTCATTAATTTACCAAATTAAACTACTTTTTTTTTCAATTACACACAACGTGAAATGTGACATGTATTGTGTCAGACATCTAGCGAGTTAACTAATGGGAAAAGGTGCTTTGGAAATTGGAGCAGACAATGTGGGCCGCCTGAACATTTAGGGTTTAAAGTGAATAACTAAAATATAAAGGAAATAATTTACAATTAAGAAGGAATGGGAATAGATTAATTAAAACTCCTCAAGAAGTGTGAATGTTAGGACATTGTACTTTGCTTTAGGCTACTATCTGTTGGTTAACTGAGATAATAAATTACATTATGATTAATACATAGTCACTCCAGTAATATAATTGTTCACTATTAAAAACAAGTTTTTATATTGAAATTCTGCAAAAACACAATAGTTCCAGCGCTCCACTCGTAGGGTAAATGTTTAGTTGGCTCATTTGAATTGTACCGGCAGTACATTGATATTCAAATCTTTTGATCACAAATTGGTGGTTTGCCCTTCAGCAGATGCAGTAGCTGCATAAACAGCAGCGATGAGCATAAAAATATACAAATTGAAGGTACATTGGCTATGTAACCACTAAATAAACACATCCCCACTCTTCCTTCCACAGCCGATCAGCACTGGAATCTGTCCCCCACTTATGTTAAACAGTTGACAACCAAAGATTTAATGAGATGTTTCTTTGCAAAACCACAAGTGGCAGTCTGTATGTTGTTCGCGGTTTTCCCTCACATGCGTGCCTCCACATGTGCACAGCGGGGGAAATCTATACCTCATCCCATAAATGGAACCGGCATGTTGAATACGTTGTTTAGGAGTTTTGGCACCATCCTCTGCATGTTCGGCTTGTCCATTCAATCACAGGGAGCAGAAGTGAAAGGAGAGGAGGAAAGAAAAAGGATCAGAGATGAGGAGAACATGATGGGGAGAAAATGCACATTTCAGTTATACGTTACTCAAATGAAAGAGGTGCCTTAGTTAAACGGAAGGAGCATGGGAGATAGTGATGAGAAGGAGACAAGAGGGGAGCATTTCTCGAGGATCATTAGAGGGAAGAAAGTGTCCAGGGATTCATTAGCATGAGGCATGGAGAGTCCAAGTCTCGGTGAACGCTCCAGAGGAGTTACCGTGAGAACCACGGCTTTACAAGTGATGGAGGAAGACGGCAGGAACTAAACTTGTATTCTG
This sequence comes from Myoxocephalus aenaeus, assembly GCA_038501785.1. Classification (NCBI taxonomy): domain Eukaryota; kingdom Metazoa; phylum Chordata; class Actinopteri; order Perciformes; family Cottidae; genus Myoxocephalus; species Myoxocephalus aenaeus. The sequence continues at coordinate 4,781,744 of JBAMJR010000059.1, read as the reverse complement.
CGGACAATTAAAAGTTTTTTTTTTCTCCTCCTACACTCACATTCACACACACAGAAGAAAAAAAAGACACAGTAGAGTACCAGAGGTCCTTCTCCAAGGCCCAGTCAATCCATCAGAGGCAGAAGTGTGCCATGGAACGGGGCAGTGCCAGTCACCTTGGACACGGGGAGTAGGCCGGTTTCACGGCACACTGGACATTAATGCTCCTCCCTTGCTAGAGGTCAATAAGTCGGCACACTCAATCACGAGCACGGGCTTGTCGGCATGCATGCGCCCGCACACAGCTGCCGTCAAACCCACCTTTGCATTCAGAGGCGGGAGCGAAGGAGTGATACGGATGGTTGGAGCGGGGAAATCACCTCTTAATGGGCAGCGGCGTGATTCTGTGTACAGTTCAGGATTTAATCACGCCGCGTACGGAGCCACATCTCATGGCGACCTCCCCTGTGAGCCTTGCTGCCCATGCACTGCAGTGGCTGCACCTTCGCTGTTGCTAAATAGTGTGACCACTACGTCACTGCGGTGTAATCCATTCTTAGATTATGATGTGCAAAGCCAGCCAAGCGAGGTGCTTTTAATCAAAGCAAGTGATCCATTTCTTGCACCATCCATCTGAAAGCACCAGCCAATCACGCTTCATCAATCCCCCCCACCCCAAACTAAAAAACATGCCACAGAATGGTAAATGCAACGGTGAAAAGAAGTGAACCGGGTATATTCGGAAAATAATTTAGCGAGGACGACGTTTGGGCATTAGAACTCAGACTAGCTGGCAAAGTTTGGCTTTCAGAGGCAAGCAAACACTTCAGTTTGAGTTCAAACTCTGTTGTTACTCAGAATGAGTCAGTGGGAATGAGTAATTAAATGGTGTTCAAAATAATCTGCAACAGTGTGAAATGACCCTCTTGAGAAAAAATAAATGATTATCTATAATTGAAACAAGCACATTCCACGAAATATGCTTAAAAACATTATTCGGTGCTTGAGATCACCTCAGAGGGGAATGTGCTCAACATCCAGTATTTGTTTTTTTCTCGAGGCCATAAGCAACGCTCCGACATCCGAGCCCTTTTGACTAAATATGCTCATCCAACACGCAGCACACAATAAGGGATACAAGATTGATTCAGTTTAATGCTAATTTGTCACATTTAGATAGGAAAAAGGCCTTGAGATTTTCAAACTGCATTGGCAAATTGGGATGTGCTTTGTGCAACGATTCTCTTCGGTACTCCTACACGGTGGAGTTGTGAAAGGGTCAGAAAAGGCAAACTTAGAAATACACATGCCTTTTTTTTTTATCCCTCGTGGTGTAAATTGTAAGTGCTGAGCTTTTGTCTATAAACTATCATCCGCATACAGGAGAGGGGGAAATAATTCAACATTGAAAACTCAATGCTTATGTTGGACTATTATTTCTGGTTGAAAATTGTTCAGTCTGGATCATCCACAGGGGTAAGGACAACTTGCTCTTGAGTTTCCCCAAATATAATGTGCACTTCTACTGTTTAAGTTTAATTTAATTTAATTCCTAAATTAATACTCTGTTCTCTTTTCTTTCATCCCAGTTATTTTTCTTTTTCTTTTTCTTTTTATTAGTATTATTATTGTCTATAGCTTTCATCCCTGCTGTTTTTATATCTTATTTTCTGTCTGTAAATTGCTGCTACGCGACACCAAATTTCCCCTTGGGGATTAATAAAGTATATATTGATTCATAATTTCATCAATGCTGTAAAGCACCACAGAGCCAGTTTGTGGGAGTGGGACAGCAGCTTTCTCCATAAGACTTCACAATGTGAAACACTTAATTAAGAGTTGTGACTAAAGAGCAAGTGAGAGACTTGATATTTGTTAATTGATGACCAAGAAGTAGCTCTTGAACATAACCGAACGGCAAACTCTGTAGTAGTTAATTAGAAGTTGCTAAGTTCCCTCGTTCCTCTCCTTGATTGCCACACCATTACAATTACAAAAAGAAGAAAACTATCACATATCAGCAGAAATAAAGACCAGTTCCAGCACATCTCTGGTGGATTTAGTTCCAGGACTGCTGAACAGATGATTACACATAGCAAATTAGGCATTGTGAAGTCTATGAGAAAATTACCTTACTGTACTTCTCTCTTGATTTATTCCCTCAGCAAACATTGTAAAGACCAGTTTATGGTCTCAATCTCTAGTTTCAAGTCTTCTTCAATACAGCATGATGTTCATTTACTAAATGATGCTCCCATTTCCACTTCTGGTTGTAAAAAACAAAAGACAATGGCTGCCAAACACCAAAATGGGGATGGCAGGAATCCCAAAATGTGAGGCTTCAAAACAGTAGACCACAAATGGGTGACATCGTCCACTTCCTGTATACAGTCTAAGGGGGTTACTTGTAGATTTTTAGTATCATATCCGACATCATATTTGTGAACTAATCATTACACAATGATCCCCTGCATATAGTTTCCCCAAGTCTGTTATCCTGTAACTCTTCATTATCTACCATATACAGTAGTCCTGAATTCACTGTTATTGAGGAAGTGGTTGTATGACGATTCAAATGTAAATATCAGGTTGTTCCTGATTGGTTCTTCACTCGCTCCTTAGTACCTGCTCACAGTTGGAGGTGCTGTATTGTTAAATGTTACCGATAGGCCATAACCTCCATACATATTAATTCACTCTCGCGTCCACTTCTTCCTCCACTCTCCATTCAAGCAGCTACAAAGCAAAGGCAAACTCAACATCAGATGCTTAACCTCAGTGTGCTGGCTTGAACCTGTTGACGGTCTCATCTCAAACAGCAAGGCATGCTCCTTATAGTTTTCCAATTGTGGATAAAGCCTTTCCTTGTTGTGTTGTTCTCTCCAATAAAATGCAGTATTCTATAAGCCTGGTAGGCTAGATCTAGGAGAGGTGCCATCCTGAGAGCGATTATATGGTGCTAACAGGATCGGCATTGGTGGATGAGACCAGGGAGGAAAATAATAACGTAAAAAGGGGGCCTGCTATTGATTGTGCTCCTTTCCTTTCATTGGGATTCCTGAGTGCTTGGTCGTGATGCATTTATATAAGGGCATCAAGGCCTGTCTGTTTTTTTTTTAAAGCAACAAATGTGGTTAGCTAATCCATTTTTCATATGTTTCTTTGCGACGCACCAAATGGTTGTGGGAAGATATATAGAAAAGAAAAAGAAAAGAAAAAAAAAATATATATATATAGTTTGTATTCCTTATACATCCCAGAATTAAGAGGAACGAATACTTATGCAGGAATTTATAAAGCCTCGTTGTCAAAATGCCCAAATTGTTTGGGAAACTCTTTCTTGATTAGTACAAAGGTATACACTCCAAACGAAGGTATTTTGTAGACCATCACGTTTGTGTATTCACCTTTCAATTAGGCAGCTTCTCGTGCATTGCAGAATTGAGAGAGCCGTCATTATGGCTGTGTCATTTATTTGAGCTTTATTTGAGCTTTCTGTTGTGTAGTCAGTCAGGATATGTCAGTAGATAATACTAGTATGTTACATCCCAAACTATACAAGCATTATATTGCCATTGTCACAGTTTAGTTATGTAATGGTCACCATTCTTCCTCCCTTCTAGTCAAATCAGTATCGTCAGCCTTCACCAATTTGGTTCAGACAAAGCCAATCGTTGGATGGATTGTCCACAAAAAAAAAAGATATTCATGATCCTGAGAGGATGAACCCGGTAATTTCATTGCTCCCATTTTAAAAATTCATTAACTCAGTTTGAGTCATGTACTAAGAATTGGTTTTACTCTTTGCACAAACTGTGATTCATTTGTGTTTTATTGTGGTTTTGTATGGAGCCCCACTCTCAGGAACCCAACTCATGTTAGCATTTTTCATTCTTTACAACAGCACAATATATCATACAACACAGCATATCATAAATTAAAAGCTATATACAGTTAATTTGAATTAACAAATACAGTTTGTAAGAAATATAATGCCTTCATATTGATATTGTTATACTATTATATTGATTGTATACACACTGTTCACTGTCAATGCATTTAATTTGTTTTAAGAATGATTCATAATTTTGTTTCTGCAACACGTAGCACTTGGTGAGGTTAAGAACATGGTCTTGGTTAAATATTGACAAAGTCTGATAGAAGCATGATGCATTCACTCAATTCAAAATCCACGGCCCGCCGCTGCTGCTGCTGCTGCAAATCTGCTGTCTAAACAGCCAAGCATGCTTTACAAAAATAAAATACAGCTACACAAATGTGACCTATTATATTGTAGGCTTCAGGTCAAAGTATACAGTAAACAACATATACCAAGTATACAACATATACCAATATCTTGAGATGCTTACTTTTAGCTGAGATGCTAACTGTTATGCCTGTTTGATAAGGACTCTGGTGCAATATCACTTTCATAAACGTCGTATTCCAGCTTTGAGATATAGGGATTCTGAATACATAGGTAAAGTCATGATTATCATTGCCGGGTTCCAACCTAACTTTCCCAATACAAAAAGAGACGTTTAAGCTATTTACAAAGTCATATTTCGATGGTGGTTTCCATGTTCCTCTATCCTGGAAGGGTCTGCTTTTATATTGGTATACTGAGAGATAAAACAAAACATAGTTTGAATGTTGCTTCCAGCTTCATGCAATAAGCACCACAAGATCCTCTTAGAGATGCAACTAATGTGGAAATGCCTGTGTCACAGAGAGTCTGTGATGCAGAAGTCTTCAGTTTGTTGTATAGATCGACCTACAACACCGCAGAGTTCACTGAGCTCCTTGCGCTCAGCTCTCAGCTCGCCTTCTTTGTCCACCCAGGCCGCAAATGGGGTTCCAGCTGAAAAAAAAAACACCCTGGCTGCCAATGGAAGTGTAATCAGAGACACTTTCCAGCCCATTGCAACATTTGAAGCGGATACCAGGGAACGATCCCACAAATTCCCCTTCATCTACCTTGGGGAGGAAAAAGATTTTTATTTTAGTTGGAGTCAAAGCATCTCGTGATAGCTGTAGCCATCTTGGAGATACATGCAAATAAGAAGCAAAAAAAAGCCTAGCCTGAAGAATCTCCAAGGGTTCCACATTTCCTTCTGGATGTTGTTGTTCTTACAGTTGCTCTTTGAGACCAAATGGAAATCATGGTTTTGATTTAAGAAATGATGTCAATCGATGTTGATGAAGTACTCTGGTAACTGTATTTGGATGTTTTCGTAAGAAATCAAGTTTCCTTTAACCGCTAAGCCGCTGGCTAAGGGACTTTGTTTTATCCCTTTGGTTTTGGCAAACCTCACTCTTTTATCGACGCATTGCATAAACAAGTTGTCACTCAAGTCAGCAGTCATTGCTAATTAGATTCTCGTAGGCTTGATTTAATATGTTGGACCGGCTACATTAAAATTCTCATCAGAGCCCTCCGAGGTGTCAAACCTAGAGAGGAACACATTCTAAACTGTTAGTGTTTAAAGAGGACTGTACTTTTACGGACTGATTTAGCAAGATCTTGGATCTGAGGGGATTACTGTACACTCTGAGGATGACAATCAGCCAGAATAAAGTGAGCCCCAGTTACACAAGCTCTTTTTTTCAAAGCTCCCTCAAACGAGTACTGAGCTACTGTATATCCATGTGAGATTTTCAAAAAAGTGGAAAGATAAAAGTAATCTTCTGGCTGGTAAATCCTGGAAAATTCGGAGGCCGAGCTTCATAATTGCTATGGAAACAAGGATGGTATATAAAAAAAGGAAACCTCCTTTTACATTCTAGTGCAGAAATGTTACACCCTTCTTGTTTGAAATCCATACTCCTCCACTTGTACCTGCAGGTCATGCAACAAGGTGCTCCAGTACATGTAATATGAGGAAACAGGCTTTTACTGTAACTGCTATTTCAAACTGAGTCAAACACCTAAGGTCTAAAAACTCCTGAGAACCAAAAGATAGTTTTTCAGTAAACTGTTGTTTTTTTAACACTGGATTGCCTACTATTTATTTATCCCAATGCATGCATCGCTAAGAAAATTGGAAAAGGAAACGCACCGTCTGTAAAATTGCAGCAAATCGCTCCAAGTATTTTCTGTCCGCTCCCCAAATCCAGCCCGCAGAAGATCTATTGGAGAAACATATGGCAAGCAATTCAGAAGAAAGTGGTGTTTGATGCGTTGTGTTTTCCACAGGCATCACCTAAGTTGGATTAAGGCCTCCTTTTTACCAACAACTTCTTCATTTAGTTTTGGCAGGGAAGGAAGTCAGGTCAAGGTGTTCCATTACATGGCAGCAATTTAGAAAAGTGGATTGAGCCTGGCTTTCAGATGGCCTCCGTGGCATGGAAGAGCTACAGGGAAAGTGGTCCAGACTGAGACACTTGCTCTGCAGGGGTCACCTTCGCCTCTCCACCTCATTGTAAAGAATGAAAGCTGCCAGAAAAAAAGAAAGAAAAACATCTCTCAAGAGGACTGAGAATGCTTCCTGCTGTAGAATCAGAACGTTTTTTTTTACCAATCTTCTCATTTAAAAGTGTCCTGCAAGTAGTTTAGGAAAAAATATTTAGCTTTAGTGATCACAGAGGTCCTACTTTTTGTACCAGTATGAACTTGGCAAACCCTTATGGGAGTGGTCTGTCAATAACATAGTTCAGAACCATTTCACATTGTGCCAAGGACAAAGCAGTGAGCACTCTGTCGCTGAAAAGGCAACTCTGGTCATCTATTTCAGCATATTAAACTAGTTTTGGGAACAGAAGCATCTAAACTGAGGGGTTTGCTTCCAAACTTCTGCTACCCAGTCACAAACATATACGGCAAAGAGGAGGATTATGGGGAGTCAGACTCTGACTTTTTTATTTGTTTTGAACTTTTCCTCTTTGGTGTCCTCTTTGAAACATTTTCTATTGATTTCCTTTTCCCTGACGTTGCCTCTTTGTGCCTGCCTTTTTTTAAATGTATTTTACGCATGATTTAGCAAAAGTCACCCGGAGGCAATAGAAAATGCAGAAACATGAAGACAACAAGACATCAAGGATGGAGGACGCCGGGTACTTTTGATAAAAAAATTTCCTCTTTCCATTTTGTGAGAGCATAAGTATCACAGTACAAGCATGTAAAGAGAACAACAAAACACAGAGCAATCTGCAACTCTTAAGCAGTGCCTGTCTTTGGAGGTTCAAAACCCAGAGACCCATGAAACTGAGGCAATATTAGATTGAACCCTAACCCTAATGCCGACAAACACCTATGTGCAGCAGGTACAATGTGCTCCCTAGACATTTTTTTAAAAGAAAATATAATTAGAGCACTTGGTTTTGTCCAGGCTGACCTTTGAGAGCTTGTGAGGACAGAGCCGGAACAGGTTTTATATAGAACCCTGCACCCACAGACATACACTTTGAAAATTCCATAGACATTTGGAAATGTCATGATGGTCTCAACCACATTGTTTACTGTTGTAATCTTAAAAGGCCAGACCTCAGTCATCCATCAGTGTAAAATCCTTGATATAGAGTAGGCTATTGAATTAATTTTGTACAGTTAGAATCCAGTTTTCCGTCCAATTAATTGAGACCTGTCAATAGAGATTCAATTAATCAGTGCCCTTGTGGACCACTGGAAGAGTGAGGATAAATCTAATTGTATAAGTGGGATTATAGAAGTCTAGGTATTATTGAAATCAATATAAAAAAGGGGGGGGGGGGGGGGGGGGGGGGGGGGGGAACACACTAACAAAGCAAAATAGTCGACAGCTTGCATTGCTCCTTAGAAAATCCATTTAGGGACCTTGGGACACATAATAATTAAAAACTGGGGGGATTATTTCCTGCGTGCTGTTCTAGCTGAGATATACAGTCCTGAGGCCAAGCATAGGTCAACATCGTTTTTTTTTAACTACCATCTTGGGAGAGGGCTGAGGCTGGTGCAAAGCTTACAAGGTAGTCATTTTTCGCCCCGCCAAGAAAGGTTGGGACCATTTACAGATAGCGGCTGCCGGTTAGAGGATACAGGGAGGAAAATATGCCTGAATACACAGTGGGTAAGATAGCATATCGTATTCAGCGTGGATACATCTAGCCTCATGCTAAAACGCCCGTGGTAAATGAATTCAGAATAATCACAGATTGGCCGCTTGAGTAATATCTTCATAGCTGAATGGCCAGTGGATGGAGCCGGGCAGTTTATTGCTCGACTTCATATGCTCACCGACGGTGGCGTTCACAGTTAATCACACCTCAGAATTAATGCAGAGGTAGGGGGTTTATGATAAATAGGATAACCATGAGGTCTGCATGCATAAATGCTGTTTAAGTATGTTTAGGGTCTGTGGATAAATTGCGGCACAGTAAATTGGGAGAGGCGCTGTGTCATGCAGAGAGGTTGCAGGCTTGGAGCAGCAGTGAATCCTCCTTCGCAGTGGAAACGCACCTGCAATCCATCTGATTTAACGGTGGCTGACAGGGGGCTAGAAGGAGAGAGAGAGGGATAGAGAGAGAGAGAGAGAGAGGGCCTGGATTAAGGGAGTCGGGAAAGACACTGCATACAGAAGAAAAAAATAAAAATAGTGAAGGCTGGGAAGAGGTGGCAGATAGGCAGTGAGATAAAGGGAGATTGAGTGAAAGAGTGAAAGAGAGTCCTCCTGGAAGATGGCCGACAGCTTTCTTGTACAGGAGAGAGGAAGTCACTGAAGCGAAGGAGACACCGTCCCCTTTCCTGCTCCTCCTGGAGCTGACACCTCTCCTCACATAAAGGTCATCCTTCTTTTTTTCCCCCACTTTCCAAACTAACTGACTGTCACTCACAGATATCTCCTTTAACACTGCCCGTCTGTTGGACTGTATCCATTTCTTACTTTTATAGACATTGACAGTGACAACTCCTCATCGCCAACACGTTGAGCACCACTATGGCATACCATTATTCCGAACCGTATGGCTATATTAGGGTTTAGCAACCCGACCCGAACCCAACGGGCCCCGACATAACGGTCCATTTTGCTGCATGACGTAAACTTCTTGAGAGCTTGCCTTCTTGCCTCCCTCTTCCTCTTCTCTGACTCTGCCGGTCTTCCGTGTGTTATGTGATGCAAATAGACACACAATGCTAACTAGGAAGCGTGAAGACAAATGGAGCGTGCGGCTGACCAGAAGACGATGACGCTTGAGACCATCTGCAGTGGCTGCAGATCTCTTCCTCCACGAAGTACGAGGCGGTGAGGCAGATCATTTATTATTTTACGACGTGTTTCATGCTGGGAGTTGAGTGCAATATGTGCATTCCCTGTAAACCCCACGGCTAGTACACTAGAAGATGTTTATGTTGTGTTGGGCCACCGTCCATTATTCTGTCTCCATTCTTAGATTGTTTTGGTTGAATGTGTAAGGAAACTTTTCTAAAGCAAGCATAACTCCTTGTCTTGAATGGAATAAATAACATAATAATAGTTTGGGTCTCTGCAGTTGGGTTGGGTCAGAAGGTATTGTAGGTAGGCCATGTGTAAAACTCTAGGTTATAAAGGGGTGTAGGGCTTTTTTTTAGGTCCACTTAAGAAAAAAACTTGACTCTACAGCATACAATGATATTTATTGCAGTAAAGTGCTTCCGACTTTGAGTCAAAAGTTTGGGGAGGGCCCTCTCATCTTTCAACATGACAGCCTACCAATGCACACAGTGACATTCATAAAAAGGTGGCTTTTTACCAGGTTGGTGCGAAATAACTTGACAGGCTGGCACAGAGCCCCGACTCCAATCGCATCCAACACTTTGAGATGAGCTGGAACGATAACTGAGCCTCATCTGCCCAACATCGGTGGGATCTCATGAATGCTCTTGTGGTGAAGGAGAATGTACGGTCCAATCCTGTTCTGCAACGTTTCACCTTGATTTGTTTTGTGTCATGCCTTAATTACTTTCCGACTGGACTAATTGACCTCACTGCTCTAATAACAGCGGAAAAAAAGAATCTTTTCTTTTTTCCAATCATTAAAAATTCGGCTGCCAGCTAAGAAACACGATCATACACCACTGATCCTCACATCTCTGCACCAGCTACCTGTTGATTTTACTCATTACTATCAAAGCCCAAAGGTACCTTGCCAGCGGATATGTTCCCCCTCGCTGCCAGAGATCCTGAGACATTTCTCCTGTCATTGTTCCAAGATCTGAACTTAGACGCAAAGGTTATGGAACCTTTGCAGTTAGAGCTCCTTAACTTTTGAATGACTTGCCTGAGGGCATCAGACCAGCAAACGGTCCTCTCTTCTTCGATGACTTTTACCTTTTTCAAATGAGCTCATCCGTGATTTATGGAAAAGAAAAAAATAATGAAATAGTACTTTTATCTGCCGTTTGTTTTCCCATCTGTTTGTAGGGCATTTAAAAAAAAAGTGTCAATAAAATATGTAAACACAGTTTGTTATTGATGTTATATAATGATTGTATGCTGTGATCTGCAGACATAAGTGTATGTGGAAACTAATCATTCACTCGGCTAAGAATAATAATATGACTGATGGCTGGTTCATATATAATGAGCCATATAGCACATATATTGGTCTGATGGATGCTAAAAGTAAACTACCATTAAGTCATGAGTGCAAGTCATTATGTCTTCTAACGGCAATGCATGCATGTCAAGGAGACGCGAGGAAGTAATGTGAGAGTGTGTCAACTTCATCAGCCTGGATCCTTTTCATGACAGCTTTTACATTAACTATTCAGATAGTAAATGTATGGTGTTTCCTTTGGCTAATACATATTGTATGTAGGGAGCTATGAGCTTTACATCTCTTACAATAAACTGCATGTGAAAATTATCTTGGATGTACATGAAAAGGAAAGTTTGGCACCAATGGAAAGTAAAACTTAATTGCAGAAAAGCCAAGTGAGAGACATACTAGTACTGGACAAACAGTTTTTATAAAAATGATTTTACCTTAATCTGTCTGACCAACAGGCACTTACCGTGCTTTCTGGTAAAACATGACAACAGCTTCTAGTGTAAGGACATGCTGAGGTGCCAGAGGAAAAGTCAGGGTTTAACGACAGTCTGTACAGCATGAATTTAAGTAAATATAATAGCAGAAATGAAATAAAATAGTCATCACTAAGACAAAGAATATTGTTTTTGTTAGCTTAGATGGAACCCTTCCCAGAGGCCACCATGTTGCACAGCCATGTTTCTACAGTAGCCCAGAATGGACAAACCAAACAAAGGCTTTATAGTTTGTGAACCTAAAGGCCACCGTAGCTCTCTGACATGCGATCTGCTACCTCACCGTTAGATGCCACTGAATCCAATGCTCCTTTGAGTCAGAGAATACACAAATGTCTGTTGAAAATGTCCTGCCAATCCGTCTTATAGTTGTTGACGTATTTAAGTCTTGAACAAAGTGGTGGATCATCCTTCCGTCACTGCCATCCCTAAAGACCTTAAAACTGGTATGTGCTTCAGACCTATGAAGAACCAATTGCTCATTATATTATTTGAGCTTGTTTTGGAGGCTGGTTTTCGAGCGTTGTTTGCTTAAAGCGAGGAACATTTCATTAAAACTGTCACGCCATGCTACATTTAAATTGCATTTTACTCGGGGTTGAGATAGCTATGTTTCTGAGAGTGTATATCAGTAAAAATACTGACCAAAGCAAAAGTCTTAAGGCTTGTAATTAGTCACTTAATGCTTTCTATGATATTCATTCATGCTTGGGTTATAATTCTCATTTTTAGAAGATACTAAAATGTACTTTGATGTTGCACTGAGAGTGTGATGGCAGCGGGCTCAAGGAGGTTATCTAATTGCATCTAATTGCATTTTTTAAACTTACAACACAACGTTTGTTGGGACAATTTGTCATCATGTTTTCCACATCGCAGAGCCAGATTCACCCACGAGCTTGGATCCGGCTTGAGCAATCTGTTCAGCTACTGACAGAATGCTCCTCCTGGTATTCAAATTCACCTTGGGATCTTACATTAAAGCTGTGAAATCTGGCACTTTGTTTATGGCTATACAAGGGTCTACAGGGCATTCTGGGCTGTCTACTGGCAGCCCAGTTGGTCAAATTAACTGACAAGATTGAAATCAATTTCAGTTGCCTTTTGGAGAAGTTTTTTTTTTTTTTCCTTTATAAATTTCAGATGTTAATTTGTATCTTTTATTCAGATAGCTGAGCCACCCTAAGAACAAATCAAGTGCTCACACATTCTCACAACCAGAAAATGTATTTGTTCAACATCAAAACCTTTTAAATGAAGTTGAATGAAAAGATTATCGCCCGTGATAAAATGAGGGTGATTAGAACAGACCATGCAGACTGAAGAATTTACGAGTGAGTCAATGGGTAGCCACCCACACAGTGAATAGAAACCCACTGAATAGGTATTAAAAAAAGTATTTATGTGCCTCATATAAGTGAAATTGTTCACTGATGTTTTGACCAATCAAGGTCATTAAATCCTGTACAGCTTTACAGGTATTTATACGGCTACGTCCTTTATTCCAGACGGCATTCAGTGACTGTTCATTCTAATATATAAAAGTATTTTCGCACAGCCTTGAAACTCGTTTAAGTTGAGCATTAAACACAGTGGACATTCGGCTCACCTTCTATTTCATGTTGTCGTCAAACTTACATGAAGCTTGGATGGTAGCACAGTCACGGACTTGCTGTGCAGTCAAGTCTTCCAGAAATTCTGTTTGTATCGTTCTTTCTTTGCTTTTTTTTGTTGAAGGAAATGTTATCAAACTGCTGGGATCAAAAGGGCAATGTCCGGTATCGCCCGAGACCTTTTCCTCAATATTCGTAATAATCCCTGTGATTAAACACCTATTGTTACAGAGCAAACATGAACTCCCAGTGCACCTTTGACGCAAATTCTCCAAAAGAAACAGCAACCTAAGGGGACAAAAATGAGTCTCGGGTGAAGCCTGCTAATAACTTGCTGACTTTATGGCAAAATTAGGTTTCACCCAAGTCATAATGCCAATTCTAATGGGAAAAGAACAAACTAAGAACACATCCATCACAAGTAAAAGTGAGAAAGTTCTCATATAAAATAACTATAACCAGTTATTGAGCTTGTCCAAACCATTATGGTCAAAGAACCCCGAGGAGAGGTACTACCCAAAACCTTTTCACAGACAAGGGTTACTATCACAAACCCACCCTATACACTCTAGATATTACTTCACACCAACCATGGTTTTAGTTTAACGCGTTAGCCTGGGGCTACGGTAAGCACGTCCAGCAGCTGTGGGCCTCATTACACTCCTGAACGGTCCATGGCGCAGTAAACCTCACAACAATCTTGGTTCACAATCCCAGTTGTGGGGAGGATCTTTTAACATCAGTGCTTTCAAAGCAGTCTTTCTTCCAAAAAAGGGTTCATTGCATGAAAGGGGCCTTGGAGAAGCATTTAGTTCTGGGTAAAATCTTAGCCCCTGAGGAAGAAACCTTTTGGAACCCTTAATTCTAAAAAGTGTATATGACGTTTGTATCGTCCAAAGAAAATGAGCAATCTAAAAGAATATGTCAAACTTTTTCTTTTTCATAAAAAAGTGTCCAAGAACATGTATAATACAACTTCCATACACTATTCAATATCCTAGAAAAATAAGTGCTATGTACAGTTAGATCTGTAGTGGCTGTGTCATAATTATGTCAATAAAGGGAGTGAACGAGAGCAAACAGAAACAAACTGGTGAGGTTAAAAGATCGTCATTTTTTTTCTCAATGCAAGAAAAATAGGTGCGTTTGCTGGGATATACTGTCGGGTCTCTGGCCTCTGTGGTTGTGTTGAGTTGAGTTGAGCTGTGGCAGAGCTCTGTTTGAGCTCTGACTGTTGGTGTGCTTGCTTGTTTGTTCCCTGGTTTATGGGTTGTCTTTAGTTACACCCCCTTTGTTTAAACTCTATTTCTTGTTAGCAGCCTACTTTGGTTTTGTTGTTGTCTTTGTCAATTCCTTTTGTTGTGCGCACAGGGTCAATGAGGACAGGTTAGATACCCTGGGGTTTACATACTGCATACACGTAGGTTTACTTGTTGTTAATGCCCTAGGTTAGAGTGAGCACCACCCCCTGTACTTTTGGGTGCAAAGCACCTGTAAATGGGGGGGGTGGGTTTTTGTTAAGTTCTTTTCTTTGGTGCCACTGACAGTCCTTGTTGTTCCCTGTGTTGCGTTTTTTGTAAATAAATACTTTATTGTCATGTACGGGCCCCGGTTTTGGTGTGACCGTACCCTCCCTTGTCTAAATCCGCTGTTTTTATATTGCGTCCCACTCCGAGCCACCACGGGGCGTAACATAAATTGGTATGAGCCTTTATGAATGTCTTCTTGTTTGGTTTGTGGCTTTAAAGCAATTGTGTTAGGTTTAATCACACAGTTGCTGTACAAATAAACCAACCTTTATTGTGGCATTAAGTTGTATTGAGGTGGTTATTTAACTCTAAAGGAGGCAGAGGAACTGTATAAGATGGAGCAATATTGTTCACGTGTTTCCTTCATCATGTCCTGCCCCGGTTTGTGTGCCCAAATGCGCAGCGTGCATATGTATTTGTGATAATGTGTGTTTGAGTGAATGCAAAAAGCTGTTTTGGACCCGTCAACCTACACCTCTCCCTCTCCCCCGCCATCTCTTCGGGCGTGCAGGCGCTGGAGCGTGAAGGCGAGCGCCGCTTTCCACTCCCCTCATTGAGGATGCCAGACGTCTCCAACGGTTTTCTGCAGGCACAGCGGCAGCCGACAGATGCCAAGGAGAGGGGAGAGAGGAAGACATCGAACTTATAACAACAACAACAACAGCGGCAACAAATTCGAGAGGCGGGAGAACACGTCGGCCCATCGGAATCGCTCCATCACCTCCGTTAACAATGTTAAGGAGGGAGCTGTGCGCTTCTGTCTACATCAGAGGGAAAGATAGAGACGGGCAAAACACATCCGAGACAAAAGAGAAAGAGGGAAGTTAGTGCCAGTACCCACAGAGGGAAGAGGATTCCAGTGTTTCTCCCCTCCTCTTAATCATACTACTTCCCCCTTCGAGAGCCGCAATGACGAAGAGAATAAGTCATGAATCTCAGGCTGATCCATTAGGTGTGATGAACCAGAAAAGAGAATCAGAGTCGCAGTATGCACTTTGATAAGGAATCCAAAAGGAATAATGAAGTTTAAACATTTAAAAAAAATCAGCCCGCTGCAGAGCGGATACTTTTGGCGTGTGCAGGAAGCAGGGCTGGCTCAATTTGTCATGACAATACCAGCTTTTAACACACAGTAAAAAAAAAACTAAAAAGAAGATAACATGCATCATCTCTGTTTTATGAGCATGTAATTCATAGTTGATATTTCCATGAAAAATACATCAAAGCGTGTGGTGTATGTGGCTGCCTGCGCGTAGGAAAGATTGCAAGTTACAAGGCAATTTATTTCCACGTTCCTGCAGGATGCACATGAGGATGGAGAGACCCTGTTCTCTAAAGTGAGTCAGAATGCGGGGGCATGACCCTGCCTCCACATCAAAAGCCCCTGTGGTTGTCAGCTGAATGGATAGATTTGGACAGCCACATTCTGCACAGGCAAGAAAATGGATTTTAGCGTATGGAAGGCATACATGTGCGGGAGAGTATTGTTTAAAAACGGCACAAAGAAGATGAGTATCACACATGATTATCTTCCACTTCCACAATCCTCTCATCTTATTCAATTCCCCTTCTTTGTGTATATTTGCCATCCGCCAGAGGAGCTAGAGATAATGCCACTTCCCTGTCCACCAACAACAGCCAAAGGCTAATCAGATGCATGCATTATTTGGAGAGAGTATGCTTTTACTCTACTCCTCCAAGCCAACATTATCTCAAGTGCGCACAAGCCCAGATGAAGATAATAGCAGGAAGGGATTACATTTATTTCCCTGCTGCCAGATATCGAAGAGATATTTCCCAGTAGTTCTACTCCACATCCCGCTTCTCCCCTCTCAGCTCTTGAAGGGATCAGCTTAACATGCCAAAACAATGTTTCTGCAGCATCTTTGTTTTCTCCCTTCATGCTCTCAAGTCTCATTCCAAGATCTGAAAGCTTAGCAGCGTGGAGGAGCTGGGGAGTGTACCTGGCGCAGGACATTAAACGCTACAAAACAGATTCAGCTGAGTCTATTTGTTGGAATCCGACTCAATCAGCCTAGGCACACCTGACAAGGCTTTGGCATCCCTCCATGGTTTTAGCACTCAGAATAGGCGGTGAAATGCAAGCTAATGGCTTGGCAGCATGGAAAAGGATCATAATCAGGTGTTTTCTGTGAAAACTGTTGCACAATTAAATAGTACACCTGGTCACACCTTAAATCTAAAACAAAATAAATGTTATGTGTTTATATTGCTATATTTCTATTGAACTTTAATCAGAAAAAAAACACATCTAGAAAAGTGGATTCCTCTTAGTGTTGAGCTCAACTGACTGCAATTTCACCATTTATATGTTATACCATCATTAGCAGAAAGTAGACCTATGGTTCTACTGAAAGCTCCCACATACATAGTGTACTAGTAGTAAATTAATCTGATAAGTGATGCCATGCCACTCATGGTGACAAACATATGATATATGGATTAACACATATACTGTGATGAGTTAACCAGAGTTCAAATAATGAATCCAACACATTCCTGAATAATCTTACATTGCCATTGATACGACTCTGATGTATATATATACCTTGGTGGCAAACCACTGCATAGTATAATGGTAATGAAACGATAACCCCATCCAGTTTGTGTTCCTCCAATGACATGCGTGATGTGTGGTGTACCTAAACCAAGATTGTCTGAAAATGATTATTGTTGATTACCATCTTGTGGTATTCCAAATAAACGTACAAAGAAAAGAAGTGTGCTTTCTGTGGCCCATCATCTCTTTGCTTCTGTTACTTAGATATGTGCAGTATAGTACAGCCATACTGTACACCAGATACATGGAAGCAATCCAATGGAAAGCACCACACAATCGTGAATGCTCTCTCTCTCATTTGACAGATGATATTCAATTATACTGTACAGCAGTGAGGCTGGAGGGTCATGGATGTATAAGTGCCTCTACAATAAAAAGGTTAATTACATTCTCAGCTTGTGTTTTTTTTTTATATATATGGAGGTTATTATTAATTTGTTTCATATTCGAACACAGACCCAACAAGCCATACAGTAGCTTTAATGTCTCTCATGAAATGCTGCTCAATATTTTGACATTAGCAAATTTAGCCTAAGTAAATGCTTCCTTTTTAAAATTTGCTGGTGGATTTTTTTAATAAAGAGCTGAAGTTTTTTTTTTTACGTTAAGTTTAACTGAAGTGCATTTAAGAACATTTTCTGATTCATTACCTAACGATGCTACAAATCAATCAACTTGCACACCCAATACATATTAGCGATTACCCAAAACCTCTACCTCCTTATGAAGGTGACTTTTAAGTAAGCCAGAAAGCTGAAAAATAAATAAAAAATGGCCCTTGTCATTATGTCCAGTAATTATACTTTTATGTAAGTCTCCCTCCGTCTGCTGACATGGATCGTGGTCCATGCCTACTACTCATTATATGAATAATGTCTGTCATATTCATTGAATGTGCTGTAACTGTTACGCTGTTCATTCTGTACACATGACATCCGGGGAGAGGGATCCTCCTCTATTGCTCTCCCGAAGGTTTTTCCTGATCCAATGTGAGGTCCCTGGACATGGATGTCGTATGTGTACAGATTGTAAAGTCCTCCGAGGCAAATTTGTAATTTATGATTCTGGGCTATACAAAATAAACTGAATTGAATTGAATCAAATAACAGTACTCAGTTATTGGGTTATTCATGTCTCCCCTATGTCTCCAAGAACGTGCAATTGCATTTAGGATGTTCAACTTTATTAATTTTTTTTATTTTATAAAATGTTACGACCAATCATGCACATAACTACACTCACCTAAAGGATTATTAGGAACACCATACTAATACTGTGTTTGACCCCCTTTCGCCTTCAGAACTGCCTTAATTCTACGTGGCATTGATTCAACAAGGTGCTGAAAGCATTCTTTAGAAATGTTGGCCCATATTGATAGGATAGCATCTTGCAGTTGATGGAGATTTGTGGGATGCACATCCAGGGCACGAAGCTCCCGTTCCACCACATCCCAAAGATGCTCTATTGGGTTGAGATCTGGTGACTGTGGGGGCCATTTTAGTACAGTGAACTCATTGTCATGTTCAAGAAACCAATTTGAAATGATTCGAGCTTTGTGACATGGTGCATTATCCTGCTGGAAGTAGCCATCAGAGGATGGGTACATGGTGGCCATAAAGGGATGGACATGGTCAGAAACAATGCTCAGGTAGGCCGTGGCATTTAAACGATGCCCAATTGGCACTAAGGGGCCTAAAGTGTGCAAAGAAAACATCCCCCACACCATTACACCACCACCACCAGCCTGCACAGTGGTAACAAGGCATGATGGATCCATGTTCTCATTCTGTTTACGCCAAATTCTGACTCTACCATCTGAATGTCTCAACAGAAATCAAGACTCATCAGACCAGGCAACATTTTTCCAGTCTTCAACTGTCCAATTTTGGTGAGCTCTTGCAAATTGTAGCCTCTTTTTCCTATTTGTAGTGGAGATGAGTGGTACCCGGTGGGGTCTTCTGCTGTTGTAGCCCATCCGCCTCAAGGTTGTGCGTGTTGTGGCTTCACAAATGCTTTGCTGCATACCTCGGTTGTAACGAGTGGTTATTTCAGTCAAAGTTGCTCTTCTATCAGCTTGAATCAGTCGGCCCATTCTCCTCTGACCTCTAGCATCAACAAGGCATTTTTGCCCACAGGACTGCCGCATACTGGATGTTTTTCCCTTTTCACACCATTCTTTGTAAACCCTAGAAATGGTTGTGCGTGAAAATCCCAGTAACTGAGCAGATTGTGAAATACTCAGACCGGCCTGTCTGGCACCAACAACCATGCCACGCTCAAAATTGCTTAAATCACCTTTCTTTCCCATTCTGACATTCAGTTTGGAGTTCAGGAGATTGTCTTGACCAGGACCACACCCCTACATGCATTGAAGCAACTGCCATGTGATTGGTTGATTAGATAATTGCATTAATGAGAAATTGAACAGGTGTTCCTAATAATCCTTTAGGTGAGTGTATTTGAATGGTAGGTGAAGTGAGCGGTTTTCTACAGTTATAACGTGGTTTTGATTAGCTAAACGCCAACAAATACTGATTAAAGCATATTATTGTGTTCCGAAACAAAAACAAGTTTCAATACATTTTGACTTCTGGACTTTGACTTTTGGAAATATAATCACACAACTCTTAAAACAATCCTATGCAGCCACCACTGCTATCTAATTGTGCAAGTGGTATACTACTAACAATATCAGCGTTGCCTGGTCTTTATCTGCAATTGTGCAGAAAGGCCGGTTTCCAAGCTTCCATTTAGTCGGTACGGCTGTAGAATTGGCTTACGTTGATAACTTTCCTATTTTGTTGACTGATCGGAGGGCACTCCGTCTACTATTTGTCGCTGTCCGTTGATGTAGGTTGCTGAAGCCAGAGACTGCGTTACAGCCACTGCCGGAGAGGCGGGGCAGAACGAGCGGAGATGTGAACCTCAACACGTTCGGGGGGAGAGGGCTTGTAAACTGTGAAGTAGCCTCCACTCGCTCACACAGAGGGATGAGAGGAGACGCTGAGCCCAGACCGAGGCGTTTGAGTTCCATCCACAGGATGGAGTAAAAACAGCAGTTTAGGTCATAATGACACATTAGCCTCCGTGTTAGTTTCCCGTAAAACAAATACAAACAATTTCGTTTGACGCTTAAAAATGTGCCGTAGCTTATCCGCCGATAAAGTCACATCTTATTATCTGTAATGCACCCTTCTAATAGCAGGAACATACTGCGGCATTGACTTCAAACCAGGTTTTCGTTTGCCAATGGTACAATATCTTTCTGCTGCTTCAGGATAGCAATGTGCCAACACTGCGTCTGAGCACGTCTTGTTTTGAGACCAACACGCCGATGGGCACACAGATGGACGCAAGTACATTTGCTACTTACACAACACGGGCGCTGTGCATGAAAATGACAACTGCCTCCGTCTGAAACTGGCAATGACAATGCTTTTGAACACATTGAATTAGTGTCATTGAAAGCCTTAACATTTCTCGATTGGACATTCAGATTGCACATATCTGGGGTTAGATTGCTTGCAGCCTCTGCAGGTTAGTCCTTGTGACCTTCATCTCTACAGTGAATGTGTGTGTTGGCCGGTGCACACAGTCTGTGTGTGAACCTTTGTCTGTTTATCTTTCTATGAATGTATGTTTGCCATTTTTTATTTATTTTTTGTCATTGTTTTACTCACAGAATTGCTCCCTGGGTGATTAATATTAATATTGACATTGTTTGATAAAATTATGTATTTTTTTCACAAGTAATTTCCATCTGCCCTTCAGCAGGCGAGAGAGCGAGCAGCCAAAACGCTGGCTAATCCCCCCCCGCCCCCCACTACCCCCACCCTCCATCCCTCTGCTGAGTCCTGCTTGTTCAGGTGATGCTATTATTTAGGCCAGCTGACATGGCTTAAACAGTCTGCTTCCAAAGAGTACACAACAATAAAACAATAACCAGGTCATTCCAAGGTGAGCGGGGGCGCTAAAGGCCTCTGAGGGGAGGATAGCATTGACCCCAGGCGGCCACCCATGCTGGCGCTCGCTGCCACGGACCTGCAGGGCCGTGTATGCGTGTCGTCAATTTAGCGGCGTAGTAAATTTATCCACACAGCGCTTCATCAACTTCACGGAGAATGCCCGCAACCTCGAGCGAACTGATCAATAATCCATCACAAAACTATGAACCCAAGTAAGACACAAGTGTTAGCAAATGCACACCGGCAACATTGGATCCTTACTGTGAAATTGGGGGAAAAAATTGGAAGAAAGCTTGGGTTAGCTCTGGTTCTCTCTCATCCTGTCAAGTTGGTTGGGTGTTATGTATGTAATTTCTTTCACAATGCAGTTTCATTGTATGGGAAAATGTTTTATTTTGGAAACCATTGAGCTGAATATTCCCCTCTCCTAGCTAACTTAGCTTTGGTCTTCGCGAACTCTTGAGACACATACTGTATCTTCATCTTCAGCTGCTACAAGTTCCACTTTCTTCATTAGCTAGCCCTAGCAGCAGCTAGACAACTCTGATTGTCTACTGCTGCTCAGACTGATGAGAGTGCAGTGAGCTTGTCAGACCGCGATTCGTAAAAATAGGTGCTGGAAACACGCTTCATGAGTACAGTGAGACTGAATGATAGGCCGACAGTAAATTGCCCGTATGATACACTCAGGGAATGTGACAAGGAAGGAGCCCCCGCAAAGTCACACTCAAAACCGCCACAATTTAAGAAACTACAGCTAACGCAAACAATGGAGCGTGTAGATCAGCAGTAATGAACGCCATGCACGTCGTCATGTGTGCCGTGTGTCGAAGGTTCTAAACCCCAAAAAGATGTGGTGGATATTTGCTGCAGAGAGGGAGCGAGAGACGGTGAGCACAAGAGTCAGCCGACAGTTGTAGGGATGTCGAATATAAAATGAAAGATTGAAAAACAATAACTATAAAGCGCAAAATGCTCCACAGAGCACTTTATGTACACTTTATTCAGCTAACAGTGTAACTGGACTCCAGAGGGGACGAGAGGAGGAGGTGGACTCCGTCTGTCCATCAACTTTTACTGTGTCTGAGCAACAAGCATCATGATGTGAACGCAATGTTTTTCCTCATGTTATAGTTTTAACCGGAACATGTCGGCCATATTATCTGCACTGAGAATTGTTTTTGTTGCTGCAAGTAATAACTAGTACTGTCATATTAGCGCGTTATTAACGGCGTTAACGCAAACCAATTTTAACGCCGTCAATTTTATTAACGGCGTTAACGCATTTTAAGTTTTCAATTTTTTTTCTCGCAAGCACCACGCCGGATGTAGGTCAACCGGAAGCAAAACAATAGGCACGCCGTTTGGGGTGGAAGCTAGGCTAACGTAGGGTGACCAACGTCCTCTTATTCAGGGATTCCAAATGCAGGGATTCCAAAAACGTCCGTGATTTTGCCTCGGCGGGGCGCCCCCCTGAAGAAACCCCCCGCCCCCCTGTACTTTTCTCTATAGCGCCAGATCACAAGTCGTCATTTAAGTTTCTCTTCCCTATAGAACAGGTCTACACCTTGTTCTGCTATTAAACTAAACGGCTGTATTTCATTGATCTTATCTACACGACAGCTTGTCACATCTGTCTCTACATGGTCGCGTTAACACTTCTCCTTTGCCCTGCGTCGCGCACAGCGGAGTTCCGCCTGATGCGCACACACACGTGCGCGCGCACACACAGGTGAGCGCTGGTCGCACACACAGCAGCGGACAGAGAGCGTCGAAAAATAGACCGCTATATCTGCGTTTTGAACGCTCCCAGGGTGAAGATGCAACAGCAGCTCTCATGTGAGGAGCACCGGAGCAGCTCTCTGAACCCAGAGCAGCTCTCCTGCTCAGGTGAAGTCTCCGTGAGGTCCTTTCTGCTGCTGCGTGTCTCAAAACAGAAAACAGATCTCAGATCAACGTTGAACATGAATTGTATCAAATCTACAACCCCGTTTATAAAGATGTGTAGAGGCTCACTGCTCCACTAATACTGATGCAACCTGATGCTCACATATCTGCACTCATTCTGTTTTGTTTGGCAAAAAAATAAAATAGCTTATTGTTTTCCACAATGTAAATTTCAGGTAAACCCTTGTTTACCTGAAATGTGCACTTTATAATTTTATTTTGTAAACCCTTGTTTACCTGAAATGTGCACTTTATAATTTTATTTTGTAAACCCTTGTTTACCTGAAATGTGCAGTGATTTTATTTTGTACCGCCCTGTTTGGCAGTTGTTTTTCAATAAAATAAAGCAAGCCAATCCACTTTTTCATGTTGATAAGAGCATTAAAATGCAAAAAAAAAAAAGTGATTAATTGCGATTAATCGCGAGTTAACTATGACATAAATGCGATTAATCGCGATTAAATATTTTAATCGCTTGACAGCACTAGTAAGGCAAGTTACTAAAATATTATTACTAAAATATATGTGTTAGTAATAACACATATATTTTTTAAACTACTGTTTCTGTCAGTACATCCCTGTGTTGCGTAATGGCAATACATTATCCTTGAATCGCTTGAATCCCTAACTGTATTGTGTGATGTCACGTACTAGTGTACATATCCACTCGTCATTCAATATTTACTCCTGCACGTTCACACCATTGCGCTGCTGTACTGTATTATTCTTGCGGGTGATTCGGCTTTTCTGCCCGTCAGTCGCCCGAGGTCCAGCACACAACACGCTTTTGAAAAATGTTGTAGGATTAGAAGACGAGCATCAGCTGCACCAATCACCTCACTGCTCTGCTCTCGTGAGCCTTCCCCGCACCTCTGCATCGCCTGTGGCTGAAGGTCAACCATGACCACCTCCATGTGCGTTTGACTTTTTTCACCCACTGGCATGTGCATAAGTGTTTATGTTGACTCTTGTTCAGCTTTGTTGTCCTCGTATCTCGCTGTAGTTCTGCGAGTACAATGAGAGGAACAAAAAACAGCAGTCAAACTCCTGTTACGTGTACTTATTCTGGGAATTATCTCATCAACTTGACGAACTGGCACAAAACAATTTAGTTTTTACATCAAAGCGAACATTTTGATTAATTTCTGTGCAATACACAGAATATAAAAACAACAAAAAAACATGGGACTTCCAGGCCAACACTGCACCTGCACCCACTGCCCAGTACAAACATTGCATTGGAGCAGCATCTGAGACAGACAAGCACACAGCCATGCTGACCCACACACACACTCCTGGAGACAGCAAACAGAGCAGATGTGTCTGGGATGGTGCCTTTCAATGAGCTCCAAACTGTCTTTTTCTCTTTTTTTAAACTCTGCACTAGTCCCCAATTCTACCCTCACTCCTCTAATTCTAGTTATGTATGGAAGTGGAGTTATTTATAAAATATTTTTTACTGTTAATTCCGGTCCTGTCCCCCATTTATTTTCTCCCTGAATGTTTCAACGTGGCCATGCTGGCGGCGGGGCTTTTCGATGTGCTCCACTGACTGCTCCGATTATTGCTATCCATCATTTGTTTATATTCCCATTTGGAAAAAGAGGGCGCTTCCGTTATTGCATTATAATTTCCTGCAGAGGTTACAGAAGGCCAGAGCCAACTTTAGTTTCGCCTCCCCCCTCCCCTCCCACCCTCACACCCTGTATTGCAAGCTCCTACATAGCGTAATGCTCACAGCTAAACGTCCCGATGTAACAGGCCATAGTATACCCTCAGTCCGGACTATACCTGGGGTTAAAGGGGCCTAGGCTAGATTATACCCTGGGTATATTATGGCCTTGGCCAATTTATACTCCGGGGTATCAATTGGCGTAGACCCCTCAGGCCAGATTATACCCCCATGATATCAGTAGTGTTGAGTGATATACCCAAGAATTACTTAATTTTTCAAAATGTTATTGGGGGTTCAAGCTTTGTCAGGTAAATTAAGTGAGAAAGCTAACTGACTTAAATCTTAAAACTCTAAAACATAGACTTGTATTACTTCAACCAGAAAAACAGAAAAAAAATAATAGACTTCCACAAAGATCAAAGATTACTATGTCCTGAAACTTCAACTTCTAAGACTAGCAAGTCCTTGCTACAATATAAATGTTCAAAGACAACACTGATAACAACATTAAAACATCCACAAAGATCAAAGATCACTACCACACTTCTCAGTAGTGTTACACATTAAGGAAGCTACTGTTACTGGTAGTGTTGCACTGATCTGCAGAGCAATACACAAGTTGGGATATATTTCTGTGAGCTGCTTTGCATGTATGAAAGAGTTGTCATGCTCTTTGATGGCCAGTAAGGTACATTTTCTATGAGACCTGCTTATTTAGTTATTAAGCATTTGGGTGTATTTGGACAGCCTGACATACTTTTTTCATTCCAAGATAGCTGTTGATTAGTTGAATCAGATCTGATTAAACTGTCTAGCTTGCTACACCAATGCTAACGTTGTTATTATTACTCAAATTTCAACTTCATGACACAATTTCATGACGCGATTTGCGGTACAGCTGAACATGGCTATGTTTAGCTAAAAATAGCCTGATGACAGTTTAGACTGAATGGCAATAACCAACGCCACACCCCTTCACTGGCTAGCTAACGTTAGCTAACTATCAAGATTACCTGACATTATGATCCCTATAGAAAGGACCGGCCCTGCCTGGAGTTGGTATAGTATGGCCGAGGCTATTTTACAGCCCCGCACGCTGACCACTGTCAAGGTGAAGGTTTTCACACGTTGCTTCAAAACGCATATAGCTTCTCTGAACACCAACTGCCGTGAGTCTTTGCTCCTGTAGAGCTCAAAGAATAGGGCAGTCGGAGAACTGCAATTGAAAGTACTTATTTAAAACCATATATTCCCCGTTGTTTTCATGCTACGTTCAGGCCTTGTGCCTCTGCTCAGATGTGGCAGCCCCCATGTTCTATTTTTGAATCCTTCATGACATCATCAGTGACTTTTTGTCTTCTTCTTTTTGACATGGAGCTGCTGTACGATAAAAATCGAGGTTAAACGCCACATACGCACCTGGCAGTTAACTCGAGAGTAGCTCCCGGCCTTTTCAGAGGGAGGAGTATTTCTCCAACCCGGCACCCTGAAGGATACTGTTGCAGAATTATGATGCTCCGCGCAGCGCCGGTACTGAGCAATAACATCACACACCTGTCACGGTGTATTCCAGGGGTGTCTATATGTCTCTTTGTGTTAACAACACAATACATGGGATGCTAAGGGGG
This sequence comes from Myoxocephalus aenaeus, assembly GCA_038501785.1. NCBI lineage: Eukaryota > Metazoa > Chordata > Actinopteri > Perciformes > Cottidae > Myoxocephalus > Myoxocephalus aenaeus. The sequence continues at coordinate 4,755,827 of JBAMJR010000059.1, read as the reverse complement.
GGGCAGTATTCTCGCAGATGAGCCCTGTATCCTCGGGAGCCCTGCTTTAGCCGTGGAGTCATCTCATGTTAAGTCAGCCTAACCGCGTCCACGGGGCTATCGTGTCGGATAAACGGCGTTGCTGGCTGGCCGGGAGGCAGAGCGGGGTCGTGACCTTGTCTAGAGAGGACCCGCGGCCATTGTCAACACATTCACTGCAGGCGGTATTTTTTGGTATTTTTTTTTGCCGGTCTCTGAGAGCTGCAGACTCTCAGGTGCTTCGAGCCCTCCTCCCCGCTCTCTGTCCTCTCATTAAGCAGCCGCCGGGGACACGCTTCTGGGCAGCGCTTCTCTGGCCCGCAATGATATGTTGATCCTCTAGGCTTTCAGCCAAACCCGGGGAACTTGCTATAGAAAGACCATCATAAGCATATCTTCAATAACATTATCAAGGCAGCAATGAAACATAAGACTGGGCAAAGATTCTAGGGGTTATTCAAGCTTAGTGGAGTAGTTAGCATCTGCTGTCTGATCTGTCTTAGGGCAATATCATATCAGAATAATGAGGACAGATATACTCCAGCTTTTGGAGACTGTGCAAAGCAATCTCAGTCCATATTTAACATGTAATTCATTCAGCGGCTAGCTGGGGACAATTCCATATCTCCATATCATATGATGTCAGAGAGGAATTACTTATGTACACTGAGTATACAAGGCTGTTATATAATGACAGACGACTTGAAGTAAAGCCACTCTTATAATTGGGTGAGACTGAAAGCCTCACAAACAAAAGTTGTAACAGATTAGTTTCCAATCTTGGCATTTGGTAGAAAGTGACAGCAACAATTATTGAGAGAGGACTTAAACAGCACTTTAATAGAAAACAGCTCAAACAAGTCCAAACATATGCAGGAATTAGAAGGACAAAATATGCTGAATAACCGTCTCCAATTTAATCAAAAGCAATGCTTTATATCTTTTTATGAAATAACTTTTTGTGGTTCTTCTTTAAAAAAGGGACATAAACCAGGAATCTAGGAATGGACAGCACTTTTGAAGAGAATGGATTCATCTTTTTGAGCCGTTTGTGCCATTAAACAAGTGGCTCTGACAGAAATGTGCTGAGCAGAAAAAAGGAACGCAGATAAGGTTTTTATTAATTTTTTTATTTCATCTCAAAGCAGATCTGCTACATAGACAAAATAGACTGTCCAGTAAACATTAAATAACAAAATGACCTGGAAAACCTAGAATAATCCTAACATTATTCTTGGATTATGACATTTTATCGTTTATTCTTTTTTATTGAAATGGTTGCTGTTGAATCCAATTAAAACAGAATTGGTGTGCATTGCATTACATTGATTTCATCTTCTCTGAGGTTGTCACAATTTCTCGCAAAATAAATGTGAGGGTGCCTTCTTTTTGGCAAAATGGTGTGGGATATATTGACATGTGCAGGTATCAATAAAACGCCTTTTCAATCTCCAATATAGCGAAACAAAATCACATCCTCCCACCATTGAAAGGACTGCAAATAGCACATTGGGACAGGTGCAGTAGTTCAGCGTGGCTGCTCCAGCACTGGGCTTTCACACTCAATGCACAATCACAGCATTGTGCTTTTGGTAGAGGGCCATTGTTTTGGAAAGGAGAATGTGCTGCACCCTCCTAAATTGTTAAACAATTCAGAGCTATGATTATCCACAACGTTTTTCACGGTTCACGGTTTAACAAAAAGATATAACAAATGTTTTTCAGGCTCGCGGTATGACAATACTCACGTGTACAGCGTTTCAGAAGTCATAGGTCACTGCAATTGTTCCTGTTGTTCTAAACTGACTGTGAAATCCTTTTCTGATGGGATTCCAACGGAGAGGATGGGAGAACAAAATCCACAGTCCTCGTGGTGTGCAACTATCCATGGCCAAGTGCTGAGCAGTCTGAGCCAGACTTAACAAGTGAGCTTCTTTAGAAGTTAGAATAGTGTGTGCAAAACTCCCCCTGTTTTGGCCTCATGTGCTCAGCAAAGTCAAAAACAGGGAATTGCATATTCAAAATGACTGCAACTTTGGATAGATATCCCTTTTGATGTGTGTAAGTGTGCTGAGGGCTTAAATAAAACAAAACTTTAGAGAGTACTTTTGCATTAAAAGAGGAAGGTCGATTTGTGTCTCCTGTCCCAGTATGGCGAGCAGGATCGATTACAGCGACTACTAATTCTGAAAGAAAAAATAATGTGCATACTGTTCTCAATTTAACTTCGAAGTACCTGATTAGTTGTAGAACTTCCCTGCACTGACCTTTTTACAGAACTGTAATTTCACGACATGAAAACGCGAATAAAGTTTGACCCTATTTTAGCTTCCGGAATTGGTAATTCACCTGAAATGAATAACTTGAAATGCCATTCTGTTTCATTAGGAGGTGGACGTCAACAGATGGAGAAGCCATGCAGGTACCGTGGGCATTGAAACTCCACCGCCGAGGGATCCTCTTCTTTTTTTTTTTGGCAAAGCCCCATCTGCACCACCAGAGCCGCTCAATGTCGAACAGTGAAGACTGTCCCGGTGCAGGGCAGCTCCCGCCCAATGTGTGTATCTGTATGGACGTTAACCAAGGCATTGTTGTAAGCAAACCTGCGTGCTCAGCAAACTCTCCCTGAATAAATAAAGCTTAAAATAGAGAGAGCGAGACATGTGATGAAGGTCATGAGACAGATTCCATGATCTTGCAAGTTCACATTATGCACCTCTACGCCTGCCGAGACACCAAGGCAGCCCATTAGATAGAATTTAATATAAAGAAAGAAACAGTATTTCAGGGGCATAAGCCAAGGCTTTGGCAGGAAGGAGCCGCATTTCACAGAGTGCTGTGCAACTTTGTCAGGTAAACGTGACTGTTAGGGACAAGCGAAGATTGATGGGATCTTTTTTTTCTTTTCCTTGGCTCAGCAGTCTTTGATTTCCACAGCGCAAGGGAGGAGGAGGAGGAGGAGGAAGGGGAGAGGGAAGGGAGGAGGAATGATAGATAGGAATTCATATCATTTATATCTCTATAGGTCACTCTATCACACCACTGACTGAGAGAGAAAGGGAGCAGCAAAGAGGGAGAGAAAGATGGTGAGACACGGATACAGTCTTGAAATACCGAAAAACATCTGCGTTTATACCATCCTCCTGTTGGAACATGGCGGCGACGAGCATATGGGTTCAGACACTTCTGTGAGCATGAGTGCGGTGATTCACGCCGTCTCAATTAGCATCTCGGCTTATTTGTGTGATTGGGTGGAAAGAAAAAGAAACCGTCTCCCAGTCCTTGAAGCATAACTGCGTAGTGCTTCTCAATTTCCACCTTTTGCTGCCTTGCCAGTGCCACCTAACATTGACTGGGAGGCAATGCATGAGGATGATTGGGGTTTACAGCAGAAGTGCTTCTCCTTATAATTGCCTCTGCGAAGACATTGATTGATAAAAGCCTTCAGGGTCTCCAGGCCAGATTGAATGACAGGCTTTACAAAAAGCAGGGACATGGTGGCCATTGGAACACGTCAGTGCTTATTATATTACACTTATGTTTTTTTATTTTTTTGGCTTCCACGATGAGACTTGAGTGGTGGTGCTGCCATTTGGCGGCGCGCTCCTTTTGCTAAGCTGTCCGTCGGCCATGTGCAATGAACATATCTAACGATCTGATGAATTAGAGCGTTTACAGTCGTGCGTTGGGCTCGTTGTGGGGTCATGACCTCCCACTATGTTCACTCTTTCCTTTGTCACAAATTGCACAGCCTGCCGTTATCTAGCATTAAAAGCATTGCTCAGACATCAATCAAGAAATGTGAAATGCAACCGGAGAGATAAGGTTTTCTCTTTTATCATTCGAGCAACCATGAAGTCATTTTTTTTTTCATCCTATATCATCTCGTCTTAGTGATTTGGAAAAAAATATCTATTTTTCTATTTGTAAATTACTTGCAGTACTTTTTTATTATACATGGGTAATATGCTATGTTAATATGGTTATATACACAGAGTCTTCATTCTGTAAGAAGCAAATCAAATGTTATAGAAGCTATGTACATAAAATGTGTGCAGAAATCATTAAACGGTGCAAGATCCAAGATAGGGGAGCGTTTTCAACAACTTTTTATGTTGAGACTGGACTGTGTTGTGTCTTTCTGTTTCCAGATCATTTTGTGTTTTGGCTCTTCTGTTTGAGTTTTTTCCTTGTTTCATATTTTTCATTCAGGTTTTGTGTTTCCTACTTTTATTCTGGAGTTAATTCCTCATGTGTTTTGTCATGTTTTACTTCCTGTATTTCTGTTGTTTTTCCTGCCTTTGTGATTGTCTGCCCCGCCCTCACAAGTTTCACTCGTCCCTGTTCAGTGGCTCTTCATCCCAGACCGGTTCTTTTGTTCTTCGTCTGTTTGAGTTCTGCTCCAGATTGCCCATCTCCTTGCTTGCTGTTTCCTGCCTGTTCTGTTGGACTCAAGCTTGTACGCGTTTTTCAAATTAAATCATTGCATTGCCTCTGCTGCCTCCTCATGTGTGTCTGCATTTAAGTTCATCCCCTGTTACCTACTCTCCAGCAGTCCTGGTGAGGGGCGAGAGCAAGACCGGTTCACTAACCCTCTGTGAATCAGCCAGAAAAGAGTTGTAGCACCTCGACCGGAAAAAGGAAAACCAGGGCCCCCTCTGGAGCCAAACCTGGGAGGGGAGCTTGCTAGCAAGTATCTGGTTGGCAGGTCTTGACACATGGAGACATGGATCCGCCGCCCTGTGGGACCACCACTGTGAATGCAGCAGTGAATGCAGGTATTAGGGTCGGGTGCATTGTGAACAATAATAATAATAATAATAATAATAATAATTTCAACTTATATAGCGCTTTTAAAGATACACAAAGACGCTTTATGGACAGTAGACAATGACGAACGGAACAAAAATGAAAGACAAAGTAAGCAAAAACAAACAAACAGGACATTTTTTGTAACAAAGAAAGAAAGGAAAGAAAACTGGAGAAGCTGAGGGTCGTAGTGGAGGATAGGTGCAGGTTTTAGCAGGTGAAAGCGAGTTGGAAGAGGTGCGTTTTGAGGGCTTGCTTGAATGAAGCTAGTGAGGGAGCCTGACGGATGTGGATGGGGAGAGCGTTCCAGAGGGGGGGTGCAGCAGCAGAGAAGGCCCTGTCCCCCCAGGTCCGGCGCTTGGTCCTGATGGTCTTCAGGGTGTTTGTACCGGCGGACCTGAGGCAACGGGTTGGGGCGTGAAGGGGGAGGAGGTCTGAAAGGTAGGGAGGGGCCAGGTTGTTTAGGGCTTTGTAGGTGATGAGTAGTAGTTTGAAGTCTATCCTGTACTTGATCGGAAGCCAGTGGAGGTTGTGTAGGACCGGGGTGATGTGATCATAACGGCGGGTGGAGGTGAGCAGTCGGGCGGCAGAGTTTTGGACATATTGAAGTTTATTGAGGATTTTGTTGGGTGAGCCGTAGAGGATGCTGTTGCAGTAATCGAGTCTGGATGTTATGAGGGCATGGATGAGGATTTCGGTGGTTGCAGAGGACAGGGAGGGCGGCAGGCAAAGCTGTGGCCCTCGGCGTGCCGATCCCTGACCTTACAGACTGGTAATATGGGGTACAGGGGTTTGTTGCTGTGAGCCATGCCGTGGCTGTATACCCGTCAGAGTGAAACATGTTTCCATTGGGTGTTGGCTTCAGCTCAGGTTGTCCCTTGTCACCAATTCTGTTTGTGATTTTCACCCTCACCTACATCATGAGCTTTGGGTAGTGACCGAAAGAATGAGATTGCGGATACAAGCGGTAGAAATGAGCTTTCATTGTAGGGTAGCTGGGCTCAGCTTCACAGGTAAGTGTGCAGAACTCGCCAGAGAGGTTATATATCTCGTCTGGCCTGGGACCTCCTCGGGGTCCCCAAAGAGGAAATGGAAAACATTGCGAGGGAGAGGAGCGTCTGGAATACCATCATGGATGAATGGATAGATTGTTGTTTGCTGCCAATTTATGTGGAGAATGTTGAAATAAATTCAAAGTAAATGTGTTAATCTAACTTGTTAACTTGTTTGATTAAAAAAAAAGTGTAACCAACTGTAATTACTGTAAGTTGGTCAGTGTAATTTGTCATTTTTTTGTGTCAGTGTTATTTGTTATCTTTGATTCTTTTGTTCTCATGCTGCTGAGATGTTGTCTTGGCAACCTCTCAAGTCTCTTTCTGTGTCACCCTTTACCACTACGTCCCCAAATCCCCCCTCCTCTTCCATTTCTCTCAGTTTTTAAGTCTCTCAATTTAAACATTTCCCGCCATGCTAACCCCTTGAAGCTGCTTTACTCCAAAATCAAGTGTGAGAGGAGAATCACTCAATTGCTTTATTGTCCCCCCCTCTAGCTTTATTCTCTCACTCCTCCTCCTCTCCTCCTCTCTCCCTTTGTGCCCCCGTCTCTCTCTGTGCATAAACCTGCCTGACTTTCTCAGTTGAGTGACATGCCATTCAATCTCTGAAGGATTTTTCTTTGCCCTCTGTCCCAGTTTTTTTCTTCTTTACGCCCCCCTCCTCCACACACACACACACACACACACACACACACACACACACACACACACACACACACACACACACACACACAGTGCACACAGTTCTGTGTCCTAAAGGCTGCACTTGCACATCCTACTGTAGCCTCCACGCCGTTACCCATCCATCCCAATCACTGTGCAAACACAGGACACGTGCGTGCCGCCCATTCAATTAATTGTCCATTTCCTCCGTGGTTTGCAATTCTAAAAACGAGAGCACTCCGGTTCATATTTACACAGGCAAACAATTACCACATTACGCCACAGCGGTACGGCAGCATGTTAAATGACCTGCCATTTGTGTCTGTGCGGGAGAACCCTATAGTTCCGGAGCCAGGCTAATTCTACATAAGCCCATCAATTGGATCCTACTGAGGAGGAGAACCCACGAGCTTTTCCTGCACGTGCTCATCCACAAGACTCATTACTCATCCGAGCGATCAGCCATAGACTGTAGGCATCAAGCTTTCCCCCGTAAGTGAAGAGTTTTTCATATGCAAATGTGTCCCTGCAAACCCTTTATTATTTTGTATCTGCATGCTGTTCTTCATCCCCCCACCTGCCTTTCATCACACAAAACAAAGGTGTTTACACGATTCAGTGCAGAAACTGCTGCTAGATATTTGAGGCACTGCAGAGATGCAAATTAGACACCAGTGAACATTTCTGTCGCCACTAATCCATTTTCTATGCATATTCACACTGTGCCGTCTCTTTCATAAATCAGAATAAAATGTCAAGACGTGATAAGGCCCTGGCAAACCCGTATGATTGCCTTAACCACGACAAATGTCCATGAAAAGAACACCGAGCCATTAAAGTAGGAAGTATGACGTTAATGACAAGACAGGACATGAAAACACACAAGTCATTTACATTTTATCTTTGGACTGGCATAAGTGTTCCCTCTTGGACGATACTGGCAAAGACTTAACACATCTGTTTATGTTCCCCCGAAACATCTGGAAACTTTCTGCATATTACAAAGGTTCTGTTTGTGTATATGACCAATATTGGCACCATGGAGCAATGTTTTATTGTCACCTATTGAGTTGGTGCCGTTTGAATGTTATAAAATGAAGCAGCAACACTAAACGTAAAAGGAAGCACTTTCTGCATTTAAAAACAACAACTTTTAAACAGGTTTTATTCAACAGAGGAGTATTATAATTTCATATTATGTATCGACTAATGTTACTGTCTTTCTCTGTAATGCATTGACGGTGATGTTACCCTTTTAACTTTACCAAATATGGGATTCAGAACATTTGTGCTAAATATTCAATGGAAGGGAGAAAGTTCATGGCTGCCCATTGGTTGGAGAGCTTGTTCTGTTTTCTTCATTTTATCTGTTTATGTCGGTATCCAGCAGAAGTAGAAGTGCCAATGTTACAATGTGATACTAGGCTGCTTCTTTACAAGGAAAATAACTGCTTTTGAAATCTTACTGAAGTGTGATCCGCTAAATATACCGTAAACTTGAGAAACGAGGAAGAAAGGAAAACATAAACCCAGGCCAGCCAACTCTTTTCAAAGTAGCGAGCAGCACTCGCTCTACAAGTTACTAAATCTAGCGAGGAAGTTGCCAAATTGGCGACACTGACATCCCATTCCATTCAGGGCCCTCCCAAAGCCACTCCCTCCAAATTATCTTAATAAAAAAGGTAAACAACAAACATGGCTATTTTTAGCAGCTTGTGGAAGACTCCGGTGACAATAGGTCAGTGCACACAGGTCGTAGGTACAGTATATAAAGGCCGGTAGCAGTGGCGGTGCGTCAATAGAGGGCGCTTGGGCGCCGCCCCTCCTAAAATTTTGCGATGAAAAAAAAAAAAGAAGAAGAAAAAAATATAATATATACTGTCAAAAAACATTATATATCAAATAATTTAAATAAGAAATATACCGTGTTGACGCGCTAAATGTGTGTGGGAGACCGTAAGCCCCTGTCAACAACCACTTAAGTTAAATATAATATATCGCCATTCATCATTACTGAGAAAAGCCCCTCCCCTCTCGGGGCGCCGGCCAAATGTGTGTCTATGGAAAGCTAACAAACATTTCACCCTCGTGACGGCAAGGACAGCTTCTCATTGGCGGATGAAACGTGAATCTTCGGGCGCACAAATCTGCGCCCTAGCCAATGACATCGTTTCTTATTGCAACGTGGTTGGACTATTCGTCCAATCAGAGACCTTTATCATTCCCTCACATCCCATATAGCTCCCACGTAGCTACGCGAGCAACACAGCTAGCAGAGCCTTTGATTATGTTAGTATGGCGACTGAAAACTCTGTGGTATCTCTACGCGAAACACCTTTCAATCCACGATCAGATGTTGACAAGAAGAGGCTGAAAGAGTTGGGACCCCGAACGTCCGGATTTAAAAAGTCAGCAGCAAAGCAGTGAAGCTAGATGCACCAAGCTACATGCTAACCGGAGCTGCTAGCTGGAGGCTCAGTGTGGAGCAAAGCAGTGGCTCTGAGCAGCCGAGGAAGCGCCGGCTATGAAGGAAGATGAGCTTGAAGGATTGCTGCAGAGGTGAGTGTCAAAATCAGCAGATGCCTGTTAGAGTTTAATGTTTTATCTTTCCCACAGCAGAACACATGTTGGACATTGCTAGATTTGGGTGGATATCATATCAGGCTATAACTTTATCTAAAATACCAATTCAACCCCCAACAAGTTAGTGTGTGTGTGTGTGTGTGTGTGTGTGTGTGTGTGTGTGTGTGTGTGTGTGTGTGTGTGTGTGTGTGTGTGTGTGTCATAGCTACAGCCATCAAGGTGGCTCCTGGCCTTTTGTCTATGTTGCTGAGCCATCAAGACACACAAAACATAGATCTTTGTCTGTAGTATGAAACCTGTTTGTAGTAGATATTTCCCCACAACTTATCTTACTGTCTCTGTCTCTCTCTATATATTTATCTGTAGGTTTGTGACACCATACTTGGACACACCAGGGAACACTTTGCCTTCAAAGACCACCTCACCAGTGCCACCTTACTGCAGGGCCCCCAGTTTGAATGCGACGTCAATGTATTCCCTGAAGTTGCTCTGGCCACCACATTGAATGTTTCTTAAACCATTCTGCTCTGAACCTCTCATGCCCAAAGTTACAGTTTGTTGATAGTTGTTATTGGACAGTGTTGAGCACTGTGTTTTCTTGAAATAAAGCTTTGTTTTTTAGAATATTCTACTCCAAACCTCTTTTCTTCTCATTGTGGAGTGCTATTTAACCCTTCAGGGTCCTAGCCTTTTTCTAGATTTGACATCATTTCTTAAAGTCTCCTTTTAACTCACTGCACACTGGAGGTCATTTTCAGTCGATTTTCTCGATTTGACATAATTTTCTTAGATTCACCTTTTAAGGCACTTGCATATAAGATATATACCCATGTTTTACATCATAAATTGCAGAACAATCTCAGCTATCTATATAATGAGGCACCATTGTCATAAGGCAAAAGTGTAAAGAAAAAAACTTTATAATATGACACTAAAGCTGAAAAATGGAATCTCGATTTTTGGAAATTCTTCATATCGCTTGAAAAAACCTAACTTTACTCAGGTGGTGACTCTGTTTAGGTGATGGCAATTGGTTTACCAAAGGTTTTAGGTTCACAAAAGCAGTGAAATATATGAATAAAATGTTAGATACATGTAAATAAATGTCTAAAACTAAAGTTTTTATTATCGTTTTTTGAGTAGAAATATGGTCTTTCACAGCTTTCACCAAAATGATAAAAATGGGACTGAGAAATGACTTCATAGTGCAGATAAAGCTTCATGGAGTGTGTGCAAATGAAAAATGACCATCACAACATTATTTATTTTTTTAAATAAAAATATGTATTATAAAAAAAAAAGAATATGTACAGAATATATATTCAGAAATATAAAACAGAACAAAGACTAGACCATTTACAATATACAAGTATATATGCTTCAATGGCATATCCTCATGCCATGGCATGCCAGTCATGGAAACAGTTTCTGTTCAGCTGCAGGCAGAGGGGAACGTTACACGCCTTGCACTTCCACGCCGTGTCTTTTCTCACTTTCTTCATGCTGCAAAGCTCGCAAACCCTGCGACCCACCGTGGACTTAGTTGGAAGAACAGTTTGAAGAGTTCAATGGGTGTTGCTGTGGCACTGACATGTGGACCTGGTGTCCGGGCTGGAACTTGATGACGGGGGGAGCAGTGTCCGGGTCTTCATCCGTCCTCCAGGACAGCGTAGGTGCAGGTGGTGCACGTGCTGCTGTCTTTCTTGATCTGGCCTGAGGTGAAAGCAGTCGCCGGGCAGCACGCGCCCTGTTTGCTGGAGATGGTGTTTTTAGTCGTCGGTCAACGCGCTGCCTCTTTGCTGGTCGTGGTAGTTGCCGTCCAACACGCTGCCTCTTTGCTGGCCAGGCTGGTCGGGGCGGCTGGTGCTCCTCTCTGTAAAATAAATCAATACTAGTCAGTTGAAAGAAAGATGACGTAACAATTGAGCAGAATGCTCCGCATTGGATGTGTAAATATTATTCAGATCATGACTGTGGTAGTAATTTCAGCATAGTGCTCCGCATTGGTGGTATAAATATTAGTGGTAGTAACGTGAAGCAGAGTATTGTACAAAGCAGACTGTGTATAAACATTACTCAGATCATGACGTAGTAACGTGAGAAGCAGTGTGCACCGCGTGGCTGGCTCTCGTGCTCTCCTGCACAGTGTACACATTACTAGTTTGTACACATTACTAGTTTGTACACATTACTAGTTTGCACCATGCAGCCTTACAGACACGTAACAAAGTTTAGTAACTACACTTACCCATCTTCCTCAGAAGAACTAAAGCCTTCGAGCTCTGATGACGACGCGTCGTCGTCCTCCTCGCTGGTCTCCAGAATCATGCGTTTTGCTTCCTCCGTGTTGAATCTCTTTGTCGTCATGATGTTGATTGTAAAATGTAGCGTGTGTACATGCTGTACAAGTGGGTTGTCCTTTTGAGATTTTCCTGAGTGTACATTGGTTGTTTAGTTCACGAAATGGCGACGGACATATGACTCAACTAATCACAGAGAAGGATTTATTTTATTTTTTTTTCAGCGTCAGATGACACACTGCTGCCCTTTCGCTTGCTTGATGATGTTAAAATTATGCTGGGCTCTGCCTGGGCAGGCACCCGGAAGCAGGAAGCCGTCTCTTTCCGCCAGACGTAAAATTATATTTCTACGATGTATTATCGGGGTGCTGTGAATATTTTAGAAACTTAGAGAAACGTTTCGAGTGTCACCACGCGAAACCGCGGGCTCAGTGGACGAAGGGTTAAGGCACTTGCATATAAGATACATACCCATGTGTTACATCTAAAATTGCAGAACAATCTCAGCTATCTATATAATGAGGCACAATTGCCATAAGGCAAAAGTATAAAGTGATAATATGAATCTAAAGCTGAAAAATTAAAGTTAGATTTTTAAAAATTCTTCATATATCTTGTGAAAACATACCTTTAGTCATGTTGACAAAACGTTTTGGTGCTAGAAGTTGGTTTACCAAAGGTATTAGGTTCACAAAAGCAGTGAAATATGTGAATTCATGCTAGAAACATGAAAATAAATGTCTGAAACCCCAAAAAATATTATCGTTTTTTGAGCAGAAATGTGGCCTGTCACACCTTTCACCAAAATGATAGAAATGGGACTGAGAAATGACTTCATACTGCAGATAAAGCTTTATGGGGTGTGTGCAAATGAAAAATTACCATCACAACATGTTTGGTTTTCAAATAAAATATGTATTATTCATGAATAAAACAATATTTACACATATACATGTTCAGAAATAGAAAACAGACCGGGGCTGGTGGGGATGGCTGTGCTAGAGGGGCTGGTGGTGGTGCATCCTCTCTGTAAAATAAATGACTACTAGTTAGTAGTTTGAACAGTTCAACAGGTGTACGTGTGTAGCTGAGCTGTGTACATTACCTGGTAAACAGGGCCCAGGCCTTCAGTCTTCCACGTCGATAGCATAGGTGCAGGTGGCTGTAGCGAAGCTGCATGTTGTCCACTGGACCCTGACAGCTGTGAGTCCTCTCTGTAAAATAAATGACTACCAGTCAGTACTAAGTTCAATGAAAGAAAGTTACGATTACACAACAAAACAGTGACAGAGCTCCGGGCACGAGCTAAACGGTACGTTAGCATGTTAGTGCGTTAGCACGTTGCTAATGTATAAACACATACCGATAGTTAGCATTACGTCTTACAAACACATAACGAAGATCAGCACTAGTTGGTACTAAGTGATATTGACGATGCAGTCGGGTAATAAGCTGATACTACCTCCAGTGGTGTCCCCGCTGTAGCAAGCTATCTCCCGTTAGCTCGCGGAGCTAGCGCTAGCTCCCTGCTAGCTCCCCAACAGCCAGCCCCGTCTCAGAATCAGACTCGGGCACCGGGGAAAACCACCGAAGGGATCGGGACCAGCTAAATGTGCTCACTGTGCTAGCGTAAATATGCCAAAACAAAGTTGAGTTAGTAAATACACGTACCATCTTCCAGTGGATCCCTTCTCTCGGCATAATCCTCTCCAGGAGTCGAAGCCTTCAGGGCCTGTCTGACGCTCCTCCGTCCTCATCGCTGCTGGACAAAATCGCTGCAACGTCCTCCTCTGTTGTGAACTGTGTTCTCTCCATTATCTCTAGCTTCTGTCTGACTGTAAACTACAGCATGTATATATAAACCTCAGGTGTGTAGGTTATTGTATCCTAGGTCCTTTGCAGCGTAGCTGGGTGGGGAGGGCCTTAGGGATTTCCTGAGTGTTCATAGGTAGTCACAACTTTTTTTGACGGACACCTGAATTGACTAATCACGGTGAAAGGAGTGTCAGCTTACGTTACAGCCACACAGAAGCACACAGAGGAGGGGGCCGGAAACTGCAGAGTTTGGCGGTTCTAACAGTAGCGGATTATTTTTTCTGCGCCGTATTTTCGCGGAGATATGATTTTCTTTTTTAATTAAACTATGTATAACACGCTGGCGTGACGGTAGACCCCAGAGGGTTAAACCGCGCCGCCCAACTGCGCCCCCCCAAAAAAAATGTCACCAGCCGCCACTGGCCGGTAGGTATATACAGCCAGGTCATTTCACTTTGGCCCAGCCACATATTGTTCATTGTTTGATTCATTGACTGCTGTCGGGATTAAGAGAATAAAAAAATAAAAAAAATAATTTGGAAGACTGGCTTTAAGTGCCCAATGACTGATGTGGATTTTCCTCCGGCACCTGGAGTCCCACACACACTTGGCTGTACACTCTGTATTCCATCTCTTGTGCAACCCTCCGAGGGGATGTGCCAAGCAACACACTCCCAATTAGCATAATGTGGTGATTGATTGGCCTAAATTACACCTCAATTCCGCTGGTGACACATTTAGACTTCACTTCAACTTGTGTATTTATTAACGTTCAGGCTGAGTGTTGCCAGTTTAAACAACTGCTACCAGTCAATTGTCTTTCTCACTGATCACGGAAATAATAACTGTGATTGGGGAGGGGGGGGGGGGGTGTTGATCTCGTTGGGTTTCATCCAGTTTCCACGTTTATATTCTCGGCGTATCAGATCCGCGGCTCCCCGTCAGACAGCTGAAGGGAGCACGCTTGACAGAAAGAAAATATTCACTCCGCCGATTTGTGTCATCCTCCTTGTTCCACTCATCCGACTGGGACGGGGGAAGGGAAAGGGGGTCTGCGAGGAGGGGGGGGGACATCTTTGGAATATCTGTTTAACATCCTAATTGGAAATGACAAGCACAGTGGCGCGTTCAGCCCTGCAGGGGAGATCAAAGAGTCGGAGCTCCGTGAGACACCGCAATATGGATCGGAACCAAACCGACCCCCCCCACCCGCTCGGCTAATTAACACCTGGCTCCTACTAATTAGCTAAATCTATTGCCATTCCAGAAGAAAAAGCACCCAGAAAGAGAAGGAGGGGGAAAAAATAGAAGTAAAAGATTTACAACCTGACGTTGGGACCTCATTCCTCTGGAGCCTCTACCTGTCTGAGGGAGCGAATGGAGGAACAGGTGTTCTCCTCCCTCTACAGAGCATGGGGGGAGAAAAATATGAATAATTGTCGCTTGGTGTTTGGGATTTTCAGCCAAGTGTTTTGTATTGTTAATGCTGCCTGTTAAGTGGTCCCAGTGGTGTTTTACTCAGCCCGTGATGTGTGCGACACTTCTAGTCCCCCCAAAAAAAATTATAATTGCTCCAGTCTCGGCGTGAACAATAGCGCCATCAAAACACGTTTCCATTTTCCAGCTTGCGCCTCGACAAGCGCGTGCAGCCAATGTGAAAATCGTCAGGAGTTCTGACTCGCTCCGGGTTTGTGGTTATTGTTTGCCTCAATACATAAAACCCGAGAGTTTATTTTCACATTGTCATTCAAAATGAATTCCCCTACTATTGGGTTAGCACTGATAATCCAGCGCAGCCCGACCCCCCCCCCCCCCCCCCCCCCCCCCAAAAAAAGCCTCAAGGCTGTTTCAGTGGACGGACGAAGACGGCTGCAATAAAAAAGCATCTTGGTTTTGGCTCCCTTGGCAACAAGAAAGCAGTAATTATATTAAATGATATATCCTAGCGGGGCGCTCTCTGCAGGCACTGATAAGTTTGGAGGTTGATCACCTCTGAGAAATGATTATTCCGCCAACAAGCGCTTGAAAACGAGAAGAAGACCAGTCATTATTCAACATACGGAGAGGGAAATTGCATTTGAAACTACTAGATTTGATCTATTGCCCTGTCCCACTTAAGGATGGGTAAAAAAAAAAACAGTAAACCAGCAATAACCTATGCAGTGGGTTCTTCCAAAGAGGAAACAGCCTGCATCAAAAACATATTACACCCAGCACATTCATTTCTGGCCTAACTCAATGACAGCTCCTCCCACCTTTTTCCTCTTTTCCTCACGAGTGCTCTTGAACACAAGAGCCCGTGTTTACCCCGCTGATGGAAATCGACTACAAACGGAAGACACTGTGAGGAGTCCATTGCAGCGCCTTAGCTTTCGGGTAATGAGCGAGAGGACAGTCATTCCGCCGGCTGATTGCAGACAGTAATTAAGACACTGATCCTGTAATTAAGCGGCGGCAGGTATCTTGTGCTCGGAATACATCTTTTTTATTTATTTCCCAGCAGTCCATTTTTTATTTTTTTTGCCCCTCTTTTATTCTTCAATTCTCACGAGGGAGGCCTCTTTTGCACCAATATTGGAACGGAGGGC
Source organism: Myoxocephalus aenaeus (assembly GCA_038501785.1). Lineage (NCBI taxonomy): Eukaryota > Metazoa > Chordata > Actinopteri > Perciformes > Cottidae > Myoxocephalus > Myoxocephalus aenaeus. Next base: position 4,739,996 of record JBAMJR010000059.1, on the reverse strand, counting down.
GCTCACCGCAGGTTATCGTGTTTGGAAAACAACTCTGCCTCCTCCGGCGCCGTGGCAAGATTATGAATTTTCTTTTTTAGGCTGAGTCACTCTTACAGTCAGCGGATTTCATCTGTCCCTCCATCCCCGCTCAATCTGTTGAGCTGTTTGTTTGTCTGTCTCAGTCTCGTCAGTCTCATTCTCCCACTAATCCTCCTTTCCTTTCCTCTCTCTCTCTCTCTCTCTCTCTTCGGGGCCTTCTTTGCAGACGCTCTTCTTCAAGTTCAGCCCTGTATTCTAGCAGAGAGCTAATTTCCCCCTGTCAAATATTTCAAATGATTTTGCCGAGCACTGCGGGCCCCGGAGCTCCATGCATCATGCCTCGGCTTAGTCGGAGTGCAGAACGTGATGCCGTTAGACAGAACGTCACTCTGAGCCCGGTTCTCTGACAGTAGCTCTCCGAGTTCTAGAAAGAAAAGAAGAAAAAAGGAAAAAAAAGCTCATGTTATAGATAATTAATAGTAAGAGCTTCAGCTGAAGTCTAAAGCTGTTTTTGACATTTTGCGAGTATGCAAAAACGGTCGCTGTTGACGCGTGCAATGTGTGAGATGTGGACAGAGTTTTAGTTTTAGAACATTAAAAAAAAAACACCGTCATCAACAGAACGTGGAGAGCGAGAGGGTTTCGGGCTGTCCCGCCGTCTAGGCGTCGAGTGTTTGAGGGCTCTCTGGTAGACAGTTTGAGCCCTCAGTGAACCCTTTCTGTAAATCCGCATTAGATGCAGATTTTTCCTAAGGGAATTACCCACAATTCCTAGCAATGTGACGTTAAACACACAGTTGCCAGTGGAAGCGTGGAGATGTAAAAAGGTAAACAGAGAGGACGGCTCACACATCAGGTACTCAAAACATGAAGGATTAAAGATGGAACTGGGCCGTTGACTTGGCCCGAGGGCTTTCCATAAAGTTGAGGATACTGATTTGTAGAAGTGCAGGATTGTAGGATCTTCAGTAAGATCAAATTCAACCAGACGGGGGCTGATTCCAAACTACCCGCCGGATTGGTAAACATCCTGTTGCAGCGCTACACCTTCCCGGCGCTGGGGTTTGTGCAGTCCAGATTCATGATGCTGCAGCCGCCGACTCGGGGTTCCGTCTCCTGGAGCCGCCGCATCGCTCTCATCCTGAAAAAACTACAAAAAAAGCCCCTGATTATTTGGATTCAGGCCAACAAACAGACTAAACAGACACGAGAAGCGGACGCTGCAGATGATACTTTGGTAGCACTTTATAATAAGTACACACTTTTTAGCATTAGTAAAGCATGAATAAACAATGAATTCATCATTTATAAAGCATTATCCCAACATATACTTATCCCAACTAATACTTAACTAATGAGTAGTAACTACCTGATTTCATCATGAATTGCAGCTTTTTTTTTAATCATTTACTAACACAAATGATCTTATTAATCATCTATAAGTCATGAATACTTCATTTACAAATGGGGAATTCATCATTTATAAAGTATGAAACCATAGCTTATTAATCAAGAATGAAACATTTATAACTGTGTTTATGAATGAGTTTCTAATGAGTCTTCATGTTGGAATAATGATGAATTCATTGTTTATTCATGCTTTACTAATGCGTGTGTAATTATTAAAAGTGTGTAATTATTATAAAGTGCTACCGATACTTTTAATCATGACCATCTCTGATTCTGCGTTCACACCAAAAGCGAAGTGAATTTTCTCGTTGCGTGACTTCCGTGTTTATATTTGCGGTTACTCTAAGTCATTTGCTACATTCACGCTAGACGTGCCGGACAGGAGGAGTTGCTTATCTCCATGGAAACAGTTATCATTCCCGCCTCCACCATGAAATAAATAACCAATATTTCTGCTTTTAACATGTTGAAGTCCCACAAACGTCGGAAACATCAAACGCCCTCGTGCCTGGGTTCATAATATTAGCCGTAGGCTAGGACGTCAGTGATGACAGGCGGAGCATCTCAACGCTAATAAAAAACTAATTCTGTTACTCTCATCATCCATTCACGCCTGCGCATTGACTTTGTATGTACTCTACTCACTTGTGGTGTGAGCGCAGCATCAGAGTTTCAGCGGTCCTGCTGACCCCACATCACACATTCCTTTCTGTGAGGTTTGATTACAGTTCTGGTTGGGCTGCACTAGATTAGTCCCGTAATAGTACTTACCGTGTGATGAGTAAACTGAACTTGAACCAATCTGCTCATTAATACAGCCTCGCTGTAAGCCGATTGTTTTTCTTATTTATTTGATGGAATGGAGTAAGAGCCCGACGTGGGAACAGTAAAACTGGATTGAAGTAATACCATTGTATCGCTAATGAGTGGATAACTTCGAACAGATTAATAAATCAGAGACGGCAGGGGATTTGTGTAATAATAAAAAATCAAGAGAATTAAGGAACAGTGGGTTACACCACCAGCGGAGCATTCAATAAAATGTGTGCGTCTGTGCTGCTGTGGCTTCCGGGAGAGGTTATTATGGATTTGGATCTATTGTACTGCTGGGTTGAAGTGTTGCTCATGGAGCGGCATTATTGCGGCAGTGAAAAGCGAGAGGCGAACGGCTCAGAGAGTCTACAGAGAACGAGGTGTAGTGTCTGCTTTCTCTCTGAGCTCCTTACACCGCCGCGCGCGGATACAGTAAATTGAAAAGCTGATACATTTTGAAATCTGCGCGGCTCACTCCAACCACAACAAAAGGCTTATTAATCACAGTAGCTTCTCTAGGTAGTGTGATATATTGAGATGTTATTTGCTTTGACTTCTGGAGAAGAAAAAAAACGTGCATTATTTTTTATTTTTTTTCAAAGACATCACAGATCCAGAGCTCTTCGCAAGTCAGCCCGTCCAAAAGAATAAAATAAAAAGTAGAGCCTGTTTGACTCTGTTTGATAACGGTGTTGGGTTTGAGCTTTGCAACTGCTTAAATGGTGAAAGTGATGAGAGCTGAATTGTACTTGTTACTCTCCGGAGGCGTGATTCACTTCTTTCAGAAGTCAGCGACCTTGATGCAAACAGGAGCTCGACCGAAAATAACACGCCTCAAACTTTTAAAAAGGCAACGTTTTTTTTGTGTGTGTGTTTTTTCTGATTGAAGTTGAGATCTATTTCCTGCGTTGAGCTCATACATTTTTAGATAACCCAGGTTTTTTTCAGAGAGAGAAAGACAGATCGGGGACGATTGAGGATTTGAGTTCTTTTGTGCCTTTGAAAGATGACCACAAATGAGTAAGAGCCAGTCTGCAGCCTGGAAGGCAAGGGATCAGATGCACTCTATTGCTTTAACTTTTAAACACGTCCATGGAAACGTTTCCCCGCAATGGATGCGGAGCATGTACTGTAGCTTTTACACATCAATGGAATCTGATCTCTTTCACTAAATACATGAGGGAGATCAGAACCCAAGGGCTCAAAAAAGAAAGAAAAAAAAGAACCATTGACATACTTTCAATCTATCTATCAAAGGGGGATATGAAACGTGTATTAGGGACAACTTCCTTCCTTTCCTGGAGACAATGCAATTCTCGTATTGAATTTCTACGACGAGAGCAAAGAAGACGCCTCGGCTTGAGCTCCGCTCCGGTCTGGAGGTCAGGGGCTGTGCAGCAGCTCCCTCACGGGTCCTTTTGACAATTTCCTCCCATCCGGCCATTAGACACCCGCCAGCGCCGTTGCTGCCCTGCGGAGACCAATGTGCCTTTGATAGATTTTGCCCATTATTCAGATAAATTAGTGGCTCTGCACCGCACCATTTTGGCCAGTGGCTGGGGGTGAGCAATATGTCCGCCATTAACCTGCTTAAACTCCATTCCATAAGCATTTCTTCTTCTAACACGGACACATTATTTATTTTTTAATACACTAAAGTGTGCTGGATGGAAAAGAAAAAGCTTACAGAAAAATTCAGATTGACTCAGGATGGCACGCAGAAGGACAAGACTTCGGATTTGACTCCATGTCCGGAGGCATTGTTCCAGTGGCGGGCCGTGCATTTTCGACCGAGGCCTTCTGTGCCGTCTGATCTCGTATACATAAATATGCGCATGGCGGGATGCTGCGTCATTAACGGACAATTACATCAACAAGAACCAGTGACATTTAGTCATAACAAAACATGACAAAACAATCCAACAAAACTGCGGCACTGAAACACCTCTCACCCCGCTTGGCTCTCCGCCGGCACCCACCGACGATGCCACCGCGCTCACCCGATGAGGTGCGATGGAAAACAGGTCTAGCAGCGAGCGCTCTCCCACCACCTCCACGGCTAGCTCTGTGGAGGTGGGTGCCGGCGGAGAGCCAAGCGGGGTGAAAAAAAACAAACACAAAAAGCAGAAAAAGTTGTTTACTCACCAGATTCTGTTCACTTAATAAAGACAAAGTCCATCCGCCTCTCTTTGTTAACAAACAGTTCAATGACGTGGTTGCCCATAACCCTCCGTGAGAAAGGCATAAAGTAAATCCGCCGCCAATCCGTTTCTCCTCCTCCTTCAGCCATTGAGTGTTAAAACAAGCAAAACACTAAACATGTCATAACTTCTATTATGTTTCAGCTGTGTAATGAGAAAATAAGCTAATAGGGAAAATAATTATAATACATGTAGTGTGTTTGTGAAAAACAATTACATTACAAAATAGCTATAACTTTGTGATTCTGTTTAGGCCAGCAGAGAAGGCTTAGCTGGCCCTGACGGCCCGCCACTGCATTGTTCTGTGGTCATTATCATACGCGCTCACGGGTCCTGGAGCGGCAGCGTTTCAGCTTGATGGCTGTTCATGACTGCTGAGCTGTTTGTGAGATTCAGTCATTCATTCAGTTATCTTTTTACTCGGCTTCTACCTAACCCGTCTGTCTTTATTGCCCCTTTGAGGAAAAATAGGATTGTGTAATAATATCTCAGCTAGAAATGAAACGTTCAGTAAATACAGCATAAATAAGGATTTTTCACCCTTTCTTTTTTTTAAATGGGCTGCTCTGCTGCTATTCAATATTCAGTATTTATCACATTATGCCTCGGAATTGCTCGCACAGGGCTACAGTACATATTATACGAACAGATATTATCCCTGCAGGAACGAGAAAACTATCAACAAATAAACATGCTCGGCTCCCGTGGAAGTGATTTTTTTTTTGTCAGTCACAACAACACCATTGTTTCTGCGCTCACATTTGTTAATTTCGTGGCTGCAAATGAATGTGCTAGTGCGTGGGAGGGCGGAGAGCCGCAGCTCAGGTTGTGTTTATGCAGATGAGTGGAGTTCTAGTAATCGTTCTGGCATGAAACTGCACACACACACACACACACACACACACACACACACACAGAGAATGCAGCAGTGTTTTGTTTTTTTGTGGTTCACCCTATAACCCCTGTTTGAGGATACTGGGTAATTCTGATGGTTGCATAAACAGAATCTCCGCTCAAGAAGAGTGACAGTTGTTGTCCCAAAACGGCAGTGGTGTATAAAGTACCCAAAAGCCGTACTTGAGTAAAAGTAAAGATACCTTACTGGAAAATTACTCCAGTAAAAGTAAAAGTCACCTAATAAAATACTACTTGAGTAAAAGTCTTAAAGTATCTGATATTTTCTGTACTTAAGTATCAAAAGTATTTTTCTGATATAAAATGTACTTAAGTATTGAAAGTAAAAGTACAAGTACATGCTTTTAATAAAAAAGCAAAGGGTCAGAATTTTGAGAATTATGAAGTTTATTCTTTTAAGTGCTGTGGTCACCGTGACCAAGGACCAGGAGTTGTGTTGATACAATAACTGGGTTGGCTGTGATCCATCCACATATATTATGTTCAACATAATATATTGTACCTAAGTATACTCTTGCATCTACTATGAACTTATCATCATAATTCTCCAAAAAGCAATATGACACTAAGGAGTTGTAACAGTGTGGTTATAAGTATGCTCATTCCGCCCGGTACCGGGCTGTGGGTCCCTTGGTACCGGGCCGTGGGTCCCTTGGTACCGGTCCGTGGGTCCCTTGGTACCGGGCTGTGGGTCCCTTGGTACCGGGCCGCACAGAAAGAATGAATGAAAAATAAAAAAATAAAGGCCGGAACGATGTTTTATTGTGAAAAAAGACCGCATACATCCGTCTGTGGTAACCTCAGACGGAACCTCTTGACATATGTCAAGAGGTTCCGTTACTCTAAAAATAAAACTTAAAAGTCTGTTTAACTTTGCCGGTGTTCTGGATTAAAACCAAGGCAGAGTATCCTGAGATCGCCAAAAAAGCAGGAGAACCTGCTTCCATTTCAACATCCTGTCTTTGTGCAGCGGGTTATAAGTTAAGCAGTAGACTGGACTAAAGGTTTAGTTAGCAGTAGAGTCAGTAGACTGGACATAACGAACACACGTCAGGTGTCGTTGTCTCCCGTCTCTCCGAGGTCGGACCCGGTCCGTGAAAATATTGTCTTCACGTAACCGGTCTGTGGCGCAATAAAGGTTTGGGAGCGCTGGACTAGAGGATGTAGAGGGAAAATGCAGAATATTGTGATTCGCAAAACCTGCTTGGTGGAGTCTGTGTTCCGTGTTTTTTTTTCTTCTAAAGATAGATTTGATTTTGTAGCGAGTAACGAAGGTTTCAGGGGAAATGTATCGGAGTAAAAGTATAATTTTTCTTTGCAAAATGTAGTGAAGTAAAAGTAAAAGTAAACAGAAATATAAATAGTAAAGTAGAGTACAGATATCCCAAAAAACTACTTAAGTACAGTAACGAAGTATTTCTACTTCGTTACTATACACCACTGCAAAACGGCATATGTTGAGCACGATCATTCTATAAAACTGGTCTTTCACCCAGAAGTCGACCTTGAATAATTTGTCACATGACGCCACATGCATAGTCATGTTGACATCATACGAGCAACGCTACTAGTTCCAATGTCCCCATCTAGAACTCCACGATTCCTGTTCATGTTTCAACATAAAAGCCTTCTGGAGTGTTTCTGTGGACAGAATCCATTCATTTGTTAACAAAAGGCTTTTATTCTGAAATATTTGCAGGACAGTGTCGAGGCTCCATGAATTATAAAAGTCTACTGGCCTTTAATCGTGGACTGCTATAATTATTACAAATGAGCACACTCTTCTTGTCTTTTTTTTGGTCTACAATTGATGACATTTTGAATGAAACACATCCGGCCGTCATGAAAGGCCAACCCTAGTATAGAAATAGGATTACTTCAATAAAAAACAAAAAGTGAAGGTATAATGATTTTTCTCAACCACATTTGTCTTTCCAAACTCTTCTGGGCTGGTTCCAGTTCAGGTTGATGCAGTACTCAAGAACCAGCATGCTATACACGTAATTATTGTCTCTACGTTCCTTTTAATAAATGTTCACATAATAACATGTTTCCTCAGAGGCAAGACAGAACGATCTCACGTACAAATAAGAAGGCATGGCGCATTACCTACATTCTAGCAAATTAATTGGCATGACCACGTTTTCATTTCTGCTGCATTTCTTTTCTGTTTCACTGATAATTGGAAGTCGTCATTGTCCGTCAGCTCTGCTTTCAGAGTTTGCCGATCAAATGAAATCATATGCATCATACGGAATAGTTCAACTCTCATTCACACAACCTTGCCTGTTGGCTGATGAAGAGCTCTGCAGCGATGAACACATTTAAAACAGGGAACAGGACGCAAGTGAAGCCGAAGGTCCAGTTTAATGTTTTCTTTCCAGTGCAGAGCGGGATGAAGGCCGGTAGGTTGAAATTAAAGGAAGTTCAATGCGAGCCAGGCAAGGAGCAGGTGAGGGGAGTGGGGACAGGTGTGTAGATCGGTGAGGCAGTCAAATTATAGGATGGGGAGTAGGGACTTTAACAGCCATAGTAGCGCTTTGCAGGAACTTGGAAAGAGCGATTCAGGTCTCCACAGGATTGTTGAGTGTAGCTCAGGGAAAGAGCCGCGCCGCACATGTTGTACAAGAGGCACTTAATGCCGAGGATTTAACTGGAATATTCTGAATACCAACACTAGATAGATTTCCTTTAAATTCCCACTGAGAGGACCCAACTTTACTCTGATTTTCATTAAAATGCTCAACCTCTCTTTTGGGAGAGTTTAGTTTGATAGCAAGGTCACACATTTATCAAAAAGCCACATCTAAATCGTATAAAGTTCCGTACATGTCTGGCCCTCTCCTCACAGTTAACCTTTTATCAGTTTATTACGTGTAATGCAAGTTAAGTACCCTAAAGGGAACTTTTAACAAATAGATTTGATTTCAAAGTGTGTTGTAAAAGGCAAGGGATTCAAAACAGCCACACACACACACACACACACACACACACACACACACACACACACACACACACACACACACACACACACACACACACACACACAGCCAATGAGCTCATGCTTAGCAGGGTACCAATTTAAATGCCAACCATACCCTTCCTCTTCTCAGCTACGCCGCCTTTTCTCTTCCAAGACAGAACAGACTGTCTGAACACTCTGAGCTCTGAAAGATTATACAGATATATAGCGAGAAACTTTATTTCACAGGGAATTTAATTATATGCCAGTGCCAATTGGACATACCATTCCCGTCACCTCAGATGATTTAGTCGAAGCAAGTTGGAAATGCATTGCTGAAAAAAGTGAAGCTCGATGGATTAATGTGTTGAACAAATGGAATAAATGAAGAGTTAATCCTTTTTTTGTGATACCTTTGTGTTGAACTGAGTATGAATGTATGCCTGTTAGAGTTCACCTGTTATTGGCTCTGATGTGACCATTTGCAACTTTAGCTATACATGGTAACTCTGGATGCTATGAGTGTGGGCGGAGCCATCTAAGAACTGTCACTGTGCACGCGCGCAGTCGTGGAGATTTCACAATGCAACTCATGTGGAGACAGTTTAATTGGAAATGTTGGGATATTTACAGCTAATATAGCTTCAAGATGCTAGCTTCAAGCAGAGACGAGGAGCTATCTAACGAGGAGCTGTCTAACTCCAGATGCATATTTTATAATTTTTTTGTGCTTTTAAAAATTGTACTTGAGGCAATTTAACAGCCTCTAAACAGCTCCCCCTGGAGCCCAAAAAGTACTTTATAGAACGTCATGTTTTCCCACATATGCTGCAGCTACTGATACAGTTAAAGCCAATTGACTCATCCATCACCCCAACCTATAATACCCATTGACCCCACAGGAGAACAGTGATATCACAGTTGATATACTGTATATAGTTTTTGTTACATATTCACAAATCCCTGCTATTCGGGAGCTCCAGTGAAAGCACTTCCTGCCATGTTCTTGTTCTGGTCCTTCCACCATATAGCAGCCCCATTGGTATGCTCCACTTGCTTTGTTACGCTGTGATGACGTCCGTTCCTCCCTTTCAATATTAAAGGCCCTACCCAGCGGAGGGTATTAGTCCAGCCTTCCCTCAGTGGATTTTCCAATAATGCATGAGTTGTGTGTGTGCGTGTGTGTGTGTGTTCTGCCTGAGGAGACTCTGCATCAGGAAGAAGCACCGATTTAGACAAGAGTGGTTTAAGAGAGGTCCAGATCTGTAGAGTGATTGCACCCCATGAGAGAGACTGAAACCTCCGCACGAGGGAGTTAAAGACGGTTTGTAGTGAAGGGAAGGAGAAGAAAAAAGCAGACAGGTTGAAACCCCAGGAGGGACACTGAAACCTCAGGCGAAATATCCATTCGTTCAAGCTCGTGAAATAAAACAGTTGTGCTTTGCAAATACCTCGCCAACGCAGGCAATGTATTTTGTTTCTGGCTGTAATATCGTTCCAAATCACTCTCTGTAGAATGGACACATTTAAAACTAACATTTAGCTCTGCAAAAATGTTCTATGCTGAATAAAATTGGATTAGAAGAAGAGAGAAGATCAAAGAACTGGTTTCTGGGATGAGATGACGCCTAAAACTAGTTTAGATTTGACAATTCCGATTTGTTAGACCTTTTGAAAGACCGAAACTATCAGCATTAAATGTCAAATTAGATTTGTGAGACGCAAACAGAGCTAATCTCTTGCTTCAATAAAAGTGAGACTCGATACCTTGGAATCTTTACAAAGCGATGTTAACTTGTGTTTTTCTGTTGGATGAGTGCTTAATTCTTAGCCCTGTCAAATCTGGTAAATTTTATTATATTAACTTTTATTTTATTCGACTGAGAGAAGTTAGATGGAGGCTTTGTCAGTGTAAAGTTGAAAACATTTAATAAAACATCTAATCGTGTGTTTGGTTGACTCAATGTCAAGCTGAGCCTTTACTTCATCAAATTAAGTTTGTTTTAGAAGCATTGCAAGCTCAGGAGTTTATACTTCCCAGCATGCATTGTATTGTATTACGCCCTCTGCAAATCTCTTTTGCCATGCAAAACAATGTGTCCAATACTACTTTGACGGAGCCTTCCAAGTGTCTGCATCCTCAACTGTCTTTCCCCTCGTTATGTGACACTGTAGCGTGATGGAAAGCAGCAGCTTAAGCTCATGGCCTTCCCTTCAGGGGCCGGCATGGCGTCTCTGTTTTCCCTCCATTACGTCCATATGCTTTCTGCTGGAAGTGAACATCTGTCTGGTTAAAGATTTGCGATTTTTATCGGGGAAACATTGGTGACCTTGATTGTGCTTCTCCCTCTACTGCATCACTAGGTTGTTGTGGTGGGGAACCTCGGCCTAAAGCTGTTGCTGCTGGCATCCAAGAGTCAGCTGTTGCCCATTTCTCTGTGTTTCTCTGAAAAGAAAACAGAAAGTTACAACAACAATGTCTAAAGATGTTATTTGAACACATATAAGCACTGATTTCTACACTGTACATTTCTAAACATTATTTTGGGTATTCTTCCAAACTCTTGGAAAACCCCTGCAGAACATTCAAACGATCATTTATTCAGAACAAGTGATATCACAGATATGTGTGAAATAACTACGACCTCTTAACAGCACATCGGCACCACAGAAACAATTTAACGTTGGCAACAAAATCACTTCGTCAAGGTTGAGGAAAAACTTTGCGGTTGGGCTTAAAATAAGTATAAAATAACTGAGGTTTTAGGCAACAAAATAATTTAATCAGGTTTATGAAAACTTTCACGCATGTAAATTTTCAATAACGCAACTACGCTTAATGCTAATGTACTATGTAGCTAACGCGGGCCCCAGATACATTCTCTGTCTGGACAGTATCTTGTTGTGTGAAGTGGACACAGGCACTTTTATACAAAACATGATTTAATTAGAACTACATTTAGTTTGAATATGACCTATTTATAGCTCTTTTTAATACATTTTGGACATTAAATTCTGTATTTTATTGAGGTTAGCTCAGAATGTGACAGTTCGTCAATATAATTCGAAACACTTTATATTTTTGGAGCTGTTCATTAATTTCATTCAAGGTGAACTTTACTTTTTAATTTAGTTTTTCTGCACTTTCAATAATCTTCACTTTTACCTGCGGGGTTGTTGGTATTTCAATCTGTTGTGCACAGAGCAGTCATAAACACATCTCTATTTATTTCAGTTATTTGCAAAGCAGTGACTTTCCTAAAACATCTCAAAGGCAAGGCATTTAATATTGGAAAACCCTGGAAGAAAAGGCCACGTGAGAGCATGAAAACCCCAAAAAGAGAGAGCAAATACAGTGAAATGCAAACTATTTTTAAAATGCAGACTGCTCTTTTCAGGTCAAGGGGAAGACGCGGGCAGTTTGTAAAGGAAAGTGCCAAAGGGAACGGGGAAAGGGCTCTCTCTGGCTTTCTATCGAGGGCAACAATTGTGGATGAAATTTACTTAACTCCAGACTGTTGAAAGCCAGTGTCGGCTGCATGAGGACAAGACATGTTTTACATGCCCGAGGAGCTCCATTACTTACAGTGGATGTAGGGCCAACAGAGCCATAGAAATCTTTGCCTGGTTGGGGAGGGGGGGGGGAGAGTTACAGTTGCGAAACATTGAGAAAAGACCCCAGAGTGCATCAAACCTGTGACGTGTCCACTACTTTACAGTCGAGAGTTGACCCCCCGACACCACCACCAGCACCACCAGGCAGCTTAAGGTCACCGCGAATCAAACACTGCAAACTTACCGAGCCACCTGACCCGGCCAATCAACTGCCAGCCACAGGTTTTTTTTTTCGTTTTTTTCCTTCGCACTGAATGAGATGAGGTGGCTGTGTGCAATCAGCTGAAAGAGGCTGACCGCTCAGCCATGTCGGACCTTTTTTCTTTTCTTTTTTTTAACCTTTCAGATAAGACAGGGGGAGAACGCTGGTACCCTTCCAGAGCACAGCAATTTGGAATAAATTGATATGATGCCGCTCACAGCGTTTCAGACATATATACACACTTTCGGTGAAAATGGGTGATTATTTCATAGTTTGCTTGTGTTTTCACTAACGAGCGGAATTTGCAGCATCTATTAGCAGTCAGAAAAAAGGTCACGAACCAGTGCGGTCACCCGATTGACAGTTACCTGGCTACAGGTCTAAATTTCTAAATTTCTCTAAATGTCCTGGCGTTGACGTGTCTCCAGAGGGTTGCTTGCGACCATCAGGAGGAGAGCGGTAAAAGATAGCGAGGACCTCGTGTCCTGGAAGCGGCTCTGAGCCGGAGTGTGAGCGATCACTGTCATGTTCCCTGGCGAGGCGGTGACGGCGACGCGTGCATCTGAAGTGACAGCGGGCTGGAGCAAACAGATCTCCCGCCGCCGCGACACTGACGGAGCTCCTTTCGTCGAGGGTGTTTGGTTTACTCGGAGCGAGTCGGTCGCATCCATTCAAGTTTACTTCCTGAGTGCTCGTATGACAGCGCCGTCTCCCCGAAAGTTTATAAAATAAACAAAAACCTACAAAAAGAAATGTAGGTTATGTGTCTACTGTTTTTTCCTTCTTTTTTTTTTCACCTTTCCTTTTGGAACATGGTCCCCATTTCCCAAAAGCCTCTTAAAGGAGTAGTCTGTTCGCGGGTGGAGGAGAAGTATTATGCTCCAGAGCATCAAGTGATGCCACTTACCAGACAGCCCGCCACTAATTTCCCATGAAACGGTTGGATTGCATTGTGGGTAATGTCGGCGCCAGGTTTTGAAAAGGGAATATCTCTAGTTCTGCTGCACAAATTGTTATACTTTTTAAAAATGTAAAGGCTAAGATGATGGGATGAGTATAACTAAAAGTATCTTAGCAAGTAGGTTTCATTGCACTCTCTAGTGCTCGGACAACACCCGGCGCTGGGCGTTGTTGGGCAGTGATGTCAAGCACACTCCTGTGTCACTGCAGCAGAGGTGAAGACGTACACTTCTGGGGTTTGGAAACAACATCTTAAGCGAAGAATGAAGATGGTTTTAGAAAACAGCTTTCATTCATATTTTGGTCTGTTTTGTGTTTTTGTCCCTAATCAACAGCTCTGAAGTGTTTTCCGGATTAGCCACAGCTCTGATTCATGTCTCATGCTGGCTTCACATCTATAGCATGGCCTTAACGGGCTCCTGCGTACTGTAGTATTTACAGTCATACCCACCTACATAAGAAGCGGCTTAACAACATAGACTCTGCAGCTCAGATGATGTGCTGGTATGAAAATCCATTGATGTGCCTGAAGCACTATCTTCAGCATGTTGGGCAAGTTTAAAGAACACATCCATGCTTTTGTGTGGAAACCAGCTATGGGGATGACAATCTCACATGTTTCACGGATCCCAATGGGTCCGTGTTTCTTGTTCTGATGGTGCTCTCTGTGGGTCCGTGTTGCTATTTTGAGGTTTACTCCCTCCGCGTTCTGGCTCACCACAGGCTGTCAGAGGCCAGCCGGGTGTGATTTCACTCCCTCGCTTTGGACTCCGCTGATTGCAGTCCTGCAGGTGGCGATAGGTCCACATTACACTCATTAGTGTGGATTTGTTTGGATAAGTGTTGAAACGTCGTTAACCTGTTGGTTACAGTCCAGCCCAGCAGAATTGCTGTGATATATTTGTTCTTGCTCTGACTGGAATACATTTTCTGAGGCACAATTTGCCAAGTGAATACTCTCAAGAAATCAGATCGACCTCAACCGTCAGACGTTTAAAGCAAAGATGCATCTCCAACAGCCAGAGCGGCATTCTCTATAAAAAAAAAACAACAGAGCTTGTAAAATACCTACAAAGGGCGCAGAACCAACTGCAGATCGAACCAATGAGACAAGTTTATTTTACAGCTGATGTTTTCCTGGTAGCTCAACAGCCGGGGTTAAAAGCTGACATTTTTAAAGTACTTGTATAAGTTTTGTGGCTGGTTGCGTCCGTCACTGTAAGTACCGTAAAAGTCGGGTTACAAGCCGCTCCTATGGCCGGTCAGTGTCCCCGCTGTAGCAAGCTAGTAGCAGCACTAGCTAGCGCTGCTGCTAGCTAGCGCTGCTGCTGCTACTGCCCGCGTCCCCACTGCCCAAGTCTGGTGTCGAGCCTGGTCCCGCTAGCTTCGGTGGTTTTCGGGGAGCTAGCGGAAGTTAGCGGGGAAGTAACGGAGCGCTAGCAGGAGCCCCAGCTGGCTACAGCGGGGCGCTAGCGGGGACTCTGACCGAAGGTAGTAGCGGCTCGTAACCCGACGTTTACGGTAAGTCCTACAAAAATCATCCAGTTGAAATGTGGCACTACTTGGATTCTTATTTTGTGTTTTAAAAAATATATAAAAGTTATGGGTTTATTGTGTGCATAATAATAAAACATTCCTGTAAATGCGGCAGTTTGCCTAAAGGCTATTTTTCATCTGTAGTCCCTGGACAGATGTTACAAAGCATCCTATAAACAGGTTTCCCACCCAGTTGTTCCAACCTTCCGACCGAGTGTTGGCATTGTCATGTTTACAAATTGTCATTTCCGTTGGTTGCCAAGCTACAGAGAGGTGTGTCGTACTTAACGGGAGCCCGTCTGACTGAAGAGGCACGAGGCTGACGTGCTGCAGATGACAGCGAGAGTGATGGACAGCGAACGCTCCCCATAATCACTGCTTTACACGAGGACCGCCGAGACGGTCTCACAATCCATTCTGGGTTTTTTATCATGGAATATCTCTGTTTTTGTATTTTATATATCAGTCTGGTTGTATTTTAGCATTGCAAAGCGAATTGGTTTGGACCGGAGACAAGCCGCAGCAGTAGATCAATCAATGCACATTATGAAATAATACAAACATTGTAAATTGGCACGGGCCGTTGTAAAGACTGCCAATCCTGCTCTGTGATTTGTGTTTTGATAATTCCCCATCTTCTACAGTAACGTCATCAAACAAATGCATTATTGATGTGTTTATGACCACAAACAATTCATTTACATACGACCGTCCGGCAGACCAGTGGTGGTAGAATCCTGGAGGTCCTCGTGTTGAAAGTGCAATTGGGAATTTAGTCTCGCAACTTCATAAAAGTAAAAATGTATGAAAACATTCAACGTTTAATCCCGAGTATCTTTAAAAGCACCGGATCATAAACGTCATATAACTCATTAGTATGCAATTCATAAACAGTTATAAATGTGTTATTCTTGATTAATAAGCTTGACTATTATGCTATTATTATGCTTGTATTATACTATTATGCTATTATTATGCTAATATGCTATTATACTATTATAATGCTAATATGCTATTATCAGCTTAGCCATATTATTATTATACTAACATGCTATTATTATACTATTATTATCATAATTGGGTTTTCAAACCATATACTGGTTCATTGACCCTAACACTGTGTGAAGTTCTCCTTTAATGCAAGTTACATTCAAGTAAACAAGACATGGCAGCTCCCATCTTTAGATGTTTATTTCTGATATCATCATCAAAATTTTTACAAAACATTTTCTGACAATAATATACTCAAAGAAGAGCCATATTTTTGCGCTTGGACCAGGTCTCCACAAAAATGCTTTAGGTCTGAATACAGTAAAAATAACAAAAATCCAAATAAGATAAAAAACGTAAAAAAAAGAAACAAAACTCAACAACAAAACCAACTACCAAAGAAAACAATGCAGCGCATATTTACATCTACAGAAAGCAATGCTCTCTGCAGGAGATGAACTAAAAGGAGACGGCGGGGATCCCCTGGTTTTATGTGGAAAGCATTTTAGTGGCAGCGAAAGAAATGAAAAAAAAAAGAAATGAAGAAATAGGGAGTACTTTGAACCTGCAAGGAAACAAAAACTAATTCTGATATTGCTTTCTATCTGCCTCTCTCTGCTAACTCTCTCGCTGCACTCTCAAGCCGAAAGCAGGAGCAGAACGCAGCCTATTTTAAAAATAAAAAAATCCTTTCTTCGGTGCTCACATTAAATTCAATTAGGGGCGTAAACGGCGCTTGGTCGTAAAAAAAAAAAAAAAAGGAAAAATAGTGTGTTTCCCTGACAGAGGTTAATGCCTTCCCCTTTCTGTGCCCCCTCTGACACGAGCAATGGCAGAAAAACAGAGTCAGGACAATGCGGGGTCAGAGGTTAAAGACTTCCTGCTAACGTGAATCATGGAACAATAACACTCAATGGGGACCGGGGCTGGCCTGAACATCGGTGATGGTGACGTTGGTTCGGAGGAGGTAGAGGAGGAAGTGCTGCTGTAGACACACACACACACACACACACACACACACACACACACACACACACAGGCCATCTGGGTACATGCGGGGTAGCTAACTCACTAGCGATGCTCCCTGTCTCTGCCTTTTTGCATGACAAAGTTATTCATTCTTCCCACTTTGCAGTCTGCACACACACACTAATGACACACTAACAGAAATAGAAACTCAAATTAGGAGTCTAGAAGTGGCAGATGGGGAGCATTAACTTCTTCTCTTTTCTGTTTTTTTTTCTGGTTCTCTGCTTAGCCTCCCTTATCCGTGTGTATACGGGCTGACTGTCTGAAGTCATGACCGTGTGCTGTGTGGGTATGTCCCGGCTCTGCCTGTGGGTAAGACACAGATGTATGGTAGAGAAAAAAAAAAAAAGCTGCAACTCCACGTCTGGCCAGGAATTAATTTTTCAAATCTATTTATCAGGTAATGGATTAGAACCTACTGAACCAGCTCAGATGGCTTTGGGTGAGCTGAAATGGATGGGAGCGTCAAAACCTGCATCCCCTTATTGTCATCTATCAAGGCATGTGTGTTCGCAGGTTTTATTATTTAGTATACATATATATGTATATATATATACACATATATATATTATGCGTGATTGTTCCACAGTTAAAGGCTGACGAGAATAAAAATGGTTCCTTGGTAACAAATGATCAAATAATAAGGCGTTCAATACATGTGAGTCTGTCTGTCTGTCCGTGTTCGCACAACACGCGTCGTTTAGAAGACGCCAGTTGATTTGCGCGTGCCTTTTGTTTGCGTGCGCCATGTGTGCCTCCGCGGGAACACGTACGTGTGTGCAGATGCATCACGAGGCTGTCATTATAACAGAAGGTGTCCCTTTCACTTCACCCATGTGTCCCTCCATATCATCCCTATTGTACGGAGTGTCTGCTGGTCTCGTCTCCCCGTCTTTCCCTCTTTCCCCTCTGAGATGTGCACTCTGCCTCTTCCTCTGGAATATCTTTTCGCTACAATTCTTCAGACCTGTATTCACCCTTCCAGAAGCCCCAACAAAAAAAGAAAGGAAGGAAGGAAAAAAAAAGAGAGAGAAATGTTCCCAGTGGGGGACTTGAGCCCGAACTCGAAGAGTGAAGGGGTTGTGTGTGTGTGTGTGTGTGTGTGTGTGTGTGTGTCTGTGTAAACAAACAAAGCCGAGGAGGGAAATAAAGCCCGCTGGCATGGCGGGGCGGGCCGCAAACGGTCCTGGAGTTTAGCTCAAACATGCAGTCATTAGCATGCGACGCCCTGTGCTTCCAGCTCTCCGATGGTGGGAAAAATAAAAAATAAAAAACTGACAAAAAGACCAAATAATTACTCGCAGCAGGATTCAAGTGTTCCGCCGAACACATTCGATTATTATCAGGGAGGTGTTCGCGATTAATCAAATGCTTTATTAGTATTTGATTTAATTGTGAAGAGACACCGATTTTACTGGCGTCTCCTAATGACACATGAAGGGGCGAAGTAGATTCGATCGTTGCGTTTAGACTGAATTGAACCATTAAAAAAAAAAACACACAAAAAAAAACAGGTAAGTACCACGTATTGCTGGGCTTTTTTTTTTTTTTTGCAGGAGAGTATTAAAGGGAAAGTCTTTCCCCGGAGTGAGCGCCCAGTGCAGGCCTATTTATGTGTTTAACAGCCTATGCAGGTGCCAGGGAATTGTACTTGGGGCGAGACAAGGGGCAGGGACGGGTCAGCACACAAGTTGGTTAAAAAAAACATTTAAAAAAAACGTAATAAAAGAAACCGGTGAACTTGTCCGTGACACGTGCTGCTGGTTCTAGGGCACTCCAGACGGGAAACGTCTCCCGTACTGTTTGTCTCCGGTTCAGCGCTCCTCCCTAACTGGACATACTTTCCCAAAATATCAGCATGCGGACAGAAATAGAACATCATTAAGCAGGTTCACCCGAGTCACCCGGAGGCAGACATGAAATTCAGGCCAAGGAGTTAGCAGGGGTGATATAGAGCAAGGCAAGACAATACATGGATAGAATTGAGAGAGCTCCCATTATAAAGACATCGGCACAGCTGCTATTACAAAGTAAACTCCACCAGCACTATTAAGCAACCGTACTGAGCGAATCAACTGCTTTTTTATGCATGTATCCTGTACACTAAAGGGGCTCGAACCCTTCCATGAAACCTTTTTGGGGTCACCTGTTTTTTTTTTTATTTTGTTGTTGTTGTTGTTGTTGGTAAAAACATAATAATGGCACATCAAAAAAAGAGCTTCCCAAGTTAAACTCTTGGTACAAAGAATAGCGCACTTCTTCTCCCCGAGTAGACCTTGAAATGGCAGATAGTGATGGAGTTCTCGAACGTGGATTGAACGGAACATGTTGGATCTCTGTGAGGTGTGTCTTAAAAACAGGGCTACCGATCTTTCCTCTTGTTCCCGTGGTTCCGTAAAACAATTTGGATTTGAGAAAAAACAACCTCAGTAACAGAATTGGTGGTTCGATGGCAGAATAGTGGCGGGAGCAGATAGAAAAATATTTATCATTGAAACAACAGGAGCGGTACAGTACAGAACCTCTTCACCGAGTCATCTTGGTAGCAGATTCCCACCGGAGAGTGAATAAGGCTCCTCTTCTGTTCACAAGCAGCTGTGTGTTTCAGAAGAAGTGAAGTTCATACTTTTTTTTAAATTTTTTTATATATTTTTTCCTTCATCTTTAAAGATTCACTATTTACACGATAAATAAGTTCTATTCAATGTTTGTCCTTTGATTAGTCTCATAGAATTTCTTGACATCATCTTTGAACACCTAAAAAAAAAATGTCTTTTATGTTCCAAGACCCAAATAAAAGACAAAATAACAGACGAAAAGAAAAATAATCCCTATTTTTTTTTCTTCTTCTCCTATCTTGAGGATACGCCCACTCTCGGGGGCCCGAACGTTTTTGGCCCCTCGCATTATCATCTGTGGATCAACCGTCTGAGGACCGAGTGCAGTCTCCACGCCTCCCGGGGTCACGGCTCCGCTGACATGTAAGGAGCGGCCCGGCGCGCTGCTCGGAGGTGACATTTTGACGGGCCATCGCAGCCGCGTCTCATGTCCTCATTAGCTCCACAAGTCACTGGGCGGCGGTGCTCGACGCGGTGGACAAAGGGTTACCAAGTGCAATAAAGTCCAGCACTGCAGGCACGCTTTTTCTGGAGAAAAAATAAAATCAAATAAAAATGATGACGATGTCAGGCAATATTCCCAGTGCGGTCCATGGGTCTGTACGCAGGTTAAAGAGATGTCAACGTGCCGGTTCAACATGCCTCCACTAGGCACTGCTGATCTCTGCTGAGGTGTGTGTGTGTGGGGGGGCGGGGCGGGGGGGGGGGGGGCGGGGCCTGGCCAACCCAGCAAGATGCAAGATGGTGCTCTCCGAATTGTCCAGGGTGATAAAAGTTCGACTCGTTGATGTTTCAAATGACCGTTTGGGGCAGTGAGAGTGGTTTGACCTTCAGTAAAGTGGGCCTTTTAGTTTTTTTTTGTTGTAGGAATATGTACAATACTTTGCATTCAAATGTACTTATTTTGCCACCATGAAGAACTGTTTAAAGCATAGTGAGTCATTCAGCTGGGATGTGATCCTATACAAACACCTGCCATTCCCTGCATGTTGAAGGAGCGCGGCCATAACGCCTCCCCTGAAGTGTTCGCGTGGTTGATCGCCGCTTCGTGGCGTCACCAGTCAAGATTGACGTTGGGAGGACCAGGCAGTCATCTTCATAAATATATATTTATATTTCAAATTTCTCTCTCGTATTTATGGTACTCTGCTTATCTGTTAAGACGAGCCCAGTCCGTCTGAAACCAACGGGGGGGTTTTGGTTGTAAATGTGAATGTAGCAGGAGTTGGCGGAGGCTATTGTAGGAGACCAACTGGCATTTTAAGAATGCCCCCAGCTAAAGTAGCTTATGTGCATTAAAAATTAAAAATAGAAGAAAAAAAACATATAAGTAAACTCTTTGGTTTGACATGCACATTAATGGAATTCAGGAAAGAAACGAAAATAAGACAAAGGATCGAGAAATTCTATGAAATTGTCTCGAGAGAACGTCTCGTCTTTATGAAATACTGACTCGATATTTTAATAATAATCACAGTAAGAAGCCCCTTCACATGATGTCCTGCTCCATCTCTTTTTGTATGCGTTACGTTGCCGCCCCTCACATGATCGAGACCTCGTGTTTATTGCACTTCCCCTTTCACTCCTGACTCAGTGCACGGACTGCTGTGAACAGGTGCCCCATGATGGGAGATGGCAAAATATGGCAAAGACCGGATGTGGAAACAAGGTATTTTTTTCTGTCGTAATGCTGTACCTCCCGTGATTCAGTAGTTTTATATGGAGGTGCTTTGGAAAAAGAAATCAAAATCATCCGCAAGGATGTCTCACCCTCTACTGTATATTAGTGAGACTGCGTGTTTCAGATGCCAAATCCCTCTAGGCAGAATTAGAAAAATGTTTTGTCCTCTAGTTCACATACTCATGTTCTGAAAACAAGGCCCCACTGAATAACCAGCTCGCCTGCCCCTTTGTTACAAAGTCACGTCGAATCGGCGGGCCCTTGGCCCACTTCCAGCAACCGGACTCGGCCCGCTAGCGTCCAAATTTGAGCGTGCCGGTGCGTTCGGTGGAGGGGAACGGGCCGGCGCTGGGACCGTCGGCCGGTGGTCTGAGGGCCGGCGGAGGAGAGCGAGGCCCTGGCACGGGGGCACCTATGCTGGCGGCGGAGGGCACGGCCGGCAGCGCCACTGTCTGTATGGTGCCCCTATCACACGGCCCCAGGTCCTCCAGGCCCTCCAGGCCCTGTGGGGGTCCCTCATAGCCCATGTTGAGCCGCAGGGGTTGATGGGCCTGGCAGTAGTCCACGATCGGCTGCTCGTAGCGGTAGAAGGTCAGCGCGCCCAACTGGTGGGGGACCTGTTTTAGATGGATGGAGAGCAGGGAGGGAGAAGACAGAGGGAGGATGCGATGGAGAGGCATTGGGGTAGTGGGCACATGGGGGAAGTGAAGGAGACGAGGAGACAAGAGGGGACAGGGAGAGAAAAATACATTAGCCATGTCAAAAAAGTGTATCGTACTTTTGTTTCGTAGTGGAGTTTTGTAATTTTTATCCCAATTTTACATAATATTCATAACATTTTTGACATTTAAAGAAGACCTGCACATTTCTCACAGTAATTATGAAAAGGTGAATTGCAACGGCAGAAACAATGTCCTTATTATATTCCAAAAATATATTTAATAAATAGTCATTCGCCTCCTACAAAGAAAAAGAAAATCTGATTTTTTTCGGAGCATTTATCTTTGGTGGAGTGTAGTTCCATTTTTCTCGTGCTCTCGGTGAACCAACCTTTCTCAAACAAACTATGATTAAAAACACAGCCAGCCCTGGTTGTACTGCTACAACAGCCACAGCTGTTTTTCTTCTTCTTTTCAAATAAATATTGCACACTTTCAAATGATATTTAGTTTTTCTTTTCCAATGCAGTCAATTTGTCACACAACATTTCATCGTGCCCGTGTGACTCAAGCCTACCGCACAGTTAGTTTGGCAGTTAACTGCTGGCCCTCTGTAATCATCCTCATGGTGACCACCTGAGCCTGCAGCTTCCTGAAAACCCATTTGCTGCAAAGTCCCTCCAAAAACGTGGGCTGCGATTAATCTGCGACAACGGAGTTTTCTTTTTTACAGAACGTCCTGCAATGCACGCTGACTGAATAGGAAGACGTGCATTTGCATGTTCCATGAGTGACACACAGACCACACGGCATTACGCCGATGCGACCTCTCTCTCTCTCTCTCTCTCTCTCTCTCTCTCTCTCTCTCTCTCTCTCCGGTGCCATGACACTTGTGACTGCCAGGAGGACTCGTCACATCTGTGTGGTCGCGTGCTGTCCTCCCCAAAACCCCAATACCGTGCCAAACAAAACAGATGAGACTCTGGTGACACTCTGTCTGCCCAGCTAAATCACAAACTTATTCGCTTTAAAAAAAAAAGAAGAAAAAAAAGGAGGCCAATTAAGAGATTTCTAACAGGCTGCCATAACAGCAGGCAAAGATGGCAGCTGACCTGGATTAAACGCCGCAGCCTGGCAGAGCGACAGATCATCAGGTCTGTGAACGCGGGCGACAAGAAACGCACGACAACAGTGGGAGCTGCAGATATGACACCGACAAAGGAAGACATGAATAATACAACCCTGACACTTGAGGAGGCGTTGGAGGCAGAGCAAGTGTCACAACTGCACCGTCTCCCTTGCACATCTTTGAGGTTTCCTTTTTAACCTTAACCAGTGATGAAAAAAATAAATATATATATATATATATATATATATATATGTATATACACAAGTGAGATTGACTTAAAATCAGGTCACCCTATTTACAAAAAGACAATGATTTGTTCTACTTATCCCTGTTGGTTTCTAGCCATGCAGATAGTTTGTTTAGGAGTGCCAAGATTCTCTGGTTCTGAAAAGTGAAGCCAATGCTGAAGTGCCTTTAACTTGCATTCTTTCTATTCCTCCGGTTGCAAAAATAAGTCAGATTGTATAGAAGTCTATGAGAAAATGACTCTACTTCTCTCTTGATTTATTTTCTCAGTAAACATTGTAAACATGAGTTTATGTCTCAATCTCTAGTTTCAAGTCTTCTTCCATACAGCATGATGTTAATGTAGTCAATTATGATCCATTTAGAGTCAAACAGACCATAAAGCAGGGTATGATTCCACCTTGCAATTGACACGTCGCCACAAGTTAATTGTCATTTCTGGCTCCCAAAGACCAAGATGAAAAAAAAAAGATGGCGACCGGCAGAAATTACAAACTCGAGGCTTCAAAACCGTATTCAATGAACAAATGGGTGACGTGACGGGGACCACGTCCACTCTGTCCCTTAATTCCATTAGTGCTTCTCCAAAGCATTGAAATGTGACATTCAAAGAGCTATAAAGCAAAAGATCACAAACTAAGATCTGCTTTACCTGGTTAATAGACACACCTCGGTTTGAACAGTTTTCATTGAAGAAGAGTAATTCCAGATGCATTGATCTCAAAACCTTGAAACATCTAAACTAGCTGCTATGTAGCTACTACAGGTGTGGAAATGTCATTTTTAATTTGGTGAACTGATACTTTAACAGTGATCCCAAAGAAACTACAAATGATGTCCCAGAGGAGCAAAGCAAAGTCAAACAAGTAGACTGAGCAAAAAAGTGAATCACTGCTACGTGCGACCCAGAAAACGTGTCAGCCAATATCCTTGTACATTTATTAAACTTATCATATAATGGCATTCGGAGTGGAGCAATCCTATTTTAGGGAACTTAAGAGAATTCATGCCAGGATTTGTGAAAAGAGGGCCGACTGTGTCAATGAAATGCAGATATATGCTGGCTGGGAAAGGGGGGGATAGCGTGTGTTTGTGTCTGTGTGTGTGTGTGAGTGAGAGCAAAGATTTCAAAGTCAAATGGAAACAGTCTGGGCTAACGCAGCTCGGCAGTTCAGGAATTACCCTGAACCGCAGGGCTGAGATAAAGCCACTCCGAACGCATTAACACCAGTTCTGTTTTAGATTAAACCAAAAAAAAACAAAAAAAGTGTTGTTTGTTGCCTCGAGCTTTTACTGCAAAACGCTTCAATGATGCGGTGCTGAATTACCATTCAGCGAAGTTGTAGTGGTGTATTCTACTTTAAAACAGCTGCTGAGAGCATGCTCGTCTCATCTGGAGATAATGCACGAAAGCGGAGTTAAAGTTCCACCTCTCGATCCTCCAGCCCGGCCTTCTCTTTCATCTCCATCCACGCACCTCCAGATCCACCGCCTTCCTTCTTTTCATACCTTGCTCCCCCTCAAATGGACTCCCATTAAGCGCGACTGACTCATTACATTACAGGCACTCAGTGGATTACTCCCCTTATTCCCCTTTCAGTTTAAGCCCTCCACCAACCCTGACACCACCACCTCACCTCAGCTCTGCTCACAGGTCCAACTGATTAATTAACCGATATTAAGTCCGTTTCAGTGGATTCCATCACATTGTCGGAGCATTAATCTGGCCCGACGTGCAGAGCCTGGTTTGCGTATTTGTACGTGGACGCCTGAGGATGGGAGACGGGGAAAAACGAAAGAGTTTGTTTGCACCAGCTTGACATTCCGCCTCCACGTTTCAAGAGTCATTTCAGCTCAGAAAAAGAACATTTAACGCTGAGTGGCGCATCGATATCAGAACAACCTGACTTGGCTTGTCGGACAAAGTCAGCGACGCAAAACACTCATTACTGCCGGTTTCCGGGAAGGTGCAATTGATATTCACCGGCCATCCGTGAAGTCGCAAAAGAACAGCTAGCTCATTAGGAATGCCATCTTTGCCTCAGCATTAGGACATTATTAATCCCTCCCACTGGATAGTCTGTTGACTGTGGAGACTGCCAAATATGTAAACGAGTAACATCTGGTCGGACTAACAAATATACAGCATAGACAATTCCATTTATTTTACCAAATGTTCTCAAAGAAATGTTCTCAAAGAAAAAAAAAAACGTGGTCTGGGGGGAATGTATGAAGTTTTTTGATGTTTTTTTTGTTTCACAAAGTAAAAACATCCCAGGGCCAGATATTAATCTAGGCTGTTCTGACCCCCTTTATCCACCAATGACATCCTCTTCCTGCCAGATACATGTTATGTGCCGACCATATGAGAAAAAAAGTGCATCTAAATTGTAATATTCCATCTATCAATCATTTGATTTCTGTTCTGTGCCTCTAAAAGATAAGTGGAAAACATGTTTGCTGCTGTGTACATTCAGGCTAAGTTGCATTCAGAGGGTGGTTCCTGCATAAATTCGAGGAGAGGGAGTGTCATTCTGTTTGCAGCATCCTCACGCCAGTTCACTGCGAATCAGAACTGAATCGAACATTGCCTTTGTTTGGACACCTTTATATTCTTCTATTTTTGTGCTGGTGAACCCCTGTGAGTGCAACCTCAGACTCTCCGGCAGGAACCTCCTGGCAGTCACGAGGTCTAGACGCTCCCTCCATTCGAGCATAAAGACCCAATGACGTAGGCCGGCTCCCTCACTAAATCTCTGGCTTTCAGGCTTGTTTTGCACTGAGCACATCATTTACATATTCAGCGCTGAATGAGCGCCCATCTATGTTGCCACTCTGTGGAAATAAAAGTAGGTCTGACATAGCATTTACTGGTGCTTGACAAATTGGTTCATCTTCGACTGGGTTGAAGTGTTTAGGGAATGATTGCTTTATATGGTGTCTTTACTGTATCCAACATTACTTAAATGTCTGTGTTGGTCACGGGGAAGAGCACAGTGCAGTGGAAACGGGTAGCATGAAAAAGAGGAGCTGGAAAGGACACATACATTTTTTATTTAAAGGGCCAGTGTGTAGGATTTGGGGGCAGATTGCAACCAATCGGAGCTTCTCACGAGCGCCAAGCGTGTATGAAAACTACGGTGGCCGGCGGGAAAACTCAAAAAGCCAAATGGCCTTAATAAGAGCCAGTGTTTAGTTTGTCCCCCCTGAGCTACTGTAGAAACATTGTAATGAAACACAGCCAATTCTGTGAAGACCCCCACCGTGCGTATATGCGGCTATTTTCACTTAATTAACCACTAAAGCAAAACATACTTATTAATAATTATATTTCTGTCAGTAGATCAACCTAAATGCTACACACCGGCCCTTTAAGACAGAGGAAGGCAATCAACAGGGTTCATACACATTCTGACCAATGGATTTCCATGACCTTTCCATGACTTTAAACCAAATTTCCATGACCAAACATTTAGTGAAATCTGGGTGTAAACATGAAAAAGTGAGAAAATGTAGTATTTAAACTAACAATGACAATACAAAGCATACAGTATACCTTAAATGACACGCAATAGTTTGATTAAAATAATACACATTTATATAGATGCCTGTATGTATGCCTGCTTATATTTTGAGCGTCTTTCTTTTAAAAGCATATTCATTATTTCAGACTCAGCGTAAATGAACGACATAAACAAATGAATATAAGATATTTCCATGACTTTTACAAAACTTTTGGGATTTTATTTTTTCCAAGGACCTTTCCAGGCCTAGAAATAACCATTTTAAAATTCCATGACTTTTCCAGGTTTTCTATGACCGTAAGAACCCTGAATCAAGAAGGGTTTCGTTGCACAAAATCGTTCCCATTATTTTCCTCCCATCACTGGACACATTCAAGGTATCCCATGTACAGTGCGGGGTGTCGGAGCGAGTGTGCACCCGAAAGGTCACTAGCAAACAAGGTCAAAGTTGAAATGGAGTGACCTTTGGACACAATCTGAGCAGCAAAACAACGCTGAACTTAGCTCCACCCCGAGGTCTCGCATCTCCACAGCACCACAATGGCTTACTCACAAAGCAGTTCTCGAGCTGATGGTGTGCATCGTGTGTGGGAGCCTTGGTGCCAGTGCATCCTATATGCTGCGTTGTTTACTGCAGCTTCCACCTGTCAGGAAGACGGATAGGAAAGGCAAATTCAACTCAAAATGCTGCGCCGCTGGATGGTTTTCTTCTTTTTTTTTGTTGCTTCTTTTGGATCTCTGCCACATGTACCTGGTTGTGCTCTGGCTGACAATGACTGGCATGGTGCCTCTTTATCTCCGAATGCCTGAACACACTAGAGTGACCTTAGAGCCATTTTGTCCCCAAAGCATTGAAGCAACCTGCCCAAGGAGATTAAGCCACCCAGATCAGTGTCTTCAACTGGCTTTCATCTGAGAGACTTATATTTTTCTATGATTTTTTGTGTGTTTAAATATAGGCTGTGTGATATTTGTTTGCTGTTTGAGTTTTAAGCTGCTGTTCAACAAAAAAATGTTATTACACGGAATCTTTTGTTGTCATATTTCTCTCCGTCTAGTGACACCTCTGTGTTCCATTGTGCACAAACACTTGCCGGATTAACCAGAGACTGTAAAAACCTGATTAGAGGATTCCTCCATCTGCGGATATGTCTACGTTACTTCCTCAGAGCAGCTTGAATTTGCAACGGGAGTCTCTTAAAAGAAGACCCAAATCCTATTAAAAAAATAAAAAATCTTCCCCACAGCGGTTCCAGCGGCCCTCCAAAGTTGTGTTTTCTCTTTTGCATTCACGCTTTTATGAGCAGCTAAGGAGACACCAACTGTGCCGCGGGCCGACCATGCCGATGCCTCCCCTGGCTTTAGGAGCGTGACGGTTCAAAAGAGTGCCGCTCTCCCAGCCAAACACTTTGATCCTCTCAAGTCACCGCATTGTGGCACACAGCAGCGTGGCACAGCGAAGAGGAGGTGCAACAGTCTCCCAATCAAATGTTGCCTCGGCTGTTCTCATTATTGTTTTATGACTGTACACCCGTGAATCAAGTTGGGAATTCCAAGTTGTTAAAGCATTTTTAGTTTTTTCTTTTCTTTTCGTCTGCCTCTGTGCATATCACACTGTATCCCCATTTTCTTTTTTCATACGTTGTTTTTAACGACGGTTATTCTTCTATAACAGGTTTTTTAGCATTGCCCGTCTATATTTCAAATAGGCTTGCATCTTTGATGTAAAGGTCCAGCGTTTATGGTGTACACTACCACTGGTGATAAATATCAGCTCCCACAGAGCTCCGAGTTTTGTGTCTTCCATGCTTCTTCCACCCACCACAAGGTGATTTGCTCCTCCACTATTAACTCAATTACAAATTGCTTAATGAAGTAATGAATTGGTAATGTATTCCCTTTATTGTGACTGTAAACTGAATGTGTGATCAGAAATTAATGGCACAGATTATTAATACCATAAATTATAATATTATGAAACATGTATATTAGTAGTATAGGTAATAATAGCTGTGGTGGTGGTAGGAGTAATACTGACGGTAGTAGATTTATTAGTGGTAGTATTTGTTGTAGCGATGGTAGAATTGGTGTGTGTGGTAGTAGTAGTACTCGTGGTAAATGCCTAAAGGATTTGCATATAGCTCCTTTCTAGTTTTCTGACCACTCGACGGCAGGTTCACTACATTTCACCCATGCACACACACGTTTACACACTGATGCCCGAAGGCTGCCATGGGCAGCACCTGTCCATCAGGATCTGAACTATTTCCCATTCACACACTTTGGACAACCAGCCCGACCTGAGCCACGGCTTCCAAGATGTGGTGGTAGTAGTCATACTGGTAGTAGTGGTATGTGTTGGTGGTAGCAGAATTGGATGTGGCGGTAGTACCTGTAGTGGTGTGGGTGGCAGTAGTAGTACTGTTAGTGGTGGTGTTAGTAGTAGTACTGTAAGGGGTGATGGATGTGGTGGTAATAGTTATAGAGATAGTGGTGATTGGAGCAATAGCAGTGGTGGGTGTATTGGTGAGAGTGGTAGTACTGTTAGTGGTGGTGGTGGTAGTAGTATAATTACTGGTGGGGGAGATGAATGTGGTGGTGGTAGCAGTTAGTGGGGGATTATGATGAAGGTAGTAGTAAACGTAGTAGTAGTGGTGGACGCGGTGGCAGTTGCACCAGTCGCAGTACTGGTAGTAGTAGTAGTAGTAGTAGTACTGCTGGCGGTGGTAGAAGTAGTAGTGGTGGATGTGGTGGTGATAGTAGTAGTAGTAGTTGTAGTAGTGGTAGATATAGTAGTGGTGGACACGGTGGTAGTAGCACTAGTGGCAGTACTGGTAGTACTAGTAGTAGTACTGCTAGTGGTGGTAGAAGTAGAGGTGGATGTGGTGGTTAATTCCAACGTAGTTCTGCTAGGGACAAAACTGAACACATGACAGAAGAGATTTAGGAATGCAGCTTTGTTCATTGCTGTGTCAGCAGACTGCCGTTCAGTGAAACAGGTGACAGGGTGATCAAGCATCCCAAACAACTGCAGCTTGCAATATGCCATATGCTAATAGCATATATCCAAGGTGTGTAAATATGTATACAGATGTCTCTTGCTCATCAAATGGTCCATTATGCTTTGTGAAATCATAAACCCACAAGTTTCCTGTCATAACTGAACCAACTACTGTATATCCTCACGTCCTCTGCACACGGCGCCCTGTGTGCGCGCACGAGGCCGCCGTGCACGTCGCGGTTTTGCGTGCGCGGCCTTCCAAGCGTACGGCGCTCTAAGCATGCGGGGGTAGTCGGCACAGATGTTGCCAGACACGGAGCCCACCAGTCAGGTTTTCGGCAGAGCGCGGTGCGTGGACCTGTCTGAGGGGGTGTGAACATCAACACCATCGGCTGGTTTTCAGACATCGCGTCAGAGGAGGAAGACTTCCCGGCTACGCGTGCAGGCGCGCGCGCACGTCTCCTCTCGTGTGTCGCATTTTCCGAAAGAGCTGGCATCGTAAGTGGCCGCAATTGATTCGCTCTTCCTCCACCCTCAACGGCGGACTGAGGAATCCCTGCGCGTTCCACGGAGACTCCGTGTTCATTCATTAACGCCTGCTTTCGAGCGATCGAATCAAGCGCCCCCCCCCACAGCGATCCGATCACATCTTCCCTTAAATCATATACCCTCTCCCACGTATTCCGTTTCACCCAGAAGGAGATCACATGGCGGAGGCTGAAGACGCTTTAACTGCTGCTTTATTGTGTCTCCAAGACAAACTTCCACTGGATTCAAGAGGCCTCCGAGGACTCTGCTAGCCACAGAGCCATAAAAGGTCAGTTAACTTCAGAGGCGGAATGTACAACCTTGACATTCCCCTCGCAGAGCTGTGTGTGAAAATGAGCCCACATGTCCACATTTTAAACTAATTGATTCTCTAAACAAGCCGTTAGCCTCCCACTAATTCCTTAATGACTGGAGGTCCCTTTATGTGCCGTGACTCTTGATTACAGGTCCCTGGCACAACACACACACACACACACACACACACGTTTACACACACAGATAGATGGACACACTAGTAAATACATGCAGAACTCCACACAGGGAGCCAGCTTTAGAGGAAGGGAAAGTGAGAAAAAGACAGAGAGAGAGATAACTAGGGAAAGACGGAGAAGGAGAGTGCAAGGATGGAGCCCCCCTCCCCTTCATGCACCAATGGGTGCCCAGCATCGGCTCATCACAGCCTCCTCCCACTCAACGGTATGTACAGTAGAGGAGCTTCCGCCGACCACAGCAAATGGGCCGTGAAATGTTACTCAATGCTCCACACGTTCGTCAGCCCGGTTTTCACATACACACACACACACAAACCAACACACACACGCATGCAACACTCAATTACCGCAACTAATGAGTGCGGGGGCTGAGCATGTATGTAACAATGGGAGAGCTTGCAGTGTACAGTATATGCTCACTGTTCTAACATGTTTTTTTCCCTCAAGGCTTCATATTGGCTCACTTCTGTCAGTAGAGATGAGCACTGCAACTAATGATTATTATCACTGTTAATTATTTCTAGTCTATTAGTTTACTAGGTAAAAACCCTAAAAATCAAATTACAGAAATAGCTTGTTTTGTTTTGCCACCAGTTCAAAACAAAACAACATTCCATCTGTAATTAAATAAAACAGCAAAAGAAAAATCACACATTTCAAAGCTGGAACCAGGAACAAGTGGTGACAAATTGATCATCATACTTGCAGATTCTCTCAGCAATCACTTCAATGAGCAGAAGCGAGTGATTTTCTGTCTTTTGTTGCCCTGGGTCCACCTCTCAGGCTACATACAGGCTGCCCTGGGTGTTATTACCTGTAGGTGCTAATTTCCTTTATCTGCATGCAAAAATAAATCAACGCTCTAGTTTTTAGCAAGAGCACATGCTAATCAGAAGCGATAAAAAAGGATAAGGACGAAACAATTATTGCATTTGTTTAGTTGCCATCACTTGGTGGTGTAGAATAAATTGTAAATAAATGATCAAAGTAAGGGCACGCTGAACAAACACATTTCAATTGCCTCCAGCTCCACTCGTACGATAAATCTCCTTCACCCATTCCCTGGTGCCCGAGCGCATATTAAGAAGGCGGAATGACGGTCGTGTCAAAGGAGAACAATTTGTAGTTCCATTTCTGCCGTCCCACGTTGAATTCAAAGTCCCCAAATCTCTCGGCTGGTCGCCGTCTCGCATTATGCGCGCCGCTTCCAGTCGCGGCGGCACTGGCAGCGTGCTCTGAGTAATGAGCATGACCCAACACAAACGCTGTGTGGCCAACTTGGCTCGACAGCAGGAGCGTCAGTCGCACTTTAATCAGGGATATTGGGCAGGAGTGTGCCTGGGAAGGCAATGCCGGGAGCTTTTAAAGACCTGACTAATAAGACATGTCAAAGGGAGCTGGGCAGCAGCCAGAACTGATACGCAGACCTTCTTCTTATCCGCTTCCCATTCTGACTCACCGCGCCTCGACAGCATTCGGACACAGATGGCCTTTTTTTCTTCTAACAAAGCTAGATTTTCATCGATGCAAACAAACAAGGCAAAAAACAACAACATCTCAACGCAGCATGTGGCACTCGCACTTAATCACTCTTTTTCTCGGCGGATTTTCGACCCTTGTGTTGACCCTTTAAAAAAAAAGTTGAAACAAGGATCAGGAACAGTCGTAGTTCACCGCAGATTTCGGGCTCCTCAAATCAACACATTCTGTTTCGGAATTAAATGTGTGAAATGCTTTGTTTGTTTTAATCATTGCTTGGCGAGGCGCTCCTCCCCACCCACTCGTCGGCCTCCGGCACACGGCACTGAGGCAGCGATTCAACGGCTGGTCGCTCATTTGATTGGAGAGGAAAATGGAAAAGCAAAAGGAGGGGAGCTGTGGAGGTTAGGGGGGATGCATTGCATGGATGCCTCTGACTGTTCTGTTACGCAACACATATACTGTAGTAATACTCCTCAAGTTAAAAGAGAAAAAATAGCACTCATGCACTCCATTGAACAAATGATTGCTGATGCAATGCGGTGGTACAAGGGGTATTATCTTTTTAAGATTATTGACAAGCTTCTGATGAGAACGTCAGATAGAGAAGCTACTGTATGCTAATCTGTGAAGGGCTAGAATGTATTTGTAATGCTAACGTATAGCATGTGTCTGCTAAGGTCCTTACATATGGAGAGAGTTTAGATATGTCAGTAAAAAAGAAAAACGGTAGAAAAGGCCTCAAAGATCCTTGACAGTCTTTTGACAATGTGACCTCAGTACACAATGGGAGCATGAGTTTATGGTCTCATTCTCAAGTTTCAAGTCTTCTTCAATACAGTATGATGACCATTTAGTAAATGATGGTTCATTTAGAGTCAAATAGACCATGAAACAGGGCATTAAGCTTACTTCCACTACCCTGTATACTGTGCACCTACGTCATTCCTACGCATTCTAAGAATGGTCACTTCAGTTCACCAGCTTCAAAGAGCCAACATGGCAACGGCCAAATCGCCAAACTTAAAGCTTCAAAGCGGCAGTCCACAAACCAATGGGTGACATCATGATGACAACATCCACTTCTTAGACACAGCCCATGGGAAGAAACCTTAGCAGCCTGATGGTTTTGCATTGGTTAACATTGTAAGGCGTGGTTGTGGAAAGCCATTGGTGTGAAATGGTTGCGGTAAGTAAGTAACAGCTAGGGAAAAAACATCCTGTTTTTGCTTAAAATGAGGTCATAACTTATTGTGCATGAAGTAAGATCCCATGACATACCATATTCAGTTAAAATAAAACAACTTGTGGTTTAAGCTCGGGAAACGAACATCGGTCCCCTGAGTCAAAGTCCTGTGTTTGTCCCATACATCACCCTCCCTGAGGGACACCCCGTTCTTCTCTTCACCTCAGGTGCGTCTCATAGTGACACAGATGGCTGTACATTGGAGATAGCTGAAAGCCTGATGCGTCTCGTACAGACGCTTAAGGGTGTATTGTGCGACGGTATCAATTTGTAGAGGGGCGATGACCAAGCGTCCGTATTTGACGCCCTGTTAGTGAGAACTTGGGTAGTATCACAAGTCCTGGCTGGTACAATGAGAGTTTTGTCATTCTTAAATCTAATGCCATCATATATCTGCTTTACAAAAACGTAGATTTTGAAGTATAGTTTAAATGTAGCATCTTTACAGCTGGCACGCTTTAAAAAACACACACACACTTTGAACTAGTAACTGGTATATTTTCTTTTACTTTGCTGTGCGCACAGACATGCATGGAGCAGCCGCTAATTTAAATTAAAGCGATAACAACAACTTATTTGGCAGTAATTATGATAGATTGTGGAGTGTTGAATTAATGAGGAGGCGTATGTTTTCATCTGAAAAAGGTAATTAGCCATAGGGCTGAAGTAATCGCGGGGAAATCCAGGTCGCTGCTGGCCGTCCCGGAGGGGACAGTTTTGCATAGGAGCCAATCCCCCGAGACAGAACCTGTTCACTGAGAAACCTTGACCAGACTGTTCCTTAGGGGCCAGAACGCATCTAGTCTGAATTTCAATTAGAGGTTGTGCAAATGGAACTAAACCCGACGGCGGCTAAGCAACGCAGTCATGTGGAATTCAGAGAATCTGAGGCAAATAAGTCCTTTGATCATCTCCCCATTGTTTGAGGAGAAGTGCAGTCCGGTGCCCGTTTCATCTGTCTTCATTTACTTTGATACAGGAGATTTCATTTCCCAGCCAAGACTATGAATCCATATTCATTGGTTTGAAGTGAACTGCATAACACATTCCCCTAAATAGTGTTATTAGAAATACATTGCTTGGTCCGTATTCTGTCGTATCAATCGTTTACCAAAACACTTTCCATCTTTTGTCATCTCCTTCAATCTGTTTGATCTCCAGCTTGAAACACAGTAGCTGCTTCTTAAATCAAAGTGTTGCGGTATCTTAATTGTCATTCTGTATTTCGAGTAACTTACACATTTCTACCTTGAAGTCCTCGGTTGTATATATTACAGTATGATTCCGTAACTGTGATTCTTTACATGTGAGACATTATCTTAATCTTAATAGAGGGTCCAAGGATGAATGGTGTCATATGCTTAAGAATTTAAAGCCGTTGCAGAAAAAAATATATAATCTTAATTTTGATCTTAAAATAAGTTTGTTTGCCCAAAGAAATCCTGAGTCCGATTGATGAGTTAGCAGAAGTCACATTAATGCCAGTTAATGAATATCACAGCTTCTCCACTCAGGTCTGACGTTTTTCCTTTTTGGATTCATACTCGCTTTCCTGAATCTTCATAGGAAAATGTAGCTGAAAGTAATGAATTCTTCCAGAAGGCAAACATTTCTTGCAAAGCTAAGAGGTCTGACTATTTGAGTGTTCAAGATGCCCACTTTCACAGCAAAAATTAGTTCCACTTAAAAGGTGCTAAAAACATAATTAGGAGCATTACTAAACTTGCACTGTCTGTGCTGTTAGCAGCGTTACTGTCTCCATGTTGAGAGCTGTGTGGAGGCAACAGTTATGCTCTGAATTCTGTATTTAACACCTTTAAGACCCAGAGTCAAGAAGTATTCTACACAGCTTTGTGCAACAGATGAATTCAGATCTTAAGTTTGACTCATCTCCTTGACTTGACTCATGTCTGTTGTACTTTGTCGTATTAAAGGCTACTGTAATTTAAGGGAAATCAAAATGTTGGCATTGAAATCCGACTGATGAGAACAAAATAAAAGTTTACTTGTCGCCGCAAGCAGCGGAGATGAGCAAACAATGACTGACAGGCCACGGTAAACCTCGCGAGATGCCTGTTTAGCAAATGGTAATTAAAACCGCCCGAATCCTCAAATCCCTGTTAAATATTTCATCAGGTGGCTCTCGGTGATTCCTGTTGTAATGGAGCAACAGTATTCAAATTGCCTTCAGTAATATTACCGCAGCAGCCCTACCGGCACCCCCTCTACAAATCCCCCCCGCCCACTCTGTCTCACAGATGGCACGGACAACACAAACCCCGCATATGCATACAAGTACTGTACAGATGCATATGCATATAAACACACACACACACACACACACAGGCGCGTGTGCGGCGAGAACTGTCTCTTGTCATGTTCGCACACAGTCACACATGCATATTCACAGGAATCTTCTGGCTGCTATTAGAGAGGCAAACAAATCACACTTGTGCTATTCTTAGCATCATTTCAGCAATATAGCAATTTGCTGGAATTCATACGTAAACGCTCCAAGAGGAAATACACATTGTGTTGCATTGTAACAGGTTCTGCACAAATAATACACAACGTTAGACTGACGATGTGTATTTGAACAACAGAACTGCATTTTTCATGCAATTAAATGCCACTTTTTTAATGTATTTTATTTATTAAAAGTGACTGACTTCTCGAGTTCACACCCAGTTATTGTAAAAACATGCACATCATTCATTCCCTGCTTTTCACCAAATGCATGCTGAGACAAGTCCATACAACTCCATGACCAGATAATAAATGAGAGTGAATGAATGGATGGATGTCACACCAATGTACAATACAACGTCAATGGGAATAATACATATCGTTACTCTGTTGTCGGTGAGTGAAAGATCTATCGAAACTCCGTTTGAGTGATGGTTCTCTCGGACCTGCATAACTTTAAAAATATATATATATTGCAGTTCCAAACCATAAAATGACTCCTGTACCACCCGAGGAGCTCCGGGCTGGGGCACTGCAGGATCTCAAAGTACTTCTGTTAACATACGAGGTTACACAACCTCCGATGTGGGGGGAGGGTCTAAAAACCTAAAAACCTGACAGAATTTTAACAGCAAAATACCCCAGAATGCTGCACTTTGAACAGCAGTCGGCCCACAGCGACGTGTTTCCATGCACCGCCGGGCTCCCTGTCACCGTCTCTCGCCTACGAGCTGTTCTCTTATCTGGTTTTATTGCTCTTTCCCTCATCTGAACATCATTTTCTACTCTCTGTTGCTCAGCTCAGGTCCCACAAATGGATCCAGAGACACAGTGAAACGTAGGAGTGTGTGCAGGGCTTCACACGCTACCTGTGTGGTCATCAAGTCGCCCACGCGTGTGTGACTAAAAACAATCCGAATGAGTATTTTCTTATCTTTTCAAATTACTTTAAAATGAATATATTCGGTTTCTCCTGTCATGTCCAACATTCTTTTTTTTTTTTCATGGCTGAATGGACTTATTAAATATAATGCTCAGGAATGAGTTTCAGAGTTATCTTAAATCAAAATCAAACACGATACCTTACTGTGAAGCAGCTGCAGGACATGAGTGACAGACGCTGGGCACTAAAAGGGCCAGTGTGTAGCATTATATATATATATGATATTTTATCGCATCCTAACAGGCGATAAAAGGGCCTCCAACGAAATATTCACAGCCAATAGGACGAGGTGTCACGGACATAATGCACAAACATTTATATTGAAATAGTTTGATCTGTTCTAAAGATTATTACTTTGTTTAAAATCCTTTATCCCAGTTAGAGCCAATTTCGGCTCTAGGCTTTTTTTTCTTTTTCCCTGTGTTTGAGTCGTCGTAGAAACCCCAAATTAATTCCAATACTTGTGTTTATTGTATGTATTTGTTCAGCAACGTCTTGGGAAAAAAATGTCGTTCTGCAAAAAAATCACTTTTAAAAGATATTTTGATCATAACTATGAACATCCATCAAGATTTCCCAAAAATGCCTCCTTGAGCGGTCACCGAGTTTTTCAAACTGTATTATGGTGCCCTAACAACAGCCCACATACTAATAAGACACCTTTTGGGAAAGATTAGGACCTAAAGAATCGGAATATGCACCACAATTCATACTAGAACACAGCATTTGGGTGTTAAAAGGACTTTCAATCAAAAAACTGTGTTGTTCGGTTCA
The DNA here is from genome assembly GCA_038501785.1 of Myoxocephalus aenaeus. NCBI lineage: Eukaryota > Metazoa > Chordata > Actinopteri > Perciformes > Cottidae > Myoxocephalus > Myoxocephalus aenaeus. The sequence continues at coordinate 4,702,536 of JBAMJR010000059.1, read as the reverse complement.
AAAATTTAGTTTACGTAAATACTTAAACTTAACGGTTACTTGAATTATGTTTCACACCAGATGTCTCTTCTCACAAGGGTTGCGGTATTGTAGCAATTTAAATGAAGTTAAACAACAATGTGGTTCCGGAGATAATATGTTGTTGTTTTTTGTCTGATAATAGGAGCAGGGGGATTTTCGCACCCTGTTTTTAAAGGGTTAAAGGTCTTGAAGTTAGGTTGTTATGCAAAGCCCCCCACCTTATCCTAAACAGAAACGATGAAGGTGAACACATTTCCTCACACTTTTTAAGTTTCAAGTCGGCAACACCGCGGATGTTTTAATCTGGAGGTAAATCATCCTCATGATTTCATTTTCCCCCGCTCACATAAGCGTTGGGACGCGCCCGCCAGGCCTGTCCCCCGGTGACTAGCTGACTAATGAGCTGCAGGCTGCTGGCGGCAGCAGACATATTGTTAAGAAGCATCAGATGCGGTACAGTGGCTCAAGGATACACACTCTGGTAGGTGTCGTGTCTTTAGAAAAGACGTCTCCTGTGCTCGCAGACAACAAATAGACGAGCTGGGTCATTCTTTCTACCGCCTCGCCTCCGGCCAAGTCTCGCCTCGCACCCCAGAGTCCTCCCGGCCGATGGAGGCGGTCAGCTCGCCGGTGGCACAACTCGCTGCTTCTTTGCCGTCCTCGCGAGCTTGACGATCAATCGCTTGCTCGGTCTTGAACTCTCCTGAAGCAGGTTCATTCACAGGTACACTCGTCTTTTTTTTTACATTTTCTGTTTTTTTCTTTACATTTCCCTCTCTTCTGGAGCGGACCTGGAACATTTCCCTTTTAGTTCTACTCCAAATTACATATCACTGATTGACAGAACCCAGCGACTGAACACGGGGGATGAGCCAAGCGCACGCAGCCGAGCTCCATTTGTATCCCGCTATGTACTTGGGCGGAATTTAAAGTGGACAGATGTGGAATAACTGTCCCGCTCTGCCCTGACTGCAAACCCCTCACAGTGGACCGTGCATGGTGAGAGGTGACCAAGGACTTTAAAACCTCGGGGATCCCTCTTGTCCTCGGTAAAGTCAGCTATCTTTCTGCAATGGCATCACAGACAAATCCTCATGTTTATGGAGAAATACAGATATTCATTAATACAGTCGAACTGTCTCGGGGCATCTTCAAACCGATCTGGAATACTAATACCTGCTGCGCACCCCATTGAAACCTTGTCAGACTTTTAATGGAGCGTAGTTGGATGTCCTTGTCAGAACAGTTCGTTATCCCTCACCATGATGATATATATATATATATATATATATATATATATATATATATATATATATATATATATATATATATACTTGTGTTATTGCAGCAGTACGGGGTGATCTGGGAATAATTTAGTTTTAGTCTCGCTCTCATTCAGCAAGTTAAGTCTTTTTTCGGGTAATTACACCGCCAGCTCGTGTCTGTATTGGTATTTTATGGAAAACGCAAGATCATTATGATAATTATTGCTCTAATATTTATTTATTTTCTTCAGTCGTCACTCCCTTTATGGAGGCATAGTCACTGAAAACAAAACAAAAACAACTATAACAAAACATGTTAATTGATTCAGAATTAGTTTGACATGTGGCTGCATCTGGCAGCAGTGAAGGGATGGTGAGAGCAAAACACGTGAAATAACGGGTGTTACAATCATAATAACATTTGTATCATAATGAGTTGTAATACGTTACTGTGTTTCACAGTTGGTTAATTTAGTTATTCATATGATTTGGGTTCAATATTCCAGAAACAGATTGCATCCCTCCTATTGTCATTCTGTTTCTCCTTTCTATTTGAGATGAAGCTGTTTTCAGTTTCTAGTATATATATAGTACAATCATGTGACTGTGCTGTATGTACAAAAAACATAAACCTGATTATTTCTGATACTGAAGAATATGTGACTATCATGCCAGATCTGAAGTAATAAGGATTGTCTTTTTTTCTGGATGAAATTCCGCTTGATTTGCTGGTGATTCGTCTTCATCGGACTTCAAACACTATCAAGAGAAAGGTCTGCTCATTTGAGCGGGATGTGAATGATGTTTGTATGCTCTAGTTTTAATGAGTACTGACACAAAAGACTTTTTTCTCCACACGAGACACGTTAATCGGTTGCCAAGCGTGTCTTGATATGAATAGACTGCAGACTGAAGTGAAACACAGATACACGGCGAGAAGTTACAAAGGTCCAGTCTGTGATCTGAAGGCTCCAAAGAACAAATCCGCTACAGAAAATATCATCAACTGGACAGGATGTGTCAGAAACTGCCTGCGGGAAGACGCATCTCTGTATTTGAATCAACGTCTCATCAAATCCGGGATTCTGGCTGCATTTGATGTGTAGCTCGCCGACACACATGACATGCGGTCCAACCCACGGTGCTACGAGAGTCTCATCACATCTAATGGCCTCAAAATGCGCCTCAAAAATAACAAAGAAGAAGAAAAAGAAATCAAAAGATTGAGGACACTTTCTTCAGTCTCAGTGATGCGGAACGCGGAGCCGTTCCTTCACTTCTCGTGTGTCGGAGTAGACATGAAAGCGGCCTGATGGCTCCAGCCTTTTTTTTTTTATTGCAGTCCTCCCGGGGTAATTGCAGATTCTTCCTTACTTTTAAAGTCCTGTCAGTCTGCCGGAGCTAAATGACAGCCTAGTGGTAACCGAATTACGGGGAGGAGAGGGAGCCAAAGAAGCACCTTCCTCAGACTCGCCGGCCTAAGTGGTCTGATTGCTCGGTCATGTCCTGGGCATTAAGAGCGCCCGTTTCCATGGCGACACCTCCAGACACGCATCAAAAAGTTCTCGCAAGTGTCTGATGCAAAGTCGACTCAATTAAGGCTCGGTATTTTGGGAACAATTGATTATTTTCTCCGCGGTGTCACACGTGCCATGACGACGTGCAATACCAACTTCCTCTTTTTCTTTTTTTACTTTGATGGCAGTGTTCTTGCAAAAATATGTTGTATAAAAAATATATATATAATTACACAACATTGTTAAGAGGCTATCAAATGCAGTTTGAAATCACAGAATGCAGCAACCCCGGAGTAGCTGTCATTATTGCACTGTTTATGCATAGCAAGTCGTGTAAATGCTCAAATGACGGCGTGATTCCACAGCTAAGGGTTTTGTTGAATTTTAATACGAGACATCAGGTCTTCATATTAGCAGAATGATTTGGCTTTGTGCTTCGCTCAGAGAGGCAGTTCAGACGAGAGCTACAGCGTTCAGCAGCAGGCTGTTAACTCAAAGGGACTTGAAACAAATGTTGCAGCTGTTTGATCATGATGAGACAATGCTCCTTAAGACGTGTTACTAAATGCGAGGGACATGGATAACGAGCACGCTCCGTACTAAAGATACCTGTTGGTTTTTTAATGTAGCGGGGCTCCAAACTCGAATAAAATACACTGAAAAACCTCAAGAATTCTGAGATTCCAACATAACAAACATCCCTCAGAAAAAAGACTACCGTAAAAGTCGGGTTACACGCCACTACTACCTTCGGTCAGTGTCCCTGTCTGCTCCCCGCTGTAGCCAGCTGGCGCTCATGCTAGTTCCCCGCTAACTTCCGCTAGCTCCCCGCTAACTTCCGCTAGCTCTCCGCTAGCTCCCCGACAACCACCGAAGGTAGAGGGATCAGCCCCGGCTCGACACCCGACTCGGGCAGAGGGGACGCAGGCAGTAGCAGCAGCAGCGGGGAGCTAGCAGCAGGAGTGGGGAGCTAGCAGCAGTGCTAGCTAGGGCTGCTCCTAGCTTGCTACAGCGGGACACTGACCGGAGGTAGGAGCAGCCTTGTAACCCGACTTTTACGGTACTTACAGTGGCTAAAAATAAACACGATATAAAGTAGGACTCATTTCATACGTTGAACGATAGTGGAATCCTGGCTACAATGCTGATTCAACCTGAAAAACATATTGCCAACAAAACCATTTACAAAAGTAAGATAAGTAGATACAATTTGCCAAACCGTCACATTTTCCTGGAGGTTTTTCCTCCATCATATCAGCAGTGGACCACATGACTGCCCCTGTATCCAATATTCAATGAAAAGGAAGTAGAAAAAAAAGCCAGTAAATATATTGGCAGCCCAACAATAGTCTAACTCAGCAGATGTTTGACTTTAGATAATGCCTCCATTGGTTGCAGCAGGTTTTGGCTGGCTCCATCTCCTTCTGCTCTGTACTCTGCGTTAACATTTTCAAATGCCTGCAATCTTCAACAGCAGCAAAGCTACCAGCCCTAACAGCAGCATGCTACTAGCACGGTCATGTTGGAAAACTGCAACCGACGGTTTGATCTGGTTCCCATGGCCCGTGTTGTTCAAACAGTTGTTAGCTTAATTACAGTAGAAGGGCGATTTGCATGCTCATTATATTTCCTTCTGACACTGTTGTATTTGCGAGGAGTGAATAGTGAGTGTGTTTCTTTCTTTTTTTGGGTGAAAAAAATTAAATAAAATGGTTCTGCCAGGCCATTACTCAGTCCTGGTATAACCGGAAACCAAAGTTGTGATAATGGACTGGCTAACTGTAATTATTATGAGCTTTATTTGAACAAAGTGCTTTTTAAGACCAAGTCGCAAAGTGCTTTACAGACACGTGTATCAAGATTGAAACACTTAAAAGACTGGAAGAGAATGCAAAACAGCCAAACAACAGGAATGACTCACAGTTACTGCAAAGAATAAAACCAATTCTAAGTACAAAAGAGGAAGAATTGCTCAAACATTAGCAGATTTCCTGGGGAAAAAAAACTATTGTCGAGGCCTGTTTGTGGTACCTGAGCGGGCACATTCTGGGGATCATGAATGCCAATGTCTAATATTTTATGAGGATTGTTGAGACCAAATGTCTGACCAAAATGGCGGAGGCCGACTGACAACACTGATGTCATTAATTTGTGACAGCATATAATGCTTTTACCGTCTGGGATCGTAACATGTCATCATCATCATCATCATCATCATCATCATCATCATCATCATCTTCTCCTGACGTGTTCCTTCCGTTGTGTAGCCACTCAAGACATCTCAAGCTGGAACAAATGCCACCCAGTGAGTTATATTCTACATGTTTTCTCTATATTCTGCCATGCATCAACGCTGCCAATAGACGGTCTGCAGATGACTTTAGATTAGAGTGCGGCATTTTCCATGCAATGCATTTAAAGTGTGTGGAAGGGGGCGGGCCGGCTTCCCTCTGCTGATTGGAGCATAATGGGAGCTCTTACTGTTATCATGTTCATCTCTCTGTGTGTCAAAGTTCAGATTTAATCACAGGGATTTAAACTGAAAGGTCATACAGAGAATAGATTTTATAAAAAATGACATTTTCAGAGCAATGGTCATATGTTGCCCGATTTGTTGCTTGGCAACCTGATACATTACTAACCTACTCGCTCAATAATCTCAGTTCACATCTCAGTTGAACTATGTGAAGGTGGCTATCTGTTACTGCGCTCTGATTTTATGCTGCATTTGGTTCATGCTCTTTGGAAGACATATCACTTGAGCTTAGCCGTGTCTTCATGAAAGCCCTCGACTTCCTCGTCACTTCCTTACCCTTTATAGCAAAACATTTCGAGAGCAGACCTGTCTCTAGTTTACTGTGCACCTTGTAAAAATACGTTTAAAAAAAAATAATTGGTAGCCCCCAAGATGTAATATTGGATGAGCAACGAAATTAATTTCAAACCGAAGTGGATAATTTACTCAATGGCTTTCAAGCGTCCTTCGTAATTAGAAATAAGTGATCTCCATAATTTGCGTGACGGCTGGAGGAGTCCTGTCGTGCTGCACGTAAACAGTGATCCTCTCATATGAGTTAATGGGGAGCTTCATTGTGTATGCCCTGAAATATGGCAATATTTACCAAAAAACTTACCCGGGGCGTTGCTGAAAACCCCTTTATAATATGTTTTGAGACACAGTGAACCTTGCTTGCTTTAATGCTCCATTTGACATGTAAAAGGTATGTGGAAATGGGAATAGCAATGAGGACAAGCAGATTTGTGTAGGAGGAAATAATTGATATAGCACATACAGAAACATATATAGCACATATAGAAAGAGGCAGAATACAGATGAATTGGGAAAAGTAAAAAGAAAAGAAAAGAGGAGCGAGGGAGGGAGGGAGGATATGCAGACAGAGGGGGAACGAGAGGACACATGAGAATACAGTCATGCGCCTACTGAGCCGTGGCGCTCATGGCTGGGCTGAGGCGCTCATTATTGATGTAGTAGAAAATTTGGGCCGACAGGAAACGAAGCTGCCAGCTGTTCCCCCCATTATGACATTATCTCAGAAGGATGGCCGACAGCGGCAGTGTATCCCATGTTTCCCATCACCCGAGTCACACTACGCCCCCCTGCTGGCATAGCCAGAGGAGAGCTCCGTCCCACAGTGGACGTGCACGCTTACACATGTGTGTACACACACACACACACACACACGCGCGCGCGTGGAGGCAACAACAAAAAATACAAAAGGGAAAATGACATCCACACACACATTCTTTCACAAACACACACAAACACACTGGCGGAGAGGCGATGCCATCCGCCAGTGTTAACGGCGTTCCCGGCACGGCCCGCGCACGTCAGCGCCAAGCGAACAATACAGTTCGAATCAGGACAAATTGCGCTGTAATGCGGGACGTGACATGGAGATGATGCCGTTATTAAAGCAGTGGGCCGGATGAAAGCAGAAGAGGACATGCGGCACACAGCAAATTTGCTACGTCTAATGTGCTTACTCCGTAATGTTCCTCCAGTGTTCAATGGATATTGACTGCGAATTCGGTGGTTGCAGCGTTGTGAAATTATATATTTTTTTAAAAGCATTAGTGAGAGAGCATAAGCCTCGGTATAGGACCCAAAATAAAGGATTGCTTCAGCCGAATGACAAAAACACATGTGGCCAAAAGTAAGTGGCCCATCTACAGCAATTCAAATGACACTTTTTCTTTGGTCATATATAGTTTTGCACAGGGGTCAACCGAGCAATGACATGTTTTTGACGGGTCAGCTCAGCTATAAAAGCACTAGTCGCATGTAAGAGCAAAAAGATAAAATGACAATAATTTGTAAGATAAGAAGTGATGACAACATAAAACATAGTACTACATCCAGCACTGCGTCAAATGCCGCAGGTTTGCCAGCGCTACTGAGCTTCAAGGTGTTGGTCGTGTCAGGGACATAGTATCTTTTCAAAATAAAAATCTTGTTTCGGCAAAATGTTTAGGCAAAAAACAACAACGTATGCTTCGGAAGAAACCTAGTGAACGGTAACGTGGGTCATGTGACTAAAAAAACTAACGACTCGCTCGACTACTGAGTGGCAAACGAGTCACGTGACTAGCCACTAACAAACCACGCAAACGACTCAAGTGACCAAAGACTTCTTCACTTCAAGTTTGGCACGGAACACGAACATCGGACTCCTGGACTAAAGTCCTTTGTTTGTTTGTCGGCATGAATTGGAACCCAGACTGCAAGGGCAACTGCCTGCACATTGTGTCCGAATTTGACGCCAGCCACCGCTTCCCACCTCCCATCTCTGAAACACAGTCAATACCAGTTTCCTCTGACCGTCACTACGATCCTAACCTTGCCGTTTTAGTTGGCTACAATTGATCAAATCAAGTCTAAACAACCTATTTTGACGTTGAAGGGAAAGCAGAACTCGACATGGAATCGGCAGCAAAATTGGCAAAGTACACCGCGTCTAATTCCTAGTTCTCGTTCGATTCCGGTCCTCTGGTGTTCAATAGGTAATGACAGTGAATTACACAGTTGCAGGAATTGTGGCAATATGAAAGAGAAAAGTGCGAGAGAACAAGCCTCGTGGTCCAGGCGCACAGAACAATCAGTATTAAGGCATCCATCAACCTCTGGCTCACTGTAAATATGCTGCCGAAAACCACCTACAACCAGTTTCACAGAGGCGGCCTCGTAGGGTGAAAGTAGGTCCACATATATTTAAATACTACACATTGAATACATCGGCGAGGGGAGGGAAAGACATGCACATAATAACACCACATCGGATGGAGGGACGGCATACCATTTTGTACATCTTGTGTTTTATGCACATACCAATGAGTTTCCCTCGTGCCGAGGCAGTGCAGGTTGATGCGCCTGTTTATGGGGCCCGGGCTCATTAAAAAACGAAAGAGAGCGGGCTTCTCTGGTAGCGCCTTGGCAGCGCACGTTAACATTCCCGTACACCTTTATAGGTAGAGCTGACATTCCTGCCGAGGAGGAGCCAGCCCCCTCCTACCCCCCACCCCCCCTCCGAAAAAAAGACAGAAATAGATCTGAACTCTGCCCGGCAACCAGCCGGCACTGCGGATCCCTGCGCCAAGTTGTGTGCCACGCTAGCGGGCAGAACCCCTCGGGGCCAGGAGGCTCCGCCGAGCGGGACAGACGGAACAGGGTGGATGCGAATCAGACCTCCTCCGCACCAGCTTTCCACTTGAACTTGGAATGTGTCACAAAGATTAATGCTTTTTGCGTTTCAGAATTATTCTTGACTTTTTTCTCTTGCGCAATAAGGCCAAGAAGACTCCCGCTCAGTTTAATTGAAATCACGAGAAAAATAAATACACTTTTTTCCACTGTTTCCTTTAAAGAAATTGAGCACAACAGCTTTTTTTTCTTCTTTTTTCTTCTTTTCATAGCTTTGACTGCCACTGAGTCATCACCTAGGGAGATGAAGAATCATGTTTTCCCATTCTAATTAACACTTCTCGCTATCTACATAGTCATGTTGTGGCTTGTCAATATCTTCGCTGCGCTGCCTGGCGAGACCCGAGTGTCAATGCTCTTAAGTGCAAAGCCTCGTCATCGCTGAACGAATGAAAGTAGTCGCTGACCTCTGCGGTGTGAAACCCTCTGGTGCCCTACAAGGCTGTCATCCTTGGCTTACACCACGGGAAACACAGCGATACACACTAAAATGCCAGCGCACACACACACACACACACACACACACACACACACACACACACACACATGGGTCTCACTCCGTGAAGAAATTTACACAAAAATGAGAAACGTTTGCAAAAGTTTGGGTCCTCTTCAAACTTTCACAAGCCTCCGTTTCATCTTCCTGCCAGAGCGTCTCCAAAGCTCATCTTTTGTTCATGTTTCATTTCTATTGATGGAACTTGGCATTGAATACTGCTTACGTTCATTAATTTAACCGACTGCCTCAGTTAATATCTGTCCGGGGTTCTTTAACTCTGCGAACAAACATTCCCAACTAGTCAAATTATAGACTCCTTGTGACGTCCCTCGGCGTGCGATATCGACAAAACAAAGCAGTCTCTAGCGTCCGTATGATCTTACAAGTAACTACAATGTAAATGCATTTGCATCATTATTAGAGGCTCGGGAAAAAAATACTCGGGGAGTGGAATGACATGTGGTGGAAAGGAGGGGAGGCGGATGGGTCTTTGTTTACGTACATGTTAAAGCTCAACCGCATTTGTTGCCGAGTACGTTTTTTGTTTGAATTCACACAGTGTTGTGTTGTTATGTGTATTTATTTTCCGTCTGTGTGCTGGGACTTTTACACAGACTTACATGCTCCTCACAGGGTGAAGTCTCATTAGTTTTCCCTTTTTGACTTTTCCTTTTAACTCATTTGTGGTTTTGACTCAAATGTTTTGACAACCACCGCATGACATTTGGTACAAGACATCCAGGTCCGTTTCAGGATGAATTGCAACTACAAATTAATTTTGAGGAAACAAATCCCTCAACAATTGTATTTAGCTCCATCATTAGGAGAGAGAGAAACTATCGGCACTCCCTTCAACCTCTGCTGTGCTTAGGGTTAAGAGATAATTAGCTAAAGTTAGCATGCTGACATGCTACTAGCATGCGAGACCCTTCTGGTCTGGCTCCAATGTATTTCGCCGTAGAAGAGTAGCTGTGGGTGTTCTCTACTGCATGGCATTTCCGACTGTTACGTGAATCCACATTACATTTCTGCAACACGTTCCTCCGGTCTGCTATCCTGTAAATTGCAGGATTCTTGGTTTTCCCCTCACTTCTTTTCAAGCTTATTAACTGCTTTGTTTGGCATGAAATGATACATCAGTGTGTCGCACGTGCGCTGAATCCCAAGAACGTTTCCCCTCGCGCTACCCTGTGCTTTCAGAGTGCAGACATATTTCAAAGGGAGTTACTGTATTGACACACGGGAACCAAATATGTGTTTTATTTTAACCGCCAAACCAATTGGCTTCATGTTGAAATTTTTTTCAGGATCACAAAGAGCAACACAAAGAGACTATTACAGCTAATTGGGTGGGCTTCCGTTTGCCATTGGATGTTCTTGTTCTTGTTACTCTGCTTTGAAGTAAATGCCACATAATATGTACAGCAGAAGCTTGTAAAGGGAAAAGAAAGAAAGACGTACAGGGGGTCATGAGTTTGAACGGCAAAAGGATGCAATGAGTATTTACAGCTTGGCTATAATGGAATCTTATCTCCAAAAGACAGTAGATCGGCAGGCTTTCGAGCTCTCTTGGAAAAAAAGAAACATTTCTCACTTTTTCTTTACCATTCTGCTGTCTGGGGAGTTTCACATGGACTGGTTTTGACTCTCTTTCACCCCCACGTTGCACAAGAGTGCATTCGGGAGGTCCAATGAATAAAAATGCCATGTCAACGAGGAAAGAAGAAGGAAAATCTCCACTCAGAGCTGTCAGTGATTTTCCCTTCTCGCCTTTACCATGGAAAGCAAGACTAAAAAAAACTTCACCTTCCTCACATAAATTGGCTGGGAGATTTATTTCTCCCCTGACATTCTCTCTGGAGATGCCACTGGGAAACCTGGGCATCTGCTCTTTGGAGGGCGATGACAGGGCTATTGTTAGGGACGGCGGCGGTGGAAAGCTATTCTCTCGCCCTCCGTCCCTTTTCTATTTCTCTCTCGCTCTCGTCCCGCTTTCCTCATGAAGCCCCTCGGAGGCCGACGACTGTCAGCCACTTAAAAGGCAAAGGCCAAGGCTCGCGTCCGTCTTTCCCCTTATTAATTTCAATATATTTCCACTTCATCTTATGCAAAATCCCAGAGAGACCATCCGGCCGAATCATCGGTGTCAGGTGAGAATATGCATCTCGACAGATGGCGAGTCTGACGCTCCCGTGGGTTTAAAAATACTCTGAGTAGCAATTATCTCACTTTGTCACCGCCAACCTTTCTGATCTCAAAGAATATATATATATAGATTAAATATGAAGAGGGAAATGCAACTATAGTGTAGGAATGCAGAGAGATAAGTGCCAGGCGTCCGTTGACTATGAACCGCTCATGCAAGGCACTTCTATTCAGGAATCGGGCCGACTGGGTCAAATTGCTCCTCCAGGGCAGCCGAGGCCTCTGGGAAGGCGTCGTGGGTGTCAAGGCAACCGGGACTCGCCGCGAAGACGTCAACGCGGTGGGAGGGAGGGGGGGCAAGATTAGAGGAGTATGACAGGGCAGACCCCTAATCCATCATCTGGGAGATTACAGGAACATGACACACAGCGCACCACCAAATCCCCTTTAATCATCCAAATGTTCCGTTCTCAGCCAATGGCGCTGGAGGAAGAACAATAAGGGCTCGGGGGAGAGAAGGGAGCTGTCGCAGAATATTTTCTCCCCTCACCCTCCCGGGCCTTTGCTGGCTTGCTTCATGACACTCACAAGGAGCTTAGGTTTCAGTAATATGGAAGAGCTACTCCGGATGGGGAGTCAATTAAGGCAGACCACTGTTTTTTTATAAGAAGGAATGTTAAAGAGACGCGGGGATATAGGGATGAGCAGACGGATGCTTGTCTTTGATGTCCCGCGGGTTCCTCCGTGGCATAGTTGCAAGAAAGGGCAATTAGCGGTGATGAAGCAAGTTTGTCATCTGTGCCAATCTTGTTACACTGAGAAAACACTGTCTCAATCACTTTCTTTCAACAAAAAAAAGAAGAAGAAAAAAGAAAGACAAGGTTTGTGAGTCATTTCAAAGTAAGGGGAACGTGTTCCACACGATGTAAGGGAAACAAGGCACAGAGTGAGGTTTTCAAATGTAAGATGATAAAACGCTGTCGGTAGTTTGTCTTCCAAAGCCACTGGATGACTCATAAAGGGGTTTGTGATCTGCAGCCTCTATTAGTTAAGAAGAGTTTGGGAAACTAAAACTTTCAAATCAAGTTTAAAACAAACTAATATTGACTGTTGATATGAGACAAAAACCCTAAAAACTGTGCTCCCCTGTGTTGAAGCAACACTCGTACCGTGCAGTGTGATCGTCATATCGTCACAAGACTAAAATGCCAGCGTTGGCTTTGGAGTGCGACTTCACGGAAGTGTAAAAAGAGACAACAAATTGAGAAATAGTGCCCTTTGGATCCAAGGACATATCAAGAGAATAAAAAAAGGAAGGAAGGTTAACCCAAAAATACCACAACCCATTGCTTAAACAAACTGAAACAGATGTTCTTCGCAACTACACATTCAAACACACTGCCGTGTTCAGGTTGTGTAAAAAGCTCACAGACAAACCTGCCAGGCAATTGCATCACGGCGGCGCTGAATAATTCACACATGTGCAGTCAAGCAAGGAGGAGTGCGTATAGTTTGGTCAATACTAGCAAGGCACCAATGTCCGAAATGATGAAGAAAGACAATTTTAAGTATTGCGAGAAGCAATTATGTATTTCCCAAATACAGCAATTGCTGTTTGGATTACATAAACGTTTTCTCAACAGCAAAGAGTCTGATGGGAGGCGGACAGGGTCATAGACGCCCAAGTTCGGGAGAGATTTGGGTTTTGAATGAATTGTTCATTATTTTCAGAATATTGATTATATTTCTTTCCCGACCTTAAAGGCCTTCACACACCTTGCATTCACACACCGTGCATTTCTTTTCAATCGATGGATGTTATCCTCTGTACATTTTTGAAACTGTTGTTTTGTCATGAATACTTTCGTGCCAGAAAAAGTGAATATGCAGCTGTGACGAAGCGGAGTGATTTGTTTTCTGGAACAAGGTCGATTTTTCGGATATTTAGCGCTGCGAAAGAAAAGGCATCCACCGATCAAGTCGTGTGAGACGGCTTGAGTTGTGCCTATGTTTATATATCAACATATTTAACATCTCGGTGGCTCCGCATTCCGAGCAAAGATGGCAAACTTAATCACCCCCTTCAACCTTGACAAAGGCAGCGCATACCGATGCAGACTTCTTTTCTTATCTTTCAAAATAAAAGCCCTAGGTGTGTCATCTTCACAGGCGAGTATTTTACATTTTTGCGTTGTATATTTGTTTACGCCCCTGTTTCTAAAGGTCTTAACAATTACTGAGCGCCTATACAATAACCAGACATACAGAATTATCCAACACGTTCTCTTTTCTAACTCGTCATATACGGACTCTTGGCTTTAGGACCCTTTGTGTCACTTTCTAACGCACTGGGTAGCACAGCTATGACGCTCCACCCTTAACTGGGTCCCAGTACCGATGGCAATACACCCACTGGCATTACCCATACATCCAAACCTTTCTGGGAGGATGTTTAACTGCAAAGGTGTCGTGACTTGAATTCAATGTTCTTCCTGCAGTATTTTCAGCAATTGTCATGTGAAAAGTGATCTTTGTGGCTGCAAGCTAAACAGCGATCACGAAACGGTGGCCCAAGAGAACCCCTCCAACATTTTTCATCAACACCAACCACTCGCAACGGAAAGGGCGACTCGTACCCTCCAGCTACGTTGAGAAAATGGTAATACATACGGAATGAAATGCGATCCTAAGAACTTTCACGGAAACGCTACAGACTGTACACTCATCATTATTTCATTTCCATTTTACACAGTGTTTTATTCATGCGTCAGTACTATGGACTCTTTAATAGTTAACGTGCCGAGCTTCTTGAGAAATAAACCAAACCTGTATGTGTAAATACAATCAGCCTGCCCTAGATATCCCGTTTGTTCTCTGTTTGTTAACGTTCTAATATTAGCAACCAACATCTGTACAGCACCCTCTTTTTCTGAGCTCCTCCGAGGATTAGACGGATGTTACTTCCCGATGATCGTGGTCACTGTGTACTGGCATGACTCCACACGCATCGCACATGTGCTCTTTCATGTTTCACATGTATGGATTACATACCTCTGGGACACATAATTCCATAACAGCTGCTTCATTGGAAATGCAGGATTTTTCAGTTTACTTCCAGTGGATGGAGTTATCAAAGTCCCTCCTTCACTTTCGAACGTTTTTTTTTTCTTCCAAACTTATCAAAGAGTGGCCGGGTTTTATTGATCTTCCAGCACTATTTCTGAATGCGTGACTTGCCAAATAATGAACTCCGTGCACAGCCTTTCATATTTCAAGCTCATCTCAAATTCGACACCCACAAGCCACTCAGCTTCGTTATGTTATGAATCATGCATTTGTGAAGCTGTGAGGTACAGCACATGTCAAAAGGTTAGCCAAATTAACAGCCCATGTTTGAATATCACTGCTTGTGCGGCTGTGGTGAGAGGAATCCGGCCTCTTTTCAATCAGGTTGTTAACAGCCTGAACAGAGCTAATATTTCAAACATTTTATTAAAACCGGTATAAAATATATATATATATAAAACACTAATGATTGCAGATACATGACCTGACACGAGGCATTGCGAAGGAGATTGGAATTCCAATAGTGATGAACCAAATGCATCAAAACACCAGACTTCAGTACATGTTGTGACATGTCTTTGGAGACTGCGTCTAGTTTATTCTCAGTGAGAAACCTATTTTTGCAAATGACATGAGAATTAGCAGGTTGTTGATGTTTTCAGGTTAAGTTTAAGCTTGAACTCATAGTCAGCTGCAAGTGTTCACTCATACGAGTTTGGATCAGTTCAAAGAGCAGCCCTGTTCCTGAACGCCCCGACACTTCTTTGAAGCTAGGTAGCGGGGGAATAGCACGCCGACCTGAACTTGACCTCCCGGTGATGGAAGAACTGCATGGGAGTGAATGCTTGATGCAAAAACGTCGGTATTGGGGAGATAAACGCACACTACGACTGTGGCTCAGTGGTGTGCAGGGCTCCGCTAGCCCATGTCGATGTGTCCTTGGGCAAGACACTTGCTCCTGTAGATGTGCCTACGGTGTATGAATGTAAGTTACTCCTGATGGGTAGGTGGAACCTTAGCCCCTCCCATCAGTGTATGAATGATGACAAGTGGTATGAAAGCACTTTGAGTGGTCGGAAGACCTAAAGACCTGAAGCACTGTACAAGTACTTTACCATTTACACTATCGCAGTGAAGACTGGTTTGTATCGCATGTCGTGAGAATTCATTTTCAGTTCAAACGGGGCCCGTGACATTAGCAGTTTAGCGCTCTGGAGCACAATCACGACTCTCACGTACGTCCTTTTGTTTTTTTGAGACCGTCCCACGATTCTCAAGCTTTTCTGTAATCAACCTACCACAATCTAACTTAAAATCCAGCATCGCAGTATTCTTTTGAGTTGCTTGTCATGAAGTGCTTTGTGCTGGGAGACGCACCAACACAGTGAAGTTGTGTGTTCTTAAGGTGGCTCTGATTGGTCAAACAACTCTGAAGGATGCGGGGGCGGAAAAGAAATGCTAAAAAATAAAAAGCTGTTCCCAAAACTTTAATAACAACAACAGGTTTGAGAGTTGCCGTGTAGACGGTATTGAAACAGCATGAGGTCGTATTTTTCTTCTTCTTTTTTTTTTTATGTGCGACAATTTCAGACGGAAAATATGTACTTTGGAGGCATTAAACCAGTGGGTGGTAATTTTACCCCATGATAAATGTTGATATACATTACTCATCCACTGACTATGTGCATTATTATTTAATAATTTGTATTCGTTATCTTTCATTGGTCTGAACAGGTCTTGTCTGACATCGCAGTAACCATTCATAACAGTTGCCAGAGGTAATTTGGTCTCCGCTGGTTGCAAATCATGTTTCTCTTCTGGCTCTTTGTCATTTGTTACACAAACTCATCAACCTTGAAATAAACGTTTCTCAGATATGTACGTCTACCGCTTTGAACCCATCCGACTGCTTGGAACGCAGCTCCCGCCTGTTAGGGGCTACATTTGCTGCTAAGAAAAAAATCATCTTGACAGGGCGAATTAATTCCCCATGAATTTTTAAACAAGATGTCAAAAGGGAATCAAAGACAGAAATTAAGCATTCATGTTCCTGGAAAATATGCGTGGCAGCTTGACCTTGCGCTCGATGGCGGTGTCACGCAGACATCTGGAACGTTCGCTCTGCGTTACCTTTCATTCCATATTTTATTGTTGTGAGATACAATGAACACCATCATGTTTTCCTCTCTTCTCAGACACTATCGCTTAGAATCTACTCATACAACACATGATGAGTACCCAGACAGAAAACCGTGTGAAGTCATCTTCCACTGGTTTTCCAGGTCTTTTCGGTCTTCTCATCCCGCTCTCGCTCATCCACAGAAAGACAGTTTTTTTCAGCTGTGAAGCCACAAGGACGCTGTAAGAGTCGGTTTCTTTCCTTTTTCTTTTTTTTTTGCTCTTTTCAAACGCAGCAAATGTTTCGGTGTCCAGCAGCGAGTCAAACTGCCTTGATGTGTTTTCTTTCGAACTGTGAGCTGAGACCAACGTGCTGCAGCTGCTTCCAGGAGACATGCAATGAAATCCCTCCGCATGCATTTAAATTCCCAACGGGAGGACGCTCTCAGCGGTAGTGCTATACCCAAGTGAAACATCCATCTTATGATGTTTGTTTATTTGTAATTTTCAGCGCAATTGGCTAATACCTTTTGGCAGCTATAGTCAGATCTCGCACGCAAATATGCTCTGAAGATTATCGCACAAAAGAGTCTGCCTCTTCCCTTTGACTTCACGTCTCTCACCTGCAGTGTGCCACAGCTGTGTCAAATAAAGCGCGTTAAAGGATATTCTAGTTTATAATTATTAATTTTTTAAAGCGAGGCTTATTATAATGGATTGGGCTGTCTGTTTGTACCGGGTCATGATAACACTGCACTCACCAAAGTAACTGCTGAGATCTGTAAACATGTCCATCGTGACCAGAACTACTAAACCGGGACCCGAGTTGTCATTTTTAAATCGTCCTTTTCAAGCCCTAATGAAATACATTGTGCTTGTGTTTCTATCCTTGATATACAATGCTGTGATCCTGCCTCTATTTTGAGCTGGCTGCAGACATGTAGCAACATTTTGTCGGCAAAAAAAAAAGAAAAAAAAAAAGGCTGCTGCACTTAGAGGGGAGAGCGGAGAGCGGCGGCAGCAGAGCCGACCTGACCTGTTAACAGGGCCGTGCACGCTCTGTTCTGATGGCAGCTGGGTCCGTTCTGCCTTTGTTTGGTGTAATCCGGGGTGGCTTCGGATGAGATTTGAGCTGAAACGCATCCCCATCACTAGTCATCACCATTCCCCTCTCTTCTCACCTCACCTCACCTCTTTCTCCCTGCTGCGTTTTTGTGCAAGACAATGTAGACGTATTGGCACATTGGTGTGTGTGTGTGTGAGTGTGAGAGAGAATATATATATATATATATATATATATATATATATATATATATATATATATATACATATACATATGTACATTAATGGCCCAACGGTGGTGATAAGTAATGGAGACTGGCGTGTGTGGGCCCCTGCAGTGCCATGTGACAGGGGGACAATCTGCACACCTGTGCTCTCATCTGCTACGCCGTGGGAGGACTGATATTAAGTCATTACTGCGGGCGCTGCCAGCACACTCCCATTACCCACACCGGGCCAGTGTGCTGCCTTTTGGATCATGCGGGCCTTCTTCTTTTTTTTTTTTATGTCATCAGCCCCTGGACTCCTGAGCGGACAATAAAGAAAACAAAACTGCTGGCGCAGGGCACTTAGGAAATACCCCCCCACCCTCCCCTTTAGGTGGTTGAGCGGTCGAAGAAAGAATTGTAGGATGTCACATTCTGTTTTCCCTTTTTATGTCTGGCATGAATGGGGCCGCCGTAGGGATCCAGGAAGCGGGGTGGAAGAAGAAGGAAGAACAAAATAATGTCGGAGAGCGAGACAGATAAACACATCCGAGCGGCGTTTCCTGAACACAACAGCTCATTACAATTACTTGACTCAGACCGACTGGCGAACCTTTCCGATTGGACGCCATCAGGATCCGACCGGATTTTCCTTCAAAGTCATTAATTCCGTGAGCTATACGAGAGCAGCACGACATCCGACATTGCAGCGAATGCCACCCACACGGTGGCAGGAAAAGAGCAACACACAAGCAACTCCTATGTTATCCGAACAAAAACAGGCACTGGAAGGCACACGCCCCCTCTGCAGGAACACTGCAACACAGCGGGCTGGCGCTGCTGCACCCCGGGGCGAAGGATTTCAAGGACCATGATGACACCGTGATGTCATACCTGTACTCTCGCAGATTAAACATTCCGCCATGAGCCATGGAGAAAGCAAAGATGTTCCACTAAAGGCAGAATAGAAAGCACTTTGGGTTTGTTAAAAAAGGCTCACGTTTTGTGCGCAATGTCGGACAAATACATTTTTATAACCGGTGGGGGGGGGTTAAAAGCAAGCACACACACACACACACACACACACACACACACACACACACACACACACACACCCATGGTGATGAAATTAATCTGCCCTCTCACCCCTCATCCTCCCTTTAGAGAGGTGTACCTGGAGTTTACAATAATTGTGTTTCCTGTTTCCAAGAATAAACCTCGGGCCATTTCTGTTGGTTTATTCATGAGACGGATCGTGTGTGTGTGTGTGTGTGGGGGGGGGGGGGGGAATGAAAGACAGAACATGAGACATGCGACGGAGGGAGAATTCCTAACTAGATGGGATGAAAAAGTAAACACAATCTCCTGCAATTTGCCTATCAATCAGGCCAGCATGTCTCTGGGAGAAGGGGCCTAATTACAGCCCAAATTAACATTGACTGCTTTCTAATGGAATTATTCAGGCGGCCTGTGTTTGTATATGCCAGTTCCTCATTTGCTATTCCCATTCATTAGGGCTGCACATTACACTTTGGTGGTCTTTGGCAAATTAATATCATTTTAAATTTTTCTTTGCTTCGCCTTCAGAAGCCAGATCATCCTTCGGGGGAGGAATTCGCCACCCCCTCTGGGTGGCTTCGGCATGCAGCCCCGACGAGTTGGGCAGAGGGTTTTGTGGCTGTGGCCGGCCGGTAACGCATAAAGTAAAAGGGAAACCTTTTGTAGATGAGTAGGGGACGGGGCATCAGAGGGTAATTAGAGACAGCGGGACAGGCCCGGGCCTACGAAGCAGGATTCCGGTGTGAGGTCTCAGGGCCGCGTCGGAAACAAGAGCTACGCGTCTGAGCATCAGGGAGCTTAAGAATCGGAGGACTTCTGCCGCCATCGCAGAGATCCAAACTTGGGGGGGGGGGGGGGGCATGTTGTGCACGAATGACAAAGAGAGGAGAAAAGGGGGAGGGATTGAATCCTTATTGCCCCAGGGCTCATTTGTGTGTTCACAGCCTCCTTCGGGTGCCATCGCCGCGGACTGAGAGCACATCCGTTCGCGCTCACAGCAACGTCTTTACACTCTTTACAAATGACCTCCATCGGAGTTATCTGAGGAGCACCGGCACAGCTCAAGGTGGCCGGGGGCCTCTTCTAGTAACAGGCTGACGGCTCTTTGAGTGGCAAATTCTGGGGCGCCGGAGAGACATCGCGCATCGACACGCAGCATCCGCGCTCGGAGTCGGCAGTGGAGGGGCGGCGGTGGGGGGGGGGGAGCTGTGTGAAGCTCGACCAAAGTCATCATTAAAGTTGCATGACGCTTCTCGACTGCCAACGACAATAACTTATGACATCTGTCCCGGCGCGTCGTGTTGGCTGTCACAAGCAGTTACGAGCCAGTCCGCTTTGCGGTAATCGCCGGGAAAAAGATGGATTACCGGGGATTTTGGAAGCCACTCCTCCATTGTTTGCCGCCGTGTGGCAGGCAGATTTAAATGTTCCGAATAGAGAGGTAACACTGTCAGCTTAGCGAGGCTCTGATAATGGCGGCTTGTGCAAATGCATCTTTAAACAGGCCATTTTCATCTCGCGAAGAAGCACATTCCGGGTTTGTTTCTGCTGCTTTCTAATGAAGTGGCGGGACGTACACACTTGATTGGACGCAGATAAAACAACAAGGTAGGCCCGAGCGCTTTAATGGTGTGGGAATACAAATGGAACCAAAACGTAACGGCGCAGTTGAGACGCGAGATGGGAGGGGGCAGTGGGGGTTGTTACTAATGCGACACCTTGAATCAATATGTCCCCTCAGTTTAGTCCCAAAGTGGGAAGATGGAGTCAGATTGTCGAGGATGAAAGGCAAAACATATGCAGAAAAGGACTTTGCTATGGGGAAAGGTAAATCTATTTACAGAGGCGATGTCTTGGGAAATAGGAAAGGGAAGAGAACCGGGAGGAAAAACAGAAGAAAAGGGGTGTGTGTGTGTGTGTGTGTGTGTGTGTGTGTGTTAGGAAAGATTTCACCAATGTACAAGGTAAACAAACGGAAACAAAGAAACGGAGAGGCAGAGCTTCAAAGCTCGCAGGTTGATTCTCAGAAAGAACTTGTCGACCGAAGGACATCTCTTTGAAAAAAACAAAACACACACACACACACACACACACACACACACACACACACACACACACACACACACACACACACACACACACACACAATGAAGCCAATTATAGCAGTAGCTGTATGATACAATTACCTTATACTCCAATGATAATGATAATTAAACAGGAGCCGGAGAATCATACAGCTCTCCGTGGGAATATGCTGGGCTTAAAAAAAAAATGAAGAAGAAAAATTAATTCATATTCAGATAAAGCACATGAGAGGCACTTAGTTAAATCATTAACTCAAGATGAAGAAAAGAGGCCCGTAGCTCATCGACGGAAATACAAATCATTCCGCCTCCCCTGGAAATAATTAAAGAGTGTCGCATCCGCGAAGACGAATAGTACGTGGTGATGCTTTCGGGGGGTGAGGAGGGTTGTGGCGTCGCCGCGTCTCCTCTCCGAATGTGCGGCTCCTCGGCTCCTCCTGCGTGTTTTACAGGCCCTTGTGTCTCATTTTAGCACCTGTCTCGATGTGTCCGCGCGGGGTGTTGCGGATACGGCGGAGCCGTCCTCTCGTGTCGGTTACACATCCTCTTAACCCACACGGCTCGGCAAATTAGGGAGTAAGGGTAAGGCGGAGCGGCTCTGTGCAATTTCACTACTCTGCACCGATAAGAACCGGAAACAATTGCAACTTCCTCGGGTCTCACAATCTCGGAATCAAATAGCGGCCGCTCTCCTGTGAAGGGGCACCTACGCGAGGAGTGGCTCTCTAAGCATCCCGGCAGATGTCTTATTCAGAAAACTATCAGCGAGTAATATCCCAGAGCAACTACTGTATATCTGATAACTGACGGTGCACAACCCCTCACTTCCTCCTCCATTTCCTGAGAGGAAGTCTTCAGAGGGAGCGTAGCGCTGCCGATAAAGCTCACACAAGCTCCCTTTTATTTGCCGGGTAAAAAAAAAAAAAAAGATTGCCAGAGTAGAATTTTTTGGTGTTTTTTTTTTACAAGCCAGGAGTGGAAATAACTGGTTGAGATTCATCCCACTGCCAGCCGAGAGTCAAATGCACGCCCGCAAAAAAGGACAGTCGACGCGAGGCGCCTTTTGTACGCCGCGCTTTTAAGTTCACAAGGCGGTGTGAGCGTTAAGAGAATTTAATATGCATCCACTTGAATTGCCACGGCTGCCTGCTGCTGTTAACCATTCTTTGAGAGAGAGAGAGAGAGAGAGAGAGAGAGAGAGAGAGAGAGAGAGAGAGAGAGAGCGAGGGGAAGAGAGGTTTCTCGCAGAATGGATGGCAGTCGTCCGAGTGCACAGTGCACAGGAACCAATTTTAGATGAAAACCCCACACAGGGCAAGGGAGTTTTCTTTTTCTGTGCGCTACATTTCCCTTTTGACATCTTAAAAGCCATTAGTTCAGCAATGCACACCAATGCTTTACACAATAGGACCTGGAATGCTGCCTTTTAGACATTATATGGGCACAAGCGACACACATCGAGGGGATGCACAGAGAAGACCCAGAGGAGAGGAATACAGTATTTCAGAAAGCAACGATTCGGGTGAGACGGCGGGAGAGAGCAAAGAGCAAAAGGGGGGAGGAGAGGCGAGTTAAAAAAAAGAGCATCTTTGGAAACACAAGAGCCTTGGAGAGTTGCGCTCGCCGGCCAAATCCATTAAGTCTTAATAAAAAAAAGACCATCGCAAGGGCAATAAACTTGATGCAGTCTGTAAACCTTGACACGACTCATTTTGTTGTTGTTTTTATGGCTGAACAAAGTGCGTTCGGCTGCCCTCTAGATAATCTTCAGACTCAAACTTTTAAATAAAAGAGAATGATGGATGTATAGAAAATGTGGACACAAGCTCCCCCTCCTGCTGAATCTATAACCATAACTGATAACAGGTCCTTGCTTCTTCTTTGTGTCCCACTGTGTGAAGGGCAGAAGGGCTGATATTGATCACCTTGTAGGGATCGGGGGTGTGAACCAAATTGCTAAACATGTATTTAAAATCAAGGGAGAGCAGTCTCGTCACCTTAAAATGACCTCCCCTACAACAACACTGAACCTCTATTGTGGTTTATGTTTTTTTCAAGGGAAACATGTTGGATTGTGTTTGTTTTTGACGTATCACAAATACCATTTCTAATGAAGAAAGGCACCCAGGCACCCAGTTCGTGTGATGGCTTACGTAAAAAGTTACTCCTCATTTTTCCTACCAAAGCCAGCAACACGTGTACAATATCGCTACTGTTACGTGAAGACCGTCTTTTCAAAATAAACTTCCGTCTTCACAGGAAACGACTCGATTTGGTTTTCGGCAACAAAACCACTTGGCTAGGTTCAGCAACGGATCGTGAAATACTTAGTTGGGTTTAGGAAATAAAACTCCATAGATACGTTGAGGAAAAGAGCAGCATTTGATTTGAATAACCACGTCAGTTTCACATGGGGAACGCGCAATGGCCTCCTGGCGGAAAGACCCATGGTTGTTGGGTTGGTTTCGATATACAACGTTAACCACGTGTTTAAGACTGTGACCTCTTAATCAGGGAGAAAGTACAGTACAGAAACTCAATTGAGAGTATAGTTCAGTTGTATGTGAAGGTAATTCTGTCAGAGACATGGTTGGCCTGAGAGGTCAGACCATGGGCTACATTGTCTCCCCATATCATTAAAGTCAGTCAGATGTCCCGGGCTCCTTTGTCTGACCTAGATAGGAAACACACCATCAGTCTCTCTGAAGTATCCCGCACCTCTATTTTAATTCACTCCCCTTTTGATGCTTCTTCTCCGGCTGCTCTTCGATGAATAATATTGGGGGTATCTTTCCCTCTTCTCCAGTCTCTCTCATTCTCCCCGTCTGGTTTTTGTTCTGTATGTAAATGGCTGCCCCAGATACACCCCGGTGTAGCGTTGGTTGATCGGGTAAAGTCGACACAGCGCAGTGGAAACAGCTTCATTTTGGTAACGTCATTTGTTGACGTCAAAACACGAACAATCAGAGATCGTTTAACCCTACCGTTGTCTTGGGGTCAAAATGACCCGTGTACGAGTGTGTGTTGTTATGTATGTGTGTTGATGGGGTCATTTTGACCCCAAGACAACGGGAGGGTTAAACTTTTAAGTAAGTTGGTATTTGTTAGGCCATATGCAAATTAATAAGGGTTGCAGAACAAAAATAACACAAGAACAAAGATTGTGGATCATACTGAATATTTCAAAATGAACTTTTTCTTTTTTTTCTTTCTTTCGTTCTCTTCATTTACAGGAAATGCAAAAGACAAACATTATTGGGTATTGAATTCAGGGGATGCGCGCCGAAGTCAGCGTTCACCAGCGCTGACCGGGCAGCACCGTTTGATCAGCACTTAACGACACTTAACGCGATCGCTTGGAGACAGCCCCCGCTCATTGAGAAAAGGGAACAGATGTTAAACCAAAGCGATGCTGCCGTTTTAATTAGCCATTGATAGTAAACGCATTAGCGCCGGCGAGCAGCGCGGCATGCCACAGGAGCTGAACCCCGGCCATGGAATCCAAAGGGGGTGGGGACCAGTCGAAAGGGAAACCGTCACCGGCGTTTTGTCGGGAGAACGGAAATTGTAGAGGTGCTGTCACAAGCAGTGATTTGACCATTACTTGCGCTGTCATTTTGAAGCAGATGGGGGCGGGGTTGAGCCGCAGTTAAGAAGATTCATAGCCAGAATCTAAGGAGGCGAAACATCTGCTGGTTTATCTATGGAGTGGGCTCCATGCTGTGGCTCTGGGAAGGAGACAATCATCATTTCTTCCTCCCCTCCCTGATATGACGCTCCCTAACAGCATGATATTGCACCGGCCATCACTCATTCAAACAGGTGCGGCCCGGTTCGAAACCTCAAAGTACGGGTGGCTGCGGTTCGGGAGAATAAAACACAAGTTTCATTAACTGCAGGATGCGAAACCCTATCGCTCAAAGAAGCAGGAAGAAAACAATTTGAGAAGCCCATGACACCGTGAGGCACTCAAAACTATCAATTGGGAGCGGAGAATTATTGACGCTCTTATGCTTGACACCGGGACTTTATTCTTACCACGGCGAATCCTAAGGGGGATTTCCCAATGGATGTCTGGCTGAGGCTATAAAACCGGTCACTCTGTCTCGACGCACGTACACAATTCAATTCTCAGACTGATCCCTTCTCTTGTACAGGAACGCTTGCATCATACATACACACACAAACACACCCGATAGAGGGGAGGGGGCTGATTGCCTTTTGTCCGACTCTGAAAGGGCCGGCCACCTGGCTCCTGCTCACCTTCAATAGAGTTCATTATGGCGGCTGTGCGCCCGTCCAGCTGCTGCTTTACACTAAAGACACAGATCTGTCTGTCTGCCTCAGGCCGGACCCTCCCAACCCTCCTTACACTGTGCACTTACGGCCACCGAATCACCCATCACCTCTTGTTGTCCTGTCACGCCATGGAAAAAGTCCCTGACGTCGTTTGCGAGCGCTAACCAACCTGCCTCTTGTCTCTCGATGCCTCCCCTCCTCCCACCTCCACCATAACCCTCCCCCGAGGCCACGTCTTCAAGCAACATGAGTACAGCGGCCATAACCTCCTCCACTACAGATCTTGGTGTCTGTGAGTTATGTGCGGCTGGCGTGAATAGTCTCGCTCCTTTTTTAATGGTGGCGGAAATGAATCCCCTGCCAGAGATTGCGGCGGCATATAACAACCCCGGAGCGGTCCAGTTTAGAGGGTTTAACAAGAAATGTGTGGGGGGGATGTCTGTACTTGTAAAATGCATGATGATGGGTCATGAGCCCTTTATGAACTCATACCCCTCACCGCGACAGGGTAAACAACAGTAAATGCAGCGTTCTCACTTTGACTTTATTCTACCCCGAGCATCGTATTAGAACATTTGCAGCACGGACTGACCAAGAAGGCCGCAAAGCTACTCCCGTGCGGTTCACTCAGCGGTCGACGCTTCGATCAACACCGGTATCCCCCTACATGCTTACGAGGATTAGATTACTTAGACTTGACTGACAGATGGGAAATCTGCCGATTTTGAATTTGCATTTTCTTTACGTGACGTAAATAGATACCTCGGAATTCCTGCAGGCTCCTTTCTTTTTCTTTTTCTTTGTCTCTTCAGTTTTTATGCAAGAGTAGAAACACAGAGAGAAATACTTTTTTGGGGGGCCTTTTTTTTTGCAGTTTCTTTCAACAAATCCCTGGGACACCCTAAAATATGAAGGGTGTTTTCACAGTGCTTTCTGAGAAAACCACACTTATTCACACACTTACGCAAACATCCCCGCAGTAGGTTGAAATGGATTGCCCTCCTCTTGTATTCACTTCCTCTAAAGCCCAAATGTTTTCAAGCAGGGGAAGAAGAAAAAAAAACTAAATTAATAAAACATAACGGACTGAATTTGATCAAGTGTGTTTGATTTTTACACGGTTTTCTCTCTAAAGAATACAAACACCACTATCCAAAGACGACATGTCCACAGAGATTCAGCCTTTCACTCATTTCAATTCTCAAAGCTTGAAACGCAATCCAGGCCAGCTGTTAAAAGGTTCAATTCGCCACCTTTTTACATGGATGTCCTTTCAGTGTTGATGTGTTCCATCGAGACGATAAAATTCCTTTTTTACATTTCACGAAACAGTGATGTAGTTGGATGGATGAAGAAGTAAGGTGAGTTCATTTTGGGATTCTAGTCTCCACCTGGAACCGAACTTTCTTGTCCCCTTCGCTTGGATTGTAAAGCTATGTATGTTACGGGTAACGATACATCTTTACCGGGGTTTTGGCTGAATATTATTTACTGGAGAAATGCATCCGAAAGCGGCCGCATAAAAACATGCCAGGGACCATGGCCGGCGGGGGACGCTCGCTCGCTCGCGCACGCAATGCATCCTGGTACACGTAGGCGCTGCCAGCGCGGTTAATATAAGATTGTATTGCTTCAATTCACTCAATTTACCGCCAACACTGATTAGACACCCACATAAAAGGGGGCCGGAATTTTCCCTATAAGTTCCAACCAGTATAACAGCAGGTAAAGACATCGCTGGAGTCCAGGTGTGTGTGTGTAATGTGTGTGTGTGTGTTTTTCCCCACCAGAGTTCAGCTAAATGGAAACTGCGACTGTGTGTGTGTGTGTGTGTGTGTGTGTGTGTGTGTGTGTGTGTGTGTGTGTGTGTGTGTGTGTTTGATGGAGACTGTGATTGTTTTTTCCTTTCTCCTGTCCCCTGAGGAGGTGACATGGTTGGTATTGTAATTCCACTCTCATTTCCTACGATGCAGCGGTGACTGCAGACTTGTCACTCAGGAGAAGCAGAGAATAGGCCTGTCAATCAGTCAAGGGCCCATTACCGGGGCAACGGCGAAGAAGAGGCTGCAGTTTGCCCTGCTCCTTGTTAGCGTGACTAAATTTCAATACTTTTTGTCGCGCGCGCCGATGATTAGCGGGACGGGCGACTGCAGGGGAACAAAAAGATGGTAGAACGACGAGCCTAATGCAACAAAAAAAAGTTTAAAAAGCTACTACGAGTCACTAGAGAACTTTTAGGAAATATAAAAAATCCTGTGACTGTTTACTGGAGGAGACAGTGTTATTACCTCGTGCTAAAACGATGGCGGAAATGCTAATTTGCAGAAAGAATCGCAGCGCAAAGTATAAGACATCGACACAGCAGACGGTTACGCGGCAGAAGGACAAACGGTGCCGTGCGAAGAGAAAAGCCGACAAATGAATGGAGAGCCAGCGCAAAGTTGCTTTGGAATACAAAATATATACAAAAAAGGAGGAGCAGTAAGAGAAAAAGCGTGACAGGTGGAGTGGGTGGTGGCGGGATGTGTGCCTTAAACAGAGCGGAGCTCTAACCGGAATGCCATCCATCATGCAGTCAGTCACAAGTGCGACATGACAGGCGAGACGGTTTCCTGTCAAGGCAGAATAATACAAAAAGAGAGGACAGGATGGCGGAGGAGGGGGGGGCTGAAACAAAAATAAGACAATATGAGAACAGGATTAGGCGGAGGCGATCGCTTCAGACCGGACGGATGTGTTTACGCCTGTGTGAGATTGTTGTTCTTGGAGAAAAATCCAAATGCTCTTGACTCAAAATGTGAACAATAACGGGATGGTTTCAGGGACCGCAAATGCATATTTCATCCAGTCTTTCGAACCTGGATATTACAATAAGTCTTCATACATAACATAATATTCTATCCATTGTCTTCACGTTCTACTGGACCTTATTCTCGAACATTTACTCTGAACTTTACTTATATGCCATCCGTGTGGTTTAAGCTCCAGTAATGAAGAAATTAAACACAATTAAATGAAATAGTCCAAACCCTTGGCGACACTTTCTCGGGCACTGGGTAGACCAGTGTGTCCAATGATAGATAAACTCAAACAAAAACCTTGTAGTTTAAGAAATACATCACGATTGGGCTTAAAATAACCACACAAGATAAGTGGAACATATACAACATAAACGCAGCATCCAAAACACCGAAATTAGAATAACTACACAAAACTTGTTTTTTTCTTTAACTATCTGCAAGCTGCTCTTTTTTTATTATTAATCATATAACATATATCAGCAGGCATGTTTTTGGTTTCATGGCACATTACCTGTACAGGTCAGTCCCATCACACAACCTTGTTTCCGGCAAACCAACAAGGGTTTGGTGGAGACTAAGCCGGAGGAAACAGGAGAATGAACGTATTCCCTGAATCGATGCTCATGTTGCTTTAATGCCTGCTGCGTTCGTAGGTAACTGTTCGCTAACACATTAACCATTTGTATAAGGGATCAATACGTCAGATTTGTGTTTGTTTTCATCTCGTTGGCGTCACTAAAACACTCGGTCGGCCCCCGTTTGGTTTGAGCCACTGGCCAATGTTTTTTTTCTTCAAGAGCGGGGCTCTGTCGGACGCAACGGAGAATCCATACTCGCATGTGAAATACTCACGAAACCGCCAAAATCCATTTAATGGCGGGTGTTTGGAATCCCTGACATTACCCCTGGGGGGGAGAGAGAGAGAGAGAGAGAGAGGGGGGGAGAGAGAGATGCTTTGCTTTTTATCTCATGTAATTATTTTCAAGGACAGCCGTTTTCTTTACTATCTTGTCGCTAAAAAAGAAAACTGTTTTTTTTTCTCTCCGTGCCGGATCGCCTGTTGGAACCCAGCGTACCCGGTGGAAAGTGTTTAATGCTCAAATAGACTCCCAACGATTAGGATTTCAGCGCCACGATGACGAGCGAGACACATTGTGCTTCTGCGAGCGCCCGGACTGAATGAGGCCACATGTGCTATAAAGTCCCAGTTTGTTGGTGCTGTAAAGTACAAACAAGCCGCTGTTGGGATGAGAAGAAAAAAAACAGGAATCAAGTGCGCATCACCCAGGATCTTTGGTGAGGGGGGGTGGGGGAGGGGTGTACTACAAACTAGCCCTCTTGAGGAGACGCCTCAGGAGCCATTAGGGTGAGGAACTGCACAACACTTAACCCTTTCATCAGCCTGGACCTCATTCATCGCCTCCATTTCGGTTTTGTATTCCGCTCCACCGCTGGGTCTCTCCCCTCACATCATCTCTCTCTTGAGGGTTAGTCCCTCCTCTTTTTCCATTCTCATGTATGCATGTATTTTTTTTTTCTCTCTTTCATTTTCCTCTCTTGCTCTCTTGGTCACTCTGTCTCCCCTCCTCTGCTGTCTCTGGCGTGGAGCAGAGGGCTCCACAGGGGATCAGGTATCGATTGAACTGAGTCAGCTCTGTCCACTTTAATTCATTAAACCCCCACTGTCAATGCCCATCGGGCAATTCCAATAATGTAAAGGAACGACCTAGAGCCCACGCGTGTTGGGGTTATACATAGGTGTGTATGTATAAGGTCCAGATGGAAGCAATAATGGCATGCATGTCATATTTTCTTCTTTTTAATTAATAAAATAGGCACGGACCCGACCGTCCTCAACGGCTCTTGGTGGGAAAATGAAAATGAATAAATCAAGACGTAGAGTGCAAAACCAATATTTTCCTCCATCTTAAAGAGGATGGGAATTATTAAATTGTAGTAATGCATGTGACAATTCACAATGTAATCATGCTTGCCACTCCAAACACTTCAGCTGGAATCAAATTATTCTATCGTTTGAGCACCGTTCAGATATCAGCTGGAAATTAGCTTTTAAAGAGAGAATAATTATCTGAGCTTATCAGTGTTTTATGACAGGCGTTACTTTTTGGTTGGACTGGCAAGTATAAAAAATACAAAATAATGTGCAGGGTAGAAAAAGTCGGAGTAGCAACAAGAACAGAAGGCGCAGAGCAAAAGCTAATCGGGTGCGGGTTTATCTTCAATCAGGACGTTGCTCCGTTTCATCTCTTCGAGCGATATCGCAAACCGCTCTGATCCCCTGTCACGAGCCGCGTGGAAAAAGAAGCTCGAGAAAAAAGAAGAAAAAAACGGAGCCGCGCGTTTGCGCACAATCACATTACACACTTGTCAGCTTAGAAGGTCAACATATTAGTTTGGTTCCCAACTGCAACTCGCTGCAGTCAAAGTCATCGTGTTTCCACTCTTGTAAAAAAAAATAAAAAATGACAACAAATTACATAAACATGTTCTGCAAGTTCTAGCGGATGACATTTCTTATTTCATCGAAGCAGGAGAAACAGAGGGAGAAGTGTTTTAGGCGGGAAAATCCAATGAGGCCGCCCGCCGTCCGTCTCCCGGTACTCTTAGCTCTCCTCAGCGATGGTGGACACGAGGCGGCGTCTCTTGTTGTCTTCCTCCGCCTCTGGACGCACCACGTTGTTGGCCTCGGTCGGCGGGTGCCGCTGACGCTGATGCGAGCTCGGTCGCCGTGTTTTCACCCCGCCCCCTCAGTGCCAGCAGGGCTCTGTGTGCGCCACATGTGTGATGCTCTCTTTGCATTCACACTTGCTGCTCTAGTATGGACAGTAATGGAGTTACAATGTGGGCAAGGGTTTTCCTTGGTCTCTGCCAGCCACTGAAGTAATCATTCATAGATTTGCTTTTGGGGTAATTTAATATCTAGAATCAGTGGGCCTTTATATCTATATTTATATATATATATATATACACATAGCAGCGTTATGTGTACACTAGCGGCTTTCACACCTACGCATGATTTGTGCCTCTACCTTCCTCTGTGTACTTTGTGTTCCTGTGGCCGAAGATTTGTGAGCGTGTGAGTAAGTGTGTGAGTGTGTGTGTGTGTGTGTGTGTGTGTGTGTGTGTGTAGGTCGTTGTGTGTTCCCCAGGGGATGAAGCAGTGGTATTCAGCAGGCCTTATTAAAATGCCAGTCTGGCCTAACAGAGTTAGGGAGGGCTCAGGCGGCTGCCCTTGGTTTCTCTCATCACCCTGAAAACCCAACACACACACACACACACACACACACACACACACACACACACACACACACACACACACACACACAGACACACACACACACACACACAGACCCCCCCCCCCCATGCTCACTTCGCAGTAGGCCGAGACATTATGAACTCTGTTGTCTTCTCTGTCCGTCACCTCTCTCTCTCCCTCTCCCTCTCTTTGTCATTGTCTCTCCCTCAGAACAAAACAACAAGGTCAACTCCAGCTCGCTGGAGGGAATTAATGCACCGGCTTAGATACAAATTAGATATGTGAGAGTTTACTGGGATTCCTGTATGCCTAATTCATATCTTAATTTGAATGTATTTTTTCTCTACATTTTCATGCATGTATATAATCAAGTGTTGCATTAATGACAGATATACAGACAATTGGACCAACATTTCCATTCATGTATGGACACGGGGCGATATGAAAATGTGTCGACTATCCCGGCCAATGTTGCTGAGGTTCGCAACGTTATCTCAATAATAATAATAATAATATATAAGAAATTATTAAATGGCACTAGAACATATACTGAACAAATGACTTTGCCTGAAATGTTGTTAAAGGGTTAAGACACATCTGCATCCCAGGAAGCTGTTCCTGGGACAACAACGTTTTAGACCAACAATTGCCCCCTCCCTAGACCAAACCGATCAATCAATTCAACTTTAGACTTGGATCCAAAACAACTGTTTTTCTTTGAACCAAATCTGTTGAAATGAAACTGAAATCAGTTTTTTTTCTTTCTCCACGCTTCCTTTAGCAGTTTTTGTTAGAGCTAAGCATGATGACAATTTCGACCACATCTGGGATAATACTTAAAGATGACCTTCAAAATGCATTATTGTTCTCACGCAGATTAGCATGGCGCATCTTGGCAGCATCCGCAGGTAAACGGTGTCAAGAAACCTCTCTTGCCTCTAAATACTTCCATCAAGGAAGCTATAACTATAGCGGTGAAAAACGCGCTCAGAAATGTTGTAGATTTTGTAAAAAACTAAGATCTTACTAGAGTTCTTAAGACATACACAGATGCCAGCGTACCATTTAAGTCAGACTCCATTATCCTGTTGTGACCTCGAAAGAATCACTTGTATAAAACCTAACTCAGGTGACTCAACCCCAATTTTACACCTTGATTCTGTCTCCGTCTGAAAAAAAAAACCCACAAACAACCTGAAAGGACAAATGCTTCGAAGCAGCAGCCGGCTCAGCGGCACGCATTACACGGAATCACCGGCTTTATGCGCGGTCACCGCCTCACATCGGTGGACCACGACATCACCGACACCGCTGTGGGTGACTGTGGTGAGCAGGGTCCTCCTTCAATCAGAGGATCGGCGGTTCGATCCCCGCCTCCTCTAGCCCATGTCAATTTGTCCTTGCGCAATACACTTAACCCCAACTTGCTCCTGTAGCCGTGCCTATGCTGTGTGAATGTTAGTTACTCCTGATGGCCAGGTGGGACCTTAGCCCCTCCCATCAGTGTATGAATGATGTGAGTTGTAGGAAAACTAAAAGCGCTCTATCATGGTCCATTAACCACTGTGATCGTACCCAAAAACTACAATTTGCAAGTCTGTTAAAGATTTTATGAAAAGAAAGTTTGAAAGGTTGGAGATTTTTTGGGGTGGTATTGAGAAAAGCAGTAAGTGTGATGGTGGGATTATTAGAATGACGCATTCGCAGACGACACGTGCACATCCGCATCGGGCCCGCTCGGTTCCATCGCGACCGTCCACTTGCATCTCCGCCAGCGAGTCGGGGTCGCTGACCCATTGTCTGTTCTGCTCATGACTCCCCGACAGCTGCCAGGACCACTTTTTGCAACCGCCGCGTCAGCGTCCAAAACCCACGACGGAATTGTCAGCTGTAATAAGTTGCCCGCCGTTTTGTGATGCGGGCACAGTGCATGCGGCTAGCGCGGCGGGATTGGTACCCGCGTGACGTCGGGCCGCCGCCTTGGTTTCCGCAGCGCAGAGCGGGCGGGATAGTGCGGCAGACCTTCGGGGAAGCTCCTTTTGGTAAACGGGGAAGGGGGGAGGGGGGCATCTCTTGTTCTGCATTCACTTCTGACTCTCCGACTCGATTTGTCATTCACTTCTACAGCGGGAGACAAGTGGCTCCGGAGCGCCACATCCTCTCGCAGGAGAGCTCACCTTCAGAGCCTAATGAACACGTTGGAAATTCAATGAATTTTAATTTGCCGTTATATTAGGACACGGGATAAAAGCGGGGGGGGATTTATTAGGAGGGAAATTGAAAAGAAAGACTTCTTGACTTGCTGCACATTCTTCAGGAAAAAGAATAATAAAGGGAGGGGAGGGAGGAAAAAAAAACAATTAGCTTTGAAACTATAATCTCCATCTTAATGGATGGAGAGGTACTTAAAGGGGAGTCTGAGCTTACCTTCCTTACTCGGTTCTTCTCATGCCCTCTAATAAGTCTCAGTTTGCACCAAACAGTGAGCCAAAAGAAAAAGTGGACAGCAAGGTGTTGACGTGTTTTTTTTCTCGCCCGCAGGTTTCTCTTCTTGAAACAATGTTGTTATTTGTTTTTTTTTTCTTTTTCTGGGAGGAAAAATAAGGTCATGGAATGACTGCAAAAAGCAAGATTTGACATGAACCTGTTTTCCCCCTTTTCTTTCTTTCTTTTTACCTCCCATGAGAACAATATCTATACGCCGTGGGTTCTCTCTGGTTATGTGTCGACGTTTTTCTCCATCCTCCCTCCTGCAAGCCAAGTCTCTCATTCTGCTGCTAATGCTAATGCTGCTGGGAAAATGTGTGGCTTGATGCCGTTTACGCAACAGCATGCACGCAAATATGCCTACAGGCAGACACACACCAACCTCACCTTCACACACACACACACACACACA
The DNA here is from genome assembly GCA_038501785.1 of Myoxocephalus aenaeus. Lineage (NCBI taxonomy): Eukaryota > Metazoa > Chordata > Actinopteri > Perciformes > Cottidae > Myoxocephalus > Myoxocephalus aenaeus. Next base: position 4,668,499 of record JBAMJR010000059.1, on the reverse strand, counting down.
CACACACACACACACACACACACACACACTTCGAGCTCAGAGGTGCCCTGTTGTGTGCTTGCGCAATGCACCTTGGTTATAATTAACAACTGGCCTAGTAATTATTTTGCTGTGTCTCATGGCAGGCACACACAAAAACAAAACATGAATGTTTGAAAGAGATGCACAAATATCCTTTCTCACCAAAGAATACAGTTTACAAGACCGAATTTGAACGCATCACGACAGCCTTCGCCCAACACCCAGTTTTACTAAGTGGAGCTTGAACGCAACCTAAGGCAAGTCAATGCAACCCCATGTTAACGTGAGCGGTTCACACTGTTCTAAGCAGACCTGTGCTAGAAAGAGACATGCCACTGATTTACAATAGAAGAGTCCGATTCAGTCAGTTGTCCCAAATGTTTTCCGAGGTGGTTCCTTAAAGCTTTATGACACGCTGAAGAACCCAAACACTCACAACATTGTGTGTGTGTGTGTGACGTTAGAGTCCCGACCCCGCTTCACCCCTTCATGGCAGCACTTCTCAGCGGCATCACTCTGCAGAATCACTGTGGCGCAAGTGATTTTTACACTGCAGAGGATATACCGAGCTGCAGGTAGTAGTTCACCAGCCGCCATAAAGCATGGCGCTGTCATTGGGGTTGTCAGCATGAATTGTCACCGGTGAGCCACATCCATCATGCGGAGCTATCAGCCGGAGTCGGTGTCTCATCTCCCTCTGCAGCCAGCTCCGCGCTGCCTTACTGCTCCAGAGCAAATCTGAGTGCAGGTCTTAGGGAAGTATTCTCATAGTTACAGCTCCATTAGTCTTTATGTTTACACACATATGCATCAAAAAGGTCAGCTAGTGAAGAAAGTGTGAAGTATAGAATAGTTAGATATGTAGAAACTTCCCCCAGGATGAATGCTAATTGCTTTGTGACTGTTGGATCTGTACTTTAACACCATGTTGACCATGTTATATGTCAGGGACTATTGCAACGCAATAGTACAGCACAGTATATTTTAGTGGTATGGCCACCTGGCTCATGTATCTGCATCCTGCATATTTTATTAATCCTATAGCATCTCCAAACATGTTATTGTTGCCTCCCAAAATGAATCCCAACAATTGTCTTGGAATGGAATTGATATACAGTATATATATATATATATATATATATATATATATATATATATATATATATATATATATATATATATTTCAGGTTGTGCTACAGCATTTACATTATTTGCAGCTACATATTGTCAAAGTAAAGAAGAAAAGACAAACCTGGAATAAGTAAAAGCATAGATACTTCAGAGACTTCAGCAGGTGCACTTATTTTGCTGCAAGAGCAATAAATTAAAACACGAGTGGGACTGCTACACCTGCACCGTGTCTTCACACTCTGCATGCTTTGTCACTTAAAAAGGTGAACGGGTTATCATACGTGGGATAAACATTTGGAGATTGAATCCGTGCAGTCGATCAACATTCTCTTCGCTTCAAATAAATAAATAAAAAATGTCTTTCCTGCACATGTTGGAAACAAGCTGGGCGCTGTGTTTACAACAGCGCCCAGCGCCTGAAATAGCTCTCAGTGAGCGCAGGCTGTCATTTTTATTGCAACAGATACTGTGTATTGTCACTTAATATTATGCTATGCACACCAGGGGATTGCAGTAGCAAGAAAGAAAAGAAAAAAAAAGACAAATGAACTCTTTAATCTCTCAGCATAGCAACTCCGTCAATGCATCAAATTGAACTATTAAAAGCTTCTGTGGCAGAGTAAAGGAAGGAGATTAAACACAGAGTCAGCATACACAGTGCACCAGGGGCTCGTGCGCAACTTAATCCTCAATTTGTTTATTTAAAATGTCAAAAATGATGGGAAATGAAGAGGCGGGGGAATAAATCTCACTGATAGAGGAGATGATTGAGTGAGAATAAGGGGAGGAAAAAATAAGAAAAGATTTACTGGAAGAGGCAGCTCTCCTTTCCCATCATCTGAGGCTAATTATGAAAACTAAATATCACCCCATTTCTAAATTGAAAGCACATAAATATGAATCAAAATAAACTATTGTATCACATGTGTATACAAGGCTGACATGTCTTATCAAGAAAATAATTGCAAATAATTGATCATAGGCGACTGAGAAATGATTATTACTCAAAACAATGAATGCCCCCCTTGTGCCTTTTTAAAAAACTATTGTTAAGTCAAAGCTGTCTTTTTTTTTCTTTTTCTTCGCCAGCAGTAAAGAAAAAAAAAATCCAGCACCGTTTCTGTGGCAACTGGATTTCAAAGCATCAGTGCTGAATGCCAGACATCATGGGCAAATGAAGATTATGTAAGTTTGATGCCCGGAAATCATTGCAAATTGAAGACGGGTGGGCAGAAATGCGTGCTGCGGCAGAAACGTCCGTGTGGACGTGACGCACACATAAAGTCAAACACGCTGTTCTATTACTTTGCACCCACATTTGATTTATCTCAGTGGGGGTTGTGCCTAGACATCAAACCCCTCCTCCTCCTCCTACTCCTCCTCCTCCTCCCTCCTGTGGTCAGAGTGAGCCAGTCCTCCCTCCCTCCCTCCCTCCGCCGCCTCTGCCCTGTTTGCTCCTCAGCCACTGGTAAACATTTCATCACTCCTCAAGGAGACCCATAAAACACAGTCACTGCTCAGCGGATGATGCACCAGGAACACACCAGCGCATCTTTTTTTTTCTCTCTTCTTCTTTGCCTTTAAAGGGAAAGTGTGAATATATTGCCACACATTTAAAATGGGTAAAGAAAACTATTCCGCATGAGCCTTTCATTTTTTAAGTAAGACCAGTTCCCCGGAGCGCAACAGACACAGAGTGAGAGACGGAGCCGGAAAGAAACCGAAGGGAAATGTGATGTGGTTTTTCTTGTTGCCTGGATACAGAAAAGGTGGTCACCTCATCTTATTGTTGGGGATCTAATGCTTAAATTGAAACGCTGATGCTCTCCACAGCACTAACATGATACTTAGATAGTATAGATAATATCTACGCATGTTAAACAGAGCCGCATTCCCTCCAGTTTCCTGGAGGTGTTCAAAATGGCGAGCACACACAAGGATTAGCACGACCTCCCCAAACACACAATCCAAGTCTCTCCATAGTGCACATTTGGAGTGGGAGTCTGCTTGCAAGCCGCTCTCTCTGGCGGGTGAGGCGCCGACGTCTTGCCGACGAGCCCAGAGGAGAGAGCTCATTACAAACTCTGAAAGATTTACGAGCTATTATAGAACAACTCCAAATGTTCATTTACTGAGATGTGCTTTTATTTGTTTACTTCTGTATTAAAGCACGGATTAAGTGATTAAAACTTAACATAATGAAGGTTGTTGTTCCTCTCGGCGGGGCGGGGGAGGACCGCTGTGTACCTCTGAACCTCGGATCGCGACGGAGAGGCGGGAAAATGGGAAGCCGGCGCGACAGCTTTATGGTGGGAGTAAAGCTTTGCAGAGAATGGGAAATGGTGTGCTAAACTGTGGAATTAGCATCTAAAGTGGTCGCTCTTAATTTCTCGCTGTCAGACGGAAATGTCAACAGTGATGAGGCGCGCGGAACCTCTCCGGAAACCGACTTCTTACCGCGCCCCGCTTTGAATACCGAAGCGTTTTTGTCAGAATTCATTTTGGGCTGATCGCAGGCATCTGTTTTGGAAGCGGAGGGGACAGCATTCCGTGGTAATTTGCTGGTACAGAATGAGAGTTTTGATAAACTGCTTCTTTTGTGTCCAAGGGGGATGTCCATTCTCATTTCCCGTAATTGTTCCTCAGTCATGCGTAAAGAAAAGCAACTTCTAACCGGTCTTGTGGGACACCTGATCAAGGACTCGGGCTGATTGGAGACGTGTGCTTTTATAAAGAAGGTTCAGACCACAGAGGATAGATTTAGATGTGAAGAAAATGGGGGTGGCGGCAAAAAGAGCTTTTACAATTACTAACCTCTGCCGTATTCCGTAACAGAGAACTTTCCATTCCAATCTACTTGTCAAAATTAGATAGATAGATACACTTCTGTGCATTGTAATGTTGAGATGATGCAAAATCCAATTCAGAATTCCATTAAGCCCACGCAGAAAAACACACTTATGGGATTGCCGTTGTTTTCTTTTTGAGCGTGCCGCCCACACCAGCTGTTGTCGGGGCCAAAAGGGGCCACCGGCTCTCGTCTGATGAAGATTTAGCTTTGTATTGGTTTAAAATTAGCTTGCAAACTGGCTTCTTGCGAAACAATCCGCTCGTTTACGTCGTCTCTGTAGTCCAACGCTCATCTCTAGTTGCGAAGTGGAATGCAAACAACGAGAAGCACACAGAAAAGAAATATCTGCTCGAGAAAAAACCTAGAACTATAGCCCCTTATTACATGTAAACTGTCTTAAAAAAACATATAACATTGTGTGAGGGCAGGGCTCCACCCACTCCACCCACACTAGGTAGCAATGGGATCAGGTGTGGGGAGAGATACACTTTAATTAAGCCAATCTCCTCATCAGGGAGGTAAACAGAGGAGAATCAGGGAAGTTGATCTTGTGGCACATCTCATCTCCCCAAGATCTCCAGGGTGTTGGTTTTAGATGTCCAGTTTTGTTTGTGTGGCTTTGAGTTTGGTTCATTAAAGACCCTGGTAACAGCTCAGACTCTGTCTGTGATTGCTGTGATGCCACTATTTTCATTGTTTTCATTGATTTCACACCGGACACAAACAGCAGTCTCCCATGTTTGTTTGACCCATCCACCCACCCAGACCTCCGCCCTGAGCAGACTTTATCTTTACTTTATCAACTAGTGCGTCATACAAATGCTGAAGGGCGCCGAGGGGCACTGACCATCTGGGAGTGTGAACGGGTTGAACAAGGAGAAAATAGTACTGAAGTAAAATGAATGATGGATGGATGGATGGATGGATAGATGGATGGATAGATTTTTGGGCACATTTGTGTTGGGAACAGTTGAAGACAATGGTGACATTGTGTCCATGCATGACCATTCAACCATTGGTGAGTACAACGACACCATGACCGGCAAGAATGATGGCCATGAATATGAAAGATCCAAGTTGCAGGAAACCAAAGTACCACCGCTAATCAGTGGCGGGCCGTCAGGGCCTGCTAAGCCTTCTTTGCTGGCCTAAACACAAGCACAAAGTTATAGCTATTTTATAATTAAAATAATGTTTTTTAATTTTTTAATTTGTATATTTAAAGGTTATTGTAATTGTTTTTCACAAATACACTGCATGTATTATACTTATTTTTCCCCAACAGCTTATTTTCTCATTGCACAGCTTCCTCTGTTCCTCTGTTCCTCAGCTTCCAGCTGGTTAAGGAGAGCTCTTGTCCAATCAGATTTCACCTCTGTTTCTCTGTGAGAGAAAAGCCGGTTAAACTACATGCGGACGGCCTGCTAGCGTTATGGACGTGTGTTTCGCCAGAGGGCCCAGCGTGACCATTAACTTAGCGCTGTGATTGGTCAGTGGTGCAGCGGCAGTAGGTGGCGGTAATGCACCTTTTGTTGGATGCAATCCGCCTTAAAACCCATGTTAAACAGCTGATCGAGACTATGACTCAGTCGGCACGGAACGCGCAGGTAGAAAACGCACGGTCCGCCACTGCCGCTAATAAATTAAATGACGAGGAGTACAACCAAATCACATTGGAAGAAGAAAGATGGGGAGGGTGGGAGTAGGGTGGAGGGAGAAGGAAGGAGCGAGAGCGGTAGGACGGGTGGGTAGAGAGAAACGTTATAACTCAGACCCGCTCTCCGGGGGAAGGTCTCTAAATTACAGTGAGATGTGGACAGCTTGTCAATGCCGAGGCCCGCGCCAGAGCTGTGGAGCAACACCACACACACACACACACACACACACACACACACACACACACACACACACACACATACACACAGGCCACTGCTTTCATGCAGTTAGTCAAGGCCTCTCTATCTACCTACCTACCTTTTCTAGTTCTTTACTCTCTTTGCTGACTCTAAACTGAAGTCCCCATGCGTTACCACCAAAGTGTGGCCTTCCACACGGACGACTGCCACCCACAGACATCTACTGGAGCAGAAAATTGGATGGTCCATCCAAATTCCACGCCGGCCACTTTCCCGTTTTTTCCGCAGAGGAGCATCCTCGGTGCATTAGTGGAGATCCGCCTGCCCCTCAACGCGGTAGTTACAATGACAAGTGGCTTGCATAAGAGTTGACTGGGACGTTTTTTTTTATTTTATGGTTCATCAAGCCTTCACCTTAGCTATTAATCTTCCACAGCCACAGTTAAATCAAATGTATTAATTTGTCTTCAATATTTCATAGTACAGAAACATTACAGTGGCTGTGTCGTCTCGCAAAATCAATTTCAAATGCAACCCTCTTTGTGTGGGTTCAATGAATGGCATTTCTCCCATTGAGGGAGCTTACATTAAATCGATGGGATGACCTCAGCGAAGACATTGTGTATCTACCGCAAATTAAAATGGATATTAGCTGTGGATCAGATATTGTTCATCAGCATTGTTGAAGAGATTTTTTAAATGGATTGAAATGGATTGACTTTTTTTGTCTTTCTTCCTGCCGTCTAGCTCGGAAAGTTTGTTTTAGAGTTCTGCATTGAAGAACAGAAAGGAGACATTTCTAAAGTAAAACCAGGAAATTAATTTGTTTTAAATGTACAAATTGTTACCACACACCTTAGCAGCCAAAGAGAGCATTACAAAAAATGGAGAATTGGAGAAATTGTATTCATCCGCCACATGATGGCAAAACATTCTTCTATCGTAAAACACATAATTCAGCTAAAATAAAAAAAACAGAAACAAAAGAATCTGGAAAAACCAATGGGGCCCTTACAACACGTGGTATTTGGTGTGTTCATAATCATATGTTTGAGGCCAAGGTGGGTTTAATATTTGGTGGACTCTTCAATTACTGTCTTTAGGCTCGTCTTCTCAAAAGCTTCTGTCTTCACTTCCAGTGTACGCCTATGTTCTACGTGCAATATCTATTATTTACCAATCATGGTCTTGTTAAAAAAATAATCTCCTCGTCCAACGCTGTACGCTGGAGCAAATAATTGGAACACACAATTTAATACATGAATGATTCTGCTTTCTGCTGCTGTGTTCAAAAAGACCATCAGGCCCCGCTGTTTTGCTCGCAGGTATACATCTCTATTGGTTCAATAATTCAACCACTGAAATGGTTTATTTAGCAGACCCCCTTGGCTCCGTCTAATTCCAATTTCTGCCTTCGGAGCGTGGAGACAGTGTTCATAACGGCAAAGAAAACTCCCCACACCCAAGGTGGCGGCGCTGGAGACTCGCAACAACCACATCCACATGTTTATGGGAAAAAGGCAACGTGAGAATTGGGCGAGCCGAGTTCCCGCATCTCTGCCAAAAACATTCCAGCATTTAGGATTCATCATTTCCAGGCTATCTGCAGGGGTTGGGGGGGAGGAAAAAATTGCCGTTTCTTCCAAAGCCAGCCATCAACTAGCTGGAAGACAGACAATTAGCCATGGCCCCCCTCCCTCCCTCCCCTCTCACTGGGCTGCTAGTTTCCTCAGTGTCAATCAGTGTAGATAGCTGTCAGTCACAAAGCTGGAAATGAAAATCCCGAAGAATCCCATAATACCCCCCGCTGTGGCCCAAGGCAGTGTGAAGGAATCGGAGCGTCTGGTCCGAGGCCTGTTGGCTCCGTGCCTCACCCAGGCGCCGCCATTCGGCATCCCCCTTCCCCTCCCCCGCTTGTCTGCTACCTTGCTCATTTACAGTCAGCTCGCTTTGTTTTTAGTGCGATCACATCCCTCCAGCCCCGCCACCGGCTTCTCTCGGCTCGGTGTCAGAGCTCCCACAGGAGAGGAAGGAGGAGTTGGAGCCGGATACCTGCTGAGTCGAGCAAAGCCGCCCCGTCGCCGGCCTGATGCACCATAAAGGACCACGAAGGACGCCCAGAACCTATTAGCGTGAGGGGGGGGATCAGACTCTGTTGTTTTGTCTAACGAGAGAGGACGGGATGGGGGAATTCAAAGTGTGACGAGTTGGAAACAGTCTTGCTTTGCGATGCTTTTCTTTGAAGAAGTTTGGAGCTTCAGGAAAAAGGATGCGGCAGATGGAAAGTGTTTGATCCTGTTGCAAGGTGCAAGCTAGTTGTAGTCGCCTTGGATACTAATGGAAAAGTTCTGAAACAGTTGTTTAACTATTCTGAAAAAAATAAATACTGTATATGTATTGTGCCCATGGATGCACGTTTGCATTATCTGAATGGGAATTATCCCAATATATTTGAAAGGACATTCATTGTTATTTTCCAGCAGAATAGAACTTGAGTCTGGAGACATTTTGTTATACATTTAACAAAATGTATAATATATATAATATCTACACATGCAGCCGACTTAAATAAAAAAAGGTGACCACACATCAAAGTGAATCATGTTGCCGATGATATGAGCAACTTTCTCACTATGAAATATGAGCAACTTTCTCAATATGAGCAACTTTCTCACTTTCTGCAGAGTGCACATAGCTGAATGCAACGTTTTGGATTACGTTTTTCCAAGTTGAATATGGTGAAGCTCTTGCACAATCCGTGAATAGCTTTAGGGTTCATGCTTTTAAAAAAAATGATAAGTGCAATACAATAAAGAGAGTTGAAAGTAGAGCCAAGAAAGCAACAAAAAAATGAAAGTCAGGTAAGTGTAACTCTGCCAGCGGATTTGGGACAGCCGTGTGTGACTGGGTTCCAATCTTTGAAATTGCCAGTAAAACTCGAAAAAAAGTGTCAAACTAAACCTGACAAAGAGGAACACACGAGGAAATGGGACAGTGGTGTCCATGCTCTTGCTTGGATGTGTCGCGTTTTCTCCTTTCTGGAGAGGTCCTATTAATAATGCATGGCTTCGCCCGGTGTGTGGCGGGCAGAGGATTGGTGTTCACATCGTCGGGCTGCGTCCCAATTTGTGTGAGCTATCTGCTCTCATTGAGGCCACATGGCCAAAGTGTCAGTGGAAAAGCAACATTACTTTTGTTTTTGGTGTTTATTGTTGTGGCGGACAACAACAGGTAGACACTAAGGAAAAGGTCAACGTGATATCACAGAAACGTGTATAACACACTATAAGAAACAACATTAAGTTTAAGTAACAACCCCACTTTTGGGCCACGGTTGGGCCTGAAATAAGTACATAAACTAATTTAAATATTTCTCCCTTTAAGATAGTGTGTAAATAAAATAAAATACATATTAGTATGCTGATACTGCTTTAAATCCGAGTATAAGTATGTTTCCCTCTCCTCCCTCACTATTATTATTATTTATTTTTTTATAAATAAAACCCAAATTTCCCAGCCTGCTTCCATTAGGAAAATATGCAGGGATTTGTTCAGCTTAGCCACGATGGAACGTGGCAGGAAATCTAAATGAGCTTATAGAGACAGAGGGAGAGGAGGAAGAGGAGGAAGAGGGAGGGATGGAGGACAAACCTCGGGTGATAGAGGGAGTAAGCAAAAACCCCACTGCACCTAAAACCCCCGAGGCGTTTGAGAACCCGTACAGTTACACAGAAAACCCCTGGGGAATAAGAGCGCCACGAGACCCCGAGGGAGCTGAGTGAGACCTTCCTCGCACACGAGAGGATCCGAGGGGGGAGGGAAGGATGCAGGGAGAAGGATGCTCGGGAAAGAGGGTCATATGCATACTCAAAATTCACACACAGCCAGGAAGGGAAGTCGTTCGCTGTTCTGATTTCTCCCTAAACTAGATCACATAGAAAGCGTTTCAGCATCCGTTTTTAAACAAGCACATTATTCCCCAGTTTGTATGAATTTGTCTTATCAATGGAAATTGATTATTTCTCACCGGAGGGCAGATAGGAAATACAAACTACCGTGAGTACAAATTAGCATAGTTAACATTATGGCGTGCCAAGAACAAAAAATGCCCTAAAATATGTGAGTTATAAGAATTTGTGAGCGAAGGATTACTTTTCATCCCGTAAAAGTACTTATCCCACTCAACACACATTTTGTGACAAACTCTATTTGCAATTGGTCAGAAGCCAGAGGTTGAGTAAAAAAACAGTCCCTACTTTTCCATGATTTTAGATGTAGAACATTTCTCCAGCAAGCATATTTTCTCCGGCAGGTCGAAGAAGGGTTGACGTTCCCCGTACAACAAGTGCAATTTACCAGGGGGCTCGTTAGACGCGCATCAAGTCTGCGCCTGTCATAACTGAGCGGTGTGCAGCTCCGCGGCGCTGGGGGCCCGGGGCCTGTGCGCCGCTAACCTCACACCTCGCTAATGGCCATCTGTGGTCATTATAGCCCACCGATGAGTCATACCCACGTTCCTGAATGTAGCCTCTGATCCTCCAGAGTTTCTCTACCGCCGCCGTGTTGTCATCAATGTTTGTTACCACCTCAAATGCACCGCGCTGACCCACCGGTGCGCTTGCAGTCATGCAAGGTGTTATTTATCCGCCAGAAAGATGGGCGACACACACACACACACACATGCACACATGCACACACATGCCAAATATGGACTCTCTAATGGAGGATCCTCTCACGCTGTTTCTCCTTCGCAGAGTGTATCCTTTTCATTCTGGTTCAATCCCCCTCCTGCTCTTACTCCACATCTCTTCTATTCGGCTCCTTCAATCTCTCTCTCTGTCTCCCTGCCCTCTCACCAGTACATCAGCCTGGTGCCTGGTGCCTGGGCCCAGCTGCGGATCAGATCACTGTGGCTAAACCCGTAGCGGTGTTCCATCAGGCCCGGAGAATGGTGGGCCGTTTCATCAAAATACTCATTCCTCATGCGAGCGCTAATGCACTGTGGGCGAAGTGCCGGCTGTGCCAGGGCCGGGGATATGCGGATTCAGCTACTGCTGCCCCCAGATAAAACCCCAGCAGCAAAATAAAAAAAAGAAGCACAACCCATAAAGGGATGTAGTGTAGGGGGGGGGATTTATCGGCCTGCAGACGGGGCCAATGGAGACTTTATCTGTTTGCGTGCAGGGGCGGACAGCTACATGCCCCGCCGTGTGAGCATGCATTTATATGAGTGTTTTCCCCAAGCGTGTGTTGTGCGCATGGCGTCCAATCGTGACTCAACAACTGCGTACGTGTGGATGCATTTCTTTTTTTTTTCTTTCTCATCAAATTTGTGGTTTTAGTGGCCGGTCGAGGAGGTCGCGGAGAGGGCGGCGTGTCCTTCTCCTCCTCCCCGCTAGTGGGCAGCGCCCAGTAGGCTTTCCAGACAAAACTATATGAACGCCAGCCACTTCCCCCCCGTGGCTTCCGTAATTACACCCACGGGGGACAAGGGTGAGGGGGAATACCAATGAGCGAGGAGAGCGAGGGCGGCGGCGTGGACTCTCGTTTTAAATGTGCGGGGGACAAAGCCTCCGTGGAGAGCGAAGCAGCCAGTTTCCAAAACAGGATGGAATCACTCACGGCCAATGGAATACAACAGCTACTCCATACAAATACAATTACTCACTATTCAGCCATGGGAGGTGGGAAAGGCAGAGGAGACCCCTTGCGAGAAGAAAACGGTCCGTCAAATTTAATTTGAGAGACAATTTTCTCGTTGCAGATCTTTCATTCCGGCTTTCAAATGGACGATTGTGGCATGCGGCCGATACGGAGCGTTGTTGCGCGCGCGAGGGGGTATTTTATATTCTCTCATTTCGGTTCAGGGGGGAGCTATCTTCTTTTTGGGTCGGGGAGGCGGAGGACCAGAAGAAGCCAGAGGAGAATGATGAGGCGGCAATCATACAGAGCGTCTATCTGGCTCTGCCAACTTCAAACGGCAGGGCCTTTTGGGAGAGTGAGAGACTCAGCCCGAGTCTTCTCAGACAGGCCATTATCTGGACCAGTTTCCCTAACCTTCGGGGCAGCGCTGTGATAGCGGCGTCCCAAGAGGAGGGGGGGAGGCTGGAGAGAGATATGAAAGATAGACAGAAACGGAGACGTATGAAACTCGGAGAGAAAACGAAGAAAGGAAATCGACATCCCTCCTTTTTGGCAGAGGCCGCACGGAGAACGAGTCCTGTGTTTTCGTTGATAAATGGCTGCAGAGTGAGCGAGTGGGCATTGTGCCTCACTCTATCATCCGAACAACAGTATCTCTCTCAGGGAGTCCTTCCGCTTCCAAACCACCCCTACTGGCTTTGGCTGTGGACGGATCTGCCAAGCCTTCTCTCCCGGAGCCGCCAAACACGGAATAATCCATTGCTTGCTTGCTCTCTCGCTCATTTCCTTCCCATGCTTCCCCTTTTCCATCCCTATCTCTCTCTCTCTCTCTCTCTCTCTCTCTCTCTCTCTCTCTCTCTCTCTCTCTCGCTTTGGTGGAATGAAGCCACTGACAGGCAGATGGGCAGATGGGGATCGACAGTGTTCCCCAGGCCGAAAGCTAATTGGGAGAGACTGGGAAAGGATTTGGCGCTGCTGAATAGTCCCGACATGATGGGGAAATCAATGCACACTTCCAGTGTATTTGCATCGCGCCCGAAGTGAGAGACCACAGCCTTGACGTCGTCTCTGCTGGGAGTCATTAAGAGTTCTGTCTCAACTCTGACCCCCCGAACTGACAACCCGGCTCCAGACTGATCGAAAACGAGTGTAGCTGGTACCGTGGGAGTCGGGGGAGGAGATGGAACCGCAGACTTCATGCATTTCTCATGACAGCCAAGTGCCTGCACCGACTATATGCTTACATCCGTCGGAGAAAAGAAAAAAAAAGAACGTGACCAGAAGGTGAATGGATTTACACGAAGCGTGGACGAGACTTTGAGATGCGTGATGCGCGTCTGTAGGCTGCGGAAAACCAGGCTGCCAGTCCTTCACGCCTCTCTTTATGCGTATCGAGTTAAGTCAGTCAATCGAGCTGTTGCACTAAAAGTGTGAAAGGTGACCCCCGGAACAGTCGGCTATTTGAAGGAACAAAACGACGTGCTGGATGTCTGGTTACACAGAGAATGTATTGGTTTCTGTCATAGCCTTTGTTGGTATACAAATAAGCCTATTAATAATACTTGTAATAATTTGAAAATGAACTGGTTCTTTCAATCAAGTGTGCGTGAATACATCACCATGTAGAAGTTGCGCTTTCCAAATTTGCGGGACCATCGGAGCAGTATTACAATAACAACAACACAAGGCTTCTGTTTCAAAGTCAGTGACTCAGTAGGACTGTCAGAGTGATAAATATTAGTTTTGAATACATGAACAATTGTCTGAAATCCGAAGGAGGCGTGTAGAGATACCACCATGAAAAGCAAGCAGGCCAGAACGGTGTCTACCCATCGTTCCAGAAGAGAGAACACACACACACACACACACACACACACACACACACACACACACACACACACACACACACACACACACACACAAACACAGTCAACACTACACTACACACAACAGCAGAGAGATAATCACATGTATCTCAGTCAATAACTTTGTTGATACTATTCTCCTGGAAACAAAATGATTCAACAATCAGTTGGCGATAGGAGAGTCTCGACCAATCAGAAACGATTATGTCAATTCTTAGTCAGGGACACAACAAGTATTGTTGCAATGTGTACACAGAGAGTTCATGTGTTTACATATTAACATGTTTAAATGTTACCAGCAGCTGAGAGAATACCAATAAACTGCTGTGGTTTTTCTGCACATTTAATAACGTTGTCCTGTAGCTTCCAATCAGCTTCTAATTCATGAGGGAAACCAGGTGTCATGTGGAGGCGATCACAGTGGAAGGAGCAGTAAATGCTGCTTTCAAACACGTCCGTATTTATCCGCGTTCTTCCAGTCATTTGTGACTCAGCTCATAAACCTTTATTGTTGATTTTTGTTGGCGCTAAAACAATGTTTTAATTTGATTTACCCCGTATTGCAAGACAAAGGTGTCCACGCACTCAATAATATTCACATGGTTATGTCATTGTATGCAGTACTGGCACTGAAAGAAACCGATCAGCACAGACATTCAAATTCTGCGTAATCAATGAAGTGATAGTTTTTCAAGCGGAAATCCATGCACGTATTGATGGGAAAAGAAACCGATCAACAAAGTGGCGACAGCAAAAAATTAAAATAAAGGGGGGAAAAAGAGACAAAAATAGCTGATTGATTCTGGGAGTGAGTAATGCTTTGGCCTTATTTCAGCCTCAAATTGATTGTTATAGAAAAACTCTCCGATCTAAACTTTCTTGGCAAAGAACGCCAGCCTTTATTTGAAAAACAGGATTCACCAGCACCAAATCCCGCAATGTCAAACAAACAGGCTCCTCTTTTGTGTGTTTCCTCCGACTCGATATGAATAAATCACATTTGCAGGACTGGATTTTTAGAGGGACTTAAAAAGAAGCCTGTCATTTGCATAATTATGAGACTGTACTTCGTCAGAATCTTAATGAAGCTCCGTGGTCAAGATGCGGATCACAGACGATTATGAATGTGCGGCTCGGATGGGAATCAATATTTGGAATATAAATTCTTATCTTCACTCTAAACTCCATTTGCTCCAACCGCTGTTATCCAATGACTTTCTAATAACTGTACCACCATTCAAATCAACATCATTTGATTGCCTTACTATATATATATATATATATATATATATATATATATATATATATATATATATATATATATCCGAGAAATGCTTCTGAAACCAACATGTATTATTGAGATATAGCACCTAATAATCTGCTTCAGTGGAGGTGAAATGGACCTCGATTATAACCGTTGACCGCAGTAAATACATCTTGAAAATGTCGCAGTGCTACTGTAGGTCTGTCGGGACTCAATACCAGGAGGGGATGAGGATAGAATCTTTGCTCCGGGAAAAAAAGAAGAAGAAAAAAAAAAATATATATATATATATAAAAAAGCCCACCTGCAGCTCCTAAAATGAGAGATGTAGGAACATAACATAAACGTATTGCCTTAAAATCAGCGCGCCTACAGGGGCCTGTGTCTCCCTGCGTGGCGAAGATTGTCCTCATCATTTTCCAACTGTGTGACAATGGAAAAGTGGCCTCTGATTTTGCTCAAACTCCTTTTCTTCTTCTTCTTCTTCGTTCCACGTCAGGTCTGATTGTGAGCAAGCCAACAATGCCGGAACAATAGGGACCACAAGGCGCTTTGTGCGGTGCTTTATGGGGATCTTAATCTTATTGCAGGCGTTTGTTCACTCGAATTACAATCAGAAACATGTTTGTCTTGCTTATCTCCAGTGGTATCTATGCATGCAGGTAGGATTTGGTTTTTAATCTGCTGAGGTATTGAGGTATTCTAGCATGTCTTTCACAGTGAAATTACATTGGAACAATGCAACATGAATGTATCTTTCCGTCAACAGCTTGCTGTCGATAATCTACTCGCTGTGAAGCTTTTTTTTGCTTCTTTCGACCACTTTCTACAGAAGAAAAAGTCATTTTGAACATTGTTGCCAGTAGGGAATGACTGATTGTGTAATTCCAGGCTGATACTGAGGATTTGGTTATTGTTGTTTTATTTGATTTTGATGTTATTTATCCCCCTTTTGTACCAGAAAGAAAAAGACATCTTCATAAAAAAAGAATTTAATAAACGTAAATAACTAAGCTGTTATAAAAGTGATTAAGGGATTCATAACATTGTCTTCGTAAGAGCACAAATTAAATCATACAAATTCATGAAGCAATGAAAGTGATTCAAACTGCTTCCCACTGAATGAGACAAATGTTTCTCTACCTCCGTAAAACAACACAAATATTAGTTTTGATAACTAGATTCAACTTGTAAAAGCAGACAAAAGTGTGTGTGAAACATAAGCAGTGTTTCACACACATAGACCTTCCTTGGGCAGGCCCCCCATGTATAGTATGTGCCACCGCAGTATATTTGGTGACCCATTTAAGCATTTTTGGTCTTTTATCCGCCTGAGATTAACTCTTGGCTACCGAACACTGACGGAGGGGCGGAGACCCTCCGTCAGTGTTCGGTCTTTTTCATTTCCAATTTCTGACTGCCGCTACCGAGTGAGTACCTGTCTGATAACAGTGTTTGCAACTTGTCGAAAAATCCTTTCAGAATGAAGAGGAATCACAATTCAAGTGCGAACCTCTTTGATGCAACAACACATTGGTCAAAACGTAAAACAGGGATTTGAAGTCCAGTACTATTATCTCTATAGTATGATTAAATGGAAGAGGTCGGGCACCTCGTCACCGATACCCGATTCTATTTGAGTATCGGCACAATATTCGATATTGGACTCGCTGGACTGACATCACGCAGACACAAGGTTCATTCCCACCCAGACTGCACTGACTGCTTTTGCAATTTATCTATCAGCAATTTGATATAAACAAAGTATTTCGACAATGCATTTATTTATCAGGGATTCGTATGAATCCTTTACACACAAACATGTCGTTTGATAACTGAGCGGTGGTTTAAGAATGTTCCTTTTTTTTTCTTCTTCTTTTTTTTTTCCTGCGACACTTATTAAACCACTGGGATGCACTGAGTCACTGCTGTGTGTCAGTATGCAGCGAGGCCTTATCCTGGATCACGGCGCTGATACATTTCATCCCGGGGATTTCACGGATAGTACGGGAAACGTCCTGAACCGCGATGGGTTGCTGTTATCTTTGCAGACAGCCGAGGGGATCTTAACCTGTGCGCCGTGTGTTCCGTTGGACAAGGCGGTATCTCTCTTTGTTGCTGTTGTTCTCCAGCTCTTCTGAAAAAACCTGGAGAGAACAGTCGAGTATCTGCAAACGGCAACCTGATTGTTTTGCCAAAGATGTTAAACACAGATGTGAGACATTAGCGACAGCACGAGAGGCCGTTAAATTCACTCTCGCCCGCCAGGCGTCTGATGTAGAACAAGCAGAGCGACGCTCAGAAGGCCGCGGCTTGATACGAGCGCGACTAAACGGAGACAAAGAGACGGAGAGCGGAAAGAAAGAGAGGGAGAGGAAGATGCAACACTTTCTCACAGAGTGGACAGAACGCGTGTTCACTCAGGTGTCAGAAAAGGGAGAACGGCGCTCCTCAAAGACCTCGACCGAGAGTTCTACACGAATCAGAAATACGGGGACGGGGAATGGGACAAGGGAGTGTGGGGGGGGGGAGGGGATTCCCAGTTGTCATGGAAACATCGTCCGTCCTCGGTGAACATTGCCCCCCAAATTGTGACAGGCGCTTCCTTTTTACGACGACAGGTGAAATGAAAAACAGCCAATTCTTATTCTCCACCGGTCCGCCATTATATGTGAACCCTGCTCCTCCGCTCTCCATCTCTCATCCATTTCCCCGTCTCTTATTTTTCGCCGCTCCCATCTTAGGGAAGACAAACCTCCGCGTCTGTCTCCCGCTCTCTCTCTCAAAAAAAAAAAGAAAAAGAAAGAAAGAAAGCCCAACGCAAACTCTGAGAAGTTGTTTATAGTGCGCAGACGGCTTCCTCCTGGGGTGCCGGTGTCCCAGAAAGCCTTGCAAATGCAGGGGGAGATTAGCTTTCTGAGATCCTCACCCCCCCCTCCCTCCATCTCCAACACCCCTCCCAAATACTGAAGACATGCATGCAAATGCGCGAATGCCACTGAACATTTGCTCTGAAGTTATGCATTTGATATTATTTCCCTTTCCCGTCTCTGTAGGGAACACTTTCTGTAGAAATAATGGAGCACCCTGGAGGTATATGGAGAACAGCGCTCGGGTTGACAGGTGAAGCCCGTGACTGAAGTTTGTTTTGTTGGCCTGCGCATTGAATAGACTCCCAGTCATACAATGTATGTGTCTGTGTGTCGATATGTGCGTAGTAGAGTGTTGCAGGAATGAGTCCGAAAACCCCAGAAATGAGGTTTTTTTGTTTGCGCTTTCCGGTTCCCTCTGCTTGAAGTCAATGGGCTTTTTGGTTAGATGCCTAAAATCAGGTCGTCAACGTTTTTACAGTAACAGTAGATCAAAAGTCAAAAGTCTAAGTCAGTTTTATTTGTCACTTCTTCCATATTGTGCAAACATACAGAAGACCTGAAATTTTGTTTCTCTACTGTCTGAAAATAAAGTGAATAGTGCAACATTTAGAAAAAAAAAAAAAAAAAAAAAAGTTAAAAATAGACAACATATAACATATAAACATATAAACATATAAACAACATATAAACTAGACAACATATGTTATATGTTGTCTAGTTTATATGTTGTTTATATGTTTATATGTTTATAACCAACATATAACCTTTGTTGTATAAACAAGGACAAAACACTAAATGTTCAGGACAGAGAGGGGCCGCTGCGTCTACACGCGCCGCCATCTTGAAAGCTACCCCTGTCGTGAGTTTTGAAGCTTTTATTAAGTGTCTTTAAAAAAGTGGCTGAATGAGACGCTAACGTTAGCTCCTTACTTCTGACTGTTGCATTCAGCGTGAATCAAAGACCGCCACGCTGATCCCGACATGTGAGTATCATCGAGCGTTTCTTTGCCACGGAGCTCTTTGGGAGAAAACAAATCCCATTGGCTTATTGTCAAGGGAACCAGTGCGACGCTGACTTCCGGGGTTGACCTACTAAAAACACATCGTCCCAGCACCGCCGTGCCTCGAGCCTCGTGCACGTGGCCGCATTTTAAAATAATCACGTGGCTGCTAATAAACGCTGAATCCAGGGGAACTAATGTGGAGCAGATTTGAAGTTTAAAAAAATCCATGTTAGGGCTTGAAAAAAAAAAAAGAAGAGGAAAAAACGTTGCAACTCATCTCACAACTTTTTGGATATGTTTTCAGGAATTTCAACTTTGTAATGAGCACAGCGGGAAACAAATTGACAAGCGGGAACAGATTCCCTCTCAAGTGAAAAAAGGCGCAGCTGTCAGCTCCTGACTAGATTCAGCTGTTGCACTTGTGAAACTCCATTTGAAAGGGACCGTGACAGGTGGAAGTGATCGCGCCGCACCGACTGTTCGGGAACCTGCAAGAACTGTACGTCAAAATGCAGCGTCTTCCCTGTCTTGCCTGCTGAAAATCCGCCGGTAGGATCAACAACCGCAATTTGCAGCACGTGCCGTGCAGGTTGTTTTTGAGTATTTTGATGGATGTTATACCGTTTTCAGTCATGTAGCGTTAACGTGCTCTTTGACACAATCCTTACTGCTACGAAAGCGCATGTTTCATTATTCTCGTCGGGACTTCTCACTCTCCTATGTGAGGGAGCGAACCACGAAAATGAATGCAGATCATACGTTCATCCCCGCTAAGAACTACGTTAATCTCGTTATTGTAATAAGTGTCTGTCTTTCAGAGGGAAGAGGAGTCTTTTGACCCTGCGGAGGTGTGCGATTGCTCGGTCGAGATGCTAAAGTATGGTCCGGCATGGTATATCGGGCATTACACAGATCAAGTCCTAAGTGGATCAGTTCATTCAGGAAAAGCCCGGCGGTAGTCACGGCGAGGGAAGTGTTTACTGCTCAAGTGTCTACTTGTGGGAATTAAACCAAAACCCCGTACGGAAAGTAGGCCATGCAAATGATGCCGAGGAGGCCCTGGGAAAGAGAGAGAGAGAGAGAAATAAAGACACAGAGAGAACCCCCCCCCAAAAAAACATCTTTTTAAAAAACCCACAGAAGAAATGGGCCACACTTAACGGGCCAAAAGATTGTTGGGGTTTTTCTTTTGCACCAAAAATCAGATATCCTCAAAGAGGAGACGCAAAGCCGGTGAATCACGGCATCAAATATACACGAATTGTGGGAGGAACACACACACACACACACACACACACACACACACACACACACACACACCACAAAAAAAACGGGAGCAGACTGAACAGATTTACGCTCGGCGCTCGGGGACTGCGGCGGTTAAGTCTGCAGACTGCAGTGAGAGCGGTGAGTCACTGCGCGCACCAGTTAGGAGAGCAGAACCTTGAAAGCTCCCAGATCTCAGACCCACACAGCCGCCGAGTAACCTGGGATTACAGCGGGGGTAAGGAGTCGGAGACGAACTCGCCAAGCTGCTGCGCACTGCAGTCTACGGGAAGCTGACAACTCCGGCTTGTGTTTCTGGCAACGCTGGCTTCTTAGAAGGGATCACTCCGTCCAGGGTTTTCCCGGAGCTGAGCTGTATGAGTTACACAAAGCTACACAGCACACTGCAAGAAGCTGTTCGCGTCTCAGTAAACCTTTCAAGTTTCCTCTTGAAAACGCACCCCCACCCCCAAAAAGAAATACCATATGAAACAATCCCAAGGATTCTGTTTTTTGTGTGTGTGTGTGTTTATCTGAAAACCGAGTTCACTGCAAAATGCCAACAAAGCCTCATCTAATATGGTGGAAAGCAATCACGCCCAAGGTTTGACATTTGAAACATTATTACAGGGGAGAAAAGAAAAGGGATTTTCTGCTCCTGGAGTGTAAAAGACAACTTCACCTCGACCCTTTTCTTGGTCTCTATTTCAGACCGTGTCCTAGCCGCGTTGAAATAAGAGGTCAGAAGAAAAATAAAATATTAAATATATATATATATATATGGTGACGAGTAAAGAGGAAAATAAAACTGGCAAGTTTTCTGTGGATATGCAGCAAGGATGAAGATGACCTTGATACACGAATAGCCCATCTTCACAGGGGGGGGGGAAATAAGTTATTTATCAAATTATGGTCCATTTGGAAGTATGGCAGATCTGTCTGAGGTAATTATCATCTTCTATCATATTTTTCAGCAGCTCTTTGTCATAAACATGAGTGAAGGTGCAGCTGCCTCTTAAGATGCATGTGCAGTATCGCACCCCCTCAAACTTAACTCCATTACCTTCTCCCTAATACGCTGTCTTTCGGATGAAATGTGTTGGTCATTTATCATTTAATGAAAAGTCTGATGGTATTTTCAATGCTAACACAATTGAGATGAAAAAATATATAAAAAAATATAATCTGAGCAAGATGAGCGTGCATTTAATATAAGTGCATTAATGTGGTTCAAATATACCTCTGCAATGCTGAAAGGAATTGTTTGACATTTTAGGAAATAATTCAAAATTACATATAGTTAGATGAGAGGATTGAACATGTTGCAGGTTAGGCACATCCAAAAAACATCCAACAGGTGCTAGACACATTCCTCTCACGGGTGATGATGATCTGCATCATTGAGAGTCAATCTACTGTCAAGCAGAGAGAGAGAGAGAGAGAGAGAGAGAGAGAGAGAGAGAGACAGCAAATCTTCTGTAAAACACAATTGATCCTGTAAACTATTGTGAGGAAAAAAAATACATAAAACATTGTATTTTTAACGTATTATATCGCCTTGTAAATTTGCATGAGCAAACATTTGCTTATTTACACATTCAGCCGACACAGAGCAGCATTATGTGACGCACCGGTACTTAACACCACTTTATAATTGTATTTCCTGATTAGGTTTTTACTAATTTGTTGCTGAATACAAAAGAAAAAAAAGGTTTCCAGTCCTGTGAAGATCTCTGACCGTGTTTCATGGCGTACGATTCATTATTCTAATAATAAACAACAATTCCGTGTTTATATTTTTATATTTGAATTTATATTTGGGTATTCATGTGTTACATTGTGTTTTTCACAGCGAGTAAAGCAGTGTTTATGCCACCAGTGATGCAAAGCTGAACCACGAAAAAGCCGGATCGGTGCATTACTCTTCATCTGGAGTCATTTTTCTGTCCGCCTGATGAATGCAAGTTTAATTTAGTCTTTTATCTCTGTTTTGTTCTCCACCACCTGGTGAGATCCTCGCTGTCTGTTGGCCACGACACGAGGTCCTGTCTGTCTGCTGCTCAGTGCGGGGCAGGTGTTGTCTAGTGGGATTATCAGAGCTGCCTGAGATACTTAAAATAACCTGCATTTCCATTGCAAATTAATGGTTTAGCCACATCATTTTTTTTATACGTTTTATCGTCGCACTAATCACCAACAAATAAGGAACAGTTTTCTTCGCTGCAACATCCAATTCCACGTTTTGAAGGGGAGTATATTACATCTCCCCGCAAGAAAGATGAAGCAAAACCCTGATGAGTTCATCATGCAGCTCATTACGGAGCCAGCGTGGTGCGTGAAAATGTCAACAGTTAGTCTTGATCAGTATTCACAGCGCAGTCATTTCCAAATGGCCGCGGCCACAAGTGGAAATAACTGCCTCATTATTCCGGGCACAGAGTGAGAGGGCCCAGGCTGTTAATGTCAGCCTCTTTGAGCTCAGCGGCCCCGGGTAAAGCTTCTTGCCCTGGCCTGTTTTCTCTGCCACGCTGGAGGGATGCAGTCAGCATCTTCCCTCCTCCGACCCACGCCGCCTTCTTTGCAGATTACTGCTGCGATTACCGCGCGCTAAAGGAGGCGCAGGCGCTCGGGCGGGTGACCGCCTGCATTGTGAGATGCGCCCGTGTGTCTCTACAAGACAATGCGGCCTGCAGGCAATCTCTGCCGCCTCCAGCTGGGCTTTTTGTTTGTAGTCTGGTGGCACACAGCACACATACTGCTGCAGCTTTTCTTTTTTTTTGTCGGCGCCTGAGCCGCTCTCTGCAGCAGCATCCGCCGCGTTTATCACCTCGGAAACATATTGTCACCGTTCGGTCATGCCTGCAAAAAACACGGCAGGCCGGGCAGAGAGCGCCAGTGGATGGGAGGGGAAAGAGACGGGGAGATGTGGAGTGAGGAGAGGAGAAAAAGACGAGGAAGAGCAGGAAGCGCAGAGGAGGGAAGGGAAGGAGAGCGTCAGAAGATTGGCGAGTGCGTCACAGACGGTGAGGGAGACTAATTAAGGAAGGCTGGATTAATTAGGCTTCCAGTCTGCCTGCCTCTCATACTCCCACTGAGCTTCATGCCAGCATGCAGGCCCCCAAAACCAGCTCCCGGAAGCCAGCCCATCTATTGTTCCACAGATTTACCATTCATTCACTGGAATGTCTGTTTCCACTATCGAAGCAGGCCACCGTGGGGTTTAAATGCCACGCGGTACATTACAGTACAATTACCCTTAAAAAATAAAAAAAAGGACAGACACAACCTGGTGCTTGCCTGCGCGCATGCAATTGACTGCAATCAACGTGTGGTTAAAGAGGCTTTCATTTGCAATGAGGTGAAATGTTTAAATGTCGAGGTCCTCGTGATGCTTCACACTCAGGTCGCACGACTGCAAATGTTTGCTTGTCAAGTAACATGGAGTCTGAAGAGGAAACTATATGTCCCAGTGATGTTACAAAATACTTCTTTGGCGAGAACCAGAAAAAAAGACACTGTATTATAAGGGCCCCGCAATTTCAATAATGCAACGTTTCGATCTGATGTCAGACGTGATCCAATCACCACCAGGGAAGCATTTTGTCGACGTGCACATTCCTCACTCAGGTGATCTGGATCCGCATGACTGAAAGTCAATCTACTCTCAGGTCGGCCCAATCAGAGCAGAGTATGCGACTCCCACCTCTGACACACTAGAACTAGAAGCATCAGGATCGATAGTAGGGGAGCAAATACTAAATATAATATAATATAGAAATGAGCCGATAGAAAATTCCAAGAAAAAGTAGAAAAAACACATAAATCATAAAAAATACATCCTAAAAAAACATATATAGAAAAAGTGCAAAATACAAAACGTAGGAAAAGAGCATTATGCAACTTTAATGGGATAATACATTTGATGTGTTACAGCTTTCTGGAGGGTGTTTGTGCCTTAGTTGATTTCTTTATTTTTTTGCCCAGCACCTGTTCCAGTTTTTGGGATGTGCTTTCCCTCCACCCCGTCCACCAAATATGAATAATTCAAATATTTTCTCGAAATGAGTGATTGGAATATTTCATATCGTGGACTCATCATCATTTCTCTTGACAAACGCCACTGACAGATTTTGCCTTTTAAAAAGAAAAGAAAACTTTCACGAGTCAATGTTAGACTTTGAGGCGTTCGCGGTGCGCATGTGGTTGAACTCCAAATGAATTAATAGCTGGTATTTATTTCACATCTTGACCCAGCACAAAAGAAGAAAGGAAAAAAAAGCTAGTTATCTTTCTCAAGTTACATCATCACCTTTTGTTTTGTCTTCCCACTCAGCCATTTGTAGCCCGGAGTAAATGAATATCAGCCCATCATGTCGAAGAGACACAATAACACTTCGACGCCGTGATTCAAAGCGCTGCTTTCACTGCTTCTTTCCTTCTTGCGTGATCAAAATGGAATGACGAGGCTTAGCACAAGATGCGAGTCCCACTTTCAATCTCCACAGACGCAGTCAAGGAGACGAGCGTCCCCTTTAGCCGGCGCTCAGATTAAGATCTCAGCTGTCACAAAGGGGAGTAGAAAGCTGGCTTTGTCAATATTGGACTTATATGCAGGAGGGGTGGTGGTATGAAAATAATTATTAATAGTATTAACGGCAATACTTCTACTCTTGTAATGGTGGATGAATCAGAGATGCAAAACAAATGAGTCACCGTCCACTGTGTGGAACACAAGTTGCTATTCCAAGTTTTTAATATATGTTTGATAGAGGAGGAACATATAAATTGCCTCTAAAGTTGAAGGCTCTTCGCACTATAAAGCAATAAATCTCTGTCTGTCTTCATGTCTGTGTGTCCGTCGGCTGAGGATGTGCAGTGTCCAAGTTGGTGCAACTTACCCACGTTCGGGCCCCTCTCCGAATGTGGGTATTAAGCAGTCACACGTGCTCCCAAAGGGCCACGCAAACGGGTACTGCCCCAAGTATAATGAATCCCAAGCCTCCCCTGAAAAAGCCCCGCCTTCTGTTGATAAGATAGACAGTCCACTTCAGTCCAGAATGCAATAAAGCCTGCTTTTAGCTCTCCTTCACCTCATAACCTTGGCCCACATCGATGGGTGGCATGAGACGGGATGAATATTCATCGTGGGTCCCGGCTTTATAGGCCGCATGTTGGAGACAAAAACAAAAAAAAGTGTGTGTGGGTGAGAAGCTGGTGTCGCCATTTCTGCCTCGACTGACACTCCATCTCGCAGCAAGTAATTCATTCTGAGAGCGAGGCACAAGTGCCCCCTCTCCAACTCCCAGCGCAAGTTTATGATAATCCTAATAAATTATGATGCGCCGCACAGACATTAAAAACTCTGATTGGCACTAAATCAAACAGGCGGTGCCTCTCAGGTCAGAGAGAGCTGAGAGAGTGACTGTGTGTGTGTGTGTGTGTGTGTGTGTGTGTGTGTGTGTGTGTGTGTGTGTGTGTGTGTGTGTGTGTGTGTGTGTTCTGCGCCTCTCCAACTATCAATTTCTCTCCATCCTCAAATCCCACATCACTCCGGGTCCACCTGCCCATTTCGCTCTTCCCTCTCCTTTTGTCTACTCCTACTCCTTTTGGCTCAACTTGTAATTTTCCACTGCTTTGCTGTGTCTGTGTTTCTGTCCCACTCCTTTTTCCTTTTCTTTTTTTCTTCTTTTTTTTTGCAGCCGACTTGATAAATATAGGTGACAGCGTGAAATGTTCCCCTCTGAAAGTTCCTCAGTACCTGGTGTTTTTCTCTTTCTGTATTTGTCACTGCATTGCGCTGTATGTATTTTTATCCTTTTTTTTTTTTTTTGCAGGTGATTTAATTTGCGGTTGAAAGGATAACCAGACTGACACCCACCACTTTAATCTGTGCACCCATGCACACTGGTGCAGATTATTCTGCCACCATCAACCTTAGCGGTCACAGGTCCAAAACATCAATTTGTTAACCCGTTTCTGGTTGGCCTGATGCTGATTACTGCCCTGCACTCACCCTTATTTATAAAAAAAACAGCATTCGATTATTACTGTTCAACAACACAACTACTTCAATTACAGCTTCCCCACTCCAAAGATAGCGCCCCGTTTAAAAGTCGGAATCTCTCTGGAGACACGAGGGCTCGTTTATGTCGCAGCATTGGAGCCGCATTGTCAAATCAGACACGCAGAAGTGAACAATTCAATTAATCAGGATAAAGTTGGAGGAGAGTGGCGGCGGTGATTAATATGCTCTATATGCGTTGATTGTGATGCACTCTGGAATGCGTCCCGTTCTGGAATGCCGCCGCGCTACAAAGCGCACAATCCTCTCTCTCGCTTGGTGAGAGCGCCCAGTAAATCATAGTCCCCGGTGAATGTTTTAATGCCGAGGGTAGTGACCCCTTCCGTTCACAGACAGATTGCTTGTTAATGGTTATAATCGGCGGCAAAATAGCGGCGGGGAATCATATCTCACGGGCTGCATATCGGAACGAGATGACGGACCGATCGGGAAAAAGAAGGCGGTGTTCTTGACGGGTTCCCCATGAAGGACCGATTTCATACCCCAACAGTTGGGGTATGAAAACCCCAAAATGGGTGCAATATTCCTTTAAAGATTATATAAAAAACTGATCCTGACAATAGAGCGGTTGTGCAACAGTTAGCAAGCACAAGACATGCCTTTTGAAAATTATTTTTTACTTCTTTTTTTTTTTTTTTTAACAACAATGAGTGGTCCTCGAACATCAATTTGGTCGCACAAAGAATATCTGCCCTTTCAGAACGTGTACCAGTCATTCACCGTAGGAGTCATTACGAGGGCCACAGGAGGCAGCGCTCATTATCTTTGATTCATTTATTCTTTTATACCTACAGCACAAAACCGACTCAAACTCTCAGATGGTGCATGATTCACTGACAGCACTGCACAAAATACAAAAATATATACTGCAACAATATACTGCAACATTTCCAAATATATTTCCAGAGATATTGTCCTTTTTATGCCTTTAATTCTTCTTCCTTTTCAAAACCTGGCACCTATTTTACCCACAATGCATCTCAAGTGCGATAGGCTATGTTGCATACACAACTGCTGTAGTTTAGAAGTCCTCCACTACTCGCAGAAAGTAGCCGAGCAATCAAGTAACTGCGGGAGATGTATTAAAAATGTTTCACCTTATATGGCAATGATCAATCCTTGTCCAACCAGTCTCAAATACAACTAGTAAAGGGTTAACTAATTTCGACCGCTCTCGTAGCAGCTAATGTAGCCTCCAGTGTTTCCCAAACTTTTTTCTTTTTGTCCCACTTTTCAAAAAATGACAAACTATCACGACACATAAAATGCATAAATCCACATCACCTTTTTTTTTTTATCTTGAATAGATGAACCAGCAATTTAGGAGCAAAATGCATGTGTAACTAAAAACACATTACCATGTTACATACTTTGTAGATTAGTCAAACTAAATGCATTGAGGGAGGTAACAGGCTCAAATAAACTAAATGCATATCAGCCTTTTTTTAATATGAAATAAAATGTGATAAGTATTACTTATGGCATGAAGAACAAATATATATATTTACGCCCCCATAGAAGGAGGGGCTGGTTTGACTCTCATTCTCCTTCGAGCATATGAAACATATTCAAATGCTGACCTTGACAAACATTTCCAATTATGCGACTGTGGTCGTGCCAAATGAATACTATCATTACCGCGTTGTACTCAAGATGTCCAAGGACTTTGCGGAGAAACCGATGTCCTGATTTATAACCGACACGGGGCCTCAGGTGGGTCTCTGCTCTCGTCCTCATTTCATCATTTTATGATCATCATTACCTGCGATCTTCTCTTTCGCGTTTCCAAGAGGCAGTCGATGAATGCGGAGCGGGGTCCGCGTCCCTAAGTGGCCTCGCTGGCTTCACGGCACAATCAATCCCCAACGTATCCATTGTCACTTTTGTCAATACGGAGCTTTTATTACCTCGCTAATTCAATAGAAAAGAGGGAGCGTTTATATTTTACGGTGAAATATGCCCTCCAAATATATGACTTGTAACATGGAGGGCGGATATTACTCGAGCGTGTGTATTCGAGAACCTTAATACTGTCGTCTGTTTGTGTTGGAACGCCACACATGACAAAAAAAAAAAGTGTGGACAATGGGTTGGGACTTATTCTGCAGGACAAGTGTTTATATTATGTTCCTCCCGGCATGGACATGCGAGGCCGGAATACTAAAGGGAAGCTGTGGGAGAATAGAAGTCATCAATCATGAGAGGTGTGCATTTTCCTGCAGTGGAAGACAGGCCGAACTCCAGGCTGATGCAGCGAGGCCACAGCGTGGGACGCTGGAGGTTGACATAGACAGGTAATTAACTAAAAATAATATGTGCTCGACACAGCCGAGGAGAGAGAAAAAAAGGGCTTAAAGAGGAAGAGGAGACACAACGGAACGATACCTCCGAGAATAGCCGAGCCGGAGCGAGAAGGGAGATGAAGGTTGCTTCTGCACGCGGGCGCCAGTGGATGCGGACTCATGCAGGTCCGACACCTACGCGCCCGGAGAAGGATCAGACTTGAAAGGGACGGGGAAAGTTTCATTAGATTTTTTCAACATCAATATATATCACCTCTTCATGTGAGTTCTTCATACACAAAAGCATAAAAGGATGGCAGCACATCACAGCGGCGGCGGGGAAGGCGACGAGAGCAACTCGTAGAAGTGTTCGGGAGCGTATACGCGCGCTTTGATGTAAGTAACTTTGATGTGACGCGATCTGTCTGGATGGGACTGAAGGAGTTACATTGTGAGTTAGTTTGAATGGATTGAACCATTTAAGCAATACAAATAAAGTTATCAAGAAAAAAGCAAAGAGCTGTGAGTGGACCCAAATTGTTATTATCACTTACAAAATAAAATAATAATAACAATAAAATACCAAATATCAACAATTTAAAACAAAATTATCTATCTATCTATACATCTATAATTTTGTCCTGTCTAACCAAAGCTAGCTTTATGCTCCCAAATAGTCAGGAGACTCCCTATATATATATATATATATATATATATATATATATATATATATATATATATATATATATATATATATATATATATATATATATATCTTTTTTTTTAATAGATATGAAAAAGAAAAAAAGAAATATATATATATATATATATACATAGATATAGCTAAATGTACAAACGCTAAGACTATAACTGCAGCTCAAAGGGCGGACATTTTGTTATCTATTGACAGTGTTTGTCCTTGAGTTTTTCAATATTGATGTGAGGTGCTCCTTTATTGAAAATCTCTCTAGAATTGCCACTCAGCATGCCATCGTGTGTGTGTGCTGTGTTTATTGCATGACAATAAACCAGTATTTACAGTGTCACAAAAGTGATGAACAAGCTCCTGAAACCCTGAAATAGGCCCACCCAACGGTTAAAAAAACAAAATATATGCAATCTGTATTTACATTCATTGTTCTTGATTACATTCTAGTCAATCAACTCCACTCAATTAACCAACTAATTGGCTCAGCACTACACTCACAACTTAAATGGGAATGTGTCTTGTGTTTACAGTCCTGACAGGAAACAGTGTTTATCTGGACGTAGTGTCGAGTCTGTGCTACACTGTTATTGAAACAGGCTGGCAGTTAATGCAACTGTACTTTATGTTTTCATCTCAGCTGTAATCTTTAATAAAAAAAAAAATATATATATATAAGTGACATAATTAACCCAGTAAGTTTAACAACATTTTGAGTAACTTTAACACAATTTTGATAAACAATTCCCTTTAATTCAGAAAAAGAAAACACACACACACACACACACACACACACACACCAGAGCCGGTGCCGAGCAGTTTTGATGTGACCACTGAAAACATGCCAATCTGCAGGGCCTTGACCCCGACTTATTATCTTACTTCAAAATAAAAAAGAAGCTTTGAGCCATCACCGATCAGAGGATGGACAGCTGTCCGCGGACAAAGGCCCGAGTGTCTTTGTGGACGGACGCCTGCCAATCTAGCTGTCGGGTCTGGATGACTGCCTGATTCCGGCTGGCTTTCTAACTGCCCTTCCTGTCCGCCTGTCCGCCGCTCCGTCCCGTTGAACGTGCTTCTCTGCCAGGTTCGCTCGCCTACCTGTCTGACTCCACTTCAACCCCGAGCCGGTCTCTCTCTCTTCCGCCTGTTGCGTCTGCTCTACAGGGCGGCTTGAAGGCTGTCGGTACCAATAAGCGCACATGCGGCTTCTCGCGTCTGGGGAAACTGGGGACATTTTCTCAAGACGTCATAGTGTTACATAAAGTCTTGAGAAGTGTTTTAATAGAATGCATTGATACAATGCAAAGATAATCATTTAGACTATGCATAACTATGTTTTTTTTCGTTTTCATTTGACAGTTTAAGCCTCCTTTAAGTTCCTCCTTGCTCCTCCTTTATTCAAGGTGATGTCTGGACCTATTTCATGCGGTCGGCCAATAGCAACCACAGACGGCATATAAGAAGTGGACATAGTCACAGTGACGTCACCCATTGGTTCGTGGACTGCGTTTTAAAAAAAAGTTAAGCCTCGAGTTCCACATTTTGTCCGTAGCCATCTTGGTTTTTGGCCATCAGCGTGATTTTTTTATGACTGACACCATCTTTGTATGTTCAACATCTTGTTTTTTTTGTCCGTCGCCATCTTGGTTTATTGTAACCAGAAGTGACACGAGAGGGCGGAGCTAAGTACAACCAAACGCTGATGAAAAAAAAAACATTTTTCAGGGGAACAAAATGTTACAATTCCCTTTCATGAACTAAAAAACACTCAGTGAAAGGGTTAAACGCACTGGCAGAGACCTGTCAATCACAGGGTAGCCCCGCCCTAAAGCCCACCCTGCTTTGTGGACTATTTCAATCTAAATGGGCCATAATTCACTAAATGAACATCATGCTGTAATGAAGAAGACTTGAAACTAGAGATTGAGACATAAACTCAAGTGAGAAGTAGGGTCATTTTCTCATAGACTTCTATACTATTATAAAGATGTCTAAGTCTGAATTATGTTTTTTATGTTGTATTACTTTATCATACTATTATAGCCAGTCTCACTACCAGACTAACTTGTCGTTGCTATGCAAACTCATCTCACATCACTTTCCTCAGAGCAGGTTCATTGTGTGAAAGACCCTCACATGAAAGTCCTTAAATAGAACGGATTGACCTTTACTTTTTCACATCCTAACTGGTGGAAGAACGCAGAGCGTCCATGCCCACACAGTGCGCTGAAGACCTGTAATCAGTTGAGTGGAAACAGCTGAGCGGGTGTGCCGAGGACACGGGTCACCGAGATGATTTCTGGGTTAGGAAGTGAGAGACCTCTGCCACACAAAATCATGTCTATCTTTTCTCTGTCCTCTGCGTGACTGGTTTCATAGACGGATATGAAAGCGCTATCGCAAGAGACGTGAATGTCACTGGGAAGATTGTGTGCTTTGTCCTTTAGTTAGGAACATATACAAAGAAAAAGCAGGCTGGATAACAGAAACCCTGTGGAGACACAGACATGTGGTCTGATACTCCGTCCACCCACAGAGAACGAGGCCTCGACCCTCTCTTTTTAGACTCTTCCTAATTAAAGTTGTTGGTTAATTAGGACGGGCTATAGAAGGGGATAACAACTCTTCCTAGAAGCAATACATGTAGTTTATTTACTTGAACGATCTGTTCAATTCTAAGTTGCTTGACACTTGGCCACCGAAATATTTTTTTTAATTGACTTCAGAAAGCTTTAATTTTTTCGTGTGACAGCGGCGTTATGCAAGGATGACGGGCTAATTACGCTTGACTCTTTGTCAAATCATTAAATGGCAGATCTTTTTTTTTCTGCTAAGAGTGAACAAGTCTTCGCAACTTCATCAGAAATGCTCAGAAAAAAAATGAAGATTTAAAAAGCCCATCATATATGGCGTGGTCCCCTTTTACGTCTTCATTTTATGTCACTTTAGGCCCCAACAGATGCTCTGCTGCAGGTACTTAGCTGTGGACTCGGATGGAGATCCATGAGTGACTCATCCTCCCTCATGCTTAACTGATATACACGTATTTGAATTTTGAGACTAATGCGCAAAGTGATAGTGAGTCTGTCCACTAATGAGGAAAAATGATCACTCCATTGCTCTGGATCCACAGTAATGTCTAACCTCGTTTCCCTTCATTCCAGACAGCTACCGAGCAATAACGATTACAAACAAGACACCGACAATCATCTATGAAAAGAGGGAAATTGCTTTGTGAAACGTAAGTAATTATCATTTTTCTCCTAGAGAAATATGTTCAAATCTCAAATGCAACTGCAGTTAGGCGCTTCACTAAATCGTCATCTCTATCATCAAAAATAACACTTAAAGCGACAGTTGGTAACATCTTTAAAAAATTACAATTAAAATGTGGACTGTTTAGCTAATGAGAAGGTTCGCTACGGCCGGCGGGAATCTCGCAAATCTTTTTTGTGGACACAATGAAGATTATGCTGAAATGAAGATTATGCGGATGAATATATGTTATAATACATTTTGAATCCAAATCCTCGACCCGATGTATTCCTTTAGGAGACATACATGTGGAAAAATCATCAAAGGGGGAAATTCATGCTGGAAAAAGGGTGAAATTCATATCGCACTGAAAGGTTGTTTTACCAAAAAAAAAACAAGACCTTTTCCGACTGAAACTCCAGAGGGAGACAGCTTGGAGATGACGGGTGGAGGTTATATTACACGCTGCAATAAATGTAACATTCCTGTTTAGCAACAACTATGATTGCTGTCAGTGTAACTAAATGCAGTGTCAAAAAAAATAATGCAGAGACAGCAACTCACCGCTCACTTAAGGGCAAGCAAGCAGTGGCTCCAATGTGACATTACCCTCTAGTCTAGTACTCTGATCCAAATCGGGGGCTGAAGAGAACAAGTGGTGTGGCGCAGCAGTGCTTGTATCAGTAGCTAGAGAAACAAGTAAGTGGCAGTAAAAAATGGCAAGTGACCTGTGTGAAATGGCTTTGAAAGTGACACTCACCAGGGGGGTAAAACAATAAATGAAAAATGCTGAGCGGGGCCGGTAGAGAGCAAGCACCTCACATGGAAATTGTAAAAGAATTTGAGATGAGCGTGGCTGATGAGCCCAACATGAGGCTGCCGCGGCGTCGGGAAGCTTAGCACGCTGGAAACCGGAGCGAAAAAGAAAACGGAGCCTTGCCTCTTTTCCGAGGTAATGTAATTGCTATATTGGTGATCTAACACCCTCATTAAGCATGGATCAAACGCCGGTGCAGGAAAAGCAGCGGCACGGAACCAGAGTGTGAAACAGACAGGATTAGCAGGATGAGAGAGATGTTCTCTCAAGCGCAGTGCATGTTTGAAGTCTCCCACTCGGCTAATTGTCGGCTGAAGACGCTAGCATCGAGAAGCTCAGCCTCCCCACTGAATTACAGGATACCCGCTTGCCCTCGGCTCGCCTCCCGGCGTTTCTGTTGATTTTTCGTCGGCGCAATTAACAATCTGACACCGCGACCCCGGCGCCGTGGAAAGAAGGGAGAGGAGAAAACGCCTCGTACCTTCAGAAACGGCTCCCACTGTTCAGTGGCACAGGTCAACTTAGTAACCGCGTGCTTTACTTTTCTTTTTATATTTTTTGGCACAACAATGTGTGCACCTTTTTTATCATTTCACACGGTTACATCATGTCCTTTGACTGAGGCAGAAGCATCACATTTCAGTAGCCAGGCCTGCTTGTGAAAGGCAATCAGCAAACCCCACAAAATGCTTTCTCACATCATCAATATTTGACACACCTGAGCAAGAATACACAAAAGCACTGTGGATATAAATGGAGTGAGCAATTACAGTTTGTAAGTACAGATACATGCCTCAATACGAGGCGCTCAACGGGCAAAAACACAAAATGACCTGTTTGTGTTTCCTGATGAGCGACCTTGTGCCCTTG
The DNA here is from genome assembly GCA_038501785.1 of Myoxocephalus aenaeus. Classification (NCBI taxonomy): domain Eukaryota; kingdom Metazoa; phylum Chordata; class Actinopteri; order Perciformes; family Cottidae; genus Myoxocephalus; species Myoxocephalus aenaeus. The sequence continues at coordinate 4,634,710 of JBAMJR010000059.1, read as the reverse complement.
AGAATAATTACTGTGAAAGTAGCTCGAGGGAGGAGGTTGAGGTGGTCGGTTTGCCGTAAGAAGCTTTGCCATTGTTTAACCTAACCAAATACATGTATTGCCAGGTTGCTGGTTTGTTTAACTAAGAAGGCAATCTTAATAGTTTTAGTTGCCAAGTAGTTTACGTAAAACCCACATTGTATGGAACCTGACCCAGAAGATGGATTTGTTACACAGAACCATGCAAGATTACGTTGCACGGACAGTTTTGCTGTACCTGAGGATGTAATATAAATGGGGAACTCCGTCAGCATGATTCCAAGCATTATTGATACAACTAGCATGTATTTTGCTATTCCTAGTGGAATGGCGTCTAGCATTCCCCGCGTTTGCTTGATAAACGACGTGCATGATTCATCAATTGTTAATATTGTAATTCATCGATCAACAACAACACAACAAATACAATTTGGTACTATTTTTTCTTTTTCTTTTGAAGGACAATCCTGTAATGGCCTCAACACACACAGGGGGCATTGTGAATAAATAAGACGAAAGGTATAAAAACTAATCCTACCGACAGCTATGGGAATTTGCGACAGTTGTAATGATTTTTCAATAAAATATTTTAATAGATTAGCGCTGGCAGAGAACCATCTGCCAGGATCCTATTGGCCCAGAGCAGCGTCTGACGGCCCGTTTCCATGTTGTTGGATAACAAAGTGTACGTATTAAATAAGTCTGTTTGGTTTGTTTGTTTTGGTTGATGCCTTTGTTAAATTTTTCACCAGGGAATATTCATATTTAGTTTGAAAGAATGTATGTCTAATACAACGGTTTGAAAAAACACATTTATATTATATTATTACATATATATATGTTAAGGCATTAAGAGAAAATTCAAGCAAAAGCCAGGTCAAAGTTCAGCTCGTGTTTCATGAATACCGTAGCAGGTAGGAGCAAAGAGTTTGAGTCATTTCCCTCTTTGCTGTAGCGAGTTACAAGTGTGACTGCAATGAGAACAACCTCAGCATGGAAAGACCTATCGAGTGAGTTGGTTAAAGGGCAGCCCATTCAGGAGAAGTAGGTTTCATATCGTTGCTCTGGGTCTTTTGCATCAGACGTCAGGGTTTCTCAAAAAAAAAGGCCCAACATTAATTAATTCAAAGACAGCTATTTGCGGTGTGACATTATAGCAAGTGGATGAGATTGTAGTTTGGAAAAGGTCAGCAGCAGTAACAAAGGAAGGGCTGAGGAGGAAGAGTCAAATAAAGGGAAAATAACATGTCCAGCAGGCAGAAATTGAGTTTCGTGCCTTTTCAGGACAAGTTGGGGAAGACGAGATGGCACTGAGTCAATTAGGGCATGAAATGCAGGATAGATGGCAGAGCGGGCCTGGCATGTCACCAAAGCATTGTCAAAAAAGAAGCCACTCTGTATCACTTAGTCACTGGGGTTCAGACCGCAAAGGGGCCTGGATGTAACAAATGAGAGGAAGTGGATAGACGGTGGTGGATGATGATAATGTGTTGCTCGACACATTGAGCAAAGAGAAAAGAAATGAGAGCAAGGAGAAAGGAGTTGTTTGCAAAAAAACAAGGGCAGCAAGTGTTATCAAGTTTCCATGCTGCCTCTTGTCTCCTGCTTCTTGCCTCTTGCCTCTTGCCTCTTGCCTCTTGCCTCTTGCCTCTTGCCTCCTGCCCCCTGGCCCCTGCCTCCTGCCCCCTGCCCCCTGCCGCCTGCCTCTTATCTCCTGCCTCCTGGGCCCTGCCCCCTGGCCCCTGCCTTCTGCCTCCTGCCCCCCTGCCTCCTGCCCGCTGCCTCCTGCCCACTGCCTCCTGCCTCCTGCCCCCTGCCCACTGCCCCCTGCCTCCTGCCCACTGCCTCCTGCCCACTGCCTCCTGCCCCCTGCCCCCTGCCGCCTGCCTCTTATCTCCTGCCTCCTGGGTCCTGCCTCCTGCATCCTTCCCCCTGCCCACTGCCCCCTGCCTCCTGCCCCCTACCCCTGCCCCCTGCCTCCTGCCCCCTGCCTCCTGCATCCTGCTGATGCCCCTCTTCTCTACCTCCTTCTGCTGACATGGATCGTGGTTATCTGGATCGTGGTCCATGCCTACTACTCATTATATGAATTATTTCTGTCATATTCATGTAATGTGCTGTAACTCTGTTACGTTGTTCATTCTGTACACATGACATCTATTGCTTCTGTCCATCCGGGGAGAGGGATCCTCCTCTGTTGCTCTCCCAAAGGTTTCTTCCCTTTTTTCCCTGTGAAAGCTTTTTTTTACTATCTTTATTTGGGGGAGTGTTTCCTGATCCAATGTGAGGTCCCGGGACAGGGATGTCAGATTGTACAGATAGACCTCCGAGGCAAATTTGTATTTGTGATTTTGGGCTATACAAAATAAACTGAATTTAATTGAATTAACTTGTAGTGGGGCCAGGTTGCAAGATGGAAAAGATGGGGAAGAAAAAATTGCAAAGAAGTGAAAAAAATTGTTGTTCTGATACATGAAAAGGAGACTCCAGATCAGGTCAACTGCACGGGCCACATCAAGAGCACCGCGAGAAAGGAAAAGATCAAAAGCAGATGGGGATGAAGTGATACAAATAATCCTCGCTGTGGGAAGGTTGAAGTGACATAGGAAAATGAGGATTGGCAATTCACTAGCCCGGGGTTGGACCTCGGGGCTGATAAAAGGACAATCATGTGAAGAGGTCCACGGTGAGTTATAGTGATGGCTCGGGATCCAAATGATAGAAAAGGTATGAGTGACACGCGGGAGGGAATAAGCAATTCCCCACTCAGGGGAGATGAACAGGCCCTGAGCCGCCACGGCCCCGGAGCCTGGCGGCGAGGCAGCCGAGGATGCGAGGCGGCGGGGAGTGCAGGTGCTGCTGCCCCTTCTCGCCGGGTGATTTATGTCCACGAGAGAGCAACAGAATGTAGGAACAAGATCGGAGCACATTCCGAGATGAACTCGGGTCCCGCTGACTGATAGTTCCCGTCCCGCCTCCGCGATGTTTTAGGAGCAAGACAGCGGGACAGATAAGGCCTGAGAGAATGCATTTTCAAGGATGTATCTCTCAAGACACAAAATGGAGGAGAGCGCGGGGAGGGAGGGAGAGAGAGAAATGAAGCCGGGCCTTCGCTCGCTTCTCCTTCGTATGTTCACACCAAAGAGTTTTAAACGCTTTTACTTTGCTACATAAAGGCTGCATCTGTAAGAGACCGGAGGCCAACGTGCCACGATGTTGACAGTAACAATCCCCTCAGTGTATCGACTTAATTAGTAGATAGTGGAAAGCAGTGGGGGAGGGGCTCACACAAGGTGGACGACTGGGAGCCCACTCTGCTACTCGAGTCCTCACGTACGCCCTGCGTAGGAATGTCAATTGGAAGACATTCTGCTAAATAGTTCAAAACACAACACTTTTTTTTATAACCATTTTCAACAATGCATTAGTCTGTTGCAGTGTTAAAATAAGACAAAAAAGGGAAGGATGTCAATATTTCAGTAATTATTGATGCTTTGATTAGCTTTATTCACATATTTACAGAATGTTATTAACAATAACAAAAAAAATATTCCGCTAATGGTCTGATTTACGTCACCTGTGTGTGCCAGATTCCCTCCTGTAGGTTTAGCTTTAGGGAGTCGTTAAATCAGAATTAATCAACCGACTGGAGATCAGTTGATTTAATTGTGGTTCATGAGTCATTCTATTTGGGAGCCCTACCATGTTGGCAATATATTTCTTTTTTACTGTTTGTACATTTGTATATAGTGGCTCACTTCATTCACTCTCCTCTTCATCATTTTCATTAAATTACTTGTTTTTTTTCTCCAAAATGACCAAACTTAAACCAATCTTCCAGCTCTTATTTCTTTCTTCACAATTCCTATGCCCTCGTCTATGAATCACAGATAATTCCAGTACCTTATTTTCCCTGAGTTGTTACACTCTGCCGGCTCTGTAATGTTGATTTGACCCTTGCCCCTCTTAGTATAGGTTAATTCCTCCTTTATTTTGCTCACGGATAAAAGATAAAAGAGCCAGCTAAATTGCCAAGTTCAATCAAGTCAAGATAAAAGGCTAATGATAGACGCAATGATTTCAATGGTAAATTGCAGGCCTGCTTCGAGCTTACACTGATGGAGAGGCTGCGATGTAGTTTGTGTGGGGTCCCTCAGAGAGTAAGTGGGGCGGGGTGAGCGGGGGCACCTTTTTATAGATACTGTCTATATGAGCAATATGAGTGTGAAAATTTTACAATCCAACTGGCATGGGACCCCACGAATGAAAATGAGTGTTGGGAATGACAATCAAACATTTCATCCCTTGTGACGGAGAGGAAGGCAACCAATGCACTTTTTTTGCCCGTTGCATAGCTTTCATTTGTTTCTATAATATCATATAACTGTTGGCATGACCAGTTCTCTTCAAAATAATGGTAACACATGCGTATGTGTTTTAATGCCCTGAGACACATTTAAGAATGGTGTGAACACAGTGAGAATCCAGAGGTCCATATTAATTACCATTTTCAAACATCTATTAATTACAACCATCCTCGTCTATTAAAAGGATATCAACATGTAATCCTTATCCATTCCTCTTTTTTTTTCTTCCCGTTTTCAGTAATTGAGAATATTCATCTTTATTGCAACTCGTGCCTTTTCCATATGTACATAATTCCCTTTGGCAGTTGTCTCCTGCTGTGTACCTTGTAAATTATTGAAAATCAACTAATTAGTTACATTATAGAGGATGGTCACAAGAATATGAACACCTGTACGAGCTTATGAAATCCAAATCAACCCAACGGCAAATAAGTATTATGGTAATCTTCATTTTTTGTTGGGATTGCAATAAAAAAAAAAATTAAAATCATATCTTTGAGGCATATGTGTGATGTTCTCCTAATTGATTATGTGCTTACATAATCAATTAGGAGAACATCACACATATGCCCAGTCAAGCATCTATACGTTCAATGCACATTGCTGTCAGACTGTGCTCTGTGTTTTAATCTGGATCAAGATGCTTGACAGCATGGCGCGTTGAGTTGAAGCCACAAAAGATTCTTCAAAATGCGATAATGTGAAACGCAAATAATTCAAATGGAGGATTGCTTTACAGCAGTCGTTGCACATTAACTGCAGCATTGTCTTTTTTCCCCTCCTTCCTGCCATCCAACATCACTTTTATTGTTGCTTTACACTTAAAGCATATATGGGACAGGGCAGGGCCAATAACAACACAATGGCAGCTGTGATTGGTGGTTCCTCTTCACAGTCCTGCAAGTATAACCTATTACCAGGCAACATGCTTCAGTAACAGAACTGGAAAATAATTTGAGGTATAGAGTCCTCCTCCTCCACCTTGCTGTTCAAACATGTGCATTTATAGTCATTTCTCAAGAGAGAGCCTGCCAGAAATGCATGCGATGGAAATGCCGAGAGAATCTTGGAACTGGACTTAGTATGAGAGGGCTGGTAATATGAAAATGTATACAGAGCTTAACCAAAATATGTATTATGTCGCTTGGGTTACAGCTTCTGATGGTGGACTACCTAATCAACCAGTGGGCTGAGCCCTTCCTTTGCTCCCTGTAACAACTGTACCGCTTCATCATTGATGATGAATACATTCCTCCAGACGCTTTGGTTTGATATAGCTCGGAAAACCTGGATAAACTCAGCCGTAGAATGAAATGTTAACCAGGAATGGTACAGTATGTCAGGTACACAAGAGTGTAGCAGCTGAAAGCAAAAGGAGAAAAGTAGTATTCCCACATTGCTGTCGTCTCTAAAAACTGTTTTGAAGAAATTCACTTGCCAGCGTACAAAACATTTCAAAGGATTCTCACTCCTTTCGGGACTATCAAACACTACTTCTTTCTGTGTGTGTATGTCACACAATGTGCATTTCATTTTCTATCCCTGTGTGAGTTAAAGTGTGGATGGCCAGTGAAAGTATGCATTTCAGTGTGTGTGACTAATCAATTAAGGCAGTGTGAAAATAAAGGAAACGTATCAGAAAAGGATGTGTAGTTGGGGTACTATGGGCATCAGCTCGGGGAAGCTCTATTCAGTGGCAAGAGTCTCTTTTAGCATTCACATCCAGTGTCCAGAAAGTGAATCTAACCACCATTCAGCTATTGTCCCGACACAATACTGCTCATCAACGATTGAATAGTAGCAGAGCAAACACACAAAGCACAAAGCCTGTGATACCCAAGCAAAAAAACAAGCAAACAAGCACCTAAACAAGCACAAATGTCTCATCACAAACAGCATTGCTGAGGCTCAAGATTATGCATAATAGGAAATGCAATCAGTCTGATTTATCTATATGTCTGTGCAGTTTTTTTTTTGCGGCAAAACAAACTCAGCAGAGATTAAGGTTTAAGCGAATATACAAACAAGGATCTGAAAACAGCAGATATCTTGTTATACACAAAGTGAAGCTAAACTACTTCTGAAATAATCCATTGGTACACAGTGTTTACCTAACCTGCTGTGTAAGGCTAAGTAATCAAGTAGCAGATTAATCATCTATCAAGGCATTGTAAATAATTACCTCTGGTCGCAGCGCTGTGGACAGAGTTTTGTTTAGGAGGAGTGGCGGTGGTGTGGGTCATACCTCGCATTCTCGGGAGCCGGAGATGGTATAGGTGCAGGGTCCGGTCCCATTCACAAGCACGTCCATGGCCTCAGAGTTGGTGGGCTTGTAGTCCACATAGTACTCCTGAAGTGGAGAGCTCAGGGTGCGCTCCGTCTCTCTCGCTTTCTTGCGGCGTTTGCGGGATGCTGCCGAATGCTCCTGCAGCTGCTTGACACTGCTGGGATAGCGCTTCCAAGACACGTAGATTACCAACAGGATCATCGCAACAGATAGAAAAAGGGCAACGCTTCCAGCCACAATCTTGTGGAAGGACACAGGCTCCAAGTCTTGCTCTGGTGGAGGTGCCACAGGTGGAGTAACGGCTGACAATGTGGGACCCCTGATAGATCCCTCTCCTCTCTTTCCAGAACCAGTAGGTGAAGCCAGAATGGCTGGTCGGCGTTCCGTCTGCACAGGGAATCTGGATGCGGTTGGAGGGATACTCACAGTGAGCGTTGTCGCTGGGTTTGATTGACAAACACCAAAAGCTTCGACAGCATCCATCACTTTCTCACCCTGGGCTTTCTTGGGGGAGGCACAGATCATTGTGGTCTCCTTTGCCCCTCGGAAGTTCCTCAGCCAGGCCACCAGAGGACAGATGGCAGGGCCACAGTCCCATACATTCCCAGCTAAGCTTATTGTAGTCAAAGAGATCCAGGCATCGACCACTTCCTGGGATACATTGGTCAGCTTGTTGGAGTCCAGATTGAGGGTCTGCAGGTTAGGTAGGCATTGGTAAACAACAGCATCCACTTCCATCAGATCATTTCCAGACAGATCCAGTTTCTGGATGGAGGCCCAGGTCCAGGTAAGGCCCTGGTTCATTGAGCGAATTCGATTCCACTGCAAGTAAAGTGCCCGCAGATTGTAGAGACGAGGGAAGTGGGAGAAATTGATCTTTGAGAACTGGTTATGCTCCAAATGCAGCTCAGTGAGCTTGACTAGGCCTGAAAATGCATTCCGAGTGATACTGCGCAAGCGGTTGTAACCCAGATCCAGGAACTCAAGATTTCTGCAATCTTGGAACAGACGCACTGGGACGGTTTTTAGAGAATTTGAGCGTATGTGAAGGCTGAGAAGCTTCCGTAGTCCCTGGAACTGCCCGGGCTGCAAGGATTGCAGCTTGTTGTACGACAGGTCCAGGTTACGCAAATTGGGGACAGGGTGGAATGTGGTGTTGTGGAGCGACGTGATCTTGTTGGAACTCAGGATCAGCTCTTTGAGCCTGCGGACCCCCTGAAAGGCCAGCACATCCACAGTGGCAATGTAATTGTGGTCCAGGTAGAGCCAGATGAGGTGGTTGAGGCCTACAAACTGGCCGGCGCGAAGACTGACGAGGCTGTTGTACCGCAAAGACAGGCCTTCACAGCCTCCTGAGAGGTTCTTGGGGACATCGCGAAAGGCGCTTGACTCGCAATAGACAATTTTTCCATCACAGCGACAGCTCTTGGGGCATGGGCGCTCACTCAAAGATGGATTTGCTGCCAGCCACACCTGCATCAGGAGTTGGACCACTAGCCAGCGACGCCGCAAAGCAGAGCCTACAGGAAGGGGAAGGGGGAGAGGACAATGGCAAAAGAGAAGAAAGAAAGTTAAGCAGAGGACCTTATTACAGAAACCCTAAACTAGCATTTATAATTTTCCTCTGGTAAACAAATGCATGCTTCAAACTGAGCAGCTTATTTTGGTTTCCTTTGTGTTCAGTATTGGAAATGTGGATGTATTTTAGTAAACATATTGCTCATCTGAATTGGGTGGACACTAACCCGTCTGTCAAAAGCAAAACAAAGGAAGGAAAAGTCACCAAACAACATAACACTGAGCTGTGAAAGAAAAATAAAGATAATAGCTCGTATACACCAGATGTGATGGCAGCACTTAATAGTTCGTTATATGCTCATTGAGTTTGTTGACTTTTTTACTTTATGCACATTTGCACATATACATCAGCGAACATAAATTGTGACAAATAGCTTATGTTTCATATGTCATACTCATAATGCGTTTTGTATAGTTGTTAGTATATTAGTCTATATTTGAAGCACACACATTTAGATAATGTGTACAGGCACTTTAGTTTGTCTTTATATAGGTTGGCCCTCTATGACTGGAAACTGCTGCTGGAGGGACATATTGTCAGGCCGGAGCTCTTAAATACAGGAAGTGGCCAAGAATATTGTACCGAGTGTTGCCACATTGTGGGGGTAAATAAACCGTCTTTTTAAAAATCCACCTGTGATTTATCAGGCCTGCCAGGTCTGCCCCTCACACTAGAGGAAGGAAGACTCTTACTGATTTATGTGGCGTTGTCAGAGTTTAACAATAAGGTTCACTTGTCAGGGTCACTTCCGAATTTTCTATCTTCAAAAACGGTTGTCCGTTAAATATTTCCAGTTTCCATTTTTTCCTTTTCTTGGAAACCCCCTATTTCCACTCAACTGTCACACCAATGTTGTAACTCAACCTGTGAAATGTTCAGTCTCCAAGGTTGTAACATACATTGTTAACACCTGCCCCCACACGGACCCTTGTTCACCATCCCTACAACACAACTATTGACACCGAGGTCCAGTCACATCACATTCTACAATTGAGGAGAATGTCCTTTTCAGTAAGTCATCAAACCTGCTGCCTTCCAAACACCAGTGTATGTGTACAACACAACCACAGTGCAACTTCTGTGTAGGTTGGAGCAAAGGAAGAGTTGTAAGAGTAATACAGATTAACAGAAAGCAAGAGTCTGGAAATGCTTTGAATATTTTTCACACTCATTTTAATACTTTCAGGACAGACACTCCGGATTTCCAGTTCCAAGAGTCTGAATCTAGTCTCTGATACGTTCTTATGGTCAGATGACTAGCGGGTAGTCTGATGGGACAGCAGCTTGTCTGACACCAATTTGTTCCACGTGACAGTGAAAATAGTATCAGGAGTAGGCCTACAGCATGACTTGTTGGGGCCCCGAGGGTTCATGACTTGTGTCTCATCCTGACCATGGTCATTACCGTAATTTTACTGTGACTTAAAAATATTGAGACTCACTTGTACATATTTTATTGGTTTATTTTAAAGAAGTATAATAATACTTATTTTTTTCTTAATTTGATCAATTGACTTTTCTATTTGGTCATAACAGTCATATTTCAATCACACAAACCTCTTATATTCAGATGCAGAACATTGTGTGGACGCATTACCTCAAATTACATGCTTTCAGTTGTTTCGATCGATGTAATTTGTCCCTGCATGTTTACAATGAATACACACTGTCAACCAGTGTTGAGGCGAAGCAACTTGCAATTTGCTCAGTCATATCTGTGTTTGTATTCAGTCATCCCATAAGCCATCCTTGCACCAATGGCAGAGGCAGATAAGTGGTGAAAGGCAAGCGCGTACAGAGCTAATTAACATTCAAGAGCTGGTAGTTGTGTATACAATCCCGGAGGCGTTTTCAATTCAAAACTCCAGCCATTTCATGTATAACCAAAACCAAAGCAGCACAGGTTCAGCATGAATCATCGATTCTGCTTCCCACTGGTTCAGATTAAAAAATCACTATAAACCCTATGGAATTACACAACTCATCTGTGCTGCAGAAAACGACTAACTGAATGCAAAAATGTGTGTGGAGAATTACTACTTTTCTATGAAATTGTGTGCCTGTGTGTGTGCGTGTGTGTGTGTGTGTGTGTGTAGGCGTGTTTTACCTGTCCTGTGGGAACATTGATCTGTTTGGGGATACATTGCTTTTCCATAACGTAAGTCATTATATTTGATGGTGGATGGTGAAGACTTGCTTTACGGTTAGGGTTTGGCTCGGGTAAGTTTAGGTTTAGGTTAAGGTTAGGGTAGGGCTCGAGTAAGGTTAGGTTTAGGTTAGGGTAAGGGTGAGGAAAAAGCTGGTATGTGTGTGTGTGTGTGTGTGTGTGTGTGTGTGTGTGTGTGTGTGTGTGTGTGTGTGTGTGTGCAGCTCGGCTTCAAATACTATTTAAAAAAGTGAAGAACGGTGGTCAGTAGCTCCCTGTGATATCGCTTCTTGTTCTGAGGTGAGACAGAGTTGTTTCCATTAAAATCGTTCCCCTTTACAGAGCCACTAATGATGTGTCATTAAGATACATTGATTTCCCCTTGAGGGAGTGGTATGGGGGGATTCACTACTTATGTGTGTTTCTCAAGGCAATATCATCAAGTACGGACTTTATTACCACTATCGCAGTGATGTAAGATTAATATGTCACAGAGGAAGTGGTCCACACTGTAAGTAGCTTACCAAATGCGTCATCATGATTTTATCAATAAAAGTGTATGTGTTGCTTTGACGATGCGCTAAAAACATGGAATAACCGGTACAGTTGAGGCAATAGGCGTTATTTGTATTTTCCAGTGTTTTCCGTAATCTTTGCAGGATTTGTCAGAAATAATTCCCTGACATAGAGTGGCTGAGAGGCATCATGGAGCATATGCTATCTAACATAGCCATTCCGCTCCTTGCCAAGCATCTGCTGATCCCATATGGGTATTGACTGAGAGTGTGACTGAGAGAGAGACACACTTACTGTTTGTTTTTCAGAGGAATCTTTCATCATTCCTTACAGATGGAGGGAACCACGGAACTGTACAGATAATTTGTGCTGGCTATTGATTATACCAGCAGATACATCAATCACGTTTCTTCATCTTGGATTCCAACAACTGTGATACATCCCCCGTGAACGTTGCAGAGACAAAGATGGCGATCACAGGACGCAGTGTATCTGAGTGCAGCCAATTTGTTTCTTTATTTACATGGCAGGTTTTCGAGATGTAGCTTCAACTAATTTGCCAACAACACTGTGCCACGATGGCAAAAAAAGAAAAGAAAAACGAGGTAGTAACGGCAGACGAATGCCAATATAGAACAATGCCCATGTGTAATGTTCCATGTGCATTTAAAGCAATTTTAATAGATTGGGGAACACAATGTGTGGGCTGTTGAACATGAATGCATGCTTTCTAAAATCTGTGTCTGACTAGCGAGTCCCAGGAGGCTGTGGAAACAGACCCCTATTGCTTTTATTTCCCATGTGCATAATAGGCTCGCTTTATTAGAAGTGACTCCGCCATCTCTTTCAGATTGAGCCTGCCTCACAAGACACCTCTCTCTCCACATCACTGACACTGTATGCGCTTTAATGAGTGCTCCGCGCGCTAATGCCTCAGTAAGCCATCTCCTTCCCTACTACTCCTCTAATCTTATTCACAAAGGAGCACAAGTCACCCTCTGAGCTGTCACTCGTGGGGCCTGTGTCTCCATTACCTCTTACCTGATGCACCTCTCACCATTACCGTTCTCATGCAGGATCTAGTTGGATGAATAATTTCTCCCTCGTCCTGTTCTCTCGCTCCTTTTTGAAAATATGCTAGTTATTCATGTCCTTGAACCACGCAGTCATCCGGCTGTTGCTTTAATGTGATGTCTATTCTTTATGCATCTCTGCGGCCCTCTCACTTCCTTTGCTGATTTCCATTTTCGCCCTCCAAACATCTTCATTGCTTGCTTCGATCAGATCAGAACTTTAAAGGACGAACACTTGTCTCAGACCCGCGATTCTCATTTCTATGCATTTCTATGCGTCAGTTTATCTGTGGAGATCTAATACGAACGGACGAGCCGATGCTCAGGTTTGTCTCAAGGCATGTGCGTAACGCTTAGTTATGTAGCGGCCCTGCTGTCCTCAGCACAGGGAGATAGCTGTTTTCAGGGAGAGTAAGTGCACTTTACTGCTGACCTAAAATAAAACCAAATGTAGCTTAATAACTTGGCAAATGGACTCGCTAACTGGTGCACTTTGAGTGCACACAAGTGGCTCATTGCAATCGGCTGCCTGTCATTGACAAAGCGACTACCGGCCTCAGCCTTGACTGCACATAAAGGCTGGACAGGAGCCGAACACACAGGGAAGGACGTCCCCAGACCAGCCTGAGCCATCCTATTAGTCTCCAATTATCTTTGAGATGATAGCAAGGCCTGCCAAGTTAGGCCCATTTCGACAGTGGTTGGGAAACAGTGTGCCCGTCTTGTATTTGTAGCACTGATTAGGGTGGAATATGGAAAAGCACTGTAGGGAGTATTGTCATGGACACTGTGCACACACTCACACACACACGTACGACCAATCAACCTTCAGCCTTCACTGTACCGCAGTGGAGAAAAGTCTCTCGCCCTAACTGAACTCTGCTCTGGCTTCACTGCAGTAGGCCACTTTTTCATTATAGTTACTAGTTATAGCGACAACGCGTCAAAATGCCACATCGGCCAAAGTTTTCTAAACTGAAATTGTTGTTGGTACAACCTAGGCTTGTGAAAGTTGGCTATGGGATTGTATAACGATGATTTTTCTTCCAGACGCCGATATTAAAGCTATTTTAACTAACTTAATATCAGACCTGAGATATTATTTTAAAACAAGCTATAGACCAAATGTTGCTATGCGCTCCATCAGAGGATTTAATGTGAGGAAAGTGATTTGTGATTGAGATATTAAAATAATATAATGATGCTAAACGGACCAAGGACGTTGTGATGTTGTCGCACTGTGCCCAGACGCCCAGGCTTTCAGAAGGGAACTCGTTTTTTTTTACTGGATGTTTATACTTTACATAAAATGTTCAGTCTTTTGTGAATGTATTCTCACATCATTTAGAGGAAGGTTGCAATACTGTAAGTCTAGTTCAATAAACACAGCCTCGGCCTTCGACCGGACTAAGTGGGTGAATGCGCGCTCGTCATCGGAGGAGAGTACTGCCCATGGACTCCAGTAGAGGGCGGAGCCTGTGCGAGTTGGAACCATAGACTGAATATACAGTGAGAAGTGGACATAATCACTGACGTCACCCATCAGTGTGTGATATGTGGTCATGAAGCCTCGAGTTTGGCATCTTGGTCATCAACATCTTGGTTTTAGGCAGTTAGGCAACAAACTATATTATATATAGTTATATAGCTACATTCTTTTTTTGACACAAAGTCTTCACTGGCGTGCTGTGGCATAACACCTTCTCCTACTCCGCATCCTGGCAATTGAAATTGGCCATCTCAAGTAACCCCAATTGGATGATTTGAAAGTAGAAGTGATCACCCATCCCTTAAGCCATCCAGTTTGGAGAACAACAGGTACATGTGAGGGTAAATAAACAACCAGGAGACAGCTTTCCTCCTGTTCAGGGCTAAAACAAAACCTAGGCTTTGACCTCATATGTCAGTGCAAAGGTTGAGCTTTGTTTCTTCTACCATGTCATCCTATAATAGCTTAGACAGCCAAAAGAACAGGTCGACCTCATGAATCCACAGTGATGGGATTGCATTCTTCACTGGGCAACAAACCTCCGACCAAAGGCCGCACATACAATCAAAACTATGACTCTGAAAGTTGAAATGCCCTTGCTCTGGTATTTCATTTGCGAGAACCACATTTAACTTTTAGATCTTCAGATTGAAATTCCACACTTCTTCAAAGAGCCGTTTTAGGGTTACTTCTTAGCATTGTATCTTACTTACTCCATGTCAAATGTGCCCCCTCTTTCTTGAATTGGGGCTATTGCCTAACACGATTAGATTACATTAGTACATCTATTAAATGTTACTGGCGAACCTTTCCAGGGTGTACTCAGCGTGTAGCTCAATGCATCCAGGCCCTACAGCCGTGGACAGGAGGATAAGCATGTATATTATAGTTTATGAATGCTGGATCCCAAGCACCTCACAAGTAATTGATTTATTTTCTTTCAAAATAAGCAAATCCCCTATATCGCCCTCAAAGGGCCCGTTGATCTCCTCCCCTTGACCTGCTTCACCATGGCATTTCCACAAAGCTACCTGTTGGATGCCGGCGGACCAGCAGAAGGTCATCTGCCGCCGGTAACACAGTGTGCTGTGAGCTCGCCGGACCAGCCACTGTCACACCGACGCAAAGAAACAATGCAGCCGGGCCTCGGATTTCCTCTTAAAGCTCTGCAACTGCCTTTTCTTTTCTTTCTTTTTTACAATCCCTACCCTACTGTTCTCCTCCTGCAAGGCAGATCTCTAATGATATGGCCCATGAAACATAAGTGCATTGCATGCTGCTAATGAAGAGCATCGCAGTCAGCTCCACTGGCGGATGACTGAGATTACGGCGATGCATAATCATGAAATAATCGTGGGCAACAGCATGAAGCCGGGCGGTCGAGAAAAGTTGCGGTTTCGGGGGCTGGCTTGTGCGTTTGGAGTCGGAATCGCTGCATGTCAACTATGCAGGCTTCTCCTGACATGCTCTGGTATTAAATGAAGGAACGGCCCCCATAAACTAGATCTCTATGATTAACAATATATGGTGGCTTTGCAGCACACATAAATTACGTCTGAGCTACCGGCCCGTACTGTATGGCTCTTCTGCGCTGTTGTAGTTTATATTGATGTGGTGCAGTAACCCGCCGTGGGTCGATACATCATGCGGCCTCGCAATTAATGGCACAGCACCACCAGTGAACTTGGCCATCTGTATACCAGTTAAGGATGGCTGAGGAGATTAGGGCTACCCCAGACAAAGCAATCAGACCGAGCGAATGCAAAGAAGAAGAAGAAGAAGAAGAAGAAGAAGAAGCTCAAGTGATGTGATTTTTTGGGGGGTTTTGGGAGAGAAAAGGCTTGAATTACTGAATTACTATGACACAGCTAACAGATACCAAGAGAGGGGCAGAGTGAAAGGGGGGGGTGAAACAATGGGCTACGAGTTTGCAACGCGCACGCGCATTGGACACAGAACGGTTAATTATCATTATACAGAAGAAGATGGGGAAAAGCACGTGCACGCGCACAGACAGAGAAACAACATCATGCATTGCTGAAGGAGTGGGATGTTTACATCACACACACACACACGCACACACACACACACACACACACACACACACAGAGACGCAGAGTATATTGATAGATGGACGCGCAGTTTTCTGCTGGGTTTCTGAGAGTCCCTCTCGGTGGCAGGTGCAGAACACGACGGCTGCAAAATAAAACCTGCCTCATCCCCGCGCCTTAAACCCGCAAGAGTTTCGGGAGGCGCCCCGCGCCGGGCTGGAGGCGGAGGGGCTTCGTGCGCACAGATTAAGCCCAAAGGATGATTATGCAGGGCCACGCTTTATAAAGTTGACTGGCTTCCAGCGCTCGCCGTGATTAGCATTTCAGTCCACGCCAATGAGCCAGCGACTCTAACTAGTCATGGGAAGAAGAAGAAAAAAAAAAAAAGAAAAAAAAAGGATAGACCTCATTTAGACACACATGCTTATTTTCTCTGCTGGAGATTGTTGAACCAAATATTTATGCGCGCAGCGTTGTGGAATACAAATAGAAGTAGAGGCTGTAATAAACCACACCGCCGAGAAATGGAGGAGAGAAGAGAGAGAAAACACATTGCAGCTCTGCGACTAACAAGATATACAGCACGGGCTTCTGCCACATCCTTCAAGCTCCCCGAACCACTCCACGAAACACACCAAAACCCCGTATTAGACATCGCAAGTGTGCATTTCTTTTTTTCTTCTTTTTTTAAAAAAGACGACCATGTATTTGATGGACGCATCTGATTCAACCCCAGGTTCCGCTCGGAAGAGACACACAGGCGTCCTCCTGCTGCGTTACGAGAAAAGGAGGACAGCTGTAGAATGCATATGTACATTTTTAAACAACGCAATCTAAAAGATGGTAACGTGAAACAGAACTCACCCATATCCGCGTCTCTGTCAGCTCCAGCCTACAGGTTTTAATGGCTTCTGGTGCGCGACATCCGAGTCCGCATGACGCGCTCTCCACAGACAGGTACCGTCCTAATCCACTAGCCCGGTCTCTGCGCGCAGCCGCCGACTTCCAAAGCGCACCTGCCCTTTTCCTACTCTCCCGGACCTGGTTGCGTTACCCGGTTTAGTTCTGCGTCTGTAAACCGTGCAAGCCGAACCGGGGAGAATGTCATTTACTTCCAACTCCAGATTTAAAAGAAATATCCGCTTTCAGAACTCCCTCTCCAGATCTTCGCTGTCTTTTTTTTTTTTTTTTTTCAAGTTACAGCCAAAAAGAGTGCTGCAGTAGGCGCAGACAATAACGGAGCCACGTCCAAGTGATTCATGTCAATCTTACGCGAAGAATCCGCGAAAATCCTGTCGCAAAGAAGAAACTTCACACATCTGGCTGCATTGGTGCACGATACAAAAAACAAAACAACTAAACAACAACAAGACGTTATTTTCCAGAAAGAGTCACGCAGCCAATAGATTCCTCAACCAAGTGAAGCCCGGCGTCTCTCTCTCTCTCTCTCTCCTCCAGGATGCTCAGTCGGATGCGCGCATGGCGCACGGAGGGGGGGTCACGGTCCACAAGTCTCTGCGAGACCCGCTGCGAGGGGGAGTCACGCGCAGCAGTCACACATCCCAATATCCATCTTTTCTTTGTTGTTGTTGTTTTTTGGTCCAAAATCCTCTTTTCGGCCTCGTCGCCGCTCAGGTTTTTGGAACGCGCGCGCGTGACGCCGTGGTGGTTTTAATCACGTCCGCGTGTCAACGCAACTTTGTGAGGCGGAATCGGAATGCCCTCTTCCGGCGAGACCGCGACCCGCGAACTCGTCCGAGGGGGGCGTCGTGAGTTGAATGTCATGGGTGGCACGTTTCTTTTTTTTCTTCTTTTTTTTCTTTTTTTTTGTGGGAGGGTGCCGCCACGGAAGACACCGACATGAACCCCCCACCCACCCACCTCCTCATCAAGGCGGAACCGAAAACTTAAAGATCACAAACGACCCCTTCATTATTCTAACAGCCTCATTATTGGCTTTAATGTGTACGATATGCATTTGTGTATAATGAATAATTAATTTGTTATAATTTACACTAAACATGAAAGTGTGTGCGTGTGCTCTCTTATATATTTGTGAGGTCTTTTTTGTGATAGTTGTTTGAGAATCACTTTTATAGGCTCAGCTAAGGTTAGACTAAGGCTTAGACTAAGATGTAGATCAAGGTTTGCGCTTATTGTGGTTACATTGTGGTTAGAATCGATGACGTGTTGCGTTTGAGGGTCCCTCACGAGTGCACACACGCACAGACCTGCGTGTGCGTGAAGTAGGTCCATTGTGAACGTAACCCACAGGGAGCCCATACAAACGGCTGCAGGGCGCTGTCCATGGTGCTGAAATTGGATTGCGTCTGAACACACGCGTGGCTGATTCTCAGAACTGGCCAGGGTAGGTTATGGTTCCTAGATTCGAACAGTAAACGGGTTCTGAGGAACAACCGGAACCAGAAGTGGTAAACAGAATCCTACTTAACATTCCGCAGTAACCTGCATTGGAAATGCAAACGGCACTTAATCGACGTCGGCCTCCCTCTGCGTCACCCCCAGCTGCCTGTTTAGAGCCCGGGTGTATTTAAGGAAGGAACGGGCAGCTGAATGTTTAATGTGAATTGTGTCTGCACTGGGTTACTAATATATATTTTGCCCCTTTCTTTCTGACTTTAATACAGCTGGCCTTCGACTGGCATCATGCAACCATCATCTATAAATAACTCAAGTAAGGAATTATGTGGGCACTTTTTGTCCTTCTTTTTCATATATATATATATATATATATATATATATATATATATATATATATATATATATATATATACAGTGGTGTATAGTAACGAAGTAGACATACTTCGTTACTGTACTTAAGTAGTTTTTTGGGATATCTGTACTCTACTTTACTATTTATATTTCTGTTTACTTTTACTTTTACTTCACTACATTTTGCAAAGAAATCTGGTACTTTTACTCCGATACATTTCCCCTGAAACCTCCGTTACTCGCTACAAAATCTATCTTTAGAAAAAAAAAAACACATCCGGGACTGTGGTGGAACACAGACTCCACCAAGCAGGTTTGGAGAATCACAATATTCTGCATTTTCCCTCTACATCCTCTAGTCCAGCGCTCCCAAACCTTTATTGCGCCACGGACCGGTTACGTGAAGACAATATTTTTACGGATCGGGTCCGACCTCGGGGATGCGGAAGACAACGACACCCGACGTGTGTTCGTTATGTCCAGTCTACTCCTAACTAAACCGTTATGTCCAGTCTACTGACTCTACTGCTAACTAAACCGTTATGTCCAGTCTACTGACTCTACTGCTAACTAAACCTTTAGTCCAGTCTACTGCTTAACTTATAACCCGCTTCACAAAGACAGGATGTTGAAATGGAGGCAGGTTTTCATGCTTTTTTGGCGATCTCAGGATACTTTGCCTTGGTTTTAATCCAGAACACTGGCAGAGTTGAACATTTTTAGGGTAACGTAACATCTTGACATGTGTCAAGAGGTTCCGTTTTTTTCATTCGTTCTTTCTGTGTGGAATGAGCATACTTATAACCACACTGTTACAACTCATTCATAGTGTCATATTGTTTTTTGGAGAATTATGATGATAAGTGCATAGTAGAAAAAAACCTTCTGCACATACAACAACAATAAACCCTGGTTCACTGCAGGACTCAGGCAGCTTCGTCGGGATAAAGAGGAGGCCTACAGAGGGGGGGACAGGATTCTGTACAACCAGGCCAGGAACACTCTAACGAGGGAGATCAAGGTAGCTAAGAAGAGCTACACTGATAAGCTGGAAAAAAAGTTTTCAGCCAACGACCCCTCGTCAGTTTGGAGAGGCCTGGAGGTACTCACCAACTACAAGAGACCATCTCCCCCCACTGAGGACAATCACCGACTGGCTGACGACCTGAATGTGTTCTACTGCAGGTTTGACAAGCCCACTTCCGCCCCGCCCAACTGCTCCATCATCGAACAATCACCTCCACTCTCTGCCTCACCTCTCCCATCCAACCCCCCACCGGCACTGAGGATCTGCGAAGGGGATGTGAGTCGGCTCTTTCAGAGACAGAAGATCAGGAAGGCTCCGGGCCCAGACGGTGTGTCCCCCTCCTGCCTGAAAGTCTGTGCTGACCAGCTGGCCCCCATCTTCACGGAGATCTTCAACCGATCACTGGAGCTATGTGAAGTCCCTTCCTGCTTCAAGCGCTCCTTGATCACCAAGAAATCCTCCATCACAGGATTAAATGACTACAGACCCGTCGCCCTGACGTCTGTGGTCATGAAGTCCTTTGAGAGGCTGGTGTTGACCCATCTGAAGGACATCACAGGGCCCCTGCTGGACCCCCTGCAGTTTGCCTACCGTGCAAACAGGTCGGTGGACGATGCAGTAAATATGGGACTGCACCATATTCTGCAACACCTCGACTCCCCAGGGAGATATGCAAGGGTTCTGTTTGTGGACTTCAGCTCTTCATTCAACACGATCATCCCGGAGGTTCTTCAACCCAAACTCTCCCAGCTCACCGTGCCAGCCCCCACCTGCCAGTGGATCACAAACTTCCTGACAGACAGGACGCAGCAGGTGAGGCTGGGAAAAATCATATCCAGCACCCGGACTATAAGCACTGGCGCCCCCCAGGGATGTGTGCTCTCTCCACTGCTCTTCTCCCTCTACACCAACGACTGCACCTCAGGGGACCCGTCTGTTAAACTCCTGAAGTTCGCAGACGACACAACGGTCATCGGCCTCATCAGCGACGGCGACGAGTCTGCGTACAGACGGGAGGTTGAACAGCTGGTCCTCTGGTGTGGTCAGAACCACCTGGAGCTGAACAAGGCCAAAACTGTAGAGATGACAGTAGACTTCAGGAGGAGCCCCCCAACACTACCCCCCCTAACAATACACAACAGCACTGTTTCTGCGGTGGAGACCTTCACGTTTCTGGGATCCACAATCTCCCAGGACCTGAAGTGGACTGCCAACATCAACACCATCTGGAAAAAGGCCCAGCAGAGGCTGTACTTCCTGCGTCAGCTCAGGAAGTTCAACCTGCCTCAGGAGCTGCTGATCCTGTTTTACTCCGCCATCATCCAGTCTGTCCTCTGCTCCTCCATCACTGTGTGGTTTGGATCGGCCACCAAACAGGACAGAGTCAGACTCCAACGGATCGTCAGGTCTGCAGAGAGAACCATTGGTTCCAGCCTGCCCTCCATCCTGGACTTGCACACCGCCAGAGTCAGGAAGCGGGCTGTAAAGATCACCACAGACCCCTCACACCCTGGACACAAGCTGTTCCAACTCCTCCCCTCTGGAAGGCGCTACAGAGCACTGTACGCCAAAACCACCAGACACAGAAACAGCTTCTTCCCACTGGCCGTCACTCTAATGAACAGTTAAACAGACTCTTCATCTGCACTATCTGCACTTTTTTGTTGTTTTACTACTGTCTTTAATGTCCTTTTTATATTTTTTATATTTATCTTGTATATTGTGTGTGAAAAAGTACGAAGAGCAAGTGAAACCGGAGTCAAATTCCATGTATGTGCAAATTTACATGGCCATTAAAGCTGATTCTGATTCTGATTCTGAGATGCAAGAGTATACTTAGGTACAATATTATATTATGTTGAACATAATATATATGGATGGATCACAGCCAACCCAGTTATTTTCAACACAACTCCTGGTCCTTGGTCATGGTGGCCACAGCACTTAAAAGAATAAACTTTATAATTCTCAAAATTCTGACCCTTTGCTTTTTTATTAAAAGCATGTACTTGTACTTTTACTTTCAATACTTAAGTACATTTTATATCAGAAAAATACTTTTGATACTGAAGTACAGAAAATATTAGATACTTTAAGACTTTTACTCAAGTAGTATTTTAATAGGTGACTTTTACTTTTACTGGAGTAATTTTCCAGTAAGGTATCTTTACTTTTACTCAAGTACCACTGTATATATATTTGTTTATACTGGCAGAGGTGCTGGTTGGGTTTTTCAATTTTGTATATTTTAACTCTGCTGCATTTAAATAAGAACTACTACTTACTTTCAAAATATACTGTAAGTCTTTTTTTCTCCCCGGAGAGAAGAAAAAAAAGTCCAACTAGGAGCCAACTACAAAATTAAAATGTCACTTTGTGAAATGATTTAATATCCTCAGTGCACCAACAGTCAAAGAGAATTTATACTTTTTGCTACTTCAGTATATTTTGTATAGTATATAAATATATATAATCCATTCAAAACATTTAAGCTTACTAGAGTAGTATCTAGTATATGCAGAAGTGTATACTCCCCGAAGAAAAAGAAAAGGTCAAACTGGGAGCCAACTACAAAATTAAAATGCCACTGGCTGAAATTATGATTTAATATTCTCAATGCACCAATAGTCTCAAAGATAACTTTTACTGTTTGCTACTCCAGTGTGTTTTCCATCTTTATGTTTGTGCTTTTACTTTCACAAGTTTCTGACAGCAAAAATGGAGTAGTGTTCCCATCATAGTACTTTTACTTCAGTAAAGGATCTGGATACCACTTCCACCACTAACATTCTTGGAGCCCTCGCTAAATGGAACATTCTGGGTGACGTATGTCTTTCACTGTGGAAGGTCGGACTACTTAAATGAAAATGCCCTCCAGCGTTTTAAGCTAGCACAGAAGTTTATACCCTGCGGCTCCTCTTGCACTTATTCCCAGCTAATCACTTGTTATGTGACTGCCACCAAGTGCCTCTCCACTTGATCTCATGGTATATTATATCCACGCATACTAATCAGCATTGAAGATCAGCGTCGGTAGGACATGTCGCATGAATGCCAATGACATCTCTCAGCTCTGGCACGTCTTTTTTTTTTACAGTGATGCTGTCCTGATGCATTGCCAATTCCCAATTTCCCATGATACCGCCCGGCCCCGCCCATCCATCTGCTCGGTTACCTGGTTTTCAGTGCAACTCTTTAAAAAAAAATGTAGCAAGACGATTCTCCGACACCGTCTTCAGATTCAGCGTCCTGCTCCGTGGCTCAGCCTCAGGATCGGCTCCCATGCAATTTGGCTGATGACTTTACTCCTCGATGTGGTTCAACAAGCAGAGGCCATTCTGCTGACGGCGCTGAAACAATTAATACCCTGTGAAGTTATGGAGACAGAGACAGCGCCAGCCCACAGCAGTGATTTCTATCCTGAAGAAATATAACTGTGTAGTTTACCCTCACCTTTTTTTTTTTTTTTCCTCCACCAATGAATTGCCTCTGCTTGTTGGTTTTAAGTGTCTGTCAGGTAGGTCGTATTCTACATTTGCAGAAGGGGGAGAAGAAGAATTTAGAGGTTTTGAACATAACATTATTTAACATTCTGCTCTGAAGTAAAATGTTCTTTTTTGCTTTGTTTTGACATTACTCAGCTGACTGTAGCCGGTCGCTGTCACGAGGACAAATATAGTTTTAAATAAGCAACATGTAAAGCCATCTGCTTTGAAGAAATAGGCCGGCAGTATTTAACCTCCTCTACTCGGTCATTAATCCAGCAACACGTGTCAAAAATAAACCTCAGTTTTTACAGGAAACAACTTAGTTAGGGTTTTTTTTTTAGGCAAGTATTTTTGTTAAGAAAACACTACTTAGTTAGGTTTACGTATTTTAACAGAAAATCTTTACCGAAGTACCGACGTTACGTGACAAAATAATCGTTTCACATGTGGCAAGAACACCGGTCTCCTGGGAGAAACACCGCTGTGCTTTTTGGTCGTCTGACTCTGAGCTGTTGCCGGATGCCCTACTCCCCCATAGCATCCACCTGCCGCAAGTCAGTTTCTAATTTCTGCCGCTTTAAAATGAATCACAACAGCGCGATACATTTACATATTCTGCACAAACCGTTACTTCTACATATTTTTTTGTCTCGATAATGTTGGTGAGTTTTTGTAATGCCTTCAACTAAATGAACCGAATCTCACACGTTGCCCCTTTATGAAGCCAATACTTGCCGAGACACTCTTCCCTGGTCGGAACTGGGTTTGTTGCCGGGCAACGTTCACGTGTTGAACAATCTTCCAGGTGTCAAATGTTGAGGCCATCAGTGATTCCAATAGCACTCTCAGAGACACAAGTGTAGCACACAGTGGCTGAAAAGAGAGGCAATCTTCTTCATTGCCAGGAAGCAATTCATAAGCTCATAAGTAATAGTGCTGGGAACCAAAGAGAGGTCTGCGTATGGGCCCATCCATCCTGCATGCTGTCACCGACAAAGCACTGTTTTGATGGATACAAATTGCATATTACATGTAAGAATAATATATATAATAAAGATATAAGTCGAATAAGAGAAAACATACAAGAGATTACACGACATATGGATGAACAGGGTGCGGATGGTTGAACGACTAACCTGTATGGGTAAAGGTATCGGCCTCACTGGTGCATGTGTTCTGTCTAAGTGATTCTGACAACAGAAGATATTTCCAGGCTTTCTCCAGGGTGAGAGACAGCTCCGCTCTGTCCTTCCCGTGTTCACATTAGACTGGGACTTGTTCTCTCTAGTGTTCTTTGCTTTTTCCATTTCCTCTGATCTTAAGGCTGGCAGAATCATCTTAACCTGCCTCAAGGCAATTTTCAACCTGACACCGAGTTTCTCGAGTTCACCTATGAATGTGAATCATCGAGCAAATACCCAGGGACAGTTTATACAGCCAACGCTGCGCCAATACGAAAATACAACTTTTTCTTCTTCCCCTTTGGATTTTGTTTGTTTTTGTTGGGGTCATAAAGAAAGGTGTTTTTAGTCCAAAGAATGTTGTGATGCCAAGGTTGCCGCAGCAGATGCGGTTAGTTGTAAATCTCTGTTTTGCAGGTCGCTTCCATTAACCTTTACCTCAAGCTGGGTTCCAATCTGGAGGGCTGTGTTCCACACACTGCAGCTCAGGTTGGGGCCGAGGTGTTTGGGGTTTAGACGTGCTTGAAACCAGACGCATGTAAAGCGCTTGGAACATGGTAAACAAACAGGATAAAGCCCTCTATTTATATAGATCTCAGAGGGGAGGAGTAGGATTACGGCATTGTCTGAAAAGACTGCCCCAGCGTGTATGTTTGTATGTTTGTATGTTTTAGCACATATCCACGCTTTACATCGAGGCAAAGCAATCTCGACAATCACGGTTCTCCGTTTTAGAATTGTGTGTTCACAAGCACACTCTGGAAACATGCTTGGGTTCTATCCAAATTACATTTATATTGTTTTGTTGACTGTGTTGTAACACATTATTTAGTTACGATTACAGGAATACGAGTAGGGTTTATTACTTTCACACTGTTATTACATCAGACATTTGGGGATGGGCTTGTTTTGCCAATTTCTGGGATTAAATGGATGTTAACATCAGTTTTGGTCTCTCTGAGTTCAGTGGAGAGACTGGACCTGGACTTGTTCTCTGCAGCTCTAGGCCAGATATGTGATGCCGGTGTAACATTATTTACTGGTAAGCCAGAAATTGCCTGGTTTAATGGCCGAAAATATTAATACAATAGGAAAAGTCAATTAGGACCCTTTTTCGTGGTGGACACACAAATCAAATGCATGCAGGTGACTAAGCAACAGTCAGAGCTAGTGATGTAGTGTTTAATTAAACAAGAATAATAATGTGAGGGTGTAGGTAGGGGAGGTGGATCGGTCCAACAAACACTTTCAACCATAAGCCCAGTGTTTCACCGCCTGGTGGTTTTATGGTTGTGTTTTTTGTCGCCTCAACCTAATTACGTGGTTCTGTGGGCTAAACATAACTGTACGTAGTTATTTGAAGCACAACTATGATGTTATTCCCAAACTTAACAAAGTGTTTTTGCTTTTTGAAGTAGTGTCATTCCAAAAAGTAAGAAAAAGATTGTTTTCTGAGCGACACAAAGAATACAGACAATGTGACACTATGTTGATATATCTGGCTGATTACAGTTGGTGCATTAACCAGTTGGAAGTTTAATCATCAAATTATTAGTTTGTTGTTCTATCATCAAAAAAGCTCATTGCTTTCCACACTTATTACACCAGGAATCCAAAGAAACCCTTACTATACGGTCTGGATAATATGTAGAAAAAAAGACATAATCATTTGTCTTTGTGAAGGTTTTCTGGTATAAATCAGTGGCAATTATCACATTGTCTGTGGTGTTCTCCACCCATAGTAGAACTTGTTAGATTGCTGCAAAATAAACTGTGTATACTTAATCTGATGCTGTTTTGCATTTCTCGTTATTTAAATATTAGCTCAGACTTCTTATTCATATTTCTGTCGCAGATTTATTTCATGAGGGAGGTCTAAATGCGATAATGGAAACACAACACAAAAGTACTTCTTGCCTTTTCTTCCCCTATCCTCTCAAAACTGCACTCTACATGCATTCAAAACCAGCCAAAATTAAACGGTAAAAGGTATATGATTTTGAGTGAATAGCTAAAAGTTGTAATTCTTGGTGTAAAAAAAAATGTAATCATACATCTATGAAGTTAATTCGGTACCCCACTTAAATATAATTGAAAAACGTACAATTAGCTGTAGTTTGGATTTAGTTCACATTGTCTGTCTGCTTTACCAGGATCACACATTCCTAAACACAAGATGATTGTTAGCCTTGTGTGTTTGTGCCAGACACGACAAAGATGAACTCTTTCTGCTGATCAGACTCACCGTCTCTGTTGCGTAAGAGTGTGCGTTTCTTCCCTCAGCGTTTCTCCCTATATGCGTGTTCTCTCAACTGCTTGATTCCACGCCTGCTTCGTGTGTTTTGTCTTGGCAAAGATGTCAGAGATAAGAGGTGGGCATCTGTGTATGGCAGTGCCGTGCCATCTGCCCACTGCCCATGGGGTCTCTGTGGACATAAGCTCACATGGGTGGAACATGGGTCGGCCAGTTTGGTTCAGGGGGAATTCAAATTCCGTATTCTTTTATATTTGCTTTTATTTTATTACACGCGTGATAAAAGAACGCTTGTATGTTTAAATTTAACTTGTAAGTCAAGTTAAATTGTTATCCATAGCAAATCAGAAATGGGGAACTTCCATGGCTGATGTGATCTCATGTTGACAGTATCAAATAGAGAAAATTATAAAATAAAAAATATAATACAACCGACACCCCTTTAATTATCTTTTACATGTAAATGTGCATACACAGCCCTGCATATATACCTGCGTTTTCCTGAACACACAAATCCCGCCCACAAGTACTTGACCCCTCCTCTAATTTGTAATACAAGCCATCAGATTTTTCCATGCTTGGTCAGTTTAGCCTACTTTATTATTGTCTGACAAACCTCATTTGTGTATTTATGTTTAATGTCAATATATCTAAATGAATAAAAAAAATTAAGTGACAAAAAAAGGAGAAAATACCAGACATAAAGTCTTACAATATGTATTTCATTGCCGCTATTACCCCCATACAGAGGAGCTTTTTCACCACCATGTGGGGTCAACAGTAGAGACACAAGTGATGTCTGTTGATGCTCTTGCGAGACGGAATAATTTACATAATGTAAGATGATAAGGATCTATGAACCCAGCAGATCAATGAGGTCCAATTACAGGCCACCGGAGTTTCTTATCTGCTTCAGTTTAACTTTGTGCTGCCTGTGGTCCTCCACTTTCATTAAATCCCCAATGTGATTAGGCTGGCTGATTGGCACAAGTTGAAGATTATCACCGAACGCAATCGCTGTTTGCCTGCTTACTTTTGTGTTCAAAGACACAAGAAACGCATCCTCAAGGACACACTTAATGCGGTTAGTGACAAAAAAAAGTATTTGGTTTCTGCGGAGGCAATATCATCGGGCTATCATCATATCGTATCTCATTATTTTCTATAATTCCGGCAACGTTAATGGCTCTTTTACTTGTGACCTTCGCTAAATGAACGCATGCTGTATCCATGAAAAAACGGGGTCGCTGCTACGTTTTTTTCCGCTTTTTCTCCCCATCTTGCAGTTTTTTGGGGGCCTTTGGGAGGGGCTGTGAGCGGTGGGCCTGCACCTTTTGTTAAAGTGCATTCACCTGTGAGAGAGTCAGAGCCATCCAAGGTTATTATATAGCCAGGAGGCACGGGGGGGTTGGGAACTGACTAGTTTGCAAACAGGCACACACACAAATTCACACCTGCATAGATTCCCTCAAGAGATTCTTTTTCCATCCCTGTTATTTTACAGCGTATATATATATATATATATATATATATATATATATATATACATGCAGATTTGTTTTCCATCCGAGCCAAAAGAACAGCGTTTGACATTTGAGTAACAGAAACAAAATCCGACTTGTCACTTTTTCCACCTAATTTATTGTTGACTTGTGGATCACAGAGCGGCTCTTCTCTCAGCGCCGAAGAGGAAAGGGGAAGAGTTTCCTGCACATAGTGTTTATGGTGTCGTGGTGACACATCGGAGGCGCACAGATTAGCAAAGGCTCTGAAGAGCACTTCCATGTGACTCAGCATGTTTGGCCAATTGCTCAGCGTGCTACCCGCTCCCTTCCCCCCCGACACACCCACCTTGTGTCACATTCCAACAGGAGTAGCAGCTCGTCAGACTCCGTCCCCTCGTCCCGCTCGCAGCCCCTCATTCCTCTATTTTCGGCATCAGGCATTCTGGGCACGTAGGCCTCAGCACAATGTAAATTATTCAGCCTGGCTTGCCAGTGGCTGGAAGCGAATCATAAATCGCAGATGGTCTCGGGCTATTTCATACGGGTGACCGTGGTTAAACACCAATGCACAGAATCATTTTCAAACCCACACAAATATAAGGTTTCATTACTTGTGGCTCGGCGAGAGAGTATTTGATTTTAAACTTGCGCAATATGGCCCATTTTTTGTTTGTTGCATTCAAGTGTGCACCGTGTGCTTGCAGCATGTGGCATGTTCAGCACTTCTGATTTCTGGCTGGGCTGCACAACAAGAGTCCTGCATAGGTTCCTTAACTGTCGATGAATGCAGATTACTGTACGTCAGGTTTTTATTAATGGCTTTGAGATTGTCTTGCCATCAAGCGAGAAAGCACTGAACAAGGGTGCTCACCAAAATTTACTGACATGCCTTTTTCTCTCTTTTATTTTACATCTATCTATTCAGATGGATGATAGATCTATCCATCTATCCATCTTTCCAAACATCTATCTCTCTATCCATCCATTCATTCGTCCGTCCGTCCATCCAATCAACTATCCATCCGTCCATCCATCCATCTCTCTGTGCGTCTATCTCTCGATCCATCTATCCATTCGTCCATCCATCCATCTCTCCATCCATCCATCCATCCAATGAACTATCTATCTATCTATCCATCCATCAATCTATTTATCCAACTAGCTCTCGATTTATCATTCCATCCAATCCATCCATCCAACTATCTCTCGATCCATCATTTATTCATTCTATTGATCCATCCATGGAAAGATGGAGGATCTTTCCATCTTTGTGTTAAAAAAAACTCCAAGTGCTGATAAAAATTGCTTTTATGCAATCTGATAATAGCATGTACCTCTCCAGCACGCAAAAAATGTAGGGAAACAAAAACAGTTACACTGCAGGACCTCCAATATAGGAACCATAATAACTATCAGTCAGGCAGGCAGACCACGGTGACCTCGTTTAATAGTAGACTTAAGACTTTCCTCTTTGATAGCGCTTATAGTTAGGGCTGTTTCAGGCTTGCCGTGGTCCAGCCCCTAGATATGCTGCTGTAGGCCTCGACTGCTGGGGGACATCTTAGGATACACTGAGCTCCTCTTCTCCTCTTCTCTTCTTCTATCTCTCCTCTTCTCCTCTTCTTTCTCTCCTTCTGGATACATTATTGTCTCTTCAATGCACATTACTAACTATACTTCTTTCCGGGGGCCTCTGTGCTTCCTCGCCTCAAGTTTCCATGGATCGTGGTTGTCTGGAACCGGTCCTGCCTCCTGCCATGGCGGCCCTGCTGATGCCCCTCATCTCTACCTCCTTCTGCTTCATGGATCGTGGTTATCTGGATCATGCCTACTACTCATTAAATGAATAATTTCATATTCATTGAATGTGCTGTACTACCTTTATTTGGGGGGAGTTTTTCCTGATCCGATGTGAGGTCCCGGGACAGGGATGTTATGTGTACAGATTGTAAAGCCCTCCGAGGCAAACTTGTATTTGTGATGTTGGGTTATGTAAAATAAACTGAATTGAATTGAATTAATATGTACTCACATGCTGTTTTCCTGCATCTATCTATCTTTCTATCTCTCCATCTATCAATTCATCCGTCATAGTGTTTAAAAAACACCAAGTGCTCAGAAAAATGCTATTATACAAGCTGATAATAACAGGATCAGCTCCAGTAGGCAGAAATAGGAAACTGGTGCAAATCTTTCCACATTTCTCAATGTCTGCCATAAGTTGACATTTGGCTTGGCTATTCTACGGTAAAGGAGGGAACTGAGTGAATGCCTCTCCCTCTCTCAGTTTTGTTGTCTTTGACATTTCATGACATTTTTCCTTAAGAATATAAACCCCATCTTCAAAGTGTGCTCTTTGCGATTATATAATAACTGCCACCTCAGTGTTGTGGGAGACCCAGAATAATGAGGCTCTGTGAGATATGTTACCTTGGGTGAAACAAACTTTTCTTTGTGTTTTATTCAGTTCCTGACTTATAACCTGTCAGGCTGACAATATGGTGCGACTTCATTCCCCCCTGGTTTTGCAGGTTGACTCCTTTGACAGAGTGAGCAGTGCCATGAAAAACGGTCGAAGGAAGCCGGTCTGGTTTTGGGCACAGATGCCAGAGCGAGGAGGCGCTCAGTAGGGCAGCGTCCATGTTTAGTGAGGCAGTTTTCTGTTTAATTACACACGGTGGGAGTCACCTTCCTCAGACCTCGGAGTTCACACGCTTAGGCCAAGGGCACAGCATTATGGCTTCTGTGACCTAGATTTGGATGATATGGGAATACACTGATGCACACGCAGACACAGAAAACAGTTTAGCCTACTTGAAAGCACACTTTATTCATTTTGAGTTGCGCGTATGTCTGGTAATACGTCCAGTAATCATTCTCCTTTAGCTCTGTTTTGGTCTCCACCAACTCTTGAAGAACATATTTGTCTCTTTAGCAACTAAATGCCCACTAAGTGAAGTCACTAAATAAGTCACTAACTTTGTCTGCTGTTTGCTGCTGAGCAGTGTTTCTTTATCAGAGCTAATTTGTTAAAAACCAAAACAGGGTTGGAGACAAAAATGGTTGAGCTGAAACAGTCATGATCCATACTTAATAAAAAATGGTTGATTCTAATTGCTTTAAAGGTACGTATGTATTGAGAATACATGTATCAATCAGAGCATTTAGACCGAAATTAACACACACACACACACACACACACACACACACACACACACACACACACACACACACAACACACACACACACACACACACACACACACACACACACACACATACACACATACACAGGCATGTGTGGGACAAGACATTGACTTACATTGAATTCCTGGAGACTTACCTTATCCCTAACCACCTCTTACAAAACCTTAACCCTTAATCAAAAAACAGCTTTTTCCCAAGGAACTGGTCTTTGGTTTCCAATGCGTCCACAAAGGTAGCCTAAGTTAGGAAACACACACACACACACACACACACACACACACACACACACACACACACACACACACACACACACACACCACACATGCACAAACACAGGGAAAGACATCAGGAAGATTCACTCTCGGCATATATAATGTCAATCATTTTAAAATGTCCACTAATGTCCACTCAGCATTAGAGAAATGTTTACCAAAATCCTGAATGGGCTGCCTTGTCCTTGGACTCTCATGGTCACGCGCCGCTCATTTGTCATGGAGAGCGACCATCTACTTTGTGAGCACTGTTTACATTTATATATTTATTTATTTCCTTCACACAGCCTCGTCACTCGCTCAAGCCCCCGTTCACTCTAATTTCCACTAATGATCAGTCAAGGATAGAGAAACGTTGGGGCTTTGCACACGTCGCTAACAAGTCGAAGGCTCTCAACCCCACAAAGATTAAAAGCCGGCTCTTTTGTGCACTGCGGAGCGAAGACCAATAAATCCTCATTGATGCTCTCGCGGGGTAATTATCACAGGACCCGGAGGCAGAGATCAAATCACTGCGTGGTATTGACGGTGTAGCTTGATACAAACAGGTATGCTGGAGGAACCACTGAGTCGGGTTTATCAGTCTGACTTATCAGTCCTTCATAGCTTTAAAATCTCACAATCCAATTGTATCCATCTCTGTAGGGTTTTGGCATATCTAGTGTGGCCAACTGGGAATATCATTATGGTGGCCAAAAAAAAAGCTGTGCTGGTGATAACAGAGCTGCCAACTTTTCACAAAACCTTGGAGTGAGATTTTGTCGGGGGTGGTGTATAGCATGCCGCATATGAATATATGTGAATGCATATGCATACAAATGTCACAAATGAAATGACAAAAATGACACAAATGACTATATGAACATCTGTTTATTGAACTTTAACAAAATTGCAAAGTGCAAATGTAAAACAAATCTTTTTTTGTGGCATTTAGTCCAGTGCTTCTTTAATGTGTCTTGTCCATATATTGAAGCAATAATGATAACAAATAAAACATTGTAAATAATAAATACTTTATATAGCCACATATTAAAATAAGAAAATGAAGACACTTTTCAGTCCTCCTCATATATTAAAGCAATAATGATAACAAATACAATATTCAAAATGTACTTTTCGGCATGGCTGCAGATGTCATGTGCTGTTGTAAACAATGCAACTAGTGGAGGTGGCACGGTGCTCAGTGTTGCCAGATTGGAAATGGCGAAGTATCGTACCAAAGGCTCAAAATGGTCGTATTTGGAGGATAATTAGCGTGCATCTGGCAACACTGAGATCGGTCGACCAATGACAGTTCTCTCTACAGTCAGAGCTCACGCAAGAAGGTGGAACGTGAGGGAGATACCATTTCCAAAACTTGTAAGGGCGTAATAACTAGTTTGTGAAAGACCCAGAGAAACACAAATATCCAACGAGGCAAAATCCCGGACGTTTTTGGAATCCCTGCAAGACGCATTTTTTAGGTCTCGAAAAGAGGACATGTCCGGGAAAAAGAGGGTGTCTGGTCACCCTATGTAACATACCTTAGTCTCTGCTCCTCCTGAGTTTCTCCCGCGGTTGTGTCTGTTTGAAAATCTTCTTCTGTTGCTAACTTTGGGACTCTTTGGGGTAAATAGGATGTCTATGCAGCGAATAGGTTTACAGATGCGCTCCTTAGCGCCATCTATCGTCAGGGAGTTTGAAAAGGAACGAACGCGCCTCGGCCCAAAATCAGAATTTTTTTTGCCGTGAGAAATTGGTTGTGGAGTGCGTGTGAAAACATGCAAAAGCGTGTGTCACACGGCGAAACCGTGAGAGTTGGTAGCTCTGAGATAATACACAGCAGGAGAAAAGTACCGTAAAAGTCGGGTTACAAGCCGCTCCTACGTCCGGTGGAGCTAGCAGCAGCGCTAGCTCCCCGCTGCTGCTAGCTCCCCGCTGCTGCTAGCTCCCCGCTGTTGCTGCTACTGGCCGCTGCTGCTGCTACTGCCTGCGTCCCCTCTGCCCGGGTCGGGTGTTGAGCTGGGGCTGGTCCCGCTACCTTCGGTGGTTGTCGAGCGCTAGCTGGCTACAGCGAGGAGCTGACGGGGACACTGACCGAAGGTTGTAGCGGCTTGTAACCCGACTTTTACGGTAATTGAAGAAATGTTCATTAAAAAAATGATTCCATGAAAACGAAAACGAAATAGGTCCACATGGATAAGAATTGCTACTGCAAGATGGAACTCTCAACGTACACAGTTTGAATAATATATTGTTATTGAATTGTTTTCCGAAAAAATATTTTTCGCTATTGCTATACAGCACTGCGTGTAGTGACCTCAGCTATTTCCCTCTAATGCTATAGAGTATTTCCAAAAACACGGCTGAGAGGTTTTTGACTGACAGCTTTCCTCACAAATCCCAGCTTGACTGGGTCTGCCGCCGTGGAAGTGGAGGAAAACAAGATAATCTCTGAACGGCGTGAAGTATTGAGGGGTGGTAGAGGCAGGGGGAGATAAACAGACCGAGAAAAAAGAGAAAGGGAGGCAGAGAGAGGGTATTCAATTCTTCCCTCCTCTCTGTCTCGGTGTGTGTGCCGCGACTGCTCGGTATGCGTTTCCCTGCCTTGCAGAAGGACCGGCGTTAGTGTGTGCACACGCTGATGATTTTGACAGCCGGGCTGCATCAGCAAAAACAAGGGCTATAAATTGCAATGGTTTCAGATGCCTCATGCGAGTATTGACTGCTAATATCTTGGCTGGGCCTCTGTGGAATAGCACAACAAACCCAGACACAAAGAAATATCTGTTATCTCAGAAAAAGAACACTGTAATTCTACAGGCGGACACGCGTGAACACAATATACATAAATACATTTTGATGGACACCGGCATGCTCACATTTTCATCATACGTACAACTTTGTATGTACAGCATGTGTTCATGCAAATGTTCTGTAGCCCCCGATGCTTGCTGTATCCAAATACTGTATCCCTCTTGCTGAATGTGACACTAAATATTCACCAATTCTGCACATTCACCAAGGCTCCTCTGAGTCTGCGAAACAGAGAACTTTAGGGAATGCTTAATAATAAGCATGTCGGGTAGATCCGTTAAACCACTTATGCAGGGTTTTAAATGCACAACAGAAAAATCAATCCGAGTGAAAAGAGAAACACAACAGCAGCAAAAGTGTGCATTTGCACTGGACTTGTTTTTTTTTGTTATGATCAAGCGCTATGGAGAAGATATTGGAACCAAGTAACGATAAACACGGCGTTTTCCAACAATTGCCACAGCTTTGTGTTTGCTCGTTAGTTATTGATTTCGTCAGTTCAGTGTATAAGAAAGCAAACAGTACTGTTGCAGTGGTGAGATATTTGTCAGACATGAACATAACTTCAACCCTTGGAATGAACAACAAATAGACAGTTTGTAACATTAAATGAATGCTTCACCTCCAACATTATTTGTATATCAATTACTCAATCCTGTGTTGGCTTGAATTCTTGAGTTTTTCTCGCCTACATCCTCAGTGAACAGAGAAAGGGCTGTAAGGGCTGTACCTTACGGATATAATGTTTTATATGTTTTGTTGAATAATTAGTGAACAGTTCATGATACCTTTTTTTTGTGAGCAAATAACAAAATATAGTTTAAAGGTTATCTGAATCAGCTTGTTTCATTTCCAGAATAGGGTAAACATATACAGAATAACAAAAGTTAATTAATAAAACAAATATATAATTATAAGAAGTTTTGTCTGAAAGCTTTTGGGGCATTATCCATACCATAGTAATAATTATGGTCCAAAATGACATGAAATTGCTTAGTTTTAAGTCAAATTAGTTTGAGAGAATGTAATAATTATATGGTTATATCGATGCACAGGCCACAATGTGAATACGCACTGTGTAACACAGGGTCATCCAAAACAAGGATTTCTGCATATTCTGAAACAGGACACAACCAAGATGTGTATATATATATATATATATATATATATATATATATATATATATATATATATATATATATTTGTGAAGAAGTACAGAATCCCACGTCTTTACACAGTTTGGTTATTTCAGCAGGTACAGCATTGTTGTGTTGAACAAAGTCAAAGCTTTTTACTTGAAATGAGATCCACAATACAACCTGAATACTGGCAACAATCTGAATGAAACATTACCGGTCATTGTGTCGCTGTAGGCAGCCAGCCAAATGCTGCAGGAACATGAAGAGAATGCTCAAAAATCCTGGGAGATGATGCGAGGAATAATGTCCGGAGTCCAAAAAGAGTTAAACTAATAATTATTTAATAAAAGAAAGATGACAGAACAGCTTATGCAAACCCGATCGGGGCCCCTCCTTCCTCAACGAACTCCAGACCGCATGTCTTGTCCAGTCACGTGGGGATCAAAAGAGGCCGCTCTTCTTGCGCATCTGTTAGTTATAGTTCTCATTCACAGAGCTTAAGGCCACTCATTGGTTAGTTCTACGGCATGCGATTGGCTAAAAGTCCCACAGGGGCGGAGTCTCTCTTTGGCGCAGGGTTTGAAGATGGCTCCATAACATTCCTGTTTTCCGGTACCTGATGTCCTCACTCCGCCCTCCTGTGTTTACTAACAACATATTTTACCTGAGGAATTGTTATTCAGTTCTATCTGTTACAGCTGATGTGAATCTTACTACAGGTTACAGTCATCCTCCCAAAGACCAACGAGCCTCTGCTTGCTGGCTGCAATGCAAATCGAATCCCCCCACTGTGCCTGATAAGAACAGTGGGGTGATCCCCAGACCACAGGTGGTCCAGTCCCCTTTGTTCTTAAACCAAATGCTCCCTTGTAAAACCCCCAACCACGGCCTGTGTGTAAATGACCTCTGCACTCTCAGTACAGTCCATGTGACCCTCATATTCATACAATTACACATTCTTCATAATAATATCCCTTATTAATTATCATATTTCATGCATTTGTAATGTACAATAAACCTCACACTGTACAAGTCCAAATTTGACTAACTAAAGTCTAAAAAACCCTTCAAACATGAATTCACACATGTTCTGCACTGACACTTGGATTCACTCATGTTATATTGCAAGTATTCCCATTTCTTTGTCATTTTGACATGTATTATTTCTGAGTCCAGCACGTCAACCGACGCAATTCTAATCATAGACATGGAATATGTGTGTAAAATAATCTCAATGGCAATGCAATGGAGCAACTTCATCATAAGGCAAACAACACAATCCTCATCCAGTGTATGACACCTATCTCCTCTCACGCTGTCCAAGACAATAGCAGACTTGGTAAAAGTGCACGACGAATGTAATGAAGTCTCAAAGACAGTCGGTAAAATGCATCCACCTGCGAATCGACTAAGTCCTAATCTTTGAGACCGGAGTCAGGCTAAGAGGCTGTAGATCCGATCCATGTTGCGGGGATCACGGCATTCCAAGACATCCATTAATACTCATTAATAGGATTCTCACAGGCTTACGGCTGAGGCTGATCTCTTCCAGCGGGTATTGCTTTCTCATCGCATGCGGCTGGGCCAGCCGATGAGTAGATGATGAAGCAAGAATACTGCCAAGGTAGTTCATCAGAGGCTTGGCCACGATCTGAAATCTGTTATTATTAGACAGAAATACATCCTGGAGTTCATTTCATCAAGTGATTTTCGGGTATTAACGCGGCGTGCTTTGATTCACTTCTGGTCGTTTATTCGGCGTAGCGACATTGGCACGGGCTGCAAACACATTGGTAGAACTTTGTAAACTCCTCGTGGCCTCCATCTATCTCCATGTGTCCGTGTTTCCATCCATCTGAATTCATACTGCTTTTGCAAATTTGTGATCTTCGAGCAAAATCCAGCGGCTGCCCTATTTGTGTGCACGCCATCCCCAAAGCTGGTCATTAATTTTCATTAAGTGCTGTCAGTAAGGACCATTAACCAGGCTAGAGAATAATCACCTCTCCAGAGTGGTGACCCGTTTAGGGCGCAGGTAAGGGTTAACAGAAACAGCCCACCTTAGATGTACCAACAACACAACGCTCACGGCACAGAGCGCAGTAAGCATTCTGTAATGAAGCGTTTGATATCAATAACACCAAAGGGTGAACTACTTCCATGAAAAAAGGAGTAAAAAGGGAAAAGATTTAGCCCACTATTTCCGTCGACATGTGTGAAAGGATTTATGTCCCACTCAACGGTTATTATGTTTAGAGTTTTGCTTTTCAGTGACATTACTTGCATTGGATAAATGTGTCAGTTTTGTAATACCCACTTTAGCATGTTAGCATACGTTAACGCCTCTAGTCTGACCTTAATCTACTGGATAAGAGCATTATCGCCTGCAATTCACACCACAGCAGGGATCTTTGGGATTATCAGTAGATTTATGTGAGTATTTCATATCAAATACAGCATTTCAGATTAAAGTTGCATGTTCAGGGGCTCTAACGGGGTGGCGGCTGTCTTTTTTATTAGCATCATGTGTGACGTTGGCTTCATCCTTGAGAAAAGAAGAACAAAAACTGTGTTTTCCTGCATTAATATCTTTACTATGGTGAAGGTTTGGTGAGGTTTAGGCACAAAGACGCCTCGGTTGGGTCTGAGGAAATATAATGGTTTGGATTAAGTACTTAGTCCTTAACCGTAACTAAATGCATCTTCAGAACCCACAGAAATAACACAACAAAACAAAATTAGCCATTAGCCAAAATTAGCCATTTTATTTATTTTTGTTAATTGACATTTACTGACATTTTATCAAGAGTCTACTGGAATATACCGTAACTCCCAAATACCCAGCCACTTTAATCACCTGCAAACCAACCAATGGAAACGCAGCTCACATCGGTGTTGATGACAGGATGTGGGTATGCCATGTTTAGGTCTTTACCTGTCAAATGTATATTTGCTATGTTACAAAAACACAAACCATGGTTACGACTTTTGAGTGGGAAATAGCCCCGAGATAAAGAAACCCACGTACTTGTTAAACGGTCCAAACTGAGTAATATGCATGCAGTATATTTAAAATATATAAATATCAATAAGGCATTCCTGATGATAATCAGCTTGTCATTCAAATATCTGCCTGCATCATGTCAGGTGCAGTGGTTTCTATTAGCATGATGATACAACACCTTTAAACTTCAATAGAATAGAAACCTGCAGAACGAATCGTGTTGCTATACCTCTCTGTGTCTAAATATTTATCCAGTGGGTTTGAAACCCCTGTGATCTCCAGATGAAGTCATAGAAAACCCAGAGAGCCCAGCTAGGGGAAGAAAAGGTCAGGTCCCAATGAAAATAAAGAGTGGCCTTTCCCAGTCAGACTCTTGGATAAAACCGTGAAAGTGAATTGAAAACCCCCCACCTTTCAAACAACCCTGTCGCCTAAAGAATTCCGTCTCTATACATTCAAACCGCATCCTCATTGTTTCCGGGGAAATATATTTTCTTTTGGCCACAGTTTTCACATGGTAAATATTGGGGATTGAACAAACTTGATTATATTTAGTAAAAGATTATGGTTTCGCTTCAGATAAGTATGAGCTTTCATACGGAACTTAAGTGCCCTTATGAGAACATAACTTTTAGGAGACCAGGCTGCTCCATCATGTCCAGAGGAAATGAGCTTAAGATCACTTTGCAGATGCTATTTATTATTAAAAAGGTACATTGCACTTTTGAAGAAAGAGAAACAAAAACACAATAGCCTAGTTAATGTTTTTCCACTAGGCTCTAAAAAGAACTCTTAACATATTGTTTCTGAGTGAAACCATAGACAAATGTGGATTACAGGATTTCATCTGGCATTTGTTTGCTCCATACATAATGTTCCAACAAGTCCTCAAGCTTTTACAACAATAATACAGGGCCTCTTACTGTATATCAGTATATGCTAATGAGCATTGAAAGCATCATTAGAGATGCGTGCATCTCCTAAGATTGAACTGATATAAATTGTTGTTTTTTTCCCAGTTGTTAGCACTGCATTGAAATCCTGCACCAGAGATTATAGGCTTTTTAAAATCACTCCAAAGCCGACAGACCCCAGAATAGCAAATTGAACAAGAGTGATAAGAAACAGGCTGACAGCAAGACATGGAGAGGAATTCTAATGCTATTTACAGTGGGTTCATGAATACAACTCCTATTCTAAAAGGGTTCCATAAAGGACTTTTTCCACATGGCGGGAACCTTCACGGACTGTAAAGGCTCTTTGGACTTCGGAGATAAGTTTTCGTCAAGAACACTACGGCTCATAATAGACGCTGTATACAAAGAACCGATTGCGACACAATATGTACAGTAGGTTGAATTAACAATCGACTGTAGCAGTGTGCCTCATCAGTGGATACAGGAAATGAAATGCGCAGCACGCGCTCATTCTCAAAGGCACATTATGAGCAATCGACCATTTCCACGCCGAGCCTGAACTGTGACAAGCTTCTTCATAAACTCTTTGAAAAACAGTCGGAGAGAGGGAGAGAGAGAGAGAGAGAGATGGAGAGAGAGAGCAAGGAAAGCTCAAGAAGCCAGTGGGAGCTAGCAGCAGATGTTTCACACCCAAGAGGGTAAACAGCATTTGTAGGGCATGAAATTGATTCAAAGCTTTTTGATGGGGAAAGAGGGGAAAGGAAGAGGAAAGAAACATTTAGGTAAAAAAAAAAGAGGAAAGGAAATCAGCTGTAAGTTCATTTCAGGCTGATGGAAAAAAGAACATGGGAATGATATGGAGAGCGTTGTCTTTATTTGCATTCGAAAGCATATTTCTCCCTGAACATTCAGCTCACTGAGCTCAGGCGAGTGCAGTGATGTAAGAGGATCCCAGCAGGTAGCTCACCTCTCGGAGTCTAAAGACCCGAGGCGAGCTCTGTGACACACATATTGTGCATTTTACTTTTTTCTGTTTTTGTAAAACGCCTTTGGTTTGAGGGGAGGTGACATCTTCTTAGAGTAACATTGAGCTGTCAAGCCCGGGGCTGTGTGAGAATGGGTGCTACATCTGTTTCAATGGCTCCCCCCCCCCCCAGAAACCTTTTAATGGAACTGAAAAACAGGACCATTTATTTGGGAGAGCAAGGCTTATGGCTTTTCTTTTCTTTTTTTCTCCTCTCTCTCATTACAAATTAAACACTGATTTAAGATACACGATTAGACTAATCGCTGAATTAAAACACAGACTAAAAACTTGCTAATTAAACTCAAAATAGCGTGCTGTGGTGTCACATCCATTCATGCCCGGTGTGTGAAGGAGAGGTACCGCAAGTCCTTCCTTCCTGCTGCTGTCACGCTGCACAACCAGCTGAGCTCCCAGTAGATCACAAACAAATAAACACTTCAATCACTTTGGCCACTTTAACCACCTCAACTGTGCAATATAAACACATTGTATTCTGTCTGTATATATAATATTGTTATTGTGCATTCTTTACTGTTTATTCTTTTATTTGACTATGTCTCTCGTGTGCACTTTACCCGTTTGCTGCTATAATCCTGCAAATTTCCCCCCTGCGGCACTAATAAACGAATATCTAATCTAATCTATCTGTAACACATGCAATTGTTTTGTGGCAAATCTTTAAATATTACATGCAATCCAATACTGAAAAATGGCTAATGATTTACTTCCAGTCCAAAGCAGTTTTCTCAATATTCCTACCACTTAAATTCAACCTTTTTTTTCTCCAATCTTTTCAGTGGATTCAGCAGCAGCATGACTTCAGAGGCCCGGCCATCCTCCGGCTGCACCACAAGCTCTCCCAAGCCAAACACTTGGTTCTCTCCTCAGCAGGCCCTGTGTAATCCCAGATCAAAGGTCTCAGCAAATCAGGACAGATTCTCTTGGGTAACAGCCACAAGAGTGATATGAAGCTTCTTCTTCTTTCTTTTTTTATCTGGCTCCCACAGGTTAGCGCCTTGGTAATCTCCCTGAACAGATTTCACATTCACATGTAGAATATGTAGGATTTTAGCATCGGAAGCACTTTTATTTTGAGTGGTATTGACTGATAACGTCTGAGCAGGCTTTGGTTTGCATGCAGGTAAACAGTCCGGACGTATTGGCTGAAATTAAAACTTGGATCTTTTGAGCTGTCGTCTTACGATGATTAAGCGTATTATTGGTTTAAAATGAGCTTGTAAACTGGCCACTTCTGCAACAATACGGTCGTCCAAGTAGTCAATCAACTCCAACTCCAGTGCCTCGTCTCACGTTGGTAGACCCCATGGCCCCAGAGGGTTATCCGTCCTCAGACTGACAGCTGGTGGAAATTGCTATTCCCAAGCTTTACGGTGTATAATGAAATCCAAATATAGTTAAAATATGATTGCTTTTAGTTCCTCTATCACAAA
Organism: Myoxocephalus aenaeus; assembly: GCA_038501785.1. Taxonomy (NCBI): domain Eukaryota; kingdom Metazoa; phylum Chordata; class Actinopteri; order Perciformes; family Cottidae; genus Myoxocephalus; species Myoxocephalus aenaeus. The sequence goes on along the minus strand of JBAMJR010000059.1, from coordinate 4,593,184 downwards.
GTCAATACGAAGATGATATAAGCAAATACTGTGCAGAAGATCTATTGTAGAAGAGGTGACGAGACCATTGTGCATGGATTTACAATGACAATGTTAACACGCTAAAGTCAAGTAGGTGTAATGTTCACCATATTCACCAGAATGAATTATGAGGAGAACATGAATCTTTCTGAACCACAACTCATAACAATGCAGAGTTGAAGATATTTCATTCAAAACTGCAAACCTAGAGAAAAAGTCATAGGATTACCGAAAGTCGTTAGTATTCATCCTCAGGGGACCATGAGTGTAATTGTTGTTTTTAACCAATCCATCAAGTAGTTGTTGAGATATGTTCTGCTTTATACTTGTTGTGGAAGTCCCAAACATGTTGGAACATCAAACGCCCTCGTGTTTGGGTTCATAACACCATCCGTAGCTCCGCGAAAAAGCGGGGCGGCGCGATAGACGCGTTTGAGGCGGCGCCAATATCGTCTGTGCATTGACTTTGCATGTAATCTGGTCGCGTGGCAAATTCCCGCCACGTCCGGTGTGAACACAGCATAAGAGTAAAAGACACCGGATCACAAAAGGCAGTAGTATTCATCCTCTGGGGAACATGCATCGCCCCTTCACCACAGTTGTGACCCCAATCATGTCCAATTTTAGCTTTGAACCCTCCTCATCGACCCCATGGGAGAGGGATCGGGACCTACAGATTGGGAATAAATATATATTGATCAAAATGAGTTCAATTCTGCTATTGCAATGGTTGGCAGAGTGGGTAGAAATTCCCATTTATGCGTTTCAAGCATTTGCACATCCAGCCGATCCACCAACAGGTCGGTTTCGTTGGGATTTGCCTTCAGTGTCAGCTGTGGCTTAGCGGGGACAAACAGTGAACAGTTTAGTCGACAGTTGAAAGTTGGAAATGTGTGAGTGGGGAGGCTGAGCAGACAGCTTCATTTTGGTTTCTCACCAGGTCCCTCTGTGGCTCTGAGCAGATGTGCGGTGCAGGAGCTGTATTTCTTAACTCTGGGAAAGTAATGTGACATCCTGCACAGCAAAAAATCCTGAGCTTGCCAAACACACACACACACACACACACACACACGGACACATAAAGCACCAACCTACCACCATAGCTTGTTGTGTTGTAAATCATTGCCCTCTCGCTGGTCTATTAAGATATGGAAAGCTCCACATGGGATTTATACAGTCAATCTATTTTACTGGTCTTTGGTCTCGGTGCTGCCATCAGGTTCGTTCCTTAAGTGCCTTATCAGTTAAATGCAGCTGTGATGGACCATGTGTTCAACTGCAAATGTGAGTGTGACTTTAGCATGAATAGAGAACTAGTGTATTAGTACTAAGTGTATTTACCGAATTTACTATATGAGTGCATAATGTAGAATGAATATATCTTGGAACCACATTTGGTTGAGGTTTTTCTTAATTTGTTGGCTGTAAAACATTTGTCATATTTGTACAATTTCTGGACTTTTCATCAGGGAAAAGAGGGATCTGACCCAGAACAACAGCCGTTATCACAGACGCAGACATGTTCATGTAACTCGTGTGCAATGCAATTGTCGTCCTCTCATCCACAAAGATAGATTCAAGAACACGTTTATGTCCGGCGGAGTCAAATATTTATGTTTACTTGAACGAAAGAATGTAAAACATCACAAAGAATACAGTCAGAAACAAATGGTTGCACCTTTCTTCCTCTGTGAGAGAGCTGATATTTTCCACACTGCGTCACACTGTAGCTGCAGCAATAAAGATTACGCCAGGGCCTGGGCGAAAAGCCTATTACCCTCCGCTGTGCATTAGTGAAATATACAATAAGAGTGAAGAAAAAGGTTCCAAAGCTAAATCTCATTTCTTGAAAGGGTGTTGCTTCACTGGATTGCATATTTTGCAGTGCCTCCAAATGAAGTGAATAAATCCAATGGAGCAAAAACTCCCACAGATAGTTAGATTATTTTAAATTGATTTAAACACCTGGCCATGATTACAAAGTTAAAGTATCTGACTTTAGAGTAGTATGAGTCTACATGTCTTTAGCAATAACAGAATGAGTAAAAGTTTAAGATCAATGCCCATTTTACTCATTGGAGGAATCATTATGCTTAAACTGTTGCAACTGCATGGTTCAGGGAGCAAACTCAGTGTCCTCGGTGAATATGAGGTTCTGTTTAAAAAAAATATATATTTAGAAACCTACATCAGTTTATGGCTCGATTTTAATTTGGGAAGAGAGTGCGATTCTAAACCACCGAGGACATTTTGAGGCCTGCATCAGTACACTACATTCGTAATAAGGTGAGAATTTCACTAAATCTTGCAGATATCACTGATTCAACAAATGAGGTCCCCAGTGCACTTTTACTCTTGCTTTACTGAAGCATGACATTAGAGTCACACACGCACACGCACACACACACACACACACACACACACACACACACACACACACACACACACACACACACACACACACACACACACACACACACACACACACACACACACACACCTACTTTACCTCCTACGTTGTGTGGACTATCACATTACTCCAACCAAGTGAGGACTTCTGTTTCTGGACATTTTGGTTTCACCTAATGACTGTTAAAGACCTTCTATGTTTCTTTTAAAAATGTATCATTTAACTTTATTGTTTTCAATATTTTAACATGTATCCATAGTGTTTTACCTGTAAATAAGAACTTGGCTGCATGCACTACAATCAAGGTTTGCAACGTTCACTTCATCTAGTCTTTAATTATATAAAAAGTCATCTTAAAGTTACGTTTTAAAGATTGATCACAAGAGTATATTATAGTTTTCCCTGAGGGGAATTTATATTATGCTGTGTCATTTTTGGTCATTTTAGTTTGAAATGATGAAGAATACATTTTAGAGGGCTCCCTTTATAGTGGGGATTATATCTTATTGTGTATTTGCACTTAATAACTTTGTTGGAGGCAGGAGTAAAAAAATGTAATCATGCTTTGACTACATTTTGTCGTACACCCTCAGCGCATTCAATTCAAACTCATTCATGAATAAATCGAGGTCAGATTAAACATACTGATTATAATTTTTCATATGGATAATTCTTTGTTCTGATTTGCTCCATATTCATCCACAATTGGACATTCTGTTCAGTCTTAACAGTGCAAGAATAAACCTTATAATCAAATCTCAATTGTATATCATTTCACAATTATGGTGATAATACACATTATGGTGACAAAATCGGGCAATGCTGGGATCTATCTTGAAGCAAAAAACTATTCTTGTTTATGTTTATCACAGATATCTAGACTCAACATGTCCACTTTAAATTATATAGGAACTGGTATTCTAATTTTGGATTTTTTATTTATTCACACATTTGTTTTTCATGGATATTTCTGCAGGCAAGTAAACAATTCACTGAAGGTTCTCTGGGAAATAATTTATTTCTCTGTGCGGTCACAGAGCAGTGAATACAATCTTCACAAAAACTGATCAAACAATACGATTTTTTTGTCAAACTGCGTCACATAACAACAACACACGGCTTTTGTCTTTTTGTCTGTACTAGTGTATACGCAACAGGGGACCAGTGTCGTTTTGTTCGGGCTAAGAGGGGCTATCTGTCATTCTGTACAAGACAACTGGGGATCTTTTTGGTTTAAGAGCACGAAGTACAAAACTAAATGCCACATGTGAAGCCGTCTCCTGTTGTGCTGCTTCTGAGAGAGGATGGAGGTGACTCCATCTCCATCCTGAATATGTCAATGCCCTTTTCTATACCAGTTAAAGGATACATGCTGCAGAAGCATTTCAGTTGACAATATATAGCTGTAAATGCCCGTTAAAACAAACTGCTGCTGAGTATAAATGTGTAATAATGAATGCAGCATTGGTTGTGTGCTTTCCACTTGATGAAAACTCTCAGTTCCATAATGAAAATGCTGCAGCATTAGACAGCATTCAAATATGTTACACCATCTCTATTCAGTTATACATGTGCATCTTTATGACAAAGTAGTCTTTCGAAGAAAATATATATATAAAGGAAAGCATTTTTGCCTATTTAAGTTATGCATGCAGGTAAGGAAAGTTTATTTGTAACGCACATTCAACAACAAGGCGTTCAAACTGCTTCACATGAAACCATTAAACGCATCACAACATAATGCAGAAGAAAACACAATTTAAAAACAATTATGAACATTCATTAAAACATTTAAAACAGTCAAGAAGCAAAAAATAGAATAAGAGTTGCATTGCAGTTTAAGAAATACAATGCAGTAGTGAGATGCAGGTATGTGATTCACTAAATGTTTAGGGGCAAATAATGTATTTCCCAGAGCCATACACATGATCTTTACAAAAGATCAACACACGGCATTTATTTTGTCATACCTTGTCCCATAAAAAATCTATATTTTTCTGTAGTGGATGGTAAAAAATAAACAAATCATACCAGCTCTAGGATTGGACACCTTCCTCAATGTCATCACATGTTGTTTGACACATGTTGAAGTAGCATCTGATGTATATTTGAGATATTCATTTTTTTTATCTGCCCCTCAGTTCAAGTACAACACGGTTGCCAGTAGAAACTAAGCACTCACCTTTATTACTGTGTGTTATGTAAGTATATTAAACAAGTTCTGAAGGCTTACATAAACTCTGCTTCAAGCTTCGATAATGTGGCCAGCTAATCCACATGAAGGTCCATTTTGCAAATAACAAGGATATTATCCATTCACTACCCACCATTTCCAGTATGGATAACCTTTATGTTATATAATATACAATATATAAAGTTGTACTTTATATATTGTAAAATATGTGAGTATTTACAAACAAAACTGGTGGGAGATACGGGTAGTTGAGAGTAGCGCTATGAAGTGAAGAGTAAGTCCAGACATTCCAGTGCCAGTCATACTATGAGGCCATGTACTAGATCGGTATAGGTCAGATGGATGAAAAGGAAACGCAACAGATGAAACGGGCAATAAAGGGTATAAGCAACAAAGAAGAGGGCAAAAGTCCTGCTGCATGAAGAGAGCTGGCTGAGGACCTGCAGGACGGACACAAAGAGTCAGGCGGCAGCAGCAGCCATGAAGGACAGGACACAATGAAACAGGGTATAGGACCAAATAACTGCTAGCAGAGCTCTGAGCACAAGGAGAAGCCAGACCGCTACGAATAAAGTTCATACGTATACTACTCATTCATATCATGCCTACATTTGGAAAGATGTGTAATATTGTGCAGATTATAATGTTTTCAGTGTTTAATGGCAATTTCTGGAGGAATTAGTGTGACATTACCAGTTAATAAAGGTAATGCAGCCGGATTGAACTCTTAATCATATTACGACTAGACATGCAATGGACCAGGGATTTATGGAACCCTTGGTGGTCAGTTGCCTGCTGGGCTCAGTTATTAATCGTGTCATGGAGGTATTGATGGCCCGCTGGATGCTTAAGAAAATTGTCTTTATTTGAAAGTTAACAGCTGTGAGAGACTGAAAACATGTGGATGACATGCAATCAATTCAGAGAGTGTTCCCTCCGAAAAGGTTTTGTTTGTATAAATTAGTTCTGGAAGAACATAACTCACTAAAGACACGGCTGGCACACGGAAAAAAGTAAAGTCCGATGTATTCAGGCTTTTGCACAGTGCTGGCAATTGTGCTTACTGCATTTGCATTTCAGGGAGGTTTGTGCAAATATGAAATGTCAGTAGAGGCCATCCTGCTGGATTTACTAAAGCTGCAAATAATCAATATTGTTATATTAAGAAATGAACATGAATAACTCCTAGAAAGAGACTTGCATAACATTTGCATATATTTATAATCACCTGTCACCTTATGTTTTTCTTCCCTCCATCAATAATAATTATTATAATAGAGACAAAAAAAGACAGCAGACAAGACGGTGTTACCTGCCAGGTGTACCGTCTTCCCCAACATGCCTTTTGATTTATAATTAGTGTTCCACTTCAGAAAAGCTTTAGTGCATTTGTGCTCTAAATATTTTGAGTCACCATATTTCTTTGGGCCCTCGACTCAGTGGTGGGTTTGAACAGGTTTAAACTGTGACTGGCATTCCATAGTATGTTCAGCTAATTAGCTGCAACACCAATTCCAGTCGTGCTAACTAGCCATTAACCTTCTATTTATATTGTGACATTTTAAGAATAGCTTTGCAATAGCAACACAGCTGTTTATATGCCGGCATGGTCGAGGCATTGTTGTGCACTTAACACTTAAACAGAACCTGTTCATATTTAAATATGCACACATTTTGATGTTCAGCTTCCAGTTTCATTCATCAATGAACGGCGATTTCTTCTATTCCTATTCAACTGTTGTTCAGAGGGATTTTTGCCTCTTTCTGCCCTTTCAGTCAGTCTGGTTGAACTATTGTACAGCGTTTGGTTCTCAGTGTATTACTTTAAAAACCAACCTATGTTTAGGCCTCTGCTCAAAAATGGCATACCCAAACTAAAAAGGGTGTATCTCTGCAACCACTAAGGCTATTTGAATAATGCTGGTGTTATGATAAAAGGCTACACATGTGAGCTTTTGTTCAGATGTGTAACTATCAATATCTATGTTAGTGGTTAAGAGTAAATGAAGATGACACACAGCAAAAATGAAAAGGTTTCAGGTCTGCCTTGAAAAAAAGCACTTTCAGGATGATGATTTCTTTGAAATGATGCAGCTGTAAGGTCCAACTCTAACCCAAATCATAGCACAATATGTGAACATTCTCTCTGCAAAGGTTGACTTTGATAAAGTGAAGCAGAACAAGGTTAGAGAGGGTTTAGTATAGAACATTTGGGTCTCATTGGGGCCCATTGGGGCCCATTTGGGCTATTTGAATTGTCTTATGTACCAAACCATATGTGTCACTTGTATATTACTTATGGTGTTCAATACATCCAAATACAGCTATTTTGGCTTTTATAAAAAAAAAAAAAATCATAAAACAACCTATGATTTACAGTTTTATATAACAATCGCTCAGTTTCCCCCTCGAGGAGGATGGGTTTAGAATTGGCTAAATGTTGCTTTTTTGCAAAGACTTTTTCAAACATAGTCCTCTCAGATATTTGAATAAAATGAATCAAGCTTTTTTTAAATATACAAGCAAAGTTTAAAAAACAAATTAAATCGAACAAACAACAGAGCAATTGTTACTGTGACAGCGAATGAATAGTGAACAGATTGTTTTCATTAAACCTGGATTTGAAGATCAGTAAGCTGAGGAATCACTTAAGCTCAGCAACGGAGCTTTTCTTTCTTTTGCCAAGACTTTTACAGTGAGCGTTCGCATTTCACTCAGTATTGACATCTGCCACATCGACACCCCCGCCACCTCAATCTGATCCCGTCTGCTGTTCAACCGGCTGCTCCACCCGTCTATCAATATCAATGAAACTCGCAATGCTCCCCTTTTCCTACTGTCTGTGCATGTACCTCCTTGTTGATCTGAAAACAGTATTAAGTGTATGCCGTCTGTTTGTAAGGTAACCTAAAAGTATCGATGAGCCCACAAACTTCAACAATCACAAAAACCCATCTTCTCTGAATGAAACAACAGGATGGAAAAGCACTTTTGTTTGTGGACAACTTGGGAAATATGTATTACAAAGAGTGAATCAATAGAGTAAAATGGAATTCAAATCAAATCACAAACGTGTGACAAACATCCCTGAGCGAACAGCTTGCCATGTTGGAGCCATTGATCACAGTCCCCCATGCTATGAGGTACAACTTGAGCAAGTTTCCCTTCCTGTTCTCTACTCGGATAATAAACTGAGCTAAGGACAAACAGCAAAGAGCGTGAATCGATAGCTCCATTTACAACATGAAAATTACCCGTGAAGAAAGAGAAAAGAAAAACAAGCCAATAATCTTCCCACTGTCATTCCCCTTGTGCAAGAGGAAATAAATCACTGGTTGAATTTCATACAATGTGCACCTTGGAAATCACAATCCTTCATCACAAAAGGTACATCCTGGAAGTGGAGCATGATGGTAAACATACAAGTGTCGACGGCGCACACACAAGGACTTTCCTTTATTAACTTTCTGAAATGTGACTTTTTGGAGAGCACGGAAACCAAACTGTGAGATACCCGCACTTCATTTGTTTGTTTGATACATTCATAAAAAAAAAAGCTGTTCAATTTCAAGTTAATACAAATTTATAGAGATTATTACTTTGGGTTTTCATTATAAGATGCAACGATGCAAATTTAATAGTGTTTTTTTTAAATTAGAAAACAATCTAATGAAGAAAAAAATGCATCGATACAGAAATGAAAGTGACAGTTGGATTTGAACATTAGAGTTTGTTAGCAGGATAAATACTACATAGTCTATTTGTATTCTCTCGCCATCTTTGTCTCTTCATTTTCTTTTACTGGCAGATTTGACAATAAATTGCGATTATTTACAGTTTATGGACATCACATTCAAATGGAAATTAGTACACTTTTTCCATATAAATGGGTTTATTAAATCTGTAAATGAGTCTTTCCTTGAAACACTAAGGCACGAAAGGTGTTTTCAGGATCGACTAAGTATATGTGTGTGTTTAAAACAATAACATGCAAATGTATGAATGTCAATTGGAATTAACAAAAAAGCAAGACACATTAGTGCATGTCATTATGGGCTTTAGTCCTTTAACATATTTCAATTGACTTGTTTTAAAAGGACAATTAAGTAAAGATGGGCAGACACTGTGCATGTATATTAATATCTTACATGGGGTTAAACTCTGCACATTATTAAGTGACCCTTGGCTAAGTCCCGCCCTTAAACACAGTCAGGCCAATCATAGCGTCGCATCGGCCAGCTTCGACCAGGGTCCAACAGCTATCTGTGGTTTAGTGGATTTGGAGCTAGTCATGGTTAAACATTTTAATAGTGATACTTATTACCCGGAGAAGTTGGAAGGAGATCAATTTACGTTTCTTCATAAAAATCTGTGTGGCCTATCCTTAATTTCATTGTTTTCTGTCTTGATCACAATTTTCGGTAATTTTTGGTTATTACACCAAAACAAGGTGGAGGACAAATATTGTAACTATGTTGATAGAAACTGCATGAGTATGACTGACATTATGAATGACAGTGTTGGGAGAGTATTCATCTTTCGCACCTTAGCGAGATAGAGATGAATATAGATAGTGTAACATATTTCAAGGCTGACTAATGGTGCAGCATTGCTATCATGGAACTGAGAGTTTGCATAAAGGGAAAGGCACACAACCAATGCTTAATTCATTCATTTCACATTGATACTTGTTGGTCTTTATGAGTATTTAAATCCCAATATTGTCGACGAAAATGCGTCTCCAGCATCACTTAAGGAGACAAGTCCCTCTTGGCAATAAAAAGGACACAAATTTGCAAAAAATTTCTGTGAAAACTCCTTATGAAGTACATTTTCTATCCTATTTTGTATTTTCACAAATGAACAGAAAGAGATGTCCTCACTTGATTGGAGCAGCATAGTCCACTGTTGGTATTATAGGAATGTGTATGTGTGTTTGTGGGAGAGCGAGGAAGTGGAGATCTCATCGCGCTCTGGCCCCGTGCCCCGTGACTCAGAGACATCCAGTATCAAGACTTTGCCTCGGGGACCGATGTCACGCAGAGCCAGAAGAATAGATGTGGCACTTCAGTATCATGCACCTCCCACTCATCATGCTTCACTGCTATCTCGTCTTCGTTTCCCCCCTACGGATGATGACCGAGCTCCTGTCTGGTCCACGTATGTATGTACATGTGTAAGTGCCCACACGCACAGAGAGAGACAGAGAGAGACAAAGTGAGTCGGCTCGCCCTTGAAATCTGCGCCGTCTCTTTAAGCAGTGGTCAGATCAGGGAGACGGCGCGAGGAAATGAGAAGTGAAAGAAAAGCGCTGCGTGTTTAAGTTTGAGAATTTGAAGAAAAAAAAAAACATCTCAGCAAGATAAAACTTCTTCCAGAAACGGTACGCATCACCACCAGGGCACTAAAGGTGCTCAGTGGAGAAAACATTACGTTCCAACCCGAGGTCCGCAATGCAATATTCATTCTAACCGATAAAGCCAGTTTATTGAATTATGATTCTTTAATGTTAAGGATCCTGATATCTGATACTAAACTCAAAAGGTAAACAACATAGAAAGAGAAATAAACACATTTTCCCATTAAAATGTACATTAATTAAAATGCCATATTTAGCTAATCATCTGAAACATAAAGCAGTTATGCTGTACATGTTGGAAACCACAACTGAGAAACTGGAGAAATCATACTCAGCTACAGTCTGGAGTTTTATGACCACAACATTGCTCTATCGTGGTTCTAAAAGGCAGAAACACATTAAAAATATTTTGGTGGCACTTTATAATAAGTAGACACTTTTTAGCATTAGTAAAGCATGAATAAACAATGAATTACTCATTTATAAAGCATTATTCCAACATGAATACTCATTAGTAACTCATTCATAAACACAGTTATAAATGTTTCATTCTTGATTAATAAGCTATGGTTTCATACTTTATAAATGATGAATTCCCCATTTGTAAATGAAGTATTCATGACTTATAGATGATAAATAAGATCATTTGTAAAGTGTTAGTAAATGATTAAAAAAATGCTGTCATTCATGATGAAATCATGTAGTTACTACTCATTAGTTCAGTAGTTACTACTCATTAGTTAAGTATTTACTACTCATTAGCTAAGTATTAGTTAAGCATGATCTGTGACAATCTAAAGTGTAGACTATTTATGCTTTACAAAGCATTAATAAATGTCATGATGAATTCAGTCGTTACTACTCATTAATTCAGTAGTTAGCCCTGGCAAAAGTCTCCCCCGGCCCTATCTGCCAATGATGTAATCATCCTACCAGAAAACTAGCTGGTGACTTCAAATGCGCTCCCATCTGTTTGAACAAGCCGATGATGTCACGCCCAAGTGTGAATGTTCTGATGTCTTATAAGTTGTGACATGCGTTGACTTTTCAAAAATGTCACATTTCCAACAATCGTGTCTGAGTCTGCCGTCACAAGAGGAACGAGAAAAAGACACGTGTTAACCTTCAAGTGACAAACCGCTTCCAGCCACGACCTTTCTGTAACCTTTAACACATGTTTACACTGTAACCAGGACGAACGAGCTTTACTTTTTAAAGTCGGTCTAGGCTCTGCGTGGATTCGTACTTCCAAACTTTTTTGCACTTTGCTGATTAGTCTACAAGTGGTAACTAATGATGCCATGCCGATTGATCGGGGCATCGGATCAGAACATGCCTGTATAGAGAGAGAGAGCATCCATGTGCCTTGTTCCCACCTTCTCCTTTCCCCCCTCCGCCTTCACACACTGTCAGCGTCTCCTCTCCACAAACACAGGATTTATCACTGATGGTATTTGCTGAACACACACGGAGGATCTGACGCTCCAGCCTTTCTGTGGCCTGCCTTCTATTTTGTGTTTAACAAGTTTGAGATATCCGCTTCTCGCTGCGCCCGGAAATCTGGGCTGAGGAAACGGTTCACAGGGGCTCGGGAAGATAAGATGACACACGGGACGGCAAGAAAAAAAAGATGACATCTAAGATAGTATGTGGTGTGACAGTGAATAATTGCATACAAAGGGATGTCAGAGCCTTCACAAATCTCGGTTGCACGCGCCTGTTGTACCATGACAGGTGTTACGGGATAATATTTATGAAGAAGGTCATTTTGTGTATGAAGAAGATGATTCTGTTTTTATTGTCCCCGGGTGTATTTCCCCTCAAGAGCACTTCATGATCAATCAATTATATAGCACTGAAAACATACATCTGACTTAATATTTAGAAGGACATTTTGAAGTTATTATAAAGTAATTAAACGGCATGGTTGTATGTAATTCCCTCGAGAGTTACAAATCAATAGCAGTGCTGAGCGATGGAGTCATGCCGACTTTTCTAATTATTGTGCGAGAAATATTCCAATGAATCCACTTCATTTCTATGCTCAGGTGTTTCTTGTACTGCTGAGTTTCAGGGTCATCCTGCACAGGAGGGCGGTAGCCTGTGAAGGAAAATATCTTCATGTGTGAGTTGACTTTCCAAATACAGTAACATTTAGTGAAGCTACTTACGGCAATAGGCACAAACACCAGGAGAAATACTCCATTGCAAGTGAAGCTAAAAAGGAAAGTGTTTTGTACAATTATGATTTATTTGACCTTCCTTTTGGCAGCTTTAAGTATCGGTAATGTAACAGTGTGAATACAGGCGGCGGGTGACTTTGTTGCAAACAATGTTGAGTTTGAAATACTTGGCTTTGCAAATGTTTCATGAGGAAGGAAAGGCATTATACATGTCTTTCCAGATTAAAAGATACACATGCAATGCTTTTACACACTGTAAATTGTGTTTTGCGGGTACATATTTTCTCCAGGATTATCTTTCTGTTTTCTTACGACAGGTACATTTCATCAGCATTTGCGTAAGTCCATGTAGAGAAGAGGTCCGGGTGGATGGGTGATTCCAACAAACAGAGGACTTTTTTCGTGTGAAACCCAATGTGAAATACTTATTTACAGAAACCTAATCTTAATTATTGGGCAGTTTCAAAGCAGCAGACGCACGACGAGCGGTTAAAACACTATAACACTGATATAGACGTATAGAAACGTTGGTTCCGGGAACGTCGAGATTCAACGTATCCGTGGTTTGCTGAAATGTTTCAATGCTACATTTTACTCTGCCCACTGGGTTGCAGCAGCTCACATGGATCTCCCCAGATACCGATGCAGAGTGGTGCATTTCATTGATGGTCAGTAACCACAAAAAAAAAAATATATATTTGTCTTCCACTGTCTGTTTACTCATTTCCCCTAAACTCTGCCCATCACTCCATTTACTATACATGTATATCATTCACACAATCCAACATTTCAAAGATGTTGCAACTATAATGGCACTTCTTTTACAAAATAATAAATAAATACAACCACTATGGCTCAGCACTAAACTCTCAATTCCTGCTCAGTTCATATTTCATCCACTTACATCAAGCCTTTTTTCTTTTTCTTCCCACCTGGAGTTCCCGTCGAACTGACTTCAAATGTCAACCAGGGTAAACTCTCCTTTGGAAATGAGCAGAAGTTCCTTGAGAGTGACAGTAGAGAAAGCCTTTTGAAACTGAGGGAAGCTAAATGTCATGATGAATACATAAATACAGCCTGACTGCCTTCATCGCTCCATCAATCTCCCGTTCCTTTGATTTGCATCGAACAGCCCTTGTCAAAACGATAATCCTTTTTATGTTTGTTCTCCTCATTGCGGTGCCATATGCGGCTTGTCATATTACCTTCGAGTAATGCTTTGCTCACTTTTATTTTTTTACTTCTTGTTTAATGCGAGGAAGTAGATCTAAATAAGTGCAATGGAAAGAAATCAGCCTCGGAGTTTTCATGTGTGACAAAACGATTATTCACAGAGTGTTCTTGCTTTCATCAGCAAAGTTAAATGAACACATTTTTACTTGCGTTAAGTTACTATTTTATGTTGTCATGTGCTACATGCCATGAATAAACATGCAGTTTATGTTTTTTTAACCTTTGAGAATAATCATTTTTAACGCCGTCTCTTTAACTCCCCCCACCTTTCTGATCAAAGCGCATTAAACTTATATTGCACTATATGCGACGTCCATTACCTCATTGGTTTCTGCTAGCCGTGCTGGACAGTGGTCACAGTGAGAGCTGACACAAATCATCTTTACGGCCTCCTGTAACCTGTGAGAGTTTGCGCGATGCCAGGTAGCCGCTTAAGAGATGTTTGGTGCAATACACTGAACTTTTGAATTACAAATATGCTTGCTTGCACTTCTCAATCTGCAATGTCGTCTTCAGCCAAGCTGCTGCCCGCGCTGTTGTACTTAGACTATCTGAAGACTTTTAAAGCCCTAAATGGAGAGGGATGGGGGTAACTTGATCATGTTTATTAAGTCTGCTTGGCTTCATGGGCAGAACCGTGCTCTGCAGCAGCCTACAGGAATGGTGTGGCGTGAAGCTGAGTAGATGTGAAATGTGGGCACAGGCTGTGGGCGAGATCCACTTCCTCTGTCTCCATGGAGATGACAGGGAGACAGGAAGGCCTTGCGCACGCCAGGCCGTCACTAATTCAAGACGGCAGCCACAGTCAGAATAGCTGGCATCTAATGATAATGTGTCTGAGGAGGTCATTGCTGGTGACAACGGAGCAAAACATCTGTTTGTAGCAGCGATGTGAAATACCTTGTATCATTTTCTGCTTGACAGAACTTTGTCCGCCGCCATCTGCCTGCAATGTAACATTTATCAGTGACAGAGATTTGCAAAAAATGGACCATCTGCTGATGAGAGAAGGTCATTTGCCTCTATTTGTTCCGTGTGACAATGGTGTCTCTCTGCATTTGTCTATGGAAACTGTCCTCACCAGACAAAAGAACACCTCTGGCCTCTTAAAATGATCTATGTTTGCAATTACATGAGCAACGTCCTTCTGCTGAGGAGGGCCAATGCAATAGGACCTAAAGCTCCTCAGTTTATGGCCAATTATTTTATCAAAATATTTGTTTGCATTTCAATAAAAGCCAAAATCCTACGGTCATGAGAATAATGACTGAGTTTCATCAAACTGTCAGGAACCACCTACTTTTACAATGTTGGAATACGGCGGCTGTGTGCGACACTTTTAGTCATTTTGAACGCCGATAGCGGTTCACTGAATGTGTGTTTGGTGGCTTGTTCAGGACGAGCTGTATGTTCATGTTTTGTAAGGGAGATCAGAAGGAGAGTAGAACGCTGATGTGGTTGTTGTTCAAAGTCAAAGTTCAAAATGGCTCTTGTGTTGATGAGAGAAACTGTGTCCTTTTTTTGGTTTCTGGGGTGTGGGGGGGGGGGGGGGGGGCAAGCAAAAGATAGTAGAAGTTCATTTCAGTTGGACTTGAAACAAAGCCGGATATACAGATGCTGAAATGAGAAAACATCATTAGGAGCATAAACTTTAAAGCCCCTTCATCTAAAAGCTGAAATTTCCGACCGCCCACTGGCAGACTCTTTGACAGACAATGCACTCCATACTCTTGTACTCTCATCAATTGGCATATTAATGACACGATAGTGTCTAAGTCATTTAGCGTGGCATAAGAAAGCCTTTCTTGCTTCTTACTTGTACGGCATGCAGCCTGTACTGACTGCGATGTGAACACATCCGTGTGACTGTGATACGCTCTCAACAAGTGACCTAGTATAACATGTCAGAGAGACAGCTCATGGAGAGAGGGAGAAGTGGATGGGTCAAACTAACAAACTTCAAGAAGGAGACCAGTGTGTCAAAGTGTTACTCTTTTGATTTTCAAGTTACGTTTTCTATACTTAATATGTTTTGTGCATGTGGGTATTTTAAGATCAACCATGATGTTTTTTCTAAACCGGGTCACAACCGTGACTGTTTCATGGTGTGGACCAGTGGGCAAAATACCTGGTGGAACTCCTCCCTGCACTCAATTCCATTTCAGTACCAAAGGGGGAGCAGCATTGGCGCCGGTGACACCAACAAACTTAACAAACTGGTTAAGAAGGCCGGCTCCATCATCGGCTGTAAACTGGAGTTTCTGGAACAGGTGGTGGAGAGGAGGACGCTGAAGAAACCTTTGTCCATATTGGACAACCCGGACCACCCTCTCCACCACCTACTGCAGGGTCAGCGGAGCAATACGACTTTACAACAAGTCACCGCTTGCTAGATCCTCTGTGGATTAATTATGACTGTACACGTGTATGCTTATTACACTTCACATACATACTTTGCATTTTGCACTATCTATTGTTTACATTTAATTTGCTTAATTAATGAATACACTCTGCAGCTGTACATATATTTCATTCCATTTAGTTGTATTCTATTTTATTGTGTATATTTAAATATATATATATTTTACTTTATTTTTATTTTATTGTATTTTGTATATATCTTTCATCCCTGCTGTTTCTTTATATATTTTATCTTTTATCTTGTGTGTTTATTTGTATCTTCAAGTTGTAAGGCGCTACTACGACAACAAATTTCCCCTTGGGGATTAATAAAGTATCTATGTATCTATCTATCTATGCGCAACATCCACTCACATAAGGCAAAAGCAACACTCTGCAAAAGAATACGCACGGCTTACTCACCTGGCGCGAGGCACACTAACCGGACGCACACGCCCAGACTTGACGCACTGCTCGGCTTCTCCTCATTGCCATCCTGGTGTCCAAGAGGAGGAGAGAAGATCGCCTGCATTAATCCAGGTTTTCACGAAAAGGCACTGGATCAAATCTGTCTAAATGAGGTCCATTTTGGTCCACAAACAGACATGTTGCCCACAGCTTTGGGCAACCCGTTGCGGCTCTGGCTGGCTGTGGAATTGGCTCTGTTTTGTTTGAATAATGAAAACTGCTGGACATTAGTGAGCTTCTGTAATACATGTCAGTGGCAATTGCATGTGACAAATAATTATCTTAATGATTTTAGAGACCCCCCAAATGTTGCTATTGAGGCTTTCACAGAGTTCACCACTAGGCCTATAAATGACACCCTAAAAAGCCTAAAATATGTTCCATGACATATGGAACGGTCAGGTAATCTCTTGCTAATCATACGCCCTCCCATGAGATCCGGTTTGAGCTGGCAACACCAAAAACAGCAACGCATATACACTGCACACATTTTCACTTGGATTTATCATGAATCATTTTTAAGATGCTTATATGCGCCGTTTTGAAAGCTGCTGACAAAATAACCAAATTTTGTTGTGAGAGCGTACTTGTCTTCATTTTACCACAATTTGTACAGATCTAATCCGCTGAAACCTGGATGCAGTTAAATCCATAAGAAAGGTTATGCAGTATGAAGTCTACATCTCTGAACTGACTAGGATTGGAACTAATTCAGAAAATGCGAGAAGCCAGATCCAATCACAGTGCCGCCGTTTGAGTCGGAGGCGTAAAGTGCGACGTTCAGTCGGACGCCCCGCTGTGAACCTGGCTCATCACCGACCTGGATTGAATGCTTGGCCAATGTGCTTTGATAAATGTGCTTTTCCACTCTCATTTATGAACTGCCAACTGGTCTCCCTAAGCTCCACTAGTCTTTGTCTCCTGACATCAATAGGGTACAGTTTCCTCAATGAGACAACCGCAGTCAGTGTACGAGTTGCCTTGATCTCTTTGTGAATCAGCAGGGAATAAAGCATGTCCCTCATGCTGCCTATCACCATGTCAGAGAAGTGTATATTTATGTGCTTGACCTTAATAGCTGTGATTGGCTAACCTCCATTTAGCCCTCTTCCAGGATCCTGTCAATAAGTCAGGAGCGAAAAAGATAATGGTGTGGCTGTTCTCATCTAAAGAGAACCACCACTGGGAGATAGAGGAATGGAAATGCTCTGTGAGTGACGGATCTTTTACCAATCCCTTTAGTCAAAAACAGCGCTTTGACATGAGTCACCAGAGTCCGTGACGGGCTCAGTCGATACTGAGCCGACATTGTTTGCCTCTAACTGGTGGAGCCATGTTTCGTGATACCGCTCTGGTGAGGAGGTAGGTAGGAAAGGGACCATGGGAGGAGCGAGGACCCGAAAGGACAAAGATGGAGGGGAGATTGCGAGGAAAAGTAGAGAAGAAAGACATAGAGGAGCGGCTGATGATGTTCGTTCTGTACTCCAATCTCCTCAATTAATGTAATAAGAAGAGTGAAAAAGTAGAACAGACAATCTCGGATATAATCAACTCCTCATTTATATCACAAACCAAATCAAGGCTGAGGGTCTCTTATTCCCTTTCATTTAAAGATAAAGTCAACGCTGTGAATTTAATTAACTTCCAGATTGCGTTGGTGGTCTAGCGAACATCTCCAAGGTATATAACGGCTTCAACAGCTGTGTAATGCTGCCATGCCATCCTTTACCTTTACTGGCATTTTTGTCCAATGAGATACAATGTTATGTCACATGACACAACTCTAGCTTAAGTTAGTTTACAAGCGTACTTAGTCCAAGCCTAACCTTAACTGGGTTGTTCTGTTGCCTCAACCCAAACCATTTCATAACGTTAACCACTCAAAAACCTTCAGCTTCAACATACTAGGCAAACATCTTCCACTCAAGCGACTAAATATGATCAAAAAGGATCAGATCATGTTGGTGAGTGACAGTTTCACCCATTACATAAACATATCTTTTTTTAGTTAGGGTGAGGCTACTGAATGTCTGTTGCCATAGCAATTTTGCGACTTGGATCTGTTTTTGTGTGACTTCTTGAGATTATTTTCATCTTTCACACAGTTGGACTTTCATCCGAAAGGCCAAACATAAATTTACTATAATTTTTTAACATATGTTTTGTAGCGTCAGACATTTTTCACAATATATAATAATTGTATATTTAACTGCTTTGGCAAAACAAATGAAAGTTTGTTGTAGCCAATGTTTTGTTGTAGCCACCCCACTGACTTCAATTCATTAGACAAATAAGATAGATAAACAGATAAACGTTAAGGGGACAAGATTTTTGGAGGTTGTTTTTGATAAACTTGAAAGGAACAGCTGTGGTTCACCTGTTAATTAAGCACAAGAATCAACATGAGGAGAAACTGAAAAGGTGTATTTATTTCCCCCCACACTGTTATCTTTTCATGGCCAAGTCATCACTATGCTAAATCAAATGTTGCAAACATCCCGACCATAAAAAGACAAAATAACTCTCACCAAATAGCTTTTGTAAGGGGAATGCGATCGTCTGACGAAATGCGGCGTTGCTCATGTTGAGGCCTTTGAATTCCCAATGTAACCGTGGAAATATAAGGTGCACTGTCATTTGAATTCCATTACTGCCACATGCTGTGACCCGACTTTGTTGAAAATATTGTTAAAGAAAATTGGAAATGGAATTTAATGTCGGCACCCAGAATCGAAGTTGTGCTCCTCCATGTTTATGAGCAACAAGAGCAGCACGAGAAAAGAGTGTCCCACAAGGATAGCCTCTCTGTTCTCTCTTCCTTTGTCTCTGTCTCCTTTTCCTGCGCCCTCCATCTTTCTCGCGAGTGCGTGACTCTCTTTCGCTCCGCGGAGAAGAATGGAGGAGCGAAGCACAGCGAGGAGGCCACACAGCGACATTTTTATCTGTGTTGTGCTGACTCTGCTGAACCCTCCCTCTGAGAGGCTGATGAGAAGGAATGGCCTTGCGGAGGAGCCAACCGGGTGCATCCATAGCTGTCATCATCATCGGAATCCAGGACTTGCTGAATCTGCAACTTTGGCCTCCTACATGGTTGGGAAATGACCTGTCTTTGCCTGCCTGACACCCTCTCCGTCTACAGCGAAACCACTCGCGCTCCGTCCAGGACAACGCTACCCGGATCAACCCTGTCAGCACGGGTCAACGAGTCCTTTGTTTAACGTAAAGACTGATGTGGTTTTGGCCTCAAACCTGTGACTTTATTTCTCATCCATGCCTGTGCTTATGGCAGAGGACGTATTCTTTCAGATTAGAGGAATACGTCTTTTTTTTGTCATTTTTCCCTGGCTATTTTTTCTCTTCGGAAAATCTTTCTTACCCCTTCAAGATGGAGAGCAGCAGATGAGTATTTTGTGCTGAAGCCCAGGCTCAGAGTTTTTTTGTTTTTGTTCATTTGAACGCCAGAGAGCGAGGACCAGAAATCATTTGTTGGCATACACACCTTAAAAGACAGACGGGGAAGAAAAGCGACATTCTTTCGCTACTAATGTACATCTGCCCATGCAGTCCAGTAAGACTAGAAGCATTTGGACAATACTCATACTGGTGGAGAACTCTGCATTCTCCGTGAACACAGTGCCAAGCACAGTTTGCCTCAGGCTTTCTCCATGGTAAAACCTTTAACCAGCTTAGAGATTAAGCCTCTCACCTAACTGTTAGCCTATAAGCTATTTAGTCCGCCTAATGATCCAAAACAGAACCACATACCTGGCAATAAATCCCAATCAGCATTGCAAGAACTGTCACAATTTGGAGCTGCAGTATCAGAGAATGGCCTTCTTTTGTTTTCAAGGAGCTTGTCAAACAATGGCTTTATCTCCACCTCTAAATCTGTTCTTTTCGCCACTATGTTAGCCACATTAGCAAAGCCAAAGTCAGCATTTCTCTCAACACAGCCACGCAGCAATAACACGATATTAAACACAGCCTTGAACACAATGCTATCTTTGATTCTGAGTGAGTGCAGCAGTATTTCACTGACTAGTCCACCGTGGTATTCACTGCAAAGCATGGCAGGCTGACGGCAGAGCTGCCATGAGTCAGATTTGCATTGTCAGCTCCCAGCAGCTCTGAATGTCACCACTCTGGGGAAGGGTGCTACAACTTCCGGGCCAGACTGGACGTAACAGAGATCATCCTCCCAGTCGGCAGATCTGCATTAGAGTCACAATCATGTCACTGTCCCTTGTCAGATGCAGCCCAAAAAACAGGTTCTGGAAATCCGGTAGTGGGCGGTGATCAGTCTGTAGAATATAAAATATACAAAATGGCCCAGAACCCAAAGCAGTCTCCTATAAATTGCAGTTATACACCACCAACATCAACAAACCTTTGAAGGAAAAGGAGAAAAAACTATTCATAGGGAGTTGACTGGGTGGATGGTAGATGTATGAAAGGGAAGACTTTAACACTGCAGACCAGAGTTTGCAGTTTAGCAACAAAAGCACTTAGTTAAGGCAAGGGGAAGATTCTAGTTTTGGTTAAATGTTAATACAGTTTGTCCTTTGTCGTACTTTTTCAACCAAGTTCTGTGTACAGTAAAAACGTTCAATCATGCTTCAGTTTCTAAGAGTGAATGTTGTATTGCGAGGGGAGATAGTGTCAGAAAACACATTCCTTATTATCCTTAACCTCTTGCGACTTAGCAGATGCATTCATTAAAGGCATTATTTGTAAAACTGATAAAAAATGTAATCCAGATGCCCTTACAATTCTTTCAAAATGTGCTGGCTTTTGCAAAATAGTTCATTTCATTAGGTCACATCTCCAGACATTGAAGATTTAAAAGTACATTTCTTCAGCAGAACCTGCTTGCACTTTCTTAATATTTGCCTTTTCCATTGTGCCAATCCGTTGTTTTCCAGACTATAAAAACAACACTAATGAGCATCACCTTTACACCGGGTGCCCTTCATTACGACAAACACATGCTGTATAGTTAAGTTTTAGTCAATTCCACATAAACAACCGCAGCTGAATATGTGCCCAACAAAGGACAAAGTTACTCCTATGTGTAACACATTGTTACATGTATTTCCATTTTATATGTGTAATTGCTGCTTCCTTTTGCCTCCTGTGTCATATCACAGCTTTGTCTGACAACATGGTCTGACAGCCTTCCACATTAAGACAGTTTCTAGTGGGCTAGCCAGCCTGCGAGTAAAACATATTGACATTTGTGATTGACTGTGTAGACTGTGCTGCACAAACAGACAGTAAAAGGGATCTTCCACCCATCGCCCTGCCCCTAAGCAATGATTGGACAGATCATTATAATTCATCTTGGCATGGGTGATGGGTCTCCAAAAAAACAGCTCCCATGTACCTTTTTAATGACAGTATTGTGTGTATCTGTTTTTATTTAGGCATTTTACATATTCCGTTTAAAGCAGCACGTCATGTGCCATTTAACATTGAATCTATTTAATCATTGTTTCAAAAAAATGCTGATATATGAAGACACATTTCTTTCATAAGCCTTGAGCATGAGTGGATATGGCCTTTATCCTTCAGATAGTCCAAATAGATTAGCCACAAGTGTTTGTTGTCGCCTTTGGTCATTGTACCTCTCCGTGAGCGTGATGAGCCGGGCTGAGTGTGCAGTCACTCCCACAAACACGTGTGGTTTATCTTTTCTGTATGTGTTCATCCTTCAGTTGCCAGCACCTCTAGCTCTGAATTGCATGCTGTGCACAAAGCTTTCCTCTCGTCACTGAGGTATTTAGCACACTGCCTGTCTGTTCTGAACCCTCATCGCTCCATCGCTGCAAAGCTCAAGGGTTGCACACGGGGGAATTCATTGTTTTCTCCTCATTACTCAATGATCATACTTTTGCTTTTGAATACTTTGTCTTGTTTACTACATTTGATTTGAAAAGATTGCAACAGGCTGCTTTGTCAGTCGCTGACATCGCTTGTGTGCTGCGGTGCGTTCATTGGCTCTTTGAACAACTGGTTTCTGGGACTAGAGGGTTGGCTGCTGAATGGCAACCTTTTAAATTATGGAAGACAAAATTGTGTGGTTATTTCTCATGCCATGGCAATAAGTTATGCTTACTGTTTTCCAAGTTTTACTTTTTAAGCACAGAAGCCAATATTTCACTTTTTGATACCTGGAAAAAAAGCACCTGTGCTCGGGCTTTGTGTTTGATTTAAATCGAAGAAAGACGAGCTCAGGCCCGGACTTGTATTATCTGCTTTATTAAAAATACTTCATTTTATTTGTCTGCTCTTGGACATGTGTAGACGTCTGCTTTTGATCCATTAGTGCTTCCATAAACCCAGTTGGACTGAGCTTTAGCTTCCATCTGCTGTGGACCGCCAAGCTGGCTGCCACTTGAGATCTGTTGGGGAGCAGGAAGTAGCAGAGTCAGGTGGCTGCTTACTCACCTTTTATGAATGTGTGTGTTTGTATGCACACACATTTGCAGTAATATTCTGCGATTACTGCATTTTCAATTTTTTTCAACATGACCAGAAACAGAGGTCCCCACTTGGTTTGTGTAGCTTTATAGTCCTCTGTTGGTAATATAGGATTGCATGTGTGTTTGTGTGTATTTATTGACAGCCATGAATGTGTATTTGTTTTGGTTCCAACTGTAAAATGTGTGTTTGGGTGATGACATAACAGCTTATTATGTTCAAAATTGATATAAATATTGAAATAAAATACACTTTCTAAACAGCAGATAAAAAACTACAGATTAAAGCTCCGGGCATTTCAGCTGGGCCCCGTCTGAAAGATGTGGAACTAAAATTCCACAAGCGGTCTTGCAAATATACAGTGCACATATGTATTGACAGCATAAAAATAAAAATCTATGATTTGTGAATCCTTTGATTGCAGTTTGAGTGCTCTCTCCATATTTATGGAGAGCTGTCGCACTCCCTGCTTTCCATATTTTCTGCAGAACGGTAAATCAAATCCTGTCATGTTGGAGCTCTTTGACAGAATGCTAAGTAAGTGAAAGGATCATTGCATTGAACTGTGCTTCAACAATAGCAGATATTATAAATATAGGAACATAGTCAGTAGTGTGCACCAAAGTATCATAGCTGCACAACCACATCATGTTTTATTCATCGTCACTTAAACAGGTAGCTCATTTATTATTCAAAAAAAGAGCAAAACTATTAATTCTATTTTTTTAATATTTTGGTTCCAAACTAACAATGACAAATTCATCATTTAGCAGATATTTATTTTCAATATTCTGATCAATTATACTGAATTAAATAAAACAAGATGATTAGGTATGACAAGTCCACCACAAACAGGTGACGTGCTGAGAGTGATTTTTTTCTTCTTTTTCTGATGTTAACTTCCTGGTAGGAAGCAACCTGGAAATAAACACGATACATCTAATTGTTCAGCAACATATCACAAATAAAAACATGATGTTGACAACTGGCAGATACGGCTGTGGCTTAGGTGTGCGAGGCGACGTGGAGAGGCAACACCGGCGGCTCCAGAAATAGGTTCGCTGGTGCTGCGACAGCATCAGTTACATCAGAGCTGGAGAGGAGTTCTTCCCTGAAAGAAGAGCACCGAACGGCACTGAAGGCTCTCTTTATGGTAAATATGTTTCTGCTTGTCGAAACGACTCGCTCAGGTTTGATTGGCAGGTGGTTCATCCAATCACCTGGCAGGAATTGTTTTCAAAAGTCTGCCTGCCCTTTCCCAAACAGCTCGCAAGCACAGTCAGGAACCATCTGGTGGGACCGCAGACATGAAATAGACTAACACATCAGAGAAGAATATACTGAACACTCTAATTATTATTCATTTTAATAACATGATAAGACTTTCCCAAATGAGGTTTCATGATCCAAATTTAATAATGTTAGTTAAGGAGTTCACAATTTACCAACATCATTTCATATTTTGCCCTTTGCTTCAGCTTCATGCATATCTGAGTACTGTAGAGGAATATTCATATGAATAAACTTAGAGCAAACAAGACTGTAACTAAGTAACAAAGCAATTATGGGTTTCTCATACCCCTAAAATTACCAGAGATTTGCTGTCATCGCTAAGTTTTATTCCTATTCCTTACAATAGATCGATTTACAATTAAGATAAATTATTCAGAGCTTTGCTTTAAGGAATAATTGCAGTGCTGTAAATGAGCTGGAAATGATATTGATCTCCGACTTCCCCCATTAATCCTTATCAATCCCTTCAATTACTCAGCAAACCCTTTCATAGCTGAAGCAGACCCTGTGTCATCATGTGCAAAGTATGATTTGGGCTTAGGAGAAGAGAGGTTTTATGCAAATTACAAATATGGACTAAATTCAAATCATTAAAACATGAATATTCAATTGATGTTGTCTTTTGTTCAATGGTTTATGAAATGTTCATGAAGTTTGACAATTGATGTGTACAGGTATGTATTATTAAAAAGGCCTGCTGTTGATAGGGTGATTAACTGTTTCATATATAAGGATGTATCTCCCACAAACGAAAAAAGAAGGCTCTACTGTTTACACCCTCCAGAAAAGAAAAAGTGTTTCCATCGGGCACATAATGACAAAAGTTACCAAGCCTACTGTTTAATTTTTTTTTTAATTTTCCACAATGTTATTGTCAAAGTCTCAGAGCGCCGTTTTCAATCTTTTACAAAAGTGGCTTTGAGGAAATTTGTAGCTGCGGCAGATAGCCCACAAAGAACGGAGCCTTTGCCTTGGATTCCTCCAGAAAGAGAGATACAGTCTTTGTCATTGTTTGTGTTACATTCACATTCACACACACACACACACACACACACACACACACACACACACACACACACACACACACACACACACACACATAATATGCCAAAGCGCATCCGCCGCTACAACGTCAAGGAAGTGTGAACCTATTGCTCCTGACAAAACATATACCAGCGAGGGCTGAGCAGCGGGGCGGATGCTGCGGAGGCATCACCTCAGATGTATGACGGAAAATAAAAAACATGACAGCCTAGCGCCCGGGAGAACCCGCCGCCGAAGCACAGCCAGCGAGACCTCATCAGTTTCTATTATTGTGTCGTGCTCGCCGCGTGTTGTCACCAGTGTTTGGATCCAGCTGCAGGGTAATCAATGGCTCGGGTCAGAAAGGAGCAGACCAAAGGCCATGCCAGATGAATGAAGGTGAGGGATTGGCTCTCTGACGCGGCCGGATCGAACCGGCTTAAATTGTTATCAGCCTGCAGATATTGATATATTTCACCTGGGCGCAACCGACGTGAGACACTTCACTGAGAGCCGCAAACACAAAGCGATTGTACGTCAGTGTCGCCTTCACGGACCACAGCACCGAGGAGCTCAGAAGACGTGTTACATTACCTATGTGTCTCTAAAGCAATAGGCTTTCATCTATATTTTTCATCATGGTTTAAAAATGGGTTTATATATGATATACAAACCATGTCTATGATTCAGGATCAAATAGCGCTAACAGCGCTAACACTGAGGAGTTATGAATCCTGCCAGGCATGACCCGCCCACCTCTGCCTCGGATTCGCTGGTACTCGCTGCCTGTGTTGGTTGTGTTGATACCGCCTGGGCCGGAAGAGTTAATTAGGGTATTTACACACTGTAAAGTAAAGGCCTACTTTCGTGGAATTACTTTGAAAAAAATTATTTATGTGCAAACTGTTGTTTTTGCCATGAGTACTTTCTAGCAAATATTGCATGGAGGAGAAGATACATTTTTTTGGTCCAAGATAAATGTATTACATCTTTTCAACCAATCACTTTGTGTGGATCAGACAAATTCAAAATGTACACTTATATATAAGAACGTATCATTACAAACTTAAAAATTACAAAGGATTACACTTTATCAATCCTGTCTACCTTCACAAAGGCACCACATACCAGATCCACCCCCTGATTAAAAAGAGGAATACACTGCCGACTGTTCGACAGAGAGAACTACAATTCGCTCAGAGCATTTTACTAAAAGGAAACTCAATAAAAAAAATTACAGTAGCTTTGGCTATACAACATTTTACCCTGAGACAGGCGGCTAGACGCTGCTCTGGGTCAATAGGTTCCCAGTCGTTGGTCCTCTGCCTGCACAAATCTAATTAAGGTATTTACACACTGGGGGCATTTACTTTCGTATGATAACGTTGGGAACATATATTTACGTGCAAACGGTTGTTTTTGCTATGAATACTTTCTGGCAACAAGCAAATATTGCATGGAGAAGAAGCCATACTTTTATTTTTGGTCCAAGGTACATTTATTACAGCTTTTCAACCAATCACTTTGTGTGGAACAGACAAATTCAAAAGGTACACTTATATATAAGAACCTATATCATTACAAACTTACAAATGACAAGGGATTGAACTTTATCAATACTTTCTACCTTCACAAAGGCACCACATATACCAGATCCACCCCCTGATTAAAAAGGCCAATACACTGCCAACTGTTCACCAGAGAGAACTCAAATTCGCTCAGAGCATTTCACTAAAAGGAAACTCAATAAAAGAAATTACAGTAGGTTTGGCTATACAACATTTTGCCCTGAGACAGGCGGCTAGACGCTGCTCTGGGTATGCAAATTAGCATCGCTGCCGGTAGGTATAATTTAAATGTGAAAAACAAACTAGTAATTAGCTGTTTTTGCTTGTTGAAAGGCCTTTACACACGGGGTTAACACATATATTGGTCAGGTCTCAGGAAGGAATATCAGGGTAATCCAATCAGAGGCAGAGTAGGGTGAGTCATGCCTTCGCCATACGAGGAAAACAATATCACACCAACGGAGGGTGGGCGTTCCACTTTTGTGACATATGAGAGCAGTGGCAGGTGGCAGCCATTAGGGACTCACGTGCACTAACATGCACACACGGCCCGACCTGCTATGAGAACAAATCACAGAGAAGCTATGAAACGGACAGAGAGAGCGACATTATTCCATGCTCAATACCCCATTATTCCACGATATCTGTCTACAGTGTAGGAGAGTGGTGTGCTGCGTTATTATTGTTCTGAATGTCATGTAGAGAACCTTTTACGCATCATGAAATGGGACGAATCCAATTAACATTGTTTGCGCTCAAGACCTATACAGATTAAATTAAGCCTTGGATGAGTCAAAACAGTTCTCAGTAATTTTCTCAAATATTATTTATGAAGAAAAAAAAAGGAATCTAATTTTGACGTCTCTATTTGCTGTGCAGCTATTAGGATTTGAGCCACACATTCTTTTGAGGACCGGCTTGCAAACTTAATTTGTTCATTTTTTGAAAAGGTTGGGTTTTTCTGATGGTGGCGGATGTGAGCTTTACTGCAAAACACAGACTCATGCTACTGTGTTTGGCAACAAGATATTGAAGGAGCTGCTGTGAATGATGTGATGTCAGTTAGAGCAGTGCTTGAGGACAGAAAAGCGTAAACAAGTGGACACATGGTTGCTTATGATAAATGACAATCATACAAAACCAATGACTCTGGACTCGTCTGCGACCGGTAGCCCTCCCTGGCTGACCAGCCGAACAGGGATCTCAATGATAGAAGTCATAACTCAGAGTAAATAACTATTTTTGTACAGAGAAATAATTAAAATTATGATTCATAAATACATTTAATGCATTTGAATGCATATCAGATTTTTTTTTTCTGCTTACTTTATTGCCACCCACAATGTTACTGTGTATACTAATTACTTACGTTGTGTCCCTTCAAGTAATGTATTTAGACACCTTACCTTAGTGTAGACAATTACTTGATATATCTATATATATCTATATATATATATATATATATATACTGTATAGATAAGGATATTAAAATCCACCTCAGGCCAGTCCCACTGACACTGTCTGTCTTTCACTTGAATGTACTCACTGGTTGGAACTGAAAAATACGATTAATAAATTAATACCGACTATTAAAGCAGACGGACCATTTTGTCAGCTTTGCTTTCTTTCTCCCTCGTTGCTGATAGAAACAGAAAAAGATGTCAGAGGAAGAGAGGGTGTGTTCGGAGGGTTGGAAATTCAATGGAACAAAAAGAAACAAAAGAAACAGGTTGGCCATGACAGATGCACAAAGTAAGAATTTCTTTTGTTTCTTCTCTTTTAGACGTGCATTCTGCACAACTAATTTTTTCTGAATACTGTTCTCCCTCTTGTGAACGTGGGAGGGCGTCTAGCAGGGGTGGCCAGAGCCGTGATGGTAGGAGGCCACAGCGGAGAAGGAGAGGAGCGGAGCAGATGGTAAAGAATTCTCTGTTTATTTCAGGAGAGTTCTGCCTTTACGGCTCATATACTGACTTAATTATAAGACAGAGGGGAGAGTGAACCCCTGGAAGAAGGATTTAAAGAGGCAGGGAAATCTTCATTAAGCCCACAAGGAGAGAGCAGCAATCACTGAAATGCCTTAACCATCTCCTCAACAACACTAACAAGGGCACAATGTGTAGTAGTAGTAGTAGTAGTAGTAGTAGTAGTAGTAGTAGTAGTAGTAATAGTAGTGGTAGTGGTAGTAGCAGTACTAGTAATAGCGGCACTCAAAACCGAGTGAAATTTATATTTTTATGCTAAAAGGTCTAAACAAAATGTCTTCATACAAATGTGAAACATTACACACAAAGAAAGTAAACATTTGCTCAACATTAATCCATAACTTGAAGCTTGAATATTTTATTACAGTTATGTGCGCTTAATAAAATTAAGAATAAGATTCTGTCTGAAACAGCTGTTAAAATCCCAAATAGGCAGTCCATTTTGTTTTTGACAGTCTTGCGTTAGTATTGTGTGCTTACATTAGAGCTGTGCATTCAGAATAGAAAAAAAATGTGACAAACGGACAGAAGACAAATCAAACTTGTGCCTTTTTCTGAACAGTAATTATACATGTAGAAGTAGAACAATTCCAGAAAGTGTACAAAAATGCCCCTGTTGAACAAAGTTCTATTGAATCTGAATGATTTAATAACCGTTATATTTCATTCTTACACCCTTTCCATCTGCACTGCACTGGCTGAACACAATCACACAAAAGGAGGGGAGTCCAGAAGCTGACAGGACGTTGAATAAGTACGAGGCAAAGAGGAGGCAGCTCAGTAACAGCAGCCAACATTGGACCATCTGTTATACGAAGAGTCAAAAGGTTGATATATGTGTAAGAGCAGAAGCATTTGATTGAACTGTTAAGGGAAAACATCCATTAAACATGTCATGTTTCACCAAGAACTTCAGGCGGGATGCCGTAAAGCCAGAAACCTCCTTTTATCTGATGCAGACATTCATACTTCAAGCGATGAATCCCTGCAATTTAATCATTTATTTGACCTGTATGGGCAGAAAAGGATGGAAGTGTGGGACAGTGGGCAGCCTCCAGCATCTGCCAAACTTTGCGCTCTCTTGAACCCCGTCAAATGCAGTTATCGCCTCAGATGGGCAATTTGATTATCATCACCCGGGCCTCCTGTTCTACTCATGATAACAGCTCATCCTTTATTTTCTACTCCTGAGAAAATACAGTTTGGTGGTTGGGAGAGAAGGGACGAGGCCGCCATGCTTCACAGACGGCATCTGCAATTTGATAATGGCACAGCCGCTTTGCAGCTTCTTGGTTTGTTACCAGATGATTAAACATCTAACAGAGCTTGACTGGGAAAGACTGGCATGTTGGCTACCATTGCTCTTTCAAAGATTTGTAAGAGCAAGGGCTGATGGAGAGGAAAAATAAGCACTAACCGGCCATATTGGTTATCTGTAACATAAACAGAAGTATAGGGCTGGACCCAAATGTTAAAAGATTGGGATATTTGTTGGTTGGGTAGTAAGGGGCAGGAGGTAAACAACCTGCAATGTCATTTTACACTAGTAGGCTACTTATCTATACTTCCTTTTGCTCACCGAAAAATTATGCGGTAATAAAAAAAGATTTCTTCAGAATCAGAATCAGAATCAGCTTTAATGGCCATGTAAATTTGCACATACATGGAATTTGACTCCGGTTTCACTTGCTCTTCGTACTTTTTTCACACACAATATACAAGATAAATATAAAAAATATAAAAAGGACATTAAAGACAGTAGTAAAACAACAAAAAAGTGCAGATAGTGCAGATGAAGAGTCTGTTTAACTGTTCATTAGAGTGACGGCCAGTGGGAAGAAGCTGTTCCTGTGTCTGGTGGTTTTGGCGTACAGTGCTCTGTAGCGCCTTCCAGAGGGGAGGAGTTGGAACAGCTTGTGTCCAGGGTGTGAGGGGTCTGTGGTGATCTTTACAGCCCGCTTCCTGACTCTGGCGGTGTGCAAGTCCAGGATGGAGGGCAGGCTGGAACCAATGGTTCTCTCTGCAGACCTGACGATCCGTTGGAGTCTGACTCTGTCCTGTTTGGTGGCCGATCCAAACCACACAGTGATGGAGGAGCAGAGGACAGACTGGATGATGGCGGAGTAGAACAGGATCAGCAGCTCCTGAGGCAGGTTGAACTTCCTGAGCTGGCGCAGGAAATACAGCCTCTGCTGGGCCTTTTTCCGGATGGTGTTGATGTTAGCGGTCCACTTCAGGTCCCGGGAGATTGTGGATCCCAGAAACTTGAAGGTCTCCACCACAGAAACAGTGCTGTTGTGTATTGTTAGGGGGGGTAGTGTTGTAGTTCATCGATCACAGATGGTGTCACTCTTTTAGACGGATAAAAACACGTATGTTTGGGCAACAAAACCACTTGGTAAAGTTTAGGAAGAACATCATGAAGCTTAAATTAAGTATGTAAATTAAATAAAATGCAAGAAAATGTGATATAAAGTACAGAAAACACAACTCAACAACACTTTGGCACACCGGTCAAAACATTGGTCTCCTGGTTGAAAGTCCTGTGGTTTAAAACATCCACCTCCCCTACCCTTTAGGGGGTTTTATATGTTGTCTGTATACTACAACCTTACAATTGAGGCGCATCTTCTACGATTTTATCTTCCAATGATGATGCAGATGTAGGAGCAGGAGCATTTTGGGGTTAATTGAAGGATCAAACCAAAAGCTGTATACCTCTCAGACCTTCTGAAACCACTGCATCTACATCTCAACCTTGTCCTCTCTCATCACCCGGGCTTCTCTGTACTGAACATGTCGTCCTGGGACTTGTCTCTTGGCTGTCGGTGTCTCGAATCTGGACCTTCGTCCTCCAGTAGACGACAGCCTCTGCTCTCGTCTCTCTCTAGAGTCTGTGTTGTCCTTGTCTCTCTCCCATCTCTGTGAATGCTCTGCTTGAGCTTCGCCTCTTGTGCGATTGTGTGGTCTTTCTTCGTCCCAGGTCTCCGTGGTGGACAGGAGGTCGTGTGGCTCATGTCATATCGGGTTTGGAGCACCAAGGTTGCCAGATTGTCCTCCAAAATCCACATTTACAATCCATCTTGTCATCCTTTTTTCAATTTTCATCCATTTTTCAATGTTCATCCATTCTGTACACGCAACAATAATTACATGACTGGTTTTTTTGTTCCATGTTGAAGATTAGTTTTGGGGTTAAAAAAAGGCCACGGCCAGTTAGGTTTACGAAACAAAACCACTTAATAAGGTCAACCGTCAAGAACAAAACGACGTCTCGGACATCGGTCTCATGGTTAACAGTCCTGTGTTTTTTGTTATATTAATGTTTTAATATTTCGAAGCAGTTACCTCAAATGCCAAAATGAAATTGAATTTAAAATCCTTAACAAATGAAGAAAAACAAATATTAAAAGAATAGATGGAAGTTGATTTCTGCTGCATATACTGCACATATAGGCCATATTGCTAGAAGTGACATTGAGCTTATGTATTCATTGTGGAGGTTGTTATTTGCTATCCCTGTTCAATATCCTGCAAGACTGATCGACACAGAAGTGCCAGCAGGTCTCTGGGTTCTGCAAACACTTCACAGGTTAGAGGCTTGGGTCAAGGGCCCAGGGGGCAATAGAGGACCAATATCGATGCAAGCAAACGATGGAGAAGGTGTGGGAGGCGTTGAAGAAGAGGGAAGAAAGCCAGCATACATAATGCTAAACAAGTGTTGTGCAAGCAGTGAGGATTGGCACGTTGTTTGCGAGCTGCTTGGCCTGGTTCTTCGGTTTTTAAGCCCTCCACACACACTCAGCGGCAGCATCACTTTGCTCTGGCTGTTTTTTTTCATAAGGAGAAAGTGATGCCGCAAAACCTTGCTGTAGTGTTCCATGGCCGTTGTGCACGGGTCTGATTTTACACCTGCTGTGATCAACCAGTTTGATATCTGATATTATTTGGGACTGGGATTAGAGTCGACAATAATGTAACCTGAGTGTAATGGACAAAAGTTGTCCACTGCAACCTTCGGATTATATATTGGTCTTGGTAGGACGACTAGATTATGACTAACGCTAGAGACAATAATCTTCTCAATCATAACTTCCGGTTCTGAGAAGCAAAGCCAATGCAGAAGTGCCTCAAACCTGCATTCCCTCTAATGACCATCAGGGGGCGACTCCTCAGGTTGAAAAAAAAGAAGTCCAA
Source organism: Myoxocephalus aenaeus (assembly GCA_038501785.1). NCBI lineage: Eukaryota > Metazoa > Chordata > Actinopteri > Perciformes > Cottidae > Myoxocephalus > Myoxocephalus aenaeus. The sequence continues at coordinate 4,560,370 of JBAMJR010000059.1, read as the reverse complement.
TTGTGTTAAGGTCTATAAGGAACTTCTTACTTAATTTACTACCTCAGTAAACGTTGTAAACATAAGTTTATGGTCTCAATCTCTAGTTTCAAGTCTTCTTCATTACAGCATGATGTTCATTTAGTAAATTATGATCCATTTAGAGTCAAACAGACCATAATGCTGGGTATGCTTGAGGGCGGGGCTACAGCTGTGTACAGCATCTCTATCATGGCGTCACTCCTCTGCAGAATCCAAGATGGCGACGGCCAAAGTACCACATTTGAGGCTTCAAAACAGCAGTCCACAAAACAAAGGCTGACGGCACGGCGACTATGTCCACTTCTTGTACACATCCCATGACCATGACGGAATATCACTGGTTAGACAGAGCTACCTGAAGACTGAAGCTAATTGCTGGTGTAACGGGGCTAGAAACCGGTGTTGTTTGAACAGTTGTCTCAACTATGCCCCGCTTGCCCTGTGGCTTGTCAATTTGCCCTCTAGTTTCACTATAATCGTTGATAATCCCTCATCAAGGTAGTTAAATTGTGCCTGGCCGTGACCTCAACCGAAAGGCTGGAAACCTGATAAGTCTCTGCCTGAGTTGTCATGATCCCTGAGTCCTGCTGTAAGTAAAACTTGGACCCAAGTACAGAGAAAACACCGAGACGGACAGTTAGTTAAAAAAAATGATTTACTGAAGGCCACACAGCAGGGTACAGAGGAAAAACAACAAACACTGCTGCCAGTGCAAGACTTATTATGGCTCTGCATGAACACATGCGGGAGCAAAAAGATCCAACCAGTCACTGACCCAACTCCACATACATGGACATTTACCGAGGAAGAGATCAGCCAAGGTAAAGGCTTTTTTTCTTTCTTTTTTTTGCATTTTTCTGAATTTGTTCCGAAAAACTGAGCACACGCTGTTAAATAAGGTGCATAGCTGGTGCCAACATCAGCTGGCAACATCCCACAATAACAAAAACTGTTATCCGGAAGCAGCTTTGATTAAAAAAAAGGAGAAAAAACAACTCTCACTGGTGGGAAAACAAAATGTCACGGTAAACGGCAAACTGAAGACGTGACCCAGCCTCGTGAAATGTATGAAATGCTTAAGAAGATAGACGATACAGTACAATAAATAAGTAGTGCGATTACATAGATTCAGCACATCCATCTGGAGCGCGACTCTAATAAGCAATGTTGTGTAGTAAATGTTGTATAAAGCAAATTATCAATAACAAAACAAGCTGATTTGTATGTGAATGTATTTAATTGTAGTCGTGTCAGTTTGGATGCATGGAGGCTTTGTTGTTTTGCTTGATGTGCAAATTAACTGATTATTTTGTGTGTAGTGTCGAGGTGGTCTTGCTTGAAGCTCTCTGTGTGATTTGAAAGCTTTTTTTGTTTTGTTTTTGTGCGAGCACAACTCAACTACTGTCTACTATTACATATTATGTGAATAATTTAGAGTGACTTTCAGCTAAGTATAAGTAAGCCACCTCATCGCCTTAAGGTAACACTGTTCCTGACACTATTTATTTATTTTTTTCCCTCAGTCACTGACTCACAACTGCTGTTATTATAAAATAATATGCTTTTTTGTTTGCCAGCAGGCACAATCAGTGATGGTACACAGAGGATCCCTAAACCACCCCCCCTCTCATACTGAAGTGCACATAGCCTCTGGTCTCTCTCGAATATCCAGTCTACATCAGATAGCTCCCTAAAAGTGCTGAGCCTGACTGCCTGGGACAATTACTGTAAGTTAACAATGAAAAGGAATGGCTGCCTAAAGGGAATGCATATGATGTGCTGAAGGACGGAAGAAAAGAAGAAGATATCAAGGGAGAGGGGAAAGATAAAAATGGGACTTGTTGTGGAGATAGAATAATTCATAGGACGGCTCACGGAGAAGTACTTTAACTCCGGCGTGACAGATACAGGGTCAAGCTGTGATAAAAAAAATAAAGCGCAGCAGTCTGGGAACCGTTAGCGTTGTGATGGACATGTGCAAACACTGGGAGCCTTAGGAACTCACCTTTTCTAGCAAAGTTGAACACGGATATTCCTTTGAATTTAAAGGCTTTCTTCAAGCGTTAACACCATTTAGTTTACTTGAAGCTCCACTAATCAGTATTTTTTTTTATTATATATATATATATATATATATATATATATATATATATATATATATACATATATACCTGTACCACTCAAAACATTGCCACTTATTACTGCTGCTCCACTGGGCTGTTTAGTCGGTTTTAGCTAAGTGAATCATGCAATTCAGGATCCACAAAAACAAAAGACTGTCAGCTCTCTTATGGACACTAGAAGGTATACAGGTGAAAGCAAAAGAGCTCTAAAAAAACAAAACCATGTTTGCTACCTGCTGAGATTTCTGGAGCAGCGATTTCTGTTTCTTGAGCAGCGATTTCTAGAGCCGGCCTTCCTGAGCCGCTTCAGCTCCCATGCAGACTACAGACCGAATTGCAGAACATAAAAATGCCATCCACACAAAGAATGCTGATAATGCTTTTGCATGACGTTGTGTGCATTCGGGAGGTGGCGACTCGAAAACAATGGAAGTGTTAGAAGTTAAAAAGCACATCAGGAGGTGACAGACTGAAAAAAAGACGACTACAGCGCGACACCTTTTGGATTGTTTCATCTGAAATAAACAAAATACCACTCCCTCAATGGTGAGATAGACTTTTCTCCTTTTTTTGTGAAACTTCACTTCAAGAATAATATTAAAACTGTATGTTTTCATTAGTAGCTACTGATTGTTAAGTGGTTTTAGGTTGATATGTGTCTAAAGTCAGAAACGGAAACATTTATAGAATAAAACTATTTTAATATGAGAAATGAGTGAAGCTTAAGGTGATTTTGTAGCCATTATGTATTTGTAGGCATGTCATGTGGACCAGGGTATAGTTGTAGATTAAGTCAAATTATATCATATGTTTATTTATTTTTTTATCATTTAGATTTATTCCTGCTCTCATGTCTTATCTTTCATTAAACTTTTAATTAAATGAGACCATATTCCTGCAATGAGAACTTCCCAATGAGCCCATTAAACCTGAAGGATCCAAAGAGAACCGGTATGGGATCAACACAAAGACTTAGCAGCGCTTCTACTCTGCACAATTTGGGGACGAAACGCAATTATTAAAAGTGGGCACTTGACAAACACATATGGCTACAAAACACAATAAGATGATTAACATGATAGTCTTTATGTTCAAGGATGGCATATGAACTGTGCACAGTATATCCCAGTTTTTAAATTAGCTGGATATAGATGGATCACAATGGATAAACAATGAAATATATATATATATATATATATATATATATATATATATATATATAAACTATTGTGGGACGTTTAAAATAAAATGAGTTATTCTTAATATTTTATGCTATTTTTACAGATGTTAATGGATGTGATATTTCCATTTTTGCCGTAGAGGAGATTGTTTCTTGATTATATTTGACATCAATGGATGCCTAATCTTGGATGTATTAATAATTCAATCATTGTATAATGCAGCCTTTAAAGTGGCATTTAATTTGCACAGTTCGCTCTCATTGTTGATTTATTTTGATCGTGAATTATCATAATTATTCATTTGAAAGTTTCTTTTTGACTGTTAAACGTCAGGATTCGAAGTGGTGTGCTTTGCTGGCACATTTTATAGGTGGGGAAGAAATAACAGAGCGAATCAATTACACAGAGACAATTATATCAGAAAGATGAAAAGTCAGCCACCGTAAAGCAGCCCCAGCTTTTCCCCACGCATGCATGCAGTTGAAAAGTATAATTAATTGTGTGGAAGACCGCGGCGTCAACACTGATACTTCAATTCAATCCGCATCAGTCAGAAAAATCAGCTTAGCTAAAGTTGATTATGTGCCGCTGTATTACCGAAATTCAAAGTGAAATGTAATTACGTCCAAAATGCTGTAGATCTCTTGTAATTCCTTAATTACACTTTAGAACAGTTTACAGCTGCCTTAACAATTTATTTCCTCACTGTCCTTTTCAAGTGTCATAATTGCTTTTAATTAGACTCCTTTAATCATAAGATAGAAGTTCATTTAAATCTGCCTTTGAAATAAAGTCTGAGCGTCAAATCCAATGTGTTTGTCTGTCCTGAAACTGTTTCGCCACTTCCCCGTACCAACTGATATAAAACCCCCGGACGCACAGCATGGGCACATTATGCATAATTCCGGTATGAATGGATGGCGGTGTCTTCATAAGTCGCAGCTATGGCTCTGTATTCCTCTGCAGTTGATTCACAATGGAGGTCAGTAGAGAAATCATCCAAAACAAACACACTGAGAGTGTCTTCATACGAGAGAGAGAGAGAGAGAGAGAGAGAGAGAGAGAGAGAGAGAGAGACCATTTGTTTCCTCAATAACCGATTCAGATACCATGTATTGTGTGAGGCTGAGATTCCACACTGCTGGATTTATCTCTCTCTGAGGAATTCAACAAGATGTATGTGGGGGGAGCGCTTTGTGAGCAGAAAATAACCACATTTTTCTTTCTTTTTTACGATTTAATATCATCCAAGATGATTCCAGTCCTTACAGTACAATTAGGGTGTTCTAAATTGAAATGGATGAAGGTATTTTTGCAGTTATACTGTTTTCTATACGGTTATTTTTAATGATAAAAAAACAAACTATAAATCGTAGATTAAAATCATGCCTTTACATCAGGCAGATTTGTGTTTTATTAAAAGACTTGGAGAATAACTACAACTGGGTTGCGATTGTAACTGTCTCATCTCGGAGAAATAACGCAAAATGTTTCCGATAATGAGAAAAATGCAAAAAGATGCAACGCAGCGGCTGGGGAAAGGTCATCTCCGAGACGCTGAGGACCCACAAATGCAGACACAGCGAGGGAAAGAGATACCGGGAGCAAGTGCGCTGCCCTTATCTGTAGGAGCTCATATTCCGCTCCATTATTTATCAAGCTCAGCACCCACAACAGTTACTCACCAAGATATGTCAGGTCAGTGCTCTCTTTAACTTCAGACCCAATGCTCTTCAAAAGTGGCTCGCTCTCTGTCAGGACTAGAGTGAGACACATGCTGCACAGAACAATTTCTCTCTCTATCTATCTCTGTATGTCCATGTCTCTTGTTTGTGCATCTGCATCTCATTTATATACTACAGTGACACACAAATAAATAAAATATGTTTTACCTCAATTCTGAGACGTAGCTGTCTCGACCTTCTGTATCAAAAATCCCGCAGTGAGATAGAAACCGCACACAGAAAATCACAAATATCATCATTGCCTCCACACGTTATCGCGGGGTCGAAGGATCTAGGTTAACAGTGGAAAGCTTTCTCGGCCCCGAATGCTCGCTCTCTGATTTTTCACTCAGTTTGACAAGATAAGTGTTCACACTCAACACAAGGTATTCCACAGTGTCCGCCATTACATTTTTATTCTGTCATTATGGGTCCACAGCGGGACATATTCTGGCTGCTTACTGGTCAGATTGCCATGGCATTTAATAGTCGGGCTTCCAAACTTTCTGTTCATTACGCTGGCAGATTGATGCTGAGGAGGTGCATGATGGACAAAGGGTAAAATTGTCTGTTTTTAGTGATTAGGCCAACGTCTCCGCGTAGATACTGGAAATAGGAATATATAATGGCCATATTGTGCAATAGATTGTACTGAGCACATCCAGTGATAAACACGTTCCATGTATGGCAATAGTCAGGTTACCAACTTACTGAGTTTGCCATCCCTATACTGTCCTCTCAATGAAAATAAGTGCATTGTCATGTCGACAAATACCCCGTCATGGAGTGTCATGACCATGTATTCTATATAAGAAGACATCGAGGCGTCACACATTAGTTTGTTGACTGATCTTTTGAAGCCCTGAGTTAGGGTTTTTGGACTATCGCCATCTTGGATCATGGTCATCGCCATTTTGACTTTTTGCAACCAGTGAACCTAAGTGACCATATTTACAATGTGAAGGAGTCGAGTAGAGACGCGGTATACGGTTCTGATAGCAGAAAGCAGTCTGTCAATCACAAGGTAGCCACGCCCTAAAGCATACCCTATCAATTGTACTTGAGTCGCCCCCTAATGGCCATGAGAAAGAATGCGAGTTTAAGACACTTCCGCATTGGCTTTACTCTTCAGAACCGGAGGATGCCACCTGGTCATAACTGACACTTTGGAAAACCCATGAGAGGAGACTGATGTTGTCCCAAAGTTACCTTAGTGATGTTTCTGACGTGCTTTTCGTACTTATTTTACATTGTTGAAATTTGTACGTACCTTGACCATGATGTTTTCGTTAACTTAAGAAAATTGCTTTGTTGGAATTCACAACATTAACCATGTGTGTACTGCAACCATGCACTGGGCTAACTTGTACACGAGAAAGTGGCACCAAGGGGTCAGACAAAACTCAGTATATGATGAGTTGGCAAAGTGACAAAGACCTCTAGCAGGTGCAGTGACGGAGTTCAACATTATTATAAAGCGACACAGTCCACAAACTGTACCAAAGGGGCCAATACAAGTTGGCCTTCAACACAGGTGTCCAACCATCAGTCAACGCTTCCCAACCTTTAACCCAATCTTTCCCCACCCCAGCCAAGTTGTTTTGGTGCCTAAACCTAAACAAACCACAATCACAGTGTTGGTTTTTAACAACCAATCTTGTCCTTTGCTCATGTATAATCGTGGAAAACTTCGCCCATTTGGCCCAAGTAGGAGAAGCTGAAGGTCGCAGCCAGTAGCAGACATTATTATGGCTTTCCATCCCGATAGATTCATTAAAAGTTATCTACAGCACAATCGCAAATCTCGTTTGGGATGAAATACCCTCAGTGTGCCATTTGGGTAATATCACATACAGTTGACCTGGTATTGGTGCAGATACTGTTTTTGAAAATATATTAACGTTATACAAGACAAAGGTTTGTGTGGGAAAACACAAACGAGAGTACCTCTAAAAAGTGATGGATTGCTCTGACCTTATTTCTTCTGGAACGAGAAGAAAATGTTCACCGTGACAATACATTATCTGATGTCCTGCTATCAGTTATCTTAAACTTGAACAAAACACCGTCCTATGGAAAAGGTGTGTGTGTGTGTGTGTGTGTGTGTGTGTGTGTGTGTGTGTGTGTGTGTGTGTGTGTGTGTGTGTGTGTGCCTCTAAATGACAAAAAGAGCCAGTCAGAGAGACTATAAATCCACATAACTCTTCATCCCAAGATAATACATTTTAAACATGGATTGCTTTATTTGTCTATTGACAAGTGCACTCATTTGGTTGGTATTTAGAATTCAAACGACTTTCACTGTGGTCTATTACCCCTGAATTGATATGGACTGAGTAAGCTGGGCAGAGTCATTAAGTAAAGAAAAAGTCATTAGGCAAAATTAGCTGGCTGCTGTAAATATAATCAAATGAAATGCCACAACAGGGGGGTACCTCTCACACAAAACAAATATGCCAGATAATGACTGGGCTAATGTTTTGCTGCACATGCATCTCATATATTCTTAGCTAATGACATTTGCACACCATAGAGTAATTAACAACATCTATGGCAATGTTATGTTTGCTATGTTTGCGTTTGTTATTTTCTTCACGATAACTGCAGGCCATTATAAAGACCAAGGGTTTGTCCTTTGTGTGTGCACATTAGCGGGGGGGGATTTCCACTCTAAATGTCCGTCGCTGAGTTTGAATGCTGCAGTCCAACTGTAGATGAATCGACACAATTAAAGTGAGACACGGATGGTTGGGGCGCACTTCCTGTGAAAGGCGAGTGTTGTGCCGACTCTTTAGCAATGCATGCTTTTAACGCGAGACGTTTGGACACCTCTTAATGCAAGTGTGGCATACTTATTACCCAGGAAGCTACTGTTCAAGCATAAAACGCCTATCTAAGTGAACTTGATTTGCACTTAGTCAGGATAATCAAGTTTAGCTGCTCTCCACAGCAACACTAAAAAATGCATGTTAACCGCATTAGGGCTAATGGATGAAATGGAAAGAAGAAGGAAAAAAAAGTCACTTTCTTGAATTATAATGTGTCTGGTATATTGAAAAGCAACTCCTCTGGCTCAAACAATGGTGGCATATAGTCTAGCATCACACGGGTACTTATTTGTGTAATGCAATGCAACTTATTATGATCCTATTAGACCTTAAACACACTTCAGACATATGGGAGTGCTGTCTTTAGAACAGATACATCTTTACACCTATTTACATTATTACAGTGCATCAAATAATTGAATGAGCTCAATTGGATCATTCCTGGTCTCCTGCTATAAAAAACATTACGTTTACTCATGTTTGTTGAATACAGTGTACAAATACCCTTACTTAAGCCGAATCTCTTGAAACAGAAGAAGCCATACGAGACACATTTTTGGTTCTCTGGTTTCTCTTTGTAGCCAGAGTAGTACTGACCAATCACATATAATATATAAAGTAATGCAGGTAAAAAGAGCCAAAGATGCGGAAGGCATTGTCAAAATTGCAATTTCCATACCAACCATCTATCGTCTGGAGAAGAATGAGCTTTGCATTGGTTTAGAATGAGCTCGCAAACATTGTCTCTCAACTTCAGTCTCCATCTCAAGTTGCCAATCACACTGTAATCAATGAGCAGCGCAAAAATAAGGGCTGTCTTGGTATCTGCTGTTCGGGGGTGTCATTTAATGCCACTTTGTTATTGTCGTGGGTTACTGTATGTTACAGCAACAAAACTAATTATTTAGGTTTCTGGGAAACATCATGATTGAGCTTAAAGTAGCAATGTGCAGAGGTGTCAAAAGTATTCACATTCATTACTCAAGTAGAAGTATAGATACTAGGGTTTAAAAATACTTCTGTAAAAGTTGAAGTATCAACTCAAGCTTTTTACTTCAGTAAAAGTGTAAAAGTACTGGTTTCAAAACTACTTAAAAGTATAAAAGTAAAAGTAATGTAATGTTTTTTTTCCATTAAGGACAAACTCTTAAGCCGCGTCTCAGGGGCCTATAGTCCACTACCCCACCTCCCCCCAAAACAATCATTTTTCTAAAGGCCATAATGACTATAATGTTTTAAAATGTTATGTTGAAAAATGTGGGATGCACTAGGCTACCCGTTTCAGCTGCATATATGCCCATTGAAAATGATCACATTTTATTACAATGCAAATACATTAAAGTACCATATGTGTACTACTGAGCATTATAATACGGGTAGATCAAATCAAGCATTCTGATTGGTTGAGAGTGAGTCACGGGGTGTATTTTATTCAGCCATAAAGTACTGTACAGCCTGTTTACATTTAGAGCGTTCCATATCAGTGCGCACTTAAAATAACAGGTAGATTTAAATTGCGCGACCGTTAGTTGTAATTTCAAGCTTGACAGTTACCAAACATGTTTGGTGTCAACTTTGATATTGTCACGTCCGCAGTAACGACTCGCAGATGTTGGTTTCCTTAACTTGCAGGTTTATTGCTTGAGTGTTCACAGGATTGCAACGGGGCTCTTCGCTAACAGTAGCTCAAACGGAACAGCTAACAAGCTCACTTAGCATCCCCCACACTAGCATAACGAACGACAACACACACGTCACTTCCTCCCTAACCTAAAGATGAGGAATGAAAAGGGTTTGATCACAAAATCGTGATAATTTCTAGTGAGAGATAATTACGTCGATAATTTCCCGACGCGAGGCAAGTTCTCTAAACATCATGGAGGAGAAAAATGACGGAGAAAAGATGGACAGAAGCAGCGAGAGCACTTCTTTACATCGGTGGCTGAGTGTCATCCTCCACCCTGCTTTCAACCGGGCTGGTCAGTAAATCTGCAATTTACTGACCAGGCAGTCAGTTTTATAGCCCCGTATGTGCGTCCCGTGCGTCCCGGGACTATTTTCTCTGCCGCTGAAATGCGATACACAACGTTTTGCCGGCTACAACTATTTTGTGCTGAAAGGCAGCTTACTATTACTATTTATAAAGTCGCAGGTACCCGTATTATAAAAGCAATAAGGTACTCGAGGCAGTACTGTGTCTACAATAATGTACAGTTCAAGGGTTTGCCGGCCCGACGCGCAGCGGAGGGCCTAACAACTAAGATGCCCAGGTCTGCAATAGGGTGTCGGAATGGTATATGTTTATACTTCTCATCCAAACACAATCAAATTCACTCTATCCGGATGGCGCGATTTATCTGGCTAGATTTTTTTTTTGTGTTTTTGAACGATGACAAGCCGGAATGAAAACAAACCAAAACGAAATAGTAACGAGGCTATTTTTTAAATGTAGGGAGTAGAAAGTACAGATATTTGCGTGAAAATGTAAGGAGTAGAAGTAAAAAGTCGTAAAAATAAATACTCCAGTAAAGTATAGATACCCAAAATTTCTACTAGTAACGAAGTATTTGTACTTCTTCTAAAGTAACGAAGTATTTGTACTTCGTTACTTGACACCTCTGGCTATGTGAACAAAATAAAATACCGCCGTAAAAAATGTGACATGGGTATGAAAAACACACAAACATCACTAACGTAACAGAAAATACGTTTGGAACACTGGTCTTGAACACAGGTCTTCTGGTTGCTAGTCTTGTGTTGGTTTGACCCATTCGTCTCAAAACCCTCCCACTTTTAGCGGTCTCTCTCACATTTTACACTACGTCACTTGTTGGGATTGTATCATAATCACGCAGATGCATTTGCATTGCAGTCAGTCCAGACTACATGGAGTAAATGCACTCAAAAAGCAAGAAAAGTGTTCTTATCGCACACGCTATTCTCATTCAGATGCCATTTAGTGAGAGCTGGCTGTCAAACTGGACACCCAGATATATAACCCTCCGCCCCTAGAGGCTTATATTTCGTCAGACCGACAGCCGATGGGTTCTGAGATTGGCCCAAACCTAACCAATGTTGCGTTTACTGAAGTTGCTATTTTTCAGCATTTGTTGGGATATTTACCCAGTTTGGTTGGCAAATTTTAGGTTGAGACTGTAACACCCTGTTAGTTGTGTATGTGTGTCTCCTGATTGTTCCATTCCCTTCACCTGCCCTCAGCCACGCCCATGTGTTTCCCCTGCTTGTTTATGCCCTACACCTGTGTTTCCCCTCTCATATATATATATACTCCCCTGCTTTCCCTTGTCCCCTGCCAGATTGTCTTCGTATACCGGTATGTGTGCATCGCCTTCAAGCCTTTATAGTATCTGTTTCCAGAATATGTTTTGTTTCCCTTGTGTGTTTACTTTGACGAGTAAAGGACCCTTTTTGATTTTTCCTCAAACATGCCTCTTGTCGTGTTCCTCTGCACTTGAGTCTCCGTTCCACCACATCCGGTCGTGACGGAGACAAAATCATCGTCTTTGTCAAGCTGTGAGTATTGTTTCTATTCCCCAGTGCACGGAGGAGGCTGCCATTCATTTTTATAATGTATTCTTATATTTTTTCGGTAATATTATTATTTGTTTTTGTAAATTAAAATCATACGACCACTTTTTGTATCTCCACCCTGGGCCTAATATGCGATTATTTCAACAGTGAGTTCTGTACAGTCTCTTCTCGGGGCGACTGTTGCTCAGTGGTGAGCAGGGGCGTCCTTCAATCAGAAGATCGGCAGTTCGATCCCCGGCTCCTCTAGCCCATGCCGATGTGTCAAGACATTTAACCGAAACTGCTCCCGTACGGTGTGCACATGTGTGTATGCATATACTCCTGATGGGCAGGTGGTGTGAATGGGTGAATGTTTTGACTGGTCAGAAGACTACAAAAGTATTCTGACCACAAAGTGCTTTACAAGTACAGGTCAATTTACCATTCTCTTATCAGCAGCAGTGACAGCAGCTCTAAACATTGCAATGCACTGGATCCCGGTTGAAGAGATCTGATTGCATTCACTAACGCTCTCTGACCCGGTTCAACATGCCCCTTTTTTTTTCTTCCCGTCACTTATCTTGGCTTCAATCACCATTCACTGAAGGCACACAAAGAAAATTACATTTACCGCAAAGTTAGCTGCCTTCCTCGTGAGGGTTATGAGACAGAATAATGAAGGTTAAGAGACTACATTAAAACGGTTTGCAATTTGTATATTCAGGGCTGTGCTTCAGCGTCATGTTTGCGCTGTTCATACAGCTGTTTTATTTTTATCTTGACTATAGTTTAACGGTCATATGTATCCTGTGTGTCCTATACTGACATTTACGTTGCTATCAAGCAGCATAATCAGGCAAATATTTGTATCAGTATTATACCTGAAGAGCCATTTAAACATTTCCATTTATTCATATCTACTGTATGTGCGTGTACGATGGCTTATGATTGACCAAAATAAGTGTAAATATTACACAGTTGGGTGTGCTTCAATTTACCACATGCAAAGTGATTTACAATGTATAGATATTTTGTCCTGTAATCAGTTTGAGGTTATATAAAGTGTGGAACACTGATTGCATTGATTGCTCATCATTCTGGTATTTTCACCTGTGTTTAATAACAGTTGCTCCTTCCAAGTACCATCGACTCCAAGGCTGCATAATGTCACCATAGCAACCATCTGTTTCACTCAATGTCTCTTTGTTATAATGCAGAAAGGGGGGGGATTAAAACTAGATTGACTCCAGGCGGGCATGACTTCCTTTTGTTCAGGTCTCACCATATTATGCACAAAAGGGTGCCATCTTTGTTCGCTTTAACCTTGTAGACATTCTATGACAAATCTCATAGAGAACAGACTGTGACACCAACCTGGCAGTTCCCACTGTGGGTTGGGTATTTAGTAACTGATCATGCAGTCAAAATATGGCACCATGATAGATCACAGCATTAAAAAAATGCATATCTAGTCGCTCCCTTGTTGTATTATCAGCTATGCATTCTTGGAGAATACATTTTGGAGCCAGTGCAATGCTGATTGTATGTTCCTGTGGACACAACAACAATGGTTGTGTTTCCGAGCACCAGAGGCCATTTAGAAAACCTGTCATTTTACTGCAGGAGTGTGGTGTCGACGTGGCAAGGGCGCCGTTCCTGGCCGGAGGTGGAGCAGAGCTCTCCGCCTCCCACCGGAGCTTCAGACTGAAGTTGGCAATGAAGCCGGAATCTGGTTTTGATAAACGCTATGCCGCACTCATTGTGTTGGGCCAAAGAATATCTACATATTGACAGCAAACCTCTGAAGAAGTTAGAACTGGATCAGGGTCACTCGGCATCAGACAATCAGCCATTGGCATGTAATACAATGTGTGGTAAATATGACACATGGGAAGGTAAAAGGCTAAATATTGAAAGGCACCATTGATGGTTGGTCAAATACAATGCAAAACAATTTGCATCTTGCATAATTCTCCAAAGTGCTGGCAACTCAAAAGATAGAAACAGGCTGGATCAAGAGTCTATCTTGAGGCAAATCATGTCTCACATTTAGAAAACTGGCTACGTGGAGCACTATGAGCACCCGCCAACAAACACAGTCTCGTCTGTGGAGTCAAACGGCGCTATCTTGAGGGGGAACACACTCGAGTTGAAACTGAAGGAGGCAGACAAGTCTGATGGTAAAACTGAATAAAGAAAAAGGTTCATGTTGGGTCTGTTTCCCTGACAGTCTGGGGGACAGGCCCGGCCGATGGCTCTCGATCTCCTCCTTCACTGGAGGGGGGTTATGTGACAGGAGAGAAGAGAGGGGGGAAACAGACAGCCCTCAGAGGCAGGTCTCTCCGCGGCGTTCTTCTAGAAAGGTCACTTGTGCTTTGAGATAAATAAAACAACACCTGGCTCTTAGAGGAGCTGCCGGCTCCATGCCAATTCCTGCGGAGAGACAGAGGTCCCAGGTGCCAAGCACAGCAACCACTTTGAGCTGCCTGAGGCTGAACATTACACCCTTTATCCTTAGGATGTGCTCACTCCACACATACACACACCTGACAATAGATTCTTTTTTTGTGTGAAAACATACAATAAACAATGATAGTAAAAAACAAACATTATGTTGTTGTATGCCATTACATTGAAGAAAAAGGTATGCGCTCAGAAAAATGATTCATGTGTCACCTCCAGAACTTTCTATCAATGCAAAATATGGAGGGGGGGGGGGGAAGATACAATAAATTCTTCAGAATTGCCATGAGGAATTCTCTCAGCTGACAAAATGATTGCAGTTTCGCTCTGACAATGGATGAATCCCCCAAAAATGTAGGGTGACAGGAAAAATGAAAAGGATCGATTAGACCCATTAATCCTGGTGTTGCCTTCCACCTCCTAGTTTAAAAAATGTCGATATGATGTTCTTAGGGGAGTGTCAGACACCCCAGAGGTCCGTCTCGCCTCATCACCTCACCTGTGCGTGTCAGTCAGAACGTGACAGACTGCAGCTGGGATATATTTTCGGGGGTTTGTGTCGTGCGACATATCTCTTTGCCAAGTCACAGCAGGACCGCGATCACCTGATCCGACATCGCGACCATCTGGAGAGACGTAACGTAAATGTAGTCTGGAGCCGACTAAACAAAGCCAGGCATGCTCACTGATATTGATTTATTGTTCGAAATCTCACCAATGGCATTTTTTAGCTAATATGTTCAACAGTTCAGTAAGAAACAGCATGCTAGTTAGGCACGGGACGATATGAAAATGTCATTACTCATATGTCATTATCCAGGTCAAGGTAGCAATATAATATACATATATATATATATTTATGTATGTATGTATGTATGTATGTATTGTATGGGACACACATTGTTATTGCCATAGATAGACTCTTTTCTAATGTATAACATTATCCATCTCAATGATCACTTACTAGTACTTAATAGAAGTATATGTCAGTGTTATTTACATATTTCTAGTGTTAGATTCTGTGCGTCAGCTTTTGGGCAGTGGATGTGAAGCCCCCAGCCAATAGCACTGTGAGCTTGGGACTTTCTCAAACCAGGTCCAGATGTTGTCACAGGGCCTGGCCGTATGTATTTCCGAAATGTATTTCCCAAAGAAAATCATATTTGATGACAAAGCTCAATTCTTTAGAAACAGTGTAATAGGGGATTCTGCCCACTTGTTTAACATTTTACAAGCAGAGCAAAGTGATGCATTTTCCATCCAAAGCCATCAGTCTGCATCTCCATCGTCTGTCAACAAGTCCGGCACAGAAGCTCTAAACTGATCTAAAAAAACATTGATCACCAAAGCTACCAAACATTCTCACTCTTCATTCAGCAGACTTTAACACACAGTGACAGTGCAGCTTACAAATGGGCCTTTACTGCAGTTTAGGTAGAAAACAACCCAATGTCATCATGAAGTCCAGGACTCTGCACGGATGGCTGGAGCTGACAGCTAATTTTGCACAATTGGCATTTTAAACCAATTACTTTTTTTGATTTTATTCGACAAGGCACAAGGACAACTCCACTTGTTGATCTGCTCGTAAACTCTCAGCCATTCCTCTTACTTTTCTACCCCATGTTCATGTATCCTACTGATGACGTTGTTTGGACACAGGTTTGGATAGTTTTTCTTTTCAAATTAAAAGTAACCACCATGGTGGTTGGTGCTTTGCATGCCCAACCATTCAACCCAACCTCCTCCATGAGGTTCAGTAATCTCTACAAACAGAATCACATTGTTTTAAGGATTAGAATGAGCAGCCATTGCAGCGCTTTGATTTAGTTTTCTCTTCATTCATTTAATGACTGAATGGTGATTTAAAATCAAGCTTCCATTGGCGGTTTATGACATTTGGATTGTTCATTCTGCACTCGTCCTGTCATCTATGTTCAGAACATACACAAGACTGCCCGTATCTTTGATTGGAATGTACCGGGAGGCTACGGAGGATGAGCAGATCTGCACCATCACCAGTGAGCATCGTCGTTTGTTGCAGTAGCAGACCCAACAGCTTTTTGCACTGTGGGAGCATCACATTGGCCCTTACTACCTCTGACAGTGACTTATTCTGTAGGATGTAGACATCAGACGACATAACAATGTCATGGGCAGCAATGGGAAATTGTGACATCACTGATTTTATCAACACCTTGTGCCACTTGGATTTCTCAGGACTTTTGTGTGTTATGTTATAAATTACATGTATTAGACTAGAACAGTCAAAAGCATCTATTTAGCAATTTGTGCAATTTGCCTGAACTTTAAATCCTGGGTTTAAAGTTCCAATCCCATAACCAGTGTATAAGGTAGCTGCTGCATGGTGCAAGAAAACAAAATCCCAAACACTACAAAGGTTTATTTTTAATTATTTTGGAGTTGTTCAAAGAAGCAGTTAAAAACATTCCTGCAACATTCCAAAACACACAGGCACTGGCCTACCTCGACCAGCACAAAGCATTGAATCCTTATTCAGTGATGAATGGCTTTAAAGCCTTTGAAGAATCTCTCTGGTTTACCTTTTATTTGAGTCCATCCTTTCCAGTTAGAGTGCAGTCTCCATCACCAACCAAGGACAGGCACAAGGCCGGGGCTGAAGTTGCCCTGGCAACAGCTCGTTTGCCCTCTTTGGCTGACCTCCCCCACCCGCCAGACCTCAGGTTTCCGGTGAACGACTACAGCGACGGAGCGAGTGTCGATTACAATGCGAGGCCGGTGTGTCAGCGTTGCTCCACCGTCGTAGGGATGTGAACAGAAACACAGAAACACATCCAACAACATTCTAGCGGGCGTGCTGATCCCTGGTGTGAGGGCAAAAGAGAAACCGGAACCCAACGCCTACTCCCCGCCGCTTTCAAGCAACCTTCAGATGCAAAAGCAGGATAAAACAATTTCAGAAATAATTGACATTCGTTGGCATTTAGCCAAGGTGGATCTATTTAAAGCACTCCCCCTCATGCACAAGTTTAATTTTTCTATTTAGCATTTTCAATTTCATAGCATGGCCTTTTGGGGAAAGTGTTTGTTCAGTGTAACAGAGAAGTGTTGGAATTGTTCCTCATGCTTATAATAAACAGATATTTTACCAAAGTTGCCAGTAAGGTGCCTCAGTAGCTGCACTAGTGGTGTATTAGTAAAGCTTGTCGGTGTGCAGTCCGAATAGGCAAACAGCTTCTCGAGAATCATTGATATTTTACGTCCACCAGACATTTATTATTTATGCCTCTACTATGGGTTCAGGTTTACCCCGACTAACTGGAATGACATTTCTTAACTCGCCTTATAAAAAAAATATTGCTGGGATATTGTTACTCAGTATAATGTCTAAAAGGTCAGCTCATCAGTAGGTAGTAGTTCTGGTACGGATGAGGTTCCCAGTTAGAGCGGGACGCATGTCTGCATGTCCAAGTGTCCTTGGGCTGGATGAATGAATGAATATATACTTTATTAATCCCCAAGGGGAAATTTGGTGTCGAAGTAGCAGCAATTTACAGACAAAATATAAAACAACAGGGATGAAATATATATATATATATATAATAATAATAATAATAATAATAATACAACTAAAAATAGCTGGGATGAAAGATATGTACAGCAAAAAAAAACAGAATTAATTTAGGAATTAAATTAAACTTAAACAGTAAGTGCAAAAATGCAAAGTATGTATGCGTAAAAGAAGTGTGTGAGGTGTAAATAACAAACAATACACAAACAATAGGGGAGTGCAAAAATGCAAAGGCTGTACCTGCGAGTGAATGTGAATTTACTGAAGACCCTGATGGGCTGGAGCCTCCGCCACGCGCGTGTGTGTGTGTGTGTGTGGATGTTTACATGTAGTGCACGGCACTTTGAGTTGTTGCAAGACTAGACAGGAGTTTCATAAGGAAAAGTAATTTACCCTTTCAAATTCTAAAAATAATACAGAAGAGGAGCAATTAGTCAGTTTTAGTGGGTTTAAAAAACTGTCCCAGACCTTGTTCCATTTGAGGTGCTTCCTGTGAGACAAACCGAGGCATTACAAAATAAGCAGGAGAGAGAAAAAAAAAGGTTGATGGCGAACGAGGAGAGGGGAGCTGCAGATAGAAGGAGGTCAAACGCATGAATTCAATTCAGCTGGTCTGTCAACCCCGTCATTGGAGCCGCCATGCATGCAGAGCCATCGGTCCTTCTTGCGCAATCATTCGGGTAAAAGAGGCATTCGGGTAAAAGAAAAATCAACAGCGTGCACAACGCAATGAATGGAGAACATGAAACAAAAAACTATAATAGCGAGCAGAGGGTGACCCGGCAGAATGGATCACGAAGGACTGTGTGTGTGTGTGTGTGTGTGTGTGTGTGTGTGTGTGTGTGTGTGTGTGTGTGTGTATATATAGAGTGGATTGTGTGTGCATAGGCAGGATAATATGCACGTGTGTATGATGAAACCACAAAATAATGATTTGCATGTAAATAAGGTTCATTGTTTATTTAATGAGGTCTGCTTCAGCTTCAGGCGTTTTTTTTGTTTCTGTTTGTGAAAGGTTCCCTGAAATTAAACGGATATTTTCCTTTCTCTTTATGGGTAATCATTTTAGATTGTACCACGGGAATGAAATAATTAAACAATATTCCCGACATGACGCATTTAAAAGTGAATATATAAGCCGAAGATAGCGGAGGAAGTCGAGGACGACGTAGAGGCACATGTTTTATTCTGTGTGCCGGGCGGAACGCAGAATGTTTCAGCGTTCGGCAGAGCAGAGATCTGCCAAGAAGTTGACAATGTCGTTGTAAACAGACAGCCTCGTAAACGCACACACACACACACACACACACACACACACACACACACACACACACACACACACACACACACACACCTGAGAGCCATTACACCTTCTGCCATCTCGGGAAGACCTTCGGGTTTTTACGTGACGGGTGGTGCGAGGAGGAATCTGCTCCCTGAACTGTCGCGTGGGCCGCCCCTCGCTTACTTGCTTTATTTCCTTGCACCGGGTTTATTAGATGCACTGAGCTACATCCAGTGCAATAAATCCTGCCTCCATGAGTCTTGTCATATCCACTTCTTTTGTTGACACTGTGTCATGGAGGTGTTGATACAATTCCGACTCCGCGGAGGCTGTTGACCAATGTGGTGGACTGTTTGTTTCCTGAAGAAGGCTTACGGAAATCACATGCGGGACGAACAACGGGCAGTACCAATGTACATAGTGACACGGGAGCAGAGCTTTAGGTGTTCTAAATGAGAAACACCAAATACATTCTGACAAAGCAAACTCGTATGATAGATTACAGCCATGCGTAGTCTATGGCGGGAACATCTGTCCAACTACGCTGAAATTAAGTTAATTGGCTCCAAACCAGTTGATGGAAACACGCTTAGATCGCCTTTCTCTTTTTTTTTTGCATCATTTCAAAAGTTCGCTCAAAATGTGCTTGACAATTTAACTGAAACAGTGACACACACGCTATTACGGTTTGAAGTCGGGATATAACCAAGCGTTTATGTGTTTGACACTTTGTGCATGTATTCTTAGAAAAAAAAGGTAGTGAGGTAGGTGTTTGGATATGTTAGAAAACTAAAATGTGCACCGACATTTTATTTCGTCAACTAAATGAATTCCTCTTTGTTTCCTCAGAACACGTGGGAAACGGAAACACACTCGTCTTCAAGGGTTTTTAATTGCCAAGGAAACTATCCCTGCTGCTGCTAATTGGTCTCATTGGATCGTACCACATTTGATTATAGTGGAGGGGAAGATGCCACCGCTTGTTTGTGAAGTCTTGTTTTGGTTTCTTTGTCATCATCGGTCGGCTTTACCTGAGCTTTTATTGAATGGTGAGTGTCTGTAGTTTATTGAAACTCTTAAGTCTGTTGAAACTCAAACCTGGATGAGCAAATGGCTTCCTAACTATTTCCTGTTTGCTTTCTTTAATCATTTCAATCACAGTGCACTGAAACATTTTCAGCAAAGCAAAGCAGTTTACATATTACCATGGTATGCTGCTGATACATCATGGATTTAGGTTTGGATTAATCCAAACATGTGGTATCATTTAATTTCCTCAGTGCAGGATAAGGGATCTGACTGAAACAAAATGGAGAAATGTATTTTTAACAGTATTTAATATATGACAGGGATTAAACATTAGTTTTCCATGCCGTGCCCGAAACCCATAGGTATGTTCTTCATTCATCTCTTTTTTTTTTATTTCCACCATGTCTCACGGTTATGCATTATTAATTTCATTTCATTCAGTTATGATGGAAAGAGATGTCAAATTAAAGATTTTAATCTGAAATTGCAGTGGAGCCAGCACTTCCTGTAAAGGTTAGTTCTTGATTCTGGCAGTTTATCCGTTTAATGCACTCAGTGATGGAAATGTGCTCCATCTAAAATCGAGCCCCAGCGCCGAACATGCTGTAACGCTGGCCAAGTCCTGGTGAAAACCCCCTCCAAAAAAACAGCCACATCAGCTGCTCGAGAAACAGTAATAGGTAAGTCAATGAGGTCATAGTCCCAGCTGGTTTTCTTTGAGATCCATGTGCTGGAGAGCATTTTCACCTATTTGTGGGAAACCCTTTTAACATTTCAATGAGACGTTATATCTTTTTATCTTTTTCCAAAACAGACAAATATCCCTTACGATGATGCATTTGCGACACATGCGAGGTTTGCATTTGGGCCAGCGAAGGCTAACGTCAACACAAGCAGTGTAATTGGGACGGTTTTATTTCAATTTGCCTGCTTTGATAGATGGTGCGCTCAGAATGCCTCTTGGACCGCGCTGTGGTTTTCTGAAGGGAGAAAAAAATACATATTTTTAACTAGGTGTTGAAATGATCACACCCCGAGGTTTATTAACACGTACTGTGTCACCGAAAGAATTGCATCATAAATAATGCAGCTGAATTTTAACTATATGCAACTTTTAGCCATCGCCTTCCAGTCGTTTCTGATTTATGGCGGGATCCAGCACCGGGGCCTCGGCCCGCGCTGGAAAACATAAGCTTTAATATCATAACTCACAGGGAACTTAACAGAGATCTATGATGCTCAGGGACACTAATGCTACTCCAAGGTACAGACTCGCTCTCGACTACTGCTGCAGGTGTTACAAATTATCATGCCATGAACAACACTTTGTTGGTCCAGCCGATCATATAAAAAATGTACTACGATAGGTTTTGGGTGAGGGAAGATGCAGATTCAAACTGACTTCTGAAATCTCGAAGCTGCCACACTTAAAATTCCAACACTAATTGAAGTCCCTCTTGCCCGCCGTGTGCCTAGATCTTATGCGGCGTGGTAGAATAGCGGAAAGTTTAGCTGCAGAGATGCCCTACAAGTATGAAGAGGATGAGAGAAGGCGGCACGGCACATATTGTTCGGGGAATAACTTCTGGTTGAGTTTGCCATGCGAAACAGCCTTTATATGCTTTATTTATCCCATCACTGCATTATACACCGAACAATTGGCAGTATGTGAGCGGCAGGAGTCCAAGGTTCTACTTGGATTGGAGACCTGCTCTTGATTGACAGTGATTGGGTACATTAAACATCTTTCCAAAAACCATATAACTTGTTTATTGTATCAGTTTATTGTTAGGAACACTAAAAGCCTCATTTTTTTTTTTTATCGTGCCAGTGTGTTGTTAGGAAACGCTGCACTTAACAATATGTATTTGCTTTACATGTCTTTATCCTGTGGGACTAATTCTGGGACAAATTTGGAGGATGGAAGAGAGGAGAGTAGCCACAGGCACGACAGGAGGCTGGTCCACACACAGCAGAGGGAGAGCAAACTTTCTCTCTTTGATACTACTTTTAACCCACTTAAAATAGGCAACACAAAAATTCCCTTCCCATCGTCAGATTTATGTAAAAATCTATGGCAAAATTTAGAAATCTGAAAATGTATGGAAAATCTGACAATGTGAAAACAGCTAAATAGTGAAAATATAATATATATATATACCTTATTCAGTCTCACTTTCAATCCCTCAAACCAGAGTTGCTAATTGTTGGAACATTAGAGAGATGACAGGTCTGATGAGTATTATTTTGTTTCTGTCGAGGTGTTTCACAAAAGATGAGCGAGATAAATTAGCTGTTTCTGTAAATGGAGTCTATAGACTACAGCTTTTAGGAGCGCATATACGGTATTTTCATTTTCAGATCCAACTCTGTGAAACATGGGTTCATTTCAACGAAACAGGAGTTGTTTAGTGTTGGAAAATTGGAAAGACTAACCAAGACGGTTACTTTTCATTTAGTTTCTGGCAAGATAGAAAAACATGGTGTTTTACAACGATCGGCAAGGTAAAGTGACTGTTTGACTGGAGTCTGGTGGTTTTGACGAGAGCATATCAATTAATTGTTTGTTTTTTATGGTTAGTTCATTTTGATAATTTCCCAAATGCTTGTTTATTTGATCTATTTCTCCATGTAATCACCTCAATGCTCTTCATATTGCATCGTGTGTTTCCATTGCTGCCGATTGGGAATGAATGCAGATTTTTGACCTTTTACTTAAAAAGAAAAAAATAAAGCAAATTATTAGTGGCTTTATTGTGAAGCGAGAACGGGCTTCATGGAGTATGTTGCACACTACAGACTGAAGGGCTGCGGACATGTCCCAATGAGACCTTACTCCGGGATGGCTATGTGTGGTTTTTGGTGCAGGTGACCAGCTGAGCCTGGGTATTGAGCCCGGGCAGATGAGGCCAGTCTGAGCATCTGCTTGAGAATAAAGCAGCTCAGTAGCTAGGCAACATCGGATTACATGCAAAAGCTGCCGTCTCACATGTATTAACACCATGGTGTGATTTCCCAGACTAGTTGGAAATCGGAAAAGTATGAGTACATACATATTAATATCGGTGAGGTCAATACAAAGGGTATTTGCTGAGCAAAAACCCACAGTCCTCTTTGTGTTGTGCCTCAAAGCCATTTGGTCAACACGCTAATGATTTACAGGTCCTGGTTCAGTAATGTTTGACTATTGGTGTGATGAATTCCTCTAAAAGTTTGGCCCAGGCCATCGTCCGATGTGGATACAGCATGCTAGTTAGGTTGTGAAGGTGAGATAAAGTAAATGCTTTCTGAGTTCAAATTGTGTGTACTGTTCTTGGTAAATCATTACAAGGACGAAAATGGACACCAATCGCTGCATATAGTGCTAATTGTAACATTTTTGTGAAGACCTTCTCGAAACCAAACTGAACAGTGAAGAGTATTTGGCGATTAGACTCCATCGAGTCATAGAATATTATAGGGGGTATTGATGGTATGGTGAGTTTAATGAATATGTTACCCCTGGGGTCTAGACTCTAGACTGGTGGACGTGGTAGTGAAGGGAGTTAGCTGAAGATCCGATGATGGCGTGTGGAGCAGGACTTGAAGTGTAAAGAGATTCATCCCAACTGAACGCCCACTGAGCTTCTTATGGCTCTAAGCGCGTCGTGATGTGTCTCGTTTTTACCCGTTTACCATGCCAAGCACTGCCCTGATCATCATCATCATCATCATCAGATGGGACGGGAGGGGCTTGGTGTGCGACAACGTGGACGAGCCGGCACATTTGAGTACCTAAAAGTGCTTCGTTAAGTCTGGAGTAATAATCGCAAACAAGGTTTGAAGAAAACTGGAGATGAGACCTGAGCCATGGCCTCCGGGGTCAAAGTCAAATGCTTGCAACATTAAACCTTTCATTACTTTTTTTTTCCTAAGAGAATGAATCCGTGCACGCTCACAAAACAACAGGAAGACTGGACAGGAAGTCCAAACAGATCGAACAAAAGAACGCACCTGTATGTCTGTTGAGTGGCAGCGAACAATATGATGATCTATAAAACATGAAATACTCAGCTGAACGATTTCTAACATGCTGAAGGAACCAATCACAGTGTGATATGAAGAACATGTCGATCGGTTGACATCACTTCACACCTCCTCCTATTACATGCAGGACAAACAAATCCATGAGGAGTTTTTTTTTTGTTGGCCGTGCAGAGGCACACCACACTGAGCGCATCAATCAACTCCAACAGTGACTTCATATTTCACATCATGCAGGAGAGTCTCTGTATTCTGCATCCGCGGCGACTTCTGTGATTTCCCCTGACAATCCACAGAGTGCACGGCGGGGATGAAACCATGTGATTAGCAAAGACATGGCGTCTGAACCTCATTTGGAGGAAGACAATGTGGAAAGGGAAAGGAGTTTTTTTTTGTACGTGTGTTTGTACTTCGTTGTGCTTCTTTCAAACAACTTCAATGGATTGCAATGTACATGCGTGTACATATTGGCACTGTGGAGAGTTAACCGGCGAGTATTGGGTGTGAAGGCTGAAATGAGAATTGTTTAATCAAACATGGTTGGGATAAAGCACACAATCATTCTGATTAACCACGTGAGAGGAGCTCAGACTTCCGTTTTCTCTCTGATGGTTACAAGCCATGTCACTGGACAAGAGTGAACCCCGACGATGAAATACAAGAGTGAGAACTGAGCCGTAGATCAAAGTAAAAAGGAAGGCTTCTTGTTGTGAAAGGTGAGACACGAGGGATTTCTACGGCTTTCTGAAATTGCCAATAAAAGACGAGGGTTCTGTTTGGGGTCAGGGGGTTCTTCTCAGCGGTGAGGGTCCTGGATCAGGGGTCATTATGACGGCTGTGTTGGAGTGGGTCGGCGGGGAGATGAAGCGTTTGCTTAGTCTGTGCCGCACGGTGCCGTCCGGCTCTGACATTTTTTAGTGAGCGACTCCGGAGGGAGCCCCAAGCGGAGCAGAGCTGTGTTCAGGGCCCCTTTGGCGGATATCCCAAAGTTTCTGCATGGTTGATATAGGGCCAGGCTATCTGCTGTGACAACTTCTTATTAAAATGTAATGCGTTTGTCCTTTTCTCCCCCCACCTCCTCCCTTCTCTCGGTTCTCTCCCACCGCCTCGACTACTACATGGGAGTTGGGGGACTGGAAGAGGACATAAATTCAGCGCTCCGCCCCCAGGCAAGGTCTTCATCAGAAGCTCATTTCTCCTCATTTTTCCCTAAAGTCAGCAGTCTGCCTATGTAATTACGCCGGGTTTTAGCGAATGCATCTCAAGGAACCCCGACCCCCCTCCATTGTCGAGTTATTTTGCACAATAAGTGGTTTCGGGGGAGAAGAATCACTCGGTTGATCTGTGACAGAGGAACGGGAGCTGCAGAGAATGAGAGAGCGAGAAGAAAACGGTCTCCACTGCATTAAACATGAAATAGTGTCGTTATGTTAAATTGCAATAAATTATTAACGCGGCATATACATCGTCTGTGTGAAATACACTTTGAATACTGCATGTCCAACAAAACCCACGCGTTCGTCTCGACAACGCAACACATCTTTAGGTTTTTTCTTTTTTCTTTCAAAGAGAAGACACTTTTTTGTTTGACGGATTGTCTTTTTTTATTTACTTATTATTGAAAAATAATACAATCAAATGAATCTTCATGAGAATGAAACTGAAATGCATGCATGAGCTCTCCCCCCCCGCCGGAGTTGATGACTTTGCCCTCGCCCTTTGTCCTTGTTTCATTAGTAATTACGCGGCCACTGAAATATTAATTTAGTATTTTTAACTAGCAGCCATTAGAGCGTCGGGTTCTAATGTTCGGTCGAGGAGGTCAAATCAATTGAACAAATACTGATGGGGACCGAGACGGTGGTAAATACAGTGTTTGACTGAATCTGCCCTTGCTATAGTGTGTGTGTGTGTGTGTGTGTGTGTGTGTGTGTGTGTGTGTGTGTGTGTGTGTGTGTGTGTGTGTGTGTGTGTGTTGAGGTGTGACTTTGCAGTGATTAATGTCCTGCGTCCCCACTCTGTGAGAGGGAGATAATACTGGAGGCTGTGGCCTTTGTGTTCTCAGTCTGTGTTAATGCCTGCACCTATCAGGACATTTTAAAAGGGCCTAAAGAATCACATTAGCCAGGGTCTGTTCATGGATTGGTTGGGTTGAGCAGGAATCCAGGAGCGATGAAAGAGAACACATTTTTTAACCAGCTACTATTTGTTGCGTCTTTGAAATCATATTTGGCAGTTTTATGCATATATTATAATAACATGTATTTCTTCGTCTTCATTCTGTCTCACCTGCTCTGTAAAGCCTGTTTTTTTTTAGCTTGGCTTTTCCGTAGGTGGTCCTGTTGCTCACCGAATTTCCCTCTTACGAAGGTCAACTTGTGCAGACAATTTCAACTTCATTATGTAGGAGCTGTTAAATCCTACCTCTGCATATTCTTCCATGCACTGCGGTCACGTGCATTCCCCCAGTGCAGCGAAAAGAGTGCAGCAGGAATGCAAATCGATACCATGAATTGAATTGCTCGGACAAGACAAATGGATGGGGATATTTGACACTAATTATCTTGCATGGACTCGTGTGCGCTGGCGTTTGACTCGTGAAAGACAACGCTGAGTTTCTCCTCTCAGACTTTGTCCCACAGGGACAGAATGCAGCAGAAAATAAATAAAAAGAAGACAAATATCTCCACAGACCGGCCCAGCTTGAGAAGTGGGCGTGTTTTTTTTTTTTTTTTTTTTTTTTATATATACTGGTTGTAAATTTTCTTAGCACTTCCACCTACTGAAGGCAAGCATTTCTGCTTCCCTGACAAATGTGCAAGAGAGAGAGAGAGAGAGAGAGAGAGAGAGAGAGAGAGAGAGAGAGAGAGAGAGAGAGAGAGAGAGAGAGAGAGAGAAAGAATAACAGGCATTGTACACTATACACAGCAACACAATGCACATCAACAAAACACAACCCCACAGGAGCAGGAGAGGAGAAAAACAAACTTTATCTCTGACGCACTCTTTCTGTCTTTTCACCAACACTCACTGTAGTAAACTTTAGCTGTAGCTGGAGAGCATATCGTCATGCAATAACCTGTGAATATGTTCTATTCAGTGAGGCTGGAAATCTCTTTTGCGATTAAAAGAAGCTGGAGCTTTTAATTGTATGAATCCACGACACTCGCTTTGGGAAAACCCCACAGCCCTTCGTCGGACATCTTCATCGATCTACCAACCCCTACCAGTCCATATATGGGCCTCT
Source organism: Myoxocephalus aenaeus (assembly GCA_038501785.1). Taxonomy (NCBI): domain Eukaryota; kingdom Metazoa; phylum Chordata; class Actinopteri; order Perciformes; family Cottidae; genus Myoxocephalus; species Myoxocephalus aenaeus. Next base: position 4,533,362 of record JBAMJR010000059.1, on the reverse strand, counting down.
GGTGTGATACAGCAAAAAAAACGTCCCGCTTACAAGTCAATATAAGTGTCATGGGACATTTTTCGAAGGTAAAGCAATGAATGCTGGACGAGACCAGCCTGGACCGCTTTAATACTACAGGTTCCAGAATATTGGAGGCAAAACACACTATTGTCGTTTAAATAAAGAAGTCACTAATTGGCCTTTTTTTCATCATTCAAGTGAGCGTGATCTGATTTTACACTGCATGAGTCGGCACATGGCGAAAGTGAAAGTAGTTGGTTACATCACTGAGAAGTAGGAGGAGGTGCTGATCCGCTGTCAAACAATGACGAAAACTGAATGTCTTGTGCACCTTTGATGAACGATAATGGTCAGTGTCAAGCTCACTGACAAACACCTCGACTTCTTCTCTGTGAAGTTCTAATTCGAAGCTGCAGCAAGAAGACATTTTGCATCAGCTGTGGCTCGATACAGCCTCAGCTGCAAATATAACTATCGCAATACTTCCATCAGGTAGCCACAGGCTCAATTGCCGTTGCGTTACCTCATTTTATAGATTATGACTTAACAGATATTGGTTTGAACAAAACATCTTTGATTACCAAGATTACCACTTTAATAACATGAGCCTTTCTTAGTCGATCACAAGGCTTTCCGACACGGCCGGTCTATATCCTGACCTGCAGTTCGGTAATGGAAAGGGAGCAGAAGGACAAAAAGCGAAGGACACAAAGAAACAAATGGAGAAAAGAAGAATCCAAGTCGAGAAAAAAAGGAGCAAATAATGAAGGCGATGAAGCCAAAGAAGATGAATAGAAAGGTAACGGACGAAAAGAAACGATTCCAGAGTTAGAAAGTTAAAGGTGTAAGAACTGCAATTATTTCCCAATTCAGACAGAGGAGAAGAAGAAGACTGCTTTTTGAATGCCTCGGTGCAGAATGGGAAAATGAAGTTCCCCCCAGGTTTTGGTCTCAGTGGTGAGCCGACACAGAAAAGTACTTTCCCTTTTCATTTCTGAATAATCGGTTCGGAAGAAGGCAGCGTAGCGCGTTCCTGCAGAGCTGAAGCATGTCGGCACACAATGACTGAGCACTGTTCAGTTCGACCGTTACTGGAGGAGACCTGTTGACGTGTTTTTAATAACGTGAGAAATCAAGATTATGAACGCTATTGGACACATTGTTGTTCATAGAGTTCAGCTTAACTCTCATATCTATATATCGTATTATAGATCACTTTAACTGTAAATGAGATGAGGAAGTACGACGGAGATAGAGTTTTATTTTGCTCTAAATTACAAAACAATAAGCACCATGAAAACAAATCCTAATTGTCTCTTCTGCTGTGTTGATTATATAACCGCCTTCAGAAGCTTATGAAATACAGAATGATTGAGACAAATAATTTGACCCTGTGGCATTCGAGTGACCTAATATACAACATATCCGCTTGGTTGCTGATGAGTGTAATATTTACAGTGTCGTTCCACAATTTCATTCCAGGAAGAACTACCAAGACATTTGGAGCTCTTTGTCCTCAAGGCGTATAACACGGTTTGTCTTTTCTGCTGTGGGAAGGAATCAATGATGGAGGTTCCACCATGGTGAAATGCAGAAGGTGTGCCCTCTAATCTGCATGGACACACGATCTGCACATACTGTGCGTGCACAGCAGCTCGAGCGCATGAGTATAACCTCGTAGCCTTCTGCCTGTGATATCTGAACTAGCGTTATAATGTCGAATTATGCTGCGCAAGCGTGCGCTCTAATGGGGATTCAAGCTCAGATGAGGAATCCAGTTATGCCGTTAGTGTAACAGGTCAGCCACGAAAGACCCGCCACTCCTCTCACTTATCCACCCCGCTGAGCAGTTGGGAGTGTGTTACAGGACACACTGCTCTGATACTAGCCTGACTGACTGTTAGCTCGATATAAACAGCTTATTTCAGTCAAACGACTGAACTGACGTGCTACTATTTAATAAATCCAATTGTCAGCTGACATGCCTGCATTTCACTTCCGCAATAAGCCATTAACTTTGTTTTTCTTATCGCACATGCTTAACCACGGCGTTAAGCTCCGAGCACTGCCAAGAGGGAAGTGACACAGACGGAGTGCTGAAGCTGCTGCTCTGCTAACATGCTAACATGCTGACGCGACGCATGGCGTTGGAAGGAAGGGCTCCATGTAGATGCCGGTGTGGAGGTGGGTCCATGTGAGGAGCAGCGGTACATACAAAGGCAACTAGATCTCCGTCCCAACTTTACATATATTTCATTTGTCCAGTGCTGCTGAGCTTCAAACTATGGCTCTCGGTTTTCGACGCGCTAGGAATGGCGTCTCGATACACGCTCATACCTACACTCAGCAGCAGCGCGGTAATATAAGAATACGAGTTGATTGAGCGTTGCCGCTAGTTCAGGAAGCATGCCAACTGACACCTGCAGCATCATATTGCATGAGCACAGCCAAGACGAGCTCAGCCAATCGGTAGATTTACAGGGCTACACGGAGCTTCATTTGACCATGACATCTGAACAGATGTAGCCTGTAATGAAGTGTACCCCACAGTGTCAAGGCCCGACTGCCAACAAACAGCAAAAGATGAAACACAACTGAGGAATTACTGAACTCAGCACAAGCAGCAAACACATTTGGTGAAGCAAAGCAGGGATCCCTGGCAGATTTTCCAGGTTCCCAACACACACACACACACACACACACACACACACACACACGGAAGCTCAATCTTGAGCCTCAAAATGGACATTGTTAACGACAGGCGATAATAGCTGACAGACTGATTTGTAGAATGCTAACACAATGTACTTTATTATTTATTTTTCTGTTTGTCTCTGTCCTATGTAAAGTGTCTTATAGCATTTTGAAAAGCGCTATATAAAATGAAAGTATTATTATTATTATTATTACTTGCTGGCAGGTGCCTTGCTTATGAGCAAATAAGGAGGAGCTGCGAGTGCAACAGACGACCTAAATAGTAAAAAAAAATGTCCGCTGCAGCTGAGATGCGGGAGCACCAATCATCATCAACTGGAACAGAGGGATGACAGTAGAAAAAGAAGAAGAAAAAAGGCTTTACTCTGTTTTCCATAGCTGCAAATCATCTATTATACTAGCAGGGTGTAATTTGGTCACACTTGAGAATTTGACATCTGTAATCATTTCAATTTGTTTGAAAAAAAAAATGAAGAAATCACTTGTGTTGGGTTACAGAACATGACATCTGACGAGGGCGGATTCATCTATTTTCAGATTTGAATGAGGCTTTCGGGCGAATACGGCCTTTCCCGGTGGCTGCAATGGGGCTGATGGAATTTCACACAATAGCAGAAGGGGGTGGGGGGTGAAAACATGAAATTGTGTGAGAGGTAGGTTACGGATGCTCTGAGAATAGGGAGAGGTAGAAGGAAGGGGATGAAGAGAAAGACCCAGGGAGGATCTGTTTTGGAAGATGCTAATAGAATCTCACATTGTCAATGAGCAGAGGGGACAGTAACCGAATGAGAATTTCCTGCATTGACCCTGACACACAAAGCCCTAGTGGGACAAAAGACAGAGGGAGAAATATAACTCGATCCAAAAGAAAAGAAAAGGGAGGAAATTAAAAAGTCACTCTCGCAGGGTTGTGGAAGGCGAGGTTTTTATAAACCCTTGTCACGTACTCCCAATAGGCATAACCCCATTTTCATGTACAACTAATTTAATCAAGGTGACTTCTCCTTCCCGCCTCTCCCAGGATAAAAGGCGAGGGGTTTGCTGTTCCCTTGTGCCCACAAGCCAACATATGCTAAGATTTGTGTCTGCGGTTCATCCACAGCCGAAGCTCGGAGCGACACAATCTAATCTGCGCCGTGGATAGCCGCTCCTCGCCCTTATTCTCCCGAGGAGCCGTGTTGTTTTAATGACTGCTCTAAAAGTTTTCCTCTGCCTTGTCCAATATTTCCTTTCTTTTGAAGGTCAGATAATTATTTTGTGGTTGGACTGGATCTCTCTATTACAGCAGTTACTGTTGTTAAAAATAGCGAAAATTGAAAAAAAAAAGTTGTGTTGGATTTACGTGAACTAGTTTCAATAAAGTGGAGAATGAGAATAATGTGAGGGAACATGTTTGGAGAAATGTTGGCTGGCATTGCCTGGCTTACACATTTGAAAATGAAATATTTCTTGTAAAAAAAAGTTTTTTGCCCCCTTTAATACCTCCGATTGTAATCGTTGCAAAGACACATGGGACGGACACAGAAAGAGATTTTTTCTTCTTCTTTTTCGTCTCAAAATCAAGCTGTGTCATTCATATTAACAATCCAAACCATGCATAAATCATCTATCACTCCATCCGTTCATCAGATTTTCATGTTGTGTTTTCCCGTTCAGATCTTCAAAGGCCTATTTTAAGACACGAATAAGCTGTGACAGAGGCAACCATGTGACGGAGAAGAAAGAGAGCTAAAGCGAAGAATCAAAGTCTGCGGCGGTGTCAGTGGATGCCGTGCTGGGGTTTGTGGTTTTGCACAATTGGCTTGGTAAACAGCTGCTCCGCACACATCAAAGAGCCAGCAGCAGCACAGTAAAGAATGCTCGAGTGAAGAAGTGCAAGGATCCGTTCCTTTATCCCGAACTTAGCCTGCCACTGGTGGGAAAACTAATGCAAAAGTTAGGGCAGATTTATGAGCCAGCAACCGATGCCCTTCTACACGATAAGTATGAGTGTATATATTGATTTATTCTCTGCCGCTTGGGTGGAAATCAAAATGGATTCCTGGTTTGGTGCGACGCTGAAACCCAAACACAGAGGATTGTGATTTATGAATGATGCCAGGTTCCCGGGGTCACGAGTCTCTGCAGTCCAACATGATAACGAATTATGAGCAAGACTCATTTGGTCATCTTTACGATTTCTTTTTAGCATCACTACGGATAGTAATGTTTACAATGATAATTTGGTTTACAGTTTACCTGACGTTTACCTGACTTTCCCATGAGCCTCAGCTGTACTTTGTGTATAGTGCTAATTACAGTACTACCTTTTAGCATGCCAACATGCTACACAAAGATGGTGCTCATGGGTAACAGTGTATCTGCTATGGAAGCACTGTCATTATGCGCATTTTAGCATTTAGCTTTTAGCATTGGTTTGTAGGCTACGGTTTTGAAGCATCAAGCTGGGCATTTTGGCCGTCGCCATCTTGGTGTTTTGAAGTACAACACTGAAGAAGAGGTGAATGAAATGCTACAATCAACTAAGTACTCATAACACACTGTGGAAGGGTTTAAGTTCACACCTTGTAGCCCCGGCCTAAAGCATAACCTGCTTTATCGTCTATGTTACTCTAAATGGACCATCATTTACGAAATGAACATTATGCTGGATTGAAAAATACTTGAAACTAGAGATTAAGACCTTAAAATCATGTTTACAATGTTTACTGAGAAGAGTCGCCCCTTGCTGGCCATTAAAAACGATGCTAGTTTAAGGTACGTCCGCACCCCTTTTCAGAGCTGCAATTTGCAGCCTGGTGGTCACAGAGCAGCTGGCATGGCTGTAGACTCTTAATATCGTGTAGCCCGTCTGTGAAAAGCCACATTATTAACTGTAACATCGCCTTAGTTCTCACTCTTCAGAGAGGACGCTACCACAATGCATTGCTCTGTGTCAAAATGTTGAAAAGGTTAACAATGAAATAACTCCCGGCCTATTTACATTTGTATAGACATTCAAGGGTAAGACTTTATATTTCTACCAAAAGGTTACTTTTTTTTAATCTGACAAGAAAGAAAATGGCTCAGTGGAACATCTGTCTCGGAGGTGGCTCATGAATATTAACCGTAGGGTAATTGGCTCAAAGACACAGAAGTAGCTTCTTTAGTTTCTTTCAAACCGAGAACATATACTACTTCAGTTGAGTGTCTGAGTAGGTTGATACTCCATACATGCATGCTATACAGCTGCACGAAGACAGCTGGATAACACATCTCATGAGTGTTTCATCTGTGGAGATGAGTGCAGAGAGCCACCATAAGAGGGCCGCTATGGATATGTGACATATGTATGCAGTCAGAGGCTAACCCGTACATATGTACTGCACCATATTCTTTTCAATTGTCCATTGCAAGTGTTGCCCCTCATGTTTGCAGTCTGACACATTTTCTAAACTCTTCTCTGTGAAGGCAAAACAACAAAGCAACAACAATATGTTTAGTTTTCTCGCATGAAAAGATCAGAGTTTTATCCTTAGATGATGGAACACGACGAAATGCATTGCAGCGGGGACCATGAAATACCGTGCCCAGTGCCGGAGAGCACTTTCCCACAAGCAGTATTTTTCCACAGCGTTTGGATAAAGAGTTATGGTCATCATGAGGGTTTGGATTTCACATCAACAAAAAAAGCACCATGGAGTTCACTTCTCAAGTTTAGTTTTTGAGCAATTTTAAACCGTTTTCTCCTATATTTAGTGATTTTTTTTCTTCTTTTTTTTTCTTCAAATATAGAACCGAGGGGGTTCTTTTCATGTTTTCAAATAACTTTTCAAATACTCTCAGTGCATCAAGAGCCAGCCTGCTCCCACGGTCAGCTCGTCTCTCGTCCCTCTGTGACACTTTTGTCAGATATGCGTGACACAGGAGGACGGACAGCCGGCCAAGGAAGGACAGACCGACTGATGGGTTGGATAAAACTGAATAAATTATGCGCATGGAATCACAGGCAGAACCAGTCTTTACTCTCCGTGCTTCCTCCCAGAGGAAGGTGGAGGACGAGTTGCGAGACTTCAAATTTCAAGCTTCTGACGCTCTGATGCAGTTTCACCTCGAGGGACCTTATTAGTAGACGGGTCACTACACACTGCACCCCAAACAAAACACACTTGCGTGCCCGTGCCAGAGCCTGTCTTGATTAATTATCAACAGAGGCCACATCCAGCTGCCACGGGCAAGAAGAGAGACAGAGGGACGGAAAGAACTACTGCTGCTAATGCAGCTATTTGTGCGGCGCCTCTCAAAAATACAATAATAAACATCCAAATGCCAAAGTAGCTCGTCAGATTGATGTTTGGAGGCAGAGTCTCTGCTGAGAAAGATAATTCCCATTCTGGTAATATAATAACTGCTCGTAGAATGAATGACGGCCTTTTCCTCTCAGTTAATTAGACACCTGTAGCCATCGTACATCAAGAGGCATACATGCCCGTCATCTCCATTTTGAGCGCAGAGCAGCACATTGAGGTCAAGTAGCATGTTTTTAATTAGGGTAAATCTTCTAAGACAGGACCTGGGATCTACCAAAAGAAGCACGGCGGCGTCATTGCCGAACCCACGTACATTGTAAGCCGAACTCTTTCTGACTCTCGGCAACAGTCTGCTTCTCGGTCGTAAACCCTTTCTCCCCGTTTGAGCTCAAACCCGATCCTGTGTCTCCATCGAAGATTGACCCTCGATCTGTCTCCTGGTCTGAACCGGGACACGATCCTATGACCCCCCTGTCTGTACCCGAGGCTGCCTGTCTCCGACCTTTATCCCTGCAGTCAGGTCCTTTTTTTAGTCACAGTGCCCCTGCTTCCAGAGTCTGTATCTGCCTCTCAGACAGGGTCGCCGGAGCATGCACTACCTCACCCCCCTCGCATCGTTATGTAACTCGTATCCAGCGGGCTGCTGCACTGCTGACACTCCGCCAGCGGTGGCCATGTTGGTGAGGATGAGCTTGCTATTGAAGAGGCTTGAGAGCGGCCAGCTGCAAAGAACCGTTTCAGTGCTCCTCCCTTTGCTGATTATCTAAATTATTAATTTGAGTGCTGTGAAGAATGTATTCTTTAAACAGTGGCCTTATGTTGTAATTATTTAGCCTTTCTTAGCATAATCATCCTGAAGCCGTATTTGTCCCGACAGTAGCATCGCTGTCAGAACGCAGTGGGGATAAATGGATAAAGCCCTTCTCTACGTTATGTGAAATTGCATTCTTTTGCAGTTTTACAGAGCGATGGGAAGTTACTGAAACGGTTTCAGGTGGGGTTATATTTTCCATCTCATGTCACATTAATTGTGGCATTTCGATCCCCTTCTGCCAACGTCTCGGCTCTCGCACTGAGCCTGACTCTTTACTGCCTGGGCAACAAACACCAGGCAAAGCCGCCCCAGCCATATCCCAGAACCAGTGGTCCTCTAGTTTGGGGTGAGGAAAAAAAAGGCCTCATGTGAGATGGATCGCCCTCCTCCGTGTGAACAGCGGGAGAGCCCCGACTCCTCCATTCAGCAGTTTGCATCCCCAGGTAGAGCTGCTGACCCACCTTGACATCCTCCATGCCTCAGGCTGTGCTGTCAACTTGCTTCAATCCCTCCCTCTAACTCTGCTTCCTCATATATATACACAGTATATCGCTGATAATAAGTGACACCATTGCCAGAAACATTATGGTCAAATCAGCTGTCATATTTGGTTTTCACTGCATCAACATTTTGAGAACTCCCCCATCTCTCTTGCTAAAAACCTTTTGAGGTCGTAACGTTATTGTTCATGTCGGCATAACTGCTACATCTAACTGAGCCACTATGGTTATGAAAATGTAGCAAATCGTAGAAAAAGATTTGGAAGATTTGCTATATTTGTATAATATAAGCTATTATTGAGAAACAGTACTATTTTGGGTTGATGATATCTTGATTGGGTTGATTTTTCATTGTAATATAGGCTGACCTCTTGTTTCAAGTGATATTTGGGAACCTTCCTTTCACATGGGCAGAAAACTGTAATAAGTTGATTTCGGCCTGAAACTTCTCCAGTGACCTGGTGCATGCTCGTGCAACGAAGATATCCTCAATATACGTGCATTTTCCTACAAAAGTCCAACAATGTGTCATTTTCTGCGCGTTACAGTTTTTTCAAAATAAACTTCTGTCTCCACTGGAAGCAACTTAGTTAGGTTAAGGCGTCTAAACGCCTTACTTAGGTTTTGGAAAAGATCGAGGTTTGGGTTAAAATAATCTTTTTACTGGGACTACTTGAGTACGGAAGTTACAATGACAAATAAATCAACGTTGACTCGCACAGGGCCCTAACAGCGGCCATTTTTTGTTGGCCCCATCCACCTCATGTGTTGGTTTTCAGGGTCTTAATGATTACATAAAGACATTTGGATTGACTTCGTGGGTTATCTACGAATTACATGTCTGTAAATACGAACACCGTCGGACAACAGCATGGAGAGAAATGAGGTACCCAGAACATGTTGCAAAGGCAATACAAAACAAAATTGTTAAAACCAACAATTTAAACCAACCCACTTGACTCTGACTCCCAGTCCCTTCTATTTCAGGCGTACCAACATACTTCTCTTCAGAAACAAAAACCGTGGATGAATTTTGACGCGTCACCTTTCGTGATCAGGCCTCGACTATGCAGCAGCCTTTTCCAAGAACACTTCTCATCCCAAAATAAAAGCCCCAGCAATCTATTGTTCAGAAAGACAGCAGGCCACAAGTGAGCACGGCTTTTGTTATGCATGAAATGAAAGACTCCTGCATTCTCTCAGAACCAGAGATATGAAATATCAAAAGAAGCAGCAGATTTACAAAAAGGTCAATGAAATCCTTTTTTTTACAAAAGAGGCCCGAGGCCTTGCCGTCCGGGAGCAACCGTAATCAGATGTTTTGATGCAAGCACAGCAGGAGTTGTTTCCCATCCAGCGGTAATAGGTGATGTTTACTTTGACGCCGTGTTAGAGGTGTGCTGGTGGTGTTGATGTGCATCCCACTTGTTTTTTTTGATTTCCTTTTTTACGTCCAGCTGCTGTATTCAGTGTAGATCTGTTGCAAATCGGCTGCATGAAGCAGAGCTCAATCACTCTCAGAATTCATGTGAATTTCTTCTTTTCTTTCCTGGTTATTGAGAAGTGCTTTTAAAGAAAGCACGAACAAGCTAGATTTACGGAAGGACGAGTTTACATTCACACACACACAACGATGTATTTCATCATCATTGTATAGAGACCTGAAGAAAAGAAGTCGGAGACAGCAGTCAGCGTTGACACTTTAATAGATACAGCCTTGATAGCATGAAAAGCCTTATCATATAGGCTTATCTTGATTGGCTAAGCACTTATATTCACATTCTGAGTGAGTGGATGTGTAAAGATTAGCCTATCTACAGGGCCTCTTTTAGTGTGCAAAGAGTGTATGAAATTAAAATGGAGAAACACATTTTATCTCCCTTGTACTTCTTCAAAAAGCGATCTGAACTTTTGGGAGGAAACTCGGTGTGAAAAGTATGCATCGCTGCCCTGATTATATTGCGCGGGAGTGGAGACTACAAACGGGGTGCAGATCTTGAACTTCTTTGCGAGCTACATTGCTTTGCCGCATCGAAATTGCCTAAACGCTCCATCTCAATTGGATTTCCTCTGAGAGCTATGCAATGCTTATGGCAACTGATAGATATGTTTTTCCTCCCTTCCCCGAACCCATTCCATTTTATTTTCCCAAAAGTATTGTCATCTACAATGACGTATTTGATCCCAAAAGACGCGACTGGCAGGCAAAAAGGAGCCATTATGTGCTGAGGTTGCTTATACGTGCACTCTGTATGCATGCTTAGATAGAGCCTGACCTAAGCCATTACCTTCCTCTCCGGAGGACAGCTCTGCGAGATAGAGGCTGGCTGATGCTAAAGTAGGTCTGAATTAAATTGGAGGCTCTGAGACACGCCGTGACAGACAGGACAGTCTCCATCAGGTGAAATTGTGGGGGAAAAAATCCCTCCAGGAGCCACGCAGCTGCCTCGGGCAATAAAAAGATTAATAATTGAATAAATATACATGCATAATTTAAAGGCCATTAGTTTCAATAGAAGTGTGATTAAATTATTCACAAGAAACAGTGGGGAAGAAAAGGCAGGAGTTGAAGTAAACTATCTTAAGAAGTCCTAGTTTTATAGTTTGTACTGTCGACGGGGAAAACAGCTTTGTTTACATTAGTACGGGGCAGTTGCAGTCAAGGTACCTTGTGGAATTATAAGAGGGCGTTCGTAAAGCCAATGTAATGCATTCATTAAAAATAAGAGCAATGGCGTTCAAAGACACATATTATTCTATTTCTATATCAACTAACAAACTGGTCCTATGTCAAAATAGGTAAAGACAACGCTCACACAGCTTGTAGCCAGTGAGGAAGACAAGGATTGTGACGAGACATGAGATCCTTCATCGACGAGGCCGCTGTTCATTCCCCTTGTGAGACAGGAAGTCAACGTTGATACTTTGGTCAGGGCGCCTACCCCAAACAGCGATATTGTCCTGAACCTTTACGAAGAAGTGTTGTTGTCTCAACCTCACTTGAGTTGTTTCCTGTGAAGATGGAAGTTTACTCTGAAAAGACTGTACGCATGTTTGAAGCAGAAATGAACACATCTTGCTGGCCTACGTAGGAAAACGCACAGTAAATAAAGAGTAACTTTTCATAAAATACTAAGAATTAGGACACATACTTACTCATAACTATTTGATTATGTATTGTTTTTTTACCTGCATTGTTTACATCGTGTGTGCAATTGTCTTTGCAATTGCAAACCCCAACTGTAAAGCACTAAGGCATGAAAACATCGGCACGGATGTGTTGTCACACAAATAGATGTGCATACTGGTGGAAGTAGATCACCAGGGTCCGGATCAACAAAACTATTATTATATCATTTCTGCCATCTTTTCCAGCTGTAATATTCTCCATCACTTCCCTCTCATGAACTCAACATCTCATGAAACAGCTTTGGTATTTCACACCAAAGATGTTTCTTCTTCTATGGTTTTAGTCTTCCAATAAGACTGCATGTAGTTTCACCGCTAGCTCCTCCACATGTAGCATTGCTACTCAATACTGGGTGATCAACAGGGATGTTGCATCCTCCGCCTCCTAGCTCTACTCTCGAAGGCTGATGTCTAGACAGCGTCCGGACTCGGGGGGGTTCCTGTTCTCTCTTCTGTCTTCATGTCGGCCCACGCCTAATGAAATGCTTGACATCTGTGGGGAGCGATTGCCGACGTCAGTCGCTCACCTCAGTCGATATTGTTATGCGCGTTCGCTGACCTCCCCTTATTGAAAAGCACTTTCTTTTGTCTCCATAAAAAAGAGAGAAGCCTCCATGGACGCCCGCTTTTATTTCATCTCCTCTGTGAAACACTTGTCGAATGTTAATTTAATAACTGTGAAGAAAAAGGGAAATTAGGAGCTTTTTTTGGGGGGGGGGGATTCGATTCCGCTCACGGGTGGATATCCCTATTAATGTGCAAGATGTAAACGCTGCTTGTTCATTTCAATGAGAACATTTGTTTAGACCCTCTCTAATTTATCACTTACGGATTAATCACTCACTAAAATAAGAAGCCGTGGGGATTCCTAGAGGCGAGGTGAGATAAAATAAGGCTTTGGGACGCTGCGGCTACTAATCAAATGGTTGGGCCAAACTAAGGGAACCGGTTCAGTCCCCGTAATGATCTGCTCTGCTGTGCTGTTGTGACGATAAGTGCCTTTAACTGCCTGCCTGTAATTAGCTACCTATGGTGTACCCCGCCACCTCCTCCTCTTTCAGTGGCTCTCCTCTGTACGGCATTGAACCAGCAGCAACACTCCTGGCAAAAATGTGGAATCATTCATGGGCCGCCGCACAATCAATGGGGGTAACTGATGTAGTTGCGGGGTCAGCACCGGAATTAGGAGTCTGTCACACGCTTGTAATTGAATATAACACGTGTGTCGGCTACTGAGGTAAAAAAAAAAAAAGGGACAAAAAAAAAGCTGTAAAATACTCTGGGGGGCGTTCAACCACAGCGCCGAGAGTGAATCTCAAACAAATCCGCCGCGGGAAGCGTAACGGCTTGAAACCATCTTGCCCTGCCGTGCGCCACCCGCTGATTAAGCATTAGGCCAACGTATAGCCTCCCGAGGTCGGGCTCCAGCAGGAAGCTGCCAGCGCGGGGGCGAGGGATGCTGCTCATACTCCGGCAGCTCGAGTGTGGGTGCGCCATGGAAAGGTTCTGAGGCATCCCATGTGGGCTCCCAAAGGATGGTGGACGGCGGTCTTGAGGGAGAGATTCTCCGCACAGTGTTCAGCGCGTCTGATCTCAGTGGGGGACCTTGTACAAACACGTGTCTGTCTGCGGGGGAGGACGGGGGAAAAACAGCAGATGCAAACCATCATTATGCTGAGAGTGGCGTATGGTGATGAGGGAACGGAGACAAAAGAGCCGGTGACGATTCGGACCCCCCGTGCTCGTCGTGTTCCGATGCGGGCCCTCCGCTGGGCACTGGGACAGTCTGGTAAAAGGCAACATAATCAATCAAAGCAGGCAGCCCTGACATTCAACATAGCAGAGCATTTCAAAGGGGAAATCACAGCCATAGCCGTCTTTTCCTCCTTTTTTGGTCTCTGGTGTGCGCCGGTGCACAGAAACACATCGGCCACACAAGAAAAAGAAAAACTGCACGTGGTTTATTTTATTTTCCTCCAGTTTTGGTGAAGAGGTCAAGGCAACTGTTGCAATATGTTATTCCCTTCAGCTTGACCTCAATGCCGTTCACCTCAGCACCCAAGCCGTGATTACAACAACGTTTTATGGAAGCGCAGCTTCATCTCACGTAGGAAACGACAAAAACATGGACGCCTTAAGTCGTGAGTCAGAGCACAGTTTTTTTTTCATTTCAATTGAATAAGATGGTAAACATGCAATGTAAAGGCAGTGTGATATTATTATCTTGCGTCCTTGGCAAACGTGCATCCAATGTACTTGGAAATAATATGTGCTGCAGTGATATATATATATATATATATATATATATATATATATATATATATATATATATCCGAACATATTATAAATGCCAAAGCAGAACTGATATAATGGCGACAACATTCTTCTCACCTCCAAGCAAGTGTTTAAGTTGACTCAACCTCACAGTACCGTTACCATTTAGGCAGCAGATCAGAAGAAAGAAACCAACTCGTATGAATAATTTTGAAAGGTGAAAAATGTCACTTGGAGGACAAATAATAGAAATAAACACCAACTCACATGTATAGAAAACATGCGTTTCCACCCGCATTCTGCTGGGTTGCTGGTGGGAAGCACACATGCTCCGTCTGTACAAACAGCTGAGCTGCGTTACTTTCAGCTTTGTGAGTAATTAGCATGGTTGGAAATATATTTCATGGATACGCCTTCGAGTGAAAGGAATTTAATTTGTCCTATTTATTATGATAAACAATGCAATTTACTTGCTAGATCAATGTAATACAAAATAAAATGAATCTAATGTTTGAGTCACAGAGATTGAGGAAAGTACAGAGAGCTTGGCACAGTAACTGCTCCCTGAGAGAGAGCGAGAGAGAGAGAGGGAGAGAGAGAAAAAAAGAAAGAAAGAAAGAAAGAAAGAGAAAGGGCAGGAAAACCAGCACCTATATTTCGTCCTCTACATTCCAGAAAGTGCTGAACTCAAAACCTATTGAAAGGAAGAGAGCGAGATGAAAGGAAACTATTAAATGTTCTGAATGTATTACATCCCCAAAATGAATTCATGGTCTTGTCTTGATCGTGTGAACAGACATTACAAGTGGATTTATGGACCTTCCTGTTCATCATAGTTTCTTTAGCTGCTCCCAAATGACCCTCTCACGGCCGCTTCACGGGCATCGACACCTGTACCACTGACTCTTTATTGGGACTGCGGGACACAAACTGAATACCAACTACAACGGGTGCCTTCTATCTTTGAAATGAGGCAATTTTAAAACATCTTTATTGGCTGAGTATTGTTTCAAACACGGGAAAACAACAACTCCCAGATAAAATCACGAGCTGGCGGGCTTATCGCTAAACAGATATTACATTAAGTGAACGCAGCAGATGTTTTCCGACCGCTACGCTTTCTCCGCTACGTTAGAAGATAAACGTCAAAAAGCAGCATTGTGTTTGCTCCCGTGTCTGTTGGTGTCAACCCTGGGTTTCCCATCGCTTCGTCCTCGGCTCGACTGACAGCTGTTCGGCCCCCGAGGCGAAACACGAGGCGCTCGTCTGATGTCAACTTGTCTGGTGTCAGCAGGCCGAGGCGCTTTGTTTCCAGCCCCCCCATCAGCACCCTCACCTCTGAGGCCGCGGGGGCATCTTCGGCGGTAATGAGACGTCTACCGCCCGGTGAGACTCGTGCATGGCAACTTGGAACAAGTCTGCCAAAACAGGCGCACAAGTCCTCACCGTCCCCGTGTGAGGAATTGCCATTGACTGCGAGGATTAACGAGTCCCCCCTTTACAGAAACCGAGGGTATGACACTGTCCAGGCGGTAAGTGTTCCCGTCAAAGGACACACATTTCTGCCACATACCTCAGCTTTCAATTTAATAGCCTGAGCTCTCCTCAACACGGGGGTTCATTCAAATCAAAGAGTGTGTGTTCAAACTTGAAAGAGAATCGAAGTAATAAAGTAATAAAAATAGATGAAATAGTTTTTTCCCCAGTTGTAAGTCTACATTGAGGCTTTGACACAGGTCTTTGTAGCACAATATGTGATGTACCCCGACGAGGCTTGTGATGATAGTTATCATGAATGTACGCTGGCCAGTTTGTATTTAATGGATGGCTCAGTTCTGACACTTCAATCTCTTCCCGACAGACGCCCCAGTCTACCAAGCCGCAAGCCTTTCAGTACAACACTGAGGTTATTTGGGTTTGCTTTGAGTCCCCATGCTGCAGAGGCATGGATACGCCGTCATACATCCTCGTCAGGAACTGCCCCTGCAGATGCCGCCATTTATTTTGGGCGACCATGCAGGTACACCGTATAAGTGTTATTAAGTAGCTGACCGATGTAAAGTAAATAGGATGCCAGGTTTTAAAAGTGAAGGTCAAAATATGACTTTTCCGAATCTAAATACTGTAAACAAACACTTAACCGGTGAGCTAATCCACTGGTAAACAATCTCGTGTCCAAGTAGCTTCACTAGCGAGTTCTTTCTTTTTTTAACATATTTTTACTCTGAATTAAGGTGGATAGGCAAAATGTATTTAAAAAAGAAAATATTAAGCTAAAACTACCTAATAATAGTAGGATAGATAATCAGGCCACTTGCAAATATTAATAATGGAACATGGAAAATAAAATGGATATTAAAATGGTGTATCCCAATTTCCCTTTGCTATCTAACATTTGGGCTGTTTGCAAAGGCTAACCCTTCCAAAAATCTCCCTTTTATTTATATATATATATATATATATATAAATCTCCGGTTGTGAAGGAGTCCTGTTGGAAACAATTAGCTACATTAAGTTATACCAGCTGGTTTATATTTGGATTGCAGTCACTTTAATATTCTATTTCTTTTACAGATTAATTTGTATCGGTTATGATGGATACTATTTACTGTGTGTGATCGTGACATTGGACTCCAGCCGGGTGCCTTTGTTGCCTATTTGTTGCCGGGTGCCTATTTACTGCATTGTTGATGCAAACAATAAAAGCAGATCAAGGTTGGGTCACAGTCAATATTGGTACGTTCTCATGATGGTGGAGGCTGTGACTTACAGGGAGAAAAAAGTGAAAAGAGATTTATGCCTTTGTTATGGACAGGATTCCAGTGAAATGGGTCATAAGGACCTTGTAATTATAATTGCAGAAATAAACATCATATTTAATAAGTGTTTGTACAAAAACATGTTGAGTTAATTATTTGAATACATCTTGTAAATGGCACATACAACAACAATATATACCATCATAAAAGAAGAAATTAATTCATCATTGTCAATGGATTCATCATGTGTGTAATTTTAACTGTTCTGCAAATCATTTTTATTGACTTTCACTTATTGCCTGTTAGGATCCTTTTTGGCTTGTTTTTCTGTTCTTTTCTCGTCTGAGCAGTGCACTGGATTCCCGATAAGCAAGTTCACAGATATGTGCCTGGAGCAAGGATAACGCTGTTTTTTTTTATTAGAATCCCTGACACAAATCCCTCGTCCCTTTTGAAGTTGCAGACCCTCTCTCATTTTCGTCGTCTTTTTTTTTTTTTTTTAAGGGCTGCAGGTGTTTGTTCATGATACCGCCACGGGGGCATGGAGGGAAAAGAAGTAAAGATACGGTAAAGCGGATTTATGACAACTTTCATCTTGTAGCCCTGTCGAACTGTTAGATTCAATGAGCATCCATTTTAATGGTGTTTGTGTTTGGGATATTCTTTGGTTCTCACTGACTTTACTGCCTTCAAAGGTTATTTATTGTGGCAGCACTTACGCCTAAACGTTTCAAATACGGGCATCGTGTGAAGTTAATTTAAAGCTCGGGTTGGTAATCGTCTTCAAAAAACATGTTATGTTAGTTTGCTACTAAAGAAAAACATGATGAACAATACACTAGACTAGCGTTCCTTTGCATTTTTCTTTTAACAGAAGCAACGAAACAATTCTCTGGGCAATATTAGGGTGACCAGATTTGAGTTTGTGAAAAAGAGGACACTTCGTCGCGGGGGGGGGGGGGGGGGGGGGGGTAGCAGCAGTGTGTAGCATGCCGTGAACTTACATTTACGTTGACATCGGTCGACCAATGACAGTTCTCTCTACAGTCAGAGCTTGCGCAAGAAGGTGGAACGTGAGGGAGATACCATTTCCAAAACTTGTAAGGGGGTAATAACTATTTTCCCCGACGTAGCAAAATCCCGGACGTTTTTGGAATCCCTGCCGGACGCTTTTTTTAGGTCTCGAAAAGAGGACATGTCCGGGAAAAAGAGGACGTCTGGTTACCCTAGGCAATATGGACGCCATCTTAACATAATACATTCAACACCGAAGAAACACAGCCAATCATTATGTTTGCGCAACGATCATCATTCTTGTCGATAGAGTCCGACTCCTCTCGAGTCCTGCGATCCTTCCCGCAAAGTGTATCTTGATCCGGGATCCAACGATGAGATTCTGGGTTAGCCTGAATTTCCCTGGACATCAGCCACAAGCCAGCTGGGTGGTTGACCAGCCTGAAGTCGGACTCGTGTGGCTGCGTGGTCAGCCGTGGACGTTGATCGTCTCAAGGTCCTTTCCCTTCGAATGAATCCGATCCGAACGTTGAGTGTATTACGTCTTGTGCCATGAGTGCTTTGGTAATAAACCCGAAAATGACAAGAAATTAAGACAAAAAAAGGTGGTAAAATTCATGGGAGCTACCGAGCCTATATGGCAAAATGATGGGGTGGATATTACTGCGTGGGGACCAGCAACAATGTCATACAAAAACTCTCTCTCTGTCCACCTGAAAATCCACACCCTCAAAAATGATGCTGGCAGCAACAAGATAAATGGTTCTGGATCACAGAATTGTGCTAATGCCAACACCTTTTGTGTTTCCCTCTCAAGCGTCCCTTTCCCTGTGAACATTCAAACTATAGGAGAAAGCCGCATTACGTCGGATGCTTTGCCGACGCAATTTTGCTTTTATAATGTATCAGAATGCGTCTTTGTGTTGTGCTGAGAAAAGAAAGGAGCCATTACCAAGAGGATCAGAGAATGTAGCCACTGCTGTCAGGTTGTTTTCTCCTTAATGTCCCCGGCACAGCCATTAAAGTATACAGCGGCAAGTCAGCGAAGGGTGTATCTTCTAGCTCTGATGGCTCCTCTGTGGTCATTCATCAATCAGCTAGTGTCGGAGAGGGGGACAACTGGCAAAACAAAAAAAAGTTTGCCAGTTGACCCTTTTATCTCGCCGCAAAACTTTGAAAAAAAGAAACTCGGCTCAGAAAATGTGTCCAAGGCTGACCCATACATATTTTAAAAAACTCGCTGAGATGTTGATTGATGTCTGTATTCTGTATCTTTCCCAACAGTACAATAACGAGAGCAGATATGATCAGATAAGCAAATCATGTTTTTCTCCGCTCTCTGCACAGGCGAAGTCCGAGGTCAGGGTGAGTAACAGAACTGCACTCTGCCTTTTAATCGCTTTACAAAGAAAGTACAGATGCTTCTGGACACGTTGGCCTGTTATTACCATCTGCTGAATGTGAGGAGTCAAAGAAATGGAAGGGCTCTTACAGAACAAACGCGGACACAGACCGTGAACCCAGCTTCTGTTTCAGAAAAAAAAACTCGATACAAAATGACTTTTTGATCCATCGCTTGAATCGTTTGTGACAATAATTTGCAATTAGCGCTCGCAGGTCGGCTACATTCATCCCCAGTCACTTGTCACTCCGTTGATTCATTTGTTGAATGGCTCATTACTTCTCGGTTTGAATGTGAAATATGTTTCAAGGTGCATCTTCAGTGGCATAGTGAGAAATGTTGTCTTCCTGCAAATGTACAGACTCGCAGAAAGGTTTTCTAAAACCGTGCGGCATGCGCTCTTCATGAAACTTGACACCGCTATAATCCTCGGAGAGTACCGTGTACGCTCTATGTTGTAATGTAAAGGATAATTATATGTTCCTCCCCATGCGTAGCAAATTTGGAACTAAGCTGGCAAATTGTACATTGCGCGTTCCTTATTAAGCTAATTAGGTGCACCATCGGGAGTATGCCGCTGTTGCACCGGCCACAATCGTCAGGCTCTACAGCGGGGTGTGAAAAGTACTCAGACGGAGGTGCCATCCATGTACAGTAGAGGCTCTACACTTCATCAGACAGCCAAATCAACCCAGACTGGCATGCAAACTGCCTAGTCAACATTTTGTGTTTTGTTTGTACCGGGTGAACTCTAAATCCAACCCTTTGACACCAATTCATCGTGCAGAAAAAGCATTGAAGATAAGAAACGTGGCTAAAAGAATCCATGTTGACTTGGATATCCTTGGACTGGCTTTTAAAGGGGATATATCATGTATGTTTTAAAAGGTTCATACTTGGATTTTTATTTTTTTACGAGAATATTTTGCATGCTTTAGGGTTAAAAAAAAACACCCTTTTCCCATACTGTGTGTTATTAGCATTCACCCTCCAACAATGTCATATTTCTACCACTAATTGAAAATGAAAAAAATTAAACAATGTATATATACATTGTTTCAGTTTTTCATTTTCAATTAAAAAACTATGTTAACTGTATTTGTTGTGTTTAACCCCTGTATATATGTTTTACCTTGCACTATTTTATGTAAAATATTCTCTATAATTGTTGTGTATATGATACATAGAGTAAACTTGAAACCTACATTTTACAAGGTATTAAAGATCTAAACTTAAAGGTGCCCTGTGTAGTTATGTTAGAATTCAGTGTTCCCAACCACCATCCTGTCTGTCTGATAAATGTGTTGAATACGTTTCCTTTCTCGATACAAATGTATTCCTGGCTTTTTTCGGGGGGTGGAAATATTGAAACCTGCATACTTCAGCCCGCACGTACCCCTTAACCTCCTTGCGAGCAGTCCTCCTCTTACCGAACTTTGTGAGGTCATAGGTGTGTGTCTTTGAGCTTTACTGCCAGCTGGTCGACCAGCAGAGTAGAGGATACCACTTTACTCCCGTGCATGTGCATCATCATGAGAGGAAAACAACTTCTAAAAAAGGGCAAAGAATAAATAATAATTCAGAAGCAATACTGCTTTTCGAAGAAGCCAAAAGCTATGAGTGGCTCGCACTTAAGGTTGAAGTTGCCTTCGCTTATTTGCGTCATTATAAAGTCATTTTAGGGATACTTTGATTTTGATCAGAAAACAATCTGGGCAGGCACCAGGTGCAGATGGCACCTCAAGGCGTCCGCCACTGAATATGTCCCAAATGTAAGAGAACGATCAGAATGCTACAAGATTTGATTCATTTCCAAGGCAAAATAACCTCTCTGCGTGAAGCTGGCCGCTGCCAAGCAATCCCTGCCCCGAGCCTGATGATACAGAACAGATGCACCTGTGTACCAAAAAAGAAAAAAATCAAGGTTCTTCATTTCAACTTCTCCCTCCGTTATATCGACTTGCTTGGAATAGAAAATACGGATCATGTATTTGCGAGTCTGCGTGCCAGCGGTGTCACTGTCACCCTCAGTTCCTCAAGGCCGGCGTGCCCACACAGACCGAACGCGCACACATGGACTGTGGGAGCTCGCTGAAAAGGTTTGTGTGCTCGTCGGCTGGCGTTCAAACACTGCAGGAGTAGGTGGCAGGAGTTGTGTTTGGTGTCGAGTGGGAGTGAAGGAGGTTGCCGAGTGTCAGGTATCGCTGAAACTTCTGCTACCACACACCCTGATATCTGCACACTCGACGGCCGGTGGATGATGTTACATTTCGTGTGGCCCTGCAGGTGCGTGACGGTGCTGCCCACTAAAAACCTGTTAGCGTTGGCACATTATTTTTCTGCGATCTGACTGTAGTTCCTGCGTGGTTGCTTGAAAAAAGACAAATTAAGTCAATGTTGTATCACACCGGGTGAACTCTAAATACAACCTTTGACACCAATTCATCGTGCAGAAAAAGCATTAAAAATAAGAAAAGTGGGATGTATCATCTATGCTTTAAAAGTTATTTTTTTGGACGAGAATATTTTACAAAACACCCTTTTCTCATACTGTGTGTTTGAATTTCCTTGCATTTACCCTCCAAATGCTCCATTTTAGTGCCTCTCTCTTCAACACAAGGACCGCCAAGACGGTGTGTTTGGGTTTTTATAATGCAAAGAACTCTGTTTCAAGAAAAAGAAAAAGCCTTTCAGCCCAAAACTTGTTTCTAAATGTGTGTTTTTGATGTTTCTGAGTATGTGTTTGTCCGACAGCCACACTTATTAGTATTATACATTACTACTAATTTTCTCCCTTTAATATAACTCAACAAGAATTGCTAATGGACGGCTTCCAACAACAATACATGTTTCCAACACAAAGTCAAGGATAAATAATCACAGCAAACATTCAGTGTTAGTTAGTGATGTATTTTATTGACAAAATCTTTAAAAAGACACAGCAGTATGAGGCTGGATGATATTTCTGGATGACGATTTGATTTGCGCCGTTTATCTTCTTGGCTATAAGAGTCTCAGAGATACTCAATATATTTTGGGACAGGACATACTGTGATCTGAATCCTAAAAAAAGTAGCCTATGAGTTTAAAATTGTTGTACTTGTAATTCAGCATTGTGAAACAAATTGTTTTCCGTTTGAACAACATGGGTTCAAAGGTAAACGCAGTGATGTTTCATCAAAACTCTAAAGGTAAGCTTTTCGAAAACACAACCGCTCCAGTAAATGCATTGCACAGTATCTCTATTCATAGCTCATTTGGATCCCGCCTGACCAAGGTTGAGATGAGAGGCACTAAAAAAACTGCCCTTTCAACGCGCTTGTATGCCGGACGCCATTCTATTTATTCAGGGTTGTTGTTGAGGGTGATCGCCTCATAGGGTCCTCATGTCACCAAGGCCGGACACAAACGAGCCGGAGCGCACGGAAGCCCTTAATGTCCTACTCGTCGCGCACGCTGGCGATGCTCCATTTTGTTTCCTTTTCAGCAGCTTCATGGTTCATGGAGGCGTCATCAATTTCCATCCGTCTCGTTTCAGCCTGGGTGGTCCGCCGCTCTCCGTTCCGTAAACACCCCGACAGATACGGAAAGATCAAGTGAGGTTCTACCATTACCATCCCTGGCAATGGCGTACGGCGCCGTGGTTTGCCTCTGCTACACCATTAGTGGTCAATCAAATGGAACAAAAGCGCACTAATGAACGAAACTGTGAACACTGTTGGTACAGAATATCTGGAACAGGGCGGACACGGTGCGCTGACTTAACACGCTGACTGAATGCTTCTCAATATTATTTTGGAAACCCATTTATCTAATTCTAGTGTACGTTCAGCATGCTTTTAACCCTTTGCAGTGCGGCCTCATGGCATACAACATGTTACAGTGCATAGATGTGTTTGTGTTACTTTGTCCTCTCAAATTATATTAAAAAAAGGCCCTTTGGAGTTAAGATATCAGCCAGAGAGTTCAAATACATTAAATTTTGAACGAAGACAGACCACCTTTGCTCCCACTGTATCCCTGCTGGAGCGAGCCGCAGCTCTCCCTTAATCTGACGAAAAGATCCCAACAGCCGAGCACTTTTCTTGGGGTTAATTGTATGTGACATCCATAATGCAGCTCTGGTCATTGGTTATCTTCACCTGGGTTGGCGAGCGAGTTGTTTCACTCCCGTTATATGTTCTAGAAGGTTCTCCTCCCTCAACTCAGTAAAATATCGTCATTATGCGATTGTTCTAAGTAAAGTTCACACGCCTAATTAATTCAACACTGGGAAAAGTTGATTATTTTGACCTTTTTTGGGAATCTGGATACAATCTCAGGGATGATGACGGCGTGCCACGAACGCTGATTAGAGATATTTAACAGAGGAACGGTAACACGCTTTGTCCTTATCTTTAAGAAAATGTTTTCCTCGCATCACATCTTACTCCCTCCACTGACGATGAAAATGTAAAGAAAGACGATGCGATCGGTTCCATTTTTTTCCATCCATCCATTTTCGGCCGCTTATCCGGGGTCGGGTCGCGGTGGCAGCAGGTTCAGCAGGCCGACCCAGGCTTCCCTCTCACCCGCAACACTTTCCAGCTCCTCCTGGGGGACCCCGAGGCGTTCCAAGGCCAGCCGGGAGATATAATCCCTCCAGCCTGTCCTCGGCCTTCCCCGGGGTCTCCTACCAGTTGGACGTGCCTGGAAAACCTCTAATGGGAGGCGTCCAAGGGGCATCCTGACTAGATGCCCGAACCACCTCAGCTGACTCCTTTCGACACGAAGGAGCAGCGACTCGACTCCAAGCTCCCTCCTGATGTCCGAGCTCCTTACCCTATCTCTAAGGCTGAGCCCGGCCACCCTACGGAGGAAGCTCATTTCGGCCGCTTGTATCCGAGACCTCGTTCTTTCGGTCACGACCCAGAGTTCGTGACCATAGGTGAGGGTTGGAACGTAGACCGACCAGTAAATGGAGAGCTTCGCCTTCCGGCTCAGCTCCCTCTTCACCAAGACGGACCGGTACAGCGCCTGTTTTACTACTGCAGCCGCACCGATCCGCCTATCGATCTCACGCTCCACCTTACCCTCACTCGTGAACAAGACCCCGAGATACTTGAACTCCTTCGCTTGGGGTAGGCAGTTTGTCCCCACCTGGAGGGAGCAGTCCACCGGTTTCCGGCAGAGCACCATGGCCTCAGATTTGGAGGTGCTAACTCTCATCCCTGCCGCTTCACACTCGGCTGCAAAACGCCCCAGTGAATGCTGGAGGTCACGGTCCGAGGAGGCAAACAGGACCACATCATCCGCGAACAGCAGAGATGCGATCCCGAGATTCCCGAACCGGATCTTCTCCGCCCCCTGGCTGCGCCTAGATATCCTGTCCATGAAAGTCACGAACAGGACCGGTGATAAAGGGCAGCCCTGGCGGAGACCAACACCCACCGGGAACGTGTCTGACTTACTACCGAGGATACGAACACAGCTCCTACTGCAGGCGTACAGAGACCGGATGGCCCGTGCCAACGGGTCCGGCACTCCATACTCCCGCAGCACCCCCCACAAAACCCCCCGAGGGACCCGGTCGAAAGCCTTCTCCAAGTCCACAAAGCACATGTAGACTGGTTGGGAAAACTCCCAGGACCCCTCCAGTAGTCTTGCGTGGGTAAAGAGCTGGTCCACTGTTCCATGGCCGGGACGGAATCCACACTGTTCGTCTTGAATCTGAGGTTCGACAAGCGGTCGGAGCCTCCTTTCCAGCACCCTGGCATAAGCTTTTCCCGGGAGGCTGAGCAGTGTGATACCACGATAGTTCGAGCACACTCTCCGGTCCCCCTTCTTGAAGATGGGAACCACCACCCTGGTCTGCCAGTCCATGGGCACTGTTCCCGACCCCCATGCGACACTGCAAAGGCGTGTCAGCCAAGACAGCCCAACAATGTCCAGCGCCTTCAGCATCTCAGGGCAAATCTCATCCACCCCCGGCGCCTTGCCACCAAGGAGCTTTTTGACTACCTTAGTGACCTCTGCCAGGGATATGGGTGCAACCACCCCAAGGACTTCAGGCGCTGCCCCCTCTCCAGGGGACATGTTGGCCGGGTTTAAGAGCTCCTCAAAGTGCTCTTTCCACCGCCCGACGATGTCCACAGTCCGGGTCAGCAGTTCCCCCCCCCACGCTGAGAACAGCCTGGGGTAGGCCCCGCTTTCCCTTCCTGAGCCGTCGGATGGTTTGCCAGAACTTCCTTGAGGCCAACCGAAAGTCCTTCTCCATGGCCTCCCGATCGGTTCCATTGAAACAAAAAAAGAGTGGGCTTTGGTCTCCAACATTGTGCTGCTCGGCTCAGCTGCTGCACTAATGATGAGACTCAGGGAAGGCAAACTCCCATGGCTATCTGTGTCCCTCTTATTAAGACGGAGTGTGGGGGGGGGGCTAATGTGGTGGGAAGAGGAACCAATGGGTTAAGCATCTTTCTCCAGAGGAATGTTATCTGCGTCTCAGAGCCATGGTTGTAAATCTTGATTACACGGGCGACAATATTTGCACACACCTGTTTTGTATCTATCTGGCTTTTTCTTAAATATATATATATATATATATATATATATATATATATATATATATATATATATATATATATATATATATATAGTAGAACCAAAAGGATGATGTGTGCAGTAAGTTTCTGGATTAAGTTTTCTCCTCTGAAAGCAGGAATGTAATTGGGTCAGTTCTTTTAGACTCTCGGTCACTGTGGCTGCTCTGTAAACCTGAAGTATTACTCCCATTAGCTGCAGTTCTGTTCCCCTGGGCAATGGGAGGAGGAGGGAGGGTTCTGGTGATGGTGGGTGCACACGCACACATACACATACTCATAGAAGGTAATTACAGAACATAATGTTATTAATTACTCGGAGCGCTCGACGCTACCGCTTGAGCCTGAACTCTCTGCAGACGAGGTTCTTGGAGCCGGGCGGGCCACGGAACAAAGCCTCGGGTTAAGTGACACGCCCGGCCTTTGTCACAACTCCCCCGTTTGTCGGCAGATTTCTCGGTACTGAGTCTGTTTTCCCGCTGCTGTCTGTCGCCGCCGAACGCGCTTAAAAAAAAAAAAGGAAACAAGAAGAATGTATCCGGAGCGGTCGCCCGCAGTCATCCGTGTCCTTACAAAGCACACAGAGGGGGGTTGGGACTCACCAAGACAGATGCAAGTGGTCAGATGTCGTTATGAGCTTCCCTTTGAAGAAGAAAAAAGGAATTTTAACAAGGACACTGGTTAGAATTGTCCTATTATTACCACAAGTATTATTATAATTACGCACGGATCTGTCCTGGTGGGTAATGAGACTCCCCTTGCATTCCACTGTCGTCACCGAGCAGACTGCCTCCCGGTTATGGGTGTGAAATGTCCCACCTCCAACACGGTCTCCTCCTACATGGTGAGTGTGTATATAACATGATTTAATCCCATTACCAGTGAGACATATGCATCTCCGTAATGATGAAAATACTAGGTAGGTGTTATTTCTCGGCACCGTGCGATACGGGGACTGCCGAGCTCACACTAATTGGGAAAAGCCTCAAGCATGACACAAGCATTGTCGTCAGTTATTCACATTTTCTCTATTAGTAAGACACATGGACGTTATCTTTGTAATTTACTGTGCCACGATTCAATACACTGTAACACGTTCTGTTTTAATGTATAATTGTCATTATTATTATTTATTTATGTCTCATCATAGGTAAGTTTTACCCATAATACCTTGCCAACTTGACAAAAACAAACCCACTGACATCTAGCTTTTGTTTTTTGGGAGAAAGGCGGCTGTAGCTCAGGGCGATGAGTGGTCGTCCCGCAACCACAAGGTAGCCGGCTCGATCCCCAGTCTCCCCATAGCTCACATGTCGAAGTGTCCCTGAGCAAGACACCCAACCCTAAAATTGCTCCCCGGGTGCCGTTCAAGGCAGCCCACTGCTCCTTAATACTAAGGATGGGTCAAATGCAGAGAATACATTTCATGTATGTAAAAAGTATGTACTATGACAATAATTGATTCACAAATGACTCTGCAGTAGTTATTTATTGGCTCGAGCTATAATCGGCAGTGTTGGGGAAAAAATTATACCCGTTGAGGACACACACACACACAGTGTTGTCCATTTATTTGTCATCTTACACACAAAATATGTCCAAGCAGCGCTCATACATTATTTGAAATTAAAGTAAGGTCACGCAGAAAAAACTAATCTTGTTTTCTGGCGCGTTCATGACGTTGAACATGTTTTTAATTACAATATGGAGAAAAAATATGAAAAATATTGCATTTTTTACCACATATTTAAAAATAACCTGCATGTACACACTATTCAAATAAGGCAATGGCGCTGCTCTGAATGAAAAACAATCCTTCAATGCAACAGATCACTAAAACTAATATTCTTTATATATATATATATATATATATATATATATATATATATATATATATATATATATATATAATTTAAATATTGAGCATTGCAGTTCTTGAGAAAATAAATGATTGTCATAATGCACAACATCTGCTATAATATCTCTGCAAATGTTTCATGCATGAAGTAAAGAGAGAATATGGGTCATCTTTCTACATTCTCGCCTCCATGGTGTATCAGCGTATACACTGTTTCAGTCTCATTGAAATCTATAATCAATACCCCTCTCTCTCTCTCTCTCTCTCTCTCTCTCTCTCTCTCTCTCTCTCTGGCTTGAAATAGGATGAAGCCACATTTTACGTGCTCAGACCGATAAATATGTACTTTTTCGAGTAGGGCCTTGTGCGTTGGATTCATTCCACTGGACATCAGGGGTCGGTCACATGTTTTTAGTATATACTTACTGAAATAGTGTCCTATGGTGAGCTTTGCCGAGTAGGTTTCAGACTTGAAAATCCTCCTAATGCTTGTAAAAAAAAAAAGTAGAAGTCCAGTCTGAACCCCAGAAGATGACGTAGCTCAAAGTGGGCGAGAAGCTGACGGAACTGCGTCAAGAAGTTGTCGTATTCACGCTACACAAGGCGGATCAAGCAGAAAGACGCAATGAACAGCTTGCCGATGCACGTTGTATTGGTCGAGAAGAAGAAGAAGAAGAAAAACAAAGGCAGCATGCTAACAAAGTCTGTGATGGTCCCTCCAGGAGGCAGGAGTGATCCCTCCCTTTATTCTCCCGGGACTCTTTGGCAGTTGTGATACATTTACTTACTTAACTGAACAGGAATCATCTTCTTTCATCTCTGTTCGAGCCCTACAGAGGATCAGTGAGATACATCTCTTGCCCATTTGAAGTACTGTTACCTGGAGACACGCTGCCGGGGCCCGCCGCACTCAGCTTATTTGATATACTGAATTTCTTGTCAACTGCGGCCATGCGCTCTATGCATCATGTCTGGTTTTGAGTGCGGGGAGAGAATATAGGACGCGACGGTGCTATTTCTTAAAGCAACGGCTGCTGGCCCGCCTGTTGTTGTGATGTATTGTTATGGAGGTGCTTTTACTGTATGGACGGTACGGGCAGGGGACCCGAGGGAGATACGGTTCACATTAGATAGTCATCAATCAGAGCGCCGTTGCATTGCGACCGCCGCTATCAGGAACATATGAGCATCGAAACGGAATCAAGTGCCGCTTATCGCCCTTGCAGACGTTTGCAAGCACCAATGTGAAGATGCAGGGACTGGGAGACAAAGGTCGACATTTAACAGTTATCGCGACGATTTAATCCAAATGTCTACGTTATCTGAGATGATTCTCTTCGTTTCCCTTTTTGGTTTTGCCTTTCTGCTACAATCTGGCTGCCTCTTGTTGGGGCCGTAAGGAGGCTGACAGGAAGTTCCACAGACATTTCTCATGAATGACCAAAATACACTGTCCGCTGATTTTTTTTTGTGGAAAATAATCCTCAAATCTCCATTTTGATTTAAAGGAGATATTGCTTAATTAAAATGTTCTCGAAGGGCCTTTTATTGGAAGATGAATAAAGGCAAAGGCAACAAAGGACATTGTTTTTGAGACGGTTATTGATATTTTGTGACTTAAAACTACATTTAGTTCGAAAGTCTTGCATGCTGTATTTTAATTGACTGTACTTTTGAGGTGTTGGGGTGTTACGAGGTACTTCATTGGGTTGTGCAAGACGTGTATGGCACATCATATTCAGTTTAACTTAATTCACAATATCCCCATCTGTACTCAGTTTGCGTTAATGTAGAGAGAGCGGAGCACATATTTTAAATATAGCATACATTTAAACTGATATTGATGGAGGTTTTTTTTTGGTGGGCTTTTCTTTGAGGTGAAATACGTTTTGCTGCTGCCCCGGTAACTCCGTTCTACTATAAAATACCCAAACTATCCTTTTTTTTATTAAAAAATAAAATATTTAAATTATTTAAATGCCAGCTCCCGAGAGGTTATCCTTACCATAAGTTGTTGTATTACAGGTTGACATGAATGTAGGTTTATGAACATTAGCGAGAATGTATAGTTTATTTGTAGAATTGGAAAAACCCTCACGTCGTCGCCCACTGAAGGCGAACCTACGCCCTCAGGGAAAGGAACACAAAGTATCCTGAATCCCAGGTGATTATCGGTGCTCCATGTGTGTTTATTTCCCAAGAAAACCATGTATTTTTCCGTGTATTTTTCTCCGTCCCCATGAGATAAAACATCGAGGGCGTAATGACACAACAATCGTCGTTCTTCCCGCCGAGAGCTGCTGGCGGTTCAGAGCGGGTGTAACGTGTGATGCTGGCACTTTGTTCACGTGCCATCGAAGTGTCGCACATTTAGGGTCGGACGTGTTTGCAAACATTGTTCTAATGCACGGCTTCCCGGTGGCAGAGCATTGTTCCATGTTGCCAAGTCGTGTACCACCTCCGCACAGGGATGGAGTTTAATAGTGTGAAGAAGAAGAAAAAAAGAGAAGGAGGAGGAAAGACAACTGTGGGGATGATTGTGACCGGAGGATCCTTAAATTGGATGCTTAAGAGGGCTCCTGTCAGTAAATTATGGTTTACACAGCTTCCCTCACCGGGTTTCTGAAATACTACAGTGTCAGAAATCTTTTTCTTTTTTCATCATGAAATCGCAAGGCTGCAAGGTCAGCCAGGCAATTAAAGGAAGCTGTTGAGGCGCTTCCGTCTCGTTCCCATTTTGTCGCACAACGTGGCCCGTCTCGCACCCCCGTCATGGATCTTAGGCGTCAATATTATCTGCATATTTGAAAAATTGCAGCGCTCCTCGCAGCCATTAATGGACGTCGCAGGTCCTCTGGAAGGAAGCGGCGCGTCTCCAAAGGTCGGTCCGCTCTTGAGCTTTGCGCCCCGCTCCATGGCAGGTTTATTCTCCCGCAAAGGGGCCGAGGGGAGAGAATGGAGCGCTCTCGGCGTGAGGCAATTAGGGCTTGTTTATTTCCCCTCCGCCGTCTAATAAACGTCACTTTCTAGTTTTAATGGCTCGGAGAGGGAGTGTGATTACACAATTCGGGTCCGCAGGTGTGGCCAAACGTGAAGCGGAGGCCGGGTCTTTTGGCAGAGGCCCTTCATCACGGAGGACGTCTCTGGTTACGGGGGGCGGGGGGGTTATGTTGTGATAATAGATGTTTTTATAACACCCTACTGACCTCTGCGTACAAGTACAACGGCCGACCGCGAGGACGTGTGAATAGAAGTAGAGAAAACAAACACGACGCCCCCAGGAGTTCATGCACTGCTTTGCATTATTTATTCAAAAGATATATATCCAAAATGTAGATTTTTTCTACATTGTCTCACACTTTGTGCCTGCCAGCTTATGTTCTGCCTCATATTTCAGATTTAATACCAACTGCTTTTCTTTCGCGCTCATTGACCAAATACGACAACAATAATGACTAACATTTTATTATTATTTTGACATTTGGATTATAATAACCGCAGCAACAAAAAAACTAAACACTAATGATATATTGTTGACCACTGAGGCTCAACAACTTATCTACACTTAATATGTCTCACATGACTCCGTTCCAACGGCGCTGCTGCATGAAACACTGCATTCCAGTCTCATTATAATTGTTGCCGTTGCTTTTCAGCTGTGACATTTCAAAAATGTCAATAGAATACGCTGCACCTAAAACACATGATAATTAAGCAGATGATTGGCTCACGGCTCAAAGCATAGCTCAGCAGTTTATTTCATCGTGTTGTTTTGACCGGCTTGCATTCCACAAAATCCATACACTCAGCAGATGAAGAAAAGGCTTCTATAAATAAAATAAAGTGCTTTTTTTTCCTCATTCTTAATGATATGATATTATTTAATAGTGGATTAAACACTCCTTCCATGGCATTGGTGATATTGAAGTTGAGCTTGCAAGCTTTGAAATATTGGAGAAAAAGTTTCCAAAGATAGTTCCAGTAATTAAAGTAACCTTCATAACCATGTTTTTATAGAGTTGTTGTTCAGGAACTCGTCACATGACTCGTCAGTAATCCAACATTGTTTTAGCTGTTATATCTACATTTATAGTTGTTTCACTCATGGGGACTTGTAGCATTACCATTGCTTATGAAATACCGCAGAGGTATAATCCCTTAAACACCCTTAAACAAACACAAGCCATGCTTACTTTCACATGCACACACAGACTCAACATAATTACATTCATTTTCTTTTCTTTCTTTCTTTGTTTTTCTTTTGTTGTCAGTCATTTTATGTTTGTAATTTTGTAAAATGTTATATATTTTCTCGGTGGACTCTTCAAATAAACCCAGTGCACAGTGGTATTCATTTATCTCAGTTATGTTTGTTTATTTTTATAGTTTGAATTGTTTATGTCTCTTTTCCTCAACCTAACTATGTGATTGTGTTGCCTCGACCTGACTTCCTGTAGAGACAGAAGTACATTTTTATTAAAATGCATGTAACAAGTAGATATTGCCACGCTATGAGGTTCACAGAGCGTCGTAGTTTGAAGCTTCGGGCCACTGACCAGGCTGCGTTTGTGGAAAGTTTTGTGTGAGAATGTGTCGGACTGAACTGCGCCTCACAAAAATAGATTCAACTGTCACCACATTTATTTATTTATCTCACTTTGTCTAAGCTATGGATAATAGTGACAAATTGAATGCAGAAGCACGTTGATGAATGTTTTGTGTGAATGCTTAAACCAAGCCAAGGGAAGCTGGTTTCACCAGAGCGCATATACTGCGAAGGCCCAATTATCCTTCTTTTCAGCCGGGACACAGGAAACACTAACAACCCTCGCCCAACGACTTCCTGCAGTGATGTAGGGGATAAAAAAAAAACACACCAGAGATACAGCCCAGGGATATTTGAAACCCATTCCTGAAGGTGATCAGTAAAATCTTGACATCAGCTCGAAACTTTGCTTGAAAAAAAAAAGCTGTGATGCGGTCACGTCCGTTAGATTGAGATAAAAGCCGAGGACTAGATAATGTGAATTGTTTAATTTGTGTGATTAAACGAGCCTCGCTAAAACTGTTTTCCACGAGCTGCTATCCATAACAATGAGCTGGTGATGTACTATCTGCAAAATTAAATCATGGTATTGTAAAGCCGCAGCGAAAATGACCTCAAAGTCAGAGCGAGAGCACCGCCGAATGCTTAATTAGGCAGTTAGTGTTGGCAAGCTCGCCGGCTAAATAATGGCGATGGTGTGGTTCCGGAACAGGAGCAAACATTTTGCAGAGCTTTCAGCTGTAAACCTTACTTGCGCTGCCAAAGAGCTCTCTGTCCCAAACAGGCTGACTGCTGGCTACTGTACCACCCCCGTACCGACTAACGACCTCGCTCTCGCTTTGTCTCTGCCTCACATCAAACTGATTCTGTGAAGCTTTACTGCCATGGCGTTTTCATAAAAAAATAAATAATGAATGTTGGAAAAGTAAATACAGATGAATTCATGACACATTGGAAGGAAAAAATATGAATAAATGAATGGAGAAACATCACAAATGCAGATCATTTCGTACAGGGCACGAGAGGTCAGAGCATGAAAGTGATGTGCTTTAAATGCTCGGCCTGTGTTGTAAAGCAAGTTCAACTCAAGTCTTTGGGGAACCGGGCTTTACTGAACCCAACTTTTGCAATCAGCTGACTTAAAACCATTCAAATAATGTAAAAGGAGGATTAACAGAAGAAAAGAAATGAGAAAACGATGGAAATAATTAAGTTAACCCTAAAACACTAACGTTACAAGTAGTAACACCATCACTAACGTCGGGTATATTTTACCCGATATAATGTACCTGATAAAATATACTTCTCATCAAAATATATTAAAATACAACAATACAAGGCAAATTGAAGTACTCTTCTTTTCTTTTACCTTATAGAACTTCTCATAAAATTAAAAACAGGTATCATGGGGGGACCCTAAACAAAAAAAAATTAGGGAATCGAAAAAAACATGATTAAAAATATAAATAATGAAACTATGAACTTGTTCCTTTGTGCACCCGTTCCTGGGACATGTGAGCCTTGTCCTGTGAAGGAAAAGTCTCCCTTCAATGTTAAAACCCATCCGAAATGTGTTCACCCTCTATCACTAACGTCGGGTGAAAAAAACGGGGATTGGAGCAGAAAGACACGCCAACCTTCTAGCATGAAGCTACACAAGGACCCACGCAACTCAGACAAAAGCAACACAATGAAAATGACAAAACCACAATCGCACCGACGTTAGTGTTAAAGGAGATTGAGATAATTAATAACACATAATTAATAACACTTAAAACACCCCGATTAAAAGTTTCTTAGTGCTTTTGTTGCCTGAACCTGACTTCCTGTGAAGACGGAAGATTACGTTTGAAAAGACACGATGATACGTAGACGGTCAGAGTTTGGAGCTGAGGACTGAACAAGCTGTTGCTTTGGAACATTCGAGAGTGAGAAAGCGTTGGAATAGAAAGTGAAGCCACAGAGTTGTGTGCAAGAGCAGGTGAGGTGTGAATTTCTTCTTCCATGCAAAAAGGAAACAATGGGTTTATTATTTCCAATCATCATCTGGTTGAGTCTGGTGAAGACGTGTTACTTTACAACGTGTTATCCCGAGCGGCAGCGATAGCACAAGAGTGTTGAAGCATCTACATTGTTAGTCAAATCCAGTCCGGAATACACTGAACAAATGGTGAACAAATCAAAGAAACCCAGCACAATGAAAGACATGAACACAGCCACGTGCCGTTATGTATGAATGTTATGAAAAGGGAATAAAAAAAGCCTGTCACACAGAAACAACTTAAATATTATTATGTTTGAGGGTCTTTAAATACTAAAACTAGATTGAGACCGGCGTATCCTGATGTGAAGCTGCTATGAGTTTTGTACATCAACATGTGTGTGTGTGTGTGTATGTGTGTGTATATGTCTTAATATCTGGGCTTCTTCTCACAGCTTACGTGCTCCGTAGGGAGCGCTCCTCAATATGTTTTTAGTGAGCCGCTGTCAGCTGGCTGGAGCCTCCAGATAAGGGCTGTTATGTGTTGTGTAGTTAGTGTTTAAGTATTGCCGCTCTTTACAGCTCCCCGTGTCACAGTGTTATCTGAAGGGTCCCAGCGAGCTCCTCCGGCTCGCCTCTCCGGGTCGCGGTAATGAGAGAGGATAATTACTGCTCACACTTTGCAAATGGAACAGCAGGACGATAGATGGCGTCTAATGAAGCCCTCCTCTGCCACCGCATCGTATGTATACACACACACACACACACACACACACAATATACCGTATGTATTCCATGGCGCTCCGTATGTTTGACCGAGACTTCAATCTTTTTTTTGTAATTGAGTAAACAAAACAAGGAAGATAAGAAAGCAACAGGTGTTATAGAATTTTGTATTTTTCCTATTCACTGTTTACATTTAATTAGCATATCATTGCTGAGCTGTAGGTTCATGGGAACTCCATAAAATAAAAATAAATCAATGTGACCTTTTTTTTTTTTTTTTTTTACATATGAATACACACACGGACACACAACTCATCATGTCTCTTATCTTTAATCATTTTTACTTTCCCCCTGGTAGTTATGATGGAAGCAAAGTCCACAAAAGCAGAAGGTCAGAGTGGATTAATGAGTCAACAGACAAGGACCGCTGGGGGCCCCGGGACCCCACTTTGAGAATCAATGATGTGGATTGTTGAATTGTTCTTACCTCCAAACTAAGCCAGACATTTTTAATTTTTTTTTTTAATACATCCTGGGTAAAAATTACATTGCGAATCACAACCAGAAGTAAAAACAGGTTATTCCTATTATCTCAACCATTATAAAAGATGTTCACTCCAAAATGTCCTTAACCAATATTTGATTGTTAACCTCTGTCGCACACTGCGTGAATTAAAAGCTGTTTTATGAATAATGTTTGCGATGCCCCATGGACTGCTTGTGTAGCGACATTACGTCCAAAAACGGTGGAAATAGCTTTGGCCGTCACCCAAGTATATAAAAACAGATTTTTACTTTCGGGATTAATTTCAAATGGTGGACTATTTTACAAGCAGAACTCCCTGCAGCCCCGTATCCAAGTAATTAAGTTGGTGAGCATAATATCATCACAGCCCAAACTCTGATAATAAGGCCAAGGTTGTAAAAGAAAAAAAAATCCTCTCAATGAAGTCTCATCTCATTTCATTTAATTGATGATAAGGAATGCGCTTGAAAACGGCCTCTTTGACCTTGGGCTCCCATCAAACCGGATTCCCGTCCTCCTTCTCCTCCACCTACAAGTTGAGGACAAACATTGGAGCGAGCCAGAAAGAAAGAAAAAAAAGGCAGAGGGGAGACGGAGCACTTTGTCAGATCAGCTAATTGAGTATTTGGCCCAAAGCGGCGGCCATTTATAAGTCCCCTCCTCCCTCCAGGCCTGCCCAACTTACTCCCATTCCTCTCCCCCCCCCCCCCCGTCCAGCTGTGTGCTCCTCCGACACTGGGCTCTGTCACCCCACCCTGCCTCTTCCTCATTCATCACAGCAGAGTGATTCCTGGGTTTTTAGGGAAAGTGATGAAGATGTTTGCAGGCCCCACTGTGGACACAGCAGGACCCCTCCAGGCTAAAGTGGCCTGATCAATCAAAAGCCCTTCTGGGTCAAACTGCCCTTCTGGTTTCACACTCAGGGAAACAGCACCCTTCCAAAAAAAA
Source organism: Myoxocephalus aenaeus (assembly GCA_038501785.1). NCBI lineage: Eukaryota > Metazoa > Chordata > Actinopteri > Perciformes > Cottidae > Myoxocephalus > Myoxocephalus aenaeus. Next base: position 4,497,240 of record JBAMJR010000059.1, on the reverse strand, counting down.
AACATTTAAAAGCGACAAGACATAACCACACTCACTGATGCACACAACACTATTTCCCACCCTGGAGTTGTGTTACTAATCTCAGCCGTTGTGCACATTTTGGCCAGCTCAACTCTTTTATTATGTTTTTTTTGCTCCTTCTGTGCAGCGGGAAGCTACTTCATCTTTGTTGAGAATGACAATTAGAGGGGCCACCAATGTGTAATCAGAGTGAGTGTCCCAGAATCATAATAAGAGTCTCCCACTCTCTTCCATTTGAACAGCTGTGACTCCAGCAGTGCTCTTGGCAGGCTCCGTCCCCGACTGCCTCATTTACTCGCAGCCCCTGCAGTATTAGTTTGGAACAGTGCGTACCTCAAACAACTGCAGATATTCGTGCCGTTGTTTTTTTTTTAACTGGCTTTTTATTTGTGTCATCTTTCTTGTCCCCAGATTTTCTAATAGCTAAACTAATATTATTTCTTTAGACGTGGACACAATACTGCAAATATTTACTCCTATTCAATTCAGTCGAAAACTGTGTGAGAATACAAGTATACCTAATTCCTAAACCACAGGAACAAGACCTGTTTTATGTTGATACGATGGCATACTTTCATGTTGATGTGATGGGATACATTATGTCGATATGATGAGGTACTTTATGTTGATGTGATGGGATACTTTATGTTGATATGATGGGATTTTTAATTGTACCCTGAAGTGAAATTATATTTCTCTAATTGAATTCATCGGCAGACCGGGGACAGGGTTGTCAAGCCATCGCCATTAGTGATCACAAACACGCAACACGTAACGCAACGCAATCTTGTCTAAACTCCTTTCGGTTTGTACGTGAATATTCCTCTATAGGGGAGGAGACATGATTTATAAGATAATAATATCACTCGTGAATTAAAAAGGCGTCCCGGATATCATTCGTCGTCAATGGACACTTGGCTATTCATGTGTTTCCAGTCCTCTAATTAGCTCCCCAGCATATAAACCCGTGACTTTGCCTCACTTCTTTGCCTCACTTCTTTGCCTCACTTCCCCACCAAGGGGTCTAGCTGTGCATTCTGCCACCAAGCCGTGGGCAACACAGAGATTGGCATTTGTTCGATTTATTTTGGGACTTTTTTTCATTGTCATTTTTGCATAGAACATGAGTCAGGTCTCGGAAAGAACAGCTAAAACAAAATGTATTTGGGGAAAGTATTTCTGCTGAGTGCAGCACCATGTCTGTTAAAACCAGTTAAAAGTGATCCAGTCCCCCGATCCATTCTCCCACTCACTATCTATCCTCCTCTTCACTTCAGGCAAAGGAACTGTTACTATTCTCAGTTTTTCAATTTTATATGAGGACCCTAAGATGAATTGCCAATTATTGTATCCCCCAACCAAGCAGTTATGATTATACAATTTAATAAAGCAAAGAAAAAAACACCTTGTTTTATTTTTATTTAATTGCATTAATCAGTCATGCTAAACTCATTCCTCAGTGGCAATAATAGCTTTAGAAAAAACATTTTTTTCTTACTCATCTGGCAAAATAAGTCTGTTATATCAGCAAGGAGTTGCAGTGGGAATCCAGATGAGACGCCATGATTTTGAAGCGCTACATTAGAATTGATGTATAAAAATGGCAAGATTAGAGAAAACCTTCCCATTTTTGTAAAAAAAAAAAGAGGCTTTTACGATGTTTTTTTGCCTGTCGAAAAAAAGAGTTAATGCGCTAAATGGGTCCTGGTAGAACCTTTACGAGACACAGCGAACACTTAACTCACACTTTAACCTGTCATCTATAGTGGAAATGATTGACCAAACTATGCTGTAGCTGAGTTTAATCGCTTTAAACCAGTTGATAGAAACGCGCCTGATTCCCATTTATTCATTCAGGATATTTCAATCGTTAAAATCACAAGACAATGAATAGAAACCCGGAAGGCGTATCCTTTCCCTTCCACTTTGCAGCCTTCATAGTGGATAAAGCATCACCAGCATGGTGGCTACTCTGCTTCACTTCCTGTTAAGGAGACTTCAAATGCTGGTCTAATATGCTGCTTTACATTTCGTGTTGAACTTGAAATGGTTTTGTTAGCTTTTGGCTCCCCGGTGGGACTGTGCCCTCGCATTTCACCTACACTGCAGTTTGCACCGCTTCTCATTAATATGGATATTGTTTTGAGTGCACTGGATCTCTGTGGTCGTATCGGCTCAATGCCAGGATCAGGAGTTTGGTTTGGAGTCAATATGCTGAAAATGTATTGCACATTCACTGAAATTAATAAAGGAATGAATGAATAGAGCCTTTTTAACAATGATCAGGACATGGGTCCCAGAAAAGTCAACTGTGTTGAATAGCATCAATGTAATACTGACAAATTTAGAGAAAAAAAAAACGTTTGTTAATCCCATCTATAAAGTGTCATTTTCTAATCGTTTGCTCAACATTTCAGATAGAGAGCTGTGTGGCTCTGCAGGAAACCACAACTTTTCAGCTGAACTTGATCTTTCACGACCTGACTTCACTACACTATATAGACACCCAGCTCCAGCGATTCTCCTATCACAAAATATAACATCCAATGAGGCCAAAAGGGCAGACAGAGCGTTGGAGGAACTGAAGTTTGAAGTTTTTTACAATGAAACAGATACATTTGTCTCATTTAACGTTTGCACCTGACATCTGTGACTTTTTTGGAGAAATCTCCGTTGCTGACTCACTGCGGAGCACGGGGTCCGTCTGCAGAGAGACGGCAGCCATATTTTCTCATCTCATTAACGGTTGCTTCAACTTGTAATGCGTCTTTGCAGGCCCACAGCAGAACAGCTGCAAGTGAGTGTGCCTGTGGAAGAAGAAAAGGGGCCTCTTCTCCTTCAGAACCCCGAGGACTTCTCGTCAAATGAAACGCTGTCAAGGTCCAATGAGCTGAGCTCCACAATGGAGAGAAGGCCCGACAACCAACACAAAGCGAGAAGCAGATAGCAACCCCAACTGCTCGCACACTTATTACATTTTGGGAGCCACTCGGGCAGATAACGACGGGACGCCGCCTCGCTCACACAAACAGAAATCTGTTGCTTCCTCTCGTCGAGACACATTACTTACTGTAACCCCAACTGCTGACAACGGTAATTAATTTAGATAAAGTAACTATTCGTCCTGTTGAAATGATTCCTCCGGCAAACTATTGTGGTGCAGCAGAGAATATGATGCCAAAGGACTTTACGCCATTAGCTCGGAAGCTTTACAGTATACGAGGAGAATGAACGCACTGTACTATATGTCATACTCGTCCCATTGTTAGAGAGATGGTGTCTCTGGCTATCTGCATAAATGAAACCATTTCGAACAAGCCACCTTTTCGAGGGAAGCGCGAGAGAGAGAGAGCTGTATTTCATGAGCTCGGCGCCTCACGCTGACTTTTTCCAGCTAATTAAACAAGACGCCGAGACAGACAGTGAAAGATGAAGGCTGCAATGGGGGAGCCAACCTGCAGCTGGTGTAACAGAGAAAGAAAAAGAAAAAAAAAGATTACTCTGTCGTGAAAGAGATACGGTGCTGTTATTCATAACTCCCGCTTTATTCCGTTGCTATTGTGAGGGCAGCGTTTTCATTCTCATTAAAGAGGAGCTGCACACTGAGGCGGCCGCTGTAGCTAGTTTTCTTTTTTCTCTGACAGCGAGGAAGCATCACCTCCAGCCGTCCCCTCTGCGTCCCCGTGATTATAAGTCGTTTCCTCCGTTGTGTTTTTCTATTTCAGGTCTGAGCAGATTAGAGAATAGCGCAGTGTGAGGGGCCTGTGGTGCAATCAGTTTCATGGTGGGGCAGCAGAAATGGCACCGGCGGGGGCACGCATGAAAGCAGTTTGTTGTTGTGGTGTTGTTGTTTCACAGAAGTCGATCAGAAAATGGCTCTACTTCTGACTTGACTCATTACCTCAGTAAACATTGTACACATGAGTTCATGGTTTCAATTGCTGGATTCAATTCAATACAGCATGATGTTCATTCAGTCAATTATGGTCTCCATTTGGAGTAAAATGGAGGCTAAAGCAGGGTATGCTTAGTACCTTGTGATTGACAGCTTACTACCATGGGCGTTGTCCGTTCTGGGAGTTTTTGTATCACTTCTGGTTGCAAACAGCCACAATGGTGACGGCCAAAAACAACGATGGCAACAGCCAAAAGGATGAACTTGAGGCTCCGAAGCGGTTGTCCACAAACAACTGGGTGACGTCACAGTGACTATTCCACTTCTTATATGCAGTCTATGCACAGAGCATACATCATTGTGTTCAATTTGAGGATACCACATTTCTGGCTAACCTCACCCCAAGAATGAGGACATTGAGTTAAATGGTTGAAAAAAGACTTATATTAAAGTTTTCCCGACTAGCTGTTAAGACTAGTCTCAATAGAAAGATCATGCAATATCAGACAGCTACACAAACACCTGTTTTAAGTATTACAGTGAAATGTAATCTTTAAACTAGAAAATAAATAGTTTTTAGGCCGCAGTTTCAGCGGCATCTATAAGCTGAATTCACCCAAAACAGAACCTAAAATAATGACTACCAGTGACCTCCAACCCAAACTAAGACACTCTGGCGGGGAACTAGCCTACCTACCTATTCCTTTGCCTCTTTTGTTGCATTTTGAACTATTTTTTATGGCTGTCTCCCACTAAGAATGACATTTTCTTTATTTTTTAGAGATGGGTATGGCGGTGCGACGCTGTCCATGGTGCTGAAATGGAAGCGAGGCTCCCAATAGACAGATTGCCTGCCTGCTTTTCGTGGTTGTGGTTGTAACAAGTGTGTTGTTTGATTTGGAAACAGTAGCCTTATGTTGCTGTTGTTGTTGTTGTTGTTGTTGTTGTTGTTATAAAGCCTTTCTGTGGCTCTCGTCGAGATGCTGCTCCGAATTTCAAAAAGCAACCTTGTCTGCAAGGGGATTTCTTGACCATACCCAAAGGAGATTGATGGAGAGCACATGAGTTGTTTTCACATTTTAATCACAGTATTATCAATAGGGTGATATTCATCACCTTTAAATGCTATACATCATGATGTATTGGGAGACGCCAAGCACTTCTATGAATAATCAGACATCCAGTATACCCCGAATAGAACGATCCAATGTTTCATAACCACATTTTCCACAATTGCACAGTAGTTCAAAATATGTCTTGTGCAATGAACAGAAGCTCATGGCTTATTGCTATTTAAAATTAAGTCAACGGACCTTCCTGTTCCAATATTGGTTTTTCTTGCCATGGCAAAGGCATGACCTGCCCTGATATTAACCTAGCCTTAGCATAGCAATAAGTAATAAGAGGAGAGTGGTGGTTCATGCCTTCACCACGGCAGGAGAACAAATATCAGGAAGGGCCGATGTCATTCTGCATGAAAATTAGCTCTGTGCTCCTGTTTCTTGCACGGAGAGTGTATTTTAAAAGCAATAGGCGATGAGATGTTTTTTTTCGTTCTTCTTCTTGGACCACTCATTTATTTGGGTTACATTATAAAAAGAGAATCACCATTCCTTTTTAGGACTGCAAGTTAGAACCACAGAGTTTCTAGACATTTCAGGGACGTTAAACATCAGGATCCATTAATTCCACATCATCGAGTGGGTCAAAGAAAGCAATGCGTATGAATATACAGTTGGTGTTGCTTTAATTAGTAATGTGTTTTTTTCTTCTTCTTGTTCTGTGCTACATTCAAGAGAACTGCCGTGGGCATTGCCAGTCGGCGTACCACACGTTTATTATATATAGGTTGAATTATGATGGAACAGCTTGTGTCAGTAAAATAATTAGTCTGAGTAAACTCTACCAGAAATGTTAAATTACGTAGAGTTCAAAGCCTGGCAATGACAAGCATAGGACACGTTGTCTAGTCCTGTGATTAAGACTGCAACGCCGAACCCCGGAGGAGTGGATGAGAAGTGTGTTTGGTTTCTTCATCTTACAGTCCTCTTCGTTAGCTGGATTGTCTGGTCCAGTGCATGGGATGATTACAGTTCTCATTAAGGATGGACTCGGACTGTGTAAAATCCCAGGGTAGCCTTGTGAACAAGTGGGAGGACTGACGGAGCGTGCTGCCATGATACATACTGTCTGTGCTCTCTGTCTCCGGAGATTACTGCCAACGGCTTCATTTAACTACCTCTGCGTTAACGTGAGTTTTCTACCAGACTGAGAATAAGAATTGAGTATACATTTGAAAGTATTTCTAACCGATACCACAGTATTGGCTTTTATATACTATATGCTATAATATAGGAGTTGACCGTAGGAACACGTATACGTCACGGTATTGACATTCATAGCGAATGGTTAAACCTTGTGGCAGAAAACGCTCTGGTCTTAACATGTATGCAATGGTTCTGCTGCTCGGATTCACTCAGTTGAATCCGTAATACTATTAATAGCAAATGGCGTCGGCATCAGTGTATCATTAGAATAGAAAAAAAGCCGCACACAACTCAACTTAAAAAAATACTAAAAGTAAAATACACTGCTGACCCGTCCTGCTTGTCTCCCAATGGGGCTTCTGGTTGTGTTGCCCTTGGGGCAATAATGAATAAACTGATTACATGTTTTTTTGTTTTAACATTACATGACAATTTGTATATTATCATTGTAGAGTTGTTGCTAGTGTTAGTGGTGGTTTTAGGATGCATTACCAATGTCTTTATCTCTGTCACACATCCCATAGACTACTCTGCAAACCAACCTGCCCAGGATCACGGAACATGGATATATACGTATATAATGTATCTCATACAAACACACATACACACTTAATCCAATCTCATCTCCACTCCCATATCATCACATGCATCATAGTAACTGCTTTGTGCTACTGGCTGTTTGTAGGTTCATCACATCCTTCTTTGATGTACATATCACTATGTATTCTATTTTGTCACATAACTTAACCAATAAAAAATGGTGTGTGTGTGTGTGTATTAAAAAAAGTTGAAGTTGATCCATTTGTCCAGCTCCTAATAATTGCTGACTTTGAAACCTCTCCGTCCAGGTTGGGCCCTGTTTTGAAATCAAACGTCCCTGTCCGTTCCACCGCGAGGGATAATCTGATAGAAATGGGAATTCAAGTATATCTTGGAAGAAATGTGTCTGGCCCATCTCCACACCCGGCCCCGCTGAGTCAGAGAGGACACGCTCTGCTGCCCTCACGGTGACAGTCCATCTGTCCATCAGATCTCATTAACAGTTCAATTGTCTGCGGGGAGTCACGGGCAGCCGGGGAGAGGCTCGCTGGATGGAATGACAATTAGCATACAAAGCAAAACACTGTGCGAACAGAAGTAGCCTTGGCAAAAGAATTCAAGAAGGATGCAAGTCACCGCAGACAATATACAGTACAGACAGTATAATGGCAAAGGGAACACGCGTACGAGGATGTGCAGAAGTTCAAGGTTAACATGGAGCGCGCAAACATAGGACATCTGTCTGAATATTTCCATATCCATGTCTACCATGAATGGTGTGTTAAATAGTCAAATGACTATTGAGATACAGCTCAGAAAAGGCTACAATCACTGTTTATTTCAAACTAAAAGGCTTTCTCGTATTTGTTTATTCAAAAAATAATGAATAAAGGTAGAATAAAATAATGGCTGTCAAGCCAGAACAAATATTTGACTAAAAGATCCAATAATATAATTATTCTCCGTGAGGGATGAAATGGCTGAATGTAGGCTTTTTTTTTTTTGCATTTGACGCCCATTCTTCCACTCATTGGTATTTCACAGGGCCCAGGCTTCTCAAGCAACTGCAAACTCAGACGTCACGCTGAGCTCTCACCTGCAAAACCCCTCTGGCACGGATCAGTCGGGCTGGATCTAAACGCAGCGACCGACAGCGCCGTGATGGATGAACCAGTGCCCGACAGGATGGGGCTGTCTGCAGGACTCCAAAGGACCACAGGGTAAAGGACATAACCAGCCATCAGCAAGCTCTCAACCTAGAGGAGGAAAAAGGTCCCGCGCACAAGTTCATAGGCAGAATGTTTTCTTAATCAGACAGCAAGAGCTGGTGCATCGCTCCAAGCATTTATACGTGAATACCAAATAAGTCGATCTGAACGTTACCAAAAATAAAAGTTACTTTTACCCTGATCTGAAGAACATGCGCTGTGCGTTCGCATTTACACGGGCAAACTAAATGTATCCCTTCCACTCATATCAATGTGTTCTCTGCTTTCTCCAGCAATCCTGCTAATTTCTCAGATGTGCAATACCGACTCTTTGCCACGCCCCACGCCACGCCGCCTGATGCCAAAGCACCAGCTAACCCTTCAGCATCTGTGTGAGATGCATTTCTCCTCAAAGTCACTACTATGCATACTAGGCATATACATGTGGTGTGATGACCAATAACAACCCACAGACAGTGAGTGGGAGGGGAGGTGTGTCCCAATGTGTCTTTTGAGTTGTACGTTACGTTCGTGATGTTTCGTGACCTGTTTTTCGTGTTACTTTTTACTTGGTTTACTTACTTTTCTTTGAAGCCCAAACCGTGGCGTTTTAACCGAACACGTATGGCGGTAACCACGTGTTTACTGCGACTGACAGCTGGTCTACTAAGTGAAAGTGACACCGATCGGTCTGACTGACAAAGCGCCAGGCTGTGACGAGTTGGGATGAGAACGTGTTGAATGCTGACAGTCGAGCTTTGCCTCTCACAGAAAGAAGGAGAAAAATAAATCTAACTTGTGTGTCGAGCAGAATTAGTGCAGCTGAAAATAGAATAGCCGAGAGATCTACGTTGTGTTGTGGCCCAGAGAGTTGATGCAATTAAGTTCCTTCTGGCGGATACCGAAGCACATACAGCTTAGCAATGACTGAACAACACCTGACCCCCCTCTTATCCCTGCATTACTTTTAATAGAAAATTACTAACTCCGCTGCAGACGGCACGGATAAACCTGGTGGAGGAGTTGCTGATAATGTTCTTGTCCACATAATATCCCAGGCTGCGACTGCATCTGACGATAAATGTAGTTTAGATTCAAGTTTCAAACAGACGTGCATTATGCACGTCCAGGGTGGAAATGTTATGCACATTGAGGATGAAATGATTTTCCAGCAAAGTAAACACATTCACAAGAGGGACCTCGCGGAGAGGATGTATAGCAAGACCAATGAAGTGTACTTCAAGATATCGTATACACGGCTACAAGTGGGGTTTTAAGAATGCCCTCATGGTAGTAAAGGAATCTTAACAGGATAATTTGCTGTAATGGGTATCAAGGGTGCTCCAAGGGAAGAAGGGGAAGTCTGAACCCTATCACAGGGTCTTAACATTACGCTGACTTCAAAGTGATACGGTCCGATCGCTTAGGAGTCATACAACTATAATCAGTCGAAGAGAATTCACAGTGGGTTTACACCAAAGGCTTCTGATCAAATTAAAACTTGTTTTGTCCTTGCGTAGAATATGCTCTGCCAGTGTTCAGTGTCAGTTCTTTTTCTCATTTAAATGGCCTGACTTGTTATTGTGTCATGTCAGGGATATTTGTTAAAATAATATATAGATTTTAGAGGAATTGTTCATCATCTCGTATAATATGACAGTGTGGATTCTTGTTGTTTTTGATTTGTCAAAAGAACATGTTTAAAAAAAAAAAAATACTCCTACAGCATAAATGTTTGCAATCATGAAATATTTGTAATGGGAAAACTGAAATTGAATAAAAAAAATAAAAATAAAAATCTCTAAGGATGATGTCCTTCTATATCAAATAGAAAATGTAAGTCCAACCGAAATCACATTTTAGTCATCCTTTTCTATAGAAAAAAAACATTATGCATTGCTTGTAGTTTTTTATGATCAAAAGGAAGTAAACATGTCCTCAGGGCTGCCAGAGTGTTACAGCATGGAGAAGGAGAGACGGAGTGAACAAACTTGGCTGTAGCCTCTCAGCCAATGACGGACAGCGTGTTGTTCGTGGTATTGAAGTGTAATGACCACCCCAGCTTCTTAAGCCTGAGCAAAGTGGCAATTGTAAGCACTGTTAATTAATATGCTTTTTAATGTGCTGCAGTTGAGTAGCAAATGATGTTTGTAGCCTGCAAAATGACGTTGGCAGTGCACTTCAGCTCGGTAAATGTGTGTTTGGCTGCTTTTTTAACAAGCTAAGGATGTGTGTTCAGGTTAGTTAGTTAGATAAGGAAAGCTCATGTGGGTTGTTGTTCAAGATAGTGATTTAATAAGATATGATACTACAGCATTCCTTTTGAATTAGGGGCATCATGAAACTAAAATATCTCATCTTTTTTTCTTCTCCAATTTTGTTATCCGATTTTGTTTCTCTCAAACCTGTGTGGTTTGAGAAAAACAAAATCACATATCTGCTCTGCAAATCACTTGTACACACTTGTACAAGTGATTTGCAGAGCAGATATGTATGCTGTAGCTGGCACACAAAAAAAGATAAAGCAATTTAACTTGAGTTGGACTTTAACCATTAAAGCCACTAATTACATTGATACTGTACTAAAAGAGGAGGTATGTGACCAGGTCTTGCGTCTGACCCTCAGTTAATTTCAAATGAAGGTAAAATCCAATTAATTGGATTCTGGCTTCAGGGTCGGCAGTCATGGAGTAGCTGCTTTCCGATGAAAATTACACTTCCGGGGATAATAGCTGAATCTATTTCAGGAGGATGTTGAAACCGAGCCCTAGCATTTAGGTTTTCTTCAGTTAATTGCCATCTATTCTATTTCTATTCTAAAGCAAACAGGGTGTAGGTTCTTTTGGTTTGATATTGGTACAGTTTGACCTCTTAAGGCCACACTAATGGCGATGGCCACTTTCCTAAGTGAAACCATGCAAGAATTATTCTTCTTATTGGAAATCAGCCCTTTGCCCTTAATTTGTCACCTTTTTTTTTTTTTTACAAAAAGAAAATTGATTCGATAGCTTCCACGTATAATTGCTTTCACACCCATAGCCAACCTGGACTCTCGACGTAAACTTTAATCAATTTCCTACCGTTCTATTATGTGAGAGAGTTCAATCATCCCGTCTCACATTGTGGTGATTCTCTCTTTTATTTAGGAGGTGAAGGACCATCACCACCACCTCAGTTTTATGTTCTATCGCCATGACATGCATTTGAAAAGAAGAAATCTCAAGTGCAATGGCTCTTTGTTAGAAAAAGAGCTTCAACAAAATACAAGAGTGACTCAAGGACTGTGTTTCCAACGCTGCCGGTTTATCTCTTAGCGCAATTTATTATAATAATGGTCCGTGCTGATGTCAGTGCACAGTTGTTTTGCACTGAGTGAAATGAAGTGAATTTAAAGGTTGGGTTATGTGCAATGGGGCATACAGAGATAATGTCCTCCTCATGCTAAATCTGGTCGGGTTTTCAGTGACGTGACAGGATTATGTGGCTTTCTTAGCTTCTAAACATGTGACAGAGTTCTGAAGTCGTGAGTGTGACATTGAGTTGTGTAACTTAATTAGTATGAACATGTTCTCTGAATCAAATCCTTCATTCCCCAAGGTTTCCTTTCAAGAAAAATAAAATGTGTTTATTCAGAATGCAATATAGAAAAACATATACAATACAGTCCCTTTTTTTCCTTTGGAGCTAACACATGCTCTGAAATAAGGCGTTTAGAAGTGAAAAAGAGTTTGGATACAATGTTAAAATGTAACTGCAGTCCAAGTGTCGCGGCCTGTAAAGGCCTGCTGGGCCCAACATGCTCACCCACATAGGCCATTGCTTGTTTATTAACACGTTATTACTATTGAAGGTTCCATGTCTAAATTGGGCCAACTTGGACTCTTTATAGTGAGATGATTATTACACATCAGGAGGCCATGTCTTCACTACCAGCTCTGATTTTCCACTACAACAGCATGCATTCACACTTTATTATTCAATAGCACACTCTCTAAAAACAAAAGGCTGCAGCCATACGAGTGTTGTACCACAAACAAGTCCATCTTCATTTGGCAACTTTAATTAAACTAATCCACGGTTAAACACAAGCACATGTTTATCTCCAGCCTGCATCTCCAGCCTCCAGCAGGTCTTTCTTAACGCCTTTCTTAAAGCGACAGCGCTCTCTTCTGAAAGGGTCAATACAGTAAATCTCTTCCCTTCACAGTTTGTACGTGTACAGGTAGGTAATGTTTTCAAACATCGGAATAATAAAATAAAAAGTAACTTCAACACACATTTAAAGTAAATTATTAGAAATTGACACAGTGGTATTAAATCAGCAAGACATATGAAATAACATGTTCCAGGAAGCTATACGAGCACAATGTGACAGCGTACTTCGGCACGGTGGTGCTTTGAGCTAAAAGCTAACATCGGCGTAGCAGCATTTCCAATGAAACCGCTAACATGCTGAGCAGGTATGACATTTACTATGTTCAACTTCTTAGTTTTTATCAAGCTAGCTTGCTAACAATTGCTAATTAGCACTAAACACAAAGGACAGCTGAGTCTGATAGAAATGTTACTGGTTTTGTAGGGATTTAGAGAGAAGCTATATCGGGAACTGATACACTGATAAAACGTTGATCGATCACCTGACCTGTGGAGGACATGAACATCATGACCAATACGTCTTGAGACATTTTACTCATTGTCGGAGTCATGCAGACTGTAAATGGAAGCTAATTTGTGTGGATAAGCTCGTACATCCCTCGTGTTACAATGTGCATCATTTTGTAACTTTAAAATGTTGGACTTGCTGTGAAGCAGTGTGGTAGGATTTTAATTGGCTCTGTGTAACCGGTATAGCTAATAATAAAAAAACAGAAAAGAAAGTCCAGACCATCAGCCTTCCAGAGATATCAAATCATGTTCTCATTTGAGGCAGACAATACTCCTAAAATAAGAGTCCTGAAATTGGGCTCCATGATATTTTTGGCATTGCTCCCCTGTACTTCATCAAGAGTAACTCTTCATGCATGAATAGCTGCATGAAATTAGCATATAGCAAATTTGAGGGAGAGTGCCACGAGAAAGGTTGGGCTGTATTTCATTAACGGCTGATCCCACAGTTGGGGTTCAAAGTGGAGTGGGCTGACCCTAATTTATGTTGATGGTGGAACAGACGTTTTTCATCCTTTTTTTTTTGTTTGCAGTAGAAAAACATCTGGAAGATGAGCAACTATTTTTATCCGGATGTAGTTGTCAGCAGGGAATTGCTGTACTGACGTTAATAAATTGAACTGAAACATTATTTCAATGGCTTTACCTCGTAGCCCAAAACAAATGACATGTCCAGCAGGTGAGAACTAACCAACACTCTCTGCAGCGCTCATCTTATCTGATCAATCCCCTAACAAGCTATGATTAGCCCACTGAATGTGCCACCAAACACCAAACAGAGAAAAGATAAAGAAAGCTACTAGCTGGTAGCTTAAAAGCTGGTCCGTCAGTTAGTAGAGACAAACACATTTACTAAAAGGACCAATAGCTCATGAAGTCATGACTCAGAAACATGACTCTAAATTAAAGTCAATCCATATCTGCTTTATTTGCTTGATAACAAGTTGGCTGTAACAGCTTCATAATGATATGAGAATATAATATCTCATGAATGTTCTTCTGCCTCCAAGGGGCAAAACATCACTTGATACACCGTTTAGGGTTAATGCAACTCTTGGTTGATTCATGACTATAAGGACACCATGTCTCTTCCGGTGTATTGGTTTGTAGGCTTTCTGAGGCCTGGCTCACCCCCTCTACCGGTCATCTGGCGGTGTGTCATGTCAAGGTGTCCTTGCAGCAGCCATTGAAGACGAGAGCCCCAGTCAGCAGTCTGGTGTCAGGTGGTGGTTTAAGAAGTGGACCCAAATGTCGATGCAAGAGTTCAAAAAGTAAATTTATTATAATAAAAAACAAGAAAAGGCTTCAAAAAACACTAACTTTAAACAGAGAGGTTGACAGACTTACTCACAGGGACAGAGGACCGGACAGGGAACACACAGTACGAACCAACACTGGGGCAGGAGACAAACAGGGTTTAAATACACAGGGGAGGGGGCAAGTGATTGGACACAGCAGGGAACAATCAGGGACAAGGCAGACAATCAGCAGACAATCACAGAGGCAGGAAGTGCAGAGAACACAGAGACAAGGACTACAAAATAAAACAGGAAACAAGACAAACTCACATCATGACATCTGGTGGATTTCCTCAGGCCGAAGGGTCGCATGTAGACATCTCACCCTGGCGTACATCCTCCTCGACGACGACCCACTTGCTTCCAAAGTCAACCGGCTGGTCAGAGAGCAAGGAAGCCTCTGCTGCATGACAGGGAGACGCCAGAATATGTTGACATCTTGACTGGGGGAGGGGGAGCAGCTGGCTGCAGTTTTGGGTATGTTGGGCTTGGCATCTCGCAGGCTAGCGCCCCAACATCGCCATCTGAGACTGACATTTTGGACCACAGCGTCGGTTTCTCGCAGAGAGGGCTTAACTGTTGAATGTCAAAGGAGCTGATTCATAATCACTGAATATCTCAATACAAACAAGTCCCATATGTGTGTCTTGATATCTTAGTTTTGTCCTCCAAAGTGTGAACGGAAAAAATGTATGATCCCTTTGTTAATTATTGGCAGTTTACAAACAAACCCACGAGAAACTTGAACAGACAGACTCACGAGACGAAAGTGTGATGCAGAGCAGGTGGGCAGACTGCAGGCGGAGATAAATTAAACTGCGATGTTTCCCCGAAGAGGCGATGATGGGAAAAGCAAAGGTACAGGCGTTGATTTACCTGGTGAGAAGGGTCACTTGTCCTTTCCTGAGCTCGAGTAATGTCCACCGGGAGGTTGAAAATGAAGCATGCCCTCTCAACCCAAATGATGCAGCGTATCGATTGGCCTGAAGGAAGGTTGTGCTTTAATGTGTTCGTCCTGAGCCGACCTTGCTGTTCGTGTGACGGCGTCTTGCTACAGGCAGCCACACCACATGGAGGTAATACTGACTGCAGGTTAACACAGGGGGATTACATCGCACAGCACCAACCACTCCCCTTCCCATGCACGAGTCTCAACTCTCCATGTGCTTGAGTTTGTACTGTAGACATACTGATGAGGAATTAAAAGATAACTGGGGTCATTCCTGTCTCGTCTTGTCTGACATTTGACATGAGAATGATGAGAATTTGCAGGAGAGCTTGTTGCAGCTTCAGATTGTCAGGTGCTTTGCTATACCAATACCGGAAAATACTGTAATATAACATCCAATCTCTTATCTTTTGAAAGGTTGAGTAATCCTCATTGTAAGATATATATATATATATATATATATATATATATATATATATATATATATATATATATATATATACAGTATTATCATTACACCTTTCACCGACTTTGAACTAGTTGGCCAGTGTAAATATCGGAGGTAAAATATCCATCATGGATAAAAAAAAATAGTAAACTTCATAACAGTAATCCTGCAGGAAAGACATGGAATTGGACAAGGTCTACTTTCTGCTAACTCCGAGTCTACAGTTATTGAGGCTAGACGTCAACATATACACACACATATATATATACATATATATATATATATATATATATATATATATATATATATATATAGCAATAAGCACAAAAGTAGAGATGAGGCAGATGGTAATTTATTTATTTTTAATGGTCATGATAATGATGATAATAAAGGAAAGGTTTGGAAGAAGAAAACATTTTACCGGATCATCGTGCTAAATAAGTAGCCTGCAGATCAACAACTTAATTACAATCAATTAAAAATGTAATGACATTCAGTAGTATTTCAATCTGAATTCCCCCCAAAAATGACAACCTCATAATCGCACTGGAGGAAAAGTCAAGGGATCAAATTGGTATAATTAATCGTCTTGGAAACGGACATTGATGCCTGTATCAAAGTTTGTGGCATTTATAAGATGCTGGGGGTTTTCACTGATAATTGAAAACGTTTACCTGCTGGGGGCACAACAGTTAAAGTCTCCAAAGTCATTTGGATTCAACCTCTGGGGAGCATGAATATCGGTACAAAATTTCGTGACAATCCGTGTTTAAGTTTTGACCAAAGTGGTGGACCAATGGACTGGGTTTGCCATCCCGAGTTCTGGTTAATATCCCAAGTCACAATGTTTGCTTTGCATAGTTTCAGACGCTGCACTTTAAGTCCTACAAAGCATCACGTTAAGCACATTGTAATCCTCAATATGGCATTTCCCCCCTAACATTAAATCCATGAAAGAAACTTCATGGTTAAACTATTTACCGGGATTTTGACTTGTAATCCTTGACATTTTGATGCTAGCTGAGTAGCTAGAGCCAAGGCTGCTGCAACCCAAGTCCAGATATTGTAATACAGCACACATGCATACATTCAATGGGTGGAGTTGGTTTATTAAGAAACTGTTTTATATTCTCTCATCTCACAAGATGATATGGTTCATAAGACTTGTTTGTTGCGTTTGATCTAAATTGAAAACACAGCCTTTTACCGTCCCGTTATATGCGAGTGCAAACACCAGGACATACTCTGAGAAAAAGATGAGTTTAATGTACTGTAAATAACATTACATTTCCGCTCGCTTTCTATGTCATATTCAGAATAATTTAGTATAACTGCAAAGCGATGCTGATGACACAGGACCCGACTATTCAAGGACTGTACCTTTCACAATCAAACAGCATGCATGTACAAATATACAGATGTGTTTTGTCAGAGATGCACTGACCAACTAATCAAGAGGAAATGCAGGCATTGAACACGGAAGATTTGAGATGAAAAGGTCAACCAGAGTATATGGTATCATCAAGAAAAGCAAGGGATTCAAGTGTTAATTTGGCCCTATTTATTAGACAGTATTAGTCAGTTGTTTGATCAAATGAAATATCCTGATCCAAATGAATGGGTTTGATAATATACAAACAATTACAACTGATCAAACTAAAGACACTATTGCCTTGGTTGTCCTTTTTTGCCTTTGTAGCCATCAAATGGACCTTTGCACAATCACAATTTGTGATAAAACATTTACTTTGTGTGTGTGTGTGTGTGTGTGTGTGTGTGTGTGTGTGTGTGTGTGTGTGTGTGTGTGTGTGTGTGTGTGTGTGTGTGTGTGTGTGTTTTAGGCAAACCAAAGTCAAGAAAAAACAAGAAAAAACACACAAACTCTGGATCTGATAATATCATACACATCCCCGGATCAATTTCACCCTACGTCACGTCCCCCTCTTCTTTTGGAACCGCTGTCATTCTGTGCAGTCCAGATAGCTGGAACTCATTAAACCGCTGGATGAAACACAAGCAAGGGAGGTCACGGTTTGTCTAACCAAAACGATTATCAGAGGCAGACCACCCTCGCGTGACTTATCGCAGTCAGGATACCTTTCTACAGAAAAAGGCAAAACAAACAGTCGGCGCGAGATCCAGCAGCGCAGCCAGGCACAGCACTTTAATGTCATGATGTCATTCGTTCCTGAGCGCAGAGGCTGCGGCTTTGATAAGCACCCAGGCAAAATTACATCTAATTAGATATGCTGCCGGCATGGCCTCTTAGCGCTTAGAACTGTATCGCCAGTGGAAAACAACACAATGTTGTCAGCGTGGGCTTAGACAGAACGGACACAGTCCCTCAGGAGTGCAGCGAACGATACTCTGGTTTTAAACACAAAACTAATGCTAATGACACAATGTTTTACTCTCTGCACCGACAAATGAGCGTCGTTTGTGCCTGGGGATTATGCATTGTTTTAATTAAGAATGAGGGCACCAATACAGTTCCCTTTGGACATTGTGATGAGCCCATTGAGAGTGGCCATGGCACTCCAGAGCTGTGTCACCTTGCATCATTCACAAGCAATTGGGTTAAACATGCAGGCAGTGTCAACTGAACCAAAAATAAAAATAAACGATAAGGACATTTAATTTTAGAGCCCTCCTTGGATTTATATATATATATATTATTTTATTTTTTGTTATATGTCTCTTTATGTTTCATAAACGTTATCAGTTGTCTTTGTCCTTCTTGGTTTCCTAAATGATGACTCATCTCATTCTGAAACACTACTCAAAATATTATTGTTAGACTTCATGTCTTCTAAGAAAATAATGTTGCAAACCTGCAGTGGTAGAAAACCATGGTATTCAGATAATTTACTTAAGTACTACGACATTGATAAGACTTTACTGTAAGGCATCAAAAGTACTTTTTCTTCAGAAATCAATAGCCCCTGGATATGTACATCATTATAAGATAATAATACTGGAGCATTGTTGCATGAGCAGCATTTTACTGTTGATGGAGCTTGTTTTAAGTACTGTACTTCTTTATTTACTGTTGTGTGTTTTCCTCCACTGGTTCCAAACCCAGGGGACCAGCTGGTGAAGTGATTAATGTCCTAAGAGAGAAGAAAAACTCAAAGTTCTGCTCGACAACTCCCAGACATATGATGTGATAAGCTCCAAGAAGAAAAAGGAGGTCACTGTAAAAAATAATGGTCGGGAACCATATTTTTTTAATTTTAAACAGTGCAACCTGTCCATGCTTTTTTATGTAAAATCATAGAAACACAGGACTTTCACCAAGGAGACCGGTGTTTGTGTCAAACAACATGTCAAAGTTGAGTTGTTTTAAATGACTTGCAACACAAGAAGTTATGTAACAAATGTTTTTTTTTTTTTACCTAAACCATACCGAATACTTTTGTTGTCTAAATCTAACAGTGTTGTTGTGTTGCCTGAACCTAACCTTAAGTTGTAGTTGTGTTGCCTAAACCTCACTTTAAATTGTTGAATCAAATGATGTACTTGTGTTGCCTGAACATTAAATTGTTTCCGTTGAGGTGGCACATAATTTGAATACAATCCGAGCCACGCTGTCAAGAGCTCATGGTAATTTTACGAATGTATCATGCTTTCAGGCATTCTTATAAAGTGTATGTTCTTCAGAGCCCACCTGTTTGTTACAGTAGTATTGGATTGTTTTGTCTTTTAACAATTGTTTTTAAACTGTCTCATACCACAACAATTCACAGGATCTATTTTTCTTTTCTTTCAGCACATTAACATTCACAGCATTGCGAGGAAAGCTCCTGCACCTGATTAGAACTCCCACAAAGAGGGGAAAGGTGGCTCGCAGTTGTATTTGATGAAAACTCAAAGCATAACCATGGTGCCCATACACAAAGGAAAAGCAAGGTAAGCAAGGTTAACCACGATTATGTTTTATTTATTTTTTATTTAATGCACAATGGCACAAAAGGCTGAGGAGGTCAGACGGCTTGGATAAAGGAACCGTTTTTTAAATAATGCTGAATATGTGTGTCTAGCATTATGTCATCTATTCAATACCTTGGGAAAATATAAGCGACCAGTGTTAACAGATACAACATACACAAACAAAGTGTTACAACATTGTTTAAGTGTAAAACAACATACTTATAAAACATCAAAACAAATATGACAAATAATAGAAAAACATGAAAATGTATTTTCAAAATATGTTTTGACAAATCTACACCTTTCTCAATTTTCTTATGATAAAAAAAACACGTTTAAAATATATGATGTGAAAAAGTGTGGTTCGTGATTCTCATTCCCAATATAAAGTTATATACTCATCCCATAGGAGAACTTCTGACCCATATGTCCTTCAGTTCCAATTAGTACATTTTTTTTTCATCTTCCTTTAATATCCTAAGACCAGTTTGCTGTTCAAACAGCATCTGTCTAGCAGAGCCTTCGCCTCCTCAAGGCTTAAGCCCATTTCTAATTAAACCGCCCCTCTAACAGTCGAGAGAGGACACAAAACAGGCTGAAGGTGACTGGGATGAGGTCACGATCTATTTTCACATGAAACATATTTCATCCAGCCAGGGAAATTATATTTATTTTGAAACAGTTGATCTAAAGTTAACATTGTGTTCCATATTTCAATGTAGCAGGGTTGTATCTGAACGACCAGGACATATCAACACTGACAATTATGTTCTAAATGCTCATTAGATGCAATACATTGGGAATGCTCAATATCTTATATTTACTTGACTGGAAATCCACTGTCTTCAGTATTTACAATCAGTTGACCTAATTCACAAAAGTACCTCATGAGAAATGAAATGCTGAAAGTGAAAGCATAATTGGGTGCATCCCAAGTCTCTTAATTGTCGTTTCCTCGCCCCTCGCTCTTCGAATGAACCGGAAGTTGTTCTGCGTCGCCATATTGCCATCTGTCCCAAAGCTCTTATTCTGCTCTGAGGAGCGAGGCGCCATGATCGAGGAGCTACGAGAGCGAGCTTCCAGGAAGTGTTTTAGCGCTCGACACGCCCCCTCGCTGTTCATCAGTTATGTGATTGGACGCTGCAGCTGATCGGACTGATCGCTGGAGTTTCATAGCAGAGTGAAGACAATCACAGATTAAATTCTTAAAACATATTTCCTCGCGTCCACTCTCCTCGCATGGTTTCCTTGCATCTCTCCATGCATCCCTGGTGGGAGAGACTAAGGCGCAAGGAAAGGATGCAAGTGAGGGAAACGGGGATGCAATTAAGAGACTTGGGTTGCACCCATTGATTCTAATGCCTTCAGTGATTGTTGGACTGATACTGCGGGGTTAATACTTTGATACTCTCTAGCTACTCGTTTGGTATGGATTCCTTTAAAAAGAATATTGACGATAAAATGACACAATACAAAATATGGGTAGCTGCATGACTCAGTACTTTCTTTATAATGTTAGTGCCAAAACAGTCCTGATATATTTAGCCGGTGTCACATGACTGGAAAGGAACGTGTCATCAGAACCTAGTGAACAGCGATGCACACGGCAACACTTCAGCGCCAAACATTTGAGAGAAACGTAGCATGACGTGGTGCTACTTTTCAACTGATCAAAATAGAGCAAGATGTCTTATTTGTGACACACCACAACTGAGTAAGCGTTTAAAAACAACACATCCTGAAAGTTATTTTTTTAATTATAGTATTTCTGTAAAATACATCATTATTTTGATGCTTTGGTAATACATGTGTTATAAATGGCCTGGTATCCGTAGTGTGATTTGCCTTTAAATGTGATGATTAATTAATAATGCTTGATTTCTTTTCTGAAAATTGCTGTTATTTCAAAAATCTTGTTCCTGTATAAGAAATTAGCCGTAGATGCATCGTTAAAATTGCAACAAAAGTTATCGTTATTGGGTTTAAAAGGTTTTGCCCAACCCTAATTCCTTTTGCTTGTTGGGGAAATGTCTTTTAAGTATTACATCCAAGCATAGAAATATAAGAAAAGTAGTGACTATGAGTCCTAGAGCCAGCCAATTATAGTGAACTCCAAGAAGAGACATGTGGAAACATGTCATGTTAAAATTAAATCTAGAGTTTGCAATCCAATGTTGTTATGGTTCTTGCAAGATTGATCCTTCACATACATTAGGGGACAGGCAGGGATATTATAAAAGAAGCAAAGCTTCAATCAGGACGATGTGTGTTTGTGTGAAAATACTTAGAAACAAATCAAGACATCCAAATACCACAGCTAGTCTAATTAGCTTGAACTGCTTGCTCAAATCTTAATACATTTGACTCCACAATATTTATTTGAAGATACTTATACATGTTGAAAACATACTCCAACTTATAACATATTCATTTATTCATATTCTTTTTCTCGCTTATAAGTTTAAATGCAGAACTTTTACTTGTAGTGGAGTATTTATACAATGTTGCATTACTATTGTTACGTAAGTAGAATCCGGCTACTTCTTCCACTATTGGTTAAATCAAAACAGAAGAAATCAAAACATGACTATAAACTTTCTGCAACTTTCATTTCTTGCAAACCATGTTGACAATCACTTGAAACCCAGCTGCAGCGCTGATGAGCCAGTGCCAGTGGAGCCAACAGTATGATGAGGTACTTGAAGTGGCCACTGAGGGTGTGATAGATCAGGTCACATTTGGTAAAAATGGCTCCATCCTGCAAAACCTCAAACTTAGGAAATGAGGGGGGGAAGGAAAGTGGCTCTTGGTTGTGATTCTATTAAACTGTGAGTGGTCAGTGCCAGCACAGCCTGCATCTTGAGGATGAGACTGATGGAAGGTTTCTCAGCACAGTCCCATTGCCTTTGAGAAGTTCCTTAAGCATGTACCTCCTCAAAATATTAATAGAACAAGCATTGACGAGGCTATGCTAACGTAGCACTGGCGCTGAATCAGGGGGTGATCAGTGAGACTTTTTGTCCATCCACTTTCAAGTTTCACGGTCCTAAAACAGCTATGGAGTCCAACATGTTGGACCTTTTTATCCGAAAACAATCAACCATTGTGCAATTCAAATAAAATCCAACCAGATCGCAGTCAGGTGCGTCCGGCCAAGAGAGTCCGGACAGTGCCAAACACACTTTGGTGGCCAGGTTCCCTTGGCACACCTGTGGCGCAATGAGGCCATAGGTAGGATTAGAAAGAACACATTAATATAGATGGGTAAATTAAAAACTGTGACAATCATGACCAATGAAATTCACTACTCTCATCGCCCTCTGGTCCCGTCATAACGCAGTAACGCTTGTATTATACTACAACAATGTGAGGCTCCAGCCAACATCTTGGCCAACCTTTACCTTGGTTACCCAGTGTTTAGGATGGAGCTACTGGCAGGAATACTCTGACGCCGGTCGCTGTACCCAGTGGATCTGCCGTGGGTAATTGGAGCTTAACAGTGCACAACATTCCTCCAGTTAGAGACTGCCGATGGTACAGTTATCGGCTGCCTTTAGCTCAATGTTGTGAGACTACAATCAGAGAGGACAGAAAATGTATTACATGGTGCAAAATTTAGACATGTGAAGTATCTTTGGCAATTATACACAAATGTAACATAGTATGTTCCGGAGGTTTAAAAGCCATGGTTAGTTCAGGAATATTCACCCCTGGAGTCTAGATGCTGGTGGTGGTGGAGGTGAAGAGATGCAGGAGGGTCGCATCGGACACAAGTAGGATAGGAGAACAGTTTTAAAGTTTGACATCAACAATATGATTGGCTCAGAGAGAATGTTACTAAATGCTGGTTGGCTTTAGTCAGCGGTGGACAGAGAGAAAGAGTGTCCCTAACTGAACTACCAAAACCAGCCCGAACTCGGTTGAAGCAAGCGGCCCACCACACCACATTACGCCATCAGATGTCACCTACAATTATGTGCTCAACATTTAACCCGAGTTTGTGCCTATGTCTAGAGAAGAAAGATGATGCTGACCAAGGAGACAACACATCGTGACCATGGCAACACCTGATCCTGTCCTCTGGTCTGTGTGAAGACCACGCTTCATCAACCACGGATGATCAAGTATGATGGGCATGTCAGGTAAGTCACTGAGGTGAAACTGCAGGAGTAACCCAGCATAGTTGTATAACGTACGCATCTTTGATCCGAGGCTTTGTCCTCTGTAGGAATCTCAAGACGGTGAGAGAACATGTGTGATGAACCAAGACATTGGTAATGACACATTCGGCCGAAAGAGAATCAACATGCACCAGGGGGATGACACTGGTTGGTTTAGCCTGGGCCGCAACCACAAGAAAATACTGACAGATCGGATGTGGCAGATTCTGAAACTATAATGTTCTTTAGGGTCGCAATGATTTCTCAGTGCCTTTGATGAAGAAGTGGGGAAGGGAATGAGGAGAGAAGCTGGAACAGAAGTAGAGCTTTTAGTAAAGATGTGTCTAATGTGGGATGAGCCTTTTTATTTCATTTTAGGACAACTGTAGATGCAGATTGCCAAAGCAATGATGTCACTTAAACCCCCCGTAGAAAGGCACTCATTCAAGCCACCCTTTGCTGCTAATATTTGAAAGACATTACCGTAATGGTCCCCCACACCACGAATACCTTGGCAATTGGCCCAAATCATCCTGGTCACCTCCTTTGCAGAGACTGGCTGTTTGGAGACCTTCATCACCTCGGCTGTAAACAAGGAGTAATTAACACACAGCTGAGCTGGCTGGTCCCGAACAGACACGGCCCTGGCGAGGGCTTAACCTGACAGCAGAGTGATGATGCAGGCAGTACAGGTGTCCTGATGGTGGCCTTTGCTGTGTCATTTACTATTCCTGTACTACCCAACGTTTGACTCTATAGTGTGGAGTAAATTGAGATTTTTGACATCGATAAATCATTATGTGTTGCACCATATACATTTGTCATAGAGCAGTGCCGGATTCAGACTGTGTGAGGGGCAGGGGCGTACAAATAAAGACGCATGCGATGAGGCACCCGAATGCAAAAAAACAACAGAGGCACCAGGGGGGCATTTTCCAACAGGCCTCATAAGAGGCAATTGTTTCACTTTATCACATTTTGTTGCACATTAGGCCACCTTAGGCAGCACTTTATCATGTTTTATCTATAATGGGGGCATCCAAGTGAGGCACAATTGCTAAAAAATGTTGTGTGTTCAGAAACCATCTTTTGCTTAATGTTTTATCCATTACCACAGATTTGTTTTGTATCAATTTGTGAATATTGATAAGTGTTCCTTGAATATCAAATACTATTAATTAATGTCAGTTCTAAAGATGTGCACTTATTACATAAATTAACTCCCGTTGTCTTGGGGTCAAAATGACCCATCACCACACATACATATACACTCGTTCACGGGTCATTTTGATCCCAAGACAACGGGAGGGTTAACTGGGGCACTTCATTGCACTTTCTTTAATGGGCACTCTGTAGGGCACTTTATCATGTTTTCTTTATGTAACCATAGAGGGCACTTCACAGTTTCTCCAATAGAGGGGTGCCATAGCGGGCAAATCAGAATGTTTCCTTAACTAGAGGTGCACCCTGGAGGGCAATTTATCATGTTTTCTTCACTTGACAACACCAAACAGGTCATTTCATCTTTTTTTTTCACCGGAAGTGGACCCTAGAGGGTTTTTCATCATGTGTTCTGCACTGGTGCCGTACCCTCGAGGGCACTTCATCTAATTTTCTCCACTGGGAGGGCAACCTGGCACTTCATCACGTTTTCTCTACTGTAAGGACCCCGACCGGGCATTTCATCATCCAGAAAGCTCTGTTGATCGATATGCTATGTGTCCATATGCCAGAACCTATTATTGTATACAAGTTAATTATATATATATATATATATATATATATATATAAGACATACAGTATCTGGAGAGAGATAGAATGATAGAGAAAACCATATGTTGTTGGAAATAATAGCAACATATTAAACAGTTGTGCACAAGACATGATAATATAATCATAACGTTAGTAAAATGCCTAATGGTTACAGGCACATTATTAAAAAAAAATTATCAGTTTGATGCTAAATAAGAAGCTGTAGTAAGAAACACAACGAAGGGCACCTTTAATGACACAGGATTGATTTTTTATTACAGAGAATTACGTAAGACCAGACACAAGGAACTAAAAGGCATTAGTTATTTCTGATGAGGAACAAACAAAGATCAGATAGGAAGGCTAAGCCTTTCACTCTGTTAGTCAAAGCAGATGTCTGAGTTAAATAACGCTCCCAAAGTTCCAGCTGCTCTTTAAGGAGTCTTGAAACATGCACTCATTCATTACTACATCACATTGAATTATTAACTAATTCAAAATAATTAAGAATGAACTAAAGTTAAAACAGTTATTAAAGAGTCCACCAATAATGCCAAAACCGATGATTTGATAACATATACTTGTATGAATGTAATATAAAAGACATTACTGACTATTTAATACTAGCTA
Organism: Myoxocephalus aenaeus; assembly: GCA_038501785.1. Taxonomy (NCBI): domain Eukaryota; kingdom Metazoa; phylum Chordata; class Actinopteri; order Perciformes; family Cottidae; genus Myoxocephalus; species Myoxocephalus aenaeus. The sequence continues at coordinate 4,471,477 of JBAMJR010000059.1, read as the reverse complement.
AAAGAAATGTAATGTAATACTAGACCACCATTCATTTACTGAAAACACACTATATAACTGGATGTTTCTTCCACGTTGGATACTATCCCTTACATAAATAACTTTGATTGAAATCAAAGGACAATTATACCGGGATCCTTTTACACCAGAGCAGCATTCTGTCTGAGGTAAATTGTTGTATAACCTAAGCAACTTTCGGCTATTTTATCGACTTTCCTTTTTGCGAATTTCTGAGCGTATTTGAGTTCCTTCTAGTAAACATTTACGCAGTGTTCACGTCTAGGGCTTTTATTGTGAAAGGTAAGAACAGAAGAAGTCTGAATCTGAAGAATCTGGTCCGCCCTGCCTTTGTCAATGTTGAAAGGAATATGTAATGCTGTCTTGGTTCAGACTACAGAGGCTCTTTGTTGTAGTACATTATAGTGTACATTTTTAATATGACTGTTCTGCAAAAAGTGATTGGTTCATTGCGTGAAAGGTCAGAAAGATCAACCTTGTTCCAGGAAAATAAATGAAAAATAAATGAAATTCAGTTTTGTGTTGTGATTGTGGAGATTCTGTACATTGCACCTCTTTCACTCATGACCAAAGTGAATAATTCCCTCTTGGGTATCACACCGCTGTGAGGAATCCTACCCACGTAGTTCGCATTGTACATGGGAGTGCCATCTGTTATCTCTAGATAATGATATGATTTTGAAACATCACTCATCACTGAGATCTCGCACCGGACTTGAACCCAGCATATGAAAGCCCGGCATTAATATGGATACCATGTTAATCCTCCCGAGCGTAACAATACCGCTCCGCGGCGAGGATATATCAGGGTGAGGCACACATAGCGATGTGGTGAAATCTCCCTCATTATATATCGTGTGCCAGTTGAACAGTCTGATTGCTGCAACCAAGGGAGCAATACCCAACTCCTGTCACTAAGTGTTCATCCACTCATATGAAATGTAACGGCTCGATGGCAACCGCTGCCAACCTTTCAATTCTAATTTATGCTATTAATATTGCTCGAGGCCAACTCCGGGGAACTTCGTGACAAAGAGTGGAATGGACTTCTCTCTCAAACAAGACTGTGGCTGTGGAATATTGATTAGGCCTATATCATCTCATCACACACAGAATAACAATCAAACATTAATTTCTTCTTCTTTTTTTTTGCTGCCTCCCTCCACGCTTGATTGGTTGTGCATTTCCTCCAGAATCCCAGATAATAACATGACTATGCCTTTTGAACCAACCATTCTGAAAGAGAAAATGAAATTCACATAAAACAATGAGCCCCCCCCCCCCCCCCCCACCTTTTGAAGTCTGAGTGCTGAGATATTGGAGAGCTTTGGCTCAAGATAAGGCGAACGCTGTTTGTTTTTTGATCACAGTGTTCTAGATAAGTCTCAGCAACCTCCACTGATTCCCGCAACACGGAAACTCTTTTTAAGTCAAAACCTCGGACCTGAGAACCACCTCAGACACGAGCAATATTACAACAGATCTTCTGTTGCCATAAACATCCTTAAAGACGTGTTTCCCCCTTTGTATTGTGCAGATACCTCCACATGCATTAAGAACATTATAGATATTATGACCAAGGCTGGTATGAAAAGTACTGAAACCTCAATCAATCAACTTCGATTTAAGTTCCTTTTCTATTGAGTCTCCATTTCTGGACATAAATCCAATATTCCAATATATTTCCCTTCAGGTGGATAACATGTCTATCCGGCCACCTTCCATGAGCTGTTTGATCCAAATATTGAAGGTCTTGGTTCAAAACTGTTAGGTTTATAAGCTCACGTTATTGATCTGCTGTGTGGGAGAAAATTCAACTGGTTGACTTGGACTCCTGAAAATAACGAGACTTGATCAGCTGTTGGAAAAAAAATAGTTTGCCAGCTGAACGTTTTGTACACTGCTCCCTGCTAATTCGAAAGATAACAGATTTGTTCGCGTGGGAGTTAAGTGGATCTGTTCGGCCAAATAATTGGTCACAGTCTAATTTCCACTTGAATATGAAGCGAAATGCTCTTTCAAGAACACCGGCAGGCTGTTGAGGTGAATTAATCACAGCGTATAGTCTTCCTGACTTAAGGATCTGCAAAATGTTAGCCAATATGGTCCAATAAAATATTACTGGATCAACCCTCAGCAAAACTTTTTTTCCCCGCCATATGCTATGAACCAATCGGATTTCTTAATTTGAGCTACCCGTTTCATGATTTGTGAATATACATGTAATTGTCTGCTGACAAATCTAATCAAAGTGATGAATGTTACATCTAAAACAATTGATTACTGGTTTGATAGGTAATCGTACAAATTAAAAGGAACACAATGCAGGACGCAAATTTAAATCTAAAGTATTATTTGCATGACTTATCTTTTCAAGTAAACTTTGAATAAACTTTTTTTTTCCATCAAAGGAAAAGGGTAGGTTACAACCCAAATATTTGCATCAGTAGACTGACTTTTTCCAAAAAGAGCGATTAACCAAAGGACTGCTGTCTGAGTCTGCAAAAAGCGAGGAAGCGCGAAAGGAAGATGAGTCATAGATATATTACAGGCTTCATTCGCAGGCGGGAAATAACCGTGAATTGAAAGGGCACATTACTAGCAGCCAATAGAACAGCTGGGAGTGAGGAAACCTTTGCATCTAGTCACTGCAGACGGAGAGTCACGCATTCGGAAGGACCGTTAAACACGGACCCTTGATGATCGATGCCAAGTCGTGAAGAAATATCCAGCTGTTGAATATCAGCGCGGCTTTCAATGAAACTCAGCAAGAGGGGTTCAAGCAGGGAACTATCAATCATCTGTGGAGAAGTCATAGCCCAACCCCAGACTACACTTTAAACTTGTGGCATCTGTCACTTTAAGCTCCAAAGCCAACCGGAAAACATTTCACAGCTGACTGAGACACTATTAAAGGAAGTGACTCCAGAACCAATATATCAATTTGAGTAGGAACACCAGTTCTAGCAGGGAGACTCAACTTGCACACCAGTTCCCTGTCGCCATCGGACTGCAGCAAATTATTTGACACAGCCTAAATTCATCCTGCTGTTCACGGCCTCTTGTCATTAAAGGACTTGCCACGGCCGCCTCCCCACCAAGACTCCCAGGAGGCTGCATTTCTAAAGTTTCTATTCAACAAATATGGCCTTTCCTTTTCCAAGAAGTGTATATCTCTGAAAAGCCAAAGGGGTTGCTTTTAACTCTGGTGTGTGTCGGAGATGATACCACTTTGCCCTGTAGAAAGATATTGTGACGCGCAATAGGATACAACATGTTGTGGTCTTCTGGGTGCATGGTTTCTTTGAGGCTCAGACCCAAGAAAAACCACAACAAAGCAACACATCCACATAGAATAGTGTCTTTTGAGATCCACTCTCCGGTCAACAGTCAACATTTATATATTTCATATTGGTGTCAGTTTATGGAAGTTGTATGTTTTTGCAAGAGGGATTTGTTACAGTTTGGGGTTTGGAAGGCACTGAAAAGTGATGTCGTCCTTGGGGCGTTAGATTAGAAAACACTTGTAGTTAGGGCAACAAGCACAGACAATAGATTGTTTTCTCCTCTTCAATCACTATACAATATGCACTTATACTGCAGTTATTTTTATAATATACTTATTTGGCAAATGGCACAAGAGCTGAGCTCAAGCAAATCGCAACTTTTAGTATATGTTCTGTTTTGTTCTGTTCTCTGAAGTGTTGCTTCTCCTGTATTACTACCCTCTACAATGTATTTGTAAACATATATTTTGTGGATTTTCACCAAGAACGTGAACAAGCACATTTCCCAAAATGTCAAACTGTTCCTTTTCATGTTACCACTATTTCAGCATATGTGACGTTCACAGTGACTTCTACATCACGATACATTTGGGTTGTTTTATTCGAGCGTCACAAAAGATAAGAGCTGACAGTGTTTGGCTTCAGTTCAGTTATTCAGTAATACTCTGGCAAAAGAAAATGCATTATATATGATACAGACAAATGTACAGACGGACAAGAAGGAAAAATCCCCTCCTTTCTCCCTGAGAGGCCTGTTATAAAACACTGAAAATTGTGGAATAGTTCAGCTGAGTCCAACTGCTAGTTCTGGTTTTCAAACTATAATGAATACACAAAGGAGGGACACAGCCAGTAGTGAGGCAAATGAGACACCTTGTGGTGATCCGCCCTGCCGTGTTTCTTCAAACGCACAGACGTATAGTAGGAGGCAAAGCCATTTGGCTTCATAGAGAGTAAAGCAGTGCAACGGGCTGAGAAACAACATCAGAAACTGCTGTTGAGAGAATGTCACACAAAGGTGATCTACACAAGGAAACCGTGTTTATTGACACGAGTAAGTTAAATGAGTACAGATGCCTGGATGTGAGCCGCTACAGGCAAATGTATCATACCGCACACGGATTCAATACAATAAAAATGACAGATGCCACTCTGGGCGTAGTGAACCAGGCCACTCCTGAATATGTGAATATGGTGACATCATAATTACTTTCTTTTTTTACAAGACTAGCTCCAGATTCTCAAGTGTTCTGTTAGAAAAGAAGGGTAAAAATTAACAGGGCATGAAATCAAAAAAGGGGCCCTTTTAAAAGTTTGAAACTAGATCAAATACCTTTTCTCAGCGCTGTGACACAGACCAGACAAGTGTGACGCTGCCGATGTTATATACCTGCAGTTACAAGCCTATAAAGACATGCTAGCAACTTCACGAGGCTGTGCTTATGCAGAGCGGTGCTTTGAGCTTAGTGCTAACACCATGCTAACATGCTCACAATAAAGACGCAGGTGTTCAGCCGATATGTTTATCTATCTACATGCATTGCTAAACACAGAGTTCAGCTGCTAAAAATGTTGATTGGTTTGTTACTGTAATGCCTTCATTTTTGGCAATAAGTCATGGAACTGTCTCTATCATCGTATATTGTCCTATATTTGTCACATGTCCAGTCTGTAAAGGCCTTAAGAATTGCAAAACAAAGTAATACAAACAATTAAAATGTTGGTGTAGTGGTGATGATCGGCTACATGAAATGCTAAAGAATCACCAAAGTGATCATCGCGTGGACCAGTGGCGGCTGGTGGATTTTGTTTTGGGTAGGGCTAGGCCAGGGGTCGGCAACCCGCGGCTCTGGAGCCGCATGCGGCTCTTTAGCCCGTCTGCTCCCTGAGGCTTTGGCAAAAAAAAAAAAAAAAAAAACGTTTTTATTTTATTCTTTTGTTTTCTTTTGCCCAGTGGAAAATCTTTCAAAGGGAATTCCTCTTATCTTGGCGTTTGAGGTGATATTGGGTCACTGAAATATAAAATAAATGTTTAAATATTTCTTTAACTAAAATGTGCATCACATCCTGTCGCGTCGCTGTCAAGCACCTTCCCCTGCAGGTGGCAACTCGTGATTCACAGAGCTCCGCCCTCGCTAAACTATCAACAGAGAAAGGTAGTTTAATTCTGCGTGGACGTATTCATTAGCTTTCACTGCCAACGATGCTGCTGACCTGTATGCTTGATATGTGGCGAGGAGTTAGCAAACAACAAAACATTTAATGTTGAAAGACTCTTCCAGAACAAGCACACAGCATCTGCTGAACAGAATCAAGCTGCAGATGAGTGATTTCTCAACTGCTGCAGCAAACTGAGCAAAGTAAATATACTTTCAGGAAGTGGATCACGTCTCCAACTCCACTACTGCTGCTGGTTCTGTGGCAGCTCATGAGACACTGAGGCGTCCGCTAGTGGAGACGGATCCGTCCTCCTCCGTTTGCGGTGCTCTAAAAGTCTGTAGTGAGGAGGCTCAGTGTAAACGTAGCAAAATATATGCGCTTTAAAATGTAAACCTCACGTGAGGATGACAGGTATTGAACCTGCGTCCTTGTGATTACAGGACGAACACTCTACCACATGAGCCACAAAAATAGACAGGACTGAAGGTCTACTTAGTTGTGGTTTTAATGGACCTTAATGTAGCCGACACATGACTATTTTTTTCTCCTCTTAAGAGTTTGATAGTTATAAACAGGTAAAATAGCAATACAAGGTCAACAATTGTCTTTATTCTTGTTCTATAATTTCATAAATACAACAAACTATAGTTTTTTTGTACATATAATAAAACTATATATACAACTTTATAAGCTTTTGATATCAAATAGCTTTTGCGGCTCCAGACACTTTCTTTTTGGTGGAAAAAAGGGCAAAATGGCTCTTTGGATAGATAAGGTTTCTGACCCCTGGGCTAGGCAATCAATTTCAGCAAACATCCTAGTATGATTCAATGCAAAAAAAGGTATCAAGAACGCATTACTACTTTGCAGTTTTTATCATGTATTCCAACACTGTACTGTGATGACAATAGTTCCACTGTTTCATTCAGTCTTCTAGCTTGAGAACAAGACTTTTACTTTTTGTATCTTAATGGTCGGATGGTCATTGCTGGGATGATAAGCACAAGGCCTCTATTACGTCTTTCTGAAGTAACTCAACATCCTACATGGTGTCTGTCTCTGTAGCTCCACATTATGCAACCTGTTAAATCGTGCTTTAGCTGGTCTGTCAGGAGCTGCCACTGCAGCTGTGGCCGGCACCGGAGCCGCAGTGGGATGGCTGGCGAGCTTCTTCCGCTCAAGAAAATGACACCAATGTACCTACTAAACAGCACTCATGTGATGTCAGACAACTAAAATGTGTTGTTCAATAAATCTGTGTAACCTGTGAAAGACTCTGGTTCATGTTCACCAAAAACGACTGAGTGAATAATTGATCAACTTTTTGAAATGAAAGGAGTATTTTTTTTCTGGCCACAGTTAAGTTGTGGACCGTAAAACCCAAACACCAATCTGAAAGATGCTAGAAAGCTTGTACAGCTGAGGGGAACTGCATAGTCGGTACATTATCAGCTGTGGGTTTATATGATCATGTCAATCCGGGCTGTGTCTTATCACATTGGGTCCTCTCCTTACACACCAACAACTTCACATCCCAAGATAATCCAGTCACCATTCTTAAGTATGCTGATGATGCAAGCATATACACCACATGCGCAAGAAACAAGGAGGGAATGCCTCGACTCAAATTGCAGATTAAATTAAATTCTCCTTTTTTATGTTTTTATAAACTTGGTCCACATGAATATAAATGTTGAAGACATTTTATCCTCACAGTAGCTGCAGGCTTTACATGCAATAACACTAGTATGATCTCTTAAGTATAAATACTTAACATTGTACTCTTTACTTTGATCTTGATAAAAGCCACAACCTCTGTCTTAAAGATGAAAGTATGTCCTGAATGCAGGTTTGAAGGAGCAGTCAGAACTAAACTGGTTTAGCAACTCTTTAGTGTTTCTGTCTTTTGTCTTTGTTCATATGTTCTAAATGTAGGTATGACCTACCACCTCAGGAATTGTAAATGCGTAAGTCTAGCCTTTCATTGTTCAGATTTAAAGTTTCATTTTTGAAGAATCGCTACCTAACTAACCTTCAGGATATAAAACCCAGCAGCACAGTTCAAGGCTCATCAGAACCAGAGCAGACATGGTGGACCCTGGTGAGTATCACTGCTCTTTGACAATACTGATATATTTATTTGAAAGTACTGATACTTTTATTGATATATTATAGGCTTTTCTTATAAGTAATGATAGTGACCATGGCAAATGTAGTTGATTTAGCAAAATTAACTGAAAAAGTTTATCTCGATGTTTCTTGTGTTTCAGTGACAGGTGCGGCCGTTGTAGCCGGAGCAGGTAAGACTTTGTAGCCTTCATGGATCACCTGTGTTTACTTTTTCAACTGATTTAAACATACTTTAATGTAAAGTGCCATTTACATGCTAAACGTATCATGCATGATGCATGTCAAAGTTGCCTTTACAAATTAGACTACATGAACAACAAAGTTCTCTCTGCTCTGTTGTCCTCGTGCAGTAGTTGGTGTGGCAGGTGCTGTGGTCGTGTTTCCTGCTCTTGTGGGAGTCGCAGGTTTCACCTCAGCTGGAATAGCAGCAGGCTCCATTGGTGCTAAAATGATGGCGGCTGCTGCGATCGCTAACGGAGGAGGAGTGGCAGCAGGAGGTCTGGTGGCTGGTTTGCAAGCAGTTGGTAAAAAACATTTTGTTTTTAAAATATTTGTAATCTTGTGATTTTCCTTTTTTTAATTATTTATCTCATAATCTCCACCAGAAAAAGTTTTCCTGCTTTTCTCTCATAGATTTACCACCGTATGTTTTGTATTTTATGTTTTATTATGTGTAATCTTGCTCTATAGGTGCAGCTGGTGTGTCAGCAGCCACAGCAGCTTTGGCAGGCACTGCAGGAGCGGCAGCAGGAGGTCTGGTGGCTAGTTTGCAAGCAGTTGGTAAAAAACATTTTGTTTTTAAAATATTTGTAATCTTGTGATTTTCCTTTTTTTTATTATTTATCTCATAATCTCCACCAGAGTCAGGAGCCACAACAGCTTTGGCATGCACTGAAGGAGCATGGATGGGATGGATGGCTGGCAGCCACGGCTAAAAGTCCTGAAGGATCAAGAAGCATTTAAAATACTTTAACTTTTGCAAAATTTAGAAGGCAATAACAACTTAAATCAGTCGGTTACCTAAGGAGCACTTTTGTCATCTCAGACAACTGACATGTTTTGTTCAATAAATTGATGCAACCTGTGAAAGATTCTGGTTCAGTCTTTTGTTTGTAAATATTTAAATGTCTCATGATCTCCACCTGAAGAAGGTTTCCTGCTTTTCTCTTATAGATTCCCCACCGTGTCAAACAGATGTTTTGTATTTTATACCTTGAAAGCAATGAAAAATAATAAAAGCTTGATTTTCATGAGAACTTGACAAACATAATATCAACAACCTGTTATTATGAGAACAGGATTCAGAACAAAATAACTTCCAAACTCATGTTGAGCTGCAGGATGTCTCGATAAGCCTCAACGCAGAACCGTCAGAATCAACTCAGGAATGAGGCTGGAGAACGTTTTCAGGCCTTTTCTGATTGCACAACTTCATTCAACACTTGTTTTGGCTCCTCACTGGAATGCGAGTCATCACATGGGTGTGGCATGGGACGCCCTCTTTAGTTCAAACTCGTCCAGTTTCATTTCATGAGAAATCAAACTCACCCTCAGTATATAAACCCTGCACAGTTTGTCCAGGCCAGTGTCGTCAGTAGACTACTGACTACAGCAAGCAATGGGCCTCTGTGAGTATTACTGTCCCTTTCACAATACTGATTTATTTAAATGTGCTGACACTTTTACTTGTGCTTTTCTTATAAAAACCACAGCACATGTCTTTGATGAACTGTAAATGTTGATTTCGGTTTTCATCTTGTGTTTCAGTAACATCCATCGCTTTAGGACAGTGTTTTTCAACCTTTTTTGAGCCGCGGCACATTTTCTACAATAAAAAAAAATCCTGCGGCACACCAACAACCCAAAATGTTACAGAATGTCACATTGTAGCATAATACAGCATATGTGGTCGGTAATTAGTGCGCTATCTACTGGCATGGAAGAGTATTCAGTGTTTCCCCTATGTGTACAGCTTTAGGGGGAAGAGACTGACTGACAGACAGACGGACATACTACATCGTGGTACCTCACAGTCAGTGCTGGCTGGTGGATTTTTTTTTTGGCTAGGGCGAGCCAATCAATTTCAGCAAACATCCATGATCCATGTATGATTCAATGCAAAATAAAAGGTATCAAAAACGAATTACTACTTTGCAGTTTTTATCATTTATATCATTTATTCCAACACTGACATAATAAGGACATCTTATTCATACAATTCAGTATATTAATATATCTATCATATAATAATATTCAGTATAATATGGTATATAAATACGCGCCGTCCTGAACCCTCCAAGTGCCGACTGCTTTGCCCAGACGTGAGAATTCTGACCAAAACAAACCCCTCGCGTCACATTATACACACAGCCGACAAAATAAAAGTAATACAAATAATAACAGTCCCATTTAAAACCTGTGTTCCTGTTAAGGCCGCCGATTCCATTGCCAGTACAGCACTTAATGTAAAAGAAAATAAACAAACGTGTTTCCTCTTTTCTCAGTGCCGTAACAGAGGCCGGTGTTGCGGTTTAACAGGTGACCCTGTTAACTGGTGACTTTCAGTCGTTTTCGTAGTTACGACAGCTGTTGAGAAAAAGAAGACAACATGTAGCTGTCCTCGTGAAAGCTGCATTGTTTAATTTGTATATGTATATGAGAAGGTTTGAAACTGTATTGGAAATTAAACAACACAGTATTCACGAGGACAGCTACACAGCAAAATCGAAAGTGTGAAATTAACTCGCAGAGTGTTAAAATCAACACTGTGCCAGTGTTTATATAATCCACTCGGGTTCAGAGTTAAATTTACACTTTGGATAGTGTTAATATTTTAACTCTTTCATAGTGTTAAATATATGACACTCACTCATGACACTCACAGTGTCATCCTATGACACATGAAAGTGTATTTTTAACACTAAATTGTGCTAATATATAACACTCACAGTGTCGTCCTATGACACATGAAAGTGTATTTTTAACACTAAAAGTGTTAATATCCAACACTCACAGTGTCGTCCTATGACACATGAAAGTGTATTTTTAACACTTAATTGTGTATACATTAGTTTAAAGGTGTTAACCCTAAAGACGTAACAGTGAACTACAACAAAACATAGAAACACATTTTTCCATTTATTCAGACAATACATTCCAAGCACCATAGGCACAACTTAACTACATACATATACAGCGGGTAAAATAAGTCTTGAACACGTCATCCTTTTTCTCAGTAAATATATTTCTAAAGGTGCTATTGACATGACATGTTCACCAGATGTCGGTAACAACCCAAGTAATCCATGCATACAAAGAAAACCAAACAAATACGTTCAGAAATTAAGTTACGTGTAATAAAATGGAATGGCACGGGGAAAGTATTGAACACGCTTGCTTAAATTTATTTAATACTCCTTTGTTGGTAACAACAGGCTTCAAGACGTCACCTGTATGAGAAACTAGTCTCATGCATTGGGGCACGTAAGCTTCAAGATTTGAAGACTGTTTGTGTGTAAGAATGAGCTCAAATCACAGCTGAGCAATGTATGAGACTAGTTTCTCATACAGGAGGCGTCTTGAACCAACAAAGGCTTTGGTACCGAGTATTAAAATACATTTCAGTCAGCGTGTTCAATACTTTTTCCCTGTCATTCCATTTTATTACACAACTTAAATTTCTGAATGTATTTGTTTGGTTTTCTTTCTATGTATGAATTACTTGGGTTGTTACCGACATCTGGTGAAAATGTCATGTCAATAACACCTTTAGAAATATATTTATAAGAAAAATGGTAATGTGTTCAATACTTATTTTACCCGCTGTATGCACATTTACAAAGAAAATAATGGTACAATATATAGGCTCTCATCTTCACCATAAGCACTTTGTAAGTCAAAGGGCTTGTATATTACAAGATGGTCTGCTTTGATTACATCTCTCTCATCACTTTCACACACTTGGTAGGCATGGAAATGCTCACTAAAATGGTCAACCACAAGCTTGTTCACTTCAAAGTAGATAACACTGTCGACTAAAAGTATCTTCTTTATTCTGCAAAACCCGGGCATATCCTGATCAATCTCACTGCAAATGATTAGTCCTGCCCTGTACTCTGTCCCACTGACTTTAACCCAGTTGGTAGAGAAGATGTCATTCGGTACAGCAGCATGCAGGTCTCGAGCAAACATGTCACTATTGTCCAAAAATGGTTTCAATGGTCCATATTCAATGTGGTTTAAAGGTGATGTCTCCCAATGATATCCTATGGACATTTGATGTTTTTTTGCGAGAGATTTAGTTATATTCTTGAAGTTTTTTTAGAGTGTTTTTAAAAGCCTTGTGTTTTGCTTCGAATCTCATGCTCCACATATGTATCAATGGTCCAATCTTTCTCATACAGGCTGGGTAATGTATCATAAAGTGATGTTTAGGGATCAGGTTCCTATGTGGATACAACAGTTTGAACAATTCATGGTGTGTGTTCCATTATTAAATGCTTTAAATGTACAGTCATGCCGAGTGTAACAGATGGAGAAAATATGATGTTGATTATCTGCAGTAAAAGCAGCAGCAAAGTCCAGTTTTGGTCTCCATCTGGCACAATGTCACCAAAAAGCAAAGGAATGTTTCTGACAAGACAAAGAGACTGAGCAGAATTGAGTCCTATGTTATTGCCACTACCGTCCAAGTTAATCCTTGTAGGGCGATTTTTGCGCTCCAAGTACCCATAGTCAAAAGCATAAATCCTAGAGAATATATTATCTTTTGACAGAATTTTTTCTGAGAGATAGTTTAACAACAACTTCATCTCATACTGAGCCACCCCTTCAAGAATGTCGTGCATTATGTCCAAAGAAAAATGATGGCAAACATGAAAGAACTGCAGGCTGTTAAGAGTTGAATTTCTCTTTAAACCAAACACGGATAACTTCTGTGGGTCTGATTGTAACTCATTGCAGTGCATTTCAAAAAGCTCTTTTCCACGCAAGATTATCTTGGGGTCATCCTCATTGTAAACATTCTGTGCATCAGCTTTTTCAATCAAACACAAACGACAGAAATAATGACCACTAAAACACTCTGTAAAACCCAGAATTGCGTGCATCCCTAAATTGTCCCCAGTTATCTGACATATAGTGCCACGGACCTTTTCAGTGGAGAAAGGTAAATCAAGGCCATGACTCTCAAGTGTTTTGATGTCATCAATCAGAGGCAGCAGAATAGGATCGAAGCCATATTTTTTCACATCTTCACTATGAAACAGTGCAACTAAATGAATGTTTATCAAAGCAGAGTTCAACTTTGGCGGCAGATTTCTGAGGACAAAATAGAGAGCCCCTATTTTGTGAACACCACGTTTTGAACCAAGTGGGTTAGCAGTTTCAAAGTCATCATAGTACATCTGAATGTATAAAGAATTTGGCTGTTTAGAGAACAATGGATGTGTCTTAAAGTAGCTTCCATTGCAGAAGTCTTCATATCTGTCAGTTATTGACACACAAGGATCCCCAAGCAGTTTGCAAATATCTGAATTGCGGCACATAAATTTGATTGTTTCCAAAATTGGAACGTAAACAAAAGTGTCTTTCACTGGGACTTGGTCATAAGTACCGGTTCTTTTGTTTCGCCTGGTATCAAATCGAACTCCTAACATTACTTCTACTGGCTCCACAACCCCCCATTTCTCATTGAAATATTTCATTCTTTTAGTTTCAGTATTAAAGTTAACAAATGGGTTTTCAAAATTCTCAAGACCTTCTTCTAATGTAGATCTTACAGGCTCATCTTTGGGCACAGCAGACAGTACATCATACTTGATTTGGGAGTGCAGTCCAGTAGCAAGTTCTTCCAAATCACCAACAATTGTTGAAACCAAACTATTTGCCATACCACTTCCTTGGAGTTTAGCAATAATTGACGCGCAAATATTCTTTGTATTTTCTCTGTAAAGACTTGAAGCGTTGTCCTCAGAATGCCCAGCCTCTGAACTCTGCGTGGCACTTGTCACAACAGCTTCTGTAGCATCTTGTTGACTGGGAAAATCTGCTTGAAATGACTCTGAGTTAGCTGCATCACTACTTTGACTAATATCCATCTCATGAACTCTAATTAAATGTTTTTTTAAACCAGAAAATGTTGAAAACTGACGCCTACAACGATCTTGTGCACATACCAACTTAAACCTGGTGCTTGGATAGAAACTGTGATCAATTCTTAAATGTGTTATCAAGTCCTGGCAGGTTGCATGGACAGCTTGACAAATGAAACACTTTAACATTGTTTAAGACTTTTTGGTCTAAGAACCTAGTTTAAGACTTTTGCTCTTAACTCACGGACTCTTGGAGACTCATCTGTTGTTGTAACATCAATGTTGTATACAGTTGTCTGCACGAAAGTGAAGAGTGGGACCAGGGTTTCGTCATAAGAGAGGTTGAACACATAGTGGGATTTAAACAGTTCATCAAAAGCACCCAATGAGCTGGTGGCTTTGCACGGGATGAGCTGTTTGTCCATTACGATGTAGAAGGCATCAATTCGGTTTTGGGTTCGGCCAACAGCAAGGATGTATGGTTGTTTAGCCTCTCTGCCCTGCAGGTGTTCAACGATGCTGCAGCATGACTAAAAAACAGAATAACAAACACCTTAGAGTGGCAGTTCAAATTATCAGTCACACAGTGGTACGTGCTGTTCCTTGACAGCTTAATAGATCCACCAGTTTGACCAGTTTACCCCCTAGTCTCAAAAACATGCACTTTACTGTGAGTGTGTTCCTTCCTCATTGGGAGGAAAATACTCCCAATGAGGTAAGAATCAGAATTATCACTTTAAAGCAGAATAGAAAAAGAAAGAATTTGCAAGTTTTCAACTGATCACTGCACACTTGGGTCAATAAGACAAAAGAAGAGTTGAGTTGCTACTCTGTGTGTGTGTGTGTGTGTGTGTGTGTGTGTGTGTGTGTGTGTGTGTGTGTGTGTGTGTGTGTGTGTGTGTGTGTGTGTGTGTGTGTGTGTGTGTGTGTGTGTGTGTCAAAGTCCTTGATGTTTAGGAATTCTTGTGAAGTTTGCAACGTTGAGACATTTAGATTAGTTATTTAAATTTTTTGCAAACTCATATCTCTTGTTTTTAATTGAGTAAATAACACAAAAACTGGCTTGTGGGATCAGATGAGACATACCTTGTGAAAGTGCAACATTTTGCCCACCGCATCACTGGGACTTATTTTGATCCTCTTCCGTCCAGCTGTGGGTGGCAAGAGATGGAGAAGGAGCAGCAGAGAAGCCATGTCACTGTCCCAGTCTACCAGGAGCAAAAAACGAGTGAAAAGAAGTAATTAGTATGTACTTGGAATGCACAAAGATAAAAGCACCAGCCATTTGGAATATAAACATCTCATGAACATAAACATCTCAAACATAAGCATTTCATGTAACTTACTGGTGTGCTCGTTCTCTGCAAGTTTCTCAGC
The DNA here is from genome assembly GCA_038501785.1 of Myoxocephalus aenaeus. Lineage (NCBI taxonomy): Eukaryota > Metazoa > Chordata > Actinopteri > Perciformes > Cottidae > Myoxocephalus > Myoxocephalus aenaeus. The sequence goes on along the minus strand of JBAMJR010000059.1, from coordinate 4,456,413 downwards.
AGCCGTCAGAAGTCGGCACAGCTCAGCTGTCTGCGTCAGGTGTTTGGCCTCTTTGATGACCTTGGGCTTGAATGCTGTATCCCACTTTTCAAGCATCTTGGAGGCTGTTTCAGCACCAAACAGCAGCAGGAAGTCTTGATTCAGCTGTTGATCATACATAGATGCAAAACATTATTTATTTTTAATCAAGCAGGCACTGTTAACTTCTAATATCCAAACAAATGAATATATAAAAGATGCACAACTCACTAGTCCTTTGACATCTAAAAAACGGGGAAATGTTTTTAAGACATCTGTGGTTCTCTGCGGGTCACGGACTAGGTCCTGGCGATGTTGTAAGGTCATCTTCATCTTCTCAAAGACACTTGTTTCATCAGGAGAGTGAACAAGAAATGATATAGCCTCCCTAAAGGCATCTCCATCAAGCTGCTGAGACACTGTGGCTGCTGATCTCCGGCGGTTTGGCCCCTGTACTTGAGGCCCTGTGCTCTCTGCCTTGCTTGGCCGTTGATATTTATTCCTCGACATGGTCTTGAGGCGCCATGCTAAATATCCTGTGCTTTTTTCCCCATCATAGAAGTGCTCCTGTGAAGTTATTTTAAATATATATAGTTAGAAAGGTCATTCATTGATCTTATAAAAAAGGCAATTATTGGATTGTGAATGAATTACTTAACAATATCCATCAAACCAATATATAGAATATTTTCTGTGTGTTTGTTTGTATGTCCATTCTTTTGATGTTTTGAAGAAAACCCCAAAACTCAAGTCTGTAAATCCAGTCTGTATTCTGGAAGTAATACTTTTTTTAAACTTACATAGCCCTTTGGAGAAAAGGGATCCTTTAGCGAAGGAAAGAGTGTGATGATTCCCAGGGCAAACTTCTCCTTCTGTTTACGGGAAGGAATCCTCCTTTAGAGTAAAGACGAAAATAAAACATTAAATTAGAATGCCTCTCTAATGACTATAGGGCCCCACCTTTGTTAATTCTATGCCATGCATTCTGAAAATAAATGACATTCATTCTTAATATACACCCTTTCAGTCTAAAATGGTTTAGAATTTTAAAATTTGTTGAAGAAACACTTACCCATGCATTTCAGTCATATGGCTAGCCAATATGTTGACAAGCTGTCTGCGGGTGCGGTGCTTTAACGAATTTTCTGACTTGTACTCTTCGAGGACGTCCTGACCTCCAGGTTTTGTAAGCAAGGCATTTTCTACCATCTACTCACAAAAGAGAAATGTTTTTAATGTACAATTCAGTCTTCCGGGATCAAACTCATTTAAACAACAATAGACACAAATTGGTCTGTTCAGAATAAGGTTAAAAGAAATTCCTTGCACCAGAGGAAGGTTTAAAAAAGAAAAAAATCTGGTAATGAACCAACAATTTCATATACACTCACCTAAAGGATTATTAGGAACACCTGTTCAATTTCTCATTAATGCAATTATCTAATCAACCAATCACATGGCAGTTGCTTCAATGCATTTAGGGGTGTGGTCCTGGTCAAGACAATCTCCTGAACTCCAAACTGAATGTCAGAATGGGAAAGAAAGGTGATTTAAGCCATTTTGAGCGTGGCATGGTTGTTGGTGCCAGACGGGCCGGTCTGAGTATTTCACAATCTGCTCAGTTACTGGGATTTTCACGCACAACCATTTCTAGGGTTTACAAAGAATGGTGTGAAAAGGGAAAAACATCCAGTATGCGGCAGTCCTGTGGGCGAAAATGCCTTGTTGATGCTAGAGGTCAGAGGAGAATGGGCCGACTGATTCAAGCTGATAGAAGAGCAACTTTGACTGAAATAACCACTTGTTACAACCGAGGTATGCAGCAAAGCATTTGTGAAGCCACAACACGCACAACCTTGAGGCGGATGGGCTACAACAGCAGAAGACCCCACCGGGTACCACTCATCTCCACTACAAATAGGAAAAAGAGGCTACAATTTGCAAGAGCTCACCAAAATTGGACAGTTGAAGACTGGAAAAATGTTGCCTGGTCTGATGAGTCTCGATTTCTGTTGAGACATTCAGATGGTAGAGTCAGAATTTGGCGTAAACAGAATGAGAACATGGATCCATCATGCCTTGTTACCACTGTGCAGGCTGGTGGTGGTGGTGTAATGGTGTGGGGGATGTTTTCTTGGCACACTTTAGGCCCCTTAGTGCCAATTGGGCATGGTTTAAATGCCACGGCCTACCTGAGCATTGTTTCTGACCATGTCCATCCCTTTATGGCCACCATGTACCCATCCTCTGATGGCTACTTCCAGCAGGATAATGCACCATGTCACAAAGCTCCAATCATTTCAAATTGGTTTCTTGAACATGACAATGAGTTCACTGTACTAAAATGGCCCCCACAGTCACCAGATCTCAACCCAATAGAGCATCTTTGGGATGTGGTGGAACGGGAGCTTCGTGCCCTGGATGTGCATCCCACAAATCTCCATCAACTGCAAGATGCTATCCTATCAATATGGGCCAACATTTCTAAAGAATGCTTTCAGCACCTTGTTGAATCAATGCCACGTAGAATTAAGGTGTTCTGAAGGCGAAAGGGGGTCAAACGCAGTATTAGTATGGTGTTCCTAATAATCCTTTAGGTGAGTGTATGTAGGGCATGTTAAAGCCAAAGTAAGCAATATAGTCTACACTACTAAAGGGAAGGCCCGATTTCATGAATGTGAATGATAACCTAATTTAATAAATATGTATGGAAAGAAGAGTTACATAATAGAAAGCTACGCAACAGCGAAACCCTGGGTGGCTTTTTACTTTATTAAAGTTCTTAACTTTGTCAATTTGGCATTCACCAATCTAAATGTCCTTATATTAGTGAGAAGTGTAATTCAGTTTAACAAATTTCTTGATGAAATCTTTTGAGTAAAAACTAACTGACATCTACTGCTCTCAAGTACCTCTTTTGCAGCCTCTGAATCAGAAACCTCTGTGGTAGACCTGTTCATGATGTCAGAGGTGGATATATTTCTGCCTGTCAAAATCCCCATGTGTCTTTGACTGTAGAGGTCATTGTCACTTGAAGAATGTGACGTGGGTTCCGTGAAGGAAGATGGTGTTGAATGATCTAAAGAAGAAGAAAAAAGGTTTTGGCAAATGGATGGTGATCATTCTTTTGCTTAAATATTGTTTCTTTGTTCATCTACTTTGTTACTGTAGTCACACAGACATAAAAGGGCTTCACATCAGATAAACCCTGAGCATTGTTTACAACACATTTAGTAATGAAACCTACCTTCATCGGAAGTGCTGTCACGCACTGTCAGGCATAAATCTGGATTGGACTCTATTAGTTCAAGAAGGATGTCTTCCTCCACAGCTGTGTCAGCTTCATCAAAAATGTGAAGTTCAGCTGCATCATGAAGCCCAAACTTGTTTTTGACTACAGGATGATAAGCATGACAAGAGATAAAGAAAACAGACAGGTTTTAACTGCACATAACGGCTGACTGATCCACGAAATTATCTATAAAAACGTATCTGAAATTGCACTTTGATTTGTTAACAGCAGCAGTATGATGTTGCAATTTAGCCATTACCAACATGACAGTGTAAAAGACAAAATAGAAAATGTTATAAGCAAGTTATAAACTAAACACATCATCGTCAGCTACTAATGTTTATAACTGCCATGACAGACAAACTGTTTTCCAGTTGTGGAAAACCTTACATTTTTAGCCAAGCAACCAAGAAAATCCAGATATGGGAATTTGAAAACGGTCTCACAAAGTAACAGTGAGAGGTAGCATCCAAATATTAATTATCAATGATTCCTGTATTTATGTCAAAATAAACCAAAAAGGCAGCAAGAAGTTTACTGCTCTATACTGACATCATAAGATAACATTAGCATTAACCTATATGAGCTAACCATATTAGTTACAACTTTATTTAATGGTTGACAATAATTAACTTCCACGTAGCAAAACTATTTAACTTTGGGCATCTAAAAATGCCCCTTAATTAAATAATGTTAACTGCTTGCTAGCTAGCTAGCTAGCTAGTATGTTAACCTAAATTTGTATTAGCCACCAGACTCAATGACAAATAAATCACGTTACACCACACTTGACGTCAACACATCATGTTATATAAAGATAAACAGCCTGCATAAGTAAATATATTTCGTTCTTACCTCCTGAAATGAAAGAATACTCCGGACCCTTCACCGTCAGTTGAAAAAGAAAGACCGCGAAAAAACCGGATGTGTAGATAACTCAGTCAGGAGTGCATTGCGTTAACTCACTGAAACAACCCCGCCCCCAGAGCTATTTCAGCACTGCGAGTGCTTAATGAACACCCAAAACAACACTGATCAACTCAAAATATTTTACACCGGAAAATTAACACTAAGTAACACTACTGATTTTGCTGTGTACGTCTTATCTAGAAAGTCATCAGTTAACACGGTCGCCTGTTAAACCGTAACACCGGCATATGCGATCTTTACAACGTTACCATTAGCGTCGATGTAGCGTAGCATCAGATTCATATCAACTGGGAGAGCTTTGTTCCAACAAATTAACAAACAAAAAAGCTCCTGCATGTCTCCCTGATCACTCTACCCCGCCCCCTTGAGCCCCGTCTCTGTATGAGAGAGAGGGAGCGGGGAGTGCGCTCTGATCCGTGTTATTTTAATAAAGCACCGATGCTAAAAATATGCAAAATCATATTGTTTTTAACGCAGGGGTACCGCGCTACCTTATAGGTGTTGTGCAACATTACAGAGTAGTGTAAAAAAAGTATTTAAATCGGCTCAGGCACCGAAAGGAAGCACCGACATCTGCATTGCTTTTCGGTCAGGTGGTCCGGTTGATCTGGGACCAGGTGTTTTACCTGAAGTTTCTCAGCCAAAGGTCTTCTCTCAAACGGGTGTTGGAGGAGAGATTATACAGAGTTAGTGTTTGGTTTTCTTTGAAGACCAGTGGCTCCTGCTCGCAATCGCCGCTGCAAATTGTTATCATGGGTGGCGCCTCGTCTGCCCGATGAGACAGAGACACGTGAACGCGCAGCCTTGGAGCTTGATGAGAATAGCCCTCCCGGAAGTCGTTTTTAGGGCGCTGATTGGATAAATTGTATGTCATTCATTTATTTCTTTAATCAGCGATTGGCTTAACTGCGTATTAGACCCGTCTTCCTTGGGCAGAATCGATCAAGCCCCACAACGTGCACGAGCCCCAGAGAAGTGCATGTGAGCAGCTCAGAGGTGCACTAGCAGAGAAAAGCATATATTTGGCGCAGATATCCTATTTTACAAATATTACTGGGCATATTCCATAGCTCAAAAACACAAATATTGACAATGTGTATAATTTATTCATATAATTATATCTTTTATAATTAATAATATTATTATTATTATATTTTTTTTTGGTGGCTCAAGGTGGGTGGGGCCAAGCCCCGTTCCCCTCTATTGGCCGGCCGCCACTGGCGTGGAGAGCATGTCGCATGTCACATTTCGCAACCGTTGTGACTCCCAACTCGTCAAATACTTGGTCAGTGCCCCTCAGCATCGGAGGCATTCTTTAAAGACTGTATAGTGGGGGCATTTCATTCACCCCAATGTGACACCTGAGTTGTTATTGATGTGAGTCGCTTAGTTGTGATGACGTGAGCTATTACTCAAGTTAAACTCAACCACACTCTTTTCCTGAACCTAACTCAGTTGTTTCGTTGCCCAAACCTAACTTCATGTAAAAATGGAAGTTTATTTTGAAACGACAACATTACGACCACATCTAGACGCTAGAGGGTCGCCTAGTGCGTCAACTTGCAGTGCCAAGGGCCACTGACCAATCAGCGGTAATTGACAAGTTTGGAGTGAATAATGTGTTGGATTTAATGGCCATCCAACAACAGTTGATGAGACATTTTTCTCAAAACCACACACCCCATGGTGGCGCTACAGGAAAAGTCAAGAGTTCTCCAATGTCCTTCGGACTCATCTTCTAGGAATCATGAATGTCTGTGCACAATGTTGTGTTGATAAATCCAGGACATGTTGGGTTATGCCACTGGGTGAGTGAAAACATGACGCTGGTAGTGACACTACAGGAAAGGCCGTTTGTGTTTGTATCATTTGTTTCCATTTGTATTACACTATGTGAAGCCTTGTGAATAATGGCTCAATTGTTTACCACGCTGTTTGTACCTGCGCTGTTCTGTTTTATTGCCATAGTAACCATGTGTGCCAAAGCAGCATGTTCCATTTCCTGTTGTGCATGGAAATTACTCGGGACGGTTTGCCATTCCATCTTGCAACATAAAGTAGCCCTATCACCTGCGTTGGCTCTGAACCATGGCATTGGATGTATATATTGGAGTTGCGGTCTAGTTCAAGATGGTTTGAATGTTGATCAAGTTATGCACTCCAACTCTCCCTCGTAAACGTTCAGTAATGAGCAGCGAGGAAGTAGTGCCGCGTGGCCCCGAAGCCAGAAAACAACAGACATAAACCCGACATTTTGAAGAGGGGTTAACCATCCTCCAGCCCGGAAACAGCAAGCTGCCTTTGTGAATTGAAATGCCGCTCCTGTGTACCTCCGCACGCTGGCATCTCCCTGACTTCAAAAAGACTGGCAGCCTTCCCACACTTCTAGTGGTGCTCATCACATCGTCAAACACCTCAGTGAGCAAAGAGGGAGAAAAAAGGCTGCATGAAATCATCAGTGTGGCAGGTTATGATCCAAACTCAAGAAGAAAAAAAAGGAAGAGGAGGTTTTGTCTCGGCTGAACCCGGAGTACCTCATTATGCGCTTTATGGAGAGGGATTTGGACTGCATTACTAATATGCACTTTACTGTACAGCATATTCCAAAGCCACTTTGGATATGTTGGATTTTGCCCTCAGGAAGTAAACTCTGTTGTGGAAAGAAAAGCTGCCAAATATGCAAACCGAATGAAAGCAAATAATTGTTTTCAGTTTTTTTCTTCTTTTTTTCCTTTTCATCTTTGATGTCTCTGCATTTAGCCACGGCCACCTTCCACATAGCCTCAGACCATCTATATATTTTGAGCATTTCCTGGCCTCAATCAACCACACTGAATAATTTAAATTTCAATTGTGAGGGACCAGATTTGTTGGAGAGGAGGTGCATAACGGTGGAATTTAGGAGAAACAAAGTTAGTACTTAGAGGAAGGAAACCTTTGCATCTAGTCACTGCAGACGGAGAGTCACGCATTCAGAAGGACCGTTAAACGTGGACCCTTGATTATCGATGCCAAGTCGTGAAAAAATATCCAGCTGTTGAATATCAGCGCGGCATTCAATGAAACTCAGCAAGAGGGAACTATCAATCATCTGTAGAAAAGTCACAGCCCAACCACAGACTACACTTTAAACTTGTGGCATCTGTCACTTTAAGCTGTCAAAACTCTTGCATGTGCAGAAAAGCAAAGAATTTAATGTTCTATTTTGTATGGGTTTCGCCCTCTCAGAGCTGATTTGATAAGGTTCATCCCCTTGCACATGCACAGTCATGAAGATTTTCTTTCGCGCCACTTAGTTGCCTCCTTCAGAATAGGGTATAGGGTATAAAACACTGTCGGGACCTTCCATCTTCCAGTTTTGTTTGTATCTTTCGCGATCATCTGATGGGCTTGCTGGAGTGTCCACTATTGTACCAGCTGCCAGACTGGCTACATCCTCCAATCAGATCCCACCCCCATCTACTGCAAGGCTAGAATTTGTCTTGTATTAAATGAATACTAGTATTATTACTACTACTACTACTAAATATGTATTTAACTACTGCTCCTTCTGTAACTAACGCCATCTGACTGATTTGGACGAAAGCCTTCGTTAAATCGTTTTTGATGTGGAACTTGATGAACACATCCTTTCAAGGCTGAAAGGACAAAGTAACATTTTAACAAAAGCAACAGATTCTCTGCAGCAGCAGACATTTCCATGGCCAATTGCTAGAAATAGCAAGTCTTAAACCAATTTGCAACTCGCCATCATTACGGCGACACTAATGTTTGAGATTTGAAGGCTCTATTTATCCCAGTCCCCCATTTTTCTGCCATTTTTTGTCCTTCTCTACAGTCACTTTTTTCTCTTTCGCTGCGTTCCGTTCTCTCATCCTTCACACTAACTATGCCTTCCTCAGAGAATCTGTCTAATGCCAAAGAGAAACACAACACTGCTCTATCTGACGAGACAGCAACGGGAACATGTCCAGGCAAAATGGGTGCAATTAGTGTTCCAGAGATGGTACAACAGCTGCAGGACAGCAACATTTCTCAGACTTGTCTCGCAAAGCCCGAACACCATGAGTCTAAAATGCAACGTGGATAGTATTAACTAGCAGTACAATTGTTGCCAACACAATTACCCTGGCATTATATGGTGGATAGCAGTGATAAACAACAGCTCGGTACCTTTTTCGGTGTGAGAAATGAAGTCAACACTCACTGTGACAGATTCCATTCCGTGTAGTTCTCTAAAGAGGGAAATAGTAAGTGAACTTGTGACTTCGCAGACAGCAGGGAGACAGAAAATACGATGAAGTGTGAAGCACAGCTTGACGTAAATTTGAGCTGCCCTGGCCTGGAAAAGGTCTCAGACGAGACAAAACAAAACAGACCTCAGCTATAAATCATGATTCATTGGAGATTTGAGGATTCTAGAGAGCATGAAACATTAATTAAATAAGCGCATTATCGGTCAATTGACTATTTACAAAATACTCATTTGTGTCAAGAGTTAAGATAATTTGATTGTAAATGGGTCGTGAAGAGTTTGGGGTTTTCTTCTGTCTGGGTGATGAGAACATTCTGCCTTTCACTTTCCACAGACGCAGTTATTATGTGGCTCTCGAATAATATATTAATGTTTCTATATATATTACATATCCATTGATATTTCCACATCATTTCAAATGCTCGAGGTCCAACCCCGCACAGAGAAGTCAGCTCAAAGGATTCTTTGGGTGGAATAGCAAATTATTCCCATTGCCTGATATAGTGAAGAATCAGCAGAGCAGTCCCCCCCTCAGCATAATGGGGGGGGGGGGGTCTTATTTGAAAAGAAAAGAAAGCGTTTTTTCTATGAAATATGGAACTGAGTAGCCTCAATTTTGTCTCTCCCTCTGCGCAACGGCATTGGATATTTCGTCACAAGGGGCCCTGCTCTTGAAAGCACCCACAAATCAACTAAGAACGCTGTTAAATATCATATCATAAACAGTTTTATAGCTGTGCTACAGGAAGAATCTGTATTTTGTTCAGCTATTTTCAGCAATGAGAAAAGCAATGATTATGTCTGCTACATTATTAACTCATTTATTAACTGAAAGCTAATTGTCCCATTATCTTTTTCAATTACTGAAATAATGGCACCGTCCCTGAGGACTACTGTAATATCTAATTCAAACCATACATACGCCTTTATTTTTTACATAATGTATTTTGAATCTAATCAAATCTAATTAATTTGCGGCATTTGTGATTCCAGAAAAGTGTTACATAATACAAAATGATGATTTAAATGACTGAAGCCTTTTCAATAGAAATGTATATTTATATGACCAGGGCCGACAAACGTGACATTAGTTAAGTTAGTAGACACAATGCTATTTCGACCTTAGCCAGGACGATATCATCCAGAGGTTAAGCAGAATCATGCCATCGCCACAGAAAATACCTGTTTGTGATTGGCAGTGATCAGTTTAACAAGTGTTCTTAATCAACACACAGGGTTAGCCCGCAGGCAACCTTGACTTTAAAAAAATGCTGAAGAGTTTCTCAATGTTGAACCGAAGAGCAGTATGGATAACTGCGGTCATGAAATCAAAGCTTGCTTGTGAACAGGTAGATGGCAACACCAAAGATTGATCTGACCTTTTAGCAGATGTGTGATGGAGGATCAACAAAGAGCTCTGAGCGCATTTCAGGGGGAAAAAAATCTACCCTGCTGCCTCAATCAAGCATGAATGCTGCTGCTCCGTTTTACACGAAGAAAACTGTATCTAGTGCTGTGAGTTGCAGGATGTTTTTTTTATTGTTGTTGGGGTCTTTTTTTTACAGAATAAAATGGATTCCACTGGTCTTACTGGTAATTGTGACCTCTGTGTCAGAGACCGCATGTGCAGTTTAAGTTTGGAGTTGATAAAACACAGTTGTGAGATGAGTCTCGCGGGCCAGAGCTCTGCACGTACAGTAAGTGAGACGCAGTGCAGCACAATGGTAAACAACAATGACATTGATGGAGTAGCGGCTGCGACTGAGTTGATGACACTGTACAGTGGGCGATCTGACAAACTTCCCCATTCAGCTGTCCTATCTCAGCAGGCAAATGATAGAGATGCAATCGAGACAAGTATGGCAAATGCAACTGGAATATTGAAACAATCACTGGGTGGTGTTTTGGGGACGTACATCCTTTAAAATGATAACACTGTGACTGACCAGTTCTCAATCCTGACTCGTCAAACACTGTTGCTTAGATACCAACGAGCAGAGGCCCTCTGTTTGAGACCTACAGGGTTTTCAACCAACTTCAGTGTAAACCCACCCATGTCATTAATTGGCGGTCTCACCAACTGATGTAGTATAAAGAGGAAGACAGTCTGCATAGCACTCTATGCAGCCTGTCTTCCTCTTTATACTGGGAGTATGGTGGGAGTATTGTTGAATCGGTCAAACAAAGGCAGGACTTTGACCAAGGAGACAGCTGTTTAGTATTATTAGTCACGTGAGTCGGTACTCATGAGAGGTGTTCAGGGAACACGATCGTTTCCTATCCCATGCTTATTATTTCTGTTGCCGAAACCTAACCTCCTGTGATGAAAGAGATTTATTTAGAAAATGGCCGTGACACGTCCAACACTGACAACTAAAGTTTGAAGCCCGGGGCCAGTGGCCAAGTGTAACCATTTGATGAGTTGGGCGTGAGAAATAAACTCAGGACTGAGTCGCTAATTATCTAATTAACTTCAACTACGCTCCTTTCCTAAACCTAACTAGAACCTAACTTCCTATTAAGTAGGACGTTTATTTTGAAAGGACACCATGACTGTAATGAGCAGATGTTGACAGGCCGCCCGGATGCGTTGAAAACTGACATGGAAGGGGTGCATAGTGGGTCGATCTCGGATGCCAAGAGGCACCGACTGAGCGGTGGTATTTGACAAGTGAGAATGTGTTGGTCAAAGGCGCCCCCAACCCTACCTACTTCGTTTGTGGTCAATTTGTAGTCGATTTGTTGATTTCCATCCCTTTGGGGTGATCTTGTGTCTCTTTCTAGCTGTTTTGCGGCATTGTGTCTTTTGTCTTTGCATCACTTTGTGTCTGTTTTTTTTTGTTGCTGCGCCCCCTTTGGAATCGACTCTAGCTCTGCTATTGACTAGCGTTCATTCATTGCTGTCTTGATTTAGGTTGACCCTTGTACAGAGAGGGCCACTGCGATTCCATTAGTTGTTGTTGTGTTCTTGCTGTGTGCCTCGAGGAGATTGAGGGAATGTGGCTCCGGCAGTGGAGTTGTGCATATTTTTCTACAGTTGTTGGGGTTTGCCGGCTCCAGAGGGCACAATGAGCTATACATCCCATGAATATTTTCGTAGTGTATGCAGTACAGTGAACCAAAAGAACATTTGCATAATGTATTCAGGAGCTATGAGGGTATATTGGCATTTTGGCTGGAATAATGTCAATGGGAGGAGGTGCCACCCACACTCACTGTGTAAATCCACCAATGATACAAATATATTAAGGTAGTTTGGGGTTCAGGGAATACAACACTTGAGGTTATGCATAGAATTAAAGTTACATTCAGATACTACTAAATGGTTTTGCCAAATAGGTTATTGAGAAAACATAATTGGATGGCCAGCACGGTTTTTGTTCTTGGTATTTGTACTGTACAAAATGCAGAAAGCTTACCAAAACAAAAGAAGACAAATTGGAAAGGATCACAGTCAGGGAAGTCCTCTTACAGGGGACAAATGACTGGAGTAAGCAAAAAGTCTTTCAAAATATGTCACCAGCATAATTTAGATATTGAATACAGAACAGTGAATGATAGTGGTAATGTTGAGTAATTAGAAGTATCCAATTGGCAACTGGCCATATTGTGAACATGCCAGGATAATTTGGAAAACCAAATGATATGGGTAACAATTGGGTCAATTTGTTTTCTGTTGGCAAGAAGTGTACCCTCACCACCCAATGGTGCGCATCATTACAGCAAAGAAAATCTTGGCACATGAGTCAGCTAAATTGTTGAACTGTTTTCACAGAAATTAAACTACATCACTATTGTTTTATAAACATATATATATAACATATATATATATATATATATATATATATATATATATATATATATATATATATAACATGTTTTATGTAAAGGATGTTCTCCAATACCAAGAAAGTACTATTTCTACTAAACACCAGGCGGCTAAAACTCACCCTGCAGGCCAGATATGCGCAGAGGCCTCGTATACAGTGGTGTATAGTAACGAAGTAGAAATACTTCGTTACTGTACTTAAGTAGTTTTTTGGGATATCTGTACTCTACTTTACTATTTATATTTCTGTTTACTTTTACTTTTACTTCACTACATTTTGCAAAGAAAAATTATACTTTTACTCCATTTCTCATGAAACCTTCGTTACTCGCTACAAAATCAAATCTATCTTTAGAAAAAAAAAAAACATCCGGGACTGTGGTGGAACACAGACTCCACCAAGCAGGTTTTGCGAATCACAATGTTTTGCATTTTCCCTCTACATCCTCTAGTCCAGCGCTCCCAAACCTTTATGCGTCACGGACCGGTTACGTGAAGACAATATTTTCACAGACCGGGTCCGACCTCGGAAAGACGGGAGACAACGACACCCAACGTGTGTTCGTTATGTCCAGTCTACTGACTCTACTGCTAACTAAACCTTTAGTCCAGTCTACTGCTTAAATTATAACCCGCTGCACAAAGACAGGATGTTGAAATGGAAGCAGGTTTTCATGCTTTTTTGGCGATCTCATGATACTCTGCCTTGGTTTGAGTTCCAGAGTTGTAACAGACTTACGTTTCATTTTTAGAGTAACGTAACATCTTGACATGTGTCAAGAGATACCGTCTGAGGTTACCACAGACGGATGTATGCGGTCATTTTTCACAATAAAACATCTTTCCGGCCTTGATTTTTTTTTTATTTAATTGAAATGTTTCATTCATTCTTTCTGTGGCCCGGTACCAAGAGACCCACAGACTGGTACCAAGAGACCCACAGACCGGTACCAAGAGACCCACAGACTGGTACCAAGAGACCCACAGACCGGTACCAAGAGACCCACAGATCGGTACCAAGAGACCCACAGACCGGTACCAAGAGACCCACAGACCGGTACCAAGAGACCCACAGACCGGTACCAAGAGACCCACGGCGGGCGGAATGAGCATACTTATAACCACACTGTTACAACTCCTTCATAGTGTCATATTGCTTTTTGGAGAATTATGATGATAAGTTCATAGTAGATGCAAAAGTATACTTAGGTACAATATATTATGTTAAACATAATATATATGGATGGATCACAGCCAACCCAGTTATTGTATCAACACAACTCCTGGTCCTTGGTCATGGTGGCCACAGCACTTAAAAGAATAAACTTCATAATTCTCAAAACTCTGACCCTTTGCTTTTTTATTAAAAGCATGTACTTGTACTTTTACTTTCAATACTTAAGTACATTTTATATCAGAAAAATACTTTTGATACTTAAGTACAGAAAATATCAGATACTTTAAGACTTTTACTCAAGTAGTATTTTAATAGGTGACTTTTACTTTTACTGGAGTAATTTTCCAGTAAGGTATCTTTACTTTTACTCAAGTACGGCTTTTGGGTACTTTATACACCACTGCTCGTATACTATAATGGTGTCTACATGCACTGTAGCACCACAGCCACATTGATAACACACAACATACTATGTCTTCAGATTCATAGAAAATATTATTTTTATTGACCATTTTTCTTCCTCTACATAATGGAAAACATGAATAATGCATTAAATAAAAAAATAAAACTTATTTTACTACACAGAATCTGAGACAGCTTTGTCCAAGCATTGACTCAGCAATAGAAACCTTGAGGCCTTTGTCTAGTGACTCTCCTCCTGATTTCCTCCTGCATAATGTCTCCCTTCATGTCCAGATTGTCGCTGCAGCTCCCGGGCTGCTCGGTTTTGGCGAGGGCCGTGCCGTCTGGTTCTTTGTCATCCCTGTGCCTCTGCCTGTCTCCTTCAGGTTTACTTCCCTCTTCGCCAAAACTTCCCCCTGCTTCTTCACTGTCATACTACTGCTTATTCTCCCTCCCTCCCTCTAAAGTTTAAGTCATGAATTTACACTAGAAATGTGAATTAAAATTGCATTTGAACTGGCTCTTATTTTGAGCGTGCTGCGGATGACAAGCAAATTAGTGCCGTTGACCAATAGCAAGCTGTTTTGACAATGTGTACTGGACCTTTTAATGGAAATATGCACCAGAGAGTCAACAATAGATGAAGCTATATCGTAGCTTGTAAGCTGTTTTGCAACATCCACTTTTATTTAACGTCCTTGTCAAAAGAGCAATGGTTTGCTGGAGCCAATGAGTGTGAACCGATTTCCAAGCTAACGAACTGACAAAAATGCCAGGGAAGCACTGGGAGTAATTTCCACCAAGCTTTTGGACCCCACTTATCCCACTTAGATGAGCTAAAGTCAAGTAAAGTGATAGCTGGAGGACAAATCAAACTAATTACAGGTGGTGGTGGGTCGGCTACAGGACGTTCTCAGCATTCTGAATAGAAAAATAAAGTATTGGCTCTTTGTTAAATAGAAGTAGCTTTAGTACCGTTTACTTTGCCGCATGATTTGTCCCATATATGGCATGTTTTCCTGTTAACATCAAATGGTTAAGTAAATTAATATATTGTTTAATAACTCCAAAACAATATAAGTGACATTATACAGTATATACTAAACATACTAAATACTTAACAGTGCTGCATAGTATTGGTATGAAGCTCACCTGTTGCTGATTGTACCATGTACCCTGCTGCCGGACATCAGCCCGATGAGTCCATGCATAGTCTGTATAGAGCCCTTGTGCTTTTTGTTCAATTGTTTCAGTACATTTGTCTGTCTCAGTGGCGGGCCGTCAGGGCCTGCTAAGCCTTCTCTGCTGGCCTGATCCACTGAATGCGCGGGTAGAAAATCCACGGCCCGCCACTGGTCTGTCTCTGCCTGCCTACCTTCTGCACATCTGCTTTTCATGGTTTCCTCAGTAAAGTTAATATATTTCTAGGTTCCTTGTGTGCATTCTGCGACCAAAAGTGTGAAAGTAAATGCAAACAACTGGAACTTTAGCCCAGTTTGTTGTAACAATGCATTACAATATACGATATATAGGAGCTTATCCATTATTTAGGTTGGACTGTAGAACACTGCATCTCTTAATCACAAGTGTTATACAGGGTTTTATTTGTAATTTTATGACTTGGTTGCACAACTAAATTCATATTGTAGTCCCAATTTGCTACATAAGAAAGAAAACAACATTATTAATACATTCACTTCAAACCTTCTCAACACAATCTAACTTTCCTTACCATGTGTTTTGTCATAGAAACCATAAAATAAAAAAATAACTGTGTGGTATTCCGATATAAATATTCAGTAACCGTGGGGTGGAAAAAGCCCTATTAAGAATATGGCCTGTTATAATTTCAATATGATGGGCCTCTTTCTGTAGTTATAGCCACACTGCTCCAGTGACAACCCGATTCATCAGCCTGAGAGCACGCAGATGAAAGTGATTACATCATAGGCCAACCAAGATAACGCAAAGACATTGATGGGTCTGATATTGACAAGTGATTACTGGCAGCATTGGTCGATCACAGTCAGACCTGTGAAGATGTTTTTTCTTTCTTTTTTTCAGGTCATTAGACTCATATCGCCCGCAGGTCCCTCAATTTAATTGGGAAAAAAAGGAATAATCAATCTGAGACAGTCTTTGGTCTTTTCTTAGTATACATGAGCACAATGAAATATGGATTGCGCTTCATCCAATGCAGAATTGGTCGAATATGTGAACACCATTAACTACTTTTTACAGCACAAGAAGAGAATATGTACCAAATGCGCACATTTAATAGCATATTTGTTTCTCACTTAGCTTTGGAAATTTGCCGAGGAGGTTATGTTTTTGTTTTCTTTTTTGGTTGTCAGCAGGGCATCTGAAAACCAGATCTCATCCAAATTTGCTATAGCTTATAGGGCGTCAGAACATTTGGAAAATTATATATTCTGAATCCTTATTTCTTTCAGATTTTTTCCATGTTTTTTTTCCAGTAGTGTTTTTTTATTATTTGGTGCCAAAATGTGGCTCTATAGGCCACACCCATATCTGCCTGAAAACACATAATTGTCTTTTTACCAAATCTGATTCTTAAAGCATAGACAAATTATTGTGTGCAACTGAATTTTTGATGACACACTGTGATACCATTATAAACTATCTCATTTCATCTACATGTTTTCTTTGTAAACCTGACTAATATAATACCCTTTTGGAATGTGGTGCCATATGTTTTAAAGTGGTGCTGCAGTCTGTTGTTTTTTTTGTCCATATCTCCGAGATCATGATTCTCACTCACTTTGCATTTTGTGTCGTCCTTTTCACAAAGCAAGCATTAATGTTCCTGTACACCATCTAGATGTTCTACAAAACAAATCAGACCTGGATTGTGCAGCTGTGGTGGAGACTACACTCAATGTATTTGTCTTGCAAACATAATACAAACATAAAATTCATTGTTGTTGTAAAAGTTAAGGAATTATGTGTGCTGTTGAAATTATACATCATTCTAAGACATGTGTTTATATATCTGTGAATAAGTCCCCTTTTTCACCAAAATAAATGTCTTTTTTTGAATAGCACCATTTCATTTCAGTCTGCACAAAAAAAAACTATACATTTAAGTTGGTTTTGATAAGGTTATCGTTTTGTTTTTGTTTTTCAAACTGAAAGCACCTATCCGGTGTGAAAGTATAAGTCATTGTGACAAATAATGTTTGCAGGTCTGGTCTATGATGCCCAACCAAAAAGCGAGAAGGAACAGCTGTGCCTGTTACTCTATTAATTCCAGAGATTGCTTGTGCAAACGGTGTGAAGAAATATGTTGAAAAGGCTATTACAGCAGTGTTTTCAAACTTATCAAAATGGCAGGAAATGATTGAATATTAGCCCATTCAAGTGAGTCCCTTTGTTCAGCCGTGTGCACTGGTGTACAGCTTTGTCTGACTTATTAGCTTTGTAATACTGTGCATAAATCCATTTACAGAGTATGTGCATGTATGGTATGTATGTGTGTGTGTGTGTGTGTGTGTGTGTGTGTGTGTGTGTGTGTGTGTGTGTGTGTGTGTGTGTGTGTGTGTGTGTGAGAGTGAGAGTGAGAGTGAGAGAGAGAGCAGTTCCAGGCCCCTTCACCATTGCGAGGCCTGCAGAGCGTGAGGTGACGGAGCATAAAAGATCCAAAGTTACGATATGTATTAAAAAAAAGAAAAACCTGACTCAGCTGTGTGAAAAAAAATTGTAAATCCAGCCAAGTATTGTCTTCATATTGGACGATTTACAGGTCATATTCCATCATTTTATGCTTATTCAGGAAGTACGTACGTACAGGAAATAGATAGTAAATGTGTGGGGGTCCTTTTGGGCAAGACTGGAGTTTGCGCCACATCACAGACCTTTATGACCTGATTCACATTTAAAGAATGTAGTGGCCTAACCTTCACCTCTACAAAACATTTGACTATGTAACCAAAACCACAGTTTTTCTGTCATAACCATGATCTTTCTCTGACCTTAGCCATGCATTTTAGAATCAAGACTGACACGCTATCAGTTCTGTCAGGCTGTTATTCTGCACAGCTTTGAGCTAAACGCTCCAGCATGCTAACAATGCTAACGTGTTTGATTAGTAGGCATAAGGACCGAATCACCATCTTGGTTTAGTAGTAGTAGAATTCTTTGACCTAAAGGGGCTGAATACGAGATTTGAAACATTTCTGTCGCAGCTCAACTGCTTTCAACATGGTGACGACTGAGCCGGCGGCTCGCAGCAAACAGGGAAAACGACGGCAACAGTGCTGATGGTGCCAACAGTGTTTACCTGAGGGGGTGTTCTTCTTCGGCCCGGTTATGTTAACAAATCAAGGAGAACCTTGGCTTACAACACACTCAAAGGGAGAGTGACTTCATTCATCTTTACACAGCAAATAGCTGTTTACTGCTACATTCATGCTTTCAATAACTAAAAGTAGCACCGTTAAGTGTTCGACCAATGCACTTAATGGTGCTCAATGAAAAGTAAGGGGTTCACCAAATACCAAGAAATCTGATGGGAACTTGAAGTTATGGCATTCCAATAGATAATAATAGAGACATCACTCACCACCCAAATGCAGATTCATCCTCTCTGCAACATTGACATCTATATCGAGTTCCATGTCAATCCGTACAGCTGTTGCGGCGACTGTGGATCATTGGGAGAGCCGGGTCGCCCTTCAATCAGAGGATCGGCGAATTGATGTGTCCTTGAGCAAGACACTTAACTCCAAATGTCTCCTGTAGTTCTGCCTACGGTGTGTGAATGTGAGTTACTCCTGGTGGGCAGGTGGCACCTTGCATGTTAGCCCCTGTCATCAGGGTATGAATGGGTATGAATGGGTGTGAATAGGTTTGAATGGGTGAATGATGACATGCAGTGTGAAAGCACGTTGAGTGGTCGGAATGGTCCATTTACCATTTGAGATAAGTAAAAGACCATGTTGCTTGCAAGTAGCTAGCAAAGAAAAAATTGCATTAACGTATGAGGTTGAACAATTTTGACATTGATTTGACCATATACATATTTTTAATCATTGGGTGAAAAGGAAAAATTGTGAATTTGTTTGTGGTTTTCGAGTGAGTTGCAGATATAAAACTCAACACAACCCCTCAAGTTGTCGGTCAACCTGTGTGTTTGTATACTGTCTGACTACATTCACACATGGTCACTTCATGCACCTGGAGCAGATGATGTGTCCATCCGTAAATCCCTCTATCACAATCTTTACTCCAGTGTAACTGTCTCAATACATCATTGTCTGTTTCCTCTGTCCCTGTGTGATAATGATCCACATGTACTGAACTGAAATATAACATTAGTGTATGCTTCCCGTATAAGAACAGTTTGCAAGTATACAAATCAAAGTGAATCATGTCCTTAATTGAAGATAATAGGGATTTTGTTTTAATCATTTCCACATCATTTATAATAATGTGAATGTCTGTTGTCCATCGGAGTAAGATCATTTTAATTATAAAGGGAAACGCAATAGATAAGTGTCCAGATTTGTGTCTGCCGCACCCATTCCATCTTGCAAAAAACATATTATATCAACTGAATCTTTTGTAGAGATGATTTAGTTTTTTTAAATTATTTGTCAAAACAAATGAGAGAGAGAGCGAGAGAGAGAGAGAGAGAGAGACTTTAACTTATTGACAATGTCTAGACGATAATTTTCCAGCCTACTGCTGAGACATTAAACCCATGACAGCCTGAATTGAGGAACTAATCGTGGGATTAATAAGATGTGATGTGAGATGCTTTTTTACATCGTTGAGTAACGAACAATCTCCTCAGCGGACTAGAATCGGTGTGTCACAAGTCGCCTCCGCCTGCTGTTTACTTATTCAAGATTCTCTCGCTTTAACAGCGCTTGCAAGATATTTCCTGACTCACTGGTTTCGGAGCGTGCAGCCTCAGTGGAAAAACTAGGCCCTGTATCTGGGCCAACTCCGTCAGCTTCTACACTCAGGGCTGTGAGCGATTGCAGCGCCGCTGTTCTCGAAGGTTAAGTTTGAACTGGATCTCAGCAAAAGAGTTGCTTGGATTTAAAAAAGATGGCTTTGCCTGAACTGTGAGTCCAATAGATGTAAATCTCAACCCCTGGGACAGAGGGGGGTATATGTACCTAATGACCAGCACAGACACATTTTATCATATAGGCGTAATACTAGAGGACAGAAAAAACAATCAAAGAGCTTCGAGTTACATGTTAGATCTTTTGCTTTTTGCCACTGGTGAAGCTCTACTATAATCACCGGACCGTGAACTGCAGGACAATATGGTGTGATGGAAGATTTTCCTGTAGATCTGTTAAACATTACAATGGCGAAGAGGGAGCTGAGCCTGAAAAGCGAGGCTCTCGCTTTACCGACTGATGAACGTTCCGACACCGAAAATAGCCAACATACGTTTCCTCAGCGGCGCGTCTGGGGCTCGCCCCCTGGGACGGGGCGAGGAGCTTCAGACGTCCGGAGGGAGCTCCGAATTGAACCGCTGCTCCCGATGTGCTGCGAGGAGACAGATGAGGCCTTTTCGAGATGCCCCCTGGACGTCTTCCTACGGAGGTATTTCAGGCATGTCCAACTGGGAAAAGACCCCGGGCCAGACTCAGAACAAGCTGGAGGGAGTGTGCTCTTTCTGGCCCAGGAACCTCTTGGCTTTGCTGAGCCTGCTGCCCTCATGACCTGGATCCCACAAATAATTATAGTGCATTTTACTCCTAATGATGATTGTGATAAATGATGAAATCTGATGACATCTATGTGAAGTTCATTACTGTAACACGTTCATAAACTACAATTAAAAACAACCTTTTGCTGGAACAAAGCAGCGGCTGACCTGTGACCAGATGTTACAGCCGTAGATCATGTTTATGATGTTGTTGTGTTGTGCCGTCACCTTGAGTTTCAGAAGATCACAGCTCCAGCTGGTGTCATGTCACAGTATGACACTCTTGATTAGGGACTTAATTGTTAATGTCAAGTTCAAAATGTTAACGTCCTGTAAGCAAGAAATGACTCACTCTACAGCGACGATATTCTTTCAAATCCTGGTCTTTCACTTCCACGAGATGACGCGCGCGTGTGTGTGTGTGTGTGTGTGTGTGTGTGTGTGTGTGTGTGTGTGTGTGTGTGTGTGTGTGTGTGTGTGTGTTGAAGGGTGAGCGGCTAAACGGTGTATACCTGCGGAGGGAATACAGCTCCCTGTTGATTAAATGGATCATAATTCCCTTGGTGATTGCATTATACAACAGGATTCATCATCTGTTGATAATGCTTATCTTTTGTGCATTCAGAGTAATCCTGGTCCGGATCAAAAGAGTCAATGAATGGGATTTAAATGGCCGGGTTCCTACCCCAGGCTCCCTAAATGACACGTTTTTTTGAGATATCCAGCACATCCAAGTGTCGCTGGCTTTTCTCCGCACAGCCGCTCGCCGCTTCCTCCTCCGCCTTCCTCTCTCACGAGAGGCAGCTATCTGGGCCATGCCTGGGCACCTCTGGGAGAGATATTTCTCCCGCAGCACCCAAGCCATGTGTGTGGGTATTATTCTGCAGTGGCCTTTTCATCTCTGGCCTCCCATGGGCCCTTCCTCCCGGCTGGGACAGATTGGTGGCAGCGAGGGCGGACAAAGCGTATCACCTTTTCCTATCGTCCGCCCCGCTGTTGACTGTTGGCCCGTTGATGGATTTTTATCAGAAGTGGTGGCACACAGGTCGAAGCAATGCTTTTTTTTAATTTATTTTTTCTGAGACCAGACTGTGTGATAATTCCAATGAATACAAAGTGCAAATGTGTATGAATACAGTAATGACCTCGCCGAACCTAAAATAAAATGTATTTATTTTTCATCGTGAAGGAAATTATTGTGCAAGAGATTTAATTGCACGAGATTGAGAGATTGAAATTGATTACAATAACAGAATAAGACAAAACTGAAATATATAAACAATATAACCTAGATGACAGATATGGGTGAGACAATAGGGCAACATTAAGTACACGGCCATCGTCTTCCTACACAGCTACTTCCCCATCCAGCTGTACATTCATGACATATAATATAAAGAGAAATGGCCACAATGACAGTCACAAGTGTGGTCCAGCTAGATGTGGCTGTACGGTTATTGGAGGTCAACTCACTGAAAGAATTATCGGCAAACAAGCTCATTGATACTGGCCGACAGGATGACATAAATGTTGCACACGGTACAAGAAAAAACCTGTCCGCGCGATGAATGACATATGTCTCCAAATGCAGCGCAGTGACCATACAGTCATTTCAGACACGTGATATATACATATATATATATATATATATATATATATATATATATATATATAGGCCTTCCTCAGCGTCCCTACATCCCACATCTATGCTATTGCATAAATGATGATACATACATGCATAATAAGCCTTAATTAAAAACGATGTCTTCATTTTGTCAGTACTATATTCCTTTAAACGATCATGGAAAACCACTTAAAAAAAATCCTATGCTTCACGCTCCTAACCAGAGAGTTTACTTTGAAACTACAAATTGCTTCACAACTTCCTCCTTCCTTAGCGCCGGTGCTATGTACAATCAAAGTTCACATACAGGCCTGCAGACAGGGGACCAGAGGATGCATGCAAATGCCAGCCTCCCAGTCCTTTGTCCTCCATGTTCGCTCATTGACAAACTCTACACCAAAGGCAGTTTGGTGTTCAAGCCCTTGTTTTCCTTAGTCGGTACAACACGGTCCCCACGATGACTCCGGGGCAGAGGAGCTCACACCTTTGCCGTGGCACCAGTGAGGTCCACCCACAGAGCAGGAGAGAGCGAAACCAAAAACTACACACCAAATGATGTATTATTTCTTTCCCGTCCGTCTTATTTCCCAGACTATTAGTTTGTTGTGACAGGCGGATGATGTTGTACAGGGCAGAATCCAGATCTACGTGGGGAGAAAAAAAGCCTGCCTGACAAAGACCATCTGGCATCCCATCATTATTCAGAGCAACCCCCAGACCCTCAGGACAGAGCCTGCCTGTCTTGTAACACAGAGTGGTTTAAAATCCTATGGCAGCACCATGCTACATACCTTAGCTAATGAGAACAATGATACCCATTAGTACTACAAACACACAGCCATCCTGATTAAAATGTCCCATTAAATGTAGATAAGCACAAGTTTCAGCTTCCATTTTTTTTTTTTACATTCAGCCAACATATTTCTCAGCTCCCCCAAAAAGAACATGGCGATCTTCATGGATGAAATCAGAGATGGTGGCGATAGGAAAGCTTGGGGGATCCCAGCACCCCGCATCAATGAGGACGCAGCCTTTGAAACAGTAATTATCCAGCAGCAGATTATGTTTATGTGCTCCATGCGTGTAGAAACCGTGGATGGCATATCCTCAGTTTCACCGTGACTCTCACCCACAGCCCACTCAAGATGTGTGGCCTTTCCTGTCCGTCATCCTGCTCAACGCGTCCCCGTTTAATTCAGGTTAGCGAGCACATCTGAATATAGACGGTGCTTTGCACTTTGCTGTCAAAAAACTTGTGTTGCATAGCAACAAGGATGACCTAACGCTGCTTGCATCCTTTTGATTTCCTTGCTCTCTCACTTACTTGCAACATTTGAAGCTGTGCTTTGGATTGTAGCTGGGAAAATATATATTGTTTATAGCGACATAAAACAGAAACTTATGAAACATTTCATGGCGGCATGTTTCCATCATTATCTGATGTAATCTGCGAGGAGGCATCAGGTGAACATCACTGAAGGAAAGTTTGTTGCGAGGCGTTTGCAAACTGCCATTTGTGATTGAGGAGGTTGCCCCTGGATATTTAAGTACATATCACTTGACCTGCTTTTCACATTCAGAGATTTTATTTGAGGGCATGCAGTCATGCGGGGAAAGCGCAGCAAGTGTTTGAACGGCCAGATTGATGCTGACGCCAGTGGAAACCTATCAATTCAATTAGGCCAACTGCTAGGATGCAGGTTGCAAGTGAAAGATTAAAGCCCAATCGATGGTCTCCTTCCTGTGTCCTTTTTACACAGACAGGCTAATGGTGATCGGGGGGGGGGGGGGTTGTAGCATTAGTCCCCCTTGTTAAAGACTGACACGCACTGATTTATCCGGAGCCAGGAGTGAGGTTGACCAAGCAGCGAGATTTGGGAAAGGATTAATCACTCGGTCCCAAATCTTCCCAGAGAAACCCTCACTCTGGGATGCATATCTGGCATAACTTTCTCAAACTTTCTGGAATTATCATCTTCTAGCCATGCAGGATCCTACGTGGGTTGTGTTTTTAACACATTTGAAGCAATTTGTTAGATTTATTATTTTAAAGTTCTAAAATGACAGTCTAAACACAATTGAACGCAGTTTTCTATTCAGTTTGACATGCAAGGTGTTCGTCCTTTAGACCGAGAGGCGGTGAAACGACGTGATTGCGCTTAATTAAGACAGCTGCCATGGTGTCCCAGTTCTCAGTGTGCATGGCGGAGATTCAAAAAGAGCAGAGGAGCCGTAGATGAAAAGTCAAAGTCTCCTGCTTTGATCAGGGAACACAGTTCTGTAGCGAGCCAGCCCCTCACTTCACTTTTTTAAATCGCAGCCCAGTGCGTGGGCGGACGAACAGGGTTAGGGTTGCACGTGTCTGAACCTACTGTTGAGTCATGAATGTCGAAAAACAACGAGACAAGTTCTTGTCACGATCTTGGTTTCGGTGAAGTTTGTTTCCTGTTTTATATTTTGACATTCACTGCCTCTTGTGTCCCGTGTTCGCTGCACTTCCTGCCCTTTGTGTGGTGTCCTGCCCCTGAATCCTCCTGTGTGTAACCACCTCCCCCGTGTATTTAAACCCTGTGCTCCCCTGTCTCCGGGTTGGTTTGTCTGCTATGTTCCTGTTGCTTTCGCTTGTGCTCTTGTCGGCATTACCTGATCCTGTTTTGTGTCATTTTGCCCCTTCTGGTTTGCCTGTTGGATTTTTCCGTTACTCTTTTTTGGATCCCCGTACTATGAGTTTAGTTTGGGACATTTGTTTAAAATCGCAGTTATTCATCTTTTCTGCTCCATCCTCTGGATCCTTTTGTACCCCATCGTGACAGTTCTCGAAGATAAAGCGGGCAAGAACATCGCACCACGGTGACCGATTTTGGAGATAATTTGACGATTACTTGGTCTTTTAAATCTGCCCTAATCCATAGATTTAGTAAAAAGTCAGTTGTATTGTCACTTCTTCCATTTGTGCAAACATACAGAAGACCTGAAATTGTGTTTCTCTTCTGTCTGACATAGAGTGAATAGTGCAAAAACAGTTAAAAAAGTAAAAAATAGACAACATATAAACAGCATATAACATATAAACAACATATTAACATAGTGCAAAAACTGTTAAAGTAAAAAATAGACAACAAATAAACAACATATAACATAAACAACATATAAGCAACATATTTTCAACATAAATAAATAACAATTGAACTATGCGTGATGTGGAAGAAGTGTCCAAAGTGATGAACTATCATCATACTTTGCATTTCCCTTCAACTCAATAGGGAGTTTTAATGTCTCTCAGCTGATTGTTTTGGTTTTCTGGCCCACGCTTTGACCGATCTGGTTCAGTCTCACCACTCTGCTCTTTTTCAGGGATAAAAGTCCCTCTCTACCTGCCTGGCAGCTACCGGACAGAGTTGGCGATGAGCCGGTGGACATTGAGGAACATTAAGCAGCGACAGAGCCAGATATTTCCCTCAGTAGTTGGAGGTAAATGGAGAGTGACCATTGGATTTCTATTTGCCAGGTGTCCAGAAAATATGGCTGCAAATATAATGGTTATATTGCATTGCTATCATGCACGCTATATCCACTTTCTTTGTTACGCGGGGAAATGGGCCATTCAGCATGAGCATTTTTACTTTTGGTACTTTAAGTTATTGTTCATGCTAATTTTAGTTGAGTAATACTTTGAACGCAGGATTTTGACTACATTATAGAGTACATTTTGGATAAAAAATGTCTAAAAACTTAATAAAAAAACAAAAGTATTGCTACTTTTAAAGTAAAAATGAACTGTATGTTCACATTTTTTAAATATTAAAAGGGTTTCTTTTCACACAAAATTTTCAGTCCATGCACTGTTTACCTCTCCATCTGCTGTCTGTCTTTCTGTCTCTTTACAAAGTGTGTTTGCGTACAGAGGTTTTTACCTCGTTCCGGCTGTAAACGTTTTCCGTTTGCTTTGGAGCCACGCCGCAGTCGATTTTAAGTAGCATAATGTTATGAACATTGAGGTTGGTCAAATTCAATTAAATCAAACAGAACCTTCGCTTTTGAAAAAAAAAAATGCAAAAGGTTGAATTTCTTTATTATTATTTCCATCTGGGCCTGTACTCCTTCCTCTGTGAGTCAGTTAGCGCTGACATAAACAGTTGGTTTAGACGCCTGCATTTACGAGCCCCGTCAAAATGAACTGGAAATGCTGACACAACCCCGGACAGCCGGCCCAATGCATCCTCTCCCTTGTTATTCCTGCTTTGATCTTAACAACTCCCGAAAAAGAAAAAAACGTCTTTAGTTGCTTGATGTTACGCGTTAGACCTTGTTATGAGCAGAAATACCAGACCAACAATGCATGGCAAAATATGTTAAAAGCTTTGTCGAGAATTTTGGTGATTGTTATCTGTACGTTTAAGCTGATGTAAGCTTTATATCACACTTTCTCATTTGATTCCTTGTTAATATCAAAATATTGTATCATCCTGGAAGAGAATGCCTTAGCCTCCGGTGTCTTCTACTTTGTAGTTCTTAAACGACGTCTTCACAGAAACCTGAATAAATTAAATATAATCTACATCATAAATACAAAGAAGCACCATGGAAATGCGTGTCTGTGTGTGTGTGTGTGTGTGTGTGTGTGTGTGTGTGTGTGTGTGTGTATAAATGCCAACGCTACTTCATGAAATACAGCTCAAAAACTCACAGCATAACATTGAAAAATGAAGTGCATTCAACCACCATCTGACTCATTCGTCAACAGTTAAAACATCATCATCTCACATGACCGTTAACCCGTCAATTTTTATTTGAAAAATCATCCGCTGCATGAAAGGGAAAGCGATCCCTGACCTTCTCCCCCTCTGAAGCCTCAGCTCTCCGGAGATGAAGAGGACACTCTAAATATTTTAAACCTGTGCAATAATTCTCTTGGTCATAATGTGAGGCAGCGCAGGCAGTTTAACACCAACGTTCTACTACTGGCCTCTTTTACTGTTACGCAACATCTTCTTGTCACGCGTGGAAAAAGTTTCCAAACCATGTAATGATAAAAAAAAATAATGGCTTCGTCTACAAGGGAGATGTTAAGCGTTACTTTTAACCTCTCAAGTCTTAGTGAGAGGTTAAAAGTAAGAGTATTGAGCTTTCTTCTGACATCTGCACCTGTATCTTTAGTTTTTATTACATTAAGAATTTAGTAAGAATACATAAATACAATGCAAATCAATATAAATACAAATAACATACTGCAAATACAGCATCTGGGTCCATAAATCACATATATTTGTATTTACATCTCAGCCATGAATATTTTAACATTAAAACTGATCAATACAGTTTTACTCTTCAGACCACAATGGCAAACATTCTCTTTCAGACCACGGGTATATGGATCCTCCTAAAAGACTTTGCCTTAATGTTGGCCTAAACCCCAAAAGAGGATGTATAAGTATAAAGTTTGTGGAGGTGAAAAGTCACCACTATGGAAAGTTGTCTGATTGCATGAAATATCTCCATCCCCGACGTCCAGCCCCGCCTGCCCCCTTCTCCACTTGGGTAACTAAGCAGGTGTTCCTGAGTTGTGCAAGTGAGGGGAAATGGGGTTGCCCTGTCCTCGACCCGGCGCTGTGAATGATGGATGTTTTAAAAGAGAGGGTAAAGTTCACTGCTGTGAAGCAGGTCACCGAAGATGATCAAAGTCGTTCTGGTTAACCGCACAGGTTCGCTCTTCATCATTTCACTCTCTTCAACCCACTCTCTCCAAGTGAAATATGAAGACTTCCCTTGATGAGATTTCTCCCTCTTTCCCCTCTTTCCTTCCACACTCTCTCTCTCTCTCTACCAATCCTTCTCACAAACTCGCTCTCACAAGACTGGACTCGTAAAGGTTTGTCAAGCAAGTAGAATATACTGGTGGTTTCTATCCGGGGTGAGAGAGGGCTTTGGGTCACAATACCATGGTCTTTCACATGACCCTCATTACACACACCTTCAGCACCTCCCAAAATACTTTTCAAGTAAAAAGAGGGAATCAGATTGGTTAACGTGTGAGCTGTTGCAGCATCTCCACACCCAGGTGGCTGAGGTGAATTTTTAGTATTGTATTTATTATATTGTTAAACCCCACAGCTGCCGGTCCCTGTCCCCGGCTTTTTTTCTGTTTTAGTTATTGCAATAAGCCCAACCTTTCCAGATGGTTTCCTATAATATTTTGTATAGTGTTTTGAGGTAATTAGTCCGTTTTGATCTGTTGTTACAGGAAGATTGGGACCAGATTCAGAGAGCCTCTCTAAGCTTGAAGATAATTAAGTTCAAAAGCTGCTTTCAACCAAAAAAATTCTGCGTTTTTTCCGGCGTATCCCATTGGTTGACTAAAGTATATTTATGATCTATGCCGTTTTCCCCCTGGCGCGTTGTTTGGCTGATATAATATCATAGGTGCTGTCACAATGTTGGAAGAGCATTACGAAAGTGTTTGTGACAAAACGACAACAAGAGTAACTGTAATGCTGTGGTTTCACGACTATTGTGAATCTTGCATACTCACTCAGACTTTTCTTTTTTCTTTTTTTGAACATGAAAATGCTCGACCTGTTGGCAGCAATAACTTGGACGGCACCTGGAGCTTCTGCAGGTCGGACTGGGGCACTTCCACATCCCTGATCAGCATTCCCAGTTGGTTGTAGCTGATGTTGTCCCCATTTATTATCTTGATAACACATCTGACAAAACAACTGTCATTGCAGCAGCCATCAAAGTACCACAACATCCTGTCCCACCCTGGAGACCAATTGCCTGGCCATCTGTGCTGGGAGTTGGGAAATCACAGGTGACCAAGTCCTGGGCAAAGTTCTCCAGGGTGAGGGAACCCTGTAGTGTCAACCAGCATAGAGTATTGCACGTGTGGGAGATCCTCTCAATCCAAGCAACCTGTACTTTCCCCCCGAAAGTACAGGTTGACTCTGTTGGCGTAATGGCGGAGATGTAACACTACCCCCTTTGATGTGTCACGTTGTTCTCATTGATGGAGCTCGTATCCGGATTTACATTCAGCTGACTGACAGTGTGGCATCTCATCCTGGAACGATTTTCAGATGGGCTCATAACCGCCTAAATTCACGTAGGTGAGTGAACCCACCAGGAACAACAACACCTCATGCATGATGGACGGCAGCCAGTTGTTATCAGGATTTGATTCAAACGGAAGAACCACAGTCTCTCATATTTGCAAGGTGGAAGAGTGCTGTGTTGAGTCAAGTATCTTGATGTTGGTGATGTTGAGGTAAAAAAATAAGGCCCTCTTTTAAAAAAATAAATAATGTTCAGACTCAAGAAGTCTTCATCAGGGTTTGCCCTGATACCAATAAGACTGATACCCATAAGAAGTCTCCATCAGGTTGTACCCTGAGGAAACCTTCTTGAGTTTAAACATGTTGGTTATCAATGGATCAATAAAGGACTTTTAACGTACAACCAGAGGGCCTCGGATGCTTTTCAGAATGCTAGTTAATAGCATGGGCGTACCATCTTGTTTGTCAGATCCTCCATTTTCCCCAGGTAGAACAAGGCTCTGGACATGAGGGCACTGTTGAACCTGGGATGAGACAGCCCAGTCGTCACTGTCACCCTCGTGACAGGGTGACTAAATGTGGCAGACACACAGTCCACACCGTGTCCTGCTAATGTCCCTAGGCCATATATCCATCCTAGTGTAATTATTAAATGAATACCTGTTACATCCACCCATCTTCAGTTCCATGTTTGTCATTATTACTGTGTTTAATGATTAATAAATGCAAAGAAAAAAGACTGGGATGCATGCAACCAAAGTTAGATATACACATAAGAAATGTAACATTTCAATGCTGTGATGTAATACAATCTACTGTACATCACAAATGTGTTAACGTTTCCAGTGCATGTGCCTGTAGACTTAGAAATATTTTTTTATTTTTATTTTGCAATCTTCATATCCCAGTTTATAATCATTTATAGAAGTTTTGAGATTGCACAAGTACAAACAGGCACACATTCATTCATACTGACTCTCTGACTGCACCACCCATTGAGTAAGCTGCACTATATGTCTTTCCGGCTGTAAAACATCAACGATCAATGCAGTCTAATCGTAAAAAGAAAGAAGAGTTCAGTTTGTCCTCTCATCAGCAGAACGCATTCAGTTGTACAACAGCGGCGGCCTTGATTTTGAGTGCTTTCCTTCTGTTGAGGGGGAGGACAGCTTTTATGATATACACGTGTTAAGTTATGCGTCACTGTCTTTGTGGAAGTGACGCGTGCACGTACGCACAGAGCACTATCGCATCTTCCTGTGTTGGGAATTTTTCTCATAAAGTCATCAGCTCCTGAAGCCTGTGACCTACACACGACCGCATCGTGAAGCTCACGTCCTAATTCACATCAGCACTGCCAAGTCAGTGAGCAAGGAAGACTGCGGGATGGATGTGACATCCCTCGTCACCCTTACACTGTGCAGCCACGTCTTTCTGACAAAGCTGTCAGGTCAGATTGGTGGGATGTTTTTTTCTTTTTTTCTTGAACAAATATGACCAACTATCAAAACAACTTTGATATAACATAACAATGCTACAGACTAAAAAAAGTTCAAAAGAAGATTGATGTGTAGTCAATTGAAATTGAAAAAAATAAATGGATTACTTGTTGACAAAAGGAATTAAAGTGTCTCACAGTTGGTGCCAGGCGGCTATAAACAATAGAGAGGGACAGTGCTGTGTGTGTGTGTGTGTGTGTGTGTGTGTGTGTGTGTGTGTGTGTGACGGCTGCACACTCTGCTTGTACAACTGCTCTCGATGTTCCATCTCTCTTGAGATTTACACACTCCAGCTCCACTCTTAATGAGAGTGCTAATCATCCACTGCGCCGGACCAGTCTGACAATACTTTATCTGTCCTCGGGGTACAGACGTGAAAATAATGATTCATTAGCTCAGGTGAAGAAGTGCTATGTGACTAAATCAATATTTTTATTCCTCCAACCTCCTTCTGAACCCACGATTTAAGAGAGCATGGAGGCTATTTCTTCTGGTCGTTGAGTGTTATTATTGATATGGTGAATGGCAAATTGCCATTTCTTAGAATCTTGTATTCACAATGTCTGTAAATCATTACATCAACCACAAGTTATGATACATATCCTAAAAAAAAAAATAGCTGGAGAAGACTTAAAAAGCAGCACTGATATCGGTGCTGATTGCCGTGGTATGAGTCACTTTCCACTTTAAGCCTTTAAACTCCTTTTCTTTTTCACTGCAGATGTGAAAAAAAGAAACCCCTTTCAGACATTGAATATATATATAACACTGCGTGGCTTCAGATATCATTAAAATACCGTCCCTCTGGCTTTCAAACGTAGCTCTCCCATACGTTTGTTCTGTAGCGGTTGTATAGAAAAATGACAGAACAGTTTCACATGTGTAGGGCTCATGCAATGTGGGGCGCCATGGTGTGTGTGTGTGTGTGTGTGTGTGTGTGTGTGTGTGTGTGTGTGTGTGTGTGTGTGTGTGTGTGTGTGTGTGTGTGTGTGTGTGTGAGTGTGTGAGAGAGAGGGAGCTCTGGCACTGCTGGAGATTAGTGGCAAACTGACTTGTAGGAAGAATATTCTCAATTTTCTCGCCGGCTGATGGCTTTTCAAACTTATTGTGCAGCTTAATGACCGTCGTGAGCACTTTTCCACTTCTCAATAGTTGGTTCCCTTTATGAATTCCATCATCAATTGCATCATTTACGAGATAGAGCGTAAAATTTGGCTCCCTATTTTACACGGCCCAACAGTGTTCAAGCGTTGTTAAAAAAAAAAAAAGGAAATCTGTTGGGGTTGTGATTCTCATTTTATCAACTTTGTCCTGAAACTCTGTGCTGATTGAGAAGGAGTTTTCCTCATGTGGTGAGTAAAAAGCCTTTTGCTGGATTCAAGAGGACTGCTTTCTGATTACTGTTGTTGTTGAAAGTTTTTTTACGGCATGTTGCCATCTCTGTCGGTCCATAAATGTGGTCACCTTCGGCAAAACGTCATCAGATGTTGTATTATGTTGTTGTTGATCCCCTGATGTTATAGCTAGTGCCAGTAGTCAGTGCTGATTGGCTGATGTTAGCATGCTAAAACACTAAACCAAGGTGGTTAACATATCACAATTGTACCTGCCTTGCATTGCAATAAAAACACATTTTAGACCAGATACAGATATGACAAAACTGCTCAAACTTAACAGTATTACATGGTTTACTGAAGGCATTTTATTTTCTTTGTGCATAATAAACGATATTCAAATGACAAATGTATTACTGTTCACGAGGCGGAAAAAGACGTGCATTTTATATGTCACTGATTATTTAACCTCGTCTGTGTATCCTTTCCATCATGTTGATGGGACTGAAAGTTAGAAATAATCAGGAGTGTTACAGAAATGTAACTCTCGCCATTGTGACTTTTACAGAAGAGTTACAGAAAAAGGCGTGCATGTACCTCTCGAGCTACCATTTAGAAACACTGAACGCAGGGGAGAGATGGCTGCCCTCCAGACAGCAACATGGATGAGTGACAAATTTTATGAGGATGTATATGTGAAACTGTCGATCCCTGCGGTGGAATAACTTAGTGACTTGACGGGAGGCCGTCAGTGAATGACACAATGACGAGGACACAGGAGGGACCCGGGCCACTCCATCACACCTTGGCAAAGCAAACAGTCCTGACAGAAGCTTCTCGCGGCTGCTTCTGGGGCATTTTTGAAGGATATTTGTCTTGGCGAAGGAGGATCCTCGAGAGCAAAATCAAGGAGCCTGATGTAAAACGTCTCCAGCTGCGTTTGAAGACGGCGTAACTGACCTGGATGCTTAACTGTGTGTGAAAGATGTCTGTATCCACTTCCTATCTCATGTCACAAGCTCCTCGAAGCCGACGCGCTCATCAAAGGGGGGGACTCTCGTGTCAAGGGCTTTTTCATGTGGTTGCGTTTGGACCTGTGAATATGCATTTGATAAAGAGAGAAACATCAATGGGGTGGCGGGGAATTCATCACTTTGATTGTCCCTACCCTTGGCCCTTGATGTCTTAGGTAGATGGAAGACGGCGCATGTGTACGGGAGCGTGGATCTGATTAACTAAATAAGGAACAATAGTTAATTTTCATTATCTCAATGGACCAATCCTCTGTGATTTCAGGAACACTTTAGAGAGAGAAAAAATAGCCCTTTACTACAAAAAAGGAGAGAGAAAAAAAATGACACCGTACTTTATTGACCCCTGTTGGGTAATTTTCTTTCTGCTTCCTCCTCCATGAGCCACTAAGAGGTAAGAATCAGCAGCAGAGCAGGGCTTCTGCAGCTGCTCAGGATTCGGTATCTTTCTCAAGGACACCTGGGTGGTTTCTGATGGGGGATTTCATTCTCCTTCCTCACCGCTCCGTCCTGCTGCCCTGATCTGTTGGTGTGAGGGTTTACTATTAAGTGCTGTGAAAGTTTTCACCTTTCAAAAGTCCCTGGGCACAAGGTGCCACTTCTGAAGCATCACACTGAGAGTCGTATCACAGCTGAATAGGTGCGCTGACGCTTGGCTCTGTAAAAGGGCAACCTTTGAGAATTACCAGACGTAGCATTTGTATTCACACTTAGTACGCATGGCTCCAACGGAAGAGTGAGAGTCAACCCATGATTATACATGCAGTGATGTTTCAATTTAGTTCACTCTACGTGTATTGGTATTGTAAAGGACCCTTTATACACTGTATATGTAGTCAATACATGCAGAAACCACATTCAAGTTTGGAGGTTTATTCATGACAAAATCGTCCCATTGTGTAGACATTTTAAGCAACGCTAGCAGTGTGCTTTGCTCTCGGGTTTGCAGTGTCAGTCAGTTCACAACTTTTGTCCTGACTTATCGTATCTAAATAACTAATAAATTGCCTTGAAATGTTGTGCTGATATTTGTGGTCCCCAAAAAAAAGGACCGTATTGGCTTTGGTCAATCATCTTACGGTCATGACATGTCACAAGAAATGTTAGCTGGATTGTCATTCAATTTGGAACACACTCCTGTTCCTATAAAAGGAGGAATTGCAATTACCAGGGTCCGACAACTAACTGGTTCCATAGACCCTCATGCAATCGTTTCATATGTTCTACATTTCCAGGCTTTTGTGGATTTGAACCCTTCAAGAGAAACACATCTGGACCAAAACAAGTTTATTAAGACTTGTCGTTGGAAAAAACAAGTTAATGCTGTAACATTAATGTGTCCATCCTCTTCAATACAAAAGGCAGAAGGGCGAGGCCGACAGCGCGCAAAGGTCATGTACCTTTCACAAAGGACGCGGTCTGCAGTGCGCTTGCTGCTGGGTTCAGCACACATTGTTGTGCACTGAGACCAAAATTACAAAAGCCTGAACTTTCCCGTTCAGCCCACAATCTCTGGCTTATCTTCAGGAGGTGGAGGGCCGCACTGTCCAGCTGTGACAGTGCATCTTTGCGCCATGGTTCCCAAACACTCTTTGCTTGGTAAATGCGAAAGGTGAGCTCCAGGCCACGGTCAGTGAGACGATGCAGGTAGGTGTTGTGTGTTCCCGGAGAATCACACTGCGCATTGTTCATTCTCTCCTGATGCGAGCAGATCCACCTGCATGATCCTAAACATCATCTGTAGAAGCGGCGGACTCAGTTTCCACTCATTGTTGGATGGGCCCTCGGGAGACTGTGAATCTGCAGCGCGGTACCGTTCTCCAGGTGTACACCGCTCTGAGGGAGTAGGTGCTTGTGAGACCACAGCAGAAGGCTCAGGGCTATTACCAGTAGCTGCACACCACCCTGATGGTTGATGTACACTGTTCTCACAGTGACATGTCTGACAGCTCCAGACACTTATTGTGTCTAAAATAGCAGATTCTTCCATTTCCCACCCACCACTGGGACTTGTACATTTCACCCCATCCAGAGAGGGACTTGTCTTAAATAAGCACTGATAACTGTGACGTCACGCTCCCAAGGGGAACCCCTTACAAAAGAACACAGGGATGTTTTGCAGTATGCCAGGTCTGACTGCAGTGAGGGAGGGATGATCACCATTCCCGTTTGTGTCTTAACTGTATTGTGGAGAAGTTCCAAGGGGACCACCGTATATGCCTTGCAGAAACTGTACACTGGAGCGTGTAGCCCCTTGAAATAAGACTCAACATCCAAGTATTCAAGGATAGCAGGCTTAGCCACCCCAGGATGCGATGTCTGGGGATTATTTGCGGCCAGCTTGCGGCCTTCTTGGCCGCTGAGTGGATGAAGTGCTCCCTCCCTACAGATCGGCGAAGCTGCCTGGAATGTTGGCCGTGGTGTTGCGTTCACCACTGTGTGTCTAAAAGCTAGAGGTCTTGTTGGAATATCAAAAACGATTTCCCCCGATGGGTGAAAGGTGGTTGATAAGGTATGCAATGCACACACACACAAAATGGGTGGCAGGGCAATTCCAGAAGTATAGAAAGTCAATGCTGATCTGTATCCCTAATCATCACATGCCTCTAGTAATCTGAAATACACAATAGCGACAACTCTCAGAGGGCAAAGCCTATACAAAATACAAACGCATTATTAGCATTCAGCTGAAAGTACACCTGTACCCAAGTAGCTCAATAGTGGTGTTTTCCACTATTGCATTCTGCAAGTCTTATTGTACTAATAGGTTTAAATAATACAGTGAGGTTTCCAGTTTGAAAGTGTA
The DNA here is from genome assembly GCA_038501785.1 of Myoxocephalus aenaeus. Taxonomy (NCBI): domain Eukaryota; kingdom Metazoa; phylum Chordata; class Actinopteri; order Perciformes; family Cottidae; genus Myoxocephalus; species Myoxocephalus aenaeus. The sequence continues at coordinate 4,420,473 of JBAMJR010000059.1, read as the reverse complement.
ATTTTCATTATTCTAGTTCACCACTTGTCTTTATTCTTTTTTAATGATACAGACACCCAATTTAATCACAATAAAAAAGTTGTTCTGCAAATAAATTTAAATAATATTGCTGCACTGGCAGACGTTTTCATTTCCTTTACGAGACAACATTTTAGGACTTGATATCAGACAACTTCAGATGAGGTATCCTGCTGAGTTTGATCGATCTCTGCATTGAATTTAAGTAGATTTTTGCAATATTCATTTGATTATGCACTGCACATTCTGTGTCTTGGTGCTGTGCCAAACCACAGATAAACAAATATGGGGAAGTAAAAACCCTAACTCTTACTCAAAAATGTATTCAGACAACTTGTCATTAACTGTGCATGAAGGGCCTTGGTCAGACACATAACTGAAAGCCTAATGGATCAGTGTCAGAGTTTCTCTGCAGAGATGACAAAACCTTCCAGAAGGACAGTCCTCTCTGCAGCACTCCATCCATCATTCCCTTATAGACAGTGGCTAGACGGAAGCCGCTGCTGAACAAATAGCATATGACAGCTTGCCTGGACTTTGCCAAATGGCACCCAAAAGACTACAACCGCGTGAGGAATAAACATTCTCTATTCTTCTGGGACAGAAAAAACACTGTATTCAATGACCTGAAAAGCCAAGCACTACATCTGGTAAAAATCGTGGTGCACTTCTCGCATACTTAATGTCATCCATTTGACTTATAGTGGCAGCAATGTGCAAAGGAGTTGGGAAAGTATTAGGATTGGGTGGATGATAAACAGAGTGAATGATGCTTGACAAAGATTGTTGCTTTCAGAAAACCGTGACAATTTCTGTGAAGCTTCGGAATGAGTCTCTAATGTCCTTGAGTTCCAAAAAAAGATCCCATTGACAACTGGATGAACTGCCATTCGTTCTGTGGACATTCCTATCCAATCGAAGAGGATTTCAAATAAATGTTAGATTAAGTACAAATATGCAAAGCATGTTGAATCTGACATACTATTGAACACTCAAATGAAGCCTTAAATGAAGAGCTATGCTGCTGAAAAGGTGTTTAATTCAGAACACAGTGATGCCACCGCCAGGTTACTGAGAAATACTGCGACTGCCCAACACTGACTGTGCTGTCTATTTTATTCAGTGATCGTTATGTATGCAAGCAAACTTTGAACTTTCAATGTCACCTTTTTTAAATGAATGATTCCTATGCATCACAGCAGCTACTGTCAGGCAACAAAAATGACTTACTGAAAGGTTATGGATAGGTTGTCTTCACATAAAAAAAATAGACTCTGTATACTGGGAAATAATTGGTACAAAACAGTCACTTGGCACGATTGCCTTCATTTTTAATCTTCTGTTTATCCTCATTTCTCTTTGCTTCAAACATATTCCTGCACACGCAATGCAATACTGTGCAGAGGTACACAAAAATACACACATTTGGAACAAGTTGAGAATGAAGACGTGTTTTCTCTTGGCATTGACTAGCCTAGTGCATGCATTATGCATTTATGTTTTAATAAATCCCATGGAGAAGGTGGCTTTCCGCACAATCTCTCCCACCTGGCACATCTTTACACAAACATTGTCGTTTAAAATGAGGAAAATCAGCGGCATCCACACTGTGTGTCAAAGCAATTTTGCATCTGGTTAGCATTTAGGAATATTTCCAAAAAACAAAAGCATTAGGAAATGCATTACCATTTAGTTTATTCAGGCTATACAGTTATTTCAGTAAATGGAAGGGAATATTCCCCTGCTCTCTCTTAATTAGTTCAGAAATGTGCAAATGTGCACTGATAGCATTTGCTAAATTGAACACCACATCCTCGATGGTGCTTACTTGCTTACTTGGGGTAACATTTCCCTCATGGGTGCACGCCGTGTAGTATAAATACTCAAACAAGACCCAGAATCAGCTATCAGTGAACTTACAACATAAATGTGATTCATGCGGCTCAGTGCTGGTACCTTCTGGGACATCTTGAGAGATTTGGGCCATCCCTGTTATTATGAATATGCTGCAGAACTAAACTTATGCCTCTATTTAATATATTCAGCTTTGATGACAGAAGCAAGTGAGCAACAACAGCGTGTGAGAAATTTCTTTAATGAAAAAGAAAGCGCTATCCTGCCAACGTATACACATTAACAAAGAGGTAAATAATGGGATGGGTTTATCTGTTCCAGTTTTGGGACGGCGCAGCGCTTTTCTCCGGGTACAGCAGGTTGTTTTCTATTCTGCTCTGAGCTGATTTCACTGTTAATTGACTGAAAATGGCCTCCGGAATGTTGGTGTGCGCGCAGTTCATTAAGCCGCACAGATAAGCTCATCATAATATACACGTTGAACGGGGCTTGCTCGTGTTTCCTCATTTATATTACAGTCTGCATGATAGCACTTCAGCTCATTTGGTTGAAAACAAAACATACAATCATGACAGTAACAGCAGCCCAGGCAATATGGTATTGTGTTAAGCAGTATCAGATTGGTGAACAACCCATAATACAAATGTGAACCTCATCTTGCTCCATGTGCAGCTCTCCACACCAAAAGCCTGGTTAGAAAGGTATGGCTACTCCAAATATCAATTAAGGAGAAAATGGGGTAATCATTTAAACCAAGAGATATCTTCATTATACTGCCCCAGCTAATTACTTACAGTGGTAAGTTGTATTACAATTTTTCTGAAATGTTTGTTTGAATATGCAAATGAAGCATTGCATTATTATATGTGCTAATGTGCATACATTCCTGAAACAACAATCAGATTATTGGATAAAGCCAGGTTCCAAATTCTTGTTTCTTTTTGTTAACCGACAGTTTTTTAATCAGTGGATTTGGGATAAATCAGAAAATACTGCATTAAACGACCATTAAAAATATGTTTCCAATTCAGGCTATGAATGATGATATGAGCAAGCCCCCTCATCTGTAGCAACCTTCAGAATACAGATAGGAATAAAATTAGAATGTTGGGTGAATATAAATGCTACTGAGAGATTTTAGGGTCGAGAGTTTGAGAAAAGACTCAAAACGGCCTTGAATGGGTGAATGGGGTAAAACAATTAACTAATAGATACCACCATGAAACTTCATCAGTTAATTATTTGCTTTAAGACCGTTGTCTTTTGTATTGCAAGTGTTCTCAAAGTGTATGTTCAAATATGTTAATCAGTCATTATCTAATACTAACATCTGGTGAATTTAGGAGAAATCTACAGACGTAAAACGTTTGAGTTCCACTAGTCGTGAAGAAGAGTTATGGAAGCTAAATAGGCCCAAATCTCTAAATGAAAAAGAAAAAAAAAAAGTGCTTGTAGTGTCTCAGCTTGGAGGACTTCTCATTCGTCCCCGTCCCACCTCCTCCACGGTGAAGATGACAGTTAGCTGTGAAGTAATTAAAAAGTGGCACAGACGTATGCAAACCGTACTAATGACTCGTAACCCTTTCATTATGGGACTATCAGCTGCTCACCCAAGTGGAAGGAGCTCATTGTGTCGTACTGTGAGCTGAAGCGCTTGTGAGAGGGTCATACCACTGCCCAGGGGACAGCCAGGGGATTATAAACTGTAAACTGAGCCATTTAGAACAGCAATGAAGTGCTGTGAGGACGGAACTAAATCCCTTCCTAAGATGTTTTATTTACTTTGACTTGTTGTTAATCGCTGGATATATTTGAGCCTTTTCTGTCAAATCTCTAGTTATTCACCTACACATATCCCAAAAGTCTGCATACATGATATAAATGGAAATTGAAAATGACCAACAACCACTCTGATAATGCCCCTTGCCTTATCTCTGTCCTAAATCGACACATGTCCGTTTCGCCATATACCTGAGGCTTCGCATATGATTATCTCTTCATTGGGCAGCGGACAAAACAGACAAAACACAATCATACTTGTGTCAAAGGAATCATTTTGGCAGCAATACTGACGGTACAAAAATAATCGAGACTTGAAATGTTGTCATTTATCAATTTGATAAATTAGTGCATTTATGCAGTTCGGTGCCCTCATGTTTACGCAACCATTGCATACAGTAGAGCCCTCTTGGATGCCACAATGGTAGATAAAACATAATACAATGCCCTCTATATGAAAGTCCAATATGAAAGACTAAGTGATGAGCACCCTCTTGGGTAAACTCCTAGTGGACAAAACTAAATACAAGGCCCTCTACTGTGCTCTTACCAAATGTAATGCAGGGTCCTCTAGGGTGCCCTGAAGGTTTCAAAATGCATGCAAGGCCCTCTAGTGTATGCCCCTAGTGGACAGATATATGAACTGAAAGCTGGGAAAAGTTATTGCAGTATAGAAAAAAAGTATTTTGTATTGTTTTGCAAATTCCAAAAGAGTAGTGGCACCTAATCAAAACTCTTTGGGCATGGGTACTTTCAAACATCATAAACTCAACCATTAAAACCTTCAATTTGCATGTACTTGCCCCCAACATGGTCAAGTACACACCTTATTTTGAGCAGGCAAAGTTCAAGTTATCTGGTCAGTGAAGCATCTTCAATCTGCTGCTTTTGCATTCCTCGTGTCAGGAAGCCAGTAGTTTACTGGACCCCCATGATTGGCTTCATTAATGATTTTATTTCAGAGCCGATGGTTTTAATGGGGGCATGCGATGAGTTGACAGGAGTGCAAATCTGGCCGGTCAGCAATTGTCTCGAATTATTTGCTACCAAAGAATTCGGAGAAGTACAGCATGTCAGTGGAGGAAAGAGCTTCCATGACCAAGTGGAGGTACTTAGAGTAGCAGTGGACCGGTGCTTAAAATCTATTTTCCTCAAGAAAATAGAAAATCAATAATGTATAAAAAGGTATCTTGTGTGTGAATCCACTTCCCCTATCGGTTCACTTTACTACTGCCCAAATGTGAAATGATATTGACACCCGCGTTGCAAAACTCACGGCGTACCATTCAGTCACATAAAACATCCCTGTGCATGCCATGTATAGCAAACAACAGATGTAGCGCTGACCTGTATGTGCAGCCGACCTGCCGCAAGTAATTGATCCTCTAAAGACCAGGTGTGACAAAACTGCGGGAGGAGCTGCGACACTAGTCCAAAGAGGAAAAATAGAGAATAAATAAAACGTTACTAAAGTTCAATGATGAGAACATTTCCGGGGAACTACCAATATACGTTTGAAAAGAGGCCCTCCCGCTCCTTGTTGTGGCGTCTTGCCTTTATGCGAGGGTTGACAGTAGAGGGAGACCACATGGGGCGAAAGGGAAGGTCGCTGGCTGGAATGATGCCGCAGCTCCATGGTAGGAATCTCGCACCTTGTCATCAGCCAGGTGACCAAAGCAGCATGTGAGCAGCAGCCCATTAGCAGCAGCTTCATTTCTCCATCAGTGTCCACAGCAGCTGCATTTAGGCTGCTGTGAAAAAGGATTCAGCAGCTTCATTGGTGGGAGTGAACTAAGTACTGTACTTGAGTACAATTTTGAGGTGCGTGTACAAATAGTATTGCCATGTTATGCGCTTTAAAATTTCTAGAGAGAAATATTGTACTTTTCCCTTATCTACATTTATTTAAGACTTACAGTTACTTTTCAAATCAAGATTGTACAAAATAGGATCCATTGTTACAGATAAAACTAACGAAAGAATAGAAATGTAGTCCAAATAAGCCCCACCTTAACAAAAGACAACATGCTTAGATATTAATACATCATTAATAATGATCCAATAATATTAACAATAGTACAAACTGTGCATATTAGATACTTCTACTCCTAAACACGTAAGTAAGTACTAAAAAGTAAACTTGTAAGCGTTTTCATTGTGAGAAGCGAGCCGGTGGCTCGCCTCTAACTGCGCCAACGCCGCTAACAGTGCTAACACGATGACAGAGTTTTGGCGGTATTCCCCTGAGGGGTAGCGGTGCGCGGGCGCTACGCTTCCCAGGCGACACAGTCGGTCGGGATGGCGTTATCAGCTCTCACCGTCATATGAGAGCAGAGCGATAGACCGAGCGAGGAGGAGTTCTGATTCAAACACACTCAGGCAGACATTACTCCACTATATTCTCACATTTACATGTTTAAATTTAGAAAATAGTTTGCTGCTAAGCTCTGAATGTCGTACGATGATCCTTACATTAAGTTTTGATGCCAATTCATTTGTATTTAAACTGAAAAAAAGAGTATGTTTATACCGTTGTATTGCTGCCCAAGTAAATGATTTGATTTGACTTCCACCGCTGGTTACTGCACAATATACCATCGATGTACTCGCATGCACGAGTGAAAAGGAAATACACTTAGTCGTTAAATAATAAAGGTGTTAAAGTAGCAAGGACTCTGGGGATGGAACACATCAAAGAAAATGAAACGCTCTGCTTCCATCCGATGGTAAATTAATGGTTTGATGTGTGTGAAAATTAGGAGAATATATGGTATGACTGTCGTAGCCGGTATATCTCATCGTAATGGGTTACGCCCTCCACCAGCTTTATAAAAAAAAGAAAAGGGAATGAATCTTTCAGAAGAATATCGCGCAATTTCTCCAGTAGAGCAGCGTGCCGAACAATAGAACAAGAGATTTCAGATTTTCAGTTTCAGACAGACATGCGAGACACGTGCAACGTATTCATTCACATAATGCCTCAAATTATTTAGAACCTACTGTGCAGAATATCAGGACTGCTAATGCTGTAATCTTTGCACACTACGCCACACCGTATTATGTGCTGTGCATGCAACTAATCCATCGGGAGTGACTGAAATGCAACGTTTTTGTGTGTGATACGGGGTGGCGCCATTGTGTTAGCTCGTGCAGGAGTGATCCCTATTTCACAGTCGGAATGCAGCGAGGCTCTTTGATCCATAATCCGCCGATTGATCGCGGCACTTTAACCCACAGAACCCTGCTGCGTCCTCAATCGACCCCGCAGCCATCTCCATCACGTTCTCTTAAACGGAGTGGTCCTCCTCCCTGTGTGGGGAAGCAAAAAGAAGAGAGAGACGGCCCCTCTGCCACTGTGCTGCACACGGCGCACAGGAGTGGGCGTAAGCAGCAACGGATGAATGAGGAGCAGATATTTTAAAGAGAGGAGATGTATTGCTGCTGGTGTTGTTACTTAATCAGTTGATCAGTGAAAACATGTTCTTTCTTTCTTTTTTTCACAGAATCTGCCATCCCTGCTTTGTGTTGCTGAAGTGGCAGAACACCACCTGTTGCGTGTTTGTTTTATGTCCTCCGCCGCTCCTCAAGAGCTCATCATATTTCAACAAATGTGTTAAGTGTGTTTTGGCCCTGTGAAAAGAAGAGGAATAATAGTTCTTCATCAAAGGTATGGTAATAGAGATTTGTATGCGTAAACGAAGGACACTAAATCACAAGAAATGTTCTTGTGGTCTCTGCTGAACAAACAGTGGATTGAATAAACGGTTTGAGCTCTCTGTAGGGCTGAGGAGTGCAAATGTCTTTTAACACCAATTTATGAAGATTATTTATTTATTTGTTTTGTATGTTGCTGCTTGAAGCAATATTCCTGTACTTCACAAACTCACTTTGCTCCCATGGCTGCTGCGCTCAATGCAATTAGTTTGCAGCATGTTATGTAAGCTCAACAAACATAATATAGAATTATCTTTGCCTTGTTACAATTGTTTTCCCATCAAGACCTTGACTTACTCTATAAATAGCAAGCACAGTCAAACCCTTTATGCCTATTGTAAGGCAATACCCGCTTTATAGGCCATTTGAAGTGGAAAGTATTAAGGTTGAGATGAACTACGCTAAAGATTGGGGAAAAAAAATATATTCAATAGCTTATCTGGTGATCTCATTATGCTGATTTCTTTGTCACAAACTCATATGCTGGGTCATTACTCTGAGAGGTTTGAGAGGCTGGTATTCAGAAGTCCTGTAATTCAGCGTTCTGCTGCTGCTGGAGAGGTGAAGGAATTAATTGTGTCATTATAGGTGACCGAGAGCTTGGCAGGCCACAAAAGGCTTTCTTAGATCCCTGTGGCTTTGATATCCCTTTTGATTCTCATATTTCCTCATTTTTTTCTTCTTTTTCACATAAGTAATCTGGACAGCTAAAGACTTGGGTGCCCTTGTTAAGAAGATCTTTTTTTCTGTCAGGACAACCAAGTGTTTTCCTCTGGGCTGCTATATTCTGCTCTCAGAGTTGGCAACGACCTGCATGGTAAGAGGGGAGTGTGTGTGTGTGTGTGTGTGTGTGTGTGTGTGTGTGTGTGTGTGTGTGTGTGTGTGTGTGTGTGTGTGTGTGTGTGTGTGTGTGGGGCTAAAGAGATTCACGAAACCTTTTCAATCATCAGTTATCGACTGGAGCTGTGGATTGTGTAAATGCCTCTATATTACTTGAGGCCCTGGGGCTACGGATGTTTTGGAGGCCCTTACCTCTCTTTACAATATGCCACATCAACATAGTGTTAATTGACGGCAACAAAGCGTGAACGGAGTGCCTTCCTTATCAGTAAACACAATAAATCATCAACAAAAATCAATATTAGACAGTTTTATGGCTGTCAAGCTTCACATCTAATGTTGACTTCCACATTCTAAATCTTAAACCAGAAAACTGCATACATTCTGTGTTCTTGCATGTCTATTCATTCTGTCTAAACCAGGTATTTCAGCACAGTTGCAAATAAGTATCAGGCGTCACACATATTATACTTGTTATGCTATTTTTTTAATTAGATTTGACGCAGTAGGATTGTTTCTGACTCTTGTGATCAAAACATTTCCAATAACTCCAGAGTGAATTCATAAAATTAATTGTAAAAAAAGATGAATGCAATCATTTTCAAAGTTCACAATGTTTTTTTCTTCTTTAATCAAATAAAATATCTGCTTCAATCCCACTTTTGTTGGCATCAAAAACAACATTTTCAATGTGGTCATAAAACTGCTTGCACTCCCACTTTCCCACCGAATTAATGAAGCGATCTAGCAACAACCAAACAACACCATAAATTACACTTATATAATGACAACAACAAATATATATATACAGTATATATATATATATATATATATATATATATATATATATATATATACAGTATATATATATATATATATATATATATATATATATATATATATATATATATATATATATATACAGTATATATATATACATATATATGTATATATATATATATATATATATATATACATATATATGTGTGTGTTTTATTTTTTAGGGTCATGAATGCATAAAATGAGAGACATTCAAAGCTTCACCCAAAAGTATAAATAGAAGCTTTGAATGTAAAAAAAGACAAAAAGACAAAGCTATGTTACCAGCCAAAGCGGCAACACGAGAAAATCCGTCCTTTAAATCAGAAACCTGCTCTCATCCCAAGCAACAAACACATATAAAACTGGTATATCGTCTTCTGTCCAGAAACACTCGCTCCTCGTCTTCTTCGCAGCAAACTCCTTGAAACTGAAAGGCTCGCTGGCCAACTATCCTGACAAAACAAGGACATATTTTATCCCACGGTGCATTCGCTCCTCTGCAGCATTGTGGGTCAAAGGCCTGGCCCACTGAGTTACTTGTTTTGCTCGCCCTGAACAAGCCTTTGTCCCTAGTTAACTGTAATTGAAAATTTTCCAAGCTCATAGTTGTCCAAAACTTCTCAGGGTACATTTATCCGAGTAGTTAAAAAACAATCCCCCCCTAGAGGACTGAGCGATTGTTATATAAAACTGTAAATCGTAGCTTGTTTTATGAAAAAATGCCCATAACTGCTGTATTTGGATGTATTGAACACCATAAGTAATATACAAGTGAAATATATGGTTTGGTACAGGAAAAAATGAAAACGTCACAAATGTGCGCAAATGTGCCCCAATGCAAATTTTGGAGACCTCGCCTGAATGTTCTCTGTACTAAACCCTCTCTAACTTTGTTCTGCTTCACTTTATCAAAGTCAACCTTTGCAGAGAGAATGGTCACATATTGTGCTATGATTTGGGTTAGAGTTGGACCTTACAGCTGCATCATTTCAAAGAAATAATCATCCTGAAAGTGTCTTTTTTTCTAGGCGGACCTGAAACCTTTTCATTTTTGCTGTGCCATCTCCATTTACTCTTAACCAGTAACATATAGACTGATATTTACACATCTGAACAAAATCTCACATGTGTAGCCTTTTATTATAACACCCAAATTATTAAAATAGCCCTAGTGGTTGCAGAGATACACCCTTTTTAGTTTGGGTATGCAATTTTCAAGGAAAGGGCCTAAACATTGGTTGGTTAACATTTCCCATAGTTGTGTCAGATTAGAAAATGTTTGCAATAGTCATATTTGTTGTTGAAGGTGGCAATAAATGGTCCTGCTGGTTGGGGTTCAATATCGTGTGTGTTTTTTTTAACCGATTTTTCAATAATGAGGAAGTGAGTTTTTAAATACTCAAACGCTTCTAGATCATCAGCCACAGGTCCGATTTAATAAATTTAAACGGCTAAAGTAAAGTAAAACTAATTTAGTACCCCTAACAATGGCAGATTTCACTCAAAGTACGACGTATGTAACCGTAGAGACTGTACGAATCTTCCAGTAGTAGGACTTTACTGTTTGTAAAGTAGTGACGTCGCGAGCTGCGAGAAAGCAACGGCAGTTTTTTAGTTTTTTTTATCTCCGTTTTGGTTTTTGGACTGGAAAGGCTTGAAAACATGTCATTGCTTGTGTTGGATGGTTTAGGTCTTAATCTTTCTAAAGAGGTGCAGTATTACTCTGGGGCATGATGGGACGGCACCAAAAATGCAATTAAAAAAACTTGGGGAGCGACCGAGGACTCATTTTTTGAGCATATTTATGCAGAAAATAAATAACAAAATATATATATTATTTTTTTTAAAGGCAAGGAGTTGCTGATTCTTTAGAGATCAAGGACTATAGGGGCTGGTATTCATATCAAGGTCATATGAGCTGTAGAACACCTGTAGAAGCCCTAGGGTACCCTGATCAGGGTACCCTAGGGCTGATGAGGTTAAATTAGATGACATTTGGTGTCTAATCTCTATTTTCATTACACTTTGGTCATAATCTTTGTTAGCACTCGGTGTAGTTTGAACCTCCGTCACTCGTTTCTTCCACAGCAAGGTTTTGAAAGTGTGATTGATTGTCATTCAGCACGTTTGTCATCTTGCATCTGGCAAATGACATATGCCTCATTGGGAGAGAAATATCCAGAACACTCCTTTTCAAAATGTATGAATGTTTTCATTCATAGTTTTAGCTTTTATTGCTGGACTTGCAAATCACATTGATGCACTGACAGCAATCCTCCCACAAATGTTTTTCACACTTCACTTTCCAGGAAGAGGAGGGTGTCAAAAAAAAAGATGCGACGAGGAAAAATACAAGGTCTTCCTGGCATAGATGTTCTTAATTTCTCTTTTTTCTCCCTGCGTTCTCTTTCCTTTTATTTGTTAGTACAATTTATTGTTTCCTTTTAACTGCTTTATGCCATTTGTCTCACAGTGTAGTCCCATAACAAGGGCCCTCTTGTATGATAATGATGCCTCTGTTATCCAAGGACCACACTCACATTCCAGGAAAAGAGCCAAGATGATGTAAAACAGAAGTGGCATTTCGGCACTCTTTCTTGCTCATCAATTCACTTGGACAATCAAAATCTCCCCCAAACCCCCCTTCAGATGTGTTAGATGAAATGTCGATGCCCCTCTATTCTAACGCTGTCCCACAGGAAATCGTATACTTTTAGCAGCATGTTCACCGTGGGTGCCGGCCAGCAGCCCACTGCCAGTAACACTTACGTATTCTCAACAAGTGGATGCGGGCAAATTGAGTGTTCTTCATGGAAACATATAACTACATAACGGCTGCTTTGAGAGCTGTTACCATGGTAATATTGCTTCACATCAAGGCTCCTGCCAGGAGCACTTGGGCATAGAGTGAGAGATGTGATATCACATACTGTATTCAACCGACGGGCAAAATGGGTTTTCATCACGTTGGCGTCGTAGCGAGAAATCGCAAAATGGCCCAAAAAGGTCCATCAATCAGGCAAATGGTCAATGCCTGGAAGAGATGTTGAATTTCTGACCATGTTTGGATAATATTTATATATTTAAATCAGGAGACTTAATTTAGAATGGAACAATAATGTATTACACATGCACAATGAGATGACTCACTTTAACATACACTTTAACTTAAATACACATGTCACTTTAACGTACATTCACATTAACGTATCTGTTGACTGAGCACTTGCTTATCTTACACATATTTTAATACCAATTGCACTGTTGTTTTCGTTGATTGTTGATTGTTGTTTGTCTCGTCTAACGTCCCATGTCCATGTCCAATGTATGCACCTTCCGCCTCAAAAAATTCCTCGTTTGTGTGAAAACATTCCTGGCTAATAAACGGTTTCTGATTCTGATTCTGATTCTGATTAGTGAAGCGCCTTTGGCGATTGGACTCCATTGGGATGTAGCATATAAAAAGGGGGTGGGGATGGTTAGGAATATTCTCACTGGAGTCTAGACACTGGTGGTGGTAATGGTGTTAAAAGGAGTTGCGGAAGATCAGATGATGGGATCGGGAGCAGGATTTCAAAAATGTGATTGGCTAAGGCAGATGGTGGATGAGAGTGTTCCTGAGAGAACTTTCACTAACCTTTCTAAGCTTTTACAAATCAGACTTTCGTCTAGGACACATCTGTTCGACCCCCGTGTGAAACAAAAAAGCAAAAGCTGACGTTTGTCAAGTCGGTCTTTACTCACGGGAGTCGTTGGTCAATCAAGTTTACGTCGGCCGCGCTCTTCAACGGAAACTGTTCCTCATTCCGTTCGGATGATCGCGCACGTACAAGTTTCACATGCGTGCGTTTTTACAAGCTCAAGGATTTGAGACATTCTGAAGTTATTGGAAACATTACTGGAGAGCAGCCAGTGTGGGAGTCAATAGGGAAGACAGATAGACCCCAATTTGTCTTTGAATGTTTTATTCAGCCCACGTATTGTGTTCAATCCATCTTGTTAACGGAGTCCCTTATTCATTCGCTAGTTTGGGAATTATCTCTCACACAAGATGTCGCTTTGGCATTTTGCACTTTATTATGCTCCGAGATTTGCCGAGGGCCCGAAGGCTTTCTCCCTCTCTCTCTCTCGTAAATGTATAACATAAAGAATGCTGCTTTCTGATTAGTAGAACTCTAAACATGTGACCGATGTGTTCGAAATTACCGTAGTAAACTCTTGAAAAGGCCAAAAAGAAGCAGCATTGAGCTAAAAAGCGTGGCGCTATTTGTGTAACCATTAATAAACCACTATAAAGGAAGAGTATCTGCGGAATGAGCTTCTTCTAGTCTATTATTTTACTTTATTTAGTCACCATGCCGTAATGTCATCACTGTTATGATATTTTGCTCCTCGTTAGCAGCACAAATGTGGATATTTATCAAGGTGAAACTGAGGCGAGTGCTCCAGGCACATTTCCTTCACTGCTGGAAGCAAATATTGATCCTAACTATTCCATTCAGTGGGAATGGATTCTGTGTGAAATTCATAAATGTGTTTGCCAAATTGTTGACTGAACTATAGACTTTGCTGAATCCTTCAAAAAACTAAAACATCACTCTCCATTATTGCCGAAGAACCAGTGCATTGTGAGTCAACCCTGTCTATGAAACAGCTTTTGAGGCGGCGGGCTGTCTATCCCACTGCTGTGATAAGCGTAATTGTCATTACTGAGACCCACCCCTACGGAGCTCCCTGGGTCCCTTCAGATAACACTGTCACAGGTGAGGCAGGAGAGAACACCAATACCAAGCCACCAACTACACAATACACACACTGGAGCCCAGTACACGACACATCTGCACTTCACCTAACAGTCCTTATCGGGATGCTCCAGCCAGCCCCTCAGGGGCTTGCTAAACATATCGCGGAATACTCCCGAATGAATTAGTACATACGGGTGTGCAAACTTACCAACACCACTAATGTACATTTGTGTGGTGGAGGTTTTCCAATTTGCATTTAGATTTCAGAATATTACATCTGCCCCAGTTCTGTTATTTTATCCCAGCGACCGAGTCCTCGTGCCCCATCAGCTCTTTTTAGACTTCTCCCTCTCACACCGGAGCGAAGTCTGACCCAGCAGGGACTCAGGTAATGCCAGGTGATGCTGGAGAGTTTTAGCACATAATTGCACACGATCCCCTGGAGTTAAACCCTGACCAAACTCTGATTTGGTCCCCAATCCACACAAGAGCGTTTAAAAGTCACACAAAAAGTTCCCTCAAGCAGCTACAGTGTTACTGCAACTGATAAGAAATGATGAAAGGCCATTACAATACATATATATATATATATATATATATATATATATATATATATATAAAAAAAACACATTAAATGAAAAATGTGAATTCATTCCATCATGGAAATTACATAAAACAATTTAAACCAAGCTATAAATTAACCTATGAAACCGGCAATAGCAAACAAATGGGTCATTTCTCCAGTAATAAATTGAAAGAATAATATTGCTGCTTACCGATGTGTTACTGACAGCAGATAGTAATAACTCGCCAGAATGAGATTCTGCGTCACGCACTTTACCTCTGGGAATTCCTGCACAAAAGACAACGCAGTTGCAAGCTGTAACTTGTTTTGTGTGGAATTATCACAGAAACGGTTTCTCATAGTGGAATGTATATAGTATGCAGTATTGCATCAGCTGATGTTTCGGCCATTTTAGTGGTATATCTTAGAAGAATTGCTATAACATAGTCTAGACTCGAGAGATACCAATGCTTTATAGAGGATAAACCCTAAGGACTTTGATTATCCCTTAACTTGTATATCTCTCCCCCATAAAAATAAAAGGTTAAATTATACAAAACCTTTGGATACCTGCAAAAAAAAAACACAATCCGGTCAGCTTTAGTTTGTGTTTAGTGCTATGAAGCATGCTAACATGCTAAACTAAGATTGTAGACAGATAACATTAAAGTTTTCCAACTCTTGCCAACAAATTAATGGTTTTAACCATTTTCGACTGATTTCCAGTGGTATGCGAGATTAGCTGTGGACAGACCCATACATTTAAAGTCTCTTATTTTTCATTTCTTCCCCTCTGGATCCTCGCTTGAACCGGAAGTTGTTTTGCACGGCCGTATTAGGAGCGAGGAGGGTTCTCTGAGGAGCCATGAGCGAGAAAGTGAGTGAGGACAAATCGCATATCATAACCTCAAGTTTTATATTCAATTTTGTTTTCTGATTCACCATTTGGTTTAAATATATGGCCATCATAGGTCTGAACAGCAATAGGACCACAAACAACATTCTTCATTTATTAGAACAAATTGTCTTTTAATGATCTGTTATTTACCCTTAAAAAATGTGGATACAATTAAAGTCTGCAAGAGCAGGAGAGACGAAACACGTTTTACATCATTTAATATCATTTCCATTCAGTTACGTGTGGCTGATAATTCCTGAGTGTTGAGTTTGATGAGTCATTTCAATTTCCCCCGAAACATTTAGCCTAATAAATTAATTCCAGTGTTCCATAATAAGAAACCATAATCATATTCTTGGTTATTTAATAATGACTTCACAATCCGAATTTAAAAACATGCAGACTCAAATAATAAATAAATAAGACAAATGCATTCCGCAGAAATCGGTCCTGCGCTTATCAACAGGAAACAGAACACAGTATAAATACCACACACTGTGTATAAATACTCACTGCCGTTTGTTGAACAGACAACAGGCTACGGAGAGAAAGCATCTCTACTCAGTGAGGATGACTGTTTGTCTTTCTTAGTATACGTACACTGATCATGAGTACAGACCGAAACTCCATCAAAAGTCTCTCCAGCTGTTAAAGCCGACTGACAGCTGATCCAGATGTGATCAGCTGATCCGCCCATCATCCGAAACAGAAGTCGCTTCACTTGACTGCAACTGAGGAAAGGACGTCTCATTTCTCTTCAAAGACATTTCCTCGTGTCCTCTCTCCTCGCGTGGTTTCCTTGCGTCTCTCCATGCATCCCTTGTGGGAGGGACTAAGACGCAAAGTGAGGGAAAAGGGGACGCAATTAAGAGACTTGAGATGTGCCCTTAATCTCCTTGCAGATACGTAATACATTGTTTATACAACTGCTCTGTAACAACTTCTAAAATATGTTAGGTTGTTGTGGAGTTCTTCTTCTACCCCCTCCCCCCAGTCCACAAGTCAAAATAGATAAAAATGCAGCTTAAAATAAACCAGGTCATAACTGAAAGGATGAGTCAGTGTTCCTGATATAAACATTTGGAGCTCATTCAGGCTGCATACAACAACGCTGAGCTCTGCACCCTCACTGCCGCACTGCTGCCTGCTGTCAAACATTTAACTCCTTCCACCTCCCCAGCCTGCATTAGCAATTAACCATACGGGAACGTTCAATGTTTAGCTCACAAGTCCGTGTTGAATAAATGCATCAGCCTCAGGCAGGGACAGTTTGTGTCAAGCATGCTCAGATCTTTTCCCGGAGGCGTCACATGAGCAGAGTCACACGGCCAAAATGTAAATTGCATTTCCATGCGATAGAAACATTTTGATGGGGAGTGTTAAATATATTCCTGACAGCAAATCTCACCGACTCAAAGAGCTATCGAGCTCGTGTTGCAGAGGCCCAAGTCTGCCCAGATAGACAGGACCGTTCCACGGATCCGCGCCTGCAGGGCTGGGATAATGCCAGCGCCGATTGAAATCTTTGACTGGTTTCCCGGCCCCGTTTGAAGTTGCATGCCCCCTCACCGTGTTCACATTTTCTCTGGGTTGCAGGTGTCTGGTCATGATACGGCCCCAGCAACGCCGACACAGATAAAATGAACTATTACCCGCAATTTGATTGAACTGTCAAACTCCAGCTCTCTTTTTTTTTTTTGGGACAAACTTGACAGTGTTGCATTCCTTTCAGTCAATTCTATGTTCCAACAACAGACTCTTGCTGTAAAAGCCTCAGGAACATAATGAAAACAAGGTTGATTCCTGTGTCGTCTATTATACAGTATATTCATTATAAAGAACATGATGGAGGGGAGTTGCTGTTCGTCTGCAGTGCTAATAGAGTAAAGCCAAACTTACTCCAATGCTTCAACTGTTACCCTTTGTTTCAAAGAAAGAATATTGAAAGATTTATTGCTGAAACTATTTCATAGAATAAAAAATAAAAAAACATAAACAAAAAAACACGTACTAGATTAAGTATAGATCTTATGAGCTTGGATGGGCTGACTCAAAATCAAAAGAAAGGAGTGTTGAAGACTGAAGAGGGTTATGAGACTACACATGCAAGGTGTGCGCATTGAAGCAAAGCCTGAAGCCAAAAGGCTCAACGTGTTACGTAATGTACACAGTGTAGTTGAGGCCGTTCAGTTCAAAGATCAAACGGCCAGTTTCCTCACAGTTGAGATGTGATGTTCGCATTAAGTCCGTCTTTGGCGCCGCAAGCAGAAGACTTCCTCCTCGGTGGAAAAAACCCTCCATAAAGAGGTTGTGACCCTCTGGACACGTGGACTGAATGAATGTTCTTGTTTGCAGGTATTTGCTCTGTTTTGGTTCCCTGCAGCCGGTCAGTATTTTGGGAACAGTTGGAGTTGCATACACTTACAAAGTCTGCCTGCTGCATCTCTTAATGCCAGACAGATCTATTCATCTTAATTTCTGAATTCAGAGCCTGTTTTTTTTCTCCATCCCTTCAGTTGTAAACATCAAAGTAAATATGGAACCCCCCTGTGAGAGATTTTCTTTTCTTTTTTTTTTACAATCTCTGCAGCATGCAGCAGCCCCCCAAAGAACAAAGTGAAACTGCTCGACCATTAGTCATTTATTCCATGTAACACTCACGTGTGAGGAAAGTCGTGCTTTTGCAGCACGTGGAGTTTTTATTATCCCGGGACGCCGAACAACATGCCGATCAATCTGGGCACAATTACACTGGTTACACTGTGCCCTTTTAAAATAAAACTAAATTAATTAAATAAAATGCTGCCTGCTGTACAGACTGAAATTCATGTGATAATGAAATGTATTGGCGTTTGCTATTTCTAAACAGGGCACCAGTATGTCTTAACTTGAAGTGCATCGCTCCCAAAAACTGTTCTGATTGTAGAAGCAGATCATTGCAATGCAGATCCGCAAACGTCTCCTTGGGAAGGAGACCCCTTGAGTCAAGTTTCAGAAATAAAGTACCACCTCAGGCATAATTGAAATCCACACGAGTGCCACAGATCTAGGCCGATATATAATATATATACATATATACACTTTTGTGTATCTGCAGCCGTCGAGTTTGATGCTAGTTCGTACCACTTTGAAAATCTCTTTCATTCAAGGAAAAGTGATGCCTTTCATGGCTGTCAAAAAAAGAGGTCTGTCATCCATGTTTCTGTGGATGTTCTCTCTCTCTCCTTCTAATTCCCTGTAGCATGCACTCATTTTTAATTACATGTTGTATTGTAATATCTATAAGGGCCAATGGATACCTGTTGAGTATACTCTTCAAAGCCCTCGTGAAGCTCTCACTCCCCATACCAGAAGGTGCAAGCCTCTTGAGATCCTCTTATTTCTGATGTATTCAAGAACGTAATAGCGTGCCATCTGGTATGAATCTCATGCAGCTCTTACCACTTCTCCAGAGAGTCCATGGTCTCTATATGCATATCCTGTATATAATATAGAGGAACTAAAATGTTGAAGTAATGTTTGTTTCTCGTGTATTCAGAAATGTTTTAACAGTAAAGTTCTGGCTTTGAGCTTTCATGTGGGTCCATTTACATCCACATCATATGAACAGTAACCTTCTAATTATAGGTCATAGGTAATAATTGATAAGTGTGGTGACCTTGTGTTGTTATTGCCAACAAAGCCCATGGAAATTCCACAGCCTTTCTGCCGCCAGAGCATGTTTTGCTACACTACACGAGCTACACTACACGAGCGACACGGAGATTAAGTGACGTAGTATATATTTATATTTAGGGTCCATTATTTAAAGTTCCGTGGTAAAATTACAAGCAAGAAAGTCCAATAGGGACGGTTGGTGTGTGGGTCAAATAAACACAGGACTTTCAGTCAGGAGACTATTGATTGTGTGGAACCAAAATTAAAAGTATTCTAAGGGTTCTATGCTCTGATCTCAAGGTGTTATGCTCTGATCTCAGGGTGCTATGCACTGACCTCAGGGTGCTATGCACTGACCTCAGGGTGCTATGCACTGATCTCAGGGTTCTATGCTCCAATCTCAGGGTTCTCTGCTCTGACCTTAAGGTTCTCTGGTATCAGGGTTCTACGCTCTGACCTCAGGGTTCTCTAATCTCATTAGAGAACCCTGGGTTATGCTCATTATATAACGTTATATAAGAGAGTCCACTATGGGTGGTTGTTAGATATTTACTCTCGAGTTACGTTGTTACTATAACTTTTTATAACAAACAAACCATTATCAAACTTTTACCAAATAGTTATGTTACCTAAACCAAACTAACCGTAACCATGTGACATTGTGTGTTTATGTAAGTTTATGTAAGCCTGATATGGCTGATATGAAATGTAATTTTTGTTCAGAGATTTCGACATTCAACATATCCCGTGGTTTGCAAAAAAAATAGATGGCTACTGGTTTTGGCAGATACCACACTTCCCATGCAGATATCATAATGCTGTCTATTTATAACTATAAGTAACTCACAATTTGGAACCTACCAATGTGCAGACCTCCTTTGAGTCCTGCTGTAATTCATTTACAGCCAGTGTCAGCAGACAGTTATCCCGTTACTGCTCTGCCAGGCCTGGTACTGCAGCCATTGGCACTTGCTGCTTGTTTCGGGGGCTTTCTGCCACCAGTTTAGCTCATAAAACACATGATTAGATTGATTGAGGGATGGCTGCAAGGAAGGATTATTATTTATCATTATTTATCTATCAGTCAATGTTCTTTTAATTAATAGATTAGCTGTTTTAGGCCATGAAATGTCAGATAAAGTCCAACTATTTCACACAAAAATTGGGGGATTATCTGCAAAAAGCAGAACATGTTTGGCCTTTAGGTTCATACATTGAGGTCTGACTTGGCAAGTGGAGAACACTCCATTGTGCTGTCCTCTTTGCTCTGTACGTTTGGGATCAATGTGCATTGTCCTAAAGTTGGGGAATTAGGCATTCAAAGTGCTGTGAGTCTCACATTGTTCACCCGATATGGATGTATACACCCTGAGTCAGCACATTTTTATTACAAACACAATGTGCCGAAACAATGAAAAATATGTGACAAGCTTACTACTTTCTGGCGCAGTAATTAGTAGTGCACATCGTAATATAAGAATATTAGGACGCATTACCACAAGTGTATGTGTATATATATATATATATATATATATATATATATATATATATATATATATATATATATATATATATGTCTGCTGTAATTTCTGTTTCCATCTCATCAATGCAGGGCCAAATCAATATCTGATTGAATTGCAAAACTTCCAATCCAAATCTAATCAGTCTGTGGAATCCTGCTGAGTCACTTTATAGTTATACATAAGGACCCAATACACTGGGGATTTTAGATAAGCAGCAGCCAACATCCCCGACTTATTGTAGGCAAAGTCTCCTTTACTCCTCTTCAACTTGTGTCTAATCCCCACTGGAGCTTTGCCTAAACCCCCCTAGAGCAATAGAAACAGAGATCCGACTGTCACAGGGGACTGACCAGCTCTTCTCAAAGTTAATTAAATGCTACAATTAAAACACAACAGTGCTCAACCTCTCTCCCCAACAAACATACAGCTGCATGCTGGCATTAACTGGTTATAATTAAGGACACACACGCACATGATTCTAATTGCTTACAAGTATCTACACAGACGCAGCATCGCATAACCACTTGGTGATTTATACATGTGTCAATCTGCTGCTCATGGAAAAAAGCATCTGCTCTGAAACAGTTCAGAGGTGAAACGTTCCCATGACTTTGTTTTCATAAGTTAGTGAAGATCAAGAGGAATGTGCCTCGGGGTGGAACGTCCGATTTCCATATTCAGGGTGGGGATTTTATCAAACTTGTCCAGCAATATGAGTTGTAATTGGCTTCAAGATACGAACAAACTCCAAACACATCTCCGGGAGAGAGAAGCGGTCTTCACAGAACTCACTTGTTAAGTATATCCAGAGGGTGTTGTATTGAAATCCCGTAACTGTCCAATAATGGTTCTGCTGGATATGGTTATGGTTGTATGAAAGTGCAGTGTATGAAATACTTGCATTAACTATGTTTTGATGTTCCTCTGATTGGACATGCTGCACATGTAGACCCTGATAGAGAACAGTTTAGTCTGTCAAAAAAAGTCAGTGTAAAATAAAAATGATTTCCAATGGAAATATATTTATATGGGCAATAACATATTTTCAATGCAAACAAACTTGTATTTTGATGCCAAAAGCAGCCTTCTCATTGCGGATCCGACAGAGACATTAACATTTGGACTCTTGATTCTTGACACATGAAAGTGCCGATTTGCATGATTTTGTGGGTCACCGTGTATATTAACAACTTGTTACCAACTTTAAGGTTAAACAAAAAAAAGCACACGCAAACTCCTCCCAGACCATTGATCTAATCTTAGTCGGAATTTGGGATGCAGCCTGTGTGGATGCACATATTTCACCTTCGTTCTCATTAGTTATTTGCACCCTGCTGAGCGCCGCTGGCGGCTGTATTGTTTGTTTTGCACTTTTCCTCTGTTACTGCTTTTCATGCCTAGATATGATCCGAAGCTCCGAGTCGTAAAGCAACTGAAACTTGGTAGATAGCTATTACTTCTCCCTCTCTACTCAGCTGGAAAGGCAATGTAAAAACTAAACAAAAGACAAGCTTCCATTACCAAGGTTAAAAGAGAGGTTACACACTCAAAACGTCTGGTGGAGGTATGTGTCAACAAACAGCAATTTGCCAGCAAACCCGGTGAAAGAAGACTGCCCGCTGGCAATAATGGACACAAACAATGGAGCGTTTACTCTAAACCATGACTTTGCAAGTGTGTAATCTGGAAGGAAATCCATTCAACCCATTTGTTCGGCCTCAAGCCTGCACACAATGCATTCTGGGAGAAACATTGAATGTAAACATAACATTTTTTTTTAAGTAAGATGACATCCAAGCATGTTTGGTATAAGTCGCCGATGTTTTTCTCTTTCAGTCATAAGGACGAGAGCTGTGAACACGTCTAGTCGAGGAGGATGGCAGGACGTGTTCAGAGAATCAGCGGGGAATTGGCAACCGTAATAGCGGCAATTTGAGAGCCGGATAACCTCTCATGGGAATGGTGTTTCATTATTGCAATCATCGGTGTATCATGATGGGTTCTTGTCTTGCGGCTTTGTCGAAGCTGGGGATGGGACTACGCGGAGACTTCCGACTGGGGAATTAAGTTGGGCCCAAACTTGGCTGCGTGAGACGAAAGCATAAAAAGGTAGACGGTCGCTCTTACAGCAACTGCTGCAAAAAGCTATGTGCTGACACGAGCGATAGACGGAGAGCATTTCGGGATATCACTGATGCTAATTCATGTGGGAACGCGTTTGGCAGCCGATTATTTTTGGCGAGGCAACAATCGGTCAACCTCCAGACAGTATGTGAGGAGAAAGACACCTCCAGGATACCTGCTAACTGCCATCAGTCACGTAGAAGTCTAAGCTCAAGGATCTAGACCTGCGGGCATCCACAGGTCATTAACAACGGCACAGAGCATCTGGTGGTTCATAATACTGAAGTCAGTTGACAATGGGGATCCAGAAGTAACCTCAGTCGTGTGAAATGGAATTGGTGGATTGTGATTTCCTGTTATAAAGACCATTAAATGTAATACAGCTGTTCTTAAGCAGACCAAAGAAACAAAGTTTCAGTCAACTTTCATAGATCGATCCGTCTCCCGGAGACAGGGATCCTTTCTGTTTGAACAATACCAGTGGTCATTAAGAAGTTCACCTGGCTGTCTTATCCCCCTCACTGCCTCCAAAGTCAGAGTAATCTGGATGTCTACCATCCTTTAAAGTCAGAGCCAAGTCAGAGTCCCTTTAATCATCTGTGTGGGAGAGAAATGGAGAGGATGATCTGATCGAAGGCCTCTGAAGGCCAAACTAACATGTGAGCTGATCAACACACTCAGGGGAAGATTAAACAGATCATACTTCCAATATTGTGTACCAAACAAAATAAGTAGAATTTTCCTCCAAAAGGTTTCAAACTCTTCTTTAAAGACTTTTAAGGAGTTTTTCTGTTGTAAATTGATGGAGATAAGATGAGAGTTCTATTAAGATCTTGTTAAATACATCTCAACCATGAGGAAAACAGTGTAAACAGCCTGAGGTTGCCAGGGCCTGGCCAGGCAGTGTCTTTATATGGTTCACGGCACAGGTGGTGAGGTAATGTGCAAACACAAACACAAAGCTCTCGGAATGGCAATGCAAGTCTCTGGTTTGGTCAGTCGGTCTCCCGCTTTTTTGTCCACACTAGAGGATGAATCCTAATAACATTGGTGAAACATGGACTTTTCAGGGTTTTCAGTGATTCAGAAAATGGTTCAGAAAATGTTTTAACGACTGTTACAATGCATTATTGGTGCAGACCATTGACTATAACTAAGAAGTGGATGTAGTCACCATGACTTCCCCAGACAACAACGCACTGCCAATCACAAGCTAGCCACGCCCTAAAGCATTCTCTGCTTCATGGTCTATTATACTCTAAGTGGGATCATCATTTTCTAAATGAAGATCATGCTGTATTGAAAGAAGACTTGAATCTAGTGATTGAGACCATACACTTATATATTAATATTGAGGCTCATTTTCTCATAGACTTCCATACAATCAGACGTATTTATGTAATCAATAAGTCCCCCAGAAATAATGCAAGTGTTAAGCACTTCAGTATTGGCTTCCCCTTCCAGACCAGGAGGTTGCCGCCTAGTGCATATATGGTATTTGTGAATGCTTTGGTTTATTTATTTTTTTACAATGAGCATTGCAGCCTCACATAGCAGAATACAGGCTGTATATTGTTAAGTCCTTGATACAATTTGAATGAAGTTTGCTTGTCTCGTTTAGGTTATTTTTCAAAGACTTCCAGTTATATCTGAGTTAAAAGTATATCAACTACTAGACTATAGATCAGCAGTCATCTGCAGAAGAAAAATGAAGTCTCCTTTAACGATTGACTTTAAATTCCAACTATGGCTTTGAATTACACAGTAGAAGCAGATGCAGACAGTTCAGATGTTGCATTTTTGAAAAGGGAATGTTGTTTGAATTTTCTGTCAAAGAAACACAACATAGCTGGCTTGAAATAGATGATGCACTCACTGCCTGTAACATCAGAGAGGAAATTCAAAGTGAGAAGAATAGTCTGACAAGACTGATTTGTTCTTTTCATTGCCTGAAGCCTTGTTCAATTGATTCAAACAGGTTCAGAAATCAAGAGGAAAGTGTGGACGGACAGGCAGGTAAAAGCAAACTAAGAAATGTCAAAGGAAGACAAGACAGTGTCATAAATAAATGCAAAGCCAAATGGAGGTAGGTATCGTAGTGAAATCATGCTGGAGCGGTAACTTGTGGCAACTCTTTTACTTTGTAAGTCACAGAAGTGACAGTGACTTCTTCCAAAAGACAAATTCACAGGTGAGCGAGCAAAGCAATTCACTCCCACAGAGTCAGCTGTCATGTTGTACGAAAAGAGAAAATGTTCAAGTTTTCACACTTATCTAATGCCAAGAATTATGAAATCGTCCTTGATCTCCAATAATAAACTAAATTTATTTCATAGATGTTCTTTGGCCCTCGGGCCAGGATTATCACAGGGACAAAAGCTATGTTATCTTGCAATTGAGTAAATGTTTGATTCAATTCATTGATTCAATTCATTAACTCCAACACTTTGAAAAAAACATTGTTAAAGTTATGTAGCCCTGGACACACTCATACATACAACATCTTTCCTAGTTTTGGTATCTACAGAAATGTGGCTGCTTTCAAGGCCTGAAGGTGTTGCAGCAGCAGGAGCCAGCAGTTGAGGTATAAAACAGCGTCCCAGACCTCTGACCCGTATTACACATGTGGGTCCAGACCTGTCCATCGTCCACCTGGGTCATAGGTTACAGCACAACCCTTTTTTTTACGCTGACACTCAGCCTGAATCCCAAGCGGGCCCAGAGCTTGGTATGAAGAGAGATACAATTCAAGGCAAGGTGACCCCCTGAGTCATTCTGTATTTGCAGGGTTTTGAGGTTATTCATAGAGATGGGCCTGCAAAAATGAATTAGGGTTTATGAATAAATTCAGATTTTTCTTTAAAAATAGTTTCCAGTCTGTGATCTTTCTAATCTTTTTTTCAATTTATATACTTTCATGCTTTCTATAAAAATTATATGGGAATTGATAGTAAACATGTCTGATGTATAAATGCTGTGGTTTTGTTTGCACAAAAACAATTAGAATGTCTCGACATTTTTAAATAATATCCAATGTAACAATGATCCCCACAATCCTAGGCTGTGTAAACTCAGCTAATCTCAAAACTAATAATCACATTCAAAAGTTGCATTATTACTCATGCTAGTAAACAAACTTTTTTTGACGACTGGAACTATCTTAATTGCATTTTAATTGCATTTATAATCTCAATGAATCCTGTTGACATTCCTGTCTCACTTTGGCTGCTAAGCTAACAGGAGCTAACTAACTAACTCATTCCTCAGACTGACAGAGACAAAAGGTGCAAGATATTGATTGATGATGTGCTTCAGAGGCGTTTGACGAGTTGGGAGTGAGAATGTGTTGAATATTTGCTCATATTGGAGTTTGCTGACTTGACTGCTGTTACGTTAGCTAAAGCTTTACCACCATTATGTTTTGTTCTGGAACAACACAAATAAGCAATCGACATGCTAATGTCTTTAAATGACAATACACATCTCAACAAACAATATGTGACTTAGAAATATATAAATAGTGAGCCAATTAAGGTGATCCTTGACCTACTGGCCGTAATTTAGCAATATGACCATGATTAATAAAACGATATGTATATCAGTTTGGAAATAATACTATGTTTACACAAATGCTGCCTAGGTAACTTGATGACATGATGATAAATATCACAGTATTTGTTGCAATTAGCTAATTGCAAAGGAAGGATGTAGGTATTAGCAGGGGTTCGGGGATGTTGCTAGTGCAATTGGTATTCAAGTTGTATAGTTTTTAATCTAATGAGGAATACCAATGATGTTGTCCTCCTGTCAGGGCCGACTTTTGAGACAGGGTTCATGTAAAAGATGGTTAATAGGCTCTGATTGATCCGATTGTCTTTAAATCCATTCTTAATGGCGTTGGATATAACCGAGACAAGCAAGTACCTTATTTTAGTGTTTAAAACACATCTACATAAAGTCTGTCCCTTTTGTTTTAGTGTTTCAACTTTGATTTCTTCGGCAGATGAAGTCGTAGATACCAGATACGTCTTCTTCACTCAGATTGACTTCAGCTGACGCGACTCATTGAGCTATAACATTTTGTCATTTTGTGCCAGCGTCTCCGCCAACATCACAACTGCTTTAATGGAGGGATTTGCATTCCGTGGCATAACTTGTCACACTGAATGTTCTCCTCACAAACAAAAGCAAATGTGACGAGAGAGAAGTTGCTGTCGAGGAACTGAGTTTTTCGAGATCTCGCACCTCTGATGTGACGAAATGCAGACATTTGAAATGAGGAGCAAAACCTTTAAGAAAGCTTGATAGCGTTTGCATTACATGCTGCATTGCATTTTTTTCTGATTCCATGCTTAATTCCTTCCGTAAGTGGTGTTAATCACATGCGACAGCCGCAAGATGTTCATCCATTTCAACGGGTGGAACCATCGAATTAAAACAAAACATAGCATCTTACTTAAAATTATATTTTCGACAGCTTGTTTTATGTGTGTGTCGAAAAGGTACACTGCATACATCATTCATGACTCATCGCCTACCTCATCAACAGCAATACTCACAAACAGACCCATGCGGGGTTCGGCAAAGCGTGCATTTAAATGCACAAACCAAGAAGACGCAGTCGCGGCAGATTTCTCACATCTGTACCGCGCTGTTCTTATGTGGAGTCTGCCTGTATAGCTGGGGAAAAGAAGTGCTGACACTGTATCAAAGGCTAAATGGCTACACAATACACAATGCAGTTCGGCGCGGGCCTCGGCTGGCTGTTTGAGCCGCACATTGTGTTATTTGCTTGTAGCACGCCGTGTTGTTCGATCATCAGCTCTGCTGTGAGCACAGGGAGAGAGGCAAACTGCTTTGTTTGTGAATACCTTTCATGAACAAGTGTAAAAAGTGCAGTAAATGTCATGTTTTCCATGATGGATTCCCCCCAAAAGCAAAAACCCCATTAAGCCCTTCCCAGAAGGTTACATTTTCCACGGAGAGGGGCCTGAAGGAGAAATCAAATTCCAGGATACTGAATCCCGAAGGCCCTGTAGAGACTGTCACCTACTGATTAGTTCTCTTTTCTCCATCCTTAGCGACAGACAATAGCCTCCCCGCTGTGAATAATTAAGGTTTTCGGGCACTCTGCTCTCTTTTTTCCCAGGGCAGGATCACTAGACGTGTCTCCGAAGACGAGGCTCTCCGCACGTCGCTGGAGGTTTTACTCGCTGAGAGCAGACATGTTGAGAGGTGTCGAGAAAAATACCAACTACCTGAGCCACCATGCTGACTCTACTGCAATGCTACTGAACCTTCACTCTGGCAGAGGGCTTAGGTTTCATACCTCCCCATCTGAGGCTGCTCTGACTGACAGGATGAACAGACGGAGCAAGGCAAACACAGTGAAAGCTTATAGCAGTACATTTCAAAGTTTACTTCATCCTTGCTGCAACACATGCACCTTTAAAAACCTAGTTTCAGAATCAGTTTGTGATTCCTGAGGATTCTTGTGTTTTAAATAGTACTTTTCTGTCGTATTTGCGAAATTCTTTGAGCTTCCAAAGCTACCTTTTGTAATATTGATCATGAAATGAGACATGGTATTCTCTCAAGATAAAGATCAGCTATGATATAGCAGGTTCTAATGTACTTGATATGCTGCATTGTCCTGACATCCCTGGACCAATTGCAGAAACAAATTAGTCTGGAACCTCTTAGTTCCTTTTCCATTTATCAACGGTTTATCAACACGTGACGTAGTGCGAAGCGACAAGGTCCGCCTTGTGTAGCTGGCCAATCACGGCCCAGTAGTACCATCCAATCGCAGCACATTATGGTGAGAATTGGCGCAAATCAGGGGGGAAACACCAAAGTGATGGAAAAAAAACAGCGATGAGTTGGATACATAACTTTTGGAAGTACGACAAACACGTCTTTATTCTCAAAAGAAAACCAAAATGTGATTGTTCTTCTAGCAAAGATATCAGACTGTCACACTGTGGATGTGACGTCACCAACTGGTTCGTGAACTACGATGAAGCCTTGAGTTTAACATTTTGCCTGTTGTCATTTTGTCTTTTTGCAACCTGAAGTGACACGAGAGGGTGGAGCTACGTACAACCCAACCTAACGTTAATGAACTGAAACCACACCGTGAAAGGGGTTCAGTTTGTAAGACGGAAACACGGACAACTCTCGGACAGAAAACGCCACGATAGCGTGTTTAGTAGGGTCCTTTTCTCAGACTTTTATACAATCAGACTTATTTTTGCAACCAGAGCCCTTTTGAGAGAATGGAAACTATACAGTTCTCTATAATTTTCTGTTGGAAACCGGTCCAAAGCGGAAAGGAACCGGACCCCAGAGCAAATAAAGCATGAGCTCGTAGATTTATCTGGTTCCCAGGCAAATGCTGCACAACTTTATGACATTGCATTGGAAATGGGGACATATAAAAGCTCAGTCTACACCCTGAGCATCTCCACCTTTTATCCGCTCTGCACACCTTGCATTTTTTGGTAGAAAAGCCCTTAGCGCTCTGTGTTTGAACGTTTGGCCTTTCTCATTGCACCTTTTTCCTTGCTGCACAGTGAGATGAGGCCTCTTCTAGTCTTAGATTTGTGGAGGACCAGTTGGTGATCGTTTCTTCATCAACGGAGAAGAATAGATGCTGAATACAAACAGCTTTGACTGAAATAGATGAAGCATACTGTATTCGTCTTCCTGACAATATTAGTGAGCTCATTAGGTGTTTACCTTGTTGTTGCGTCGTCTTAAAGATTGTTTTGTATCTCTGTGTGTGTTTACAGGTTCCCTCACAGTGCATTACCTATATATCAACAGCATTCTTGCTCACATTGGTCACTGTTTAAAACCGTAATGAATTCCATCTTCCCTCTGCTCACCAGAATTACTTAGAGCATTTTATTTATTTATTTTAAAAGGGGTGCAGCAGCTTTTTCTTCCTCCTCCCAATCTTCAAAGGCATATTGTATGCGGACGTCTAAGACATGAGTCAGAAGGGGAGAATCAAAGTGTGCTGTCCGTAAAAGCTGTTCCGTGTCTTGTTTCTATTACAGTACAACACAGCTGCTCCCTGAGACATCAAAAGGCCAGAAATGCCAGAGTGAATTATGCTACAATGAGGATGAGGTTGTTTTTTTACCTCTCGACCGAAAGAGGAGAGGGGCTGGCAAAGTCACGGGATATTTACAAGCCGGCGTTCACTGCTCTTAAAGGGGATGCATAAGGAAGTGGGCTTAATGATTTATTACCTCATGCCCGCAATGGAAATCAGAATGGATTTTAGAATCTGCTCGAGTCTTAAATCCAGACCTGGAAGAATGTGATTTATGAAAGTGACATCGGAAGCCCCGCGAGTTCCACTGTGCGTCTCAGCAAGGATGTGTGAGGCGGCATCTTGACCTCATTAAGCACATCCAGGTTATGTACAGTGCAGTGCATTATTATTATTATTTTTACGCGATCATTTCATGAAATGCTGTTATATGCCTGTGTCACTATGCCTTTTTTAACAAGGATGAATCACAGACGCGTATCACAAACAGTGATGCAAGCGCAGTACATGGCAGAGACGGTAAAAGGGTCGCAGGTCATGGATGGTTCTGCTAATGGTGTTTCTCATATGAGCGTGTTGTTTATTGTCAGATTGGACGTTTCTTGACAGACGGACCGCAATATTTATAGTTTAAACGAAATAAATAAATAAAAGACAGTTCATATTTCTTGAAGTGCAACTCAGTGGTGTCGTCTTCAAGGGACTGAAGTGTAGAAATGTGGATTTTCCCCACCCCCCGTTTTTTAAGTAAACATCCTCCCGCTGGTGTTCAGGCACTCGCTTCAAAACAAAAATTCCAGGCAGGAAATTGTGTCTGTGATTCTATTTCTCTCAGCACACATTCAAGTGACGGTTCGGTCCCTCTTATTGATCAAAAACCTCAGTCGACCCTAGCAGATATATATTGCTGTCTTCTTGATTCCAGTGGAATTGAAGCTGTGATTTTACATCAGAAGCCCACACACACACACACACACACACACACACACACACACACACACACACACACACACACACACACACACACAGGTGTTTTCACTTATTCTGCATGACTAGGGCTCCTGTTCCTGCATCCCTAGTGCAAATTGCTCAGCGTTCCGAAATGAACTCACTTTTTGTCGAATTGTAATTGTGACAGGGTTATTTTTTACTTTGACATTTGTGATGCATTAACACCTTTTTTCTTTAAACATTTAAACTTGCAGTTTACGTTCCTATTTCTATGCCCAACCATCATGATTTCACTCAAATCTAACCCAAGTGGTTATTGTTGTTTGCCTAAACCTAACTTTTAATTCATTTGTTCACGGCATCTTATTTTTCTCATTACATGCAACCGCCACAAAATGCACTGAAAAGTATGGCTGACATTCCTTTCGCGTGCATAAAGGTGTGTGCGTGTGCGTGTGTGTAATAACACATTCATAAATATCACAAAGAACTAGAAAATATTGCATTGGGTATATTTTCTGTATCTGTGAAAATAATAAGAATTAATTAAATATTTCAAGACAGATTGAACAAATGGCCTGTGTGTTTGAATACAAGCTGTGTACACTTTTACATTTTTTCTTATGTCAAATTTCGACAAAGATGTCTAGGACTTGAGGAAAAACCTAAAGGAACACAATAATAAACACCTCGAGGATTGTGTTGGTTCGCTGGTCTGAATGAAGAATCCCTCCAACTGGAGGACGTTGCTGGGAAACAGTGGTCCATGCTGCTGCAGTGCCACAACAACCCTGACCCTGATGAAGCGTATTGATAGATGTGCTGTGCATAACATTTCTGCTCCTGAAAATACAAGTTATCTGATCTCAAATTGAATATATCGGCTGGTTTTAAATACTAGTCCAGTGTCCTGCTGGAACTGAGATGAACAAACAATAAAAAAAGATAGAAAAAAATGTATAGATAAAAAACATTTGCACCAGTTCGGAGTGGTGCAGCCGGCCAGTATCTCATCCAGTCGATCCAGCAAGCGGGAGGAAGACTTTACTAAGCATCAGGCAACAGTATCAAACTTTATGGAGTGGTTTATTCGGTCTCATTAGCCCCTTTAGGCTACAACAAAACGATGTCGGGCCTCCTTTTTTAAAATTTGCCGTACATGCAGCTTCAAACTGTGGAGGAAGAGCCGGGACTGTTACCGGATCGTGCTGCCATCCACCCAGACCCCATCCACCCTTGTCATGAGGTCCATCTTCCCTGTAGTCGGTCATCTCCCACGAAATGCAACGCACCCGACGAGGCCATTGTTGTGCGAGAATCCCCTTCCGATCTCCTGGATTGCCGGGAAGGTAAATAAACAATACGCTCATCATTTGCAATTACAGCTAGAGCGGTGCTCGCAACAACAACAACAAAAGAAGTTCACGAGCGACAAATTAGATGCTGAGGGAAACATCAGGTCGTGATTCATTTCTTTATTTCCCTCCATTTGTGTGTTGTTGTTTTTTATCCGGCAGAATGAGCAGAGGGAGATCTTATGTAATTCCCACAATGTTTATACAGCAGTTATGCGTTGTAGCTAAGTAATGCAGCCAGTGTGGATGTGGGGCAACACGAACATGCTTTTGTTTGGTATCACTGCAGCTTTGTTGATGCGCGATGGAATGAACAGATGATGTTTGGAACGCCAGCGTCTGGTTATGACCGAAAAAAAGAAATAAAAAAAACCCGACGGATGGATGATGAGAGATGAGTTAAGAATATTATATACATTCGGTTATTGAAACAACACAAACACAACATGGATCACACGATGCAACCGCGTCAGCTGCCATTAGAAGACATTAATAATCAAACATGACTTCATATCAGAGGAAAAGCTACACTTTTTTTTATTTTTACTTTTATACAATGCAAACACACGGAAGGTGGACCGCATAATGATTACATTTTCCCTTCCTGGCTTTTTACATATTTGTATTTTGGTTCTTCATTCAAGGCTCTGGAAAACACTAGCATGTCGATCTTGAGTTCATTTAATTATTTCTTCATTTTTATCAATATTCTTTTCTAAAGAATAAAAAAAAAACTTATCTTTTTTTCATCCCTTTTCAAAGTAAACTCGCTTTGAAAGCTAAAAGTGAAGCGACGCCCACAATGTTTTCTCGCTCATAAGAGCCTCAAAAACTTGAAGGTCAGCCAAATGCGGCGCTTCACTCACAAGCCCACCTTCTGTCAGTAAAGGCCGTTTAGGCACCTTGGATGTTCGTGCAGAGGAATAACGGAGGAGGATGTTGATTCCGAGTATAATGGGAAACAATACGCAGGTTAACTGCAAATCGAAAAAATCCATCTGTACAAGTCAAATTGTTGACGTTTCCACAGAGATAACCACAGAAGAGCACTACAAACAGACTCTCGTGAAGCCTGCTGCAAACAGCTAATCCACATCAGAGAATTGGGACTCGAGCGCTCCTCCGGTGTCGGATATTATCCTCACCCATCACTACATGTGAATCTGTGTCTTGCACCTCCCATCCATCAGACGTACGCACGATATCAAGACGCTGGAGCTGGAGCTCCATGCGAAGAGTCATTTGCTCCTTCACAATGGAACGTCGGGGTCCTAAAATGTTGTTTTCTGTTGATAGGAAAATGTGACATTTGCAACTCCCATGGACTCCGAAACGGCCCGGCACACCTGTATTACAACGGGGCCCACTGTTACAGGGGCCAGCTTGTAAAGTGCACCCAATGCACCAGTTTATGATGAACGTGACAGTTATTGCACTACACTGTGCACTACAGCAGAGGAGGTTTTCAATGAGAAACATATCATAAACGCACTATACTGTGGAATAAAGTCACGGGGCATGAAAGCAATATTAATGATGAAGAACTATAAGTTACTATGGGGATATTTAACAATATTCGTTACTCAGTATATATGACACAAAACGGGTTTAATAAGAACATTTATAGGGTTTACTGCTCTATTTTTCAACAAAAAAATACAAATAAGTCCTGAAAATGTAAAAAAATGAAATAATTATGGTTAGAATATCCATGTAGATATCCACGAGGATGGAAGGATCTGGCGTTAATGGACTTGTCTCTCTTTCTGTGTCCATAATTAAGAATCCCACGGACAGGAATTCAGACTGCAGGCTCCATTAACACTCGCCGCGCCACACACTCCATTTGTGCCTCCCCGCATCCATAATTCACTCGTTTCACAGACTGTTCTTGTGTTGCCTCAGGCACTTATATCCACTCACAGGTGTACGCCTGTGTGCACGCTCGCACATTAGCCCGCACAGACGCACACGCTCGGGCTGTGTCCTTGTTTTTTTCCCCTCTTTATTTTTCATTATTTATTTCTGATGTGTTTTGCCCACTTATCTCTGTGCAGCACTTTGAGACAAATGGGTTAAATTTTCATATTTTCTTCAGCCGCCACCTCGTTCTGAACCCTCCAGAAAACGCCGTCTCGACATTGTGATCCAACCTCGGGGGACCTTATTACTTACTCTGCCATTTCACAAACACAATGGATTAATTAGAACACGAAATCTTGTGCAATTCTTCAAGAGGTTGATCATGTAGAGAGAAACTGAGATCAAGAAAGGAGGTGTTTGTGTGAGAAGGGAAGTGTCCCGTTGTTTGGGTTTCATTGAAATTATTAAAGGCTGTGATGCAGATGCACA
Organism: Myoxocephalus aenaeus; assembly: GCA_038501785.1. Taxonomy (NCBI): domain Eukaryota; kingdom Metazoa; phylum Chordata; class Actinopteri; order Perciformes; family Cottidae; genus Myoxocephalus; species Myoxocephalus aenaeus. Next base: position 4,386,213 of record JBAMJR010000059.1, on the reverse strand, counting down.
AATAAGAAACAACAAGATTTTCTCTACTGCAGGTTTAATAGGACTCGAGAGCAAAGTTTCCAGGTCATTACAATGAAAAACAAAATAAGGCTGAAACGGTAAGAAATCATGAACATGGATGGGGATTTTTTTTTTTTTTTTTAATTCTTTATACTCACCTAAATGTAAGAAAAGCATACATTGAATGTTTAAAAAAAAATATATATATATAATCTGAATGGGCAGATTCTGTATTAAATATAATGCCACACCTATTTTATTTAGCCAACATGTTCAGTATGGTTACTTACTACATTTGATAAAAGAAATTTGGTTTATTTATGTTTGGTAAATGGAGAAAAGAAAAACATTTTGGCGAAAAACATGCTTGTATTCCTCAAAAGAATTCCTCAAATATTGCTTTGGTACTGGTACATTTAAAAGGGAATTCAGCCCTAATCAAACTCTGGTTGAGCATGTTTTAATTCATAATCTTTTATCTTTGAATGTTTTGTCAAAAAGAGGCTGGAAATGAATTAAAAACTTCAGGATTCACCCCCCCCCCCCCCCTGCATTGGGGTTAAAAAAGGATTTCACACCACATTCACATTGGCTATCTATTCCTCGCTGCAGCCCTCCAACGCAAAGAGTAAACAAAGTTTAATTTGCGGACTCCATTAGTAAACAAACCAACCTGGACGCCATCTGGCTCCCTGCTTACCACTAGCTACAAATTCCTATCGGCCGGTTCCCAGGAAGGGGAAATGAATCGCTGGTTACACGAGTTGAGCAGATGCCAGTGAGCACTAAGCCTACAGATATCCTGCAGAGGCAGATCAGCAACAACAAGCAGCTGCGGGAAGCTACATACGTCGGACAACGGCAACAAACAATAGGATTTGCTGCAGGGACTGAGCAATATTCGGCTGACAGTACAATTACAAAGGGAGCAGACACGGAGCGTACACGAATCAAGCTGAACGCAAACACAAGGTACCGCGGAAACCCGGAGAACAGCTGATCACAGCAGCTGTCTCAATTACCCTTTAACTAAACTCATGATTGGATTACAGTAAAGGTGAGAGGGAAATACCTCATGGTGGCATTCAAGAGACACAAAAAGAGGTAGTTTGGCACGTGTGTGTGCTTTTTGATGCAACATAAAGCAACACTTTTGAGTCAGCTGACACGGACACAGCTGCTGGAGAATGCGTTGGTGAGCAAAATGTTAGTGGAACAGTGAAAGTCGGATGCAATATTGTGTTATTCCAATGTTAAAAGTCATATTTATTTGCTCAACCCATGCTTTACCCTTTACTGCATGAGATAGTGTGACTCTGCAGCTTCATAGAGGCTCCACAGTCTATAACTTTCATGATACCGAGTACACACAGGTTGTGGCTAAAGAGGCCGCATGCTGTACGTTATCTGATTTCGGGAGGTGATAGCTTTGTCTTGGGGTTCAAGCAATCACCCCGCTGATTCTGGCAGCCAAGCGTGGCGTGATCCGTCTTCTTTGGCTTCTTCTGAAGCCGGCGGTCACAGGAGCCAGCTGGACGTTATCCTGACATTGCGTAATACAAGGCGGAGTCATTTTAAGGCTCCAAAAATTGCAAATTTGAGTTCAAGTGTCGTATTGAAACGTGCAAAACAATTACAGAGGAGCAGTCGGTGGCAATGAAAATATTCCCATCGCAGAGTCCCTCCAGCAATGCTCTTTAAATATGTATAAAAAGAAAATCACCCATGTAAGTTTTATAAGATATAAAATAGCGCTGAGGTTAAAATATATATAGGGATAAAGTATACATGTATAAAATATAAGATTGAATAATAAGTGTGGTAAACGGGTGCACAGTAAATGCAAAATGAATAAACTAAATGTAAAAAGTAATGTACTGAACACATTCTCCCTCATTGCATTTGAAAGGGTAGTGAAGGGACGGTCAACGGGGGAGAAACTGATGTTTCTACTGCTGATTTTACAGAATCATTCATATATTAAAATGTGTTTATAGCGCAAGGTTTTTAGATGGTGTGGTGTGATCAATAAATGTGTTCTTTGATTTTGAAGCAGCAGCTATTTAGCCTTTCTGAGGCCATCGGCAAGATATTGTTAAGTGCAACTTAGTTTACATGGTGATATAAGGATATGGATTGAAAGTATATGAGTTATTATACAGTAATATTGATAGTTTAAATAGGTTATATATCATGATTTATTGGGAGAAGCCAAGCAAATACTACTACACACTTCATGGGTGCATCGCTAGCAACCAAAAGACTTGTTCACTACTGATACACTTTGAAAAAGTAATAGGATGATGGATCGACCATTATTTTATTTATTTGTATGTGTCTTGGGTTCAAGAATGGCGCACTGGTTTGCTAAATACGTTCCCACCCTCTAGCTATGCCATGAATACAGTACACACAATACCTTTGTTTAGTTCATGTACTGTAAAAAGGCTTCCGATGACAAAATGAAACCCCGATAACGTACGCTTCCCGTTGCACAGTATTTCTTCTCGTGGCTTTTTATTTTTTTTATTTTGTGGCATTGTTGAAGCCAGCACTCGGAGCCAGTGCTGGCGGTTCACACCCTCTGGGTGCAAGCGCTAAATTACAACACAAAAGCCATTACAGGATATCATCTCCGATCACCGAATGGGGACACGGGACATTAATCACTGCAAAATGCTACATAACACACATACGGGCGCACACGTGCATGCAGATGCGAGCGCTAAAGGTGTGTGCGCGTGCGTCCATAGACGAGCACGCCAACCGCGTGCACTTCCAGTCACACATTTTAAAGGAATTTTTAAAAAGCGTTGTAGTGTTTCGCACGTACACAAATTCAGATTGGTGAGAAAACCCGAAAGGGTTTTTGCAGTCGTGAAAATGGGAAAAAGGCTCAGTGGACCTTTACCATTTCTGCACGAAAATGACAAATGTTGCACTTATCCATTTACACATACCCTCAGAAGCCGTTGTATCCGAACATGTATTTCATTCAGAATGACTTATAGTCTTGACCGTCGTGACCGCGCATTGTAACTGAAGATTAACTAATGACTGCTTCTTAAATTTCCCCCAATTTTTCCTGGCAGGATAATTAATGGAGTAATTAAGTACACTGTAGTGCAGAATCATCACAAAAAGAAGAAGAAGAAGAAAAAAAGGGGCTGGATATTTTTCATTTATCTCTTTCTCTGTCCTCTCCCCCTTTTTGTCTCTTCCTCTGTTTCTCATCACACATCATTTCTCCCGCGTTAGCGCTGAGCTCGCGCTCGCCGACCGTGTTGCCGCTGTCCGACAACACGGATTATTTTTCCCAAACGATAACAAATAAACACAATCTAGCACAGACCGGCTATTAAACTGCATATGAAACGGGCAGGAAAAACCCAATATTACCCTGACTACCCTGAAAATGACCTGAGGACATTTGCCTGAGGTGAGAAGTCTTACTTTACTATAAACATCCACTGAGGAACTACATGAAGCAGACATATCTGCTGCTATCTCGTCTATGACACACACACACACACACACACACACACACACACACACACACACACACACAGTATGATTTAAGTTGTATCCAATTAAATGTACGGGTAGGAAACAGGAAATCCTTCAGGCTTGCGTGAGGTTACCATTGAACATATTTTTCTTTTCTTTCTTTTTCTTTTTTACCAAGGGAGTATAGATTATCCACCTCGTATGTGAACCACATTTAATGGTATTCGCAACGAGGCCCTGATGCACTCGCATTAAAGATGACTAGCGAAAGCACCGCTTGACTGTGTGAACACTATACATCCTTGGAAAGACCGAGGAGTGTGTTCTATAAACAAGGCTAATACACCCATCTACACCTGGCATTGAAATGCAACCCGTGTCTGGATTAATGCACGTTGATACGAGGTGTAAACGCATGCTGAACACGTTGGGATCAGAACCAGGCGGGCGGGACCGGTTCTCAGCCAGGTGCAACGCTTGAATCCATCCAGAAAAAGAACAAGGTCCACCAAGTTTAAATGTCACATTGCTGTGCCTCCTCCGGGAAGCTTAGGCAAACCTGGCAAAAGCAAGTAGCAGAAGTAGATCTTGCCATATTGTCTGCTAAATGTTATCTCTATATTTCAGAGGCGATGCTTACTGTATGCCTTGTTCCCAAGATACCGGTTCTGTGGAAATGATGGGCCTGCTGTTTGTGGGTGTATGCATGCTTTCTGATTTATGGGTTGAGTAATGTCTACAAGGCAAGCCATGTTAGAGATGTAAAAGAGGTAATAAAATGCAATTGTCATAAATGTGTTTCGAGTCTGACTTTGCTCTTTTGGAAAACACTACTGCCATCAAAACTGCCATCGCAGCACAGATTACAGCAGATATTACCATATCCGGAAAACATAAAACGATAGCTGTTAACTTGTCATGTATGCCATTGGAAGAGAATACAACTTATCAGTATGTATTTGCATGTTTAAAAAAATACATATTAAAATGAAAAAGATAGAAAGATATTGCATATGAATTACTATTTTGTATTTATTTTCTTATACTTGAACAATAATATTGCCACTAATACCTGGAATAATCATAAGGAGTGTTAGATTACTCTGTTAACCGGATGAGTAAATGTACCTTGAACATTATAGTGTGTCTTTGAAGCAGTCACACCTCTACAAAGCATTTTCTTTCGCCGCATGCACTGACGTCCTGTGTAATTATGAAGTTCAGACTGCTGACTTTATGTAAAGTGATGAGAAATGAGCTCGTGATGAAGACCTTGCCTCGAGCAGCTTTGTGGATTTATGTCCTCTCCGATAAGTGAACCAGTACACAGGGTAGTAGAGGGAGCAGAGGGAAGAGTAAAGACAGACATGGAGCAGGGGAGGGAGAACAGGACTAACACGCTGGATGTTAATAAGGAGATGTCAGAGCAGATAGTCAGGCCTTATATCAACTATGCAGAGGCTTTGGGAGATCTGCCAACAGGCCTGAATAAAGCTCTGGTCCACTGGGGGCCTTTTGAGGTCTCAGGGCCACGAGACTACACTGCTGCTCTTCTAGGACGACAAACACGGTTTCTCTACCGAGACCCTGTCCACTAAGACCATCATCAATCAAGGACTTCCAATAAAAAGCACACATCCTGACAGTGGGTTCATTCCCCTTCTCCTGCCTTGTGCACATTTTCAATTTGCATAGAAAAGGTGACTGAATATTGAGAATAAAAAAAGCAAAAGTGCTGCAAAAACACTTTTTTCTCTTCAAATTCTTCCCTCTTTATATATTTGCACTTTGCTTGAAACTGAGTGACTTATTGCACTCACTTTAGACAGACCTATGCCACAGGGAGTCCTTGGGGCTATATTGTCATTCTGCTACTAGCTGCTCCGTAGTAGTTACAGTGTCGGTTGTATACTGTATTTCTGTTTCTCTATATTGTAATTCTGCTGCTGTACTTGTGGAGAATTCATCATATTGATAAAGAGATGGCTGATGGATTTATTTTATTTTTTTATAAATGATTGCTGCAGTTGCGTCTGCATTTTCCACTGTGTACATGCTTCTACTCGGGTTTAATTTCGTCAAGCCCAAAACTGCTGTGATATTATTAAATTCCCTGGGCATTGTCTCATTTATGTGTTAACATCTTTAAAAATGATTATTTTTGATGATCTTGTCAATACATTTCCTATGGTGCACGTATGCATACACAGTATATACATTTTTTCTGTGGATTGTTTTAGATCAATTTGAGGATCGCATATGGCTTGCATGTTCCACATTTATTCACAAGGGTGTCATGCAGTGTGGGACTCGCCCTGGTCTGGTCTTGTTCTTGACTTGGTCTTGCCCTGTCTTGGTGTCCCCCTGCCTTGGTATTGGTCTTGACTTGGTATCCCCCTGCCTTGGTATTGGTCTTGACTTGGTATCCCCCTGCCTTGGTCTTGATCTTGGCTTGGTATCCCCCTGCCATGGCTTTGGTCGTGACTTGGTATCCACCTGCCATGGTTTTGGTCATGACTTGGTATCCCCCTGCCGTGGTCTTGGTCGTGACTTGGTATCCACCTGCCATGGTCTTGGACGCGATACATTCTGGTCTTGTACACGTTAGCAAAATCGTTATCAACACAGAACCGTATTTAGTAAATTGCTAATTAACACACAAACAGTGCATTTAAATCGAGGAATACCTGGTGCAACCAATCCTGAAGAGACAAATTCAGTCATTAAAGATATCAAACGTCGTCTTTGGTGGGACACGGCAAGGAAATGCCATAACATATCAGAGTTACTGGTACTTGATTAATTATTTAAACTGGTCACATCCTCTTAAGTATCTTTGCATAATTCATATGGTCTATTTGCTACAGTGGATGGATTTGCGTGTCATTGTATTATGCTAATTTATTGGAACGGTGCACAACATTTGAGCAATTTTCCTCCAAAATGAAAGTAAACTGTATGTACACACAAACCCTAATATCTGACCAATCCCACCAAACTGCCGTCCAACGCACTCCTTAAATGAGGCTGAGGTGTTTGGAGTCGACTGCCTTTAATAAATCATCTCTAGTATTCATGCACGTAAAGACATTTGTCTGTTGTGATGCAGCCCTTACCTCCTCCACCGACATCTGGGATTAGCTCATTGATCATCAGGGAGTTATCATACTTTGTCTTTTTTCCTCATTAAACACCACCCTCCAGCTCCAGAGATATTCCCACTGGCTTCAGTGACATTTTGGAGGCTATCAACCCCAGCTTGCTTTCTGAGAAAAGTTCACTCTTCTCTGTTGGAACATAAAAAAGAAAAAAAAGAAGAAAAAAAGTGTGAACCCCCCCCCCCCCCCCCTCCCCCCCCCCCTCCCCTCCCCCTTTGATGTAGACGTCTAGACTTCTTAGTAGCTAAATACCTGCTCCTTTAGCTACGAAAGAAAGTGGCATCAAAAGGTTGTCTTCAAGTCCTACGGATTTTTTATAACATTAAAAGAATTTGGCAATGATGGACCAAAAACAACCCTTCAGCAATCATTTCCTTTTGAATTCATACTTTGGCTAGTGCTTGGTTTCATTGCTGCTTTACTAAAGATCAGCTCCTTATGTACAGCTGTGATGCTGTTGCAAGTGAAACACTGAAGAATTTGGTTGGTGTCTTCAGGAGTGTCATGGACTTATCCTCAAACGTTCCTGTTGAAGGGGTGCTACGATTTGTGCTACGAATTGTGGAGCACATTTTTGATCCATCCATCCATCTATCCTCCATTCATTCATCCATCCATTCATCAACTCTCCATCTATCCATCCATCCTTCATCCTGCATCCATCCATCCTCCATCCATGAAGTAAGGTTCCTTCATTAACCATAGTAACTTCTCCCATGAGTAAGTCAGTCAGTAGGACCCATAGTTCTGGTATTTTGTTTGTTCTCACGACGTAGGTTGTACTGATAATGATTTGGTTTGTCCTGTTAGCCCAGAGGGTTAATTGTTATTTAGCCTTAAGGCAATATAATCATCGAACTTGTTATGATGTGGTGTGTTTTGTGTTCCTGTTTTATTTTGTAGTCCTTGTCTTGTGTGTACTCTGTGTTTCCTGCACTTCCTGCCCCTGTGATTGCCTGTTGATTGTCCTTGATTGTTCCCTGGTGTGCGCTCCCCAGTGTATTTAAACCCTGTTTGTCTCCTGCCTCAGTGTGGGATTGTACGGTGTGTTGGAGTGTGAGGAGACCGTGTTTGTCCTGTCGGAGGTCTGTTTTTTGGTGAGTTTTGTTCCTGTCTGTTTTTTGATTCCTGTTTTTGTTTCTTCCACCTTTTTCCTCTCGGCCTGTTGGAGGCTTGTCCTTAGTTTTTTGTAAATAAATATAATTATTTAACTGTTTTGGCGTTTGGGTCCTTTTTCGTACCCCACCCTGTAACAGAACTGGCAACACCATAAGCTGCCTTGATGGATAACACAAATGACCCATGCCTGAACTGAAACACTGGTTAGTTTGACTAGATCTCTGCTATCAACAACCACACAGTTGTCTTCTTGAGACCGCAATTGATTTTAGAAACTAACAAAAATACATCGGAGTTGAGGGTTATTGTTCTTTGTCTATCATGGCTCGCATTTCAAACATACTGTAGGCCTTACATAGGCCTGCCCTCTTGGGCTTGGCAACCAAACAAAGTGGAAGATGAAACTTGCAGAGGTTGAACTCAAATTTAAAAATATTACACGGACAATACAACAGTTTTTAGATGTTTACAGCATATTTAAAATGGGGCAGATAGATTCTGGCTGCTACATCAGTTCGTCAAAAACAGCCACTCTTGGTCAGTGCTCTGATTCTGATGTCGACGCACGGAGGCATGCCCTGTGTGAGACGCACCAGCCTTTCAGCTCACTCAAACTCAAACACACGGACGTCAGTATTGGACAAGCAGAGCAACTGACGGATAAAGAGCAAGAACGTCTGCGGTAAGTGTAGATAGATGGGTCAAACACACTCAGGACTTCCACACTGTAGACCACTGTTGGTAGCCAGTGTACCAGGTCAATGTTGACTTATTTTACTCTACTTTTGCTACGTAACGTACATACTTAACTAACGCTGTGTACGTAAGTTATGTAACAAACATATTTATTTTATTATCTGGTGTGTGGGTCCCCCAGGAGGAGATGGGAAACATCGTCTGGAATACCCTGCTAAGCCTGCTCCCCCCCCGTGAGACCCGGCCCTGGATAAACTGACGATAATGGATGGAGAGACGGAGTAAAGCGTTTATTTTAAAAAGGCACTGTATGCATGTAACACTAACGAATGAATGTGTTGGCTAAACTGAAATGTAGGGCTTTAAATGGAACATGAAACATATATAGACATGTATAGAAAAAATACTGCTTGTAACCTTGACTTATAAACAGACTTGTTTTTTCACCTGGAAATCAACACAACCAAGCTTACTGGATGAGGAAAATAAAGCCCCGCATACGTTTTTCTAGGTGCCCTATATGCAGACAAGTGGTTTATAATATTCTATTATTACTGAAGCCAAGACAGTGAAACAAGTGGGTGTTGAGCTGTGTGGTAAAATGAGTATGAGTCATGGAATCCTCTGAGTGGGCAAGATGTAAGCATCTCTAGTAGGCTGGATTACAACAGATAGGATTATTATACACAGCACATTTGCCCAATTGTTTAGGATATTTTTCTTTTAGCAAATCCAGTGTGCTTCAGGTGAAGTATTTTTTTATACTTTTTCTTTACACCTGACGAGACGGATCCGCAACTTCTGAAGCATCTACGCGTATATAGATTACATGAATAACAAAGGAAAGCGTTTGGGTTTGTTTATTAGTTATATTGCATCCGCAAAAAGTGCTTATATATGTATGTATTTATAGATGTGGTAATCTCACTCATTGTGTCATTTAAAAAAATAGGGAGAGCTCAATTTCAAACAAAGTGGACAGACTGATTTATAAGTGTTTACTCCCCACTGCATCTTTCCACTGCGTACACACACACACCCAGTCTCTGTCTGGCAGACCTCCCCAGTTAACTGGGCTTGTAAATCATCTGCACAACATCAATGGAGAAACATTTGTCACCTCCAACGCTCGCCTGACTCAGCGTCTCTTTAACTGTCCTCAAGGAACAAGGCCCGGCACGCGGGACGTCGAAGAGGTCAAGGGGTGATTTTTTTTTTTTAACGAGGGTGATCAAACTTCCAATTCTGCTGCTTGTCAGATGGGACGCTGTATGAAGGTAGTCATTCAATCAAAAACTGAATTTGTTTGTTTTTAGTTTGATTTAGTTCAACCCCTAACCCATATTGGTTTTTAAAGATGATTCTTTTGTAATCTGATTTCCACTCAGATTGTGTGTCCACAAGTACACAGCAACAGTGCCACTGATTGCCACAAGGAGCTCCTGCCAGGTTACGGAATAATCAAATTGATTACGCCAACAGAGAAATTGCAGAGAAAATACATATAAGATATGAGTTCTCTTAGATATTTTTTTTTTTTTAAACATTGCAGGATTTAATTGGGCACCAATGGTAAGTGGTATTATACAAATATTTGTCACAAAAAAATATGCACAAGTGCATTTCTTCATTTTATCAATAACAAGTATGCACAAAGGCATTTAGTTTATTAAATAATTTATCTAATGCCAGTGGCGGAACAATACCACCCACATGGTGATGTTCATCTGCAGGGGAGCGTTAAAGTGCCTCCCTTACTGTGCCGTCAAATCTATTAGTGAACTAGATGAGCAGCAGGCGGGCTCACGAGCGGCAGGGAAACCGTCGGGTCGGGCAAGCGTTCCCGAGCGGCAGTTTTGCAGGGCCGCAAGATCAAATTAGTTCAACTTTTGGAACATTACGTCGTACAACGCATGTCACGTGAGGAGGAACGACCAATTTAGAGTTGGCAGATGTCTTTTCTTTTTTCTGTAAATGTCAGTTGAGTAAATAAATGGCGGAAAAATGAATAATGTTAGTGCAGGGTTACTCGGGGCTGTCCCACGGACTATTTTACCCACATCCGGTTGAAAGGTCAGTCAAGCTGACTCGGGACAAATAGAACACTAACGCTACTGTGAGGGGTTCACAATTGTTCAGAGCTGAGATTGTTCTGCAATGTTTGATGTAACATGCAAGTGCCTTTAAAAGGTGAATTTAAGAAATTATGTAAAATCGCGAAAATGACCTCAGCCCCCAGAGGGTTGATCCACTTTGACTTCTAGTTTAGTCAGTGAGGCTTACTGCTAAATTACTGCCATGCCATCATCACAGGAATCAGGTTTTGGTTTCTTAGTAATGACAAGAGCGCAACCTCCCGAATGCCACGGATAAAAATATGCACACGCTTTTCATGTGAACACTCCCAGACTGATGAGCCAAGCGGTTCTAAGATAACATGTCCTCTCTGACCCAACAGCCATTCCCATGATAAATTCATAGATGCCCTCCTTCATGCCTGTGCAATTATCCTGTGTCACTTTGCCCGGGGCTTCCCAAAAGTTTAACCCGGGAGGATCTCATGCAAATTATCCATATTAAGCACATGCTGCCTCAAAGCCCATGAAGACCTATTTTAAATCCCGTGACGCCAATATAGATGTTCTGCCCGGGATGGCGGTTGTCTGCTTGTAATAATAAAACAATGATGTGGAAAATTACCACGAGTAAATAATAGTCAGGCTGCGTAATGAAGCTTGGGGAAAGGTTTAAAATAATAGAATCGCCACATGCCGCTGTTGGTGGATTCCCCGTAAAGGCCGCACAGCTGCATAGATGACGTGAGATGACACCATATTGATCACCATATTGGCATCTGTTTGCTTAAAAGTGTAAAGTCTTGAATTTTGTTTTGTTTGCACGAGTTTCTGAATCTGTAGGTAAAGATAATGAGCTGTAAGATCTCAAAAAGAATAAAGAAAACATGAGATATTAAAACCAGTTATACTTATGAGTCAATTTTGTCAGGGAACATAAGAACTAGAAAGGGAAAAAAATAATTGTATGAAAATTGTATGAAGAGAATGTGTGTGTGCTTGCTTACAAATGTCTGGCAGTAATTGCTCAAATTGAAGACGTTAAAGGTGAACACCACCGTCACTAAAAATGTCCAATAGGTTATTTCCACGGCCAAAGAAAGTCTAATCACTACCTGTGAACATGAGTGACTCTCTCCCTCTGAAAGCCAGAAACCAGTAAGTAAGACTCAAATGTGTGATGTCATCAAAAATAAAGTTTCGAGCTTCTCCACAGACAATTAAAGGGCTTGTGGTGATGTCAGTTCTAAAGCAGAACAATGTGCCCATGTATGTGACTCCCCTGGGTGCTCTCAGTGTCATCCATTACATCTCTCTGAATTATTTGTCTATGGAGCAGTTCCACACTTTATTCTTGATGAAGTCATATTTAGCACTCTAGCTCATGGAATTGAGAGAGATGTGTTCATGTTTCCTCGTATTTTTGGACTCTCTTAGACGATCGGATAGGGTGTAGTTCTACAAACTTTACGCAAGGATTGAAAGAAAATGATTTAAAGAGTTAAAAAAGTGTAAGTTGTATTACTGTGCAAAAAGGTTACAATACCATGAAAAGTACAATTGCACAGAAAGTGCATTAAAGAGATTTTGATCAATCATGAAGTGACATTATTAATGTTTTATAGACTTTAATAAAGTTTTTATTTTAAAGGACTACAAGCTTGTCTGCAGGCATCGTCTGCACGGAATTGTACTTTTTGAGAACAAAAGAAATCAGCCAAACATTGAAATGCCACATGTGTAAATGTTAAAGCAACGGGACAGACGAAGAACTGGAACATGTTACACGGGTTGCATGTTACAATGAACTCGTTTTGGCTCTGATGCAGTGTTTCGCTACGAGGCTTTCTTCATCACAGGGGCCGGACAGCCTTGTCAGACTCTTGGTTTTATTCAAATAAATAATGCATTTAAGCTGAAAGAGCCTCACATCTTTATTTTATTTTATTTTATTTTGTTCGTGCAATCCAGCAGCAACTGCGTCTTCGCCTCGCTTGTTTTCCCATAGCGGGTTCACTGCCATCATGTGGCTCGTGAGATCATCTGCGTGCAAAGAGGTAACGTCCGCCCACGTTCTGCTCGGGCCTGCGCCCACATTATTTATCCCCCCGCCAACTCCCCCCCTCTATCTGACTTGAGCAGTCTCAGGACTACCGGGGTGGGACGCCTCTAATTAAACACGGGTAATGATGAGAGTGTGTAAGATGAGAGGGGGCACTCTCGTTACACTAACAACAGATGCTCTCGCCAACCCCTGCCCGCCTGCCTTGATGGCCACCGAATACATACATGCAGCTCTCTTGTCTCTCTGCTGCTGCTAAGCTCAGCGCTCAATGCCAAGGAAGCCCACGCTTGGATGCCACATGTTCATTTTTCCTCTCACATTCTTATTGAAATCAGTTTCTTGGGTTTCGTATATATATATATATATATATATATATATATATATATATATATATATATATATGAAGAGTATTCATAAAAATCCCGGGTGGTCATGAGAAGTAAAGGTCCAGGATTCGATGAGTTATAATTAAAAAGTATTTAATAAAAGAATGATCACAAAAACAGCTTATGCATGTCGATCGGGTCCCTCCTTCCTCAGCGGACTCTACTGACTCCCACGTCCGCTTCGCTCGCGTCACCGGAGAGAGAGACCCTCATATCCCGCGCGTGGGTTAGTTCATACTATCACACACTGAGCTTAAAGCCCTTCCTACTGGTTAAAAGTCATACTTTCACACCTTTTCCAACAAACTCCATGTTCACTGGCCTGCAGCTTCAGGGGCGGAGCTAGTCTTCTTCAGACCGGGTTGTCTGTTGCTTCATGAAGTCAATATTCAGCTCCGCCACCTCAGGCGAACAAGAGAACTACACTTCCGTCTCAAAACAGTCCACCGGCATCCACACTGTGCAAACGTTGTTTTAAAATCCATTCACACATTAATCATTAATAAAACAGTGACCTTCATATGCATACAATTACACATTCTTCATAATAATATCCCTTATTAATTATCATATTCCATGCATTGTAATGTACACAAACAATTCTTTCTTACACTGTGTAAAGTCCAAATGTGACAGACTAAGCTCTAAAAAAACCTTCATATATATATATATATATATATATATATATATATATATTAAAAAGATCAGAAGTCTGTCTTTCCTCTCAAGCTGTGTCTTTGAGACGTAATTATTCCACACAATATTCGATGCCAGCCCACACTTGGTCATGGCACCTTTTTTAATGAAAAATAAATACAAATGTTTCAGAGTCGCACCCACATTGTGTTCTGCTCGAGTATTCAAATATGAGATTTGAAAGCTGGCGAGGTTTTTGAAGTGGTGCAGGGCATCAGCAGTCAATAACAAAATAAGGTCACGTTGAATATGAAAATGAATTGAACTCGGTAGAACTGTACCCGTGTCTACAGAATAGGTGAGCGGCTGAGTCGTGTTGAATGTGGAAGGGAAATATATTTAAAGTGATACTAGCATCTCTGGCCTCGTTTGTGCAACAGTTCTTGAATGAGATTTGTTTTTTAAAGATGATTAATGGATCCTTCCGTTTTTTATTACAACCCAGGTATTATTTTTCAAGCCGTCATTATCAGTTATGATGATGCACAAAGGAAATGCAGGGGCTGCTAACATACTGTTAGTTGGGAATAAATTTGAGACAGCTAAAGAAAAACTTTGGACACCCCCACCCAAAAAATTAAAAAAAAGAACTTAAATTGATTTTTAAAAGTTATTGCTTTCTATTTGTGAAATGTATCTCTTCAAAGTCAGCTTGATTGACATCCAGCATTCCCCACATTTCATAATGTCCTGTCGCTATAAAAAGCTAAAATGTGTTGCATGCTCATGCCGTGAATATGTTAATATATTTTGTGTAATAACTTAGAAACTGTACATGCCAGTAGTTTAGGGGGAAATTGTCATTTTCGAGTGATATCTGACAAACTGCACTGTATGTTCCCATGAATTATTTCAAATATGAAAGAAATGCTTTATTAATTGGATGGATTCAGAAGTGGAAGCCACTTCGGGGGTGAAACGGAGACGTACGGTGAGTTCAGGTTCCACCTCGGCCCAGAAGGAGCTGCACATGGGGTTCTTATTGTCTCCCGTGTTGCTTGCATTATAAATTCTCAGTTAGCATCGAAGCTTTAATTTATAGCCTAATGTTGTCATCACGGGGCCAAGGTCTGTGCTGGCCTCTGCCATCAATCTGATGGCCGGCAGGTAATGGCCAAGTTGCATATTGTCACAATTCCAATACATTATTTACTATGAGCCATTAAAGAGTAATGCGTATTAATAAATAGGCCCAAGGCTAGAGGGCACGAGCACATTCAGCCCAGTCATATATCTCCTGGCTTTGATCAAGGAGACACTTAATAATAAATGTATGGCCAAACCAACACTTAGGGGCCTTTTTATCTTGCCAACGCTGCTTTTGGGAATTAATATAGTGGCCACTGTGAACATATTTCATATTGAATTTGATTATTCCTTTTACTGATACAGTAGTTTTTATTAGTTATGCCATTGCCAAATGTACAATTATAATGTATATATATGAATGGATGCTAATTTTAAATAGATTTAAAAAAAATCTCACCCTGGAGTGCCTTCACGTACCCCATTTGAGAACTTCTGGTCTATGGCATAACCCTTTAAACTGGTCAAATTATAGACATCATAACTATTGGTGAAGAGCTGATACAACAAAATGCCATGTAATCCCGACCCTGCATGTTGCAACACAAAAAGATTAAATGTAATGACAGCTTTGCAAAACAAAATCTCAAAAACAATACGATTATACATTATAATACATCACTCACAACTCTGATAATTGAGTTATTAGTGTCACAGCTGTGGGTGTCCAAAGGCAACTCTTGACATTAGCGCTACAAAATTGCAGCTAAACATTTGAATTTTAATGGAGACCAAATGTTCTCAAATCAGCACATTAATATGCATCAGATATATTTTAGGAATACAAAAATACAGTTTGGGATCGCATAATGGTGCGAACGTAAATCTCTAGTCTGGATTCCTCCTCATTGACGGAGTGAAAACCAAGTGGCTGCTTTGTATGTACATGTCACGCCTAGATCCTAACGTGCGTGATAACGTGGAAACATCCATCATTACAACTAGACGGCAGAGTATGAGAAGCAAACAGATAAACAGATGCTTTCTTCCTTCAAAAATGAGCCATCTGTGCCCTTGCTACCCTCTGCTTTATGTCATTTTTATGCCGGGCAAGTGCTGTAAGTGCTCCCACATCTGCTGCAGTTTATATAAGATGCAGATGCATCATCTGCTGAGGGAGAGACCCCCATGGCAGAGTTAAGTCCTCTCATCATTGATTCATACTCCTGGGGGAAGCAGACAAATTGGAACCCTTGCTTCTGTAAAAGGACCTTATGGATCTGTGTATGTGGGGAGGAGAGGTGGGTCAGAGCCGGAGCCGACAGTCAAGTCTGTGAAGGATCAAGTCTCGCTCGCCAATGGGGCTCAGTCATGCAGCATCATTGGGTCCGGGGAACGAGACACGAACAAACGCACATTAGTGCTCACGGAGTGGAGTATTTTACTCGAGGGATTTCTTTTCAGCTTTATTTTTTGAAACACAAAGAATGTTAGGAATTGTCCGGCAGAGTTATTTGCTATAAGAACCTATAATACAATGAAAAGCCACAATAATGGCCCATTTCCTCAAATCTGCAGCTTTCAATCTGTAATTTCCAACATGGGCTCATTTTCTAATTGTATTCTCTCTCTTTTTTTTTTTTTTTTTTACATATTTCACTAATCAAAACTGTTGTGTGGGACAAACATATCCTTAGTTTTCTCATAACAATTATGTTTCCAGGTTCCAGAGCCTGCCAGGTGTTGCTAGCAGAGCTGTCACATCGCTACAGCGGCGACTCCACCAAATCCAGGTCGATAACTACCATTCGCCACCTCGCATGTAACGAAAACAACAAGTTTTAAACCTCCGACTCCTGAGAAGCTTTTGGGAGAGGGAGCTAACATTGGAAGTCAGAAATTAAAAAGGTGTACCGGAGGATATAGCAGCGTAGCCAATTGGGAATACAGCACACTGCAAAACAGGACAAGCAACAAAAAAAGAAATAAACAAGAGATTATTCAAATGACGTGCAAATGACGTTGCAAATGACGTGCAAAACAATTGCAAATGACGTGCAAAACAAGAAAATGCGTCAGCACCCTGAATGTTAATGAAGGAGGTCATGGTGAGTTCAGAAGTCGATCAGAAGTTAAGTGGGGGGGAAACTGGCATATGAATGCTGCCATGCTCTGCTTGCTGCAGTAGGAAATATGCAATAAAAAAAACGTTTTGTTCACAAACCCTGCGAGGATGTATCTATCAATCTGCCCTCAAATAATTTCTGTCTGCTTTCTTTAGCCTTTCGTTTTGAAAGTTATCCCCCGCCGTCTCCGGGGGACAAATGCCTGATCTTTGTATGCCGAGGCCTCGTGAAGAAGCCCGAGTGAAATGTGTCGGCAACTGGCTCCCGGTCGGAGTCGAGCTCTGACTGACGGCCAGGAAGCGACAGCTGAGGTCGCGGAGGTTATCCGGAGGGGGGTATCGGGATGCTGGCTGGTGATGCGTGGCTGCAGTGGCAGCACAGGTGAGTGCATCTGGGTGCTCTGTGGAGTGTGACGCACCTTGCCTCCGGGGGCGATGCGGGGAAGATAAGATGGGAGGGGAGGGGGAGGTGAGGATGGAGCAGCTTCACCTTCTGGCTTGTCACACACACACCGCTGCACTGTAGCGCACAGTCAGCGTCACGGCCTCTTCATGTGTGGACCATTGAAGGAGTTCAAAGTGTTTCCAACGCAGGGATTATGCATTATTTTAGCCGCATGCAAACAGAACTCTAAAAGAAACAAAAAGAACAACATGTTTAATTGTATAAAGGAGAAATGGCCAGGTAGCTTCCACGCAGACTCGTCCTGCGACAGTGAGTGGAGGTCTCTGGTGACTTCCTGTCCACCGGTGTGTTCGCAGCGAGCATCATGAGTAACGGAGCTCAATTTCCATGTTTTGACATGAGAGGGGACATTTGATAAATAGTTGGAGGACCTGCGCACATAAATGAGGCATAAATAATGCATAAATTAAGTGCCATTTTATGGAGGGATGTCAGTGAGTTTCTCCAATAACGGGAAGATTAATGACCTGACTGTGGAGGAGGGGCGGTTGGGGGGATACTGCATAGGAGAGCGGCTCAGAGCTCAAGGGATGAGTCCTCACTCTGACTGTTTTCAATCAATATACCCGTGTATTTACAGAGAATGGATGGATGATGCAAGCAAACCTCAGCTCAACTTTCTGGGAGGGAGAAAAGGTAGGCAATTTAGTATGACGACTTACTCAGGAGAAAAACCCTCTTCCTCTCCAGAGGCACTAGACTTCTTTGAGGATTTTATGCTTCATAGACCTGATGTTTTGCCCTCACATCGCCTCTTAAAAGTTGTACTTTAACACGCCTGCTCGCACAAAAGTCAGCATTCAACATGCATGCACATGCACATTATTCTGTTCCATTTTCAAATCAGCAATTTATTACAGGAGCGTCCCAGTGAAATGCAAATGGCGGGGGGTAAGCTCCAAAAAAACTCCACTCTCAGTAGGTAACGCGGTAACATTGCAATGCAACAAGTTACTTTTAGAAGAAACGTTACACAAAGCCCGCTTGGAATGCAAATGGAGAAAAGAAATGTAACTGGCAGTACAGACTTTTGATTTGCTTTGAGCTTGGGTTGTCAGCGGTCATCTTTTGATTGGAAAAAAAAAACGGTTGAAGGCGGCAAAAAAAAGAAGTATAAACTGTACTAGATGGAGGAAATCATTAGTTCCAGAGGATGAAGAGTTGGCGGCTCTGGGGATGAAAACGTTGGTCGGTCCACCTCTTTAGTCCAGCCTTTAGTCCCCATGAGGTTGGCACGTGTGATTTGTGTGACATGTCTGAACAACGGTTGGACAGGATGCCATTGCATTTGAAACACACATTTATGGCCCTCATGCGATTAATTGTGACAGCTCTGCTAATCGTTTGACTTTTCATCTCAAATGGTGGATGGACTGTACTTGTATGCGCTTTTCTAGTCAGACAGTACATGTCATCATTCACCCATTCATATACTGACGGTGGGGATCAAACCGCCGATCATTTGATTGAAGGACGACCCTCCTCCACCACCGAGCCATAGTCAAAATTGTTATTTGTCCAATATTTAGTTTTGCAGGTCAACTAATGACTTTCCCATCATCCTCAGCAGTACGTTGTGTTTCTTGCTAATTAGCACATGTTAGCACACCAGTACGCTAAACTAAGACTACGGGGAACATAGCAAACATGAAACCAGCTGAGCATCAGCATGTTAGCAAGGCCGTCAAGCCGCTCAGGAAGAGTGTTGTGTGTCAACACTGTGTGGGCTTGGATCTCATCATGGTATAATATGTCCATGGCTAGTGTTTCCCGTCTGCCGCTGCAGACCCATCACCTCCCCTATAGGCCACGTTGGCCTCGCATGTCTGCACCACCCACCTGTAGTCCAGTATCATTTCCTTTCCTGACACGGAGATGCCTGGCCGCGCGACTCTGAAGGTGGCGAGAGTGTCACTCATACTAATGGGGGTGGACAGCAATGTGCGCGACTCTTAGCCATTTCCTGTGTGCCGAGGCGTTCACACTTCGGCAGCTGTCCACTTTGGTTTCTGTCCCTGGAGCTCAGAGAGGACCTGACACCGTAGCCTCCCTGACACAGAAACCCCCCACCCCCCAGCACCCTTGGGCCGCTCTCTTGCCCAGAACCCCCCCCCCCCCAAAAAATAAAAATAAATAACGTGGAAGGTCAGGAAGAAAACCCCCACCATCACTCCAGAGCTGATCTAATGTTCACTGTGGCATAACTGATGACTGATGTAATTGACATTGCATAACTAATCTTACATATTCCACAGAGGCAGATGATAGTCCCCCCTGTCCCGTCCCCCCACCCGCAGATGAGCTAAAGACTTTAGAAAGTCTGAAGAGGGGAAAAGGTGACCCGCGGCTCATCTAATCTAAATAGGGGGAATGACACTTAAAATTCATGGGGACATTCTCTGCAGTCTTGTTCATTTGGAGTCCTCTCTAATTCGCCAAGGAGAAAGGGGATGGCGGCAAATTGAAAATAATTGCGGTGATTATGGTAACATCTGTAATGTTCAATAAATGTAGGTCAAGGGCAAATATCATCATCATTGCAGGGAAACTATCTTTGGCGCCGCCATCTTTCCCCATTAACCAAAAGTTTTTAGTCATCGGGGTGTCTGAGCACCTTTCAAACTGACTTAGCAGTGTAATCCATACCAGGTCTCATCATTTGAGGAAAAGAAAACAGTTCATCAGATTTAAATCTTCGCACATTTATGTGGGTCATGCAGGAATATTTTTTATTTTTTTATTGATTGCCCCAGAACACGAGGATTTATGACACCACAGTTTTTTGTTTTCATTTTATTGATTATTTTTCTTCTTCCCAGTTGTAAATGCTACAATTTCTGCTCTTTATAATAATCAATATTCAGCTTACCAGGTGACCTGCCCAGTGACATGGTGACTGATGTTTTTCAACAGACATGTTATTCCTAACGCTAAACAGCAGAAAACTAAAGGAAGAAAAACGTTGAGTTGTATTTTGGAGTTTATTCGCCTGGGCTTTTGACCCATGATGTGTGCAAAATTCATATTTAATATTCTCTCTGTATAGTAACCGTAACATTAGTTCAAGATACCCAAAATAGCACTTTGAGAAGGTCAAATGTTTAGACAGAAACATCATTGTGTTTCTGTCTGCCAGGTTATCGGAAGTTATCCATCTTGATGTCATATATTCAGCAATAGATTTATTGTCATTGATTGGTTTTCAGATTTGTATTGATTCAATTAACTGTGTTAATATTATACATTCAAGAAAATTCAATGAAATCGTAAAACATGATTGTGTGTCTTTAATGAACTGTCAACAGGTTGTTTTTCTCCACAATTGAATGTAGTAGTAATGAATGCTGAAACAATGTTACACCTTTTGTGGCTGGACAAACCAGATCCACGTATTAAAGAATGTATCCATGTTTTGATTAAAGTAATGAGGAATTGAGGTATATCTATCTTTCTATCGGCACCTACTTTGTCTATTTATTATTAAAAACCACTTGTTGGAAAGAACAAGCTATTTCCTTCACATAGACGTTGTCACTTTCAAGCGCTCACTCAATGACAAGTCCCCTTTGAAACAATTTTGAGGTGCGACCATTGAGTGCATGCATTCACACTCACTCGAACGACCTCACAACCACTTGATCTCTATGAGACCAACGATGCCTCCCACTGGAGTCTACGACAAACGGCCCATTAGGCCATGGCACGTAAGCAATTTGGAAGTTATGTACCTTTTGTTTGGTCATAGGCCACTGCCACACCCCATTCATGGTAATTGAGTGAAGCCAAAGGAGAGAGGGCAAGCTCAAATCGTGGCACCGGCACCTCGTTGAGGCATTTCCCGTGGCACGTCTCAGATGCCGGGGCACCTCCGAGCTGCCGGAGCAGTTGCCACTACTTTAGAGGCAGCACTCCCGGCACCTACGAGTTGCCACTCATGTGCCACTGGTTTTTGATGCAGATTCTACTATTTGAGGCAGGTGCCTCTGTTTGGGAGAGAGGTGCCGCAACTTGCTTAAGGTCCTGGTAGGTATAATATGTGACGATACATTAAGGTCCTGGAAGGTATATCTATTCCTACGTCCCAGCTGACTCTGTTTGAAGTGCCGCTGTTTTGGAGAGGTGCTGCGACAGTTTAACCTTTATTTGTCGTTATTTGACAATACATATAAGGTCCTGGAAGGTATGACTGAAAATAAAAAAAATGCAGAGTTGTGCAACCCAACCCTGTCTCCTAAAAACTACAATCAACGTATGCTTGTGTTATTGTTTTCATGTATACGTTTATAATCAACGTATGTTTATGTTATTGTTTGTGTTTACATGGTTTTCCGTTGAATTTAAGCATATTTGAATTTCTAAGCTCTGCGGAGGAAAATAAACTAACAGGATTCCCTCAGTAGCGGCAATCGAAGAGGGGCCAGGGTGAAGCCAGTAACGGGGCCGGTCGCGCCGGGTACGGTCTTCTCTGAGTCGGCTTGTTTGGGAATGCATCCCCAAGAGGGTGGTGAACTCCATAGGGCAGTATACCACTGCGGTCAAATCACAGACACTGACATTTCAGGAAACACATTCAAGCGAGCAGAGAGATCCACGTGACACAACATCCGGTTTTCAATTCAGATATTTTACGAAGTAAAAGTTCTACGTCCCAAAATCTAATTTCTGAATATTTAATGACTGATAAACATGTTTTAACTTTTTTGGATGTAGGACTTTTACTTTGTAAAGTATCTGAATTGGTACAGTTAAGATGTGTGGATGTGTTCTGAACACATTCATATCAGTCAGTATTTTGAAAACCGGATGTTGTGTCACGTGGATCTCTCCGCTCGCTTGAATGTGTTTCCTAAAATGTCAGTGTCTGTGATTTGACCACGGAGATCCAAGACTGTTACCAGCGGCACTCTCAAACAGAACCTTAATGCATTGTCACATATTGTCAAATAATGAAAAATAAAGGGTAAATGTCGCGAAACCTCTCCAAAACAGCGGCAGCTGCAGCGGGAAGTAGTGGCAGCTGCCTCAAACAGTAGAAACTGCCGCAAAAACTAGTGGCAGCTGCCGCAAAGTTGTGGCAACTGCCGCAAAAACTAGTGGCAGCGCGTAGGTGCCACAGGAAGTGCCTATACGAGGTGCCGGTGCCACGATTTGAGCTTGCTCCTACTGAGCCAAAGAGTGGGGCGATTGTTTTTGGACCAGTTTGACTGCTAGAAAAGTTATTTACTGTAAGGTGTGCTTCCACAAGCCATAGTTGACCTGGCGCTGATGTACTGTACGCACAAATCCCTTCAGTTTTTCTCGAATCACTGTTTTTGTGGACTTGTTTTTAACGTATTCTGTGTGATCTCTTTGGCCCAGATGTCAAGCAAACATTAGACTTCTGCAGAAGTCCAAGTCCGTCTCTCTACTCCTGCCGTTTACCTGCGTCAGTGTCACAGACTGTAAATAAACCAGGAACGCCCTAAAGCATACCCTG
The DNA here is from genome assembly GCA_038501785.1 of Myoxocephalus aenaeus. NCBI lineage: Eukaryota > Metazoa > Chordata > Actinopteri > Perciformes > Cottidae > Myoxocephalus > Myoxocephalus aenaeus. Next base: position 4,363,418 of record JBAMJR010000059.1, on the reverse strand, counting down.
CTTTATGGTCTATTTGACTCTAAATTGATCATCATTTACTAAATAAACATCATGCTGTATTCATGAAGCCTTAAAAACAATAATAAACTTGTGTTTACTGAGGTAATAAAGTCATTTTCTCATGGACTTCTGTACAATCACACTTCTTTTTGCAACCAGAGGAGTCGCCCCCTGATGGCCATTAGAGAGAATGCAAGCTTAAGGCCCTTCAGCACTGGCTTTACTCTTCAGAATCGGTCCCTAAGACCACTCACAGCCCCCTGGTACAAGCGGCGGGATGGGCAGCAGAGAGAGAACTGTCACTTAGGAGCCTGACACCGAAGCAAAGGCCATTCCGGTCCGTCAAGCAGGACGGCGGCTGCCTGTTACTGAGGGATGACTGTGTTACATTTGGCACTGACAAAATGTGGCACATTGATCTGGTGTGCCATTGGGCGGCGTGAAAACTTTCAAACGTGTTTAGCAAGGAGTTCCACCCAAAGCTTTTAAACATTGCACTAAGTGGGCTATGTCCACTGGTTCCTCCTTCTGAACTGAAACAGCTGGCGACTGGAGGTTTGATGTGCGTTTTTAGTGTTTTTCTTGTTATGCTGTCGTGATTCTAGCAGTACATGTAGGGAGGCAAAACTGTGGAGATGAACAGCCGTCTTCTTAATTGAAAGCTGCTCTAATGAGCTACATTTTGGGGACTTCTTTGATGACTTCGATCATAATAGCTCAGAGGTTCTTTCAGCACAGAAGACGAGATTTTATCAGCAATGCTGAGACCCTCTTGAGAGCGTTGTGCCTTTTTGCAACATTTGGGCTCCAACCTCTCCTTCCCCATTTGAAGCTAAAATGTGAGTAACATCCAGATATAGCTCTGCCCTAATCTCTCCCCTCCGAAGTCGAGGCTTTTACAGATCATTTGCGGGAACGCGATTGTTTACAGCGCTTTACACTATTTAAAGTGTGAATTGGAGCAGCTGTTTGAATCCCCAGAGCGAGGAAGATCTCATTTTCGCTGCCGCAACGTGTCGCCGCACTATCGAATGGTGGCGCCTGGAAAAGAATTGAGCTGCTGTTGCAAGTGGCTGAGGGGACAATGCATTGTTTTGAAGGCCTCCATTGCCGGGGGCGGACAATGGTCAGATTCGGCTCCTACTCATCTGAGTGCACTGAAAAGCGTGAGTGGAGGATGTTGTTGAGCAATAACCCTCAGGTTTGATGCAAATATGACAAATAATCGTTTCAGCATGCTGTTTGAAGAGTGCGATATAATGTAAGAAATGCCAGGTGATAACACGCGTCTCTCTAATTGAATGCACTAATAGAAATGGATGAATGCAAATTAAAAGAAATGGAAGAAGGCTGGCAGGAATCCAGGTTGGTTCCCAGTATATAATTACAAACCAACCGTGAATGCTACTTGTTAATTTGTATCTCGATTAATAGGAAATGTTTTCCCCCTTACAATTATTCTTAAAGTATTGGTTAAAGATTGCTTTGCATGAGCAAACAATGTTTGCCGGCAGGCGTCCTTCAGGCGGCAGAAACAGTCGGAAGTAGATGGTGATGTTTGGTGTTTGCAATGATAGCTGGGAAGTCATAACATAATTATATTCCACACCTTCCGTAAACTATACTGTAGTTACCACCCCTGTCTGTGGGGATTAATGCCACAACGATTCACATACAAAGACTGACATGGTTGGAAAAGATATCAATTAAGTAATGTCTTCATAATGTGAGGATGAGGATCATGTTTCCAGGTTTCTTCACCACCTCCAATCCCTGTTCTGCATTGTCGGAGTTGAATCAGGTTTTTGGGTTCAGATTTTATCAGGGATCCTGGATCTTCTTGATAGTCTTAATGAAGATTTCCCTGCCTCTTTAAATCCTTCTTCCGGGGCTTCACCCTCCCCTCCTTCTCATAATTAAGTCAGTATATGAGCCGTAAACGCTGAACTCTCCGGAAATAAACCCTGTGAATTCTTCACCATCTGCTCCGCTCCTCTCCGTCTCCTCTGCTGCCTCCCAACATCGCAGTCATCCTCCTGAATATCCGATACGGCGTGATCAATGTACCAATATATGTATTAATGTCCTGAAAAAAAATGCATATTCACAAACGTGGCGATGCTGCAATTATTTGATTTGAGTTAATTGTCTTATTTCTTTACGGATGAATTAAGGATTTTTTGGAATGACGCAGATCAGCTCAACTCGATTTATTTCTCTATCCAGCTTAAAGTTGTAGTTTCCTGCTGCAAACAGACACTGTTACTATACATACTTTACACCATATAACCATAAATCACTGCTTCATGGAATGAAAATAAAATGCGGAAAAAAACAAGTCATTCAATAAATATTAAATAAATATTTTTTGGGGATTTTCACATGCATTCTATAAAGATTTTCATGGTGTTGTTTTTTTACGTGTTTAAAACAATGAATAAATAAATAAAAACACAATGAGGCTGAAATAGACTAGAATGTGATGTAATGGTGAGCTGGGGAGTAAATTAGTAATATAGTCCTCCAGATACAGATCCATATAAAAAAACAAAAAAACAACAACAACACTGTAGCACATTATAATATACAACAATTTTAGTTTTCTCTCCTATTCGCCCTCTCCACAGTCTCAATCTTTCTTCTGTCTCCGCTGTTGAAATGGGCCAGAAACTGAAAGCCAGGTATTAATGGATGGGCTGTCTTCTGCATAATTGGAAGCATTCATTGATTAATGATTTTGTGCATGCGGGCGTCAGAGTGAGCAGCTCCTGCTGAGAGGGAGGATTCTGTATAATCAGCCGATTTGCTCCCGTTCTCATCCTTTATGAGCGCCGTGCTTGTCAGGTTGCCTCAAACTCGCATTGTTTAATGTGAGGCCATCATTTTCAGCCCTTGTCTGCTCATCAGAAATGAAATGCCACCGCATGTTACATAAAACTAAATCTTTCCCTATGCAACTTGGATGCAAGATGGATGTGGAGCTTTTTTTCTGCGTTGCAGCAAAACTAATTTAGATCTACCCGAGGAATATTGGCAGCATGCTAATGTCAGTTTTCTATCAGGAGGAAATTTGTGTGCTATTGCACGAAAAATGGATATCAAGATTGTCATCAGATTTGTATCAGAAGGAGAAAAACCAGTGGACTCAATCTGAGCTCTTAATTATTTTTTGTATGTCACAAAAATGGAATATATGATATATATTCCAAATTAACGATTTTTAAAGTGTGAATACAAAAAAAATCTTATTCTAAACATATTCTATTTACACTTGTTTTAAAGGTTCAACAAAACATGTTAGTAGTATTTGTTTCCCACCACAAGAGGAATGAATTGAGGCAAGTTTTCCATGTTCATTTGTTTTTTCCAGATTTTAATATGTTGGTTGATTTGGTGGTTTACTGGTGGGTGTGTTTTATGTCCCAGAGTCCCATTTGGAAATCATTATCACCAATTATTACATTTTAGTGGCTATTGGCTGCTGGAGCTAACTTCTGTGAATAAAATAAAAGCCGCTCCACGGTTCACAGTTGCACGGTAATTTAATTTAGAGCAGTTGCAAAAAACAGCTCAGATAGCGACCTTATGAGAACTATCTGTCCACAGGGAGGCTTCTATTGAGATGAAATTACAATTATTAACGCTGACGTCGTCTCGTGGAGGGAAACGAGACGCCAAATGTCCTCATTGCGCCCCTTTTTACCCGCTAGCTTTAGAAGACCAGGCTTTGTTACCGGGACCTGTCGTTAGATCGATTTCCTTGACATGCATTAAAATGACGAAAGTACGTTTTTTTCTGATGTGGTGTGATTTTTGATGATTTTCGTTAACGGTGACATGGTGTTTCTGAAGTCTACTGCACACCGTGAAGATTCCAGATTTAAAAGTAGCATTCACGTCGGTCAAAATTACCCACTGAAGATATCGAATTGAATATTGGTTATTAGTTACACCCAAGTCTTTTAATTGTCAAAAACATTTGGTTAATACCTGTAAGATAAGCACTTTCTTGTGAATAATTATTGCAGAAGTGTAATGTCATGTTTGGCATGTTTAAAGGGACATTGTGTTGCATTTCTAAATTGAACTAAATGTGAATAGTAGTATTTTAAACCAGTTTACTTTTAGCACCAAAGATGCTTATGGAATATAAACGTTATCCGGAATGTGTTCATCACAGAAAGAGAAGCTGACTGAAGTGAATGTGTGTTTGATCGGAACTGAGAATTCTGAACTGACTGATGGACTCCAATGAAAATGTGTTCTGTTCTTGTGGTTTTTTGAATCGTGTAACGAAACAAGCAGCGAAACAATCTGCTCCTGTTTTTAACCTGCTCCATTCATCCCTGGGCCCTGCTTGGATCGATTTACTTTCTCCCCATTAAACGAGAAAAATACACTGTTCATCTTTTTCGTCTGCACTAATGATGTTTTGTCCTGCTTTACAAAGTACCACAGAGTAGTAGTCTATCTTTAGGGATGTACCGGTGCTGTGTCTCGTGGCGATCATACTTCCTTTAGGTCCATCGAGCCGAGGCAGCTCTCCATGTGTCCAGGTGAAATATATGCAGTCCGTTTATGTAAACCATGCTCATCACTCAGAGCCCATCTCTGGCTCCCACCGCTCCTCCTCCCCGTCCTGCAGCCAGCTCTTCACACAACAGCAGCACACCCCTCTGACACCGGTCAAGCTGGAGCACCAATTCAGGCGAACCAATGTGGATTGTGTCGACAAAGGAACAGAAACGCGGTCCCCTTAGCAATGTTCCGCGTAATGCAACAAGATGAAGCTGCAAAGCGGTCCAGAAAGCCCTCTTCTCCTTGTTTCGGTCCAATGAGAATCTGCTGCTGCTGCTGCTGCCAGGTATTCTCTGCCACGTCGCTGAAATGCTGTTATGGGGGAATTCTGCAAAAACACCATCTGCCAAAACGCAACAGCGACTTGTACGGGTACGAGTGCTGCGATTCTGCCCCGTTCAAAAATCTAATTAGAGGACCAGTTTGAACAGAGCAGGCATGTGTGCGTGTGTTTGTACATAATGTTTTTTATGGGTTTTTTTAAAGCATGCAACGTGTTTATCAAGTGAGAGGCCCTTAAGCTCAACAGAAATAGAGCACACAGTGTACCACAGGCCAATTCACGATTAACACCGAGAAAGCTAGAGCGCATTTACGCGTCATTCCTCTTCAGGCCATTTAGGACTCAAGTCAGGTGGAAACCTTTTCCATATGTGTCTCCTCTATAATAAGAAGGTAAAAGGTTGATGCTGTTGTTGTTACTGCAGGACACCACGCGGCTGTTCATACAAACATTAAACAGCACCTCCGTATGTTTGACCTCTCTTTTTATTTAGACCAGACTGGAACAGATGTGGCGATTGGAAGATTAGAGCCAATACTTTATCGCTTATGATGAAGCTACATTAGCTTCATCATATATCAATTTAGAAAAGCTTGTGTGATATAGATAGATTAAGCAAACTGCAAATGTGTTTTTTCTCTCCATCTACCCTGTTTTTAGTGTAAAAAAATTGTTTTTAAAAGGCCCTCCCTTTATAGTTAGTTACATCCTTCAGATTTCAGTCCTGGTTAACTTGCGACACCTGTGGTTACCATAGTAACAGCGAGTGCAGTTCAATGCTGCACAGGTCTCAGACTTCTGGGGGTGGAAAACACTTCCTTGAGCAGCTCCTCTGTTTTCAAACTCACGTTGTCTTCATAAATGTCAGTCGGTAATCATCATCAATCGGATGTCACGCTCACCGCGCGGCCGTAACTCCAGCGCCAAGAGCTCACCGTGGCCGCTCCTTTTCCCGCTCCATTCCTTCCCGCTGTCAAAAAAAAAAGAAGCCAAGGATCACTGCGGGCGCCTTTTTTTGATGATGAAATGCTTCCTGTGCCTCGTTCACAATAAAAGCTTTTAATGTCGAGGCAACAAACGGCAGTGGGACGCAAGCGGTGAGGCTGATATCAATGAGATGAAGTAAACGCCTTGTGCCCACGCCCGGGGTGGGTAATCGGGAGAATCGGGAGAGTTCCCGGTGGGCCGCTTCACTTCTGGGCCGGTCGAGAATTTTATTTGTTGACATTTGTCACGTTAGTCCATCTTCTCTTAAAGTGGGCTACACACTTTCCGCATTCTGACACCGCAGCCTCTGCATGGGTTGTACCATGCGAGGAAGTTCACCCCTTCCAAATAGAGTTGGTTCGGTCCATTATGGAACCAACCAACTCTATTTGGGAGGGGAGAACTTCCTCGCATGGTACAACCGGTGTACCATGCAAGGAAGTTCTCCCCTCCCAAATAGATTTGGTTCGGTCCATAGCCCGTCTTTTACAAAGAGTTTTCTCAGATAGGCTACGATAGCTGGGCCGGCCCGACCGCAACGATACGCGTCAGGGAGGATGGACGGAGGAAGAGGGCAGGAGGGGCTGAAAAAGCCAGGTTGAAAAAAAGAAAGGCATTGGAGGAGGATGCTGCCAAATGTGCCAAGCTTACCGATTTATTTTCAAGAGGACAAACACAAGTGGCAACTGGTAAAGAGAGACAAAGGCCTAATGATTAGCAACGTAACTATTCGGCTAACGTTGTAGCCTTGATTCATATCGTTGTAGTGTTGTCAACCTATTCCCAAGCAAAATATTAGCCTTTTTATATCACCCAAAATATGGCCATCCATAGACTTTGCAAATATTATGCAAATATTGATATATAATATTGATATTGAAGTATGCAGTAATATGTTCTTTGTAGCTTCGGGGCAGCAGATAAGACAGTCTCCTGCTGAAAATGATGAGCCCGACATTTGCAATGAGGAGGCCATGACTACAGGGACAGGTAGAGAGGATAACAGAGGAAACAATATGAATTAAAGTTATATATTGTAAGAAAGAGCAGTATATGACAGTACTTGATGAACCAATATGCATTGTTTGCTCAGAAGTGGGTGTAGTAAAGGAGTAAATCACCACTATATAATACTCATGCAGAACAATGCGTTGGAATGCTAAAGAAAAACTTGGAGGCGTTCATGTTAATGTGCACAGAGAAGGAAATCCTCATGTCTATAAGCAACGACACAGTTATAGATACAGTGGCTGAAACCAGTGCACTGCTTAGGCGGTTACTGATGCTGTAGATGCTGTTGGTGCTACTCACAAGGTAACTGTATACTGTACTGTGAGTTGAACTGTAAACATGAGTTCAATATGCCTCTTTGTTGAAGAGTGGGATACGTTTCAAATGTGGAATAGTGGAATATTTTTTATTAACTTCTCATCTTTAGTGGATTATTATTGTTGTATTTAACCTTTACATTATTTGTTGGACCATGGTATTAATAAAAAAAAAACTACAGGATAGTAAGAGCTGAACTGTTGCTTCATTTATCCAATTTCCACTACCATGGAAAAAGTGGGCCGGTCTTGAGCCTGAAATTCCCGGGCTGAAAAGTGGCCCCACTCCGGCCCTGCTTGTGCCTGTAAAGTCCGACTGCATGTGAAGGCCACTTGAGTCTGTCGAGGTGATTGGGGGAGTCCGCCACTAATAATTACAATTATGATAAAGAAGAAAGCACTGTAATATAAATACATTAAAGTAAAATGAGCACAAAAGGAGTTTGATTTGAAAACCATGATAAAACGATTAACTTAACATATACAGTATATACTGCATATATATATATATATATATATATATATATATACATACACACACACACGCAACACATTTGGAATTAGTTTTCTATGTTTTGTAAAATAACATTTGCTTCACATTGTTAACATATAATATCTCATTACAGAAATGCATCCGTCACAAACAGTTGCTTGTTTATTTACAGCTGACTAATTGTCATGGTTTATGAATGAGATCCTCTCTCTCTCTCTCTCTCTCTCTCTCTCTCTCTCTCTCACTAATGAGCACATGTATACCAATTAGAGCAAGCTGTCACATCTCTTTTAAATCGAAAAAAAAAAGTTGATAACAGTGGACTGAATTGTATCACATTGCACCACACCATGCTGCGGAGAGTCAAATCGTATCGATCTGTTGTCGTCTCGGAGACGTCTCGGTAGATGAGGCACACACCCGGAGACATTACCAAAATGCCTCACAACTAAGGGCAAAGGTTTCATCACAGCTTTAGGTGGGGGGGCAAAGTTATCGATCTTTCTCCGTAAAACAGAGGGGCTGAAGAGAGACCCACACAGTGGATGCATTCTGGTCAGTTTAAAATACTGATTTAAAGTGGAACCGGCCTTTAACTAAAAGCTGAGAAGCAATAACTGCTCTATGGAATAGTTTATTGAATATCGTTTCATTCTCCTGAATATATCGTATATTTCGGATTGCGGTGGGTCTCGGCGAGCTAAAGACAATTTTCCACCCAGGTGGACAAAATTGAAAGTAAACAATCGGTACGATAAGCACATCATTCTGTGGGATAGAAGGCATGGCCTCATCTCTCACAGCGCACCTTTTTATTATGAAAGGCAACGACACCTGTGATACGCGTTTCTTTTTTTCATTCCATATAGACAGTATCAACAGGAGCACAATGCCGAATGACGCAGAATCAAAACAGAAAGTAATGAAAAAGAACTCTGAAGAGCTTCAGATGAGGACTAAAAATAGCGCCGTACAAATCTGATCAGAGCTCAAACCTGAAGCACAAGAACCGAGAGCTGGGGAGTGTGCCGTGTGCTTTTGATGACATGAAGCTTCATGTCTGACATGTGTATGGTGTCCCCAACCGGCTCGCACTCCATAACACTGTAATTTCCCCTGTTGCTTTCTACTCTGGTCTTTGTACATGATGAGGAAAAAGTCACGAACATATCCTCAGAAGGCCATCTTTCCCGACCATGACATCAACGAGTCTTTTGATCTGTCCAGCTGTTCTGTTCTCAAGCACCGGGCCGACCCCTGAGAAGCCGTATGTGGTATCTTGGTTTTAAGCTCTTCGGCTTCATTGAATCTGTCGCCCCTTCCACCACGACTGACTCTGCTTTCTCTTGTTCTGTATCCAACTGTAAAGCAAGGAACCTCCTTCTGTCTGAGCGCGTGTCCTTTGTATATTTCGGGAGCCGTTGTCCGATCGATTTCACGATTGATGGGTGTCTTTTGGCTTATAGCTTTATAGCTTAAACTATTCAGTGGTGAAAAGAGAGTTTGGAATAGTTTTAGGGTTAGCTAAAAAAAAACTTGACAGGTCTCAGAAACTAAATTATTTTAATCTTTCCAGGATTTCTGTGGGCCCAGACAAATCTATCCATTTCCGACTAGATTTCTTGAATTGTTTTTCCTTGAATAAAGAAAGTAGCACTTACATGGCACTTACTTATAGCACTTTGTAGTTTTGCTTTCTTGAATAAATTGTACTTTCTTGATTCTGCGTTTGTACTCATGGTTGAATCCACGTATTGTCAGTCGCTTTGGATAAAAGCGTCAGCTAAATGAAATGTAATGTAATGTAGATTGATTTGCTGCTATTTTTTAATTATACCCAAATCAGACTTTTCTTCCAAAATGTTGAGCAATCGTCACCAAAATGTAGCACAGAACATGTCTGGACCAAGCTGGAAAAAGTTTCTCTTTTGGATTTTTTATGTTGTATTCAGTTTTAGCTGGCCATCAAAGTTATCTTAAATGTGGGAAGGGCTTATATTGCCCCTAAAAAAAATGTCATATCTCCTCAAAGCTTTGTACGATTGGAACCACATTTGGTGGAAATGTGCAGATATGATGTCCGAGTGACAGTGACAGATTGTGTGCAATAAAAGAAAGAATCTCTCTATCTGTCTTAAATTACATTAATAGTCTCAAACTTGTTTCTATCTATCTGCAGTGGCTGAAAATGTTCACAAGGAGAGAGACCGGTTTCCAAAGCAGCGCTATGCTGTGCTGAGTGCACTTTCAACGCGCTGAAGGGTGACGGGCAGAACCCCCACAGCCACACAGACGCAGCCCTTTGCCTCGCGATAAAAAATGAAAGTGGATTAATGACAAGAGTGCCATTCTTGTCTTTCAGAGCAGTTTTTTATTTCCCGACGCTGCCAAAAAGACAGTATTTTCTTCTAACTAAGTTCCATCATCCACAAGCACGCTGACAAATCAGCAGAGTTCTGCAAGTTCCGTGGCTGTTCTCGCATGAACTGCTTTTGTACTCACTGACGCTATTTATGCCAATCACCGCTGCCTCCGCGCGGTTGTATTCATAAAAAAAAAAATTCTACAATACTGTATTAAAAAAAGCAAGAACAAAAAAGCAAAGGTGCATGCAGCATCGCATCCTGACATATGACTCGAGCCATGGCGGCTAAACGCTGAACACGGAGAAGAGACATGTTCAAGAACAATCGCAAAGTGGCAGCTAGGGAATTTAAAACTAGGGCACAGAACAAAATATCTAATTAAAGACCCTATCTGTAATTGCAGAATAATGTTCCTGTTGTCTCTCCGTGTGTTCTCTTTGTGTATGTGCTCCCTCATTGAATTGGAGACGTCGTCTGATCTTTAAAATTGCGGCAAGAAACTTTTTTTCATAACGAATGAGGGTGACACTTCCAAGTCTGTTACTATTTTAAATCACTTTTGGGGCCGTGAAACAAATCGTTGACGCTAATATTGAAAGTAATGTCAAAGCTGTACGATTTTGGGGCTCGAGCAGGACAGATTAGCAGCGAGAGGAACTAGTATACAACATCAATACCCAAGTTTATCATAGAAATAGAAATTGTTTGTTCATACATTACAAGAGCTGATTAGGAGATTAAAACAGGCGAAGGAGGGCTGCAGATGGAAAGTAGAGAGGAAGCTGCAACACGACGATACCAGAGAGGTCTGGAGGGGATTTATGCCGTGTTCACACCAAAAGAGTTGCGGAACATTCGCGCGAGTAGATTACATGTTAAATTAATGCACAGACGCAAATTTTTCGCCAGGCGGCGCGATAGAGGCGAAGTGGCGTTGCGAATATTCGCAAATACACTTTTCCGCCTTTTCGCTGGCGTTGAAATATTTCAACTCCAGCGAATAATTCGCCCGACGCGGAGTTGCGAAAGCCAATCGGCGTTGAGAAGCTCTGCCCGGCATCACCGGCGTCCTGCCGTTACTGAATCAAACTGCTGGTCCGCTGAAGGAGCGCTGGAAGCGGCTTCATTCAGACGCTCGTCCTGGAGGAGTCGGAGCTGTGTGCGACTACGGATAATATTATGAACCCAGACACGGGGGCGTTTGATGTTCCGACGTGCGTGGGACTTCCTCAACAAGTATAAAGCAGAACTAGTGGTTATTTACATGGTGAATGGCGGAAATAGTACATGTTTTCACAGACACAAAGATAAGCCCCGCCCCCTTTCCACAGCGAATGGTTACGAAAAAGTGAATTAACCACATAAAGTCGAGCGAGTAAACTCAGGCGAAAAAGCGTTGTGAAAATTCCGCAACTCTTTTGGTGTGAACACGGCATTAGGGCCATCCCTGGTTACAAAGGTCATAGTGGGGGATGGGGATGAGCCCAATGAGCTCAACCAGTTCTACATTAAGTTTGACACGGCGGCCCACATCTATATGGTAGCCCTTTAAGCTTCACCCTAAGCCCTAATCCTATTTATTGTTTGAGTTGTGTTTAGATGTTGTACATAGGGAGTATATATTATTGTAGCCCGGATTTTTATGTTTAATTAGATACCTAACATGTTTTTATTTTTTGGGGGGGATTTATACCATGTTTCTTTCTTGATTTATACCTTGTGACCTGATATAAAAGGGTCCCCATTGTTATGGCTCATCTATCTATCTACCTACCTACCTATTTACCAACCACTATACCAATCTAGCCATCTACCTATTATTTAGATGCCCAGAATGTGTTGGTGGTCTTTGTAGTCCAAACTATAATCACTGGGGCGCCACACAGCCGACCTCAGACCGCCTGGGGATCCCTCGGAACAGCTGTTTGGAAAACACGTGGTGGGCTGCCAAGATGCCCCGTTGCCCCTGCACACCTGACCTGGATAACTGGCAAGATAATGCATGCACAGATGCCAGCAATGTTGGTTTATCCTTTTTTCTTCTCTTTTCTCCTCTTGCTCTAATTCCCATTCATACAGCTCCAAATGATGTTCTGTCAGACTCTTTAAGCGCTACTACTGTGGCTGTTATTAATTATGCATAATAATCCACATTGCAATAGCATCAGAGAGTTTAATTCAGAGAAGAAAAGGCTGCCGCACGCACACAAAAAAAAGCCCAAAGGAATTATTGTATGTCTCCCAGGCTGCAAGAAATTCAATCCACCAAATTTTGGACTAAAGTAGAAAATGGAGTAAATAAAATATGTAATTTACATAGCACTAATCTATGCCGTATGCCTTCCAGCAATAAATCCTTATTCTATTAATCTTGGCCTTTTACGAAAGTGTATCCCTCATGTCCAGTTTTAAAATAGCTGATATTGTGCAGTTGCACTGTCTGTCAAGTGCCATGGGAGTTTTCCACCCAACATATCGTTTGTATTCCAATGTGTATGTGGGTCCACCAGTCATGCATTTTTCTAAAATACAGATCCTCTCACTTATTCAGCATTCTGTCAGGGAGAGCTGCGTGGCAGAATTCAATTTACTGCTCTGCACAGGCTGCTTCCGGCAAAGAGCGTTGCATCGCTGCCGCTTATAAATATGGATTTGGCCCACACTAACTGCTATCGGAGTATTTCGGAAAGCCCCAGTTTCCCTTAAATGTAGAGAGTGTCATGTGTGTTTACTCCGGGCACGTTTATAATTGCCGGTCATCTGAGTAAGAAACCTCGGATTACTTTCACACATTTGGTCACACTTTCCCTCATGCGGAGGGCATTTTTTCCCCCCCAGCACACAAGCGCTAAAAGGCAATGCCAAAAAATACTGAATCACCGACAGGCGCGATGCCCGGAACTACTTTACGTGATAACTTCCTCATATCCGCCCCGCACGGAGCCATCGCCAGTTTGGCGCGGCCCCCGAGCAGATGGAACCGAAGGCTTCCACGGATACGATCCTGCTGTGCGTCTTGAAGGTCTCATGGATCAGACACAACAGGTCACGGGGACAATGCAGCTGCGATGCGGAGCGGGATATTCTTTTCCCGGTGACTTGAGAAGGGTTTCGTGTTTAGAGGAGGGGCCCGGAGAGTCGGGTGGAGACAGAGAGAGTGCCAGGCGGATACAGACAGGTCATTTCCCATCCATACGGGGGTTGGGGGGGGGCGGATTCCAAATCATAACGGCAGCTATGGATGCACCCGCTCGCTTCCTCCACGAGGCCATTCTTTTCTCATCCGCCTCTCAGAGGGAGTGTTCAGCCGAGTAAGCACAACGCTGAGGGAGAAGTAATGACGCCATGTGGCCGCCGCTGCACTTTGATATTTTATTCTTCCTCGTGGAACAAAAGACGCGGCTTCTGTCTCACGGAAAAAAAACAACTTCATCGTGTCTTCCACCAATCTGTTCTCAGTCCCCCAAAAAATAAAGAAAAAGTGCTTTGTGAATGCACAAGACTATCTCTATTTGGGAATTTCTCTGCAGGTGTATATATATATACTGGCGGTGAACAAAGGCACGGTGTCGTACACTCGCACAGTAAGTTTGCTGATAAGCATACTGTGTTCCTCTGGCTCGAGAGTTTCTTTGAAATACTGTCGACCAAAAAAAGAAAAAACGCAGCGAACTTCCTTTTCTGTGCCTCCTGATTAATGATGTGCACACAGCAGCTAGAAGAACTGTTTGCTCTACTTTGTTTGGCCAAGTGCTGAGAAGATGTGCACTATTCTTGAATTTCTAGAACCCGCACACCCCTCCTCCCTCCATCCTGTCTTGGTCAGAGGATCTAATAACTGAAGATTTGATTTATTAATGTATTTTTTAAATATTTTTATTAAGGGGATATGGGCTCAGTCTCAGAATGATAAAGGTCTGACATGATGAGCATTCACTTGTTAGAGCGAAAGACAAAAATTGGGCATAACGCGATATTAAATGGATTAAATTTGAGGGGCGCAGGATTTGGCGCCTTGATTTGACATTTGATAAGAATGAGGAGTTGATTAGCTGTCAGTGCATGTGTTCTGGATTCTGGCTCCAACTAATGAGAGGAAATTAACCGTCAGGGGCATCTGAGGTCTCTCCTCTTGATCTTCCTAATCTTTTCCAGACTTCTCCTCTCCTCTCCTCTCTTCCCTCACCTTTCGCTCGTCTCCGTCCCAAAAGGTGCCGCTCACACAACCCCTTGACTTGAGTTACACAGGAGGGTGATGAAGCAAGACACCTCTGCATTTGATCCAGCCCGATTGTCAGATTAGTGCCACAGAACAGGGCTTCCAGTTACAGGTGAGTGATGCTGGCTCGGTATTGACTGCACCTGTCACACAGTCTAATGACTCATGTTGAAGCGCTTTTTGACTAACAGGATCCATCAGAGATATGCCACTTCAGGCGCTCCTGCAGTCCTCCGGCCCTAATGGTTCTCTGTAAATGGAAATGGTCACATCACTGTCTCGCCATGCTTGATTTATCGGCAAGTCGGCAAGATTTCTTTTTTTTACAGGGTTTTGTGTGTTCGGCACTTATGTGTAGCTTTCATAATGTGGCATATTTCTGGGTTAAACTGAAACAATTTGCATGGTATCATTTCATCAAATTATATAAGGATTTGATTTGTCTGAGTTTCTGGTGAACCACACTTGCATCACCTATGTTATTGGAGTTAAAAGCTTGTATAATTATTCAGTGGAGGTAGCTGGACAATTTATCTATTTGGCACATATTTCTGACAGACATTCATGGTCCTGGGTATGTATCCTAATTGACTTTAATTATCTCCTAATGTCCCTCGAGTGCTAATATTAGGTTGACATTTTGATTCAGCGTGAGGCTAACCAACTATATAGATTGCCCTGACACTTCATCATACAATGGTCATGGTGCATGGTCCCCAGAGCATGAATCACTTTTGTGATCGCCTGACCTTCCTCAAACGAGCCCATGAGGTTGATATTTGAGTGAAACTTTGACCAATATGAGATGGATTGTAGTGAAATGTGCCACCAATATTCTACGTCCCTCGATGATGAACTCTATGACTTTAGTGATTCTCGGACTACTAGCAGTTAAGATTTTCACAGTTATTCTCATGAAATATTTTAAAGCGATGCATGTATCCTAATGGATCCTTAGATTTTTCCTTTTTAATGCTACTATGAGGTTGATATTTTTGTTTCAGAGGGAGTCTCAACAACCGTGCGAGGACTTTTCAAAAATGGTGTCCAAAACTTGGCCTCAAAAGTACTTTGTGTTTAGTGACAAGTGTTAGTATTCTAACAGGCTAAGAGGCTGAACATGATAAATATGACCTGCTAATCAGCATGTTCACACTATACTCTAAGTGTAATCACGTTAGCATGCTGATGTTAGCATTTAGCTCAAAGAACTACTGAGCCTTTGTACAGCCAAAGACAGCCGCTAGCATGGCTGTCGAAGCTTGGTGCTGTTTGACATGTAATCCTACAAATAATATGTTGGAGGAAACACCATATTCCTGCCTGGATATTATCATCTGAATTTATTTATGTAATTGTATTCAGTTCAGTAATAACATTTTGTGTGGGAAGGGAAAAGTTTCCACATACTTTCACTAAAAACTTTCAAAAATGATGTTGGTTGAAATACATAGGTGGCATAACTACCTCACAAAAACAACTGTGCTAATGCAGGCTTTGCACATAGTTTTTTAAATGACAAGGTTGATTTAAAACTAAGAAATAGATTTAAAAAAATTATATCCTGTTCATCAGCAATTCAATTAACAAATGCTGCAAAGAAGGCAACAAGTACTAGCCAATCAGAGGCAGGAGTAGGGTGGAGTCATGTGGGTGGAGAAAAACAACAACAATCAAACTACTGTGACTGCCAATGGCTATGAATGAAGGGATTCGGCAAGCGGATGAGAAGGCACTTCCAACATTTTCTTTACATTACATCTTTGCATTTCTTGCACACTTTTTTGCTCGTGTGCCATAGGTGAAGCTACCACGTGCCAACTGTGGCACACATGCCTAAGGTTGCATCCCCTTCGCACGTTACCAATGAGCAGATCTTGTTAAATATGGCGATTGTTCTTGTTCCATCATTAACATGAAGTGCCCTCTGACCTTGGCTTCCATCCTGACTTCTCGGCAGGAAAGATCTGGAGGAGAAAGAGCATCTCGCCCACATCTTTTACCCACGAGTTGGCTTCAACACACGCAGCGGTGTCCCTGCGGATCGCAGACGTACATGAGTTATTACTAAACCAAGGAGACTTGATGAACTCTATATGCTGCTTTCAAGCTCTTCATCGGCGCTCATAATGGAGGACGGAGGAGATGGCAGCGTGATATCGCTGGTAGCGCCACACCATAAATTAGCCTTTAATTGCCATCCAGAGTACATTTACAGTCCAATTTTACAGTGGCGCCCTAAACATCTCTTATGGCGCCACGTGGAGCACTGTGAATTTAGGTGAGCTAACGGAGATAATAAATGTGATTTGTTTTGCCCCTTTCATGTCTACAGTGCACTTCTTTAAGTGGCGGAGTAAGAGGAATGACCACTCATAAAGTCCTAATTAAGGTAATGTGTGAATGAGCAGTGGAGCCCTCTGGATGCTGATGGGGATAAATGTCGGTCCCCTCAAAGCCACGCTGAAGGTGAAAGTTGCTCTTGAGTTCAGGTAGTCCACTGTGCCTTATTATTCCACAGACAATGAGCCGATGCTCCTCCTGTGGGATAAACACAGTAATGAGCCACCAAAACGGTTTGCTTTGCAGCCAATCTTCTGGAGAAACAGAACAGTGGCAAGCATTTGATGAGATCCAGAGAAATACACTCAAACAGTCACTTTGACAACGCATTCCCTTAAGGCCAAAAGCAAATGTTTCCATTTGTGTCGAAGAAAGACTATCAGCTTTGACATTTGAGCTGCAATTCCGATTGAACAGCTTGTCTATTTGCATCAAGGCCATGAAAGCGAGCCCCTTTCAAAGAACGATGTGCTTTAATTTTGACAGTTCCAACCGTGTTTCGATGCAAAGAACAAAAGCAGGGAAAGTGTGGGGATCTGTCAGGTTTATCTGCTCTCTTCGCACCGCCTGGAAAGGCCCCGGATATGCACTTTCATGATGCTGAATCTGGGCCTCGGCAATTCATCACAAAGCAGAGATTTCAGGCTGGCCTATTTAGTACTGTCCAGGTTCCCATAACTTTCGGAATAGATTCATCAGAAAAACCACATTCACACAGAACGGGCAATTTAGGAAATATACTCCCTCATCCGTGTCGCTGTGTTCTTCTTCCAATATTTTACTCTTGATGGATTTGAGCTTACCCCTTGGCTGAATGGCCTCCATGCTGAGCAGCGAGATGAGGCCAAATTTGCTCTCAAAATGTCATTAAAGCTCTCACTAATTACTTCAATAACTCTCGACCCAGGGGAAAAAGAAAAATAGGGCGGAAATCAAATAATTCCTCCAGGAAAAATTCTGAAAAAAAGGGAAGCAAATATGAGACTTCATTGAGGTACCTCAGGTGAAACCAATAAGTCCTGAATAGGATTTTAATTGTTTTGTCATCAGATGACTGGAACACCTTTCTCACCTGGTACCCTCATCAGTCATTCATCAAACCCATCAATAATGATAAGAATAATTTGAGTATGGCTATATATGGAGAGTAAAAAACATTGATAATTAAGTTAAGGCCCGTCTTTGAATTACTTGTTGAAAATGTAATTCAACAATCAATATGTATTATCCTACTTCTTTCAAAGCAACCTCTCGTCGCACAGCCAAATAGGCACGTGCGCGGTTCCCACTGCTGAAGCTTCACAGAAACATCTGGCTCGATTTTCACACGACTGATGGATGATCAAAGGAGTCTTCACATTACCAACCTCTCCATCACTTTGTGTCATCTTTCTTTTTCCATTTCTTTTTTTCTCCACTGCCAGAGCACCACAACAGATGATTGTTTCTTCCGGGGCAAGAACACCGCTGTCAACCTCAGTGTTCTCCCTTCACTCCCTCCTCTTTGTTCAGTCCTAATTAACTGAGATTTTGCTTGGCTGAATTTCAAAAGGCCATCGGAGAGAGCTGCTCGGCTTGGCCGTGAGTCACTCAATCTTTCAACGGAATTATGGGTTTTTAAAAGTCAAGGCATTATGAGATTGTCAAATGGCGAGGATAGAAAAACAACATTGTACCAATTATGCCAAAAAATTGAAGTTATGTGATGGGAGTGCGCAGCTTGAAGGGCAATTCAAGTGCAACTCAGGAGTATAAAACTTCCCCGGGACTCCACATTAGCATTTGCATCTCTGTAAGGAGGAGAAAATAATTATGCATAATTTATGTTTGTTTGTTTAATTTAAAGCAATGTAAAAGAAAAAATGGAATTTAGTAACTTTAGTAAATTGCTCCCAGCAAAGTCTCATTGAATGAATAAAGTGTAACATTAAAGACATTAAAACAAAACACACTTTATATTCCAGCTATGGGACCAACGAAACAATACAGCAGCAATGATCTCTTGTCATAACAAGACATTTTGCTTATAATTTGCAAAATAATATTTTATCGAGATGACTATGAATATGTTACCGTAGTGTTATCATACTTTGTTAGATTCATACAAGCTCGTAGGGTTACAAATAGGTGTCTTTTATTGAAATCTGACTTTGTAAAGTGTACTTATTAACGATCTAGTGAAACGTTACGGCCGCCGCCCGGAAATGATGGCAAGGTTACAGGGCTTATGTAATTACATAAACTTGACGGTAAGTTTATTTTTTTCTTTTCGTCTATAACTCTTCCCACAAGGCTTTACTGTATTTCAGCAATTTAAATGAAGTTAATCAACGTTGTAGCTTTAGGAAACTTGACTTTTTTTTTATTTCCTTGTCCGATAATGGGCGCCGCGATGCGCGGGGCTAAGGTCATGGGGTCGGTCCAACCCAGTGCAACAGCATAGGCTGCCAGAAATATATTTAGTATGTCCCAATACATAGTGTATCGAATGCAGCCAAAGAATACCAGGATGTATCCGTCACATTTTGCAGTATGCAAGCCAGCAGGTTTTTCTGGCTTATCTTTTACCCACCATCCTCTGCACAGTGGATATATGAGCAAGAGGGTCAAAGTTCAAGATGCAATGTTCCGAAGAAGTGGTCTCAACTTATTGCAGACTGCATGGAACAGTGCTTACTTTGTAAAGGCAGCTGCCGTATGTACCTCAAGTAAATATAAAAAGTATGCAATTTTGGAAAGCAGTGTCTGTTTAACAGCAGAGAAAACTCCCTAAATAATATAGTTTAAAACTTGATATTTGTTGACTTTTCCTCAGGTGACCCTTACTTTAAAAAGTGAAACATTGTGTTTGTTTATATTCTCATCAAAGATGTACTTCACCAAGGGACAAAGATTGTCTTTGGGTCCAACGGTCACCACAAAGACATACACACACTCCTTCATACACACATGTACACACACTCCTTTATACACACAGGGACACACACTCCTTCATACACACATGTACACACACTCCTTCATACACACATGTACACACACTCCTTCATACACACATGGACACACACTCCTTTATACACACATGGACACACACTCCTTTATACACACATGGACACACACTCCTTCATCCACACATGGACGCCTGTTTGTTTTTTTCAGATGTCTGTAAAGGACTGTAAAACAAATACTGTGTGCTGCATATATGATAACTATATCTGAAAAGTCCATGCATGCAAGTGCTTATTATCGTTGATTGATTTATGTTTTTTATATTTTTGTTATAATTTTCTCATTTTCCTCATTTATATGCCTTGTGGTGGGAGCAACGGTTCAAATGGAACAGATGAATATTGTTTTGTCGTGGAATTCTTTATTGTACTGTATATAACTATGTTGCCAAAAAAAAAAGTTTAATAAATGTGGGGTTAAAAATGCAATTAAGTTTCTTAATTCCAGGTGTTAAGCAAAGTCATATCATTTCTGATCATTAGTACAAGGGGAGTATTCAGAATGTTAAAGACTGCACAAAGGTTAATAAGGTGCTTTATCCAAGCTGCCCTTGCCCACTCTTTCTTTTCCGACAATGCCAATGTCATTTTCACACTCGGCTGTAAACACTTCTAATTCTGCTGCTGCAGTGGCTTTGAATAAGGGAGCCAGCTGCCTGCCAACAGTGCGAATGTGTCACTTCAGCAGTGTCACAGAGGGCCATCAGGGCCAGACCGGGATGGATTGTTATGCGTTCCACATTGCCTCCTTGCAATGCTAGCTGGCGGTAGTGAGCATTGCCAAGGGTCCTTTGCTCACGGCGGACATTGGCTTGTCATAGCGCCCCCCGCTGGTAGAGCTAAATTGGCTAAAGATGGCTCTGTTCCAATTAAATGTCTGAGTATGCCAGGCCAGTGAACAAACATGGCTACATTCCCAATTGCATGCTTTTATTTTTTTAATTGTAGTACACCCTGCTGCTGTCTTTACAAAGTACCTACTGTTGCACGCATTATGCATACAATTGGGGCATACTACTTTGTTATAAAACTGTACTTTGAACTCTATATACGGTGTGGAACGCAGTCCAAAGCTTCTTCTGGCATACAAAATATTTGTAGTATGGCGGCGAGAGTATTGGAACGCACCTGGACACATATAAATGGAGATTAGCTGCCGTTTATGTGATTAATGATGGCTGCCATTAGATATCAAAAGGTCTGCATTTAAAACAAGGCCCACGCTTCGGACATTGAACTTGGGAGTGATGCTGTCGTGTATTTTCCCACTGGTGTTTGTGAAGCGTTGACTGGCACCAGGTTTTGAATTGGAGCCACGGAGATGGTGACACATTTAGCATGGCACAAAATAAGACAGAGGAAGACAAAAGGCTGCTTTTTATCGACACAGATGTTACAAACCTTCATGTATTTTACAGGTAACTTCTGCTTCACTTCACCAAGGTAGGCTATTTGTTTTCTGTAATGGGATGAATATTGCTCATCAACCCATTTCTGCTGCCTGTTTGATGAGTTGGGGTCTGCTGACTGCTAATTTCCGCTCTCACGCTCGGTGCTTGTATTCATTTGCTGGGTGTTTGTTTGACTGCTGCTGGATATCAGGTGGAAGTTGGGTTTGAATGAATTAATCCCACGGCACTAGATGACATATTCCCTGTGTGGCATGCTTTGTATGGGAGTGGCCACAAATAGATTCCACACAACAACTTTGGGCTCTGAATATATTGCATATTTTGGCGTTTTATCACCACTCTTCACTCTCTGCTGAGCTTGTTTGTGTGCTTGCAGGGAGGGATAAGGTCAGAGCCTATTGACACCAGATATCAACTCCGTGCATACTCCGTATTCACTTAAATAAATAAGTTCCACGTGGGTTGGCCGACTGAAACACCTCCTTCCCAGCTTTGTGATATTGTAATTTGAGTTATTGTCGACCTGCTCCCACGCTCAGGGCATGATTAAGGGACAATCTATAATGGTTTTCCGGTTGTGCTCCTTCTACGATTTCACGGTTTAATTTCAGTTTTGTTTTGTCAC
This sequence comes from Myoxocephalus aenaeus, assembly GCA_038501785.1. Classification (NCBI taxonomy): domain Eukaryota; kingdom Metazoa; phylum Chordata; class Actinopteri; order Perciformes; family Cottidae; genus Myoxocephalus; species Myoxocephalus aenaeus. Next base: position 4,341,779 of record JBAMJR010000059.1, on the reverse strand, counting down.
AGCTCATTAAATTTTACTGAAATGAATGCAGAGCAAAAACGGTGCACTGCAAAGAACTATGTTTCGGTGAGATAACCTTCCATGTCGGTTTTAAAATCTGCCTTGACTTGTTTTTGAGTATTAATCAGCTGGTGCTGACTGCAAGGCTGTTTGACTTAATTAAGACAAAGTTTACTTGAATCAGATTTTATTGGGTTGTATTTATCTATATACGAGGATTGAGTACATTACCTTTAATATTATTTGAAACTTGTTTTTTACTCTCGAAGTTTAAGTTTCGGGGCCAAACACGTCTAATTTAAAGTTTGTTTATCTTTCTGCTTGCATGATGGTATATTCTCAACTTTCCCTTGGGACTAAAATGTAATTTTAAGGTTTGACTTTCTGTATTTTATATTTGATTAACTTTCACATTCCATTAATAACAATAGTGCTTCAGATTGTTTACGCCCCATTCTGTTATACAATACAAAACTCATAGACTAGTACTACTACTGCAAAACGTTCAATCCAAGCTGAAAACATACGCTGCACATATTGTTACATTCAGTGTGACTACAACTTCCTGAGGATACTATCATCTCCAATGTCCATTGCGAAATATACACCGATTAATCCACTTATTATAATTGGACTTATACACTCACCTAAAGGATTATTAGGAACACCATACTAATACTGTGCTTGACCCCCTTTCGCCTTCAGAACTGCCTTAATTCTACGTGGCATTGATTCAACAAGGTGCTGAAAGCATTCTTTAGAAATGTTGGCCCATATTGATAGGATAGCATCTTGCAGTTGATGGAGATTTGTGGGATGCACATCCAGGGCACGAAGCTCCCGTTCCACCACATCCCAAAGATGCTCTATTGGGTTGAGATTTGGTGACTGTGGGGGCCATTTTAGTACAGTGAACTCATTGTCATGTTCAAGAAACCAATTTGAAATGATTCGAGCTTTGTGACATGGTGCATTACCCTGCTGGAAGTAGCCATCAGAGGATGGGTACATGGTGGCCATAAAGGGATGGACATGGTCAGAAACAATGCTCAGGTAGGCCGTGGCATTTAAACGATGCCCAATTGGCACTAAGGGGCCTAAAGTGTGCCAAGAAAACATCCCCCCACACCATTACACCACCATCACCACCAGCCTGCACAGTGGTAACAAGGCATGATGGATCCATGTTCTCATTCTGTTTACGCCAAATTCTGACTCTACCATCTGAATGTCTCAACAGAAATCGAGACTCATCAGACCAGGCAACATTTTTCCAGTCTTCAACTGTCCAATTTTGGTGAGCTCTTGCAAATTGTAGCCTCTTTTTCCTATTTGTAGTGGAGATGAGTGGTACCCGGTGGGGTCTTCTGCTGTTGTAGCCCATCCGCCTCAAGGTTGTGCGTGTTGTGGCTTCACAAATGCTTTGCTGCATACCTCGGTTGTAACAAGTGGTTATTTCAGTCAAAGTTGCTCTTCTATCAGCTTGAATCAGTCGGCCCGTTCTCCTCTGACCTCTAGCATCAACAAGGCATTTTCGCCCACAGGACTGCCGCATACTGGATGTTTTTCCCTTTTCACACCATTCTTTGTAAACCCTAGAAATGGTTGTGCGTGAAAATCCCAGTAACTGAGCAGATTGTGAAATACTCAGACCGGCCCGTCTGGCACCAACAACCATGCCACGCTCAAAATTGCTTAAATCACCTATCTTTCCCATTCTGACATTCAGTTTGGAGTTCAGGAGATTGTCTTGACCAGGACCACACCCCTAAATGCATTGAAGCAACTGCCATGTGATTGGTTGATTAGATAATTGCATTAATGAGAAATTGAACAGGTGTTCCTAATAATCCTTTAGGTGAGTGTATATTATAGCTTCAGAACTTTATTATCATGTTTGTTTTCCAATTAACTTCAGTTTCAAAGTAATCTAGTTATCATAGTTGTAGTTATCAAACAAACTGAATCTATGTCAACATTATACTTCCCACAAAGCCCCAGAATTATAGGAACTTTCGTGGCAAAGGTTATTTTGAGGATTGAAGGGGCAGTTATCATCTTTCAGTCCCGCCGTTGATTAAATACGATTTGAAGAATTCGCCGATCCCATCCAGCTATGCAGTCCAGTCACTACAGGAGTCACAATACTGATGGACCGGGTACATTTGTGCTTTTAGTGTGTCATTAGTTATAATTATGTGATAGAACAATTCTTCCTGGCACATCCTCGCAAGCACAGTATTAAAACTAGCAGCTGCTGTCTAAGCCTTCTCAGTGATCATTGAAACAGGCTATGCTAGTTAGCGTAGCTGCTGCTAGCAAGGTTACACATTCCTGTCGACGTACCAGTACAAAGCTGATATCTGATAAGACATTGGTCTTTGCATGTGTTTGGGAGATGAGAAATAAAATTATGAAACCAAACATTCCCCGCATCACTTTGTTCCTGTTATTTAAAAACACTGAGGTACACATGTTAGATTCCTTATTGGTTTGCTCGTCTGTCTTTACGTTCAGAAACATTCTGAAGAGAAAAGAGTGACTCCCACAGTCCTGATTTATGTGAGCAAATCTCCCATTTACCATAACATAATTTGCAATTACTGTGCTTCCTTTCGTAGACCTTGCTTTCTTCCTTCTCCTAATTGAATAATGCAGAATAAATAACAATGTTGCAGAGCTATGCTGTTGCAGCGATATGTAAAGAGTAAAATACCGTGGAGAGGCTTTAGAACTCGAGTATAGAATTATCATCCTGCACGTGTCTATAAATACATCTGTAATGGGATTCATTTAAAACATAGATATGGATTTTGATTGAATGTTGCCAGAGGCAGAGAGATGATTAACTACCACAGCTGACAGCACTAACACCCGGTGCACCATGACCTTTGCAATTGTCAGATACACACTGGTACTGTACTATATAAATTACATTATTATATATGATTATAAATGATCTGATTCTGATATATGATAAAATATGCATCCCATGACTTTCCTCTCCTCTTACTCCCTGTTGTTCTCCCTGCGCTTCAATTCCCCCGATCCATCCCTACATGATCAAAATTTAAAACCCATCCGCTATATTTGCCAGAAATAGCCATAGTGTCACTGCTGTTTGTGATTGTGTTTTTTTTAAATGACTTATTCAACATATTTCTCAGGAACAGACACACACACACTAGCTCTTAAGAAAACAGCACAGGAGGAGAACCGTTTGTTGACCAGCACTACTCAGAACACTGTTAATGCTATACACATGGCACTTGTTTTGGCTGATATATGGTATGGGGTTGAACTTCAGTCAACTCCCCGCTTTTTTAAACAGCAGTGAAAAGTGTTAACCGCTCCCTCTCCTCAGGTACTTTTTCAGAGATTTGAGCCGCTGACCTCCCAATGAGAACTTTACTCTGTTGGCCTTTGGGCTCACGCTGCCTGCAAATTGTATAACGAGCTGTACTTTCCCCTGCTTAGCCACAGTCATGTCCATAGCCCTCAGCGAGTACTTCATCCTGCCAACATAGCACTCTCATCTTGCTTACGGGGCTGAATCGATGAATCAAGTGAAAGGACGACAGGTGGGGAGGCAGAGTGTGTGAGATAGACATCAGGAGGGAAACCGAACGAGAGGTTAATCCCCGCAGCTCAGTATTATTTCATATCTGCTGTAGACCTCAGTCAGGGAAACCCAGTCGCCATTTCCTTCTAAGGCCATCTCAGGACACGCGTTGCAGCTTCAGCTGTAGCGTGTCATTGAAGGTCATTCGGCTAATTCCTTGACACATATTTGTCCCCGGCTGTCGGCGCCTCGTGCACTGCGCCATTTATCATATAACCCAGCAGATAGCTACCGCATGCTCTCTGTTCCGCTGCCATTACGGGCCAGAAAAATCAAGAGTGTGCATTAAAGAACACAGGCAAACGTGGTAAAAGATAAAGAGTTCTTAGTTGCATGTGGCTTTCCCAGTTTGCCTTATTCTGCTCATTCTGTCAATTTGTGCACGCTAATAAACGATGATCATGCCAGCTATCAAAACTAAATTGGAGTTGGCCAAGTGAAAAATGTAATTCACAGGTCTGTGTCTCATAAGATAGCATCTAATAAAACATTAAATTGCACTATTATGTGGATGAATCATAGAGAAAGACCTGGAGCGGAGGGTTATTGAATTGTTCCACAGAAAAACAATTCAAAGTTTCACTTTGACTTGACACGGCTCAACATTGTGTTTCGGTGTCGATTCCCACTAAAGTACAGAGGGTCAGTCTCAGACCAGCTGGCACTTGCTGCTAATGTTCGTCTAAGGATACTCCAGATTGACTAATCAGCATTATAATAAGTGGTTGGCTGTAGCTTATGCGGTTCCCAAAAATATATATATATTTGTATAGAGGACAATTTCTGTATCCATTTATTCAGAACAGGATGAATGTGTTGTGGGAAACTACAAAACACTAATCTCCTTTAAACGTGCCAGGTGTTCAAATATAATCCAAGGCACACCGTAGGGTTTGTGCAGAAATCTAAATGGCTTTAATCTACATGGCAAATTGTATTTAAAATGGCAAGCGTGTTGCGCCTGACACGGGCCTTGGTATATTTTGCACAAACCCTACAGTGTGCCTTGGATTATGTTTGGAAGGAGACGCGCTTGAAACAAGATTAAATTACCACCGTAACCCTGGAGGATCCAATGACCACCTGTATGTTATATCCTCAAAGAGCAGCGCTTCAACTCCATTGTCTTCATATGAGAAATAAGCCAGAACTGTTTGCTTCTGGGGAACCCTTTTTTCAAGGGTTCTTCGTAAGACTATAGGTCTTCCACAAATAACTTTTTCTTCCAGAAGGTGTTCTTTGGATGAACAGAGTTCTTGAAGGATTGTTGAAAGCAGGGATGTTAACAGATCCTCCCAGCCAACACCGCCAACACTGATTGTGAACCATGACTGTTGTTGGTCGCGCTCCACAACATCGTCCTTTAGGATCCTCTTGAGGATCTCTAAATTGGATCATAATGAAACCTTTGGAATACAAAAGGGTTCTGGTTTGTATCTTTAGCAGGTGGAAAGGTTCTGGATAGAACATCCATAGAGGTTTCTGGGGGGAACCACTATATTCAATTAATATTCAATGATGTCCACTTAGAGATAATTTCAGATATGCAGAGGTCGGATACATCTGTCATTATGATTTAGCCCTATATGTATTGAAGTAGCCGAGCAGTTGGATCAGCGTATGTATAGTTAACAACTGACTGTCAAATTAAATAAAGAACCTTCAATTGAATAATATATCAACAATGTTTATAGTCAGTTTTCAAATTGAACTAGATGAATTATAAATAATGCATATATATATATGAATAAATAAATATTCTTTCAAGTAAAATATGGGCTTTTAAATTGACTTCATTCATTTGTAAAGTGATGTCACCCAAGAAAGCCATGCTATTATATTTTTCTCATCTTCTAAAATGAGTAATTTATGTGTAGAGACTATCTGTGTTCATTGAAACCACATGTTTCAGCTCTATTCACCTCCTTGTTAGTGCTGAATAAGTGCCGTAAATGCTGGAAGAGCTCTGTCAAAATATAATAATTCTATTATCTATCGGCTCTAGAGCCGGGTCCACATACAACGGCATCTGGGTCCGGAACCGGACCGCGGTCCACCTGTTAATGACCCCTGCACTATACCAGAGAAGGGTTATCTGTAGAACTCTCATAAGGGGTGCTGGGGGAAGCCATATAGTGATGGTTCTAGATTCAGCCTTTTACGTAAAGATGGAAACTCTATCAAAGCTTCTACCAGGAACCAAAATGTTTTTTGCTAATGAGAACAGGCTGAATACCCCTATGGTTCTAGTTATCACTTGTATTATAAGAGTGTGCCTGCTAAACATATACTGGCATTATCATTGAGAACATGTTCATAAGAGGACACTAGCATTGAGCTCAAAGCATTGGGTTTCAATAATCTTCATTCAATCATTAATTTTGTTTTGTTTTGCTAATTGCTGTTGTCTGTTGTTGTCACTGGAGCTGAGGTTTTTGTTTGAAACCAGTGTGATTATGTTGGTGTTGTGTAATGCACAGCAGCGGAACACACCGCTTTTGAAATGTAATCTATTTTCGACTTGATTTTGGACACATTTGTCATCTTGTGATGAATCCCTGGTGAACGCTGATGTTTGCTTACCTCTGTTGCTGCAGTTAGAAGCCAGCTCGACCCCAGCCCTCGCCCGCTGTGGGTACACGGCATGTGCACCTAGTGTTTGTTTCTACTTGACACCCATGGGGGGGATTTTCTCTTCTTTTTTTTGTTTTTTACACTCCCTGCATGTAGCTTTGTGTTTCCTGCTGATGTGCTTTATTGCCACAGCAGGGAGTATCCCCAAGAATAGTCTTGTGCTGCCAAGTCAAACTATATTACCATCTTTATTTGCTATGTGACGTCAATGCTCTTCTCAGAACTCTGGTTGGTGTTTGCGAGTAGCGCGCTAATGGCTGCAACTATGCCAATCCCGGAGGCTCACTTTTTTTTCTTTTTTCGAATTTAACAAACAAAACTAAAGTAAAGTGTGTCTATGTATTCATACATTACAAAATATTTCCCAGGGCTACAATCCAAAGCCACCTGAGAAAATTTGTTTTGTCATCTGTTACTCATAAAAATATATTGTTTGTGTTTATTAATAGAGTGATTGAGAAATGTATGGAGTATGAGTCATTACACAAACGCATAGAAATAATGTAATGCTTTGCAGGAGGCAGGCGTGACCGAGAGCAACTGGATCAGCAGACGTGTCTACCGTACGGCCGGTCAGTGTCCCCGCTTGTAGATAGCTAGCGCTGCTGCTGCTGCTACCGGCCACTGCTGCTGCTACTGCCCACTGCTGCTGCTACTGCCCGCGTCCCCTCTGCCCAGTGTCGAGCCTGGTCCTGCTACCTTCGGTAGTTTTCGGGGAGCTAGCGGAAGTTAGCGGAGAGCTAGCAGAAGTTAGCGGGGAAGTAACGGAGTGCTAGCAGGAGCCCCAGCTGGCTACAGCGGGGAGCTAACGGGGACACTGACCGAAGGTAGTAGCGGCTCGTAACCCGACGTTTACGGTGCCAGCATTAGAAAGTGTGTCGACGGCACTAATTGTGTGGTTTTCTCTGCCGTCGATCACATCGAGAAAGAAATGTATGGAATCATCATTTCTTTCTAGACTCTTTCTAACTCTGCTGTTTGCATCAGGTCTTTAGAAACAAGTGTATTGTGTTATTTATGTTCTTATCTCGTGTAGGCTTGGCCCTCTTAAGAGCTGTCCCTATTGGGGTTCATTTTTCTGCCTGCCCTTGTGTTCCCTTACGTCAGCACATATAACAGCTGTGCGACCATAATTCTGCTCCCATTACTTCTTCAGGGTAAAGCAGTCAACAAAAGGTGAGAAAACGCACCTTTTGGAGCGAAGCTGCACCTCAGCCGCGGCATCACGGACAGCGAGAAGCAAACACCAAGAGGAGGCTCAACATGCCTGCACCCAATCCCGACGACATATCCTCCTTTTGGCGGCTGCAGACCGGCAGGCCGAGTGGGAGCACTTGGAAAGGTTAGAAGCGTTGCACATTATCCAGGGCGCTTCAACTACAGCGTGATAGATGGTCCGCTTTTCAGTGCGGGTGTGTAGGGAGAGGATCGGATCACCGTCCGATCGATTGTCTCCTGTCTACAGTTAAAGCGCATGCAGCAGCCATTTCATCTTGCCACAAAAGCTTTATAGAAAGAGGCTGTTTTTTGCTCTCAAGCGCCACAGTGGGGATTTACCGCTGGTGCTGCGCACTCCAGAGCCAATAGCCCAAATCCCTCTCTAGATGCTATCTCTCAAGAAAGCGCTCCTCCTTGCCCTCCTTGTTCTCCTTGACCTCCTTGCCATCAACACAAGTCCACGGTGCATCGCACTCCACACGAGATTTGCACTCGTTCGTGGCCCTCCTCTGAGGGATGACAATCGCAGAACATCAGGGATTAGTCGGGTGCATGGGGACCATTACGATACATAATGGACGTTCTACTCTTCTTCATCTGCAGTGCTGTGTGAAGAGTGTAACATCACCAGATCTCCATTTTTCCTCCTCACAGGGTTGACAGGGTTAACTGTGGCACAATCCATCCCTGCCTTCTAGGTGGAATCCTCCGAAAGGGTTCCAAGTGGAAATTTTTCGCGTCCGGACCCAGGCATCATTGTCTCCGGACCTATGACCGATCACATAATTGAGAATTAATCAATTTTTACAGAGCGCTTCTACTTTAGCCGGTGCAGCTTTTCCGGTCCAGGAAACACACCGACCAATTGCATGTGTTGTAAACCATCTCAAATGACGCCACGCGGCCAATCAAATATGTGTAATCTGACAAGCGCCGCCCTCGACTCGAATGCGATATTCACACACACGGGAGAGAGACCCAACCGTTGGAGAAGTACGTGAGTCGGAGAAGTTATTTCACACGGCGTGCTCGAAAAAGAGAAATGTGGACAGCTTAACCAGAAGAATGGACAGACTCATGTGCTCATTCTTCCCAGGGGCAGATGAAAACCAGTCTGTCTCACATGTTCAGAGACTGTGGTGATTATTAAAAGTGGTAATGTGAAGCACCACTAAAGAGACAAAGCACAAAGCTTTTGAGCAAACGTACCCACTCAAATCCAAAATGAAGGCACGGAAAATAAAGAGCCCAATATGATTAGAAATCCTAATGCATTAATTCACTGTCCAACAATGATGTCAACAGAGAGAAGAATAGAGCTGAAACAAGTGGTTTCCATAATCACAGATAAACCCTCTGCACTCAAAGTTCTAGAGTTTTAGAAGATGAGAATAATATGGATATCTTGGCTTTTTTTATTGACATCACGTCCCACCTGAATTAAATGAATTTAAGGCTGCAGAGCAATTCAGTTACTTTATTTGAACAGATACGTTTTCTGTTGCTTATTTGACCTGATATGAGAGAAGATCGTTTATTTATTTATAGAGTGTGTATTATGTATAATTTATCCAGTTAAATTTGAAATCTGACAATAAATAATAGATCCAATCGAACTTTCTTTATTTGATATGGCAGTCGGTTGTATACAGACGTCGGTACAACCGCAAGGCTACTTCAATACGTATGGCACTAAATCATAGAAAAAGTTAGAGATAATTGTATCATGCTAAGCTCCGGAACATCACTAAAATGTCTCACAGGACCTTGTTACATTTTAATTGAATACCTCTGTCCTACGGGTATAAGCTGAAGAACCCTGAGGTTAGAGCATAGAACCCTGAGATCAGAGAACCCTGATGTTAAATAATCTCATAATTTTCCATGCTGTAGTTATTATATGTTGCACGTTCAGACTCAAGGGAGACCTATGCAGAGAACAAAACCTTCAACACTTTGCACGCAGGACTGAACCCCAATAGCAACAGCTCTCAGAAAAGCTCTGTCTATGCTCATAGTGTATGGGAGTTACAATACGTAAATGCTTATGCTTTTTTTTCTTCCTTTTGTTTATTTTTCCCCCACATATGCTGCCGTAGGAGATTACACAGTCTGGGGGGGTGGTCACAGTCTGGTTTACATTGTCTGTGCGGTTGCAACAGACACCTAACGGCTATCTAACAACATGTAAGGGGTGGATTTCAACAGGTCTGTTGTTCGGTGTTCACCGGATTACTCACCGCAGGCAGAAGAAAAAAAACACCTTTCTTTCTGCTCAAGTAGTATTTTTCCCTCCTGTAAAAGTTTGAACCCATCCTTGCGGTGAAGGTCTGATGTTGTGGAATGCGATGTGTGGGAACAATGCTGTTGTCTGACGTGAGTGTAGTTTTGTCACATTATTGGTTTCCCTCCTACACACTGCGGCAGATAAACATCCTCACACATAGCTTAACTGACTGCAGTGCAATCCTACTTCATACTGCTCGATTAAAATGGTGGTATTGATTTACGGAGTGCCCACTTATCAAAAATCACAGCTGTGCTAAAATAAGAGAGGAAACACGGTGTTGAAAAGATGTTCTGTCACACTATATATTACTGTATATATCCAGCGTTCTCACAACCACCCCTTACTATCTTGTTATGTATTATTTATATTACTGCTAAAAATATGTACATTCATTTGCACATTTTAATATTTTGTACACTTCTGTTTAGATGCTAGACTGCATGCTGTTTACTCAGTACCTGAGCTCTGTGCAATGTTAATACAACTGAATCTAACTTGGTTCAGACTTTTTTAGATGTATGCACTATTGGATTAGACAAAATTCTTCCAGCCCGAAACTGACAATTTAATACTTCATTGACTTTGTCAGGACTTTTCAGAAAAGTCCTCCAAGACTCTTTCTCTCTTCCGAGTTAACAATTAATGAAATTCATTTGACTACACAGAGTCACTTTGCAGCATGAACTGGCAAGGACCTCCTGATACAATGCAATCAAATGCCAAGTATGATTATTTTAAGTACTGTACTAATATGATATAGATTGATATCAGGATTTATATTAAACTAGGCAAAGTTATGATTTTCTTTCTCAACATTTCTCAACAATAATAAGACAGACAGGTAGGTTTTCTCGGCCTGTTAGCTGAGATAGCATTTTTTTAACAGGTGTGATGAGCCGAAAACAGCAATCCATCGATTAGTTGTCAGGACACTCCAATAGAGAACCAAAAGGTCATACTCACGGCTGCGCAAAAAAAAAGTAAATGTCGAATGTCTGTGCAAAATGGCATGCCTGCTATTGGATGTATATTGGACGTATGGAGGAAGTAGGGTGTTGTTATGGAGGATCTCGGCATAGGGAAGAGGTCAGTGAAGATGGGATGGGTCTGCAAAGTCTTTGACTTTAAGACAAGAGGCCCTGAAGTCAAAGGTTTTCTGCTGTTTATATTTTGGGAATGGTGAAGACGTTCCAGGACGTATGGTAAGAGGAGAAATGACATGCAGCGTTCAGTAGGTCCCCTTCCAGGATCAAACCGGGAAAATATACATCACAGTGTACCAGTGGCGGGCCGTCAGGGCCTGCTAAGCCTTCTCTACTGGCCTAAACAGAATCACAAAGTTATAGCTATTTTATAATTACATTTTTTTATTTTATTTTATTTTGTCTTGTGCAATGAGTGCTGTGCTGTTCCTCAGCTAAGGCCAGCAGCACGGCTTGCTTGACAGCTGGTTAAGTATAGCTCATCATCCAATCAGATTGCACCTCTGTCTCTCTCTATGTTTCTCTCTCTTCTCTCTCTCCGCCGGTTAAACACACGGTGAGGGCCAGCAAGGGGGTTCTGTAGGTGTGATTCTTCACAGAGACAGCAGCACCCACCCTGAAGCAGCATACCACCTACTGCACACTCCACTCCGGTACAACAGGGGGCAGTATGCACCTAGTCAAGTTGGTTGCGATCCGCTATTTTAACTGAAGAAGAAGAAGCAAACTTTCCCTGCAGACTTTCCCTGTCCTCTCGGCCTCATCCGCATCTCACCCTGCTTGGCCACGCGCGATGGAAAGCAGGTCTGCGCTAGCTCGCTGTTAGCTTGCGAGCTAACTAGCGCTCGTTGTTAGATTGGGGGGTGCTGGTGCGGGTGCGCCGAACAGCTGATCCACTGAATCCGCAAGTACAAAACCCACGGCCCACCACTGCAGTGTACGATATGCGAGACCACTCTGTGTTTTCACATTTCCTCAACATCAGCGGAAAAAAAAAATCTAAAAGGATTTACTTAACGATGGAGTTCACCATGACCTTGGTGTTCTTCACCCATGTAAAAAAAAAAGTAGAAGAAAAAAAGTAATGCTTTAGTTTATGTAGAGCACTTAAATATCCATCACATTCATTAGATAAATTGGCACTCTGATATGCTGGAATATCACCGCAAATTTGTTGATGTCGGGGTTCACAGCGTGTCTCTCAAAGTTGTTAGCTGCTTGGTGGAGGCGAGGCCACCCGCTGCGGTGAAGATGTTTTATAGTGTGAAATTTTCGGAAGGTGTGCAAATTTGCCCTTGCATCCAGCCCACATGCAGCAGAAAATAGCTCCCCTCTGTAATGAGCACTGCATTCTGTAAACAACTAGGCTGGAACATTGCAAAGCAGGAGACACATTTATGCAAACAGACAGACGATAAGTAGCTATTATCAACGCACAAAAAATAAATTGTTTCAGTTTGCACACAATCCATACAGTAGTTTCTCTGAGTAGAGTTGAAAGAAGCGTTCATGTAACAGTCGTCTCGCTGAAACACTGTGAGGCTTCAAAGTGGTGTCAACATCCTTTTTCTTTTTTTATTCTTTCATTTTTGTCCCCGTTTTGGGGTAGCTGTAAAAATACATGAGGAAAAAGTGACTGATGTTTTATTGAGTTTGATTTCCATAGATTTGTCTGACTCCTTTTGCATTTCTTTATGTCCTCACACACACACGCACGCACACACACTCACACGCACACCCCTCCATCACTTCAGATCTGGCTGCCAGTCAGCCCTTCAGATTTTCAAAGGCTCCAGATTATGAAACGGAAGCTCTGAACATGGGCCAGATTTCCATCCTCTGATCTTTCCTCCTCACTTCCCCTCTTTTTCAGTAAGCCCTTCCGCTTTTGTCGTCCGTATTTCCTGATAGCCAGAGTGGCAGGCAGGCATGCAACAGGTAACTCTTTAATGACTTGGAGCATAAAAACACCTTCAAGGGGTTTGTACACTATAATAATGTTCAGGCGTGACACGATTCTCCAAAATTCTTTCGATTTTAAGGTCACAATTTAATAATGTATTTTATTTTTTCAGCACTGGCGTTGTCTTTCTGTAACATAGCCATATGTTCAAATTTAAACAATGGCTTTAACATGTTATAAAAATGCATTTTACCAGTCAATTGGGAACAAACAAACAGAAGATCCACTCGACTCTATGGGTGACACTCTATGGCACCCATTGGCTCAGGGAAAATGTGCATTACTGTAGCCGACCAATCAGGACTGGCCTATCCGAGCAGACACGTTCACAATAGAAATAATACGGTAATAATGTGTCAATAAACCAGAACTTCTTAAACTATCTTATATATACAGTTATGGTTAAAGACTCTCTACTTCCCTACACTCATATTTTAAGTGTAATTCATTTGTCAAAGAAGAGACAAAATACACAATAAACTAACTTCTTTTTTTTATAGATATTGCGATAATATTATTTTTGTGGATTCTTTTGGCCACTGTAATCATGTAGTGAAAATCAGATATTGTGCCAACCCTTGGGCCATAGATTTTTTTCCATGTATTTGCATTTTTTTTTCTGTGTTTCAGGAAAAATGTGGAAACGTTATTTTACACTCTTAACCTCAGACCTCAGAGTTATTTTTCATCAAGAAAGAAATAACTCCAACTCGTTAAAATAACAAATTCTACAGTTCTATTTTCACAGGTGAAAGAAAAAGAAAGGAAGCATTTCCTTTGAGCATGGCCCGGTCCGTTGTTTCCCCTGTTCGTCTTTATGCTAAGATAGAATAAACATGGCCTTTCTCCAACTCTATTCTTAATGTTAGTTATGAAATGATAAAAATTCAACGATTTATTTTATTCATTGGCAGAAACACAAAGTTACCAGTGAAACATGTCAGAGGTGATGGTTGGGATTGTGTGCCAAGACACTGACATATTACTTCCGGCGCCGCACGAGTGGCTGCCTTTTACAGTAGCTCCTGCTCACTACTTAGTTTTTCTTAGTTTTTCTTATATTATACTTCTTGTACTAGTTACTTTTTTTAACGGTGCAGTATGGCAGCTAGACACGTCGAGCTTGTCGTGGTCTATCTGCTGTTAATTGCAATTTTCACCTCTGTGTCTGGGGATTTAACACGCAGCCATGGTCCAGTTGTTTACGCAAGGGACCAGCTGTTAGCATTCCGGGACACGGCGGTGCTTCTACCCGAGGAGAGACCCGATGTCCCCCGCCAGCTGAGGAGGAAGAAACGGGGAAGCCGTGCGGGGGCGGAACGTCGCGCCAGGAAAAGGCGCTACAAACCCGTCCTACCCTCCATCATCATGGGAAACGTCAGGTCTCTCCCTAACAAGATGGACGAGCTAGCGGCGCTGACTCGCCATCAGAGGGAATACCGGGAGTGTAGCCTCATGGTGTTCACGGAGACTTGGCTAACTGAGCTAACTCCGGACACGCACGCTGCGCTGGACGGTTTCCGCATCATACGGGCAGACAGGACAACGGAGAGCGGTAAGAGGAAGGAAGGAGGACTGGCAGTGTTTGTGAATGATAGATGGTGTAACTCTGGGCACATCACTGTTAAGGAGCAGACCTGCACAACGGACATTGAGCTGTTAGCTGTTAGCATGAGGCCACACTATCTGCCAAGGGAATTCACGCACGTTATCATGGTGGCTGCGTATATCCCCCCCTCTGCTGACGCCGAAGCGGCCTGTGACGTCATCCACTCGGCGACAAGCAGGCTGTTGACAAAACACCCCAATGCTCTCCTCCTCCTCTCTGGGGACTTTAATCATGCCCCTCCGTCCTCCACTCTGCCCACATTCACCCAGTATGTCAAATGCCACACCAGAGACAATAAAACACTGGATCTCCTCTATGCCAACACCAAGGAGGCGTACTCATCAACACCACTCCCTCCCCTGGGTAGATCTGATCACAACCTGGTGCACCTCCTGCCTGTGTACACCACTCTTGCACAGAAGCAGCCAGCTGTGACCCGCAGAGTTCGACGATGGACCGATGGAGCCGAGGAGGCTCTGAAGGACTGTTTTGAAACAACTGTGTGGGAGGTATTCAGTGATGCCCATGGGGAAGACATCGACGGTCTCACCGACTGCATCACGGACTATATAAACTTCTGTGTGGAGAACACTGTACCCACCAGGACTGTACGGTGCTTCTCAAACGGCAAACCCTGGATTTCCCCAGAGATAAAGGCCCTCCTCAAGGAGAAAAAGAGGGTTTTTAGATCTGGCAACAAGGAGGAGCTGAGGACTGTGCAGAGGGAGCTGAGGATGAGGATCAGGGAGGGGAAAGATGTCTACAGGATGAGGATGGAGGACCAGCTGCAACAGAAGAACACCGTCGGTGTCTGGAAGGGCCTCAAGGCCATTTCTGGGTTCAAGGGGCCCAACCAACAGCCTGAGGGGAACCAAAAGTGGGTGAATGAGCCATCCACCCCTCCCCCCACCCAGTCCTCCCTGTTGCTGCAACCCCCATCATCTGCACCCCCTGTGGATTACTGCCCCCCCTCTTCCTCCACCTCCCCATCTTCCACAGCACTCGGCTCCCCTTCACACCTCTCATACTCAGCACTCTACAACCAGCAACCCACTCCAACACCTCACAGCACCCCACCCCCCAGCGTGTCCCTTAACCAGGTGAGGAAGGAACTGAGGAGGATCAAGGTGAGGAAGGCCACGGGTCCAGACAGCATCAGCTCAAGGCTCCTCAAATCCTGCGCAGACCAGCTGTGCGGGATAGCGGAGCACATCTTCAATTTGAGCTTGAGGCTGGGGAAAGTACCACAACTATGGAAGACGTCCTGCGTGGTACCAGTACCAAAGACCCCGCGGCCCAAGGACCTCAACAGCTACCGGCCGGTGGCGTTGACAGCCCACCTGATGAAGACCCTGGAGAGGCTGGTCCTTGCCCATCTCCGCCCTCTGGTGAGTTCATCCCTGGACCCACTTCAGTTCGCCTACCAGTCTGGCATCGGGGTGGATGACGCCGTCATCTTCCTGCTGCAGAGATGCCTCTCTCACCTGGAAAAGGCTGGAAGCACTGTGAGAGTCATGTTCTACGACTTCTCCAGTGCCTTCAACACCATCCAGCCTTTACTTCTGAGGGACAAGCTGGAGCAGACTGGGGTGGACCACCACCTGACTACATGGATCCTGGACTACCTCACCAACCGTCCACAGTATGTGCGGATACGGGAGTGTGAGTCAGATCGGGTGTCCTGCAGCACGGGGCCCCCACAGGGAACCGTTCTGGCTCCATTCCTCTTCTCCATTTACACCTCGGACTTCAACCACAACTCTGCCAACTGCCACCTACAAAAGTTCTCTGACGACTCTGCAATCGTCGGCCTCATTTCCGCAGATGATGACAGGGAATACAGAGAACTCAATCAGGACTTTTTAGGATGGTGCCAGCGGAACCGCCTCCAGATAAACTCCAGTAAGACCAAGGAGCTGGTGGTGGACTTCCGCCGGGGTAAACGCTCTCCTCCGGTACCGGTGAGCATCCAGGGACTGGACATTGAGATCGTTAAATCTTATAAGTACCTGGGTGTCCACTTGAACAACAAACTGGACTGGTCCGACCACGTACACGCACTTTATAAAAAGGGACAGAGCAGACTCTTTCTGCTAAGGAAACTGAGGTCTTTTGGGGTGCAGGGAGCACTCCTGAAGACCTTCTTTGACTCTGTGGTGGTATCAGCCATCTTTTATGGAGTGGTCTTCTGGAGCAGCAGCATCACGGCAGCTGACAGGAGGAGACTGGACAAGCTGGTAAAGAAGGCCAGCAGCGTGCTGGGGCGTCCTCTGGATACCGTGGAGGTGGTGGGGGACAGGAGGATGATGAGTAAGCTCTCGTCCATGATAAGCCACGCCTCCCACCCCATGCAGGACACTCTAGCAGCGCTGCACAGCTCCTTCAGTCACCGGCTGATTCATCCCCGGTGTCTGAGGGAGAGGTACCGCAAGTCTTTTCTTCCCGCTGCGGTCAGGCTGCACAACCAGCTGAGCTCCCAGTAGACCACTCTGACAACTGAACACTTGAACTGAACTTGGTCACTTTATCATTGAACTGAACTTGGTCACTTTATCATTCACCTGGTGCAATATTATTACGTATATTACGTGTATTTACGTGCAATACGTTTAAGTACTTTTCTATTCAGTCTGTATATTAATATTTCTCTACTGTTTTACTGCTCATTTATATTTATTTATATTACTTGTTTCTATTGTATTATTCTTTTTATTCACTTGTGAGCAAGGCTGCTGTAATCCTGTAATTTCCCCACTGAGGGACTAATAAAGGATTATCTTATTTTATCTTATCTTATCTTATCTTATTAAGGATTTTTTTTTTGGTGTGTGTTTGTGGTTTTAGTCAATTAAAATAAGGTAATCTGCTTAATTTAAAAGCCCTGGTGAGTTTTGAAATCGTTGCCTCCTCTTTTGCTTATCATCAGTTGTTACCCTGCCGAGCATGAAAACAGGGGGGGGGGGTAAAAACAGACAGCAAACAGGCGTCGGGGCACTATCTCCCTGTGGTGTGCCGTGAGCGAGGCCTGCGCTATCGTGGCACGGTCCAGCTTGTCAGTGCACCGAGTGAGCTAACCTGCATGAGGAAGATAAAGAAAAAATGGGTTTAATTTCTTCCATCTGAGAAAGTGTGCTTGTTAGAGCGGAGAATCCATTCCCGTTTCCCCGGGACCTTTGATCTGGGATTACACAGGAAGCTCTAAAATGAGAGCGCCACGTTTGGACTGGGAGAGCTCATGATGGAGCCGCCCGAGGTGGTCGTGGCCTCTGAAGTGAGAACCGCCGCTGAGTCTGCTGTGAAGCGAGCTTGCACACTCGTAAGTGGATTATTACATGATTGGCAATTTTCATCAGAGAATGGAAGAAGAAAGGGGCCTGTAGAGCTTGTAGCGAAATCCATTCCAATCAATTTGACCTGGAAACAACTGGTTGAAACATTGTCTACTTGGTTCTTCAGACCAGAATATATTTCACTTATTATATTTGTTGTAGTGGGTTATGTGGAAGCCTTCTGTTGATTCCAATAAGCTGTTACAAACCCCAGTAAATTGAGTGTCACCTCCACGAGATTCCAAATACTGAATATCAGGAAATGTCCAAAACTAATCCCGAGGATCGGGATTTTGGCCCACTCCAGGTGATGGATTGGTGTTAGTCGTGTAAAGCAGACTCCATTCCCAATCCTGGGATGTTTGTACAAATATGCACAGGGCTTTCAATCGGCACGCAAGCTTGCACTTCGGGTGAAGAAAGGAAAAACAAATACTTGTGTTTTATAAGAAGACATTTTGCAAGTACACGTCTTAAATGTTGCCGTTTACTCAAAGCTGCCTTTGAACTTCAGTGTTTTATTTAATGCCGGGGATGATTGATGAGAGGTTGTCTCAAAGCTGTCCAAAGCTGTCCTCTCTCCTTGGATATTATAAATAATGGTGTAGCTTCAAGGAAACATGGCAATGTTTTTTTTTTCTTCGCTTTTTTGTGCCAGTGCTGCGTTCTCATACACAGCAGTTATAGGGAGGGTTGATGCTGCATACTAAGTGCAGGCTTACGACTGTGAGTGGGATTGTGTCCCGAGTTTATTTGCGGTTAAGTTTCGACTGCTAGAACTACTTGGTTAGGGAAAGCTTATGGTAAATATTGAAGTATAATAAACTGAAAAGTGTCCATGCTGTTGGAGAGAGTACATTGCCGGCTCTCTATTGTGCCGATTTTCTTTTTTCACGACTGCAGATACGATCGTTACAATAATTTCACTTTTTGCTTGTTTTTTATTCCTGTGAAATGCATTTAGATCACGAGTTGACAGACGAGTCCCCATCTCCTGTTTGACTTCTATTCCATTTTCAAAGTTTCCCTTTATTGTTGAAAATCCGTCAACAGACAGGCCTGCTGGAGCGGAAAACCTGCTGTGGAAGACGGAGCGTGCTGCCATCATTCAGTGGAAACCCGCCTCCCCCCCAAAGGAGCTCTTGTCTGCAGATGATGTGCAGTTGTGTTTTGCAAATGGCCTGAAATCAATAGGAATTTAGAGTTTCACTGACAGCAAACCTTTAATACCAAAATGACTCCCTTTTAAAAATCCTTTTTTCCTCATTGCTTAACAATGGGGCAGCAGAGTTATGCCCCAAAAGACTATATTCTTACTGCAAAGTGTATCCATTCATTTATTCAATTGCTACCCGTCTCTCCCTCTCCCTCTCCTCCCCTCCCCCCTTGCGTTCCCCTCTGTGGATTCATGTTGTGATCTTAACATTATAAATGGCTTCTCCGGCAGCGCTTGGATTAGATTTGTTTCTATGAGATTCATTCCAGCCCTAACTCTGGTCTCGGTGCTCATGTGGCTTGTTTTCTTGATGAATGCCCCCTGCCCTGACAACAGTCATTTGCGAGATCTCTTTTCATAAACTCGTCCACAGAGGGGAGGCCAAGAAATCCTCCCTGCTGAATCCATATTGCATTCCCTCTGTTCGCTCCCAACCTTTGCGAAGGTCATTCAAGCTTCCACAAACAAAATATGCATGTATGGATGCTAATTATTTACAATAATACAATTAGGAATACTAAAAATAAAAGTTCAGACTCATGGGACAGCTGGCATGTAGCTTGGGGGTTGCAGATTGGGCGTGGATGATAGGGTTTTGATTGATATGTTTGCTCTTTCCCTCGGGGAGCAGAAAGAGGAGTATTTAATGCCTATTGCTTCATACAGAGTGAAGTATTGATTGTCCGGGCCTCCATCTTGGCTTTGTCACACACCCTTAGGCCTGACAGCTCCCATGTGTTTGAATAAGATGTCATTATTTCTCCGTCAGCGGGGGGTCACTTCCAAACGCGATGGTTAGCATTTGGGTCTGGTTTGTTCAGAGCGGCGTGATTGTGCTCAAAGGACAAAACTGCCGTTATTTTGTCTTTTTCATTATTAACAAATCCCCCGAAGAGAGAGCAAAACCAACAATGGATTTGTCCCGCTAACAAGTACTGCTTGTGTAACGGCAGCGTGATGCAGCTTCTGAGGCAGAGAACTCCACTGTTCTCCAAAAGACATTAAAAAGCCATTACAGAGTCATACTGTTGCGTTGGGTGACATAGGCTTTTATTCAGATGAACGCGGCCAGTGCAGTTTGTTCTGAAGCAACTGCGGTCCATTGAAGACGTCACTGAGCATGCTCGGGGGCAGAGCTCCTTGTTTGCATAGACGAGAGAAGAAAAAACAGTATGCAATTGTTTTCTTATGTGTGGAGCATTTAAGAGCACAGAGAACTTTGATTATGGCTCTGATTCAACAATTTGCAAAGTTCTCTACTTTGAGGCTATCTTAATTGGGACTCATTTGCAATGCATTTTGGGTGAATTCATTATTTGAGACTAACTGAACTACAGCTTCAAGCGGTGGGAATGCTCGCTGCAGCAAAACCAGTTCTACCAATGGGGCTAACGCGGCCTTTATATTGTGCCTCTGTTCAGTGGCTAACATTTTAATACGTAAAATCAGTCAAAATGTATCATTGTGAAACTAACTCTGACTGTTGAAAGACAGGCCATGACCGTGTGACTTACTGGAGGGATTTTCTGGTGTAGAATATTGCCAAATTGCTCACATTTTTAGCTAGCTAGGTTTTCTGCTAGCACCTGCCCGATCGGCACTGCGCTCACTTGTCGGCTACTTCCGTCATGAGCTTCCGAATAACAACGATCGCTGCTTCTGCAATCAATGATGGAAGCGTCCGTCTCATCTCTGTGTCATGTAAATAAGCTGATGAATGATGTGATGACGTGATATCGGATTAGTGCAGAGACTCACGGTACTGGTAGCGGTATCGTAACTCTGATTTACGCTTGTGCCTTTTTTTTCAACATGTCAGGCTTTAATTTACCCTCTTAAATATGTCTATTTATGTTCTGGACTCTGGGCTTTTAAAATGTGCTCCAGCTTCTAGCTCCTAACATTTATGACACTTTGGTGATGAGTGGAAAAAATTACAGGGAAAAAAAAAGCTTTCAAGTCTCTGAGGGTCTCTAAGAAACTCCACTTTCAATGTTAGCAAACCAAAAAACAGCTTTGCTCAGATTGTTATACAAAGTGAGGAGAGAGGACCCTACAAAGATTACCTTTCGTTGATCCTGTCTGTTTGTTATTGTGTCTAACCTATTATTTCTCTCTCTCTGAGAAATAATATTCAGCCGTGACATTTTAAAATCTTTTAGAAAAACCCCTGAGCTACTCTTTCTAAACTCCAACAACAACAGACTCTGAACAGGTCACATGACACAGTTACAAACAAAGCGAAAGGTAAAGAAAAAGGTGAACAGAAAACTGGGAAATGATGGACGGAAATAATTGACAAGGACTACATAAACTATGAGACAACGGAGAAAAAAAGTATCTTTTGAGCACCATGGCAAGTATCAGACATTGCCATTTCATCTTGCTCAAACACAAATCCAATGTACACAACAAAGAGGCAATTCTATGGTCTGCCTGCTTTAATGTTCCCCTAAGACAGATAAGGAATTCAAACCTTAGGGTGAGGAATGGCATCTCTGATGAACCACACGGGGGTAAAATGATAGCATGTTTCAGCGCGCTGAAAGATAAGCGCGTGTTTGTGGCCACGGGTGTGTGATTCAATCAAACTCACAGAGCATAACGCATCTAGAAGATGACGGTGTGTTTTATTTTTCAAAGAAAAACCTTGTTCGGTATGAGGTAGCCCGATGCAAGGCTGTGCTCTTGAGGGAAATGATGCGGTATGGACAAACGTGAGTTACATAAGACGAGCTGGCAGTGATTGACACCTTATTATAAAAGCTGCATTGGTGTCACGGGGGTCACATTTTTCAAAGTGTGAGAGGAGTTCAATAACTCCTCATTCTCAAGTGATCTGTAACAGCCGTAGTATGTTATACAGAACACATGACCTTCCTCCAGTAGGTGAAAAAACATGTGAGCGAATGTTTAAGATCAAATGACTCCTACACGTAGCAGTTATATCACTATGCTGATTAGTCGTTCACATAACTGCTACGTGTAAGAGTAATTTGATCTTAAACATTCGCTCACATGTTTTTTCACCTACTGGAGGAAGGTCATGTGTTCTGTGGGAGTCAGTGAGGCCGTGTCTGAGTAAGTGTGCACCTCTGTGTCTGTCCACGGGTAATCTGGCCCTCTGCAGCAGCAAACTGCCTATTACTGTGCGTGGCCAGTTTTGGCTGTATATATGCTCAAGGACCTCTCATGGTGGCGGTTACTCACACTCTGGAAACACCATTCATTGGCGGTTTTAAACTGCCATTACTTCCTGCTTACTCCTCACTCACTACTCTTAACCGGGGCCCGCAACGCAGCTGACTGAGTGCATCGCTGACCGCCCCTGTCGCTGTCCTGCTGCCATGGACACAATGGGGGAATTGTCTTGGGCTTTTTCTGGACGGCGTTGAGAGCTAACGGAACTAACAGTGCTGTACCTCGCCACCACTCAGACGCTGCTAAGCGGACCGAAAGTGTTGCGAGTTTACCTGGTTGTTACCGTGTTATTGCACGTTTGTATGAAGTGTACCATGTGACAACCTCAAGCCCACGGCTTGTATAACATTACATCGCCCCTTGTTTTTTAGTTTGTGTGAAGTCTGTTTGATCACGCTTTACAGCACTGGTTGAATTCATTCAATCCCACAATGAGATCTGCACTCTGCTGAGTGCACCTTTGTACTTTCTTTGAGTGCAAAAAAAAGAGCAAAGTTAATTTTTTGAAAGAAGTTCACTTACTCATGCCCGTGTCTGACGGCAGGAAAACGTAGACCTTCTCGTGCTGATCACCCTTGTGAGACTTGAGAAATGCCAGCATATTTTTGTATTTCATTTTTTCTGGTGTCAACATTTTTGTTGTGTTGTCCACAAACACATCCTCACAATAATGTCTCATACCTCGTGAAAAGGATTGTCCCTTTTCAGGTCATCATGTTTATGTAATGACATGGGATGCTCCTGATTGCAATTGCTGGTTATTTGTTCCAAATGGCTCCATTATAGTGGTCATTAGATTTACAGTTCATAAACACAAAGTGAAAAATAAGTGATCAAATAAAACACCTGCACTCCGTACATCCATAAAGCTGCGATCATGGCAACTGTGGTGTATCATTTGATCTTCATGTTGCTTTGTTATAGTTTCAGAGTGACATCCAGGATATCCCTAATCAAATATCCCTAGTATCCCATCCCTTGTTAATATCACATGAATACCATAATTATTTCTTTTACAGTGTCTCCAGCATTTCCTGTCACAATACATGGATTCGTATCCATAAAAATGTGCAAAACACAGTAGTAAACAATCCGTTTAATTGCTCCTTTCTGTTTTTCATAATCATCTTGAGATGTTAATTTGAGGGGGGGGGGGAACACACAATGTTCCATTTGAAAAAGTCAGTTTCCAATCAATGCAATTTTCAACAGCGACTAATTAGTCCCTCAGCAAGTTAAAAAGAGGCAGTGAGAGTTCCTCTCCAAACAGTCAAAAAGATGTATAAATAAAAAGTACAATTAAGGTAATGTGCTGCTGTGATCAGCAATTGTTCACGGCCTATTAATAATGAAAGTGTGATAAACACCGTTACTTATTCCATAACAATACAAATTCTGGTTGCAAATCCAACGCTCTAAGTCGAAAGGTATTGATTTATATAGAAATATTTCTGGTCTGCTGGACACGCGTGACACAGATGTCCAAAGACATGCAGCTGAGGTTAATTGAGGATTCTAGATTGCTGCCACATAGGCTTTTATTACGATGAACACGGCCAGTGCAGTTTGTTCTGAAGCAACTGCGGCCCATGGAAGACGTCACTGAGCATGCTCGGGGACAGAGCTCCTTGTTTGCATAGACGAGAGAAGAAAAAACAGTATGTAATTGTTTTCTTTCTTGGAGCATTTAAGAGCACAGAGAACTTTGATTATGGCTCTGATTCAACAATTAGCAAAGTTCTCTACTTCTAGGCTATCTTAATTGGGACCCCATTTGGTGTGTCTGTGCAGTAAAAGGCTGTCTGTCTGTCTCTGTGTGTCAGCCCTGTGATAGCATGTCTATCTGGCCAGAGTGTACTCTGTTTCGTCCAATGTCAGCTGGGATCGGCTCCAGCCCCGCCTCCCCCACCTCGACCCTGAATAGAATAAGCGGTGACAGATAACGGATGGATGTTCTATTCACAACCACAAAAAGTAAGCAGTACACGCAACAAACAGCTCTGAAACAACAGCTAAGTGATTGTCTCAAATGTATCTGGGCCAAAAATGATGTATCTATTAATTTTCTTTGGATAAATAAAGGTTAAACAGAGGGATCAACGGGCCAAGGAAAAACATGATTCGACCATCATTTGACAAGAGGCAAGACTCGACCAATCTCAGCTTCGACTATGTAAATCTTTAGTCGGGGGAAACCCCTGCCATATGATATCATAAACCACTTTACAGTGTGTTGTCGCCAGATGAATCTTTAATAAACGTGTGGATGTTTTATTCAAACCGCCCTACCTGGATTCACTTTCCCTTTCTCTCGGGTACCTGTACCAACAACCAGCACAGCCCCCCCTCCCCCAAAGCCCCATGTGGTCTGAAAGCAACCTAAAGAGATTTGGTCAAAGATCACTTTCTCCACTCCAGCAGTCTCAGCTTTTCTTTCCCCCCACCTCCTTACCACCACCAGTCATGATTGTATTCCCTTCACTCTGTTGCCGTTCGCCACTGTCTGCAAAGACTCGCCATCAGCCACTGAACAGCACAGGATTGCACTTGCTGCCTTGTAAGTATCTTTTATTAGTTTGCTCAAATAACGAGCCGAGGCCAGGGAAGGGTCACCCATCAACACGGGGTTGGGGGAAAGAAGCAGGCCAGACCCAAGATAGTAACACCGGGGTGAAACCCTTAGAGAGTGAAGAAATCAAGGTCTTAATATGGTAGCGGTGTCCACAGGCCAAAGCCATCTGGCAGCCCGAGAGTGATGGCTTTGCTAAGGCAATCATACATCACTTTTCACCTGTATCAAACCAATTGCCTGGCCTTCTATGGACAGCTGCTCCCTTGCACAGTGGTTGACATGTTGATGGATAATGGATAGACACAGCCTCCATATGGCAGATAGGGAGCAGAGTCAGACCCTTATAATCCTCAATCCTTTTTATTTTTTCAACCCCTCACCAAGACTCGGAGAGCGTGTCACATACACGGGATAATCCATGCACACGACTAGTGTAGAAAGAAAGTAGCTGACATAATCCTTCAAATCCGGTCTGCGGCTAATTTTTTTTATACCTTTTTTGCTGCGACGACCGGGTCGGACGTCCGACGCGGCGCCTGCTGGTTGGCTGCGATGATAGCCGGTTTGTGACGATGGGTTTGTCCTCGCGTGACGCCTGCATGCTGATGCCGTTGCTCTTGAATCATCAGACCGCCTCTGCGGGTTGGTTGTGTCTTCGGGGACACACGGCAAAGATACGAGAGGGAAGGGGGATCGCTTATTTTTTAAGAATTCACATTCCATGTAGTTCTGCACTGTTAGGTTAGTGTTTGTGAACCAGCTTTTTAATCGTCCTCTAACTTGAAGCTGGAAATCGTGAGGTTTTGATGGATTTGGCATGCCAAAAAAAACTTTTAGCTTTGTTTTTGTTTCCAATTTGCTAACTCCTGGGAGAAATATCTGCCTCTATAGCTGCCGGCCTTCCTCTCTGCTGTTTGGTGAGAGCGTACAGGAAGCAGCTGGAAACTGCAACTGGAAATAGCAGTGGGGAAAGGAAAGTATATTTACTCTCCATTTAAAGTCCACTTTTGAGAGATGTGTGCTTCACTTGAGTATCTCCTGTATCTACGTTCTACTTCTACACTCCTCTACATCTCTCACTCTGGCTGCTTTGGTTATGAGTTACTCTGCAGATTCAGATGAATGACACAAAAATGCAATCAACAAATTCATTATGATGTGTGATTATACAATATGATAAGACTTCATTGATCCCCTGGGGGAAATTCATGAGTTACCCGGGCGTATAAAAAGTAATTAAAATGAGCTCCACCTTTACCAGCTGCAACATTGAAGTAATGAAAACATGAATTCATCAATAATTATATTCCAATAACACAAATATGTGCCATCCTGCCTAATTAGTTCTTTTACTTTTAGTACTTTGATGCTTTTATTTAACTTAAGAAACGTTTTGAATGCAGGACTTACACTTATTACGGAGCATTTCTACACAGTGGTATTACTACTGTACATCTCAGTAAGATGAAACCAAATTAAAAACCTAAACTGTTGTAAATGAGCTGCAAAGTTGAATGACTCTCTTGTTTTTGTTTTCATTTTAAAGAGCTTAAAAGCTTCATTTCCTTTCAACAGTTCATTACATTCTTCAATCAGCCGAACGCAAAGCTGTGAGTCCATTGCTCATCTGAAGTGGGTGGTCCGCCTTGACCTCCTTCATGCGTTATGAAGTTAAAGAGAGCCACGCAATATTTAATCACTTCTGAGAATTGAGCTGTGCTCGTCTTGCTTTCTTTGCAGAGGAACATTTCATTGGTGGGAATTCGGCTGATGGAATTTGTTTGCTAAAAAATAAAAAACGCCACCACATTCATCACGTCATACCACATGTACACAGAAACAAATAGCCATAAATGTTTGCCCTTCTTAGGGAAGTGTTTTTGACGTAGACCACGCACATGTCCTAAATGAAAATTAATTATTACAGAATGCTCACTGCGGTGTGTGTGTGTGTGTGTGTGTGTGTGTGTGTGTGTGTGTGTGTGTGTGTGTGTGTGTGTGTGTGTGTGTGAGTGTGTGTGTGTGTGTAAGAGAGTGCTATGACTGTTGTGTCACTAAGGTGGGCTGTATCTATTAACCCTTACCTGTGCCAGAAACGGGTCATCTCTCTTGGGGGAGGTGATTATTCTCCAGCCTGGTTAATGGTCCTTACTGACGGCACTTAATGAAAATAAATGACCGACTTTGGGACGCCGCGCACACAAACGCGGAGGCGCCTCCCTTCAACGGAGTGCACCCTGTTGCCGTTGTTTAACTAGCAATGCATGCAAAAGTAAAAATGCATCATGACGATTCACTTCCAGCTCTGAAATGCTCTCCGCGAGGCGCTCGGAGTTTGGTTCGCGGTGATGAACGTAGCTCTGTTTAGGAGCGGCCCCCTGTTCAATGTGCAGGGGACGGAATATAAGGACATTTAACACACTCCATTAGGTTTCCATTATATATTTTGCTTTGGGTGATCGGCTGAAATGAGCGATCAGACTTGCCCGTTTCTTTCCGTGATACGCAAACAGCAAGATGACATGATTAAGGGGTCATTTGGTTAATTGCAATACCACCGCCAGT
The DNA here is from genome assembly GCA_038501785.1 of Myoxocephalus aenaeus. Classification (NCBI taxonomy): domain Eukaryota; kingdom Metazoa; phylum Chordata; class Actinopteri; order Perciformes; family Cottidae; genus Myoxocephalus; species Myoxocephalus aenaeus. Next base: position 4,314,577 of record JBAMJR010000059.1, on the reverse strand, counting down.
GTGTCGCATTCGGGGAAATGAAATAGGTGCCGGGGGCGCAGTAAGCCACGCGAGTCGCATCGTGAAAAACAAGCTGAGCAAGTTCTGATTGCTTTGAGCCTCTTCTGTTTTTTTTTCAACTGTCTGTCCTCTGTCTGTATGCAGATGATTATTAATGTACATGAGATGCGCATTAGTATGCGCGCTATCGACTGTGGACCACACAGTGAGTGTGTGAGTTCGGGTGTTGGCGGGTGGGGGGTCCCATGCAAATGAATGAGTGACTGATTTGATTTTGGTGAGGACTTAAGCCCGCCACCTGGGTGGGAGAAAAAAATGGGGGTGGTGGTTGCAGATCGCGTGACTGCGTGACATTCGCGATGTAATCAAGAGGCATTAATGTTGCAGTTCAATTTAATTCTCATGTAAGCCTGTGGATAAAGTGGCCCAAGTCAGGGAGCCCACAAATATGCCATGCCATGCCAAGTCACCCCCCCCCCCCTCCCACCCACTGCAATCCTGATGCCTCTGAAAGCGGCCCTCTGCGGCCATCCCCTCTCTCTCATGTGTTCCAGCCCCTTTAATCTCTGTCGTTCACGCACCCTGCCCTTCTGTCCGACCTCCAGCCCCTCATGCCGGGTTCCCCATGCCCCCCCGAACTCTTTCCACCGCTCTCATTCCCTCCCCAGTCTGAGCCGACACTGTGGCAAGTATGCCATCTCTTGCCGTGACATCATTTTCCTGCTGCCGTCGCCTTGCCGAGTGTCTGGTGATGGAGTCCCCCCTCCCTCCCTTCCCTACCTCCCTCCCAGAGTGTCTTCAATAATAAAAAAAAGAATCTGCCATGCCAACAGTGTAGTGAAGCCAGACTGCCATCTACTGCCTGCCGGGGTTTTCCCCTCTTCCTCACTGTCATGCCCTCCCGCAGCAAAGATGGCGCAACATTGCCATCTGCTGTGGCTGCGGGTACAGTTAACCAGTTCAAACTTCTTTTTCCTTCTCTAATTTACTAATAGATTTGGATTCTGCTTTTTAATGATTGCGTTGGTCATTTCCTACACCTGAAGGGAACCAGCTGAAAATAAAGCACGACTATGGAGGACAGCTCAGTGTCTCTTACCTCTGTCATCTATTGTCACATGGCGTAATCATCAAACAGTGATAGGAGAAGGAGAAAACATTTACATCAAACCAAGTGGCATCAATCTTTTTTTATTATTGTTTATTGCAGACGCTGCAGTATGATTTCACAGCGTGTGCCAATCAATACTGCGATAAATCCTCCTGAACGGTGGGTGCCATGAAATGCCAAACACTCAGCACATCCTCAGCATCTCGGCTTGAAGCTTTGGCTATTTTCAGTCGTTGTCTTCGCCGAAGAATAAACTTTCCTGCCTGAGCTTTTGATGCATTGCTGCGATACAGAAGTGTTATTCATCTTCTATCACAATGATGAACTGCCGTTTGTGAGGCTATGGTCACAAGTCGAGGCTCAGAGCGCTGAGGTCAATCGCCACGACCGTGATCTTCCCTGTGTACTTCTTTTATTAAAAACATGTTCTTGTCCTCAGCCCACCTACGCTCTCCCACACAAACACACACTAAGACAGAATTCAATAATTTAATAGAGTTGTCAAGGTGACATGCAACAGATTTCAAAATCTTTCCATGGAGCTACGCACTTTTCTTAACATTCAGCCCACAAGTTTGATTGAAATGCAGCTCAAATCTGCTTATTATGATTTAGACTTCATGATTTATAGGTATAAATCGGTACCTATAGGTATTACCATTACCATGTCGCTGTTTTCTAAGAAACGAGCTGTCGGCCAGCGACTGCAGGGGAGGAGAAGCAGTGATTGCATATATTATGCAATCACTATATTATGGCAACTTCTGTCAGACCAAAATGTCAGCCTCCACCTGCGATGCATGAAATTGTTTTGTGACGCTTTCCTGCTTCAATGTGTCTCCTTCTGGAACATGTTGCAACAGTCTTTGACGTGCCGGATGGTTGGCGACGTTTGTCGGGTGCATTGGAGTGAAGACATCTATTGTTTCCTGCAACGTTGAACAATTATTTAGATCATTATTAATGGGCACACAGAAGTGCATACATTCCATGTCAGTACCAACAAATGAGAAATGAAGCTTCCCTTAATTGACCCCATCGCTAAGTCCCGCCTCACAAAACGCAGACTTGCCAATCACAGCGTCAGCATCGGCCGGCATTTTTTCAGGCTGGTTACGTGGATTCGGAGCTAGTCGTGGTTAAACGTTGCGTAATAGTGATACTTTTTTAATGTAGATGTTGGAAGGAGATAGAGGTTTATAAAACGTTACGTTTTCCGTGAAAAGCTCTGGAGCTAACATCAAGCTGATGAAGCTAGCTATCGTTAGCTAGCTTCACTATGCTACGCTAGCTACTGAAGCTGTACTGAATGTATGCTGCTTTTGCTTTTTAATAATCGTAACAGTGAATAGAGACCTACCCGGCATTACAAGAACAGCGTTGTTCCATCATTTAATTGTATTCTGTCTCAATCTCCAGGCGATATGGTGGTTTCACCTTTCCACTCTGATCTGTAGCGTTAGCTACCTTTTTTAACCCGTTTTTGTGGCTGAATCAGTTTGTCATCCTGGATATATCCTCCAAATGTATTTCAATCAGGATTGACCAGTCAGATGGAGAAAAGATAATTGTTTATTATTAACAGGTGATATGTGATGATGAAGTCTTGACAGAGTCTCTGGTGCTTAGACTCTACAGGGAGATTTGTAATTGAGGGTCAGCAACAAGATAACTCCCCCCGTGGAGTCCAGACCTGGTGGTGGAGGCTGATGGGGCTGATAGGATGATGAGTTGATGAAGCTGATGGACCTGATGAAGACTGGGAGGAGATGGGGAGGTGGAGGGGTGCATAACATCAGCATGAATGAACTGAAGGTAGAGAGACAGTCATAGTTAAAAGAGACAGCAGCAAGACAATGTCATTGTGTTGTGCTTATTGGATAGGGAAGACCAGCTGATGTCATGATTGACACCCCCCGAAAAATTACAGCAAGTAAATAATGAGTGAGCATGCATGAGAAGCGATGTATGAGAACTAAACTACGGGCTTAGGTATGCAGGAGTATGGTCTTCCTGACTGAACTTAGGCTATAGCTTCATATGATACACCCCTCTGTTGTTTTCAGGAATAACAAATCCAATGATACATTACTGGCTTGTAAAATGATGTCTTGAATTAGCCAAATGCCTGATTAGCAGCAAAGTCCTCCAAATCTGAATTATAAAGTACATCACCTGTCCATGAAACCAAATATTTAAAAATAAATCTGAATTATGATGTGACAAAGCTATAGTTTGATTAGGTTAAGGCACAAAAAAAACGACGAGGTTCGAGAAAAAAAATCACGGTTTGGAGTGAAATAAGACCTTCATCGTCATGGTGACAATAATAAAGCGAACTGGCTGGTAATAATCATTGCTGCGAGTGACCCCCTTTCACATTACAGGTGATCATGTTATTCATTGTTCACAAAGGAAAATGATTAATACAGCTTCATTTCACATCCACTGCGTGTCCTGTTTCTTGTGCTTGTATTTGCTCTTTGCCGACAATGAGACCAAAAGCATCCCTTTCAGAGTGAATCAGAGGGTTTTCAATGCGGAGCAGCGTTTACACTTTTTACATTCAGTGATGCATGATGCAATCCAACCGATCACCCAACATGCATTTTAAAAGCACATGTGCCAGGGGACCGACCACTTTGTGTGTTTTTTCACGTAATGATGCCAGCAATGTGTGGTTCTAGTGTCAATCTGTATCCATGAGTGTTTGGAAAAGAGTAAGAGTTATTACAGTATGTTTTTTTTGTGTGAATGGCTTACCATAATTACGAAAGATTGCTCTGATGTTTGAAAACTAGTGTTTAATTTTCTGTATTTCTTCTGTAATTATGGAGTTTTATGATGGCACTAAATGTTTCGGTTGTTTCGGTATATATATATATATATATATATATATATATATATATATATATATATATATATTGTTATTATATTCTAATATATTCTCCTAAGTTTTTTTACATAACTAAGACAATAGAATGGAAATAAAGGTGTTGTGAAATTACTCCAACGGGCATGCATTAGGTTCCTCTGTCTACTCCCTGAAAAGAACCTTTTGATTTACAGTGTTCCACCTTTCTGTCAGTGTTTCCACATCCCTTTTCTTCTCGATTACTGTGTTTCATTCAACAGGATCCAGCTTGTCCTTGTGGATATTTCTCCCCCTGGAATGGATATAATTATATTACACAGAAACAACCAAAGAAAAGCTCAAAGAAAACAATGAAAATCCTTGTCTTTATTGATAGAATAACAGTCAAATAACATCTTGAAATATTATAAATTTTACAGTCATGAGTCAAAATAAATCCATAGCATAAAATAGCTTGTTATTGCCAGCGTGCTTCGAACAATGAAAATCAGTTTCGTGCTTCTTCAGCAGTGCGCAACATATAATAACAACTGAATAAGTACAGTCATTAAAAAAAAGTTAAAAGCAAATCACAATGAAAGCAGAATACCAAGAGAGGCGATGCAGAAATAGAACTCAGCTCCTGTCGCACCATATATCATGAGAAAATTACAGTGATCCCATACGCCACGTCTGTTATTACAGCTGTGTCCCCTGAGGTTACATATGCAGTGTGTATGCTCGAGTGGCTTATTGCTGCTTGTCACGGCTCCAAGTTACACGGAAAGTGTTAAACGTGCACTGCGTGCGCACACTGTCCGCATCAGAGAACAACGGTGACTGTTCGGGCCCAGAGCTTGTGACAAAGCAGTCTGTCTCCTCACGAGGGGAGATGGACCCCCCAAAACGAGGCGCAGGAGGTCTCCCTGAACGGCGCGACAGACTCCAGTCACTCCCCATGCTGTCCATGCTCGGTCAACAGAAATCAGGACTCAGTTAGAAAATGCAGTCGTGCTCATAATGGCTATCAGTGAATGTGTGAACTGGTAAGAAACTGCAGTAAATAAATGAAAAGAAAAGATATGTTTGAGGTAGTGTCGTCACTTGATAGCCACAGAGTTATATAGCGCTATAAGATGGTCACTCTTCTTTAATCACCTCATCTAAGGAATGAACCATAATGTTTATGGTATGTTAAAGCAGGTTTACCACCCAAAATCCCAGTATGGTCTTGGGCTCGACTCAATACTTGAATCAAACAGCAATGAATTGCAATTATTTATTGAACAAATAGACAGTTGAAGAACGTAGAACCCAGAAGCAAAACAAATATTACAGGAGAAAAAAGAATGCGACTGTGCATACAATTCTGAAACCTTGAAGCTCATGAATCAACACAAAGGATCTCAGCAACGTTCCACGGCTTTTAACCTCAAATAGAAATCGAAATCAACCAGGACTGAAATCTTCAGGGTTGCCACGGTAATTTCCCAACAGACATGAAAGACTTTTTCAAACTGAACGCTCACTGAACTTTGCAATGTTATATCAGTTCAATTCATAAACTTCGGATAAATCAACCAAACCGAACAAACTTAAAGCAACGTCTACTGCAGCTGTCCAGCTCTTCATACCGGCTCTTACACGCATCCATCTATCAATTGGCTTCCTCATTAAAACATACTGTAGTACAAACATAAAACAGTCATTATTGTCAGGTAAGTTTTAATCATAATGTGTTTATAAGCTCTTTTTTTTAATCTGCCTTTTGGTAGTCTCAGGTCAGAATGAACACATCTCCAGCCCGTAGATCCACTCTGCTATAACTACAGAGAGTATTGTGTTGATTACCTTGGATGCACATTGATTTTCTCTTCTTTCTTTCTTTTGCGTGTAGATTTTCCTCATTTGAGTCAAGGCTCCAAGGATTTGTATGTTGACCAACATGTCAGGCTTTTTGACTTAGACTGTATGTAAGAAGTGAATGTACAACGTGGTCCCTGTGTCATCACATTGTCATTGTCGGCTGCGGTTTTCCATTTTGGCCGTCGCCATCTTGGTTTTCGGTCGTTGCCGTCTTCGTTTTTGGTCGGTGCTATCTTGGTGTTTGGCCATCTTTTTATTTTTTTTGCACCATCATTTTCTAGATGAACATCAAGTTGTATTATAGGAGACTTGAAACTAGCATTTGAGACCATTAGCTCATGTTCACAATGTTTACTGACGTCACGACTGACAAACAGGGGCACAAAGGTAGTAGTGGATGGACCCGGACGCAAAGAGACACGGGGAAACAGAGGGATGTAATATAATGAACAAAACCAACAGAACGGGAGTCCAAAAAGGAGAAACAAAAAATCCAAAGGTAATCAAGAAAAGAACAAGGGATACATGCAGGGAAGCAGGGCAGAGCAAGACAAGGAGCAAAACAGAGAACATACCATAGCTCGTAGCAGACAAGCCAACACTGAGACGGGACACACAGGTGCAGGTGATTAGACACAGGAGGATTCAATCAGGGGGCGGGGCAGACAAGCACACAGGCGGGAAAACACACAAAGGCAGGAAGTAAAGTGAATACAGGAGGACACAAGAGGCAGGGGAATTTATAATAAGACCAAAAACCAACTCAACAAAACCCAAGACTGTGACTACTGAGGGAATAAATCAATGTGAGCAGTAGGCTCGTTTTCCTATTAACTTCCATACAATCAGACTTGTTTTTGCAACCAGGGGAGTCGCACCCTTATGGCCATGAGAAAGAAAGTAAGTTTAAGGCACTTGGTTAAATGTCTCCTGGTGTCAAAAGTGAAGCCATCCAGGCTAAATTTGCAGTGCTTACGTGTAAAAAGCTAATATAAGGAGAGCCATGTTGTGCCCACAAGAGGGTGCTAGTGTATCATCAGATTTCAGACCTTCAGTCCATCTCTTTAACAAGTGATGTAATGCATAGCCTGTCCCTGGAGCAAAAGGCACTGCATGCTGGGAATGACTTGAGGACACGCATATCTCCGCTGCCCAGTGAGACTGCTCCAGATGTGCAGCGCTACAGGGCAGCTGTTTGTGTCAAGGACATGGCATGTTATCTGGGTTAACTTAATACATGGCGATCTGGACCATGTGCCTAATACTCATGCCCACTAGATGTCTGCCTTTACCAATTTAAAAACAAAATGTCTCACTCAAACAAGAAGAGACACGTGTCTCAGCACATGATTGTCAACATCTGTTGGTATAGTACTCTGCATGGTAACCTTTTATGGTAATCAATCCTTCATCACATTTAGAGTTTGTGATCATTTATTATTCTTGTTACGTGTATTTATTCTTAATATTAAGATCTAATTCACCGAGAATTGTTTCACGAGAATACACAGTCAGTATATCAGACATGAGCATAAGGAGTGTACGCTATGGGACAGTAAATGTCTAAAAGGACATAATACGTCCACAGTTTGAGTGAAAAGTGACAAGCAAAGGCCCAAGTAGCCCGTTTCTTTTGACCATGACCACAAAGTTTCTTCGCCTCGACCTAACCAAAGCTCTACCACAGTGGTGACTGATTAGAAAAACAGTAGTAGTTTTTAGAAAAAAACTACTTTTTTTCTTTTTCTATCATTTAGTTTGAAGGACTTTCATTTCTGCCACTCTGTCCTTGGTATTCAGAGCACTGTTGTGCGTGTAATGTCATTCACTGCTGTCACAGAAACCGGATAAGACGTATTTAAATGGAGAAATGCAATCCCTCTCAATCGGAACAGGACTGCCCTACTTTGTCTTTGAATCCCTGTCCCCTAATAGACCTCTCCTCGTGTGTGTGAATGTATGCCGACCCGGCCGATGGCCTGGCGATAGGCTTCTCTCAATCCGTTACTCCCTGCTTTTCCTTTCGCGCCTCAACACCGCAGAGGATAACAGAGAGCTGTTTGGCAGGAGAGAAAGGTGCTGAAAGAGTGTCTTCTTTCTTTTCTTTTTTTATCTCTATGTAAGCGGCATGAGGGGAGCGAGCTGATGGACAGCCGAGCAAAGACCAGAGGATTTTTTTAGTTGGAAGACTAATATGAATCCCAGGGACATGTGGGAAAAGTATCAATAGAGGAGCGCTGTAAAGAGTGACTTACTGTAAAATGTTCATGTTTCCATTCCCAGCTATAGGCGTGATGTGAACGGCACCATAACACACTCGCCCACAGTCTGCCCTCCCTCCGCTGCGCCACATTTTGGAGCGAGTCTGTGGCGCCACACTCGCAACTGACAGCTTAATACTGCTGCTGGAATTGGATTGCGGAGTGGGCAAGAAAAAGAATATAAAAAAAATACAAAATTCAAGATGGGATTTTAAAAGGCTCCTTTTCGGGGTGGGCTTTGCTGCGCTGTCTTCCTCGTCATCCGTCACATTTGCCTGTCTAATGATGTTTAATAACAGTGCTGGGCCCGGCGCGCAGAGCGAAACACACTGCCAGCCATTGTGCCTTTCGTCTTCCTAATGATGACTTGAGGTAAATGTTATGACGCAGAGGAGTATTTCCACTCACGGGCAATATTCTCCCCAGCCAACTTAACTGTCTGTCAAACGGATCCCGAGCGGGGCTCGGCCTCTCATCGGTGAAAGTATAGATTATACAGGTTGCCATCATAGTTGTGTGTGTGTGTGTGTGTGTGTGTGTGTGTGCTCCTGCATAAATGCTGGTTTAATGTTAAACCCTTCGAGCGTGGTTAAGCTCAAAATGCACGGTTGTCGAGCTGAAAACAAAGAGGCTTTTCTTACTTCCTCGGAAAGTTCAGGAGATAGAAGGTCCCTCCTCAGAAAGCACGACTGGCTTTTTTATTTTCTTTACCGTATGGGTTTGTGCCTGTGCGTGTGTATACGTGTAATCTTCTCATACTCAAGGCCCGCGTCGATGATATATGGATGGTGCGTCAAAGAGCACATGTGAATTCATGCCCCTTCAACCCTTCACGAGCCGGCCTTTTAATTAAAGCGAAGTCACTCCGTGGTGTCCTGCATGAGGCCTCCGGGTGCATTAATTATATTACCTCAAGCTGATCCAGGACCAGTCCTATCTTGAAAATAGAAAGCAGCTCTTGTACAAGTCAGGAAGTGTGCAGACAGGTAGGGCTTCCACGTCATATTGTCTTTGGCAGCGGGGGCGGCTCTGTACACAAACCCCTCTTTGTCTCGCTCACAGAAGCGGCCCTCGAGTGGAAAGTGGTGTTTTCTCAGCAGTGATAATGAGGTAGTATCTGTGTTTTCCATCAGTGTGAAGTAATGTCAAAGGGAACCGTGCTGCTGATTGGGATCTTTATGATTTTTAACTACATTTTTGTACATTTTGTGTTCACACAGAGGGGCTTACGACGTCCCGGATCCTATTTCCTTCTTTGTATCTGCTGCGTGCTGCCGGCACCGTCTGCGGGCGAAAGGCTTCGAGCATTCGTTGGTTGTGTCTTGTATTGTGTCACACGGCTGAATACTGTATCCGCACGGACAGTAATAGGATTTCCTCGAACATTTGTTGTGGTTTTTATACTAAATCTTTCAGCAATTGCAAGGTTTTTAGAAATGAATGAAATGAAATTCAGATCATTTTGTCCATACAGATAATGTGTAAATGAGAAATCTCTCAACGGTTGATTCTGGAATAAAAAAAAATGGTATATAGTCTCCCGTAATCACTATAATGAGCAAAAACACTTTAGATTCAAACAATGGTGGTGCTTTTTAAACCCTTTTCTACCGTGATGACCTTGCACAACGCAGCCTTGTCGGCAGGCTGCAAAGAGGACGGTTCAGTTTGCTCATTAGAGAGCGGCTGAAGCAGTTCTTGTCATTTCACAGTTAATAGTAGAGTTAATATAGAGAGGAGATTTTGCTGGGAGAAAGAAAACATATCCAGCCCCTCCTGTATTCTTGTAGTCTTGTGATTTAAAAAAAAAGTCAAATTAATGTTATTTATTTGTTAAAATTCTCTCTTGAGAACTTCCCATCATTGCCTGTCTGGTTGTTGTTTTTTATTTTATTTTTAAATCTATTGTTAATATTCTGTTTTGACTGCCAAAAAAAAGGCATCTTTTGCTGGGACGAGGAGCTACAATGAAAAGGTGGGTTCCATCTATGTGTAATAATGAAACAATGTGCTCCTTTCGGGTTTCACATCAAAGAGAATAACGACGGAATGAAAGAAGAAAAATGTGAAGGTGAGAAAATAAATATTTTTCCTTCATCCAACACAGATCTGCTCTCACTTCCAATATGTTAAAATCAGCTGTCAGCAGCAGCTCTGCAGGTGGTCGTATATTCTGATCCCGTATCGAGCCGTTAATGCCTTCACATTATTTATATTCTGTCTGCTGCTTCATTTCGCTCAGTGTTATTTTATCCTTCCTTCTTGCCAAAGACTTTTGACAAATGACAGAATAAGACAATAAAACTCTGACAGGGTCTTGTTCTAATTCACATTTTTCAAAATCAGATTATGTTTTCAGGTGCGAACAGAAGAAACAAGTTATCTTCTCTCACTGACAACAACAGCTCATAGGCCAGGGGGTGGACAAATGTTTTGATTGTGCGGCAGAACATTTTAAGGAGTCCCGGGATGAGAGTAAATGTATTGGTGTGCATTAAAATTATTAAAAGTACTTCTGTGTCTGCTGCTCTTGAATTTAATTTGATTCAATCCTTCTACACTAACAAAGTGCCCACTTAAAATATAATGCTGATGTGTTTGAACATGTGAAAATATGATAACGCAAATGTAATTGCAATATGTAAATCTGTGTGTCTAATTTTAAGATGTAACAAACAGAACAGGCAGAAACTATTTAAAAAAATGTATGTATGTATGTATGTATGTATGTGCATATATATTAGTTTCTGTTTAAAGAGATTGAGACTGCGATAATGCCACAAAATGTTGTGCAATGAGCAGGGCACTTTATTAGAAAGCTGCTCCAGATATATTCCTCCTTATTTTGAAAAAAAATCCACCGCAGGCCACTTAAAAAAAATCCAACAAGCCCACAGAGCGCTGGTCACAATATCGTCAGTGATTTAGCATATTTGTCCCTTTACGATGTCCGACACCTGGGATGAGCCACCGTGCATTAAGTTTGTATTTCACTGCTAATCAGTGGCGGCTGGTGACATTTTTTTGGGGGGGGGCGCAGTTGGGCGGCGCGGTTTAAATAGCACTCCACAATGAGAAGAAAAGAGGTTTGGAGTAGAATATTCTAAAAAACAAAGCTTTATTTCAAGAAAACACAGTGCTCAACACTGTCCAATAACAACTATCAACAAACTGTAACTTTGGGCATGAGAGGTTCAGAGCAGAATGGTTTAAGAAACATTCAATGTGGTGGCCAGAGCAACTTCAGGGAATACATTGACGTAGCATTCAAACTGGGGGCCCTGCAGTAAGGTGGCACTGGTGAGGTGGTCTTTGAAGGAAAAGCGTTCCCTGGTGTGTCCAAGTATGGTGTCACAAACCTACAGATAAATATATAGAGAGAGAGACAGAGACAGTAAGATAAGTTGTGGGGAAATAAACTACAAACAGGCTTCATACTACAGACAAAAAACTATGTTTTGTGCGTCTTGATGGCTCAGCAACATAGACAAAAGGCCAGGAGCCACCTTGATGGCTGTAGCTATGACACACACACACACACACACACACACACACACTTACACACTTACACACACACTTGTTGGGGGTTGAATTGGTATTTTAGATAAAGTTATAGCCTGATATGATATCCACCCAAATCTAACAATGTCCAACATGTGTTCTGCTGTGGGAAAGATAAAACATTAAACTCTAACAGGCATCTGCTGATTTTGACACTCACCTCTGCAGCAATCCTTCAAGCTCATCTTCCTTCACAGCCGGCGCTTCCTCGGCTGCTCAGAGCCACTGCACACGGAGCCTCCAGCTAGCAGCTCCGGTTAGCATGTAGCTTGGTGCATGTAGCTTCACTGCTTTGCTGCTGAATATTTAAATCCGGACGTTCGGGTCCCAACTCTTTCAGCCTCTTCTTGTCAACATCTGATCGTGGATTGAAAGGTGTTTCGCGTAGAGATACCACAGAGTTTTCAGTCGCCATACTAACATAATCAAAGTCTCTGCTAGCTGTGTTGCTCGCGTAGCTACGTGGGAGCTATATGGGGTGTGAGGGAATGATAAAGGTCTCTGATTGGACGAATAGTCCAACCACGTTGCAATAAGAAACGATGTCATTGGCTAGGGCGCAGATTCGTGCGCCCGAAGATTCACGTTTCATCCGCCAATGAGAAGCTGTCCTTGCCGTCACGAGGGTGAAATGTTTGTTAGCTTTCCATAGACACACATTGGGCCGGCGCCCCGAGGGGGGAGAGGCTTTTCTCAGTGATGATGAATGGCGATATATTATATTTAACTTAAGTGGTTGTTGACAGGGGCTTACGGTCTCCCACACACATTTAGCGCGTCAACACGGTATATTTCTTATTTAAATTATTTGATATATAATGTTTTTTGACAGTATATATTATATTTTTTTCTTCTTCTTTTTTTTTTTTCATCGCAAAATTTTAGGAGGGGCGGCGCCCTAGCGCCCTCTATTGACGCACCGCCACTGCTGCTAATACCACCCATATTACTGAGTGGTACATATTATTATAGAAACAGAATTATACACATGCAACGTCCCAAAGGCTGCTCTTCATGTCTCCCATCTTCAAACTACTTGACCTGAAATCCATTTCAATTTAGCCAATGGCAATTCTCAGCCCCTCTCCGAAGGCAGCAGGTCTTCGATGGAGATAGTCAAAGAGATCTGTAACCAAGGTAACTCGCTGCTGTTTCCCTGGTACCAAGCTGGATCAACAGGCTTGCAGCCTGACGTTATTAGACCTTCCAGTGCGTTTGCACTATACTGAGTCCTTTTCTATTCTTCGAGGATGGGTACGAGCTGTACCCATCCACTGGTTGATAATCTAGTGGCGGAGGGGGGAGTGCAAAGTGTCCTGTAGTTTCCCATCGTTAGCATGTAGCTCTTTAGCTCCCTGCAAATGCCTGCTGTCGGTGTCATAGAAAACCACAGCAAAGAGCAGGAGGAAGAGTGGAAGGAAGCAGAGCGCTATAGCAGTCCAGTGGGAGGGCTTATCTCAGCGGCCCACATCCGCTGAGTGGGACTGACGGGCCCCCCCCTTGTAACTCTTGAGGCGGGCCGCTGGCTGTGGGGTTAACCCGAGGTGGCAGCCAGCCAAATGTACTGGAGTAGGATGGGTTCAAGTTTAGGCCCCCGTGACCCTCAAATGGTAAGGTGAGGGGTCGTGAAGAAGTCAGGAAACCATTGTTTTTAGAAATTCCAATTATTTGGTTATTTAAGTCGACTGGGGCTTGCGTCCCCCCCCCCTGCCCTGTCTCTGCACTGAGAGGTCTGCACACCATCATCCCATTAACCACATGTGTGCTGGCCTGAACTACGCAGCGAGGCAAAGAATTGGGGAAAGGAAATGTAAAGAATGATACACGTAGGGAGAGGAGGAAGAGGAGGAAGAGGCAATGAACGGGTGTTTGACTGGAACGGATAAAAAAGTTAACGTTGCGGTTTCCCATTTTACAACTATTTTTCTACGATCATTTTGCGTTCTGCTGAGTTGAAAGTGTAAACAGGCCTCGGCAGTCTCGCGCTTTCCTGCAGGAGAGTTGATTTCAGCTGCGGTTAGTCTGCTTTTCCTTTCGCAGAAGACGCGGTGGTGGCGGGCTCCGTCTCGGCGTAAAGTACCCTTCCTGTGAACGCTTTGTTTCGACTAATAAGATGCCAGCCCTCCGTCTGACCTCCTCCTGTCCTGGGTTCAAAATGCGTGCCGATAAAACCAGAACGGAAGTGACAAGCGCTTCAGCAGACAGCGAGCGCGCCCATCAACGTTTGACTTTTGATCGACTTCACTGACTCCCGTGAAGACGCACCGCGCTTCTGTAATTGGCGCTCGGCTCAACCTCTTCATGTGTCAATGAGAGGACACTCACCATAATCAAAAGATGTGTCTCTGTTTACGCGCCTGTTGTTGTTGTTGTTATTGTGGCCGCCAACCGGTGCATACACTCGCAGAGACGAGGACTCATTAGCACCACAAAGTAGCATAACAAACAAAATCCCTCTGTTGAAACAAGAAGTGAACAGAGGGAGGCGGTAAAAGCAGAGAAAATGAAAGGTGGTGCGCGCAAAGGGTGAGGGGGGGTCTGATGAAGGGATTGTGATGGTATATATATATATATATATATATATATATGAGCAGCAGAACAAACGGCACGAGAACACAGATCTACAAACATGGATGTTTATCAAAGAACGGCCTTCCCAGAGGTTCCAGCCGTCAGCCCGCGTGGGTTGCAGTGCCAAACTTGGCCTGACTGCCTTCCTATGTAAATTTATTTTTTTTGTTTTTTTTGTGGGATTCTGTTCTTCCTGGACCGAATGCTGCCACACAGAGAGCTCAATGCCAGAGGCTTATTTACACATAATAAGCCTCTGAACAAAAAGTAGGCGAGCATGAGTGCACAGGAAGGAGGATTTCTCATCTGGAAAACAATTGTATCTCTGTCCCTTTTTTGAAACCACAATCCAAACGCCGCATTGTGTGTGTGTGTGTGTGTGTGTGTGTGTGTGTGTGTGTGTGTGTGTGTGTGTTTCGTTTTTCTTCTCATTTTTCATTTTTTCGCAACAACTTTTTATGTAATTCCTTTTATGAAGTGGGCCTCTTGTTGGAAACACATGCTTTTCAATGTTTTTTTTACCCCTGGCTTTTAGACAGCCAGTTCCCTTATATCCCAATTCTTTTACTCTGCCAATACCACAGAAACCTTTTTCCTTCCATTTAGATGCCTGAAGTCAATGCAAACCAAAAGAGAAAGAAGCTCACGCCAAGAGTCAGGCTTCATGAAAAACACCGCGATCGACAGCAGAGGAGGATATAAAAGCATCTTTTGATCACAGGAACGTGAACGCGGCATGACTTTATCCCCACCAATATCTTTTTATAGCACACTTTTTCACTGTCAATCCCACGCACATTAGTTCCATCCTCATTGTTTAATTTATCCATGAAGTCATCTATCACATCACAACGCCTGAACCCGGGAGGGTGGGGGGCGTGGTGCTGTGTTCTCCTCTGCCAGTGTGATCAATTGGTGTATGTGGCATTACTCTTATCCATAGCCTGAGAGGACTGGAAGTAAGTGTGTGCGTGTGCGTGTGTGCGTGCTTATATAACCGACAAATCCTGAAAAGCTTAAATAAAAAAGGTTTGGTGTTTTTATTTAAGAAATGAGATTAAAGACCTGAATTTTGACAATGAGCTTGTCACGGTGTGGTGTGTTCACGGACCCAAATGCAGCGATAGGACAGCTGAGATCGTTGTTAAACCAGGTTTATTGCAGCAGGGGAACAGGATGAAACTAACAAAGTCCGGTGGTAAACAGTAACAGACAGACGGGCAAAACAAACAAACAAGGTCCGGGCGCAGACAGTCACGAACAGCGGGCAGGTGGGACGCTGACTAGAGGCGCGTACACGCGCACCTAGAAGCCGCTGACGGGACGGCAGCGAACTGACTGTAGATGGGAGCGCGGGAGCGCGCTCCATCCTGGGCCGGAAGGTGGCCGTGAAGCATCCGCGAACCTCTCTCCGGTCCAAGCCGGAAAGTGGCTGATAACGTCCACAAACTCCTCTCCGGTCCAAGCCGGAAGGTGGCTGTTAACGGCGGGCTGACGGACAGGCAACAGGATCCTCAAGCCTCCACGCGGAACTCCGTGGAACGAGCGGGAGGCTCTCTTCATGCAGGTGAAACCCGAGGCTCGACACTGGCAGGAAGGTAAAACCAAGCATGATGTCCAAAAGGAAAAAGACTCACAGGAGCCAACCGAGCCGCTCACGGGCGGGGGACCAGGTTGGTAGACGGTGAAGACGGTACGGACTGACACCAGAGGTGCGGAAGACCGGAGTATTTGACAGCAGGAGGTAATCAGAGGAAACGAGAATCAGCTGTGAATCAGCTGATCAGGGAAAGAGGCGCAGCTGTGGGGAGAACTCCCAGGGTTCGGCCCAAATCCTCACAGTACCCCCCCCTCAAGGGGCGGATCCCAGACGACCCAAAACAACAATCCCCTAGGGTGGGTGGAGGGGAGCCGGAGGAGGGACCAGGAGTACGGAACAAACAGTCCGGGTACCTGGCCAGAGGACGGCCATCAGGCGCTCAGATGTACTCTGGGGGGACAGACCGGAGGCTGCGGGGCGCCGTAGAGCGAGTCGGACGGGGGCTCCGTAGAGCGAGACAGACGGGGGCTCCGTAGAGCGAGACAGACGGGGGCTCCGTAGAGCGAGACAGACGGGGGCTCCGTAGAGCGAGACAGACGGGGGCTCCGTAGAGCGAGACAGACGGGGGCTCCGTAGAGCGAGACAGACGGGACTCTGAAGGGGAACCGGGGGACAGGGAATGGCCGAGAGGCAGCAGTGGAGGCTGGGGACGGCTGCGAGGCGGCAGCAGAGGAACCGGACTCAGGGGCACTAGACTCGGGGTCAATAGGCTCGGGGGTCATTGACTTAGCGAAGGCTAGGGACGGCTGCGAGGCAGCAGCGGAGGAACCGGACTCGGGGGAACCAGACTCGGGGGAACCAGGCTCGGGGGCACTAGGTTTGCAGTCAATGGCTCGGGGTCAATTGGCTCGGGAGTACTAGGCTCAGAGGCACTAGGCTCGGGGGCATTGACTTATGGGGGCCAGACTCGGGGGAACCAGGCTCGGGGGCACTAGGTTTGCAGTCAATGGCTCGGGGTCAATTGGCTCGGGAGTACTAGGCTCAGGGCACTAGGCTCGGGGGCATTGACTTATGGGGACTAGCCTCGGGGGAACCGGACTCGGGGGAACCAGACTCGGGGGAACCAGACTCGGGGGAACCAGACTCGGGGGAACCAGACTCGGGGGAACCAGACTCGGGTGCACTAGACTCGGGGGCACTAGGTTTGCAGTCAAATGGCTCGGGGTCAAGTGGCTCGGGAGCACTGGGCTCGGGGCACTAGGCTCGGGGCACTAGGCTCGGGGGCATTGACTTATGGGGACTAGCCTCAGGGGAACTGCCTCGGGGAACACGGGACGGCTGCAGGGCGGCAGCGGGGGACACTTGACGAAAGACTCACGAACGGGTTGCGGGGTCCCCGCCGTCTGACCTTGGAGGCAGGGGCGGGGTTGCGAGAGACCTTGCACCCTGCTGCTGATCTCGGAGACCTCTCTTCTGAGGGCTTGCCTGGCTGCTGGGTCCATAATTGGTCAGTCCGTTCTGTCACGGTGTGGTGTGTTCACGGACCCAAATGCAGCGATAGGACAGCTGAGATCGTTGTTAAACCAGGTTTATTGCAGCAGGGGAACAGGATGAAACTAACAAAGTCCGGTGGTAAACAGTAACAGACAGACGGGCAAAACAAACAAACAAGGTCCGGGCGCAGACAGTCACGAACAGCGGGCAGGTGGGACGCTGACTAGAGGCGCGTACACGCGCACCTAGAAGCCGCTGACGGGACGGCAGCGAACTGACTGTAGATGGGAGCGCGGGAGCGCGCTCCATCCTGGGCCGGAAGGTGGCCGTGAAGCATCCGCGAACCTCTCTCCGGTCCAAGCCGGAAAGTGGCTGATAACGTCCACAAACTCCTCTCCGGTCCAAGCCGGAAGGTGGCTGTTAACGGCGGGCTGACGGACAGGCAACAGGATCCTCAAGCCTCCACGCGGAACTCCGTGGAACGAGCGGGAGGCTCTCTTCATGCAGGTGAAACCCGAGGCTCGACACTGGCAGGAAGGTAAAACCAAGCATGATGTCCAAAAGGAAAAAGACTCACAGGAGCCAACCGAGCCGCTCACGGGCGGGGGACCAGGTTGGTAGACGGTGAAGACGGTACGGACTGACACCAGAGGTGCGGAAGACCGGAGTATTTGACAGCAGGAGGTAATCAGAGGAAACGAGAATCAGCTGTGAATCAGCTGATCAGGGAAAGAGGCGCAGCTGTGGGGAGAACTCCCAGGGTTCGGCCCAAATCCTCACAGTGCTTCTTACTATGACTGTTGGGAACCTATGTGAAGACAATTTCTGTTCTGTCCATCACATCCCTTTTAACTTCATTTTTGCATTTTTATTCAAAATTACTTATGTTCAAAGAGAAATAATTGATTTAAGTTTTCAAGGACATTGAATTACTTATTCGATTGTGAGCCAACTTGTTGTTGATTCATTTTTAATTATTAGAAAGTACTATTACAGGCATAAAAAAATGACATGCACTGAGGTTCAAACCTTTATTTAGCATTCTAACGTATGTAGGGATCCTTAATGTAAAACGTCCTGATAGCTGTAGACACTTTCAAGACACTGTGAACATTGGCCTGTGATTAGCTTTGCCTTTAAGTCCCCAGAATGATGTAAAATGACTGTCATGATCTCTGTTTGAGGAATCCTTTGTGTTGAGTTGAATACACGGCCCATAGAGTTGAGCTCGATGCGGTTATTGCTCCAGAGCGGTGTTGGCCAGGGGCTTGGTTATATACAGGCCCTGTTTACACTCCAGAAAAATGAGGCATTATATCTTTGGCTTTCAAGATGGTGAAACATTTAATTAAAGTAAACACAAAAATGGCCACCAACCACCATTCCAGTAGACTAAAAGCTGGATTTAAAGCCGAATCCCATTTGTTTACACGGGTTGTGTTTACACTGGACTAATGGACCATTGGTGCCTGCGCAGCAGTATGCGGCACTACAACAGCTGTAGCTTGATCCATGTGTATGAGTCAGGTATTATGTGGGAGGTTAATTTGCTCTTATCTTCCTCCTCAATATGCTCATGTGTCGCCGTTGTCTATTTCGTTGGGACCCGGAGCATTAATAAAGCAGCAAGCAACCATTTACTCTGTAAAGATAAAGTGGAGTAATGGCCACCTGAGCAGAAATGAGGTCACACTCCCTCTGTGTGTCTTGCAATCGGCGCTTCTCTGTGTTGGCCTGGCCGGTTCTGGCACGTCCAGCATAGATGTTGAAATGTTGGGTTTGCTGTTTTGGCCGTCACCATCTTGGCTTTTTCTCAACCTGTGAATGGAAGTGACCATATTTGGACACCGGAGTACGTTCGAGTACGTCCGAGAGACGGCGTCTACGCTCTGGCGGCAGCGACCTGTCAGTCACAGCAAGCCCACCCTAAAGCATACCGTGCTTTACGATCTATTTGACTTGGACCATCATTTACTAAATGAACATCATGCTGTATTAAAGAAGACTTGAAACTAGAGATTGAGACCATAAACTCATGTTTACAAACTGAGGTAATAAATTAAGTGAAAAGTACACTGTAACAAGTTTCTGTAGTTTTCCATGTTATATTACTGTATACTGGCCATATTCTTACTGTAGAACTCCTATACAGCATGTTGCTGTAGATCTGCAATGCATCATGGTCAAAATTCATTCCCGGGTGAATCTTACTGTTAATAAATGTTGCTGTGAATCACAATACAGTAATTTTGAGCGGGAATACACCATAATCCGTTTTAACATATTTTCAACACAGTTAGGTTTAGCTATCACGCAGACAAAAGGGAAAACAACATTTTTATACCCTTCATTGCGTTATACAAAAGATGACAGTAGACTATAACGTTGTATGCCGATGGACACTTGCTTCTCTCTACACAATTTTGGAGCAAGAGCTACAACATTTCTGACTAGAGTCCACTTCAACTTCAGCAACAGCAAGGTAACAAAGCTGATTATTATTCCTTCATGTTTCCTTTTTGCCAGGCATTTTCTGACTGTACATTAATTACAGACAGCACAGTTTTCTCAAGTAAAGTCACCGTGTAACGCTATGTGACTTTCAGAGGGAAGTAGGGACACACTTGCCTGCACTAGTAAGCTAACGTTAGTGTTACTAATATTACCAAAATATAGTATTTGCTCATTACATTGTGATATAAATCATTTGGCTTCATATAGTTTATAAATGGTATGCATTTAGTGTAACTGTGTGTGTGTTGGTGCGCTAGTTAGCTAAGGCTAGCTCCGTTTGGAGAAGTTTTGACTCAATTTCTCTCTTGCTAGCTACCGTGCGGCACAACGAGGCACGAGTAACGTTACCGAGCACCACTGAAGGTGAACCAGAACGTTGTGAGTGAACCAGAACGCCACAACAGGTCAGACAGCACAACATGGCGTGTGTTTTCTGAGCTAACGCAGGCAGACTGCAACAGCTGGTATAAACGATGTCAGCCTATGTGGTGTTTTGTCCGGTACTGGGATCTTCCCAGTACCGGACAAAACACCACATAGGCTGACACTGTCAGTCGTAGAAACATATTGTGGTATTTCTAATGGGATTCGGTAACCAATGTCTCTCTGTTCTTCCACTGCAGGGAAGAGGACTCCAGTTCAGTAAGAGACTCCAGTTCATGGAGAAGCCGACCGCCCAGGGAGAGGATGCCAGTTCAATACAGTAACAATAAAGTCAGTCATGGACATTTTATTGTACTACAATTACTTTTTTCAGTTCAAATGGTTTTTATACATTTCCCCCTTGACCTGAATATTTTATTGCTTCCAGTGCTTGAATTTTACTGTTTACTGTCAAATTACTTTAAAACATGTTTAAATTGTCATAGTCACTTGAAGAAAGAGGAAAATTTAAAATGTTTTATGTTCAAGAATACCATAACAACATTTTTGTTTACAAAAGTTGTTTTTTTTACAAACTAAAAACAAAATGTAAAATTTGTATTTAAAATGTTGAAATATTAAAATAAATGACCTTTGTTGAAAAAAACTGTGTCTTCATTTTACAGTATGCAATTATTTTACTGTTATTCATTTACAGTATTACAATGAATACAGTGATGCATTTTACAGTAGTCTAGGATTTGCTGTAAACTGTACACTGTGATGACAATTACAGTATTTAGATAACTACTGTAATAACAATGACGGTACTGGGATTATTACTGTAAAAATGACTACAGTATTTCATAGGTACTGTGATTCATTTTACAGTAACATACTGTGAAATATACTACACTTACTTGCTAATTGCTGCCAGCAAGTTACTGTAAATTCTACAGTTATCTTGTTACAGTGTAGGGTTATTTACTCAGAGACTTCTATACAATCAAATGTATTTCAACAACAAGAGGAGTCGCCCCCTGCTGGCCTTTAGAAAGAATGCAAGTTAAGACACTTGGTTTCCACCTGATTTGGTGCATGTTAGTGCATGTGAGCTAGCTCTCGGCCTCTGCTCTGCTTTCATATAGCGGTTACAGCTGATAACGCCATCCCGACCAGAAGCCTAGCATCTGTCCTCCAATTCCCCCACTGTTAAATACTATTGCAGCCGTTAGCTGCTAGTTGCTGGCTCAGCCTTCACCATATTGAGGGCTGTGTGCAGAATTGTCCAATATTGTCAGGCCATGTAGTGAGTTGAGTCAGCCTCAGCCAACGGAGCATCATTCTGTATCTGCACTCTGTGTCTTCTCTCAGTTAGAGCTCATTCACTTGCTCACTCATTTATTCACTGAGTACATTTCCATCCATCTGTTTTCATGCCCGGCCGTCTGGAATTTGCAGTTAAAAAAAAACTTTACAGAAACAGCGGAAATTAAAAGATATAAAGTTGGTGTTTTGAAAAAGAGAGGACGGGAGGCATGAAGGCTGATGGAAAGAAGGCTGATTGTATCCGTCAGAAACGCGTTGTGTCGCTCTTCATCAGCAAACAGCAGCCGCTGATTCAAACACAACAGGGCGCACGCGTCAGAGGAGATGAATTCATTCAGGCAAAAGGAGAACCGCGCAGTGGTGCTCCAAATATTTTCAAAATATTGGCATAAAGGAAGTTTGATGGACGTGCTTGCAACGATTTTATTCTGCTACAACCACTCCGAGCGCAGTGCAGGGGAGCTACACACACACATCATAGTGCCAAACACTCTCTGGATTTCTGTGCATGCTAATTATCCTTGCTCCTCCTTAAGAGCCTTAGCGGGATGTCATTTTTTAATTTTTTTTATGCACACCCACTAACCCTCCTCCCTCCTCCTCCTTACTGGTCTCATCTCAATAATGTCTTGTGTATTTGATTCCGGAGCTTGTAAGTGCAGCTCCTCGGGGGGCTTTTGCCACACAGGAGCGGATGTCAGCTCCCCAACTCTCTGCCCTACATTTGTGGGGAAAACAAACATTTACTGTTGGGGGAGAGGGGGAGCTGTCAGGAGGCGTCGGAGGGCGGGCCGGGTAAAAGGAGAACGATGATTACTTCATCGGCGTCGAGCAGGTCCGAGAGGATGGATGGAAGATGTGATAAAAAGGGATTGTGGTGATGAGCGAGGGCGACGGACAGAGGAAGAGAGAGGGGGGGATGATCTTTTTAAAGAAGAAAGCAGTGAATTTCTTTATAAAATACATGTCACTAATTACTTTATTTTGGTGATAAGATCTATGTGAGTTTTATTCAAAACAGTTGTAATAATTGATCTGCCATTTAAGTTATTAATCAAACAAAAGTGCCCAACAAGTTCCAGCTTAATAGATCTGGCCCAGTATCAGATTTGTGTTGTTTTTAATTCTTAGGCCCTGGGAAACTGTGTGGTGCATTTTCTGACATTTCCAAGAACAAATGATGAATCAAAGACATAACTGAGGGATTAATTAATAATGAAGACTTGTTAAAGCCTTAAAATGGCTCCAGATTGTCTTTGTGTGTCTCTCTCTCTCTCTCTCTCTCTCTCTCTCTCTCTCTCTCTCTCTCTCTCCACCCCCTCCTCCCTCTCGTGTTGAGCTGTATCTCTTCTTTTTTGTTGTAGATTTCTTTGATCTGCTCCTCTGTTTTTATGCCAGTTGTGTTTGCTTCCTGCTGAGAGAACAGGGTCCCACTGTTGGCTAACTGTGAGTGATCAAAATAAAACTAACAAGGACAAAATAGCCTCATTCTGGACATCGTAGCAATTCATTTATATTTAATACAAGAACGATTGCTGGGGAAACAACAAAAGTGCCCCAAGGTCTGTATGGTTCTGCATAGATGAGAAACAGCTCCACATTCAGCTGCTGCGTGAATTTAAATGTGAGATAAGTGGGGGGATGTTGGTTTTACGCACACGTTCTCCGCCACACCTCCATGAATCTAAAGAAAGGGCGAGATCAGCTATTCTCGACCGGGCGGCAACCTCCGGTTCTGTGAAGTAAAGCCAAAGCGGAAGTGTCTTAAAACGTGCATTCTCTCTACTGACCAGCAGGGGGCGACGACTCTGGTTGCAAAAAGAAGTCTGATTGTATAGAAGTCTATGAGAAAATGACTCTACTTCTCTTTATGTATTAACTCAGTAAACATTGTAAACATTTGTTTATGGTCTCAATCTCTAGTTTCAAGTCTGCTTCAATACAGCACGATGTTTCCGCGGATGCAGTGGCGCAAAAGTACTTTTTTGATATGAAAAAGTGATGTGGGAGAGAACCCCGCGCCAGTAAAAGCTCTAAAGTGTAGGCTGAGGAAATATAGCGATCATATTATTTATTTTGATAATTACAACTGACACAACTGAGGCATGACGCTTATTTACAACGCAGTTTATTTCTTCTTTTCTTCTTTTTATGTCATGTTATTTTCCGGAGGTGGTCCTCGGACCATTTTCCATCACAAGTGGGCCTTGAATTAAGGTTGGAGAACCTCAGGACTAGATTGTAAACTTGGAGTCACTCTTTCACTTCAGCGTATTGGTTTAGCTGCAAAAAATGTTTTAGCTGTTGTGTAACAGCACATGATTCATGATGTTTGCATGATTCATGCAAGCGCAAACCTTTGCTCCGGTCCACATCTCTGACACAAACGTCAGCACATGCTAAACCAATAGCATGATGTCACAACGACATATTTGCACTGAATGCTTCATTTCACGTGGCTTCACTTCTGTCAGCGCAATATGCCAGAAGTCTCAAAACGACAATTGACTAAATGTGTACGTCTCTGTGCATCAAGGTCAGGATATACATGTGGGATGTGTGTAGCCCTTTAAGCCCTCACCCTAAACCCTAACCCCTAATCCTATTTATTGTTTGAGTTGTGTTTAGAGGTTGTACGTGGGGGTTATATATTATTATAGCTCTGTTTTTATGTTTAATTTGATACTTTTTTCTTGATTTGTACCTTGTGACCTGATATAAAAGTAGGGTGACCAGACGTCCTCTTTTTCCCGGACATGTCCTCTTTTCGAGACCTAAAAAAAGCGTCCGGCAGGGATTCCAAAAACGTCCGGGATTTTGCTACGTCGGGGAAAATAGTTATTACCCCCTTACAAGTTTTGGAAATGGTACGTCCGGGAAAATAGTTATTACCCCCTTACAAGTTTTGGAAATGGTATCTCCCTCACGTTCCACCTTCTTGCGCAAGCTCTGACTGTAGAGAGAACTGTCATTGGTCGACCGATCTCAACGTAAATGTAAATTCACGGCATGCTACACACTAGGGCTACCCCCCCCCCCCCCCCCCCTAATAAAAGGGTCCCCATTTTGGGTTTGGATTTAAACCCTGAGAAATTAAGACATGGATTGTTTTTTTAGCATCTTTTTAGCAATACTGTTCTGCATGTGATTCTAATGAATGTATTCTGCCGAGACTTAGAAGCAGAAAGTGCACTGTAGGAGTATGCAGGTGGTGTTATTTATTGGGTGAGCGGCTGCAAGCTACAGTCCTTTGTCATCCTGGCAGACTCTTCTCTGCTTCCAGGTAAGATCCAGTATGAAAGAGGTGGAGTATGAAAGGCAGAGGAGGAGAGTTTGCACCCAAGTGATCAGGCCTGGACTGGGACAAAAATTCGGCCCTGGACTTTTTGGTCCAGACTGACCCACCACAATCCGCGCGCAGATACTGTGCCAACTCGGTCCGTTGATGTACTGTACATATACAACACAAGCCTTAATAACACTACTATACTGAATAATATCCCTTGATATTCTGGAGCATTGAATAAAATAAATGATGACTACACAGTATGTTGCTCACTTGCTCTTAAGAAGGATACTGGAGAAAGGATTTAAGATTCAAGAGTGTTTATTTATACAAATACTCATACAAATACAAATAGAACTCCCTGTGAAAGACAGAAACAAAAGATGTTATTAATATCCATTCAAGTTGTCAAGTGTTGACTAAAATAAATGTATAATAGATAGCCAAGAAAAGAGTGTATTGCTCTTACAAGGAGGATACTGGCTAAAGTACATCAGGACAGTGGCACTGGAAGACAACTGTAGGTCCCTCACAAAGCACACACTGGAACAAATATAAAGTCTCCTCAGCCCTGTGAAAGACAGACAACATTATTGTAACAGTAGTTAATCAGTGTTTCATTAGTTTTAACTGTATAATGTGAAATGGGTCATTGTGTACTTGTCTCTTATTTGATGTAATTTAATCTGAAAATTTCCATAAATAAGTGTTCAAAAAAAGAAAAGCAAGGACAATAAACCATAAACACTGACAGAAAAAAAATAGGTAAAGCATATTTGAACAAATTGGACAGTGGGCTTGAAGAAAGTGTATTGATACTTAAAACACTTTAACTCTGGTGACCTGATTTGTAATTATAAAAATTGTGAAAAAGCAGATCTGCATGTTCAAACCACAGCACCATAACATAGTGGTTAATTAATCAGGATAGTATACCATTTTCCAACACTTTAGAACTAGATTTACACCACACGCTATCTATTATGTCAAGTAAAGTTCATAGACAACGTTTCTGAACATGTTGCATCCCGACCTCAAAAGCCCCGGAGCCGGAGGCTACGCCACCGCCGCCGGCCCCCGCAGCAGCAAACATGTTTATTATATTTCTGCTCTTAGCAGCATCAGTTGCGAGAGCTTTTTTTTTTCTTTTCCCTCAGTTTTTCTGCACTGCCTTTTCGTTTTTTCTCCATTTTTGCTTTCTCTTCTCTCTCACAGATTGCTAATGATGTGTCATTAGCTCATCATTAAAGGTGATTGGACGAGGGGGGTCTGGAAAATGCGTGGGCGGGACTACTGGGCCTATCATAGGGCCACTGGGCCTCTTATGCATCTTTACATAAAATAAAAATTAAAAAAAGGTCAGCCACTGCCGGCCCATTACTGACCGGCCCACCGGGAAAACTCCCGGTACTCCCTATGGCCAATCCACCGCTGCAAGTGATTTAGTTCTTTATTCACATTGTCACCCCTCCACCCCCTCCCTTTTTTTTATGTATTTTGTTTTTTTCAATCACTCTAACGTTCAGCAGCGGCGGGGCAGGAATGAGGTTTTTCTTGGCAGCTTCCCTCTTCCCTCTCAGCGCGTCAGTCTCACCCCTGCTCCGTCACCTGCTCCGGCTTGTTGGCCGTCGTCATGTCTGTCTGTCTGCCTCGTTTCTCCGTCTGTCGAGCTTAAATCACTCCCTTTCAATATCGCTCCGTGTACACACATTAAACCGTCATCATCAGACAGCACAGACAGGAATATGGTTACATGAGCAGAGAGAGATCTCCAGAATGGAGACGCTTAAAGCCCAGACTCGAGGCTCCCTTTTCTTTTTTATAAATCATCTTCAGGATAACAACCGATACTTTGCTCCAATTACTCTCCCGTCTTCTTACTGCAGTCACCGTCTAACTCGCCACCTTTTCTGTCTCTTCTCCTTCCTTGCGTGAGCTCTCTTTGCTCTGCCTTCTCTCTCATTATCCTGCCTATTTATTTTTCCTTGATTCATCACTCATTAACCGCAGCAAAATTGCAGGCTTTCAGCATCGCTGCTATCAGACTCCTGACATCATCATGGACATTCTGTCCATCCGGGGAGAGGGATCCTCCTCTGTTGCTCTCCCTCAGGTTTCTTCCCTTTTTTCCCTGTGAAAGGGTTTTTGCTATCTTTTTAGGGGAGTTTTTCCTGATCCGATGTGAGGTCCCGGGACAGGGATGTTATGTGTACAGATTGTAAAGCCCTCCGAGGCAAATTTGTATTTGTGATGTTGGGCTATATAAAACAAACTGAATTGAATTGAATCATGAGCGGAAACTGGCGTCGCTATTAATGTGCATGAGAATAAGCAGGCGACAGCCATGCTAGCGGCTCTTTGAGGCCGCGCTTTGAGCTGGATGTGAACATCAAAAAGTACAGCTAAGGCTGATGGGAGTGTCAGTAGTTTTCTTTCCGGTGTTTGCTCATAAGTAAAACAATTTGACTTTGGTTGTGGGGAGTAGATGAAAAGTCAAGGGATCAGCAAAGTTATTGCAATAGATGCAAAGTCAAAATGTATGACAATCCATCCAGTGATTGTCAAGGCATTGGTGAGGGAAAGTCGAGGGCTCACATCAAGGTTTGTGCAAACCCAATGGACTGGAAGAGTGAAAATAGGATACGAAAAATACAAAACAATGTAACAACGCTAACTAGCATGAATAAATAACAAACTCCCCTTGGCAGTCACTAAATGCGATCTATTGGTTTTGTCCTCAGAGACACAAATTGTCCGTGTTTTCTGACGGAATTATACTAAAAGCAAGTTAGGTTTGAAAAAAATATCGTGGTTGGGCTTCAAATATTTACATCCAGTACAAAAAAGGATCCTAATTTGTATCTGTATTCGTATCCTATTTCATGTCCATGAAACCAATAGATTGCCTTTCATGACCATTTCACGACCATATACTGGCCTTAATAAGCATGACAACGTTACTTAACAAACATAAAGCTGACATTTATTTTTGGTTTAACATGAAAGTGAAAGTCCTGTGTGTGTTTGCGAATTAATTCACATTTCCATCCAATACATATTGGGATTAGATAAACATGTGTTGGTGCTAATTCATGGGCCATTAGACCAATGCTGAAGGAGAGGGTGTACCGAGAAGACCTAATGAGAAGAGTGCCAGTCAAACCTCAAATTAACGAAAATGATGCGGAAAACGTGCCGAAAATCTGACATTTCTGTTTGTTTTGAGAAATGTGAACAGTCTCATCTGATATTGTTGGTCTCTCCAGTAGAGCAGAAGCTCTTGAATGTTGAGTAATACAATGACTCTGTTTCCAATGTGTATTTTTTTTTCTTCTTTTTTCTAGCATTTCCACTTTCATACTCCGATTGAAAATGTGCATACAAACAAGTGGACGTAAACACACTTGAAGGGAATGGCAATGTCGAAAGGTAAAAAATAGATTCAACAACATCCATTTTAGGAATTCAGATTTACAAAAATAACGAAATCTAGGAGGACAACAACCACACAGAAAGTAGAGGTCGCATACTTGATCCGGAAGGCAAGCAGCTCCTAACTTCCAGCATCGGTCCCTGTTGTGGGGGATTTAAAACATTTACGAAAAACAGCAGCTTCCCCTCCACCATGATTACTCAGCACTTTAGTCAGTGTTTTCTTATTAATAGGGAAAGGATCTCGGTAGCACTTTAGAAGAGAGAGCGGATGAATTATAACATGATGGACTGCCTCTCTCTCCCTTTGTCCTACATTTGTATTTTGTCCTCCCTCTGTCATTTTCTCCCCATGCCCAGAGCTGGAGATAGGCCCAACCCTCAAAAAAAAAAAAAAAAGCCTGCCACACATGCACAGATGACTGTTGATGACCGTGTTTGGAAAACAGCTAACTGGTAAAGGATTAAGAGATTTAGGAAGTAATCCTCCAAAGAGGAAGCACCCCTAGTCATGGATATGCTGTCATCACTGGTATTAATAAAGACATAAGGGATTAAATCAGAAAAAGTTTGGCTGGGTCTCACTGTACACAGCGAGCCGTTGTTCAATCCCAACACTAAACACAGTGAACCATTGTGTGTCGCCCTCTTGTTCTGCAAAAGACAGATTGAAACTTGTACATTGTGGTTCTTTGGTGCTTAGTTGGTAATGCCTCTTCTTCTTGAGTATTCTTCCTTATAATTATACCAGTGACCAGTTTTTTCTACTAGTGGAGATGAATAAGGACACAGGAAGCAGTGTATGAACTGGACCATTTGGGTTGCTATTGTGTTCACTGTAGTCATCAGACCAATATAGATTATGTAACACACATTTTCACCAGATGGTATCAAATACTATGAGGTTAGAGGTGTTCTCATGTCTGTCTAGGCTACACGTGCTTGGGTCATTGTTTTGTTTGGGTTTGAACACATCAGTGTCTGTGCTCAGCTAGCCGTTAGCATAAGTTGCATGAAAGTAAATGGGTGGACGGAAATGAGAGACAAGGTGGAGATCGAAACTAAACAAATGCAGTTAATAGGCCTTTTGAGATAAACAGAGATCTTGAAATTAACTGTGAAAACTTATTTTAGGCTATATTTAGTAAATATTCTCATATTCAAGATGCATTGTCTGAAAACAAATCCCCGTATCTCACTGAAATGTTACTTCATGTGGTGAATTTTGTTGAAATTCCCAACGCAATTTCCCTAAATTACACAACAAGTCCAGAAATGCATTGCAGTATCACTTTATCGACTTCTCGTCTGTATAATCACTTTATTGTCTGCTCATACATCTACCAGTTGGTGTAGAGTCCTTTCTCTGACCACCTGAAGCAAAACAGTCTTTTGCTGAGCCCTCATTAAGTCTGCTCCCTTCTGGGTGTGTATATGTCTATATATACCGATCTATATATCACCAGCCACTTGTTTCCTCGTCTCTCGACTAGGAGTGGGTGTGTCATTACCAAAGAATAAATAATACTAAGTCTTGTTTTGATGCTCGCGTCGACTGGGATGGATGCCGAAAAGAAATGTACCCATGTCATGTTCGATTACGTTCTGGGTACATGAATACTCTGGGTGCTCAAGCCCAAGCACTGTTTTTGCCTCTCAGCGATCACCTCCTTAGTTCAGAGAATCACGCATTTAAATGTGTTATTTATCACTAGAAACTGTCTTGTGTTTTACCATGCATGTGATTAAGTCCTTAACGGTTAATAGAAAATGGAAATGACTATCTCAGTATCAACATTGGTGATTCTGGCCCTGTGTATCGCTTTTTATCAGATCAATCTAAATACTCCCTCTACTCTTCCATGATTTGCGGGTGGTGTACTCTGTTGCTGGTAGGGAAACTTTCAGAATCACATACTACATTCTTTCAACAAGCCGTATTATGGTGTGCAAGAAACTCCAGCTCGTCCTCTTTCCCTTTGCATTGTCTGTCTGCTCTGGCTTTGCAGCACACAGATTGAGAATGACAGGTGATTGTGCCCCGTCTTGAAGCCAAGGATGAGGGCCATTACCCAGCTGTCCTTGGGTGGGAGACATCCATCTGCTGTAAGAGGCATGACATGGCCAAGTGAAGGTGATGATGTTACGAATGAGGCCGGCTGGCAGCACAAGGTAAAGCTGGCCACTCAGTCACTCGGCTCAGTTGACAGGGTCTTTGCACATAAAGTGAGACAGGCCTTGGGAATGTGGGCAAGGTTAACCTGAGTGATATCTGGAACTGATAGTGAACTGAAGTGACCATACTCAGAAAGGACATGGTGGATGGATGAATGAGCAGTGTGTGGGGGGCTTTTTTAAGTCCTATCAGAGGAAAGTATGTGGAATTATTTTGGTTGCTAATGTAAATGTACAGTAGAGTAAGTCGCCGACAGGTCAATGCTTGTTTTGGCGTATCACACCCTGGCCATCGAGAGACAGTAAGCAGGGAGATATCCCTCGGCGGAAAATCCCATTCTGCTTTCATGCCTCACGGGAAAGCAGATTTTAGTCACAGTAAAGCAGCGTTTGATCTGCTATGTCCATTCGTTTCATCGCTTCGTCTGCCAGAAGGGCTTAGATGAGCTAAACCGGCGACGATGCCACAGCAGGCCAGCGTTTTTCACCAGCTTCTCCTGCACAAAACCGCCCAATGATGGAAGCCATCTGGACAAGAACGAGGCCATTCACTCTGACAGCCAGTTTCCGACGTAAAACTGCATATTTAGGTCACATGGGAGGAGGACTAAGCTGCACCGTCAAAACGCTCAGAGGACATGCCTCTTTCTCTTTTCCCCGGCAGCTGTCCGACACTGAGGTCCTTTGAGGTCGGGATGCAACAACTTTATTGGCTGTCACGTGTTGGGTGTGGTGGATGGAGGTTCGTCTGAATGAAAAAATGGGGCGACAGAGCCTGATGCAGAGAACCTGTGGCTGATGTAATTGAATTGGGCAGAGTGAGGACAGGATGACCCCCCCTCCCTCCCTCACAAAGGCATACTCATCTCGCTAGCTCTCCTCCCCTCCACGATAGAGCTGTCGGGTAGTGAGTCTACTAATGGAACACCCAGCTGGCCAGAGACTTCATCAGGCTACAGTGAATTATTCAGCTTCCAGAGGGCTCTCCCCAAATTATTTAAAAGCGTTTGGAGGAACAAGGCAGAGCCCCAATGAAGTGCTCCGAGTTAGTCTTGCCGGTTGCCATGAGTTTCACCCATCGTCTTAAAACCCTCTGTAACTGCGCCCTCAGCGAAAAATGATGATTCAAGCTTGTGTAATGAAGCTGTTCAGAATTCAGATTGCTGAGTAAAGCTCCGCCATGCACTCTGCACTGAAGTGTTGACTTGACACATGAGATCATGTAGTCGGTGCTGTCTGAAAAGTTTAGCATTCAACGTTTTCCCGTCACACTAACTCACTGCTACTTCATGTCATTGGATCTGAATGACGTAAGACACCCGGAGACCAATCTGCATGTACAACCTTCCACAGTGAAATCCTGTTTCTGTAGAAGGAGACAGCCTAGATTCGTCAGTCCTTCTGGGTTGGTGTCCTGGCGAGGATGACTGATTGGAATTCCATGTCCGTATACATCACACTCGATCCTCGTCCACTCAGCAAAGGGTGGGTAAATCACTCCGTCTGGGCCGTCCCTCAGCAGGCCCCAGAAAGCCTTTAATAACAGGCTCAAGCTGCCTGCAGTGCCGGCCCCTTGATTGTTTTGAGTAAAAACAGATGTGGTTGCCTGTCTCACAGCCTGCTCGACGGAGTTTCTGAACAGCCCTATGTCACAAGGCCCTAGCCGCCATGTTGTCTTCCCTAAAACATCCGGCGCCGATAGGCGGCCACCTGAATTCCCCTCCCTGCTCCCTATGGCGTCCGTTATTCCAGAGACAAAAAAAAAAAAAAAAGTATTTCAAACAAGGTGGAAACAGGCTTCCCTCTCCACCACTCGTAAAGCCCACTCGAGAGTCCGGGTGAACACATTCATGCCCCGAGGCCCCCGATGAAATAAAACCCCAGCGCCATGCCCTTTATGCGAGCCAAAAACACCGGGCATGTTTATTACATCTGACCATCTGGGTTTTACACGTGCATGTCTGCTGGACACAGCTCCGCACACTCCTACCCAGGTCAGAGGTCCCGCCGACAGCCGATGGCTTGTTAGCGGCCATTCGACTTAAAATGCCAACGACACATGATTGACATGTTGTTGTTGTTGTTAGTTTTTTTTCCAGAATGCTTTTATGCTTGGAGCAATCAGGCAGGTACCCTCGTCCATCGCATTTCGAAACATCTCTCATTCTGTCCGTCGGTCAACCGATGACAAAGCGGTCTCTCGAGTGGGAGACAGATGCCTCTGCAGCGGGGGAACAAACCAACAGCGTCTCCCGCAGGGTCCTCAGTGACTGATATTCCTCCCTGATTTGTTTAAACAGTCTCAAATGTTCCCCCTACCCTCCCCCAGTTGCACATGTGGTGTGTGTCTTGCCGGAGCCCTGAGCAGTGGTCGAGTTCCACCTTCAGGCCAGACGTTCTAATTAAAGCAGGATGGACCCATACGCTAACCCTGCCTTTTCAGATGACAGAGGCCTGGCTTGCCCTCCCCCTGACACACACAAACCCACCAGCCGGCTGGTATTTCCCCTTATATTCTCCGCTGGTCCAATTTGTTTCTCACGCCGCGTCTCTCTTTCTGACTCAGCCACTGGTATCCATAAGCCCGTCTGTCCCGCCCAGCCCAGCGTGTTCTGTTAAATCAGGAAGGAAATATTTACCCAGTGCTGGTGTGAAGGGGTTGCGACCTCCGGGTCAAACTGCAGGTCAGGGTGTCGGCGGCATGGGTATGGAAATGCTTAAGCGCGTCACTCACGCGACGGCACAATGTAAGCAACAGGTTACTTTGTGGGTTAATAACATTCTTTGCGGTATTCTGAATCCCTGTATTGCTCATGTGTTGGTGTTAATGGGAATTATGTGGTAATTCACCTCAGGGGGTGAAGGAGAAGTGGATTAAGAGGCTCTTCTGAAAAAGAGACATCATAAAAAAACTCTCACCAAAAAACTCCCGAGCCGAAGATGATATGGTGAAAAGAATATTAATCGGTAAATGCTACAAATTCTCTTAAATCACCCATAAATGCCACTTAAGGACGAATCTGTTCGTACGAGTGGTTCTTGCACGAGGCTCATTGAGCCTGATAACCAAGGCCATTAGAGACCAAGTAATTATACTGACAGTTCAGACACTCAGGGTCAGAAACACAATCCCACATGTGAACATGACAGTTATAGCACCATGAGGATTTTCAAGACCCATTTGCTAATTCTTTCCCTCTTTTCCTTGGTGCCCTAGAGATCTGTCCAATGACACAAAAGGAGACCGCTTCAGACAACGTGATCATCCTGGTAGAATTTGCCAGCTTTGGAAGACACATTATGCTACGATGTGCACTTTCATTGGCTTTTCATTTTGTTCTGCCAATTAAGTCACCATGGCCAACATGAAACGAGCCAAAGGTTTTAGAAGTGCCGTCATTGGATGAAGTTAGGAATTGCTTCTTGCATGCCACACATTCGCAACGGTAAAATGTGAGGACCTCGTTCAGTGTACTCTGCCATGAAACTGAAATAAACTTTTACATGTGGACATTAAATCCCAGTACTTTGTGTAACACATTTTTCCCAGAAATCATACCTCTGTTGTACAAGCTCGCCGGTTACCAAGGACGTTAAGATTTCTTTTTTCTTCTTTCTTTGAACAGAGCATGCGTTTTGCAATTACACCATGTCGTATTACAAATACAAGTCCTTTACAAAAGATAATTGGTCAGCAGGAAATAGTTATAACCAAGAGGTTAGCTTGACAGAACGACCAAGCTATTATGTTTTTTCTTTGGCATGAATGAGTTTTGGAAACCTATTTATTTCTCAATACAAAAAAACAACAACCTGTATTCTGAAAACGAACAGTATAACAAGGACAAGACGTTCTTATAATGGCACGGATGGGTTTACGTCGTACACTGTTGTTTCTTGGGAGCCCGGTGCGTCTCATACAGAGGTTAAAGGCTGCCTTGCGGGTCAGTATCAGGCGGCGAGGGGCGTGACAGAGCGTCAATATTTGACGTCCTGGGAATGAGAACGGGCTGACAATGAACATGAGCCCTAACAACACATCATGCACTCTGTGAATTGGCCTATCACTGTCCAGGGATTGAACTGCTAACCCTGAGACGTCCAAATATCAAATGGGACCATATACCGTGTCACCATAAGTGTCCGTGCCCTCGTGCCACAATGCATGTGATGGAAAGATGCAATAGATCTCTGCTTGGCTGCGGGGCGCGAGACACTGGTTTGTTTTCCTCATTATTAAATATGACTAAGACATAGAAGAAAAACAAGGTTTTAAAAGATGGATTTTTGTTCCAAGTCTTAAATTACAATAATCATCTATTTATTTATCATTAAAACTATTTTCCGAGGACACAATCATGCTACTCAAGTCAGTAAAAACACACAAAAAATAAACATAATTCACCACACAGTATGCTCTGTCCGGCTCATTTAGCTCACGCCACCTGCATGTGAAGCCCTGATAATATTCATATTCCCGCTGTTAAACAATTCCCTGAAAAAAACAGGGGTGGAACAAAGTGGTGTTGAAGCTCCCCAAAATAGTAAAAACAACCAGCAAACAAACCCCTACCCGCAGTGGCATTGTCCTGGAAGGCACCAGCTGCATGAGAAAGTCCTGTTTAGGAGTTCAGCCATGCACTGCTCTCTTTCGATTGCCTTACAACTAAAGAAAGCCAGGATTTCCTAATGCCCAGAATGGGGAGCTCTCAACAGATTGATCTGCAACAGGGGACCGTCCATTCTTTGGAAGGGAGCTGGCCAGAAAGAAGTAAAAAGAGTTTGCTTGGAGGGCAGTCTGAGATAGACTTTGTCAAATCTCCAGGGCCAGTTGCAGCTGACAGGGGAAGACATCTGTGGATCTGACTGTCTGCCAGGGGTCGCTCAACATGGACCCCTTCTGTCTGGACGTCAGCATGGGTGAGTCGAGCACATTTTATTGTGAAATCGAAGACAAAAAAAAAGATATACCGTATGTCACCATTGGTAGCCTTTGTGTTATTGTGGGCAGCTTTGCTCGTTGATGAGTTTTCTTTTCATTTTGAAATGTGTTGGCTTAAAGAATTTGCTTGTGACCGATGACAAAATCATTACGTTATCATCAATAATAAGAGACTCTTATGTTCGTACATTTTGCTGATAGATGGCAGCTTTGTAACAATGCATGTTGAAATCTATTTATATATTTTTTCCTCAGTTCAAAAATCTTCCCCGTTACCAGAATCACTGAAGGATTTTATATGTATTACAACTGACAGTATATATTCGTTTTGTCATCCATAAACAGTTTATATAGATTAAAGGTAACAGTCCAATGTTGCAAGGATTTGCAGCTACTGCAGTAATACCAGCACTATATTCATGGTGGTTTGAGATGGCTGAAGCCTGGAACCACATGGAGGCCCTGTAAGCAAACTCTAGGATTTCAGACATCTTAAAAAATAAAATAAAGGTTTCAAATTGATTCCATTTTGTACACTCGTTTCAGACTGCGACTTGGCAGGATGGAAGCCCCTCGTACCACAGAGAAGCTCTGCTGTGTTTGTTTGCCAAGCAAGACCGAAGATTATTGATTTTGCAAGTGTGTGTGTGTGTGTGTGTGTGTGTGTGTGTGTGTGTGTGTGTGTGTGTGTGTGTGTGTGTGTGTGTGTGTGTGTGTGTGTGTGTGCTTGAAGGGGGAGCTGGCACATATACCCCTGGAATGCAAGCAGTTGCTGTTGCAACAGCTATGGCCATTTACAAGGCAGGCGAGACTACCAAACATTCACGAGTGTACTTTAGGTTGCTGCATACATATTTAGTCCCTGGAGACACTTTGCACTGGAGGTCAAAGGTTTTCTTCTTCTTTTTGTGCAACAATATTCAATCCACATGTGTACTGTTAGAGATGGCTCTACAGGGAAAACCTCTAGATCCTATGTAGCCATTAATTTCCATCTTCATTTTCCCACTGGTGATCTGTCTTCCCTTTCAGCTTTACGGTAAATTAATAGACAAAATGGACAAATAGTCAGCGTCTAAAAATCCTGTTAACTTATCAGAAGGTCTTCCCCATTTATCACCCAACGTTTTTGCTTCGGGTTGCCCAACTTCCAACTATTTGTGAAGAATCAATAGAGCCTGCAGTCCGTGCAGGGAACGAAATACCAACACTTTTAGAAGAACACTGTGTGTTAATTGGGATTTGGCGAGCTGGTCCCAGGCTGGACGGTTTCATCAACATCAGTAAGACAAATGTTTTGGTTAGAATAAGAGACAGAATTTTTCCAAAGTAAACTCCCGCAGAGCGCTTAATGTCCGCAGATTCATTGCTTTCAGTATTTAGCGTGGGCACATCAATGTGATAATTGATAAAGCACTGGAGTGAAGTGTGTGTGCAACATTACTGCACTGGCTCTGTGCCAGCGTTTCCTCACTTGAGCTTTATTTCAACATAGTTTGGACAGCCTCAAGCGTTCAAGTTTCCAAGATATAAATCATGGTCCGGGCACAAATTGCTGCAAGAACTTGTGACATTTGCACACACAAAAAGAAATATCCCAGCTTGCAACTTCAACTGATGAGAGAAAATACATGTTCCATTTATGAGGCGTCACAGCTGAGAGGCATTTCTGCATTCTAAATGGTGGGAATTTGTGGGAGATGTTCATTACGGTACACTATACTAGTTTTTTTTCAAACATGATGTCAACAAAAAGGGGCCGAAGTGTCAAGAAAAAAACATTTTTACTTCCACTCTCTGTGGCTTTTTTATTTACTGATCGAGACCTGAGAGAGAAAGAGAAGAGCGTTACGCTAACACGCTCTGTCAGGAGGCTGTGAGGTATTGATCGCAGGAGTGTATGACAATGATGGGCTTTGACAGCCCGCCGCGTGGACCTGAGCCGAGTCAGTCGGGAGCCCGCTCCGTCTTCCGGTCCGTGAGGGCCCAGGGTCACTCTGGCGAGGGCCCGCATCCATCGCGTGTGCGCATGGATGCCCGCGGACACAGGCTGCGAGGGGATGAGAGCCGAGGAGAAATGCGGCTGCAATCTTTAACATTTAGATAAGAGCATCGGCTAAATGTCGAGGATAATTCACCCTTAAGTAGACGTACTCGCTTCGAAATCCGGTTTTGATGCATGATTGCATTCAGTTTGAGAAAACGTTTTTATTTTTGTATTTCTCTGAACTTCTTTTGGTAATGTCCTTTGGTACATCTCACAGTATACTTTGTAACACTAAATCCCACTTAACATATGTATTTAATGTCTTATATATTTATTGAATGTTTTGTTTTAAATCTGTCGCCAACTGAATTTTGTAGTATCTTTTTACGATGACAATAAACATCCTTATCCATATCCACTGGACCTGCTGGTTTCAATGCACAGCATTAACAACAACAAAATAAAACATACACAATTTCCCAGAGCCCTCAGTTACGTCTTCAAAGAGAAATATTCACCAAACAACTGTATAATATTTGAGGCAGAAAAACATGTTCTGCTTTGAAAGTCCGCTGCAGCTTCTCCCGGAAATACCTCAATCCGATGATTTCACGTCGTCTCTGTTTGTTCAGTTGTCCATGGGAGTAAGTAGAACCACAAAATAACTCTGTGCAACAGTTTTAATGGGTTTTCAGAAACATCGGCTTTTGGTTTCCTGGAAATTACGAGAAACCTGCTGTTGAGAGGACGTTAATAGCCTCTGACTGTGGTAAACGCATTTGGGTTTAGGCTTTTTTCGTGGTCATTAATGGTAAACGGGGGAAAACAGAACACTTGTCATTCGTTAGGGCACAGTTGTCCCGACAAAGACCATTGTAGGCAGCAGGCAGCCTATGTGAGGACAGAGACCGTCTTCGACCAAGACACTGAAACACTCAATCTAACCTCAGAAACTCTGCCCTGCCTTATGGGAAGTGAAGACAAATTTCCCCTCTGAGGATTTGGGTGATATCGCCGTCCCTGTGAAAAAAAAGGATGCCAAATTGAAATAGTAGACAACAGAATGGTGTCTTGTAGCAGGGAGGTCTTTATAGTTTTTTTATATAATTGTGTTGGTTTTGATTAGCCCCATTCTTAATGTTTGTGGAGCTCTCATCCCAACATGTTCTGTGTAACAGCTCTGTATTAATTCCAGTTCATATATGATCCCTTTCTGGCTTCACGATGGACGGCATTTGGAAAAACATTTACGTTCACTACTTAAAGTCAAGTTTAGATTTTTAAGAGGCAAAGCAAAGTGGGGGAAATATATAACAAAAGGCAATAATATCCATGTATTATTTCCAGAACAGAAGGCTGATAACGTTGACATGTGCTCTGCTTTCTGGACCTGTTGGCGTGCTCTGCTTTGAATGTGTGTTTCTACTGAGTGATTTATGGGGAAAGAAATGAAAAGCAAACCTCCTGGCATTGGCAACACAGCGCAGCGCAAGGCCCATAGTGAGTAAGCTCAGAATGTGTCCTATCCAAGGCTAGAACTAATGAGCTGGACTGAATGAAAGCTTTCATCAAATCCAATTTAAACACTGTAAGCAGTGTTTCAGCCTGTAGGAATCACTCAGCATGACTGGCTCTGTAATGACCTCCAAATGTGTTTTGTGTGATTGCTGCCCCGCAGCCACGGTCCCACCTCCCCCTTTCTCTCACACCAACCTCATCTCACAGGAAATTTGTACTTATTTGTTTGAAGATAAATGTTGCTGGGTTTTCGGACTGACAGATTGAAAGGGAAGTGGAACCAACAGCGTGCTTTTCTTTTTCTTTTCTTTTTTACATAATACAGTAGAATGTGAAACAGGGTCTGAAACCTTACCTAACCCCAAACTATTTAACATGACTTTACCGCCAAGAATCAATTAGTAAATGAATATTTGTAAGCAATGCTTACATGCTGATGCTTAGCAGATATTATGTATCCCATGCTCATCATCTGAGTTTATCATGTTAGAATGCTAACTTTGCTAATTAGAACTGAACCCAAACTACAGCGGAGGCAGATGGGAATGCCATTAGTTCTGCATGTATTTGATCATAAACCAAAGTAAAGGAAGCATTTTTTTAATTGAATCTTTGATCACCAAAGTCATTACAATTCGTCCCAAGGGGGACATAACTTGACACGCCAGATGCTTTGTTGCACTGAACCATCCAAGAAGCCGTCATCGGCACATTCAACAAAATACTTGGTCGGTGATTGGATGAAACATCTGTCCATAAAACTCTTGCTGGAGCCAGTCAGGAGAAAAGCGAAAACATCTATCCCATCGAGAAAAAGCCTTCAGTGTCATTATTTGCTCTTCTCTCATGGAATAAGTACTCTCCAGGTTCTGATTAAACTAATGCGTTTGCAGCAGCTACACTGACGTCTTGAGGAGCCTCCATTGTTGTTCAGAACGAACAGTCGCCTCTCCGTGTTGTCTCGCACATGCCGAAGCCACAGCCAGAGCTGTCAGTAGCTCCTCACAGGATGCTGACTGTTCAGGCTCTGGCTTTCAGGAAACAAAGGCTTTACTTGAAGCCTGACAAGAAGGATTTTTGTGTGATATGCCTCATATTATTGAAAGACTGAGCTGCTGTGCAAGGTAATGTGTCAATGCCAAGATGTCTAGAATAATGTCAAGTAAAGACCATGCCCAAATATTAACACCAATGGGGTGTTAGAACAAAGTTAATTAGGAGGGGTCACCAAAGGTATTAGGATGCATCCTCTGGCAAGCACGAATGTCTGAACAATCTATTCAGTAGATGTTGACATATTTGACTGGAAAGTAGCATTTTGACCCACTGAAGGCACTAGATGAGAAGTAATGATCCTTTAAGTCAGTTCAGTTCATCCTCTGCGGACCATGAATGCCTGTACAAAATGTCACGACAATCCATTCAATAGTAGATACATTTCAGTGGCTAAGAATACACCTTGCAGCTCTCTTTTAGTCTACAACGGCCTCCATATTACATCTGTTAAAATCATATAATGCGTATCCAGCTCCATATTACATCTGTTGAAATCATGTAATGCGTATCCAGCTCCATATTACATCTGTTGAAATCATGTAACGCACATCCAGAGCTTCATGTAGATCAGCAACGTCAAGTCTTGCTGGGCTCTATTGAAGATTACATGCAACTGCTTGATGATCAAAATGCAGTTGATTAGTTTGGTTGCACGTCATCCAGATCAGCGACACCTTTTATGTGCCGTCCGTGTTGTGTGGGCTGCCACTCTCGGTCTCGTATAACTAAATGAAAGCTGCAAACCATGATTGCTATCATTATTATTAATGTAGCAGTGGATTCTTTATATATATACATATTTGTTTATCAACAAAATGTATTTATTCAAGGAACAAGTAGAAGCAACTCTGAAAGCATGTCATTCATATACCAAAGTGACTTTCAACCTTAGAATAAACGAAATGCCACTTTTACTAAAGACGCTCACTCAATAGGGTCTTAGTCTTTGACAAGGTGTTATGGATCCTCGTGAAGCCAAACACATTGTATCTGGAGCTGCTGGAACTACCACCTCAAGGCTAGAACACTGCTGCTCATGCTGGAAGTGATTATCGCAGCCGTGGCAAGCCGAGCAGAGGAAATAAACAATATCATTCCGAACTGACAGCCGTCCATAGCAATAACGGACATAAAGAGAAGCGAAGGACAGGCAGTCGATCCTGTCAATCAGCTTGATGAGGGGGATGTTTATAGCCTGTGTGGTTTTGCCTCCTGGTATTTTTTTA
Source organism: Myoxocephalus aenaeus (assembly GCA_038501785.1). NCBI lineage: Eukaryota > Metazoa > Chordata > Actinopteri > Perciformes > Cottidae > Myoxocephalus > Myoxocephalus aenaeus. The sequence goes on along the minus strand of JBAMJR010000059.1, from coordinate 4,273,491 downwards.
TTGGAATCGTGATAAATAATGCATTTTAGAAAATTAGACAGTGTCCTTGGTTTCTTGAATGCCTCTTTTAGCCAGCTGGCAACCTCTCGCCACTGCTTACAAAAAGCCCTGAATGAATTGTATATCCCTGCCCAGCTATAGACAGAGTTAAGGTCATTAACACAGACTTTGTCCAGGCAGTCACTGACGCAGTATTTGACATATTGTTTGTCGAAATAGATTTTTCTGCAGAACCGATGTTGAGCAACATGTAGATTCATGAGAAAATGCAATTTTATTCACATAACCAAGGATGATATGTTCCTTTTAATGACGAAACCCAAAGGGTGGCTCACAGGTTTTTTTCTAATTTATCTCCCTGTTTCACCGGTGATATGTGGTAAGGGAGGAGAGCTTTAAACCTTGACACGAGAGGGAGAGAGAGAGAGAGAGATGAGGGTTGTTTGAAGGGGGGAACTAAGCATTGAACAAGTCCCATAGATTCCCAGTATTACCACCATACCACAGCTCAATTAGTCACTGCTCATTAATGACTACAAGTCCCTCATGGCACGGCCCGGCTGCCGCTACACCACTGATCCAATCGCTATTTGATTTAATATCCCGACATCAGAGGAATGTTGAAAATTCACCGAGCGTAGCAAGGTGGAGAATCTTTCAATGGGAATGATGTGCGGCAGTGTGAGAAGGGAAGAACAGAGGGACGAAGATGTGGAGGAGAACATGTTTATTTTATTTCTTTCTTTCATGCTTTAATAAATTGACAAAACTTTCTATCATTCCTCAATTATTAACTGAGGTTTCAAATAGACCCAACACATTTGCAGCAATCATTGAAGTTATTCTGTCTTTACATCATATCTACATGCCTTAGTGTGTATATATATTGAGTAATGTTGCTGTAAGCATTGCTTCAATCCAGTGTTGCCAAGAAGTGATCACTCAATTACACAAAGACAAAGACGGGAGATATTCACAGTCATTATGTGCAAACTTGAGTCTAATTTTGTCCCTATACAGACCTGCAGTATAAGGGATTTTCTATATAGGGAAATTCAAAGAGCATGACTGAACAAACAGCCCAGTGTCGTAGGAAATCTGTCTGTATCGGACAATTTTGCACCTCATGTTTCTTGTCCATCGGCCATGTTGAGAGCCAAAAGAGGCAGTAGCTACTGTATGTATAACGAGCTGGATGGGCATGTAAAGGGAAAAGTCACCTTGAAAGGTTCTAGTTGTGTTACTTTCCCTTTTCTGCTCAGTTTCATGGGCCCTCATAGCCTTTTTTTTCCTCTCCTCATCTTCTGATCCCCTGTGAATGGAAGCAGGCAGTGGGACACATGAGCAGCTCTCCAGAGATCTACCCCCGGCGCTCTCAGGTGATCTGCCTTTGGTGGATCCACTTACCGGCCGGGCAGCTGCCGCGGGAGGTTTGAGCCCTCTTAAAAAAAGCCCACGTGAGGCTATGGTTACAGTGTGCAAAGTCTGAGGCGGCGGTGGAGAGAAGGAACAGCTTAGGGCCCGGGGGTTAGCTGCGGACCTCCTGCCGTGAGTTCAAAGAGAGGTCCCCAACAGCTGTGGCTCCCAGGGGAGGTTCAGAGGGCTGTTTGGTGGTTAGGGTCACATGGCAACCCAATCTGACCTCAAAAACCAAGTTGCTGTGTTTGTCTTGATTTCCACATTTTTTTCGAGAAACACACACTCCTCAGATTTCATCACAGGAGGAATACAGCTCTGTGAATACAGTTTTGGGCGTATTGTGTGCATGTATGTACTTCTGGGAAATGTCAAGTCTAAACCGTTTCTAACCCAGCAGCATCAATTAATGCTGGGTTCCAAAGCGATGGTTGGAATTTATACACGACATTCCCGTTTAAATGAGTGCAGGCATTGCGATGCAACCTGGCAGGACTCAAGGTTGCTTTAGCGGAGCGGGTACCAGACTGCAGATGTGCTGCTGTCGGTGGACCGGCGGATCAGATCAGAAAATGTTAATCAGAAACAGCCCAGTCTTACAGATTTAAAGAGGAAAGTTTAGCAAATGATATCCTCATTTACACAGTTGTCTGCGTAGTCATAATGGCATTTATTTTACATTTACAATGCTCGCCAATGTTGCAATATTGAGCTGTATCAAGACTAGTTTGCTACTTAAGTGGACCAACACCTTACTTAGACTTTTGTTGATTTTAATTCCTCCTTTTGTCTGTCATTCGTTGGGAAATGTTACTGTTAGAATACATATTAGTTGTTGTAGTTGTCAGTGTTTATTTGAGCGAATATGTAATAAGTAACATAGTTAATTTAGCCTTTTCCAGCTACATAAAAAAAAAGCAGGCCATTATTCAGGTGTTGGCAGACGTGATCAAAAGCTCACATCCAGGCGAACACACCTGTGTGGGTTTGCTGTTGAGAATTTAAAACGGCGCCAAAGTTATTTTAACAAACTCTACAGAGAGTCTACTGAAGTACCTCAAAGCATGAATGCAGCAGACTCAGAAGTGTTATACTAGAAAGACTAACTTTGAAAGATATCCTCTTGGTTTGTATAAATCTGTACTTTTCAGATAAACATTTGCATACATTTTCACACAAGGGGGAAACTGGATTTTCTCCCTCATCACTAACAATGAAAGTGCATCTGGATGGACCCCTACACGGCCAGTATGAGCAGGAGGAATGACTGCAGTACGCAAAACCGGTTTTACATGTTGTTATGGGCAATCATTTTGAGAAAGATTTCAAAAATGGTGAACCTATCCTATAATCTTGAGCAACAAGCACACATCCATCTTAATGGTTATTCATTTTGATATAAAATGAATAAATACCTATTTGAGTACATTCCGGGTCACTCTTTGTGGTTACTGTTTCAGTTTCTCAATATATTTTCCAGAAATGTTGCTATATCACCATATGCTGATATTACAGTATTGCATTTCCAAAATCGCACCTCTCACATCATCCCCCCCCAAAAAAATAAACACCACTATAAGGAGCCCCTTTTCATTATTGTATTTCCTGAGCTTTGATCAGTGAATGATCCAATAGTAGATCCTCATCTAGAGTAGTAATGTAGTACATGTGTATCTGACTTTTCAATCACCCTGCCTATTCTTGTCTCCTCTAGTTAGAATGTCCCAGCAACATGACACTGTATAAATATTTGTCCGACATAACTGCAGGCCCATTGAGCCGATCCTGTGGCTTCAGCTCCGGCACAATGGCCCCTTATCCCAACCAAGTAACCCTACACCCACCTCCCCGGCCATTATTGATGGCCTCGTAAGTGTTACAGTTACAAACCAATTACTCTACCATTAATGTTAGATGAGCCGCTCTACAAGTACAGCTCGATGCTTATCGGCTTCCCCCTGTTACGTGCCGTTTACTTTCACTAAATTGCGCGCCTTCTCCCCGCGCTCTCGGTTTCGGTCTTTAATGAGCGGGGAGGTGAGAATGACAGCTGGCAGACTCGGGCCGCGTATCAGCGAAGAAATGTCTCTCGGTTCAAGAGGTAAAGAAGTCAAGAGGTGAGCGACATTGTCCCCTCTGTGACTCGGGGAAATCTGGTGACCCAGTAAAGTGATATCACGCCACCAAATAGGAGAACTGAGGAGGACGGGGGAGGGGGAAGAACAGCAGAGAGGTGTAGGGATCGAATGAGTCGTGCTGCCACCTCCACATGTGGTTTTACCCGACACACAGAAACAGTGCGTCTTCAGGTCGATGAAAGGTAGAACACTCAGGTGATACACACACACACACACACACACACACACACACACACACACACGCACAAACACACAAACAGCAGTTTCCCTCCAAGATGTGTGTCTGAGATGTGCCAGACAGAGGAGAGACAGTTCATAGATCAAGTCAACACCTTTCTCGTCTCCCATCAACAGAATCTGCTGAGACTTCCATCAACACGTCCTCTCAGTAGCAGTTATCTTTCTGGAACGGAAAATGAGTGTACAGTTTAAAATCTTTAGCATTTCTCTAGGAGGAAAAAAAAAGACACTAATTTCTGAGTATTTTAAATGTATAAAATGTTTTAACCCTTAAAAGGATTTTAACATAAACTTAAAAAAAAAATATATATATATAAGACCTTTGCGAATAAATATTTAAGCAGCCGCAGCAGTGTAGTAGTCAAGACCAGCTAAACCGAGGTCAGGTCACGACAGAGTAAAGATCAAGACATGAAGGGGGTTGAGACCAAGTCAAGACCAAGACCAAGGCCAAGGCCAAGGCAGGGTGAGACCGAAACCAAGACCAAGACCAAGGCAGGGTGAGACCAAGACCAAAGCAGGGTGTGAGACCAAGTCAAGACCAAGACCAAGGCCAAGGCAGGGTGAGACCAAGACCAAGGCAGGGTGAGACCAAGACCAAGTCCAAGGCAGGGTGAGACCGAGTCAAGACCAAGACCAAGACAGTTTGAAACCAAGTCAAGACCAAGGCAGGGTGAGACCAAGACCAAGTCCAAGGCAGGGTGAGACCGAGTCAAGACCAAGACCAAGGCAGGGTGAGACCGAGTCAAGACCAAGGCAGGGTGAAATCAAAACCAAGACCAAGGCAGGGTGAGACCAAGTCAAGACCAAAACCGAGTCAAGACCAGCCCAGTGTGAATGTGAAACTTGCAAACCACTTCTCAAATTGATCCAAATGATCCACGTAAAAACACACTCCGAAAAAACTTTAATTGTCGCGTATACTGAACATATTCAAGTGTATCATGAGAGCTGTCTCGATAAAATAATCAAAAGGCCCTCGCAGAGGTCAATTACGTGTGTAAAAATACAAAACACCGAGGAGCTGAACTCTTATCCATCTTTATTCAGCACTCCTTCCCCGTGTTTTAACACCCACTGAACACGATACAGTTTTGTAGTGTGTGTTAGTGTGTGTGTGTGAAGGGGGTCGGGGAGGGATGATAGTCCTTAACAGTAAAACTAATTTCCAAATGAGAAATTCGTTATTGGCATTTGAAGCGGGACGTTCCACATCCAATCATGGTAATGTCAACAAATAGACAAAGCACAGGCAATTTAGGGATTTCCCCACAGTTGTGGCTCTTAAAAAAATGTAATCCCGAGACAAGACCGGGTGAAAATGAAATCGACTCCAAGACGAGGACTTAAAAAAGTCTCCAGACCCGAGAGCGACCTAAATCACAACAATGTTACTCGTAGCAGTGCCGGTAACTCTGTACTCTGTACTTACACAACACTGGACAGTCTCACACTCTCTCACCATCAAACACACACACACACACACACACACCTACGTCTCCATAGGTGGGGCTGCTGAATCCATACATCAGCAGCTTTGCAGAGGAGCATGTCCTCAAGAAGAAGATAAAGAGGAAGCAGGCATTTCCTCCTCAGGAACGATGTTTCCCCTTTGCACGTCCTGTCTGATTAGTGAGAACAGTGTTCTCTCTCCAAATTACTGCACCGCCAGACGATCCGTTGCCACGCGTTTACAGAAAAGAGGTTTCATGTCGTACAGCATGTCGGGAAAACGCTAAAACGTTGCACCGAGACGGGAAGCGCCTCTATAATTCATAACTCATGCTCCAGCCTGCACTATATCATGAAAGCATGATGATATTATAGTCGATTATAGTCGTGAGGCTTTTTGTTGACTCTCTTGAGTCAGCGGAGGGAATTGATCGTGTTTTTTGCAATGATCGTTGCGCAATAAAACTGAGATTTATTCGCCGAAAAAGAAAAGAAAAAAAGCCTTATTAAAAAATAATAAATACTTTTGTTGCTCTTTTTTTTAAACAACAACAACAAAAAAGAAACGACAGAAGAAAAAGAAAAAAATCAAAAAATTGTTGCAACATGAGCCATGGCCTTGACTGTGGAGGAACTTTTGAGAGGGAGCTCCCCAGTTGTGTGAAATCAGGAGATCGACTCGTCTCCTCCGGAGTCCGTCTGGGGGCCGCTGAGAAGGAGATGCATTATCTAAGTGTCCAGCGAAAGTGGGGGGAGAGTGGCTGGCTGAAGTTTATGGAGATTTATGGCCCCTTCTGCAGGCCTTAATTGCCTCCTCCTCGGTGGGTAGTCCTGGGAGGCCCGCGGTGAGCGGTGACCAGCACCGGGGCTCCTGCAGGTGGGCCCGCCAAAAACGCCATTCACCGGGACTTTGTTATGGAGACAAATGGTGTCGCGCAGCGCTCCGAAAGCAGACGACGAAACAAAGGGGGAGGAAGAGAACAGCAGAGAGACAGACAGCTGGTCACTGAAAGGGATCAGGACTTCAACTTGGCCTTCAGAGACACACACACAAAAATAAGAGTTATGGGAGCCTTGGCTTTACTGGCGCCAATTAAATATCCATCACTGTGCAAGTGCTGTGCTGTGATAAAATAGAGACAGAAAGACACATTTGGACCTAATCGGAGGACATCAATTTTCTGATGACTAGACCAGAACCGGATATGGTCTTTGTCTTTAAAGAGTAAATCTTCTTTTTTTCTCTGTCTCTTTCCCTTTAATCAACCAGATAACGATGAGATGAAAATCCCTTTACTGAAAGTAACCGGGCCTAGAAGACAGCATAAAAGCAATGTTACGACAGTTAATATCATGCTAAAAAAGCTTCCAGTTCAGATATAACTGCATATGCAGTTATTTCAGTTATCCACTGAAATTACATTAGTGTTTTTTATATATTTTCCCCATATTTGGCAAAAGATTTAGGGGAATTTAACCGGAGCAACATCCAGTAACATTAAAACTGGACCTGGCTGAAACATATATTGAAGTTAATGCAACAAGCGTACACATAGCTGTACTGGGGATGCAGTTAAAAAACACAGTTTACAGTTACATACCGTCAATACCACGGTGGCCTCAAAACTCTTATTTCGCTGACTTGTTTATTGACTTCATGGCCAAGGCACATTTTATAGGGTCAATCAATAAGATGATGACATTCACCTGGGTTTAACCTGTGAGTCAATGCCATGCACGCGGCTTCACAGAGCATGCTGCTGTTGCTAGATTTTCTTTTTTTTATGTAGCCCTTTTAGTTTGTAGGTGTTACATCTCGTCTCAAAACAGGATGTTTGTATGGTTGCCTTGAATAAGAATTCAGGGTTTTAAAAAAGGGTATACATTCTTTTATTCCTTGTATTTATTTTCTCTGAATATGTACGCACCATTCCTGACTCTGAACAACGAATCCTCCAGCAGCGTTTTGTGTGATATCTGAGGCAGAGTTACTTTTCCATGTCCAGCAACTCAAGCAGTCAATGCACCTGCGCCAGTCAATGCGTGTTCAGGCAACCAAACTACTCGGCTTTGGTTTAGGAAAAAGTCGTGGGTTGGGTTAAAATGTGTACATTTGCTATACTTAATTAAGTTAAGGCAAAACAATAATTGGTAAAGGTTTAGGTAAAGTGTGTGGTTTGGGTTATATTTTTGTAATACCGGGTAATGTTAAGAAGAAGAAGAAAAAAACACGGTGTTTTGGGTAGAAATAACTTTGTATTATTTGGTTAAGTTTGAGCAAAAAAAAACTTGGTTAGGTTTAAGACAAGATCGTAGTTTGGGTGAAATTAGTAGGTTTGTTATACTTATTTGTAAGGTTTAGGAAAAGATTGGAGTTTGGTGTAAAATAAGTACTTTTGTTATACTAGCTTAAGTTTGGGAAAGGTTCGTAAATTGGGTTAAAATAATTACATTTTTAATACTTGGTTAAGTAAAGGCAAAACAACTACTGTGTTTAGGTAAAGATTGCTGGTTTCGGTTTAAAAAAAACGATGGAAGTTACGTGACAAATTAGTCAACGTTGACTTCTGATTTCACTTTGGACAAGAACAGCGGTCTTCTGGGTGAAAGTCCACAAGTACAGCGTTGCCCTGAAGAGGTGAAACATATAGTATGCCGCAAGAAAAATGAGCAACGACTTGAGAAAAGACCCCAAAAATATATATACATTTGTTGACATATTTTTCCCTATCTTGCTAATCACGTTGTGCCCAAACTAGCGGTGGGTGAAAAAGAAGAAGAGCGCTGGGTTGCGTGGGCTTGTCAGGACCGCTGGAAAGGAAAGGCTCATGTTTATTGCAGGGGAACACGTCTTGAGTGACCGTCTCTGTGACGAGCCTCAGAAGGAGATGGCAGAGAGGCAGTAAGTGCACTAATGACTACGAAACAGTCGGGCCACTCAAACCATGAATATTAGATATGCAATGTCTTGAAGCACCTTTTTTTTTATTTTTTACCGCGGCTCACCACTCCCTTCCTGTTTCCTGTCTGCTGCTCATTGAACTGAGCTCACCTAGAACACAGGACACACATGTTGTCATGAAGGTCTGAAGCTGGGTAACAAGTGAATACTCAAAGCACTGCTGAAACACTTGAATACTTCAAGTAGGCAATTAAGTAAAGTAACAATATGCAGATATACCATTCACATAGTATTAATAACCATGCTCTTTTTCCCCCAGCGATTACCATCTTTAACATTATTACTTCCAATCGACTTTGTTCCACCGCCCACCTGCCCGTTAAAGCTCCGGTCCAGAGGGAACAGTACGTTATTTGGTGTTCCAAAATGCAGTAGAGTGGTCATTAGAAGATTAACCTCTGCCATTTTGTCATTATTGTGAAAAACAAAACCTCAGACCAGGTACCAGGCAACGGGCCGCAATTAACAAATGAAAAAGGTTCTGTGAGCCATCTGGATACCTTATTTATTTTTCCCCCTGTGCTTTGGTGTGTGAGCTGGAGAGAAAGGACTGATGCTACTCCATTATTCTGTGGCTATCTCTGATCGTCATCTCAGGCCCAGTTTGTCAATGACTCAACAACAGCTGCATGAAAGCACTCTTAATGGTTTCCAAGTAAAAAAAAAAAAAAAAGAAAAATGGATGAGGATGAGGACAAATGCATTAGACTTACGAAACATTTCAGTTTCCCACAAGAACCTTCTTTGAACCAAATTTACCTCCGTCCTGTTTATCACGTCGGTTTCCATCCATTTCATGTAATTGTTTAAATTTTACGAAATTTGAACAGTCCTTTTCATGACCGGCGTCTGGAGATACACCTCAGCTTTGAAAGGAACGAGTAACCAAAGTGACCCCTCCTCAGTGTGATATTGATTGGACTTCAACCTGAGCATTTGCTACTTGTCATTCTCCAACGCGTTACACCATATTTTCTGGAAAATTCATGGAAAAAAATTATGTTAAATGTAAAAAAAAATGTAAAAACACCACTCACCACACCACCCTGTTCATCCTTACTTTCTTCTGGTGTGTATGAATGTCAAACTATTTATTGTGTGGACCTAGACCGATGTGGTCTTGATCAGGAATCCGTCCACTGACCAAACCTTTCAGTCCAGCAATGAGAGTCTGCAGCTCTGTCGAGACCTCACAGCTTTTATTTATATAATATTGTCTACATCCACTTGAGGCGAATTGCAGTTCCTGAACATTAGTGGCCACTTAGTGGTCACTAATGTCCAGAGGTCACACTGCTCACATTTGATGGTATCCGTTGGATCGTATTTGTGGGAAACTGTGATCACAACTAAGGACAAAAAGAGCAGCCACCAGCCACATAATACGTGTGGTCACAACATCATGTACCGCGTTGGAACATAACATATTTTCAGTGCAGTCAGATCCATTTGTGATCAGAGTTGGGGTTTGATGGTATTTTGTGAGGTAGATAAAACATTTAATGACAAGTTGACTTGAGATGCCGTGCCCAAAACCAAATTTGGAAGCGGTAAAATTGCAACTATTTAGACAGAATCGTGCCAGGCAAATGCCAGGAAATGGTTTATGTTTAGTTGAAGCTTGGGATTCATCTGTTCTGCAGCATTGTTATGGAGCCACAGAGGCGGTTGGGGTGGATGGAGAGGTCCACAAAATGTTGGACTTTAGAGGCCACTGTTCATTTCCCATAAACCCATCGGCAGTCGATGCTGGTTGCTGGAATGCCTCCAAACTGTAATGAAGTAGTTATTTGAACCAAAACCACAATATTCCCCCAAACGTGAACCAAACTTCAGCTCAAACCACGCTCTTATCCTACGTCTAACCAAATGATGCCTTAATCGAATTAGATCTGAAGCTGGGAATGGCTTTAGTATAACAGTGACTTGATGGGGTTTTTGGAAGGCTGCTGTGCTGTTTGTTGTTTCATTCTCTCTCAAGGCCAAATGTAGAAGACTTCTTGAAGGCAAAACCCGGGTACCTCGGTTTTGGTTGCAGATCCAGATGTTTTACCACCTTGGACTCACCATATTTGGGATCAGATCACCCGAAACTGGCGAGTGTAAAACACAAAAGAAACGCAGCAGAGAGCAGTGAGCTGCTATGAATCGGGGCCTCCAAAAAAAAAATGTGCACAACAGGCCGGAGGCTCCACTCTGCCTGACCCAGTTGCTGGGAACTGGAGCTCCGAGCGCTGCAGTCCCCGCGGTGAGGAACCCCCCTGCCTTCCCCCCATTCCTCCTCTAATGAGGACCAGAGGAGAGGATATCAGGCCCTCAATCAGCCGCAAAGACCACTTCACATATGTTTTGATGAATCTCCGCTGATGTGCCGAGTCCAGTTTTTTTTCAAGCTCTGGAAGAATCGCGCCGCCGAAGCCTTATCAGCGCTCCTCGGAGGACGCGGACGACAGCTACCGCGCGGGGGCCGCCACTGACAGACGCCGCCTCGGCACAGACGGCCAACACCTCGCCGTTTGAGCACGTGATCTTCTGCTGGGCCGGTGGGGGGGGGGACCGGATTGTTTGCGCGATGGCGATCACAGGCTGAAATTTGTCGTGAAGCCTGTTGAACACTGTTGGAGGGGAGTTAACTGAGGGCCTTTTTTCAATCGTGGGTTCTGCATGTGATTGACAGCCGGGGTTTTCTGGAATAAAAGAGCGCATTGTGAGTTTGAGCAGGGTCTTTTTCCTATCAGTTCTGCATCTGTATTGTATTGCTATGGCGCACATGGTTTGAGGAGCAGCACTGCTCATCTTGTTATGTTGTAGATGATCGTGTGCGTGCGAGAGCCGATTCTCTGGTTCAAGGTTCTCGAATGTGTTTTCCTGGCGTTTTAAATGAAATGTCTGTGGGTTTTCGACTTTTGGTGGAACAAAAAGAAGGAATTTTAAGATGTCACCTTGAGCTCTGGGAACTTTTGATGAACATCTTTCACAACATGTTTTTCTTTTTAATTATAACATACTTGAGTAACAATAAAGACCCAAAGAAAAGTCTTTTTTCCACAGTTTCGTTCTGCACATCTCTACTACACACACACTTTCCCCCCAGTCATTGCAGGGTAAACGCAGGTCCAATTAATAACATTAATTACGGCTGTGACACACAAAATAGAATGGGACCATCATTCGTTTTATCAATAACACCTGTGTTTACCCTGCTGTGACGGGAAAAAATGGCTGCCGTGAGAAGGGCCCATTGTGCGTGTACATGTACGTGTATTTGCTTTGTGCATGCGTCTGTCGTGTATACGTGTCCATTGCCGTTTCCAAAGACTCAAGCTACTGGGTGAAAACATAACATGAAGATTCGCGCGCGCGCGCGCACACGCACACACACACACACACACACACACACACAGTACAAGTTGTTCTTCAACCGTACATTGGAAAAAGTGAACTAATGCCATGTAGTCAGATGTTTTTAAAAGGGATTGAGTGTGTGTGTGCGTGTGTGTGTGCGTGTGCGTGTGCAGGTGTAGGCGGAGTGTTTTCTTTTTTTTTATCTTTCAGATCCTGGGTCTGTTTTGGGGGGGAAATAATCACATGTATATTTTCAATTCTCTACAGCCTAAATGTGCTACAGGACTATAACCAGATGTTAGTTTGACAAACTTGAATAAGATTAAATAAATAAATATTTACTGCTATTTTTATGGAGTAGTTATAGTCGTTCATAGTGGATTTATGTTTTGCTTCAAAAATGTTTTCCTTCACACTGTTGGAGATTGCATATTATATATCTTGTATGTGCTTGTTCAAACACACATTCTTTCATGAAGCATGATATTCTGAGCATTTCATGTACATTCCCCTGCAACTCATCATGATGTGTTTGGTGTCTTTTGAAACCTTTGAACTTTTTTTCAAAGGTTTTTTTCTCTTTCTGTATTACAATTATCACATATGCAACACACATTTCACTGAGATACAGAAAATAAGTGGTCGCATGGAGAAATCTACAATTCATGCCACTTTGATGGAAGAAGAGTACAATCAAGAAAGTATCCCTAATTTTTAGATACTGTGTTGGGGGAGGAGACATAAACAATATGAATTAAACAATGTGTTTGTTTATTTGTTTGTGTGGTATCGCAGGACATCGTCAAAGAATCTGCACCAGTGTGTGTACTTTGTCACATCTGAGTGTGTCGCCGGCTCTAACTAAACCCACAAGCTTTCCTGTGATTTCTTTCTATATTTCGTCAGCAGTCGTAATGGAGTGGTAATAAATAGGAGGAGAGAGCTATTAAGAGAGTGACTGAGGCCAAATTGAAAGGATGAGAGGAACATGCATTCATTTCTGCTGCCAAACTTTCCCAGAAACGAGCAGCGTTTATACCCCGTGAAATACTTGTGATTTATTTTTCCGAGCCATGTGAAAACACCGTAACTTTAAAAGCTCTCAGAGGCGTAATCTGCCGAAGCACCGGCAGTCCATACCTTTCCCGAGGTAGGAATGAGACAGAAGTTGTGGGGGGTAAAAAAAACACACCGTTATTTCCAAAACCTGCCAGCATTTTCTCTCTTGTGAAATACTCAATTTATTTTCTCGCCATGTAAAAACACACATAATAGTTTGAAGAGCACTCAGGGGTGCATTTTGTTAATTCGCCCATGTAACAACACTTCAGTACATACGGTCTATATATTATTATTTTTCTGCTTCTGCTCTCAAGTAGCAGGCACCATGTGAGAAAACAGGAAGTTGTGCCAGCTGAGTGGTTTTCTTTCTTTTGTCTGCACCGCACTCTCACCCATACGCGGAAATAGTGCGATGGAAAGTGTGACTTCTGCCGCAGAAAAACAAAATGTTCAGTTAAAAAAAAAAAAATAGAGTAAATTGGCAAACCCTTTAAATACAACACATTGACCACAAAGGTTGAGAGAGAAGAAAAAAAAGATTGAAGTTACGGCTTCTTCATCTCCGACCACGCGTTTCGGTGACGTTTCTTCGGGTCCGGTCTCGCTGGGTTTGCACCAAAAAGAGGGGAGCTGAGGCGAAACCGCCGTCTCCGGGCGCTCTGCATGACTTCAAGCCCGTTGTGCAACGGCCCCACACTATTTACTCGCGTTTCCTCTGCCAGCTTGTTGTTTTACACTTTCAACATCCTGCACACGGGGTGGGGTGGGGCGGCGAGAGGCTGACGCTGCTGTTTAAACTTCAGTTAACTTACGACCCAAAAAAACTTGAGAGAGGAAGTAAAACATGCTTTAAAATCAGTTTTATTAAGAGGAATATGTTCAGATTTTTGCAGCCATACGCGATTATTGACCTTAGGAACGCTTGAGATGGCAATTTTGGCATTATGGAGCAACATAATGAGAATCCACCACAAACACGCACACACACGCGCTCTAATAATGGGGATGAGAGCGTAATGGAGAGTGAGGGTCCAGAAAGAGGTCAGAATCCTCAGTAAACAAATGGCTATTTAACCATAAACAAAGCATTGTGGCCTCAAGCCAGAGCAGTGATGGATGTTACCTCAGGTGACATCTTTAAGCCTTGTTTATGTTTCCTTATGCAAACAAAGCATCCGATCATCTATCTTTATCATTATCTGCTATTATCTGTAATGCAGAGCCCCATTATGGACTCACTCTTCCGGGCACTTTCTCTTGGTTCTTTTTAAGGTTCCTTTAACGTTTTTTGTTGTTGCTTCCTTCACAGGGCGTCATCCTGCATCCCTTCAGACAGACACGTCGCTGCCACGTCCGTCTGAGAAATTCCCAAAATAGTACGCAGCTGTTTGCGTTTCGGGGCTGTAAAGCGCTACCAGCGCTTCCTGTGCGAGGCAATTGTCACGATCCTAAAATAGCATATTTCGAGCAAAAGCTCTGCAACTTCAAGGGGGGGCGGGGGATGTTTCGAGCGCCTCGGTTCCATCGTGTTCCGCGGACAGACGATGTCATCATCGGCCTGGCAGGATTTACAACTGCGGTCGAATGTGAGGGAGTGGGTTTGTGTGATTTGGGGGGATGGGGTTATGAATGAGGCAGCGCTGCCGGTGGTTTTCTGTGAATGGAGCAGTGAAAGGTTGAAGCTGTGGTCACTGTGTGTGTTTGCTGTTTATTTTTGTTCCGCTCGACTTAGTGGATTTCTGGGTATGGACGGAGGGGGGTCACAGGGTTAGGAGGTCAAACCGAACTGCACAAAATGCAGTCAAGCCCCGCCCCCTCCCCTTCCGGCTTTGAGGATGTACATCGTGAGGCGGAGGGAAACAAAGCGAACCAGTGCTTTGCTTCACTCTTTGTCCGAGATGACATTGAACATTCTTGTCCCACAACGAAAGTCCAAGAAGCCGCAAGATTTCACTCCAACAACTGCGGTCAGCGTGTCTTCGTGCGACGGTTCGTACCTCGTCATTTTGCGTGCGTTTTGCTAGGAATGGCCAAAAATGTTTTATCCTAAGATCTTTTAAAAATAAACTTCATTCTGGTGATTCCCCCCCACCAAACTTTGACTGTCAACGTTTGCAACATGTTGAAAATAGGTCAACAAATGAGCCCGAGAACAACGTTTGAACTCCCTTCTGCACAGATTTTCACTTCCACTGAAACGCCATGAGGCCAATATGAGCGGGAGGAATGATGACAGCGAGCCAAAAGCCATTTCAATACATGAGCACCTGTTGATTTTAAGACGGACGAAGAAAAACGTATCCTTTCACTAAAATGCCAGCAGGGCCGCAGACGTCACTGCATTTTTATTTATGTATTACAGGGCACATTGGAGAGCAACGGGAGCACATCTGGAAACGTAAACCTTTTCTGCAAGACTGCGCCGTGTCGCCTAGCCTGCGTGGGCCCGACAAACTCAAAGCATTGTTTTGACCTCGTGGAGGAGGAACGCACACGCACTACACATCTACACATCTACACATCTAGGATGGCATAAGAAGCAGAATCTGTCGAGCACTGCAGGTGGATGCAAAGTGTACACAGGGTTAAGGTTGAGGCTGGAAGAAAACATTTCACTTTATTGAACGATTTTTCTTTCAAGACAATCTTCCCTTTGTGCACAACCCACTTTCTTTTTGTCGTTGCTCCCGCATTTGCATCTCGTGTTGAGTTTCATGCTTCGAGCCCAAATATGACCCCTTATTTAATTTTGGATAACCATATAATATTTATTCTCCGTAAACAAAAACAACAAGGAAATCGGAAGAAACAAACTCTGAGACCCCGACCCCTGAGGTGTGGAATTATGCAGCGAAACAATGAACATGTAGCCGAAGCGCTTCTGGCGGTTGGCCAAGGCATGTTCGGCCTCCGCATTTGTCGGATGAAGCGAGTGGGACGGCAGCGGCGCTGATGTGGCCGCGCTGCAGGAGAATTTTTTTTTTCCGGGCCGTGGCGCAACAACATCATCATAAATCAACCAACCAGGACACTGAACAGGGAGCATTGTTGTCGAAGAATCCCACTCCAGCTATTCATGCATGTGTTTGTGAAACAAACACACGTGTTGCTGAAGTGTGTGGGAGACGACGGATCAGTGCAACTACTGTCCAAAAAGTCTGGAGGATGTTGTTGTTGTTGTTGTTGTTGTTTTTGCTGCTGCAATTCCAGTTTGTGAGGGTCTGCACTGCAGAGCTGCTGCTGCAGCCGAGACACTTGATGCAATGAGCATGTGAGTTTGAACATGAATCAGAATATGCCTGAAAAGAGAAACATGCTTCTCTCCCTTGAAGAGATTTAAACAAGTGAAATAGTTAATAACATTTTGGGTATTTGGTTTGTTTGAAGCAGGGTTCACACACAGTCACACAATTGACCAGTGGATTTCCATGACTTTTCCATGACTTTAAACCAAATTTCCATGACCAAACATTTTGTGAAATCTCGGTGTAAACATGAAAAAGTGAGTAAATGTTGTATTTAAACTAACAATGAGAATGACAGTGTATGCCTGCTTATATTTTGAGCGTAGTTCTTTTAAAAGCATATTCATTATTTCAAACTCAGCGTAATTGAACGACATGAACACATGAATATAACACATTTACATGACTTTTCCAAAACTTTGGGGATTTTATTTTTTTCAAGGACTTTTCCAGGTTTTCCATGACCGTACGAACCCTGGAGAAGTTACTGAAAGTAGACTCGTAATGAAGAACGAGTCGTCGATTAAGCAATTAGTAGAACTGTAACTCACTAAAACTATTCGGATAACTTGATCATGTGTCACTTTTCGAGCAAACATTTGCTGGTTCCTGCTTCTCCTTCGTGAAAACAAACACATCTCACACAACTTAAAAAAAACGTACACACTAATAGATTAATTGTTTGAACAAAATAATAAGAAACATGTACAACCCATTTAAAAAAGTTTAAAAAAAAACTCAATAGTGGCGATATGTCTCAGATACCAGTTTCTACAATTAATTATTAGCAACTGTGCTACCTATCTACCCAGTAATGTTTTGTGGTATTATTGCATTTTTGCAGGCCCCTCCTCCCATCATGGTGTCGTGCCGTGTTGCAACAGTCCTGAGCCAAAGTCTGCGCTCCGCATCCTTTAAAGCCCGTAAACATCACTTCACCCCAGTCGCTTCCTAAACGCATGCCGTGCTCTTCGGAGGAAGACGCCGGCCGTGAATGAGTGGCGTTCAGTTTTAGCCCAAAAATTTAGATGCTGAGCGCAAATTAGTTTCACATGAAAGTCATTTGTTCGGTTGCAGTTGCAGCGTTGATTGAGGTACTTTCCATTGCACAAGGAGAATGAGGTCAGGGTGAGCTACACGTGAGCAGTGAGAGAAACGTAGAGCGGGCAGAGGAAAAAGTAATTCAACCAGTATGACTTTGAGAGGCTGACTTTGGTTAAAATGTTGCTCTCCGAATAAACAGACATATCTCCGTGTCGCTGCTCTTTTGAAACAATGCATATTCGTCATGAATCAATTTGTATTGGCACAGTGTTGAGTCAACTTTTCTGTCTCTCTTTATCTCTCCAGTGGGACCTTTTTCTTCGCCCCCAGCATCCTTAATCGCCACCCTAAGAGGGCATTTAACTTCTTGGCAAGGCTCCGTGATTATTGTTCGAGGCGGCAGTGCCACGTGTCAGAGTGAGTTTGACTCATTACAATAGCAAAGAAGATGAATGGAGGTCAAACACACAGGTCACTGCCTCTTAATCATTCTCTCGGATCATAAATCTTTTTCAGAAAAAGAGCCAAAAAAAGAATAGAGAGCTTTTCTTAAACGTCCATGTGATTGTAGTTTTTCTTTCACCTCCAGGCAAAAAAAAAAAGAAGAAGACATTTTAAAGATGAATGATGATTAAAACAAGGATCGTTATTCATTCATAAGAGTACGCTTTTGTCAAAAAAAAAACAGAAGAAAAAAACCCAGCTGTTTTTCATTCTGCCTTCAGTCTCCACCGTGCTCGCACACATTTGCAACGCGGCACACAAAACCTCGGTACACGGAGTTTAAGATAAGTCACAATTACATAATCGGAGCAGGCTTTAACAACCTGCTCCAATAACACGGCATGGGAACGCTTGTTTTCGTAGCGCCACGCTCATTTCTGGGGGAAGTGAGCTTCGCATGAAGGTAATAAATGGAGTTTCCTTTTTGAAATCCACTCTACGCCGACCTGAGTGGATGACAACCCCTGATAAGGTTAAACAAACACCACGGCCTCTATCCGCTTCAACCCACACAGCTACTGGAGCTCACATACAGTGCACACACACACACAAACACCAAGTCCAGCCCTGTGCTGAGCCGCCATCATGTTCCGCCATCTGTGACTGGTTGTGTTCACTGCTACTTGCAAAAAAGAAAAGCTGCTTCAGTGCCGATTGAATCCAACTTAATTCTCAGGACCCGCCACTAAAGAAGATGGATCAGCGGGGAAATCCCCAGGTCACACAGATCCAGTAAACTGTCAATGGGCCGTCTTTTTTTTCTGAACTGTCTCTGGTTTCATCCACCAGTGAACATAAATGTCTGGATGAATGATCACGGCAATCCATCCGATAGTCGCTGAGATAGTTCAGTCGAGACTAAAATGACCGATGTAGCCCTTGTTTCACAATGGCTGCAAAAATCCAGACTTCATTTTCTTTGTGGTAGCTGTTGGAAAACAGCCAAATTGGTGGAAATACTAGCCGGTACACGGTAGTGGGTGGAGCCAGGATTGCAGGAATAAAAATGTTGGGAGGTGGGGATTTTGGCACCTCTTCCCACCTCCTTCATCGCCAAAGCTCCCCTTACAGACTATCACAACTTGTTGAGAACCGCTCAGATCTGGCAAAGACAAAGTTTAAAAGAGGAAGGGGGAAGGGTGTCGGGGGGAGGATGGGCAGAGGCTTCCTCGCAAAGCCTGGAGCTGTAACTGAGAGAGAGAAAGACTGTTCCGCTATCTTCACAGAACCCCCTAGACCGAGGAGGGATTTTTATCTCTCAGCCCTCTGGGACTGGAAAAGGCAATAGAAGGTTATTTCCTGAGAAGCGAAGCAAAGAGGAAGCTAGGGGGGGAGAAGAAGAAGAAGAAGAAGAAGAAGAAGAAGGAGGAGAGGGGTGAAAGTGCCGGGTGAGGAAGAGACTTTCTGAGTTCTGCGGGATCCAGGATGGGGACGCGAATGGAAACAAACCCAAAGCGAGACAACAAAACACAGAGAGACGCCGAAAACACAAACAGGGCCCCATCGCGGTGAACCCGCCCGTCCCACCTTCTCACACTGCGAATTTTACACAACAAAAACATCCGAGGTGCCACTTGGTCACAGTCAGATGGTACACGGAGCGAGCGTGGGTGATAAAGAAACACAGCACATAAAACATTTTGAGTCTTTTACTGTCCTTCATACACGGCTCTTTTCCCCGTCGTCAAAGCCGCGCAGGATAAACCGCTATCAAAGGGGAGTTGGGAGGCTCTCAGGCTTGGGTTTTTCCTCTTGCTTCTCCATCCCTCACTTCACAGAGACTGGATGTTGAATAGAGGACCATTTTGCGGTTGATAATAAGTGATTAATGCGGCGCCCGTGAAGCTCCTCAGATTAGAAAATATGTCCTGATCTTTACCTCAACCTAACCCAGTAGCTCTGTGGCCTAAAGCTAACCAAGTTGTTTCCCGTGAAGACAGAATACACGAGTTTGGAAAAACGGACACAGAAAAACAACCGTTGTCTGAAGATACTTTGCATACGGTGTGAATACACTGTTGAGAGGAGTCTGATGCGTGGGCTATCTGGTGCTGCCATTAGGTTTTCAAAGTAAAAGCATTTTCTTGGCCCATTGTAAGAAAGTCGTATCTCCTCCTCAGGGGATCTATAAGCGCTGAGGAGCTTTGCTCACCTGTTGTCCAGCATGTTAATGATGGGAGAACATGCGCTAGCAACCTTTTTAGCTGATAGAATATAAAAGGGAAGAAGGCTCGATTCACGGATTCAAATGGGATCAGTGTTTAAACAGTATAAATCTTTTTTTAAATCAACCCATAATGCTGCCACTTGTCTCCTCCTCGTTTGTGCTCTGTGCTTCATGGGTTATGTACTTAGAAATGTAAAACTGGACCATGAAATATCAAAGAGACATCGTTAGTTAGGGCATTGACATGGTTAGTTAGGGCAGTTTATAGCAGTCTCTATTGATACTAATTTGAAGACATTTTTATATGAAAACCTTTCGGCGGTGTTCTGTGAATCTCGCGGTTAGAAACCATTCATGCAGATTACAACGGAAACAGTGCAGGAACACAATGATTGGATTTGAACTTCTTGTGACTATCTTAATCGGGGGGAACAAAGAAATACAGTCACTGTTGGAAAATAAAAAACATGGCCATGAATTGTGTTTCACTGCCCTGAGTGTCCGGTTCTCCCTCAAAGAACTCGTTTGTCTTTTGCGGTATTTTAGGGGCCGAATGTAACTACCGTTGCCTCCGCTTCAACTGTCAACAATTGCACCGCCAACTCAATTATTCACTCAAAAAAAATACAGAGATGACTCGTAAACAAGAGATACTCCAGAGGGTTGTGTATCCCCCAAATATTCCCCCTTCCACCTCCAACGCGTGTATACACACACGCCTCTCCTTGCCGTCGTCGGAAGCGAGGGGTGACTTTGGGCGGGAGATTTACAGGCTGCTGTCTCTCTCCTCGTTCAGAAAGACAGATAGACTGGGAGCGCTTTGGACGCTTTGGATGGGACGGAACCATCCGTCTCGCGCCGTAACCGATGCACAAAGCTCAGCCTGTTGTCGCGCTTCCCCCGCTGATGCGGACGGAGTTTACGCTTTGGGTCACCTCTTCCTTTCCAGCACAACATGAACTCCTCCCCTCCGCATTAACCGATCGCCCATTAATTAGATAAGAGAGCTGGAGGATGGATATGATGGACGTCGCCCCGGCTCCGATTACCTGCCCCTCCGGTGTCTGTTACAGGGTGAATTTCATGCCTCATGCAGGGTAACAACGGTTATCCATAATCGATATCCATAATTGTTCGCCGTTGACGTATTAAAATGGCTTTTGCCAAAACTAAAATATATTTCATCTGCAATGATGTTTAAAACAAAGAAAAGCAGCAACATTTGAGGAGCACGTGTTTGACATTCTTTGCTTGATAAATAACTTAAACTGTTGCTCGTTGTGAATCGACCAATTTAAGATCTTCTCAATATACTGTATTTTTTTTTTGTGTGTGTGTGTAAAAAGATATCCAAGCTTTGCCTGTTCTCGAAAACACCTCCTCCCGGATTGAATCGCTGCTCCTCTCCTGTTATATTTTCCTTTCTCTGTCCTTGAAAAATTACCTTTTTTTATGATATCCATGTGGGGGGAGCGGGGTGCACACAAGAAAAACTCCCCCTTCCCTTATGTATAATGTACCGTATATGTGACAAGAGCCTTTAAAGGCTCTTGGACGAGCAGTTTTTTTTATTTTTACCAGACTGAGATACTGCGCCTCCTCACGAGGGCCTCCGCCTCCCCACACACTGTGCCCCATTCACTGGCTCGGGCTTACCGCCCATTTATACGTCTCCTGTCACACGTTGGAGGAATTTTCCATATGTTCGACGTGTGATTTCGGTGTTGTCATTTTGCGGGTTGGAAAAAAAGAAGAAATGAACCGGACAGCTCTTTTTTTATTCCCCGCACAAACTCGCGTCTGTAGGTTGTTGCATGTGAACAATGAGCAGACAAAGGCCCAAGTCAAACTGTATAGGAATTTAAATGGAGCAATCCCAAAGGCTCCGTTCTCTGAAGCGCAGTGTTTGCAAAGACGAGAGCGGGAGAAAGAAAAGAAGTAAAAATTCTGTCATGTGGTCCTCCTCTCCGTCCCGCTGTGGAAAACATGATTAGATTTCGTCCAGGAGTCCATGTGCATGCGCTATTGTTCCTCTGTATTGCGGCTTAACCTCTCTTTTTTACTTCTTCCAAGACGTAAGAACAAAGAAGTTGAAAAAAAAAAAAAAAATGCAGCTTCTCTGTTTCTGCACACTACGTCTTGTGTTCCGGGAATCTATTGAAATGGGAATAAAAAGGTATTTAAGCCACCAAATAGGTAAAAGAAGACGCCAGGTTTGACATCTGACGCAAACTTCCAGATCATTCTAAAGGGGAAGCGTGAAGCAGATGCACATGTTGTGCTGCATGCAGGATGTAAAGGCTGCTACATGTTTGAGTCATCATCCGATTCCAGAAAATTCATTGAAATAGACTCATTCCAAACAATGAAGTGGGAACTGCATGTAAAAGAGAGCCGTAAATAATCCCATAATCCAATACTATACATACATTTTGTTGCGCATACAGGCTGCATGTGCCAGCAGGGTGCAACGAGCCTAACGAGGAAAGTGGGGCTAAATTATGCAAGCAAATACAGCTGTTGGTACAGCAAAATAAGAGGGACTACAAAGAACTCCATGGCGCCTCAAATATCTCTGCAGTCTCTGGCTAATTCCATTGTTTCCAGACAAACCAAAACAAAATAAAAGAATAAGTCCGGCTCCCTCCCATGTGCACACAGCGGGCGAGCATGAGAGAAACAGCGAGCGAGCCGTGGCCTCCCCGACTCGTTTTTCTTTTCTTTTTTTTTTCTTCTTCATCTTTTGAAATTAAATATTCTCTCTCATCCTTGGTGTGGAGCTATAAGCGCTTCAGGTTGGGAGTGTGTGTGTGTGTGTGTGTGGGGGGGGGGGGGAGGGAGAGAGAAGGAGTGTGCTTTATTTTATAAAAAAGGAAATCTTCCTCTCTTTAGGAAACTAGATATATTTAGAAATAGGCACATTAAAGAATAAAACCCCCAAGATACAAAGAAAGAGAGAGAGAGAGAGAGAAAAAAAAAAGGAAACGCACCGAAGATGGAATTCCCGCCCCTTGATAAATCACATTAGCAGAAAAAGATAAGGGGAAAGAAAACCAGGGAGGGATACTTACACACAGATGGACCGGTTTGTCCATAACTGTTGAAATATTTACAGCGATGGCGTGTTCCCTGAGAGGCCGCTGACAGACCATTTGTCATTTATATCACTTTGCTACGGGGGGAATCTGCAGATAAACGTTACAAGTTTGGGTCGAAATCCTGCTGAGGTCAGGATGCAGTTGTGTGTCACGGATACCTCCCTGTATATATATCTATATATATGTTTTCTTTCTTTCTTTTGTCCCAACGTGACGATATTCATAGCCTCGTGCACATGAAAATTGACTGGTGTAGTGACGGCCTCAGGGAATTCAAAGACACCGCCCTCATTTACCTGCAAGGGTGCAGCCAGTTGCCAAAGAAGTAAGATTACATGTTAACCCTTTTGGTGCTTTTACAATCAGAGAATGGTGTTTAATAGAAAGCCTTACAGTAGTAATATGCCAACAGTGAGTAGAAACCAGAGTCCGTCTTCCTCATTTGTGTTACATAAGGTTGTGTAAGTCGGTAAAAAAAAAGAGCTGCGTCTGCTTTTTTTTTTTTTTGCTTCACCATACACAGTTTCACTCTCGGAGAAAAACTTGATACATGTATGACCTGGATACTCTTGAACATGTGACGTATGGGTGTAAGAAAAAATATATATATTGCAATTTTGATGTTTCTATGTCACTGTATTGATTTTTTAAAAGGTGCTGAATTCAATATTCAGAGCATAAGTAATAGCAGCAAACAAGTATTTGTTTCGTAAAGACATAGTGGAGGGATGTCTCCCTGAGCCGGGAGCGAAGACGCTCTTTCCCTTCTGCGTGTTGTAATACAAGCTTCTCTGTGCTTAGTGTGTATAGCCGGGCCCGCGGCGAGGGCCCGGCTATACACAGTGCATGCTGGCGCACGTGAGCGTGCCCCACTGGCCCGCTCGCGGCCGCCGCTTTGCACCGTTCCGGAGACTGTGTGCAATTATGCAAACGCTCATGCAGATCCCACTGCTCTGATTGCATGGAAAAAAGAGAAGAAGAGAAAAAAGCGGTGTGTTCTTTATAGGATGACAGTTTTCCTAAAATTAGTTGGCTTTCTCTATCGCAGTATATGACCTTGCTCGCAGCATCGTGATATATCGCAATATACTAAATCATAAACCCGTTAATGATGTGCGGCGTATCAGCAGATTATTGTTATGATGGGTTTCAACAAAACGTTTCTATTAAAGTTCCTCATCCATTTCCATCCAGTTTTTTTAATAATTTTTTTTAATAAGGTTTAGCATTTTGCTAAATAAGGATTACATTTACTCAAAATATATATATATATATATATATTTTGTTTTTAAGCCATTCATGACACGATCACTTCTCTAATGCATTTGTTTTGTTCCGTTGAAATGCGATAAACATGCGAAAAACATGCTTTTCAATAAATAACACAAGCTTGTAGAGAAAGCGGAGCGTGAAGTTCACTCTGCAGACCGTCTATGTTTTTTGTTTTTTTTAAGGGGTGGCTGGCAGACGGGCCCCACTGTGGGCGACTTTGTCCTCTGGCAGCCCTTGTTTGCTTTCTATTAAAACTCCTGCATCTAAAGAGTTGGGGATGACCTATCGCATTACATAATTCATGCATGGAGCTTGTGAATAATGGATGTTTCTGCCTCGGTTGACGTGGTGCCAGAGGTGGAAGAGAGCACCGCTCGGTGTGCGCCTTTGCATTCTGTGCGAGCCGAGCGCTGTTGCCACAGGTAGTCTTTTACTTTTTGCGCCCGCGTGCCTCGGCCGCACGGCACAAACACTAAACAATGAGACATCGGCGTGCCGCTTTTTTTTTTGCACGGGGAGAAATCATGTGGATAAAATGTTGCCAAAAAGGAGTCATCTTTTAATCCGTGCTGCTCTTCCCATCGGACCAACTGTCCATGTTAATGTTTCATCGGGCCTTTCGGGCTCATTCATCCCCCTCCTTTGTGTGGATGCCAATGCGGCATCAGGCCATGGGAACAGTGTTTCTATAGAGCTACTTGCTGCTGCTTGTGACTGCGTGAACATGAGCTTTATTAAAAAAACAAAAGCTGACGTGCTTGTGGACTGAGAGCTTGCGAGTGATGAGACCCGCATCAGAAACATACCAAGGCAGTAGTCGTTGCCACAGTTGGTGTCATTAGCGGCAAAGCGATGGAGCCCGAACCGGCCTGAGGCTGCTCATCAGTACTTGTCACTGGGTTGGCTTCATTAGTCACCGTCCAGATGACAGGGGGGCTCTTGTAAAGGATATCTGCCCCCCACCCCGTGAAGAGCCAAGTGTCCACGCAAATAGGTTGCTGACCTCCAGAGCGTCTCTGGTCCTGAGGGGGCAGAGTGGGACGAGGGGCTTGCGGACCGCAGGGCAAAGGACCTGCAGAGTCCTGGACGCTGACCCGCCCCTGACCCCATCAGCCGACTGGTGACTCCTGAACGCTCTGATGAAATGGCAGATTCCCCAGAAGAAGAGAGACAGAGAGAGACCGAAAGAGAGAGAGAGAGAGAGAAAATAGTCCGAAGCCCCTCTGAAGGAGAGTGGGATGCTCAGCAGTGACATGCTAATCCGCTTGGTTAATGATTAGGAGTTGAAAGAGGGGGGGGGGCAGAAATGAAATAAAAAAAAAAAAATCTTGGCAGCTTTTTGATGCCTCTGCCTTTTGATTCCGGCTCTCCGCCGCTGTATGTAAATGACAGCAGCCCTCTCGGAGCCGAGGTTTCCCGTCCGACACGCGGACGTGTGACGGGTGATCGCGCTTTGATGTTCGTCCCGATCGCCCCGATCATCAGCGAGGCGCGATACATGGCCGTTTTTATTAAATATTCATTTAATGCACCTCTGTATCCGCAAATTCACTGACACCCGAATTAGAAAGACTTTGATGATTAGATAGAATCAACAGATTATGAAAATAAAAGGGGTTGGAGGATGGATGCTCACTTATGCATTACTTATCCAAAATCCATTCTTAACATTGCTAATTTTTTTTGACCTGCGGCTGTAATATTTGTTTTGTTGTTTGGTTAAATGTTTTGTTACGTATGGGTAACGGCGTATCAAATCTGTTTTAAATAATACTTCATTGGCAGAAGAATCAGTATTATTAGAAAGGGCTGGGTATTAAACCTCAATACTTTCTGGGTGCAGATCAAAATCTTTCCTCGGGAACAAAACTGTAACAGAAACAAAGACTGCTTCGCCAGATTCAGATGCCAGGATGAGACAGTATTGCCTCTCCAGATGGTCCCAGTCAGATGAGATGATTATCCAAAACTAGAGTGGGGATTGTATCTTTGAAACCTTTGTTGTTTTGTTTGTTGAAATTCTCCTTACAAACAATAAATCAAATGCTTTCACACACAAAAAATCTGGGATCTGTGGCTGTTGTAGGACTGTAATAAGCCCGTCCAATTATTTCACTCTTCGACAAGCTGAGAGACTTGTCAGACTACATCATGCACATGTGAATGGACAGAAGAGGACGAGAGACACACTTCTTGGATCTGGAATCAGTGATGCAGAGAACCTACCCCAAAAGATGCGATTACTATGATTGCCTGACATGATAAACGGAGCTGTTAATGTAGCACGATCCTGGCGTTCGTCTTGACAGATTATGTTGTGATCAGATATTTTCTATTCTGTTCATTTTTTATTCCAAAATGAAGGAAATAACGGTTCCAAACAGGTGCTTCCGGAAGGGGTGAGGGTTCTACCAAGGACCATTTGCTTCTGAAGAACCCTTTTGTTTGAAGAGAGGGTTTTTCAAGAGTTCTTTATAAGTCTAAGGGTTCCATCTAGAACCGTTTTTCATCCAAAGAATTGTACTGGAGGAATGTTGAAAGTATTTAAAGAGATTGCCCACAATCCAGCCCACGAACCCCAATAATTGTGATTGTGGATTGTGATTGTTTTTTGTGTGAAACCCTTGGAATATATAAGTGTTCTCAGTAGAACCTCCTGGGTGGGTTCTCAATGAAATCCTTGGAATACAAAAAGGTTCCCGGCAGAACCCCGTGACTGGGTTTTTGTCAGCACCTTTTGAGGGTGGAAAGGTTCAAGATGGAACCACCAGAGAGGGTACTGGTTGGAACCATCACACCATAGAAGGGTTCTCAATAGAACCTCTCATCGGTCTCCCTGCAAGCTGGTTCAAGGTATGACCCTTTGAGTTGGCTTCTCTGTAGAAAGGGTCTGAAAGGGTTCCAGGTGCAACCTTTACAAAATGTCCCCCCAGGAACTAAATAAACTAAAGTCCAAAAAGTAAATATTAAAGTAGTTGTTTGGGATACAGAGTAAGACGAAATGTAATCAAGGACAAATTGCTGAAATCCTATGATGGTTTGTGACTCAAAAAGAAGATATGTGAACCATGCGCTCTAATATGACAAATGTTACAAATGTGTGTAGTGTGTCCACACTCAGCAGATGTTCAAAAGCTGGAGGAGCATGAAGCAAACAATGGCGAGTGAGAGCCAGAGTGACACAACATTCACAATGAACACCACATGTTGACAGCAATCCATCAGATACACTCATGCATCACTGCAGTACAATAGCTGGCTTCACTCACTGAAGACTTCCATCTGGTGTGTGACACACACACACACACACACACAGCAGACCGCACTCTGCCCATGAGGTACAACACGCTTTAATGTACGAGCCCTGGGTGAAGAGGGCTGGACGCCCTGATCGTTCGCACTTTAACGCCAAACCCTCTCTCATTCATTTCCCCCCCGTTGTGCTCCCCACAATCGTATTATCATTACAGAGCAAATCAGTCACATTAAGCCTCGGCGCTGTCAATTGCCCCACAAAATCTCAGCTGTGCGCTGCCAAGAAAGCGTGGCAGGACATAAGACGCATGGGAAATGAGATTTGCATAAACAGTGTTGCTCCATCACTTATTTATTTTCTCCCCCCCCAGCTGAAAAGATGCTGACTGCTTGCTGAATGCATCCCTGTGGGTGCATCAAACAGGTGTTGCTATACAGTCAGGACTGCATTATTGGGATGGTTGTAATGATGACGTAATGACCTCATCGTGCTTTCAGACGTATAGTTGTAGAGGGGGCGGGGGCAAAAAGAGCATATTGAAGCAGGTGGCGCCTCCTTCACGGGTCTTTCTAGTGTGAATCATTACATGGCTAATGGGCTCATGACATCAGTGGTTTTTTTAGCGAAGGAAAAGGTGGTGAAGATGTGAGGAAGTGAGCCAACAGAGGAGCATGTCTCTGCCACCAGACTAGGGCTGCAACAACGAATCGATAAAATCGATAAAAATCGATTATCAAAAGTGTTGGCAACGAATTTCATTATCGATTCGTTGTGTCGCGCGATTATTATGCCGGGCAATAAGTCGCGGAGAAAAAAAAGAGCGGAGCAGAGCAACTGACCGGCCAGCGTTTCTGAGATTGGAGTGAGACACTGACACACGCTTAGAAATAGAAGATCTTTGACGTCTCGAGTCTTGGCCAATCAGCGTTAAGATGTCTCCAGCGTCTTCATTTCCCTCAAACTTGTTTTTAATGGAAGCTAGTCAGCTCGCTATCGCGTTAGCTAGCGTGTTTGGGTTGTGTGTTGTCGTTAAAGTTACTTTATGTTCCGTTACAGTTCAGTCTTGCTTGTAAAAAAAAACGTAACGTGATGAAACATGCCGTAACCCCCCGGTCTGGTTCAGTTCACCAGTCACTCGTTAACATTAAACCGGAACACCGGCGGATCTGGCTGCAGGTTTTTTTTTTTTTTAAACTCAAAGTAGAATGAATCAAATCACGTAGTTGGGCGTCGTGGTCATAAGAGGCCCAGATATTGATCAGATGATGTGAATGAAAGAGTTTAAGGAAGGTGCAGGTGAAAACAGGCGTGAGACGAGCAGTGCAGCTTCCCTCTGTCCAGTGTTTCATACATATTGATAAAGCAGGGCATGCTAAATGCAGCCTCTGCTCCAAGGAGATTAATTACAGTAAAAAGGGCTTGTATTTGAGCTAACACAAAAACATACACATGTATGCTTTACAGATGTAAAATGTTTTTTGTGTTAGTCCATTTTTATTAATCTTTTTTAATTAACAGCTCAGGGATGTTGAAGGAACCTGTTTGTGCTTTCTGAAGATGTTTTGCACTGTCACTTCTGTTTTTGAATAAAGGGTTGGAAATGAATGCCTTTTTGTTTTTTTATCCGATTCATCGATTAATCGAAAAAATAATCAACCGATTAATCGATTATTAAAATAATCGTTAGTTGCAGCCCTACACCAGACAAAAACAAACAAAGAAAACCGAACATGAGGATTGGTCTCTGACACATGGAGTTACTATTTGCTTTCACCATCCTCGTGTTTGTTTTGCTTTCTTTTCTGGCATCTTTAAACCTGCACTATTGGTTTTGCTGGAGTACACTCATTAGGGCTCTGCAGCAGTGTTTTAATGCGCCGTTGAAGTGCTGGAGAGCCAATAGAAACGCGCGCTGTTGTTTTGACAACGGTACATGTCACACTGTATAATGGAGTTCATTCTAGTCAGTGCATTAACTCGTTTTGAGCTGCTACCCACGTAGAGTATAAATATATATTTCGCCAGTTGTGTCAACAACACTTGTTTGTTTGTTCTGATTGAATGCCATCATCATGTTACATAAGCCTTGTTATTTGACACAGTCTCTTATAAACTTTTCACTGCAGCAATGTCTATCAGAATAAAGTAAAAGTGAAGATCCTCAGTGGGACTGGGACACTCTGAGAAATAAGGGTTCCGAAACAGGTTCTTCCTGAAGGGCTTCTGAATCTGCTTCTGCAGAACCCTTTTTTGAAGAAAGGTTTTTCTCAAGGGTTCTTTGTCGGACTAAGAGTTCCATTAATAACCGTTTTCATCCACAGAACCCCACTGGAAGATTGTTGAAAGCATTGATGTTAAAAGTCCACAACCTCCAAAAAACAGTGATTGTGAACCATGATTGTTGTGGCTTGGGTTCCCCTGGTTGGGTTCTCGATGAAATCCTTGGAACACAAAAACGTTCTCGCCAGAACCCTCTGAGTGGGGTCTTGTCACCACCCGTCCAAGGTGGAATGTTCTGGACTGTCTGACCCGTCTGAAAGGTTTCCAGGTGCAACCTTTACGAAAGGTCCTACAGGAACTAAGTGATGTCCAGGTGGTGGGTCGAACCTTTCACCGGTGGTTCAAGGAGGCCGGTAAGGTACGTTGGGTTCTCTGTAGAACTCTCTGAAAGGGTTCCAGGTGCAACTTTACAAAAGGTTCTACCAGAAACCAAGAATAAGCCAACCAGTCACACCACTTATAATGAGTTTAGCACAAGTCAATGTCTTTATTTTAAATATTTTTTCAATGTTTTTGACTGGCATGACTTGATTGGCCATGTGAAGCTTTTCAGAAAATGTTACATCAGTGTCCTCAGCTGGAACTGTGAATAAGAGCCTGACTGACAGCAAGGGGATCAAGCATCTGTGTGTGTTTCTCCATGAGTAATGAGGGTGTGTGTGTGTGTGTGTGTGTGTGTGTGTGTGTGTGTGTGTGTGTGTGTGTGTGGACTTTTTTGTGTGCATGCTTGTATGCACTTGTGTCTGTCGATACATGGCGGCGCGGTACGCGTGTGTCCTTTTGCATGCCGGTGGGTGATTATGAGTGTGTGTATGTGTGCGTGTGTGTGTGTGTGCAAGCTTTTTTGTGCGTATTTGTGTGTGCACTTGTGTCTGTCAATACATGGCAGCGGGGTACGCGTGTGTCCTTTTGCATGCAGGTGGGTGATTATGAGTGTGTGTGTGTGTGTGTGTGTGTGTGTGTGTGTGTGTGTGTGTGTGTGTGTGTGTGTGTGTGTGTGTTTGCACTGGGCAGGAGCAGACTACACAGGCAGCTGAAGGCTCATGTTATAGTCTGCTGTCACAGTTCACTGAAGGACCCGCTATCCACTGACAGGACAGCGCGCGCGCGCACACACACACACACACACACACACACACACACACACACACACACACACACACACACACACACACACACACTTTCATCTGAAATTTCAT
This sequence comes from Myoxocephalus aenaeus, assembly GCA_038501785.1. NCBI lineage: Eukaryota > Metazoa > Chordata > Actinopteri > Perciformes > Cottidae > Myoxocephalus > Myoxocephalus aenaeus. The sequence continues at coordinate 4,242,811 of JBAMJR010000059.1, read as the reverse complement.
AGATGCATTCGGGCAGCTCAATGACAACACGTCTCTATTGCTGCTCCTAAACCTCCCAGCACCGAGCAAACTTCCTTACTAAGCTGCAAATTGGCATTCTGGGACTATCGCTTCACTCATCTCGAACGAGTCTTTTGTGGTTTGAAAGCCTTTTGAAAACTCTTTTTTTTCTTCTTCTTCTTCTTCTTCTGACTGTGTGTCATTGGGAAGAAGTAAAGCACTTTCATAAAAAAATAAACGTCAACATGTTCTTGCATATTGTGGGGGGGAGGAATACTGTAAAACTCAATGAGCGGTTTTGTTTACACTGTTTGTAACTTTTGTATTCATGTGCAGTCTGGATAAGTCGAGGATATGGTTTATTAGTTATTTCCTGTGGAGAGGGAGGAATGCCAAATCTGGAGAGTTCCTTGCCTCTGAGGTGTGAAGGAGGCCCTGTTTTTTCTTTTTTTTTCCTGCAGCATGGCCTCTTGTTGGGGGATGGAGGTTGTGTGCAGAGGGTTTGTGGACAGAGAGGAAGAGGGTCAATCATGTTTGCAACAGGACAGGCTTCCCCCCTTGAAGTGGGAGACAGTGGTAGGAAGTGTCCAGATTTATGGCTCTCCGTAGCCGGCTCATTGTAGCCGCCTTCACCGTGGCAGTTGACCGGCGAGCAGACAGAAGGGGAGAGAGTGTGAGAGGAGCTGTAAATCACAGTGAGAGTGTGGCTCAGACACACACACACACACACACACACACCACACATGCTCACAGTTCACAGTGCGAAGGAAAGTGGGCGGCTCTCCGGCGAGATAGAGCTGTTCTGGCACGACAAGGTGTGGAAATGAGCGGACTTCTTTTTTCTTTTCTTTTTTGCTTGACTTTTGAAACTTAAAAAATTCTATCGATCTCGGGACGTGATGCGTTACAAGACACCAAGGGCTATAACATTCTTTTGAGGCACATTCTTTGATTTTTATTTATAGTTCACCCATTAAAATAAAAACAAGGGGTAGTACCCTGAGAGCTTCTACTCTGCCCAGGCCGCACAATTTTAAATGGGATTATTGGAAGAATGACTGGCTTTACACTACTGGAACTACCTGGATCCAGACCTGCATGAAAAATACACATGATGAGAGAATAGCAAAATCCTGCCTTCGGGAATCTGGATGATTCGTGCTTTGTGTTAATCTATGTGAAGTCGATCCCGACTAGAAATTTGGCGATGAAACAGCAGAAAGCATCGTACTGAAAGACGGCAGGCCGATGTTTCCAACCAACAGTCAACGTGAAGACTACAATCGTCCCCTAACCACGCTCATTATTCTAACCGTGACAAAGAGACTTGACTCCCTGAACCCTAGTAATTGCTTGACACAAACCACTAAACATCATCATCATCATTTTTTTTTGTGTCACAGCTTTGGAAGGTTCAGAAAAATGATGTTGTCTTGTCGGGATGTCAGATAAAACATTTTTGGATGACTAATTTTTTCAGCCTCATCCCAGTACTTAACGTATCAAAACTGGTGTCGGTTGGATGAAATTTGTGTTGAGAGTGTTGAGAAACCCGTTTGGCCAAAAGTCAAAAGGGGCAGCGAATGAGTTTTGGCGCAAACGGGCTCGGCGTATGACGTCTTAAACCCAAGGCATTTTTCATCCATGCCTTTTTATTTAAGGAGTCCTGGGGCCAAGATACCAAAAGAAATATATATTTTTCTTTGGGCAATGTTACACAGAACTTCTGCTGGAATCTCCAAAGTACTTTTTGATACCCTGGCTGAGGCAAACAAACATGGGGCTGAGTCCTATAAAAGATGGTATGTGTGGGATGTCTTACTGGCAGCAACATGAGGTCCTGGGAGGCGGGGTTAATGCACAAATAGCGTCACTGTTACTCTCTGCAGCCCGCGGGCTAACTGGGCCTTGTGCACATGCACACACACACACACACGTGCACGCGCACACTAATGTCTATCCCCGATTTATCCACAGGACTCCCTTTCAAATACAGGAAAAAATGACTTTGATTTCGGTAAAAAGGAAAATGTATTACCGAACTCCCGCAAAGGTTTACCGTTAGCTACGGCCTTGCGCGTCCATGTGCGTGCGCAGCTGTCACCGCTGATCTGAAGGTGTCCCGTTACTCCGCTTCACTCTGATGTTCCTGTCTCTCCCTGTCCAGCACCACTGGGTCCGTCTCGCTCCCACGGGGAGGCCACGAGGAGGACGGCTCGCCACGCAGCGCTTCGTGTGGAAGCCCGGCGCGTGGAAGCCCGCAGCCAGAAGGCGAGGCCCGCGTGGCCTCAGCAGATGGCAGGGTGGGCTCTCGTCTTGTTTCGACCGCTGCGCCCACATGGACTGTGGCCCGGTTAGATCATCCATCTTTGCGGCGGCTGTGAGCCCCCCCCCCCCCCCCGCCTCGCTGAACGTGCGCTGTGCCCCGTGTGTACACAAGATCTCTGGCCTCGGCGGGGGAATGTTTACCCAGCTGAAGTCCAACAGAGTTGCACTCTCTCCCAGCTGTACTGTACGGGCTGCAGTGGAAGTCACTTGGGACACATCTATTGACCAATATCAGATACGTGCAGGCTTCTCTGGGTGGTTGTTTCATTAAACCTCCTAATGTGTGTACTTTCAGACTGACTTATTTGGGCTTTTTTTGTTTTTTTGTTTACCTTTATGTAACATAAACTTTATGTACCTTATGTTTCAGGTAATGCCTGCTGTAATGTTTCAACTCATGTGCATTTTGCAGGTGAAGCAAATTCAAGCACATTTTGCCCCGCCTCCATATATTTCAGCCTATAGGATTCAGCCGTTTTGTTGCAACGATGCGCTCCGATTGCAAGTCCCAACGCTGCAAGGCAAAGTGGGATTCGGGAGCAGGATCAGCAGAAAAGCAACGCAAAGAAGCTGAGCTTCACGAGGCAAAACTGCGAGCATAAATAATGTAAATCGGTGACTCAGGTGAATCTAGTCAGTGCCGGTTAACACTTTGATGCACAGCAACGCGTAAGGTTCTGCACACAAAGGGGGGAAAACAATAGAATGGTTTGTTCTGCTGTCGAAGCAGTGTGAACGAGGGAGCTTGGGATGAGAAGGATCTTAAGGAACGTGCTGGAGACCGGCCTACTGCAACAGCAATGGTGTTGCGTGAATTTGACAATAAAAAAAACTGTCATCAGGCACCTGTATTCTCAGTTTCTGCACACAGCAGTCTCGCTGGAGACAGGACTTAAAATGCAACAAAAAAGATGAAAAAGAGACATCCTGAATGCATCTTTGACTGTTGCTTTTTAGACGGTAGCGGAGGAGAGCGTTTCTATTCTGCTCTCTCAGCGGAAATTTCGATTTCTCTGCAGACTTTGGTGTAAAATAATCAAAAGTCATCCTAATCTGAAAATAAAACTCTTCACCTTCATACGTGAACTTCCATCTCCTGTCCTCTTTCAACAACAGAAAGGGAAATGTTTGACTACACCTTCAACCCTTTGCACAGCCATAATTCAGCCTCTCAATCTGTCGGCTGCAGCGGCGCATGCAGCTCCATCATCGCGCAATAATGCCGGACTCAATCGTAGGCGAGGAGATGATGCTCCGCATGGGGGACGGTGATTCCCCCCATCCCCCCATCCCGCCGTCCCCGCAACACGACCAGCTTCTGCCAAGTGCCGGGCGAGATTTATCGCTGCGTCTGTTTGAATGTAGCCAATTTCACTTTAGTATGATATTAAAGAATGATGCATGCCAGAGTGTCGGATGCTCTCGTTGAGGGAGTCACGCCTGCGCCGCGGCGGCGTAAAAAAAAAAAAAAAAAAAGAGCAGATATGTGATGTAATGTTCAATATTGATAACAGCCCTGAGCGGAATGGGCTCTGATCATTTAAGGGAAATATCCTGCTTTTTTTTTTTCTTTTTTTTTTTTAAACTACCATTTCCTGGCCCCGGGCCTGGATTCGTGTCATCCATCAGTTGGATTTGATGGGCAGATATCCACAAAGCTCTTATCACCTCTGCTGGAATGAACTCTGTCTGTGAAAACAGAGCAGAGCAATGGGGTGAAATGGGCTTCAGGGGCGCTTCGTTTGAAACCGGGAATCGAGTCTGAGGTCTTTGTATAATAGGTTTTCCTTTTTACTCCGTGAAAGAAAAATAGAAAATGAAAAGGCTAAAACACGGCTGCTGTCACCGAGTTGTGTTTTAGTGGACCATCCCAAATGGTTCTGCACGTTTTAACTTTTCATCTATCTTTAAATTGGATGTATTTTTCCCTAAGATCGTGCAACTTGGATGCCAACACTGTACAGAAATAAACAGGAACCTAGCCAAGAACGGATGGAAGATACACAACCAAGAAGAAATCTGCAAAGATGGAACAGCTTTCTCCATTTTTAGGAGAAAAGCAGCCACGTTTATGGCCGTGTCTGTGTGCGGTGGTCCCTCTTCCTGCCTCCGTGTGCGTCTCCAGCGTTCAGTGTGTCAGCTCTTGTTGATTTCCGCAGGGGAAGTTGCCTCTTTGCTATCCTCAGACAAAGCCCTGACCCAGGGGTTAAGGAATGTGAACCCGGGGCCGTGACGATCAAGACTCTCCCTCGGGGGGCGTGGACAATGCTGAACCCCTCAGCAAACGGCCAAATGATCTCACATGCTTTTGTGTTCCTGGTAGCACACTTTCTTTTTCTTCTTCTTCTTCTTCTTCTTCTTCTTCTTCTTTTTCTGCGAAAAAAAACAAACTAACGTCAGGCATTTCCTCCTCATAATAACCAAATCAACGATGCGTCCGACTGCTTGCTTTGAGTAGTTTCCTCTATTTGGTGAAGGGGGCCGATCTTAAGTTGAGATAAAAAAATACAAAATGGATTCCAGTCATGCTACAATTATAAATGGACCGATCTAAAAACAGCTTCGGTATCCAATCCAATCGCCCGTCTGTTTGGAACGCGTGGCCGTTCGGAGCGGGCCGATTGGCTGCTTGGCACCGACTTGGCCAAGCAGCCAATAGCCAAATGTACAGACAGAGACTCCTTGCTGTTCGTTAATCGAATTCCATTGGGCTTTGGACCAGTAGCGGTGCGTCAATAGAGGGCGCTAGGGCGCCGCCCCTCCTAAAATTTTGCGATGAAAAAAAAAAAAGAAGAAAAAAAAAATATAATATATACTGTCAAAAAACATTATATATCAAATAATTTAAATAAGAAATATACCGTGTTGACGCGCTAAATGTGTGTGGGAGACCGTAAGCCCCTGTCAACAACCACTTAAGTTAAATATAATATATCGCCATTCATCATTACTGAGAAAAGCCCCTCCCCTCTCGGGGCGCCGGCCAAATGTGTGTCTATGGAAAGCTAACAAACATTTCACCCTCGTGACGGCAAGGACAGCTTCTCATTGGCGGATGAAACGTGAATCTTCGGGCGCACGAATCTGCGCCCTAGCCAATGACATCGTTTCTTATTGCAACGTGGTTGGACTATTCGTCCAATCAGAGACCTTTATCATTCCCTCACCTCCCATGTAGCTACGCGAGCAACACAGCTAGCAGAGACTTTGATTATGTTAGTATGGCGACTGAAAACTCTGTGGTATCTCTATGCGAAACACCTTTCAATCCACGATCAGATGTTGACAAGAAGAGGCTGAAAGAGTTGGGACCCGAACGTCCGGATTTAAATATTCAGCAGCAAAGCAGTGAAGCTACACGCACCAAGCTACATGCTAACCGGAGCTGCTAGCTGGAGGCTCAGTGTGCAGTGGCTCTGAGCAGCCGAGGAAGCGCCGGGCTGTGAAGGAAGATGAGCTTGAAGGATTGCTGCAGCGGTGAGTGTCAAAATCAGCAGATGCCTGTGTTAGAGTTTAATGTTTTATCTTTCCCACAGCAGAACACATGTTGGACATTGTTAGATTTGGGTGGATATCATATCAGACTATAACTTTATCTAAAATACCAATTCAACCCCCAACAAGTTAGTGTGTGTGTGTGTGTGTGTGTGTGTGTGTGTGTGTGTGTGTGTGTGCGTGTGTGTGTGTGTCATAGCTACAGCCATCAAGGTGGCTCCTGGCCTTTTGTCTGTTGCTGAGCCATCAAGACACACAAAACATAGTTTTTTGTCTGTAGTATGAAGCCTGTTTTGTAGTAGATATTTCCCCACAACTTATCTGTCTGTCTCTGTCTCTCTCTATATATTTATCTGTAGGTTTGTGACACCATACTTGGACACACCAGGGAACGCTTTGCCTTCAAAGACCACCTCACCAGTGCCACCTTACTGCAGGGCCCCCAGTTTGAATGCTACGTCAATGTATTCCCTGAAGTTGCTCTGGCCACCACATTGAATGTTTCTTAAACCATTCTGCTCTGAACCTCTCATGCCCAAAGTTACAGTTTGTTGATAGTTGTTATTGGACAGTGTTGAGCACTGTGTTTTCTTGAAATAAAGCTTTGTTTTTTTTAGAATATTCTACTCCAAACCTCTTTTCTTCTCATTGTGGAGTGCTATTTAAACTGCGCCGCCCAACTGCGCCCCCCCCAAAAGAAATGTCACCAGCCGCCACTGCTTTGGACCAATGGTCGGACATACCAAGCTGTTTGTATAGAGCTCTGAGAAACTCTGAGAAATTCTAAAGGGCATTTTTCCCTGTCTTCTGACATTGCATTGGATGGATAATTGATCGGGGAGGTACAGTGTACAATTATCCGTACATTCCTCAGGATTGGACGCCATTGTCATTGCTGCCGAAAGAGGCCATATTCACTTTTACGGATGAGCTTGTCGTGAATGGTCCAAGTACAAAGGAGACCAAAAGGCCTCTTGTCTCATTTATCACCCACTTTAAGAGAGGGAGAAAGAGGAGGAGGAGGAGGTTGGCTGTCAAAGCAACCATAGCAGAGTGTATCCTAACGGTGGTCTCCCATCCCCTGAGGCCCAAACACGTCGCTTGAAGTGGAGGGAAACACGGCCCGAGAGAAGGAAAGAAAGAAAGAGCGGAGCCAAGAGATATTGCGATTAAAGGAGGTAAGTTTAGACTCTCCGCCTCCTCCCGCAGAGGCGTGAGTGGTTGAGGAGAGCCAACGACAGCCTGCAGAGGATTCATGCGGGTGGAGGTGAAGGGTCGGCGCGCTATCAATCACGGGCCCAAAAGTCGAGGATTAAGTAGCTCGGTGTGACTCGGGCCGACGGTGGTGGAGGTGTTTGAAAAGGCTGTGTTGTGTCTGTCTTCTATTACAGAGCGGAGGCTCCCGGGGGCAACGCAGCCTCATGAACCCACGACTAATGGGACGTCCAATCGCTCCTCTTCCCTCCCTCCCTCCCTCCCTAATGAGCGCTCACCCCCGCCGATTAAGTCGCTCAACATCGCCGCACCGACGTGACACCCCTCTGACGACTGACGATTGTTTACTCGGGAAAGATAGATGAAGGACACGTTCTCACAAAAGGCCTTGAGCGGAATAATCGCTCACACATCTGCACACACACACACACACACACACACACACACACACACACACACACACACACACACACACACACACACACACAGTGCCCAATCAGACTTAACTTTAATCTTTTTCCTTTTTTTCTTTTTCTTGCGCAACTGCCTTTGATCTTTGATGTGCCATGCATTGCATTAATTATGCATCTCGCCCTCAGTGCAAACGTGGTGAACACCTTCGAATGCTTAACAGGAGCGGGGCTCTCATCGCGGGGCCCGGAGGATGGCTGCAGGAGGAGTATGCATACCCCACCGCTCCCATATAGTGCACTGCATAAGGGATTTTACTGTGTGTGTGTGTGTGTGAGGGGGTGCGCTCCTTCGATCTGGGCCAAAGGAAGGCCATTTTTCACTCTCGTGGAACACGCGCCGGCCTCTCTCTGTGTGTGTGCACAGGACTGGAGCGTCGAAAGGGAGGAGGTGCACGCAAGACAGATGTGGCTTGAATTAGGCATAAACTGTCATGTCCAGAACAGATACAGCAGAGAGAGAGAGAGAGAGAGAGAGAGAGAGAGACGCTCCATTGCAGCGAGTTATGCAAATACTGTCAAAACTATAGCCGAAAAAAAATTCATTGATTATTTTTTTTTCTCTTTTTGTGTGTGTTGTGCCATGTTGTCAGATCACACAGTATGAATCGAGTAAGCATTAGCAGATGTAGAGCGGGGGGAGGGGGACTTTTGAGACGAATATCAATGTTGTAGCTATGGAAAGATTTTCTTTTTTTTTGCACAGCTTTATTATAAGCTCATTTTTTTCTTTTATAAAAACAGTTTTTTTGTTTCTTTTCTCAATCTTGGTTGTTTTCAAGATGCAACGTTTTCCACTTTTTTTCTTTTTAAACATGTTTTTTTTTATCCAAATCTCAATGTACAAAAATGTTCTTTTAACAGTCATATCACTCAAATTGCAAATATGGAGGCAAAACTTTGAATGTCAGGTCTAGGATTTTTTGGGGGGGCTTTAATTACAAAAAAAAAGAGATTAAATTAGTTCCATTAGATATCCAGTTAAACCCAAGTTTCAATGAAATTCGGAAAGTATTTGGAAAACTGTGTATCAGAGAGAGAGATACTAATTGCATCAGCAGCGAGTATCCTGTGCAGTTGTAACATCTATCTACACCGCGTTCCACATTATTATGCAAATTACACTTTGCTCAGATTTTCCTAAATAGTAATGCACAGTCAGTCAGTATCATTTTCAAGTCATCAACTGTTAGAGTATAAGTCAAATTCTATTGAACAAACCTCCTAATGATAACAGTATTTTTTTCAAAAATAAAAAACTCAAAATGCAGTGTTCCAAATTATTATGCAGAATTTCAGAATTTCAGAGTTTCAAGATATTTTATAGGTTGTAAAGAACAAAAAAAATGTCATTTGTTGAATTTGCAGCATTAGGAGGTCATATTTACTGAAATCAAGAAAAGTTTGAATCAAAAACATCTTAACAGGTCAAGTTACATGTTAACATAGGACCCCTTCTTTGATATCAACTTCACAATTCTTGCATCCATTGAACTTGTGAGTTCTTTGATAGTTTCTGCTTTAATGTCTTTGCAGGATGCCATAATAGCCTCCCAGAGCACCTGCTTGGATGTGAACTGCCTTCCACCCACATAGATCTTTTGCTTGATGATGCTCCAAAGGTTCTCAATAGGGTTAAGGTCAGGGGAAGATGGGGGCCACGCCATGAGTTTCTCTCCTTTTATGCCCATAGCAGCCAATGCCCCAGAGGTATTCTTTGCAGCATGACATGGTGCATTGTCATGCATGAATATGATTTTGCTACGGAAGGCACGGTTCTTCTTTTTGTACCACAGAAGAAAGTGGTCAGTCAGAAACTCTACATACTTTGCCGAGGTCATTTTCACACCGTCGGGGACCCTGAAGGGGCCTACCAGCTCTCTCCCCATGATTCCGGCCCAAAACATGACTCCGCCACCTCCTTGTTGACGTCTCAGCCTTGTTGGGACATGGTGGCCATTCACCAACCATCCACTACTCCATCCATCAGGACCATCAAGGGTTGCACGGCACTCATCCGTAAACAAAACAGTTTAAAGTTAGTCTTCATGTAGTCCTGAGCCCACTGCAACCTTTTTTGCTTGTGAGCTTGGTTTAGGGGTGGCTGAATAACAGGTTTAAGGACACTTGCAAACCTCTTGAGCATCCTACATCTTGAAGTTCGCGAGACTCCAGAGGCACCAGCGGCTTCAAACACCTGTTTGCTGCTATTCAATGGCATTTTAGTGGCTGCTCTCTTAACCCTACGCATTTGTTTGGCAGAAATCTTCCTTATTTTGCCTTTGTCTGAACGAACCCGCTTGTGCTGTGAATCGGTGACAAATTTCTTCACCGTCCGATGATCACGCGCAATTCTTTTGGAAATATCCAATGTTGTGATACCTTGACCAAGGTATTGCACTATTTGCCGCTTTTCAGCAGCAGAGAGATCCTTTTTCTTCCCCATTTTGCCTGAACCATGTAGCTTGCTTAATAATGTGGAACATCCTTCTTAAGTAGTTTTCCTTTGATTGGGCTCACCTGGCAAACTAATTATTATTATTACTATTTGGATGATTGAAATCATCCAAATAGCCCTGAGACACAATACCATCCATGAGTTTCATTGAAAAAACAAAAAAATGAATGTTTATGACCCTTAAATACAATTTGCCTAATAATGTGGAACGTGGTGTACTTGAGCCCACTGATTCAACAGATGTGACCAGGTTATAACAACAGCAGATAGGCAGCGAATGGAAAGAAGTAGCTGCTGCTCAGCTGAGAAGAGGCTGCGCGTGATTTTGAGAAAACCCTCCGCCGTCTGCATGCAGACTTTTAAATGACGACAACAACGCACACAAAAGACGCCGTTGACTTTCTTCACGTGTTGCTAAATGTTCAAAAGTTCACGACACGACTTCGCCGGGCGTCGCGTGTCTGTAGTAGCGCGTCGCTGCAGCTCGGCGCTGCGTCGGTGGGAGTACCCCCCTGCGCGGGTCCCTTTTTTTCTTTTTTTTCTTTGCGGCGCACATCCAGTAGTTGGAGTTGTTGCCACGGCGAGCGCGCGAGAGAGGGAGAGGGAATAGGAGAGCGCGAGCGCAGCAGCAGCGGCAGCAGCAGCTGAGTGAGCAAACAAGGAGGGCGAGAAACATTTCGGTTATCTTCCCCGAGACTTATCACGCGTCGACCTGTCACTTTTACTGCTCCGTGCCGAGTCTTAACTTGAGAGAGGACCGCCGGCGCAGCAGCAGCAGCAGCAGAGTCCCGGTCTGGTCTGGTCTGGTCCGCGCTGCCGGGCAGCCCGTCTGCGAGAAAAGGGAGAAGAAAAAAGAAAAAGAAAAACTCCCCGAAACGCGGTCGTCTCAGCGGGCATGAGCTAACCTACCAGACGGTCATGGAAACCAAACCGTTCCTGTCATTGGGTAAGTTTGTTTGTTTAACGGCTGAGCCGTGCTCCGTTTGAAATGTGTGGGTTATGATGGGACTTTTTTTTTCTTTTCTCCCTTTTTCTTCTTCTTCTTACATCGGCGGATTAGTGTGAAACGTGTCCTCGCGCTGTGCCCCCCCCCCCCCCCCCCCCCCCCTCCCCCCTCTCCTTTCCTCTCTTGACAGCGCGTGCCAGACGCATCAAACATGTTTGTAGCGAACGTTGTCTTCTTTGGTTCGCAACTTCAAGTCTAAAGCAGATATGCCCGCTCTCTCTCTCCTCTCTCTCTCTCTCTCTCTCTCTCTCTCCGCGCCGCAGAGCGCACACGTTGTTGAGCGAGCCGATGACATCTCGCTCCGATACGGAGTGACATCTCTCTGGGAGGAAGCTGTGCGCATACCTCGCGTGCGCTGCAATTAAATGCCGGATAGTTTATTTGTGTTTAAACTTCGCTCACAACTTTTGTTTCTCGTGAATGTCGGGCAAAGCAATTTCGTTAAAAGAGAAGAATTGAAAACAGAAGGGGTTTGAACTTGCACGAGCAGTTTCCTTTTCTTTTTATTTGTTAAGCATGCGTCGTTTTTTTCCTTTTTTTCGTTTAAGCGTTGCGTTTAAGTACTGCCCGTTATTATTATTATTATTTCATTGTTTCCCTCCCAAGCTTGACGTTGTCCTTCACGTGACTCGGGTTTAACGTGCTTCCGTTTGACTTTGAATGTGCAGGCTGGCTGGTGGGGGGTTTAAAAAAAAAAAGAAGAAAAAAGAAAAAGGAAAAAAAAAGAGCCCAATCAGCATTGGGATTTTAAACTTGGCCCCGTACTCAAACGAAGCTGCTCGACTTGTTCGCGATCGGCCTCGAGTTTGTCTCCTAAAACTAAATATTAGCTCAGCTACAAGCGCGTGACACGTGCAGGTGTGGGAGAACTGCGCCGGGATCTCAGCGCGCGCGCGCGCGCGTGTGAGTGTGTGTCTGTGTCGTGTGTGTGTGGACGCAAACGCAATCTGCGGAAGGATCATAAAACGGCGAAAGGTACTGAGCGTGGCACTATTTGTTGTGGGGAAGTGCAACCGTCACATTTATTTCCCCCTTTGCCACCAGAAAGAAGGCATTTCCGCAGCTGTCATCATTTCAATTCGTGCACTTGAACTTCCAGAAAAAAAAACGTTGAATACGTTTATGAATTACTCTGAAAACCACCAATCCAAGTCATCGAGGGCTCCTTATTTTTTTTTTAAATTAAATTCGTTTTCAAGCTCACACACCAGCACGCCACACTGTAAATAATGAACGCTGAGCTGCTACTGTGAGTTAGTCAAAGGTAACAGAGCAGAGCCTCGTCTCTCCCCCAGGCAGCAGAGACACAGCACAGAGCTGCAGGCCAGACCTGCTATTGTGTCTGCGTCTCTTTTCAGGAGGGCGTCGCGTTACAACACTTCAACACGGCGTATCCTCAACGCCACCTCCCGCCGCCTGGATGCACCGAGAGGAGATTCACAGGGACGGCCCTTTTTAATGTGGCGTCCCAGAATGACTCGTTTGGGGGGTTGGGGGGGGCTGTTGTTGCAGGTGCACCGTATTTGCGTGTGTGTCCACGCTGGAAAGTGCTTCGAGTTTCAGCGAGCCCGAATGTGAAACCCGGAAAGGGGGCTCGTTCGTGGAAGCCCACTCGGGGGTTTGCTGGCGAGGCTCGGGCCGATTGGGCGCCGCTCATCTCTTCCCTCCGCAAGCGTGGGCTGCGTCAGCAGCTCTTTTCGTGGGCAGTTTATATTTCGATCTGCTCCCGATCGAGAGGTCCCCTTTTGAGGGTTTCCGATTCCTAATCGGACGCTTCAAGGACGGCCGTCTGCGATCTGCCAGAGTCCTTGGGAAGCGCATCGATTAGCCGCTCGCTCTGCGTAATTATCTGTCGCGCCGCGTTAGGCGACCTGACGTGCAGCCGATTTAAATGGCAGCGGGGCACGTCTTTACAGTTATGGATCGGTTGTGGCGGCTCCTCCTCTCTCCTTCCATTTCTGACTGAAGGGACGACATTGAGAGGAGAACGCGTCCTCTTGTTGTCGGAGCTATACGAGGCGGCTCGTGACGGCGGTCCCGTCCCCCCCCAGGTCGTTCTCCTGAAGCAGGTTCCACCGGCTGAATGTTTGCACATTCCTGGCTGGCTTTATTCCTCATTTCTTTCCTCAGGGGGGTCTGAGGATGTCGTCTAGTGTCTAGTTGGGATTGTAAAGCCCTCAAGAGACAAATTGAGGCACTTTTTTAGACCCAGTGAACTTGACCCAGTGACGATCAGATGACTGAGTGTGAGACGTACAGCCGACGTTCGTATTTCCAGAAAGATTATAGAAGGCAGCTTTGTGTTCCATAAACACAACATTTTTTTACTTTTTACACAAATAAATCAGCTGTATTCAAACATAATTGAATACAAAAAAAAAACTCCACACTACAGAATTTGCCCTTTTGACAGACGATTGGGCACATTGTGGGAAAAGTGCACGCTCACTCCAAATGTTTCTATTTATCACCCCGTTGGAACTAAACTCTTTTGGTGCTTTCTGTTTCGGGGAGCATAAGGTAACACACACACACACACACACACAGACACACACACACACACACACACACAGACACAGACACACAGAGAGAGAGACACAGAGAGAGAGAGAGAAACCAATGAAGTTCATGGTCTTTGATGAGAAAGTGAGATTCATGACGCTGTGTGTGTGTGTGTGTGTGTGTGTGTGTGTGTGTATGTGGGAGAGACATTCCTTTTCTGGCAGTAACTCAGGAACAAAGGTAACACAGGGAGAGAGGGTGTGTGTGTGTGTGTGTGTGTGTGTGTGCGGTGGGAGTGGGCTGGTGGAATTACACTGCCAAAAGCATCTGGCCAAGTTTGTCTTTTTACGGCCGTCCAGTTTTGTGTTCCCGATGTGACGCTTTTGCTCCCCTTTTGAGAAAAGGGGCTGCAGCTGTCATTTTTATTGGAGGAGTTTTATAGCGAGACTTAATGGCTTAAAGTGACAGCTCTCTCTTCCCCCCTCCCCTTTCTCTTTTCTCTCTCTCTCTCTCTCCCTCTCAATCTCACCCACGAGGCCTTTTACTGAAGCAAATCAAAGAAAATGTGCTTTTTGCCCACCCTCCGACACTTTCCCACCCCTCACCCCCTGCAAGCATCCCGAACCAAACTGAACGAGGTTTACGCTCCAATTACGAAGTGTGTGTGTGCGTGCGTGCATGTGTGTGTGTGTGTTTTTTCTTTTTCTTTTCATAATTACACTAAACTGGAGACCAGTTATTCTTTTTTCTCCTTCTTCTTCTTCTTTGCGGAGCATCTCCGCCGATCATTACAAGGCATTTTTGCGTTGGCTTCGGATAAAAACGGAGCACATTTTGGCCCCCGTCACGCCGCCCCTCCCCCCCCAGCCCCTCGCTCATTTACGCTCTAAACATCGAGCGGATCAGAAACTTCTGCGAGGCGCAGAATCTCGGCTCTGACTCTGAGGGCTCGTTAGTTATTTGCGCAAGGAGCACCTCGCTCGCAGGAGGTCTTCATGGATACCGGCCCGCGCTGAACTCTGCACCCCGAACCTTGACCTCTGCTCCCCGCGCGCTCCATCATTCCAGGAATTCCCCCTCTGGCGTTCAATCTGTTGTCAGGAAGTGTTTAAAGACAGTAGCATGTCAGTCTTTCTTTCTGTGTGTTTTACTCTCCGTCTGTGTTCCGTTTTTGTTCCGTTTTTGTTCCGTTTTTGTTCTAACAATTATTTTAATTACTTGAAAAATTTGGAAAAATAGCCTTAATTGTTCAGTCCAAGGTGACATCCTCACATCCATGTAGTGCACAATAATATGAGACACAGACAAGCAGCAAATCAACACATTTTAAAAGCTGGAACCAGTGAACTTTTTGGCATGTTTGCTACATATAAAAAATGGTAATGAACCCATCGTTACATCGTCTACGTCGTCCGAGCAACTTTTGGCGTCGGCGTTTTTGCGCGGTGCGCGTCACGGCGACGCCGAGATCCAGAGGATGCAGTCGAGGAAGAACGCGGCGTGTCGGAGATGTTTTGTGAAAAAGAACGAGCGCCAACACGAAAAAAAAGAAACCGTGGCTGTCGGAGGCCGACTCCTCACGTTGGCGCGTTTTCAATAACACAAACAACGCGGGCGCCTCTTCTGCGATCGACCGCAATGCAGGGAAACATCTCGGCTTTTATGATGTGTTTTGTGATTAAGTTATGAGCACACAGGCCTGGATGGGTATTCACTGGAGAGGGATGACGAATGGAGCGAATCCCAGATTATGTTATGCTCCTCCGTGTCATTATATTTTCCGTTATGCCCACTTTTATTTTATTTTATCCACGCTAATTATAATTGGCCCCGATGAGAACCAAAGATGTAAAAAAAAAATGTTTTATTTATTTCCCTTTAAAGACGTCAATGCAGCAAGAGTGAATGGAATAATCGTCTCTCCCGCATGCAGATGACGGGGTCGTGGAAGTGAGATTAAACTACGGCGCAGCGTTGCTTTACGTGTTGTAATAATAATAATAATACGTATCGGCGTGCTGCGCGATCAAAAGGCAGAACGAGGTGTTTGATGTCTCTTCAGAGAAAGAAACGGACTCCAACTGTGAAGTTGTTTTTGTTGTTAAAACTGTATATTCAGGTATACACACACACACACACACCTCACTTTCTTTTTCACACACGTACTGAACATTTCCAACACACACACACACACACGCGCTCTCCGTCTCCGCAGAAACGGAGCGAGGTAATTAGGATTGTCTGACGCTCCATCGCAGTTATCTTGTTGAGGTCAAAAGGAACGAGAGGAGGGGTTCCAGCGTACGCCGCCGCCGCCGCCGCCGTTGTGTTCAAGGTCTGTCACCTCGCCAGATGGCAGTGGGGGTGGGGCTTCCACGCGCTGCCGGGCACGGGACCACGGAAACCCCACAGCATGCAAACACCTCGGCCATGTCCTGTGTGTGTGTGTGTGTGTGTGTGTGTGTTTATGGGTGTTTTGTTGTTTGGGTGTAAGCAGGAGGCAGCAGGCTGGAGGTCATGTGCATTTGCACCTCCACATATCTCGACTGTATATTTTTTTGCATATCGGATTAAATGCTCGCTATCTTTTTTCTTTTTTTTTAAAATACCTGTGATGAAGTGCTATGGGAACATCATGGCGGTTCTAAGATTAAAGAAACAGCGCCATGGTTTACACTGTTCAATGGAAGGCCATTGTCAAATGTCGCCAATATCATCACGGCAAATGTTAATGTCAATCTTTAATGTTTTTGTATTTACAGAAGGAAAAGGTTTTTTTTGCCAAGAAACACTCAAAGCTGGCTAATGATAGACCCCGTGCTTCTTTCCCTGGACAGGTGGAGGTTTACACTGGCAGGAGAATGAGATCGGGCCCCGATGAGCCCGGGCTCAGGCTGCCAAATTTGAGACCACTCCGAGTTGAAATGTAGTTACAACTTCTCTTTCAGAGGGAGAGAGAGAGAGAGATCCGCTCTCTTTGAATACACAGAAAATACTTTCATACCCAGAATAATGACTTCTTTGGGAACCGCCATAATTTAATTTAGACTTTGACAGACTAAGGCACAGTGCCCCGTGGGCTCGAAACCCAAGTAGCTCATAATAGCCGAGGCGTTTACACTACACACAGTTTCAGGCAGCCTGCTGATGTGATAATCATATTTCATAACAATGTTTACCTATCAGGCAATGAAAAAAAAAACCAGTACTGGCTGGATGAACCTGGCACGGTCCCGGGCCCACGGCGCTCCCACAGAGAACGTGTCCTTTCTCCGAGGCGTTTTCTAGGGACGCGCCGATCCAGAAAGTTTTCTTCCAACTTCCATGTCCCTCCTTGCCAAACGACAACAAAGACTTCAAACTTTTCAATACCGGGCCCTCCAAAAGCCGCCTGTGAGATTTAGAGGCCGCGGCCGCAATTATGATGGAAGCAGAAGATCCATTACAGGAGCGACCGGACGGACGATTCTGGATTTACGGCTATCGGGGGACGTCGGCGGGACGCTAAAGTTCTGGCGCGGGCCGCCTTTTTGGAAATGAGTGTGAGGCATGAATACGCATTGGGTTGTAACTCTCACATAACTCTCACAGATTGCTGCGCATGAGAGAGAGAACAAAGATAACATGTGAGATAACAGGGATCCTCCGTGGGTTTCCTCCCTCTGCCTGCACCAGAGAGAGGGGGGGGACAGAGAGTGATTAACTCTTTGTTGACGCCTGCAGGCCTAGCACGTTTGTACATCCGCCCAGACTGTGGCCTCCTTGGCCTCAACACACACACACACACACACACACACACACCTGTATGCACGCACAGGCAGACATTCGCAGCACATGCAGAACGTCTGCACAGAAGTCTGGAGGGCTCTGTCACCTATGCTTGGAAACCTTTCTGCGGCCGTCTGGTTTCAGGAATGTTCTCAACGGCAGGAAGGGTGGTTTTTTTTCTTCTTTTTTTTAAGAACGGAGGGCTTACTATATGGGGGGTGGAGCAGCAACGCCGGCTGTTGCTCTTGTTAATGTATGTTGAACATGCGCTGCTACAAGAGGAAAAGTCAGATCCCTCTCTCTCTCTTAGGTGTCGGTCCCCTCCCTTCCTCAGCCCAACAACGTTCAGTCTATTTGAGTTTGTTTTATTGCCCCCGTGAGGGAAAAACTTGCTTTGCAGGCAGGGTTTGCGGTAAAATCAGCAGAGTAGAGCCGTGTAATACAAAAAAAAACAACGAGGCCACAGGACACGAGACGACGGTGAAACGCATAATAAATGACCCAACCCGACCACGGTGGGACCAGAACGCAGAGCTCCACTGCTTACGTCGCTGAAAGTGGGACGACTGAATGAATGCAGAAAGCACAGTTAAGTGGCTTTTTCATGTTAAGCTGCTCATTGGAGGGGTGGAGAACCCCACGAGGTTCTCAGAGTCCTTTTTGGATTCACGCACATGGCTTCACATCACCTTTCCGGGATGCTGACAGACGCAACCGCACCTTCTATAAATATATATACAGTATGTGTGTGTGTATATGTATATATATATATATATATCTCCCGTGTAGGAAGAACGTTGAGCAACCAGGTGTACTAGACAGACGGGAGACAGGCAGGCATGTGCAGGTGCCGACCGGGTCCGTGTTGTCGACGTTGTGCATACCAGAGTGTTGACAGTTGCCCGTGCGAAAAGAAAGAAAACAGACTCAGTCCAAGTGTCACACTTGGAGACGCTGTCTTCTGTTTTCGGTGTGGAACACAGGGGGGCTGCAGATTAAACCAGACGGATAGAGCGTAGAGGGCCCTTTTATTGGCAGGAAACTGTGTGTGTGTGTGTGTGTGTGTGTGTGTGTGTGTGTGTGTGTGTGTGTGCGTGTGCAGCTCACCTTTTGTAATTTTCATCGATTAATGTGTTTTTTTTGTTTGTTTTGCATTTCTTTTAACCACTTTATCGTTTATTCTATTTAATACATAAAAAAACTTTGAGGATCTTGTGTTGAACGTGTCAAAACGACAAAACGACAAGCGGATGATTTATCCGCCACCGGCTGCCCCCCGTTTGCAGGAACCCGAGCGTCAGAAAGGGGGTACGGCATGCTTTCAATGGGCCATGTGTGGCCGATGCTGCGACATGTGTATGTGTATGTGTATGTGGTGGTGGTGGTGGTGGTGGTGGTGGTGGGGGGGGGATAGTCGGCGACGCACTGACTCGTGAAGCGCTGTCGAGTTGAGCAGCTGAGAGTCGGTACGCTGTGTCTGTCTGGGAGAGGGGCGGGTCAGGGGTTGTGGCTGGGTCACGCTCTCTGGGTGAGGTGAGGAGAGGATGGGGGGGGGGGGGGGGGGGCCCGAACCAAACCGGATCGCCGTGGAGGCCTGCGTCAGGCCTGTTGTTTTCGGTTCAGGTCCCGCTTCATTTTGTGCTTCAGTGCAGCTATTGTTAGTAACAGAGTTAATTGTTAATTGATCCAAATAGCGATAACAACAATAACAAGGCACCTAGTCTCTCTCTCTCTCTCTCTCTCTCTCTCTCTCTCTCTCTCTCTCTCTCTCTCTCTCTCCCACACAGACACACAAACACATGTGCTGTGGAGAATGAGAGTGGATGTTTATTACAGGATCCTAGTGGATGCTAAGGTGCCCCGGGGGCTATTAAAGGCCTCACTTAAAAGGCACACTGATGAGGGCTGCTTGAGGGGGTAGGGGAGCTGAAAGGGAAGAAAGAGAAGTCCCTGCAACGGCGAGCAGAAGGAGGGGACCGAACAGGGCGAGCACATCTGGATTGCCTCAGCAGAATATTTGTGCAACATCTGGAAAAATTGACTGGAATTTAAGGGGTCCCCTCCTTTCATTTCGGTTATTTTCTCCCTCCCTCCTTTTTTTTACTTCGTCCTCTCCTCCGTCCTGTTTTCGGCATCTTCAAAGTCGCTCGAGCCAGGCGAGTAAAATACTCCTCTGGTAACGCACGTCGAGTCCTTGCAGACTTTTATAGCGGGGGGGGAGGGGGAGGCAAATTGGGCCCATGTGACCAACGGCCCTTTGCACAGGGCCCGGCGCTAATTAAGTGGCACTGAAAGTGAGAGGGCGCCCGGCTGTGGACCCAGACCTCTAGACTGTTCCTTGGCCAAACACAACTCCTCTTAAAAAAATGTTCAATTAAAATAGAATCCCTCCACTTTCTGCAGACGGTAAACTTTAAATCCTATCGTGAAAAAAAAACAAAAACTCTTTGTTTCATCCTCGACCGGAACCGACGCTGACTTTTTTTTTTCCGTCCAGCATGAAAGAGCCACCGTGCATCACGATTATAAAAAAAAAAAAAAAACACCAACGCACAAACAGGCTGCCTTTGTGTGATTTTTCAAAAAGCTTTTTCAAGTATTTGTTTGTTGTCGGTCGAAAAAAAAAAAAAAAAAAAAAAAGAAGCGAGCAACAAAGAGCGCGTTGAAGAGCCTCCCTCTGAGGTGGGAGGTCCCCGGAGGGATGAGAAAGTCCCCGTGTTGTTTCAACACCTTCAGTCGGTCTGTGCTCTGTGTTCTACCGCCGCGCATCTGTCCGCCTCTGCGGCGATATCACAGGCGGAGCGAGCCCCTCCCTCCATCCCCCCGCCCTCCCCTCCACCGCCGCCTCCCGTCCCACCTGGGCGAGGCCTCCTCGGTGGGCCTGGCTTGACAGGCAGGTGTAGCGCGCTCGGAGGCGGGGGTGGGGGAGGAGGAGGAGGAGGAGAGCGCAGAGGTACATGCTGACGTGGGGCGACGGCGCTGATCAAAAGGGGGGGGGTGCATCGGGGGGTCTCCCTCAGATGGGGCCTACTGATGCCCCCCCCCCCCCCCCCCCCTTTAGAGAGCTGCAGTATGCACAGGCAGGAGCAGGGCAGTGATCAGAGGGAGAAAGAGAGGGGATGGAGGATGGGGTGAGAGAGGGGAGGAGGAGGAGGAGAAGAAAGACAGGCTGGCAAAGAGAGGGAAGACAGAAAGATGAAGAGAGACATCCAAGGAATATGATGCAGTTAGTATTGAATCAATAACGTTCTTTTTTTTATTCAATCCAACATCAAGAAAAAAATGTAAAGTTCCCATTCAGGTTTCCTCCTTTATCTGGATAGAGGAGGAACACATGCAGTCTGTCAATCATCTCTCTTTCTATGTGGACACTGAGCTGAAATTTATGTGTTAATGTTTTTTTCTTTCCCCCATGTTGCTCTGCTGTTGGCCTACATCTTTCTGCATGACTGAGCCGACAAGTTGGACTCCTTTCTAGGAATGCTGATGTTGATGATACAGTGTGTGTGTGTGTGTGTGTGTTAGACTGTGCATATGCAGAGACGTGTCACGCAGCTCTATCTGTGTGAGGGTGTGTGCCGGTGTCAGTTGAGTCTACCGTACTGTCATGTAACGATGTCTTCAGATAAAAATATGGACAATGTGGAAAAAAGTGTTAGCAGCAGAACCGGTGACACAAGGGCTGCCTCTCACCTGAGCGTTTTGATTGATCTATGAATCTTTTGTTTTTGTTAAATTGATAAAAAAAACTAGACGACTGTTTTCCGGAGCCCGTGGCAATGTCTCTGGATCTCTTGTCGAGTCCAACCAACAGTCTAAAAAGCCCAAGATATATTCAGTTAATATTATAGAACAAGGCCTTACATTTGAGAAACCCAGGAACGATTTTTATTTATTTTTGCTAGATTTACGTAAAGGGAACCAATTCTCTTTTTCAGGTTCATACTTTGTATTTGGGGTTCCTACTAGAATGCGTGCACATGCTTTGATGATTTTCTGACATTTTAACAACAATTAATCGGCAGCTTAATCCATAATGAATAGAAGCATTAGTCGTAGTTAGCTACAGCTGCTTGCTCTGTCATTATTATTATTATTAGCATTTAGAAAGAAGTATCTCACTGCCAGGCACTGTAATAAAATCAGATGATGCCGTAGACAGAGACGACCTTGCGTTGCTTACCCCTCTCGCCCCGTTCCATTGATCCAAATCAGCCTTTTGCGGTTCTGAACCGCGACTCTTTTAAAAATGTAAACTGTTTAGAGGCTGCGCCGGTGCTCAGCTCTGAGCCAATCTGACGGTCTGTCTCTCTCGGTCAGTAATTGTTATTTGAGTAAAGAGCTCTTGCCCCGGGAGGCAGATTTAGTATTTTTAGGAGCAGCGTTCTGCCTCGCTGGCTCATCGCGTCTTGCGGGCGTCTGCAGGTAGACGCGAGGGTGATGTCATGGATGACATTTCAGCAAGAGGATGAGGATGAGGATGAGGAGGAGGATGCTGCAAGCGCCGACGGAAGGTGCCTCGACCCCTCGTGGACGTGGACCTCGCCACAGTATCGTAAAAAACAAACCCACAATCTTTGGTTTATGATGCACCTGAGGGCTCGGGCTGTCACTCTTCAAATTAAAATGCATCTCTTCAAGTTAACCAGAGCGTTCAATATCTTAAAAGTAGAGAGTGCTTATACAGCATAGCTGTGGAAACCAAAGATTCAATTCATAATAATCTAAAGAAAAACTTGTGTGTTAAAGGAAAAAGTCCCAACTACCATATATGCTGTTGCTCAACTATCCCATGTGTATGGTTCAGAGAACATACAGTCACACATTATTACATTTTGGTAAACTGGTAGGATTTTCTTCATAAGGCTGGATCCTGGGTCCACTGGGTCTGAAGAGCCACATGTTGGTCCAGGGCCTTCAGTTGCATTGCACCACATCCAGTTCGGCTTCACTTATTGAAAATCATAAGAGGGAAAACAATGAATGCGGTTGGGCGCCGGGGCGAACGATTAATGCGCGCGCACGCGGATACCGGGAATGACGTCAAAGCCCATCCGGACATTCCGGCACACTCTTTCTGTCACTTTAGTAAGAAGTGGAAACGCAGGACATCTTTGTTTTTTTTCTTCTTCTTCTTCTTCTTCTTTTTTCTCTCCTACATTTTCCCCCGTGCTTTTGCTTTCACGGAGGATAATGGCCAGTGCACGATACCGCCATTAGCTTGTCACAATGGGGCTCATCTCACACCGGAACCGCGTTCCCTCCTGTTATGATCACTTTCATGCTATCTCAGGCTCCGGCTTTGTTTCCCCCGTCTCAGAGGAGGGGGGGGGGGGGGGAGTCTTTAATGCGCCGTTCTCTTATTTATTTATTTTTTTGCTCGCTGAAAAGCCTCGCTTTCCGACGAGAACGCAGCGTAGCATCACACTCTGCTGCGCTGAGCCTCACCCCCCCCCACCCCCCCGTGGTAAAAGGGAAATAATTGATGAAATGAGAAGTACATTTGTTGTGTAAATGACCACACGCTGTAGGATATTTAATCCTGGCTGCAGTCGGCCCCAGTCATGTGACTTGACCTAGAGTCTCCCTTCTCTCTTTTTTTTGTTTTTTCTCCCCCTTTCATTCTCTTTCTCCCTCCTACAGTCTCCGAGCGTCGCTCTGCTCTCCCTCCTCTTCTTCCTCCATCCCTCTTTCACTCTCGTCTCTCCATTCATCTCCCTTTTGTGTCCGTTCCTTTTTTTTTAAATTTTGTATCATCATGACTGATCCCAGGATTAGTCTGTCTCCTTTTGGTGTGTTGATATTGGTAACGATGCCCTTGCTCATGTGCTGCAGACAAAGCAAATCTTTTCTGCGGAACCGGAACATCAGCTGAGGGATACCACGCAGGTCGGATTTTCTTTCTGTCTCCATGACGACGTCGTTTTTTTTGGGTCTCCTCCTCTTCTCGGCCCTGACCTCTGAGCCGCCGCGTCCTTTTCAGTCCGTTACTTGATGGATGTTGTTGTTGTTTTTAAGCGCCAGTACCGGGTTTTGTCTTGAAATCTGGTCGTGACCTGCAGTAGTGAATTAAATACCAAATTCCCCAAAAAGTAAATATGAAACAACACATCATAAATGGCACGGATCATTAATCAGATTGATTGAAGCTTTTGTTTTAAAACCGTTCGACGAGAAGTCTAGTCTGCACAAGGTACCGGTCTCCTGGAGTCTCATTCTCTTAACTGTGTCACCCCGAAAAACCTAAGTTGCGTAATCACCGTCAGAGTGACGCTGTGATCCAGTAATCTGAGAAACCACAAACGTCAACGTCTTCGTCTAATACTTGATTATTTTCCCGGCAAGTTGAAGGACTGCTCTTCCGTTCCAGCCGTTCAATATTCTGTCCTTGTTTTGAGAGGACGTCATCGTCTCTGTGCGTCAGAGAACGCTTTCACAAGACATGCTTTTTTTTTCTAGTGAACATTGATAACATTGATAATTTCGGTACGGTTTTCTTTTTTGTTCGGGTTGCTTTCACAGTGCACACATTAGGAGCGGACCAAACCAAAGCAGTATTCGATGAGGGGCGTGTTCGAAAGAGGTGTGTTTCTTCGTCTTGATAGCTTGCACTGAAATATATTGCTGAAATATCGCTGTCAATGTTTTATTTATTTTCTCTCTTTGACCGAATTAAGCATGTTTATGTTCCTGGAGAGCGCGAGGGATCGTCCAGGCGCTGCAACCCCACGCCGAGCCTCGGGCCACAGCTGCCTCGCTCACTGCACGCCACCCCAGACATTACATTTTTTTTTTTTTTAAACACATTGTGTGCATGCATCCTCACGAGCTTATTCTCCACGTCGCCACAACAGCTTGTTTACCGGCTGCCACGTGCTTTTATATCTCCGCAAGTACCAATTGGTGACGTGGCCTGGGGCGGAGATGCTTTCAATGTCGAGGCTTTCATTCAGTCAAATTACATGGGGAAAAGTCACTTTTTCCCGCCCCCCCCCCTCCTCCCCCATCTCTAAATCTATTTCCTTACAGCACAGAACACGTGGTGAATCACAAACAGCAGCATTGCATGCATTACATTGTGTTCACAGCTCAAAGCTCGACAGCCTCGTTGTCAGGGAGGAGGAAGTATTTATGTTTTACGTAAAAATGACTTTATAAGATTTCTTATTATTATCACTCCTGAAGGCAGTTATGCATCGATACCAATATGGATATTGTGCCGATAATGACTCAAATAGCCAGATCAGGTATCGCTGACCTGAATGGGGCCGACCTATTCAGTTCAATTCTATGTTTGTGTACGACAAACATTATGAGCTGGAATTTGAGTTCCTGTTACTTCCTTTTAACATTTGTATGGAAGGAAAGTTGTGTAGTTTAAAGATTTTTCTTAGTCCTCATGTATTTTATATTGAAAATAAATCTTTCGTCAGCCTTCAACACACTGGCTAAATAAATATAGTTCATGGTTTGAAAATAATTATAATAATGAAATAAATGTGGACACCAAGGAACAAAATGCGCTCTTGCTTGGAGCTTAGGTGCCAGGTGGAAGTACGTTTATAGTCAAGGTGCAGTAGTCTGAAGCCGTGCCATTTAAAATGCTGAATGTTCACTCGATGGGAGAATCCACCAACTCTTCCTTCCAAGACTGGACTTTGCATCGTGTGCATCGGTTTCCTGTCCGAGTTCCCCCCGGTCCGCTCAAAGAGGTGGGCACTCAAAATCCCGGACAGGATTATTTCAATACATATATATATATTTTTTCCATTCAGGAATCTACTCCCTAATGGAGCTTTACAGTCAACAGGCTGGAATCCACATTTATGGTCCAAAAAAAAGCCTCCATTCATATTTAATGCCTCCAGTTTAAAGAGGCATTTTATCCAAAGTGTGCACTTAATCCCTTTTTTTAAAACCGCCCTCCGACCGGTCTGCCTTGTGTAATTCTTATTCGACGGCATTATGAATTTGAGTGTTTTTTTATTGTCATTCTGGTTTTTTAGTGCATAGCCATGCGCAGCAGCTGTGGCTCCAGATGTTTTCAATTCAGGTTTCTGAATTATGTACCACTCCGTGTTAATGTTCCACGCAACAGGCTCAAACACACTGTTTCCCCATGATACGATCTATTTGTGTTTTTAAGCAGCTTGAAGGAATTCAGATGCATTTCCATTTGAATGTTTCTACAAATGTATAGGAAATTATAATGTTGTTCATAATTGACGCTGAACATTTTGCTAGTTCCGCCGTCTCAAATGGGAGGATTTGCCGCATCTTTCTGCTTTGTGAGTTCTTTGATTGTTAATTGAAATCCCCCCTCAATTTTCTTTTACATTTTGAAAAGTGCGTTCCATTCTACATTTCTGAAATCGCCGAGCATCTAAAAAGCCCTGCCTCGTCATTCACAAGGACCTGACGACTGCTGCCGCCAGAGTGACCGTGGCGAGCGTCGACCTGGTTCGGTACAATCTGGGTCAGAGTTATAGGACGGGCTGCTCGGCGGAGGCCAACACAAGACGTGCGCGGCGCGGCGGCGAAGCTCCCGTTTTACTTCGGGTGTTTGTCCACGTTTGCGTCCTCGGCCTCGAGCCTCGAGCCTTGTGGAGTCCGTTTTCAGCAGGCGAACGGGAAAGCGTGCTTTGAGGCCTTCCGCCGGGACTCGGCCGGTGAGCGGGGATGGGAGGGGGGGGGGGCGGGGTCAAAGGTCGCCTCGCTGTACCACACCTCACTTTCTGCCTGGGAGCCACTCTGCACCACACGGAGGAATATTCATCTCTGAAGCCGAGCCTCGGTTTGACATCGGTTTGCTGGAGGTGCTTCTCTTTGATCACTCTGAAATGTCAGCCACGCTGAAGGGGGAAATGGAGGCAACGGACTACGGCCGGAACCGTGGCCGATTGCAACCATCGATCACGGGCTAAGAATTGCGGTTTTCGACGCCAGATTAAAGCGACACAATCCAGGGTGGAGCCCTCAAAAACCATGGGATGAATTTCCAGGAGGAGACGCACATAAAACAAAGTCTCTCTCTCTCTCTCTCTGAGGGTGATGTTTCACAGCTGAGAAAGGGCCAGTGTGCGCCGTGCCAAGGGGCCGTTGGCGCGGGCAGATCGCCCCGTCATGTGAACGGCTACTGTACAGATCAGCGGAGGGATAGACTTTTAAATGCTTCCTTGTGTCCGTTCCCCGGGTGAAAGGAGCCTCTTTTACTCCCGCTCTGCTCTCTCCGAGTCCAATCGCACCAATGTGATTAGAGCCGTTTGCCCAAGGAGCTGCTCTGGCTGTGAGGCTCCCTTAACCTCCCCCCCATCCCTTTTGCCCCCCGGAGAAAGACTCTGACGTCCACAAGCCGGCCTGCTTCTTTTCTTCCGCTCTAACCTCGTTTACCACACACACACACACACACACACACACACACACACCACTGTCTGTGGCCTGTCTTCGGCTTCATCGCGTCACAGAAAGTGAGACAAACGGCGGTTATAAGTGATCAGGAGTTGCCGCTTTTGGTGTCGTCTAAGGTTAACCGTAGACGTAATGTTTTTACGTGATGCAAGGCACTGTGGGAAAGTAATCGGGTTCCGATTGTTTGGCACAGACGTACATGTGAGGAATATTTTAAACCACGATTTCTTTTAAAGAATTACGGCGACCAATCTGGTGGCTCGAAAAGGAGGCGGGTTTGGTCGTTCGCGACGGAAATTGAGCCTGTGGGCGGAGCTTTGTCAGCGGCAGATTTATTTTGCCACAAGCCACAACCACACTTTCAACTAGTCTCCTCCGGAGCGTGCGTTCTCTTCTCTGCACAGTGACAGAATCACATCTGGCTCCGGGAGGGTAGTCATAACCCCAGCAGCGCTGTTCCATTATGACATATCTCTTTAAACCGAGAGGAACACGTCACGGCTTTGTTGCCACGCAAAGCGGTGTGAACAGGCACAGAATGGAGCTGAGGGGATGGCGTTCGGCACAATGCTTCAATGCATTTCGTCCCCGTTTCTTGTCTCTAATGCGGCCATTCAAAAAAAAAAAGTTTAAAAAAAAAACATGCTCCTTTTTTATGTGCTGTTTTGGATTTTCATAAAGGTTTAAAATGTTAAAAAAACTCCCTCAGGTGTTGCAGATAGACATGTGCCGCTCAACAATAACGTTTTTTTTTTACAAAGGTCATCTTTGTCAGCGCCAAATGCCACACGCACCTTACATCATCCCGAGACTGTGTGAAAGTGCAGACTCAGTTTTTAGACAAAGTAGGAAGGCATGTGTTTGTGTGTGTGTGTGTGTGTGTGTGTGTGTGTGTGTGTGTGTGTGAGAAAGAGCCGTTACAGAAAGGTGCTCTTGTTCATTTCAAAAGCGCCTCGGTTTTTAAGTCTCGCAAAAAAACAACAACTCAGTGGCTTTAATAAGTCATTCAATAAAGCTGTCCAGTTAAACTTTTTTTATTGCCAGCGCAGACCTCAAACAGCAGGTCGTTTTTTTGGACTCGCAGCTCGGAGGGGGGGGGGGGGGGGGGGGGGGGAACAAATGCAAGTTGCAGACTTTTTTTTTTTCTTCTTTTTTCAAATAAAGCGAGGGATACTCGTAACGTGGACCTCCTCGCCGCAAAAAGGTTTTGACGCGCGTGGTCTGGTTTGTTGTGGCTGAGATCTGGAGCATTATGTCTTCCAGCCAAGGTCTCCATGGGTATCTGTGTCTGCAGAGTCTGTCTAATCTTCCATTACGGCTTAAAGGAAGCCCTCAGGTGGCTGTTGCCCTAATTCATCCAAGGCCGAGATAAGGAGGCCTCTAAAGAAGCCACAGTTGGTTCCTCTACGTGCAAACTACTTGCACCTAGATACGAGGGGCATCCTGTTTGGTTTCACGCAATATGTAAAGTAAACAAAATGCTGCAAAAAGGTCTGGAACCTCTGGTTTGGCTGCTAAGGGACCCTCAAGGTCTTAGTAATGGGGGGGGGGGGGGGGGGGGGCTACGCTCGGGGTTTAATTTGAACCCAAATGCTGCGTTTTGGAAACCCAGATAGGCAGAAGAAACAAAAAGATGTACACACGTGTGTAAAGGAAGTCTATATAACGGTGCGATCAGCATCTCGGTATTGCCTCCAGTAATCTGAAAGAGTTCCGCTTTTGTTGTAGCGACGCATCGGCTCAGGCTTTATTTACTGGTCGAGATAAATAAGAGCTTAAAGAGCCCGTTTAAAATTGTCTTCCTTTTTTTCTTCTTCTTTCTCTCCTTCAAAATGGATCTCATGTAGAGGGAGAGAGAGAGACAGTTTGCTGATGGAGCAGATACGCTCAGAAGCATCCCCGCGCCGATGATCGGGATCAGAGAGGGATGAGGAGCGTTTGATTATCAGCCGACGCGGTCCTGAAGTGTCTCTCTCGGCTCTTTACCGGGAGCTCACTGAAGTTAAAGGAGCGGGGGTGGGGCGGTGGGGTGCCGTTTCAGCGACGCGGGCTCTGTCAGCGGTTGGTAATTGTTGTTGTAATGAGACGCCGCTGTAGCGGATTAGCTCTCTTTAGGGACAAGCAAACATCCGACGAGTTTAAGTCTTCTGCCTGGTGTCTTTTCATTTATAAGAAAACGGGCACGAGACGCGAAAACGTGACGGAATGTGTTCGGCGCGCTTTGGAAAAGCTTGGACTCGGGGGCGAGATTAGGGCTGCGACTGCTTTTCATTATCGATTGGTATCACAGTGGATTTTGCAATTCGTCATTTAGTCTCGCAGATGTTCCCAGATGCTCACGCTGTTTGTTTGGTTTGATCAATAGTCCTGAAACCAAGGAGGCGACCGCCAGGTCTTTAAAAGGAAAGCCAACGCCGAAGGGCCTGAAACTTGCATTCTCTCTACTGGCCAGCAGGGGGCGACTCCTCTGGTCAGAACCAAAGTCAGATTGTCAGATTGTATAGAAGTCTATGAGAAAATGACTTCTTGATTTATTCCCTCAGTAAACATTGTAAACATGAGTTTATGGTCTCAATCTCTAGTTTCAAGTCTTCTTCAATACAGCGTGATGTTCATTTAGTCAATTATGGTCATTTAGAGTCAAACAGACCATAAAGCAAGGGAGGCCTGAGGGCGGGGCTACCTTGTGATTGACAGGTTGCTTCCGCGGCGTTGTCCGCGTTTTCGTCTCTCTTCACCGTGTGTTTTCAGCTCATGAAAGTTCATTCTAACGACACAAAAAAAAAAAAGAAAATGTGGCTAAATGCCACAAGTAGGAAAATAATAAACGGTTGATAAATTATTGGTTAATCAGTGTTTCTTTCATTGTCAAGTCTTCTGTCTCGCAAAACGGAACATCCAACGACGTGGACCTCTCAAGGACACGCGGGCAGACGCCGGAGTCCACAAGGTCGTTGTAGAGGTCGGACGGACGGACGGGAGGAGGGGAGGGGAGTGCAGAACTGTCTTTTAACGGGGTTTCCTCTTCCTCGCGCGGCGCTCTGAGGCGTGCCGCGGTACGCCGCTGAAGGTGAACGGCATTCTCGGCGGTGACCGCGGCGATCGATGGGTCTCTCTCGCCGCTCCGTCTCAGCCCTCGGAGTCCCGTGTGGGAAAGGCTTTTTATTTTTTATTTTTTTATTGCACCTGGGAGATTCATTAAGGGCCCAATGAACTTTGACCTTGGGGCTTGGATCGCCCGGGGCAACGCGGGGCACGAAGGGAGCTGCGATCCCTTTTAAGCTCGTATAAAATGCTTGAATGTGTTGCATTCAAAAGGCTGGAGTTTGTGGGATCTTGTAAAGTCCTACCAGCAATTTCCCTGATGCCTCTGTGAGAAGAGAGAGCCCTTCAGTTGTCGCTCTTATCAGTGGAGTTTGTTACAGCGGCACATTTACACACCTTTGTTTCATTAGAACCTTGTCATTAAGCCATTCTTTTATTAGCCTTGTATCGGGGAAAAAAAGCCCTTCTTTCATTAGAGGAACATCTCAAAGGCTGGCCTTCATTAGCACAAGGTTGTAAATGCTGGATGCGATTTCATTAGCGGCATATCTTTAATGAGGAAGCCCCCAGCGTGTTTACATTGCTCTGATCCCCCCCTCCTCTGCTGATTGGCCTCAGAGTGTGTGTGTGTGTGTGTGTGTGTAGGCGTTTGAGCTCGTCCCTCGAAGATTGGATCATACAGTTATTAAAGCCAACGAGATCCTCGACCGCTCTGAAAGCGAAGAGCGAGATCAAACATTCCCGCAATCAAGGTCCCGCTCAAGCACCTTGATTGCGCTCGAGCGATGCGCGAGGTTTAATGAAGAGACGCGGGGCGGTGAGACCGCCGCTCGTGACGGCAGATCCCGGGAAAATGAAAATAAGAAAGAAAGAAAACCTGCGCCGACACGTCCGAGCCCCGCTTTCATCATTCACTTCAAGGCTTCGAAGGGCGATGCTGAAAGTGAGTCACGCGGCGGCTCTGAAATCCAAACGTTTGGTCAAACGACTTGTTTTGTTTATTTACATTTAAGTTGAAAAAGAGGATGGAAGTTTCTTTGACTTTCAGTGACATCTCCACCATACGTTTAACGTTGGATGGCTTTCAGCGCTGGACTTTCTTGACGGTGGGGTGCTGCTGTCTGCTTAGTTTACTCCATATTTATGGAAAAGTCCAGTTTGACTGGGACCCTGGGCTCACATGTTAATGCCTTAATGCTCAGCGACACCGCTCCCAGCTCCATACCATGTGTCATTGTTTGGCCTTCAACCCCCCCCCTTTGTGCGACCAGGAATGTGCCGTGTTCCTGCAGGATTTATTAATTTGGTAAAGACGGGGAGGTGGGGGGGATTGTAATAGATGGAGCGGGACCTTTTTTATTTATTTTGCACTCAAAGTCTTCAAAGATTCTTCCAAGAAGAAACCAAAAAGTGCAAATTGCACCTCATTCATGAGTACTGGAAGAAAAAAAAATCTCCATCTGCATTGAGATACTCAAGTAGGAGGAGTACTTTTGATGTGAATCATCTCAGCGCTTAGAGGATAACAAAGCACCGGTAAATAGTCCAGTGTACAGATGATACAGGAAAAGAAAAAAAAAGATGGAACGGTTGGTCGATTTCAAAGCCCTGTTGTGTTCTCACTCTTTGTATGGAAAGCTTGGAAGAAAGCGGCGGGACAGACCCTTTAATCTGCCTTTCTTTCTTCTTTCTTTCCTAAATTACAATTACATATGATTCATGTGTCATTTGTGAACGAATCCATTAAGATTGTACAATTGTAGACTTGTCACAAACGCGCGCGCATCTCGACTCAAACCAGCTCTTATGTATCACCCACGCCCTTTTCCGACGTGCTTTTACTCTTCACAATGCCAACCCAACTGTTTGAAGAGTCCCCGTCGCTGGTGTTCAGTCGGAGCGTTTCTCTTTCTCGACGTTACTGATAACAGCCGTGGCGTTTGTTGTCGGCGATGTGCTCGGCAAACGGAGGGGAGGCGAAGCGTGCGAGGAGACGCGTGTTCCGCAGAACGCGTCGGCATCCCAGACAGCTTATCACGGGGAACTAATTCAATATCCCTCCGCCTGTTTCTTTAAATGTCACTCTCTGAGCTCATCCGGAGTGACATGTTTTTCATGGTGGAAATAAAGGCGCTTTATTGGGCTCAAAAGGCGGGTGACAGGGGGGGGGGGGTGGAGAAGATACTCCGTCTGCTGCTCTTGACGTTTGCTGGAAATCTAAAAGGTCCTCATGAGGAACGAATAACGTTTGGTTTTTTTTTCCCCCGTCGGGGGGGGGTGTGCCGGTGCCGATGAGCTCCGCGTGATCCGCCCAGAGGACGGAGCGAATCCTCATCTGGCCGACGTGGGGTGGGTTGGGGTGGAGTGAGCTTCGTGCATCACGTTTCTGCTTTGAGGCCACGGTGTCCACCGTGAAATGCCAGCCATATGCCACTTTTAAGTCCACAGCATCTACGGGGATATTCAGGAAGAAAAGACCATTCTAGCCACAGGGTCAGAGTTCACTAGGGCTGTCAAAATTGCAAAAAAAATGACGTTCGAATATTCTCTTTAAAAAAACACATATATTCGAACATATTCGAATATATGTGTAAATACAAAATTCTTCAGTTTAGGTGTTCACTCTCTCACACACACACACACACACACACACACACACACACACAAAAAGAGGACACTTCATCGCGGCCGCGGCAGGGGTTGCCAGATTCACGATAATTATCCTCCGAATTTTTTTTTTTTTACATTCCAATATTAATTTTCACATTCAAAATTCTGTTTTTAACAACTATTCGAATATATATTCGAATTTCGATTATTCGTTGACAGCCCCAGAGTTCACCGCGTATTTGTGATTGTAGTGTTGGAACTTTCTGGTGTATTTACTTATTATTATTATTATTATTATTATTATTATATGTCGAACGCCGTTATTTAAGAGATATTCCAGCAAAACAGTTCTACTGTAGGTTTATTTATTGCTCGTTCTCTTTGCTGGAGAATGTCAGTGACGGGTGAATGCTGGTCTGGAGGGGAGGGGAGAGTAGGGGGGGGGGGGGCACAGCCCACTCAGTCGCTTCATTGTGCCGTATAATGACTTCCCTATTGAAAATGACCCCCGTGACCCCAGAGAGAGACAGTAAGACGGGCAGCCCCTCCCCCGAGGCACCCTCAGCCTGATCTGGCATTTCCCCCCTCGCGGAGCCGCTAACCTCGGCCCCCTTTTTTCCTCCGAGGCCGACCGTACCCGGCGTTCTGCTGGGGGGGGGGGGGGGGGGGCGCCGCTCTCTGGAGCCATTGCCCCGGGTGCAGCCACAGAGCTGACGAGAGCTGGTGTGTGTGTGTTGTGTGTGTGTGGGGGGGGGGGGGGGTCAGCTGGCTATAGAAATGTGAGAGGTTAACCGGGGTCTGGCGGTGGGCTGGGGATAAAAAAAAAAACTTGCTCTTCACCCCGTGAGCCTTTTTTCTCCGTCACTTTTCCGCCTTTTCTTCAGCTGGAGTCGTCGCCCCTTTTTCTGTCTTCTCATCTTCCCTTCGTGTCCTTTCTCATTGCAGGGTTCCTGAAGCCCCAGTGCTCGTTGGCTCACCCCATGCAGCGAGGTCGCTCGGGCGAGGTGTGTTCCTGCTTCAGCGGCATGTGTGCCCTCCACCAGCGCCGCCTGTCCTCAGGTAACACTCACCGCCTGGAAACCGCCACGCTGCTGCCCGGCTGCTGGCCGACCCTCGGGGAAAAATGTAGGAGAAAAACAAACAACCGTGCAACTCCTCACTCAAAATAGCATCCAGTTTTATTTAGTGTGTTTCAACTTTCAACACACACACACACACACACACACACACACACGCACACGCCTGCAGTCAGAGGTGTGGCTGGGGGGGCTTTTTCGGAGGCAGCGTTCAATCTGGTTTTCCTGCTTAATGGTGTCTTTGCATGCAGAGCCGTGGTGACGGACAAGCTAACGGTGTTGCTCAGAGATCGCCGGACATCATTGGACACCCTGAGCTGCACCGTCTGCCATGCGACAATAAATAGGGCACAGGAACCATGCAGGACATGTGGTCGTTGCCGACGCAATTCATTAACTTCTTCTTCTCTTCGTCATGCGTCTGTCCTCGGAAACCTGAACCTCTCAGTACCTGGAAGAAGTAGAAGTAGCTTCAAGCTTGTTCCGATGTTTTCTGTTGGTTCCGACACACGAGCGTTTGTTTAATAACCGAGTGCTTTTGAATTAGCTCGGACTTTTTCCCCTTTGTTTCCGTCTTTGGGAGGAGCACTCGAGATGAATCGCTCCTTTTCTCCCCCTTTTTGCTTGATTTCATTTCGACCGCAATCGAAGTGCTCTTCGCCGCATGCGTGGCCTTCGCTCCTTGAAGCGGTTCAATGGATGTTTCAAAAAAAGAGCGCGAGCAAATATTATTCAATGTTCCGTTGAGCCAGTCCTTCGATGGTCATGAAATCTTTTTTTCCCGAACCAGGACAAACGAGGGGAAAACACTTCATATGTTCATGAAAAGGCCTGAAAATGATTCAGGTCTTTTTTATGTATTTGTTCAGCAAAGACGTGCTGTTCCTCTTAAGGACTGCAAATAAATCCAAGGTTCTCTTTTCATTATTTCTAGATAACAGTGAACATAACAAAAATCTGTCCCCATTTGAATCTTATATTTAAAAAATAAAATAAAGAAGGAAAAAAAACAGGTTTGTTTCTTTCTCTCTGTCTCTATCAAAACGTCCTTTAGGTCTTTCCTGGCATTGAAATCATCATATCTCATATCTGCCAATAGTCAAAAAGAAAAGAAAAAAATGGATTATGACTCAAAATCCATTTCTGTAAACATATGTCATTGTCTTTTAATTGTTTTCAACCAAAGTACAATATACAAGAGCGTCCTCAATACCCTTTTAAATGAGAAAGTGACTGAGCAGCATACTGCTGCGATAGGATGCAGTCGTTGTTGCACGGACCGTTCCGTAACTGGAACAGGGAAGTTCAGGACAGGACGTCTCCAGAGAGACGACAACAACATAGGTTTGTCCAACATGTATAAATAAATGTCTCCGTCTTGTATTCTTATCCCCCTCCTCCTCCCAAAAAAAAAAAATCCTCTTATTTTTCTCTTTGGACCCTAAAGGATTTATCTTTATCGTCTTGAGAACCCACTACCCTCTCTCTCTCTCTCTCTCTCTCTCTCTCTCTCTCTCTCTCTCTCTCTCTCTCTCTCTCTCTCTCTCTCTCTCTCTCTCTCTCTCTCTCTCTCTCTCACGGACGTGCTTCGCTGTTTCACGGACGTGTTTCGGCACGACCTGTGAGCCGCACCGCCTTTTCCACCGGCCGCCCCCCCCTTTTGAGTCTTTTGTGTATTTTTACTGAGCCATCTTTGATTGATTGCAGCATTTTTTACTGTCACAGCCCGCAGTAAAGGGGTGGACGCGTTTCCTGAACAATTAGGAGCATCTGGATTTGGAAGTGTAGTCTTGCCGTGAGTATGCCAAAAAAAAGTTCTCCTCCTTTGTGTTGTGGCTATTTTGAGAGCCGCAACACACTGGGTTACAAGTCACATCAGATTATTTTGTCTACCTCGGTCGGATCCAGAGGGAAAGTGTCGGAAAAAGAAAAGGATTTTGTTGTCTTTTCTTGTGAGAGATGGATACACTCACTCTGCCAAGAGCAGAGTGTGCTTCCAGAGAAAGGGAAGTAACCGTGAGGTCATCGCAGCAGAGGTCGGACAGCCGCTCGGGAGTCTGAAGTTTACCGACCCTGTAATAACCCCGGCGTCTAATTATGGAACGTGTTACTGTAAATCCGCCAGTGTGTCTCTCTCACCCCCCCCCCCAACCCAGATTTGCGCGATTGCCCTCCAGTCCCGGGCGTTCCAGCCGCCGGATTGGGCCCGACCACGATGACAAGCCGCCGCAGGAGGCGCGCAGCGGGGTGACCGAGCGGGAGGTTTCTGGGAACGAGGCTGGCGAGCCTCGCCCCTCGGGGGGGGGGGGGGGGGAAGCGTGTTTCGGCTGCGACGTGCCGAACTCCGGGCACGATGACTGATGTGGCCCCGGCTCCGGTTCTGGAGGTTTTTACATTGTTTGGGCTTTAAAGAAAAAAAGATTCTCGCTGAAGCGCGACCGTGAGAAACACAGTGTTCTGGGGACCTCGCTTTTTTTTTCTCTCTCTATCCATCTTTTTTTTTTTTTTTTAAAGCAATAATTTAGTGTTTTTGGTTTTCTATGAGAGTAAGGAGTCATGATGGGATCTTTTTTTCTTTCTTTTTTTGGGAACTGCGCTGTATGAGGTGAGAGGGAGGAGGGAGGGAAAGCATGAAAAAGAGAGACAGCATTGAAAACAGGGCTTTTTTGGAAGAAAGAAAAAACGGTTCCTCACAATGCGGGCCTTGTGCTGTGATTTGGTCTGTCCTCGGCGAGCTGAGCGGAGGAATGGAAAAGATTAGCCGCAGGAATGTCTGGGGTGCCCTCAAACGGAGCGGGGCCGCATGACTGGCCAATGGGAGCGAGGGCCTGCAGAGCGGCGGGCTAATTTTTTCCTGATGAACTCAGCCGCCTGCTCCACAATGCAGTCTGATTGCCGGGGCTGAACCCACATATGGTCCGTGTTTGGAGGGCCCAAATGACGGGACCGATTCAGCCTTGGGGAGAAAAAAAAAAGTGTGGGGGGGGGGGGGTGTTGGACGTATTTGATTATTACTGGCTCCCCTTTTTTTTCTTTCATTAGGTTTAGATATGGAAACGCCCACCACCTGCTGAGTTGAACCCAACCAGGTGTCCTGTTCGCTTTGGATTCATCACTCTCATTCTCTTTGATGACGCGCTGTTCACATAAATAGCAATTGTACCCAAAAGCCGCCTCTGTGTTTGCGCCGGTCCCACTTCATTACAGGGCCTCAGAATTATCTCACCGCCTCGCAAAATCCCGCCAATTCATTTGGAACACATTTACTACTCAGAGGACTCCTCCGCCTCGAACCGGGCCAGAGTAAACTCCAGAGAAGTGTGTGTGTGTGTGTGTGTACATGCTCATTGTTAGTTTTTTTTTGCTCTCTGTGTGGCGCTTTTTAGCATTAGCGCAGCAGTAAAAAAGCCATGTGCTGGAACTGTGGAGAGAGGCAGCATGTGTTCGTAGACCTCGTGGTCACACAGCAGGGTTTGGGGACTAGAGGTTGGGATGGGGAGACGAAGGAGGTTAAAGAGAGATGTTGGAAGAGAGGGCGGGGGGTTAAAGTGGCTCCCGGCTCCTCATATTTCCCATCGTGGGGTCCTGCAGAGGTGAGGAGGGTCACGCCGGAGAGGGAAGCTCGTTAGCCTCGGCCTGCTCCGCACTCTAATTGGCCGGCCGGAGTCGGCGCTCTCGCCGGCTGCTTCCTGTTGGGGGTCAGGAGCCACGAGGGGCCGGAGGACGCCAAGATGCCGACTATGAGCCCTGGCCCCCATTCAGTCAGGACACACACCACGGGTTATTTTTCATACACAAACTCCAACTTTTATCTGACTCATTTTAAGCAACAACCAGCTAATCTCTGCATTTTATTTTAATGATGGGGGTGGGAGGGGTGTTACTGGAGGCCAGAGGACTGGGGTTTGTCATAACTGGGATAAGAGCTGCCAAACGGTTCAGTTAATTGGCTGCTAACTCATCCGATACTGTTGGATGTATTTGCCTGTGGTTGACCAAGATATACAAGCTCTTCCTGCTGTTTGAAATTAATTTAAGGTCCCTGACATTTGAAGAAGGCTTCACACATTGGTTGTAAAACCTAAATGGGACGGGGGAAACACAAATAAGTAATCTCATGAGATGATATCAGGAGGAGGATTTAACGCCTTTCCTGGTCCCTCATACGTAAACACCGTGCTGACGTCCGGCCTGAATAATATCACTCCCTATAATGTGAATTTAATTGAAAACCCAACTTTTGTTTCAGCGTTTTGGCAAAACGTCTCCGCTGTTGATTTCAGGTGGTCGATGTTAATTTACTCTCAATGTCAACTTAAATGTCACAACAATGTTTTAGTTTATATTTTAAAGCAATATATACAATTGACAAATGTCTACTTGTTGCTGAAACCAGTGAACTATTCAAGTCATTAAGCCTTATTAATAATAATTATTATTGTTTTGTGGGCAGAGCAATGAGCTATAATCAAAGCATCAGAACATATTAATACGTTGTAAAGTTGATATGTTGGCAAACAGTTGCCATGTTAGACATCCAGCAGACCGTTCACTTGGAGTCGTGTTTCTGTCCACCTGGCAAATAAAAGTATAATATTGACTCTGCTTTTAGGTCTGTTTTTGGTCTTCGCCAGCTCCTAAGAAGAAAGATCACCGCTCTTTTAGCTGCTAAATGATCCCCTGTGTTCACCAGCTGGTCTCTTCTGACTTCGACTGTATCTTTTGTAGCTGGGAAGGAAGCGTACAGTGGGCTTAGCGGAGCTTTGCTGGCAATTCTGGAAAAGTTGGGGCACTGCAAAACCAAAACAACAAACCGAAAGAGGCTGAAAGGGCCCCGTAGAGCTCCAGGGAACTGTAGACTCTCTCCTCCCCTGATCCGTTGCTGTGATGAAAATATTGATTAGTGTAGCTTTAAAAACCTTGATAGACTTAAAAGATTGGCCGAGTTTCCCCATATCTTTACAATTCCATATTATTTTTTTTTAGCCTCTTTGGACTACTATCTGAGAAAACACCAGTCCTTTTATCTACTACGGCCTCACTGAATACCCATAATACCTGTCCATCATGTCTGCCAATGGGACCCCCCCCCCCCCCCCCAACAAAGTGCCCCTGGTGGCCAGCTGCCACCGCAGCAGCAGCAGAGATGGAGGTCTCCACGCTGGCACAGAGCGATGGCAGCCGTCCACGGCGGGTCACTAGAAATCACAGCGACTAAGCCTTTGATAACTCTCTGAGCCTATAATCCCCCCCCCATACCTCCAGCAGCACCATCTGAGTGAAATGCTATCTCATTGTTACAGCTCAAACCGGGCTGGAGAGTGAGGTGAGCAGGCAGCCGGGGACGCCGAGGGAGAGACAGGAAGTGGTCTCTGCTATCGCGCATGTCTCCATCATCTCCACCGGGGTCATTGAGGGCGCTCGAGTTCAGGGTGGAGAGTTTATCTTGTTTTTTTGTTCCGCTCGGATCATGGTAGCGCAAAGGAAACAACATTTAAATGTCAATCATCAGGAGAGCAGCATAATGTAATGTTTAATGAACTTGTGAGCGGAATACAAATGCATCCATTGTTCCTTTCGCCGCTTTAAATCAGGGGGGGTGTTTGTGTTGTTTCACACTCTTTTGTTTCCCGTCGCATCCTCGGTTATATTTAGCGCGTCGGTAATGTATTCTCTCAGAGGCAGCACACGCAGATGAGGCGAAACGTCTCCTCGCCACAGATTCCGGCTCTCCCCGGAGTTGATCCTGACCCCTTGAGTGAGGTTTACAGTACAGTGTGTGAGGCTCCGCATCTGGAAAAGGACGGGGGGGGGGAAAGAGAAGAAACGCTGCATTTTTTATTAACATCAATTAAACATGAATAAGCAAGTTCTCATTCTTCGGGCCCCATGTTGCCTTACACAGAACAGTATGTTAATCACAGTGAAGCGCGTCGGGCGCGCCGCGGAAACACACGGCCAAATTAACGAATGGGCATGAATATAGATGAATATGTGCGTCTTAACCCAGATTCCTCAGTCCCGGTTCTCTTTCTCTCTCTATTACGGGCCGGCTGATTTTCGCTTCCGGCTTTCCCGTCGGCTCAAGCCCCGATGTTCCTTCAGCCGTGCCTCGTCGACCCGCAGAGGAACACTGGATGATTAGGATGTCAAAGAATACCATTTGTGTCACATTTGCACAAAAATATCTACCCCCCCCTCCCCTCCCCTCCAGTGGGAAATGTCTTCTTCTCATGCTGAAAAATGACACTGCAGGCTGGGGATAAATCACGAGAAACAAAACAGGAGGAATACAAAAGTATTTACACTCCTTAAAAAGAACTGCCGTATGTGTTGCGATAGATGACCATGATGGAGAACAAGAGTGCAAAGAAAGACACATTTTTGAGATTTGCCAAAATGATGGAGAACCAAAAATGTGACTGCGGAGAACATCTGGATCAGCTAACAGCAGCAGGGCCAGATATTTGGACAAGACCCAATCCCTGTGATTTATTTATCGTGTCTTGTTTTCTCTCGGAGCCGTGCCTTTCCTGGTTGTAATGCTTCGCTGGCGACATCCGACGCTGCTTTGGCAGCAACGAGAAACGACAGCGCGAGAGTGAGGAGAACATTTTTCTTGGCCTTTTTGCAACTTGAAAATGTCGCTTTGTGCGGTTTCTGGACCGTGGGTCACGGGGTTTTGTTTTCCGTGGTCAAAAATACTTTCTTCCTCCCCCTTGACGTTATCTCCCTCTAAACCGCTGCTGTTCCAGCCGAGTTTCTGCGTGTCCACCTCAGTCCACTTCTTGTTTGTTCACTGGCCCGTGTGCTGAGTCGGTGGTGAGGGAGCTCAGGTGTCCTTTTAGAGTGGACTGGGAGCACGATGCTGTCAGCGCCGGCTCTGGCTTCTCCTCCTCTTCTTCACCATGGTCAGTTGCCTCCGTCCTCGGTGAAGGGCAACGGCGGCCACAGATCATCCGACTGTGTGTGCGCTCGTCCTCCTGCCCCTGGAAGAGAGTAAAGCAGGGGAGAGGGGGAGGGAGAGAGAGAGAGAGAGAGAGAGACATGTGGTGAGAGAGAGTTAGCAGAAGAGAGAACAGAGGGGACCGGGGGGGACTGACGGTATTTTGATGCTAAAGTGATTTGACACGCTTGGCATTATAGCTGAGGTGGTGCGAGGGGGAGGGGGGAGGGGGGGGCAGCGCAACAGAGCGCTTGATCCGAAAGTCACCGAAGCCGATCTCATGAAGTGGAAGGTCAAGAAAACGTAGCCCGTTCTTCGTAACCTGGCCGGGGTGACAGGTGAAGACCAGGTTACATTGAGAGGGTTGTGGGGGTTAGAGGACGAAGGGTCAAAGAGGTCCACGGAAGATGTGCAGATGACTGGGGAGGGGCAAAGCTCCTGACCTCCCAATGTCACATGTGTCCGCCGAACGGCAACAGGAGTAGCCCGAGTGTGCTAATGGCCGAGATGTGAGAGAAGAGGGGGGCCAGAAGTGCTTGCAACTCCCACGTGCTTTCTCCTCAGAGAGACGCCTCTTGAGGTGCATGGCGAAAGGAAAAAGGGAAGAGGTGGGCCGGCGGTGGGTGGGAGGTGATGGTAATTCAGCGGCTAATGGAAATGTCTTGTCGGGGACTCTGTGTTGACCTGAGAAGCCGGCGGCCCCCTGGGGAAGCGGAAGGACTGCTGTGGCGACGCTAAAGTCCACCGGCCCCCTATTCTTAACCAAACAAACAGGACTACTATTGAGAGGACGGACGCCGAGCCATGGACCATTGCGGTTGTTTTCCGGTGGGAGCAAAATCCAAAATAGATAATAAAAGCCAGTTCACCACAGCGCGTCTCGTGTCGTCGTCAGTTTGGCGGTCACTTATCGCCGAGGTCACTAGCGTTGCATCGGCTGTGCATTTTCTCTTCCTAACCGAGGGGGTTTGGGGAATCTGATCACCTGACCGCTCAACAAATGACTTGGAAAGCACAAAGTTCTGATTCCCAACGGAAATGAACTGGAATCATCCCTCAACCCAGCCGTGCTCTCGCCCACCACCGTCCACGGGGCTCCGGGGCGCCGGGAGACCTCGGACTGGGGGTAAGGGGGTGTAGGTGGGGGGGGGGTAGAGTACCGTTGTGGAGAGATGACCTTTTTAGTTGTCTGCCCATGCATGGGACTGTGTGATGGAGTAGACCCTGTGTGAGCAAGCGCTCAGCAGACGCCACAGGGGCATCGTGTCCACGAGTCCATTACGGTCACCGACATTGAGCTAATTGACAGACGTGTTTGTGCAGCAGTGGGGGGTTCGACTTCGTGATGGGGAAAGAGAGAGAGAGAGAGAGTCATATATCCACAGAGGAAGGGCTTCAGCATTGACATATCTCTGGTTGTTGTTTATCCAATGCTTCTTGACTGTGTGGTTCAGTTGACCAGACCTTTTCATGAATCCCACAAATGAGATTTCCTGGTTCACAAACCTTTTTAAAGGTGGGCCAGAGGGCCAGCGGGATGCGAGCAAGTAGTTGAAAGCCACCAAACGGTGGCGTGTGCTGACGGGGCGTTTCGAGCGTTGCTGAAGCGATCAGTCGATCGACGATCGAGTCATTTATTGAGCCCAAATACGGGAACTACCAGGAAACGGATAATGTCAACGCCTTTGCCAAATCCATTCTGACGCGGCAGACATTTAACTCGCACGACAGACCAGCTGTTTCTGCCGCCGGCATTTTCTGGGATATTTTCATAACTTACGAATGCTTGTCTTCGTCTCCGGACAGAATGAAATATGACCAACACCCGCTGACACAACGGAAAAATGTAAGCATATACTCCTGAAGACATCTCTCCATTTTTTTCTATCGCCCAAGGGTTAGATGGCCCCTATTATTATTTGTTATTTACCTCTACTTCTACCCTGCTTAGTGTTGGGTTAAAACGCCCTGTGTAGCCTGGAGGCTATGAGCCAATGAGGTAATTCGCTCCAAACCAGTTGATAGAAACATTTCATAATATTGCTTAAAATATGCTTGAGACATGAATGGAAACACAGCTTTTGTCCCAAACATTCTATATGTATATATATATATATATATATATGTCATGGATGTGTCTTACAACAAAAACAAACCCAAAAAGAAGACTTGTTGCTTTGTAATCCACCACCCCTCGTGAAGATGTCTATGGAACGTCCTTGTCCACGGCCGGAGCAGCTGCCTGTAACCCAAGCAGAGTGTGAGCGTGTGTTTGTGTTTTATTAAACACCCTCCTTACCATCTGCTCCATGTATTGTGATACACAGGCCAGGGCACGTGCATGTGGGTCTGTTGATTTACGCAACTGCCGGGCACTGTTTTTCCGGCCGCCAATGTGATGCCTCCCCAGTTTCATTATTCAGACATTTTGCCCCGACACACCACGCACCAACCCAGACGAGTCGAGCCGACGGACGGCATCGAGTGTCGAATGCACACGTATGACCGCGGAGAGAGATGAAAAGATCCGCTGTTGACCCGCGTAACGGACGTCGCTTTTCAGAAGCGCGCCGCGCAGAGAGGCCGCGACCGCTGACAACGTCGTGCCTAATGCAACGAGAGTGGTCTGCTGTGTTTTCTTGCCCGCCATCTGTCAGCCCAAGTTCACAGGGGTTAATAGAGCATTTACAGGAAAAAAAACGAACCGGTCTATTATTCCTGACGGCGCCTCGCGCTACGCGATGGTTTAAACACTTGTTTTGTCTCTCGCTGCTGGTCCGGGGTCGTCATTATTTGTGATCCCCCCCCTCCCCCAACACATTTAGTGCGTGGGCGCGCAAAAAAAATGAATGCTTTGTGAAAGCGGCGCTGTCGGTTACATAATGAGCAGAACCTGAAAAGCGGCACATTCTCTGAGCAGTGTGCTAAAACACTCTGTTCATAACCAGAATCAGAATCAGAATCAGCTTTAATGGCCATGTAAATTTGCACATACATGGAATTTGACTCCGGTTTCACTTGCTCTTCGTACTTTTTTCACACACAATATACAAGATAAATATAAAAAATATAAAAAGGACATTAAAGACAGTAGTAAAACAACAAAAAAGTGCAGATAGTGCAGATGAAGAGTCTGTTTAACTGTTCATTAGAGTGACGGCCAGTGGGAAGAAGCTGTTTCTGTGTCTGGCGGCTTCACAGCTGTTCGTTATCTTACCGACGCGGGTTATCGCTTCAAGACGTTGATACTATCTGAAGAAGAACGTCCAGTTGACTTTGGCCGGCTTTAATGGCCGTTAAAATGATCTTTTATCTCTGAGAACCTAATATGTAACCAACAAGCAGCGGTGATTGCATGTCAACAGAATTCA
Source organism: Myoxocephalus aenaeus (assembly GCA_038501785.1). NCBI lineage: Eukaryota > Metazoa > Chordata > Actinopteri > Perciformes > Cottidae > Myoxocephalus > Myoxocephalus aenaeus. Next base: position 4,199,113 of record JBAMJR010000059.1, on the reverse strand, counting down.
AAACGGAGATATAGATTTTCATACAATCTTACACAACCATACACAACCAGCTATGTTGAAAACGAGATATCTTGTATTTCTCTCGCTGCAAACTCAAATTCCATCATTTTAAGTGTAGTTTTCAACAACACAATGTACTATGCCTCAACATTGTGTGGAACAATATTTATATGTAAATATATATCCTTAGTTGATTTATATAGCAAAAAAATGACATGTTTTAGCAATAAAACAAGCTAAATGTAAGGAACCGCTGATTATATGATTATGGAGATGTACAGATCCATTCAGTGCTTACATTCCCTTTTTAAATGGCTCTCCAGTGATTTAGTATTGCATCTGATTGAAGGCGGGGGGGGTACCAAGAGAATCCTGACTCTTAATTCAACCATAATGCTACGGGATAGTGCCGTTCATGAGCCAAACGCCCGCTGCTCTCAGAAACCCACATCCATCTAGTTCGGAATGCCGCATTTCCTGTTAAAGACAACAGGAGAAGTCTCCTTGAATCAACTAAACTGAATTCTAAGTTCACAATCGGTGGCCATTTTTAATCAGCAATTGCAAACGGAGAGAAAGCAGGAAACTGAAAGTGCAAGACTGGCAAATCAAACCTTTTTTTTTTTTTTTTTTACCGCACTGAAAGCCAACTAAAAACAGAATGAAGGCCGAGTGATGTACAACATGTTTGACAGGGCTCACCAGCGATCACCTCCCGGCTTGATCCCCTCCGTAACAGTCTATCCGTGAAGAGCAGCTGAAACAAAAGCAATATCATATCATAAAAGTGCGTTCAGGAGTCTGAAGATGGAATTCTACTGACACGGCCTCCTGTGACGGCTGTCGAGAGGTCCCCTAGTCCCCGCCAGAACAAAGCCGGCAACATCAGAACGGCATGAGATACCGCTCTGAACAATAACATGCCTGTCGGAATCTGAAACACGCTCCCACTGGCCGTCAAGCATCCAAAGACGGGATTTGACAGATCGCCAGGACGGACACATCGTGACAAGCGGGGGGGTCTCGTCACGATGTCAAAGTTATTTTTGCGCGACACGAAAGCAGCCCCAGAAACACCTCGACACGCCACGAAAAGTACAGAATGTCCAATGGATTTCAGACTCTGGAAGACACAGATGGTGCCATATCAAATATTGAAATGTACTGGTAAGAAGTTGCATACAGGAGCATGCAGGGAGCAACAGATTTAGATGAATAACCCTCTGAACCGGGACGGGCGGGGTTCGAAAAGCACGTTTTCTTCATTCGCCCTCACCACAAGCTGTGCGAGGCGCCATTATCGACGGATTCTCATCTTTCTGACCGTCCCTGAACAAATCGCGTGCGTCGTACTTTTTTTCTACATGTCTCATTTAAAATCTGGTCCCGAATGAACCGTTTGAAGTAACCGGGTCCCGTAAAAAGACATTAAACTCCACTGCGCAACGAGGAAGCCATGATTGATTCGCCTGAGACCAACAAGTCACGCGATGAAAATTCCCACTGAGCTGCAGGCTGCTGAACGGAGGGAACAAAAAAGTTCAGTATATACCGCATGTAGAGCCTCCATTTTATCCCCCAACACTGGTAACATTTGGTAAAATGTTTTTATGACTTATGGCATTGACATTATTGAGCTACCTCTACTTCTAGCCACAATTGTGCTGTTTCCATAGAGGTGCAGGACGTATTTATTTATATATATATTGCATTGAAAAACAAGGCCACTGGAGGTGGAATGTTACGGGAGCAGAACATCCCAACATGGACAAGAGTGTAGAGTAAGACACGAGGCTCTCTCCTTTCATTGAGGATCTTTGTCAGAGTATTCTGCGAAGATGCGATGAGCGTGGAGCAGGAGGGGAAAAGGTCAACATGAAAGTGACTGTAAACAACATCTCTCGTGTTTTTCTCTCCACCAGAGGCACACGCTGGCCCTCCTTATAAATGCTTCAAGATGTTTTATCCGCCGCCTCACACTGTACATCAGACTGCAGTTACAGTCCGGGTGATGCAAGCAGCTTCCTCCCTGTTCAGCAGCGGAGGAGGAGGAGGAGGAGGAGGAGGAGGAGCGTGTGGATGTCTGGTCTCATTGATTAGTGTGGATGCCAATTTGTATTGCGCGCATCTTGCGTCACGTTTGGAGTATCTATGTTATGTTGTTTAATCTCTTTAGATTTTTCTTCTTTTCTTTAGTTGAGTCTAAAGCACACTTTGGTTTTTGGGGATTACAATTTTTCCTTTTCAACATTTGTGTAATTTTCCGATGGTTTCGATTCAGTTTTCCCGTGTTGCTGCTGCTGCCGCCGCCGCCACCACCAGTCAGACTTAATTGACACGCATGTGTTTTTAAGTAATGTGGGATCAAACCCCCGTACCTGTGCACAGGATGAGACGATGTAACTACATGTTTACGTCCGTGTTCCATGTTGCAAGTCCCTTAGCGCGACAAAACTAGAAAGACAAAGGGCCCTGCCTTCCTGTTTGTGTGCTGCTGGGAAGTGTGTGTGTGTGTGTGTGTGTGTGTGTGTGTGTGTGTGTGTGTGTGTGTGTGTGTGTGTGTGTGTGTGGGTGGAATCAGAAGCACACGCAGTCATCACGAACGTGGAAACCATGCATGAAGGAAAACTTGCGTTTCATTGATCTCCTTTCATTTGAGCGCACCTTTTCGGTCTGAGCTGTTTGATCTTCCTCCTTTCGGTGAAGATGTTGCCTACGTTGGCCTCGAATGTCTGTCTGGAAATTCTGCAAAATGAAATGTGAATGAACCCATCAGGTACCTTTTTTTTTACTTCTTTTTTTTTTATGGGAATTTACTCAAGAGGACACACAAACTTATGTTTAATCAAACATTGGTGTATAATGTGACCGCAGTGTTATTATTCTTTATTGTGCCTTTAAAAAAAATAAAAAAATCTAATGTCTGGCAGTTCCACTCCCCACCCTGCCTCCCTTTCCTCTCTTTCTGCGTGCGATTAGCCCCGAATCATGTTCCCAGCGGATGTCCAACTTAAGCCCATAAATGCGGCCCGTGAGGTTGACGTGGATGTCGCCCGGCTGGTTTACACAGCGTCCGCGGCCGCCTTCGCCCCTAACGAGACGTTGACCTCTCACCGCGGGGTGCCCTCCTCTCGAGCCGTTCGCCACATCCGAGGAGTCGATGGCGGGGAGGGAGGGGGGGGCAGGTTTCTCCGATGTTCACGTTCCATATAGTTTCATCATCGCCCCTGGCAGAAAGGGGCTCACTTATTGAAGGGGTCCGCGTGTGGGAGACAGAGGCGGCGTTGTGCCGCCGTCGTCGTCTCATGAAGCCACCGCTCTGGTGATCTCCTGACCCCTCCTCCCTCTGATCAACTCTGGAGTTCAGAGGTTGTCTCTGAAGCTTGTCTCGGAGATGAACTCTGACATCACGGAGGGGGAAGGTGTCAGTTGGCCCTCTATTGGTGGAGCACTGGACGCGCACCTTCTGAGCGGCGTAGTGATTTGTGAGTCTGGTGACGTTGAAAAAGCCTCAGCGCGTTCTGTTTTCTTCTCTTTTACTTCCCGGGTGTTCGACGTTGAAACAATTCGTGTGATTTGACATTTTCTCCTTCCAGCTGTCTTGTAGTCTAAACAGCTATTTGAAATGAGTTTGCAGCGTTGCAGTTGTCCGTGTAACCTTGAAGTTTCCCCCACGTGCTTGAGCACGGAGCCAGTGCAGAATCCGGTGGGTGAACGCGGAGCTCTTTTATCCCACACTATTCTGCGGTTGACAACCGTTTGACCCGGTGACCCCTGGGAGCCACTTACCCACTAACCAATCTCCCCCTCAATAATACGCTCTTGTTGTGACAACAAGGACGACTTCAGATCCCGTTTGCTGTCGAGCGGCAGAGGAAAGAAGCCTCCCTCTCCCCTTTGCTCGTGGCCTGCCCATTAGCATGTTTACCTCCGTACCGTCCTCCATCGTTCTCTTCTGCTTCTTTTTGTTATTTTTGTTCCTCCCAGCACTATCCCTGAGGTACGGAGGAAATGGAGAGAGGGAGTGGAGCAAATGGGGGGGGAAAAAATAATAATAGAGAAAGAGAAAGCTGAGATATTCTACAGGGGATTGTGGGAACCCAGTGATAAAGGCTTGCATCTTAATCCATCCTAAGGCCTGTCTTACGGTGTACTATGAGCTTTTTATGTGATCATTAGGAGTGTGGCCTCGCTTCAGGAGCGTGCGTGTGTGTGTGTGTGTGTGTGTGTGTGTGTGTGTGTGTGTGTGTGTGTGTGTGTGTGTGTGTGTGTGTGTGTGTGTGTGTGTGTGTATTTGATATGCTAATGTTTTCATCATCGTGCAGTCGCTCGGCGCAGAAGCTCGGTCCTTTTGAATCTCGCATTTCAAGGCTCTTAGAGCTCTCCAAGTATCTCCAGTGAGGAAACATGGCACACTTCTTTGCCTCGACAACAAGGCAACGCCGCGACACAGCGAGCGCATAACGACTCGTTTTATGGCTCATGAGTGTATTAAAAGCACTAATTAATGCGCGGCAATTCTCCCTCTAATGCGGTGCATCTATCTCTCTCTCTTTCTCTCTGTGAGCTTATGCCCTCAGCTCCCTCGCTCCTCCTTGAGCTTCAGTGGAATTTGGCCGATGCACGCCGAGGGGAGGAGAGGGAGGGAGGCGCTCATCTTGTTTCGGCGCTTTATGAGTCTGACGTGTACGTCCGTAATTGCGGTTATGGGTGATTAAACTCCCGATGCCCCTCAGGATCCGCAGCCAGCCATCAGTCAGCGTCAGGCCTCTGCTGCTGCCTGCAGAGCTCACGAGTGGTTCGTCTCGTGCCGTGCCGTATTCCACTCTGCGGCCGCTTGTTTTTTTCATAATCGATGCGTCTCTTTGAATGAGGTGTCATATTCCGGTTCATTATTCTTGTTTGTGTTTCTGAATAACAGTCAAAAAACAACAACCAAAAAGCAGTCAGTTATAATAGTGTTGTAACTGTCATTCTTGATTTTCAAATAGTTCTTGTGGTTGATTTATTGTGCAAAGATGCCAAACATTCACTAGGTCCAGCTACTGAGAAGTAATGTAAAATGAGAAATTGTCTATTGTCTATTGCAATAAACAGAAATGTTTGTTCTCTGGGAGCTCGAACATTAACGATGAGTATGATAAACAAGGATACGACGCTGAGCTGGTTATCACCAGCTGCAAGTCGTGGTCCTGGGGACACCGACTGCTGCAGGAAGTACCACAGAAGAGGTTTTGAGTACTCTGCCTGGTGTTTGGACAGACTTCGTCGCCACCGACCAAGAAGTCGCACAACTTTACAGGTATGGAGTCAGGCTTTTCTCAATCAGCGTTCGTATAGCTTCAAAAAATTTTTTAGATATCTGACGAAATCAATTCCTATGTAATCCATGTAATCATTAACCAGGAAGTATAAAGACCACCAAAGAGTCCAAAAGGGCGGCCGTGAGGGGAGGTGGATGTGTCAAACCGGTCCTTCGTGATCCGTGTGAAACGAGAACTAACGCCGCGAACCACAAACGTTTCTTAAACCTAACCAAGTAGTTTTGTTCCTTCAACCTAACCAAGTAGTTTTGTTCCTTAAACCTAACCAAGTAGTTTTGTTCCTTAAACCTAACCAAGTAGTTTTGTTCCTTAAACCTAACCAAGTAGTTTTGTTCCCTGAACCTAACCAAGTAGTTTTGTTCCTTAAACCTAACCAAGTAGTTTTGTTCCCTGAACCTAACCAAGTAGTTTTGTTCCCTGAACCTAACCAAGTAGTTTTGTTCCTTAAACCTAACCAAGTAGTTTTGTTCCTTCAACCTAACAAGTAGTTTTGTTCCTTAAACCTAACCAAGTAGTTTTGTTCCCTGAACCTAACCAAGTAGTTTTGTTCCTTAAACCTAACCAAGTAGTTTTGTTCCTTAAACCTAACCAAGTAGTTTTGTTCCTTAAACCTAACCAAGTAGTTTTGTTCCCTGAACCTAACCAAGTAGTTTTGTTCCTTAAACCTAACCAAGTAGTTTTGTTCCCTGAACCTAACCAAGTAGTTTTGTTCCTTAAACCTAACCAAGTAGTTTTGTTCCTTAAACCTAACCAAGTAGTTTTGTTCCCTGAACCTAACCAAGTAGTTTTGTTCCTTAAACCTAACCAAGTAGTTTTGTTCCCTGAACCTAACCAAGTAGTTTTGTTCCCTGAACCTAACCAAGTAGTTTTGTTCCTTAAACCTAACCAAGTAGTTTTGTTCCTTCAACCTAACAAGTAGTTTTGTTCCTTAAACCTAACCAAGTAGTTTTGTTCCCTGAACCTAACCAAGTAGTTTTGTTCCTTAAACCTAACCAAGTAGTTTTGTTCCCTGAACCTAACCAAGTAGTTTTGTTCCTTCAACCTAACCAAGTAGTTTTGTTCCTTAAACCTAACCAAGTAGTTTTGTTCCTTCAACCTAACCAAGTAGTTTTGTTCCCTGAACCTAACCAAGTAGTTTTGTTCCTTAAACCTAACCAAGTAGTTTTGTTCCTTAAACCTAACCAAGTAGTTTTGTTCCCTGAACCTAACCAAGTAGTTTTGTTCCTTCAACCTAACAAGTAGTTTTGTTCCTTAAACCTAACCAAGTAGTTTTGTTCCCTGAACCTAACCAAGTAGTTTTGTTCCTTCAACCTAACAAGTAGTTTTGTTCCTTAAACCTAACCAAGTAGTTTTGTTCCCTGAACCTAACCAAGTAGTTTTGTTCCTTAAACCTAACCAAGTAGTTTTGTTCCTTAAACCTAACCAAGTAGTTTTGTTCCCTCAACCTAACCAAGTAGTTTTGTTCCTTAAACCTAACCAAGTAGTTTTGTTCCCTGAACCTAACCAAGTAGTTTTGTTCCTTAAACCTAACCAAGTAGTTTTGTTCCTTAAACCTAACCAAGTAGTTTTGTTCCTTAAACCTAACCAAGTAGTTTTGTTCCTTAAACCTAACCAAGTAGTTTTGTTCCTTAAACCTAACCAAGTAGTTTTGTTCCCTCAACCTAACCAAGTAGTTTTGTTCCTTAAACCTAACTAAGTAGTTTGCAATCTTTCCTAAACCTACCGAAGTAGTTTTACGGCTTTATGTTTCAGATACTTGGTTATCGGGAGTGAATCGTGTTTATTATTTAAGTCTAAATATGAACGTCCTGTGTGAGTGGATGGAAGAAATGCGTTCTGGAATGAAGAATCAGGTGATCATTTCACGGCCTGTGCGCAATGTACCTTCTTCGTGCATGGGCGTTCCATCTATACGGTGTGTTTGCATGTGTTTGAATTCTATTTATGGCTTAAAAAAAAACTGGATAAATATATAAAAAAAGGAGCCCCTGAGGCTGCTTCCTGGGTCTAATTGGCATGTTAATCACGTCTCTGTGGTAGGGATATCAGTGTGCATGTGTGTTGATGAATGATCCGTGACTCATCTCCAGAGGCGACGCGTGACCTCGGGGGTGGGGGGTCCCGTCCTGCTCGCCGCTCTGCTCTGACGCTCCCACGGCGAGAGTTCCCCTCAGCTGTAGCGAGAGAGAGAGGCAGCCAGGAACCCGAGCCCCGGCCTATCGCATGGGGTCGAGTCCAAATAAAACACTCCAGCATGTGTGTGGTAATGAGGAAGCTGTGTATTTGTGTGTGTGTTATCTGTCAGTGGCCTCCTCCTCCTCCTCCTCCGCCTCCCATTAGTTCGCCGACTTGGCTGAGCCCTTTTTCTCCCCTGTTGATGTTTGGATGTTTTCTCTTGTTCCCCTCCGACACAGTACCCCCTCGAAGGCACTAAGGGAAAAAGGAGGAGGACTCCCACACCCCTCTCTTTACCCTGAGGACCCCTGTTAGTCACGGCAGAATGAGCTCACGGAGGAGGATGCGGGGGTCACGAGGGCAGGAAAAATAAGCTCTGTCAAAAGACAGAAATGTCGAGTTAATGGAAGAAATAACTCCTGTTGCGGTGCGCATCTGAAGCCTCTTCGCCGAGACTTGACTGAGGCTGAGCGTCTGGGTCTGGGTCAGCCCAGGTCAGGACAGCGGCGTTTGGTAATGTAGGCTTGAGAGGGAGGGAGGGGGGGGGGGGGGATGATGGGAACTTGAAGCTTGATTAATGCGTGGCAGCCCACGTGGGCCATGAACGGCATGAACACACTGAACTCTTTCACACTGCCACGCTTTTCAATGCGCTTTGCGTTTTTTTTCCCACGAGTCTCTGTTTGTCAGTTGCTCTATTTATTGGTTCAGTACAGTCACTGAACACGAAAGAGTTCTCTATGAGACCAACAATGTTTCCAGCCCTGCTGTTGTCTTAAAGATTGCAACTGTGTGTGTGTGTGTGTGTGTGTGTGTGTGTGTGTGTGTCTGTTGCATCCGTCGACTTCCCCTCTCGATCACACCACTATTCTTTTTAGATGAAGCTATCATTTTTTGACTATTCCTGGTGCTTTGGAGTCGTTTGATCTACTTTCTCTTTTCACTGGACGCAGTAAAAAAAAAAAAAAGAAAGACGAAAAATCCCCTTTAACTTAGTGGAAAAACCCGAGCTGAAGCTCCTTTTGAAAGTTTTTCGCTGGACAGTGTGTGTGTGTGTGTGTGTGTGTGTGTGTGTGTGTGTGTGTGTGTGTGTGTTGGAAAGCCGCCAGTGAAAATGCAAGAGAGGGGAAGTCAGCAGACTGGCTGTCTTCTGTTCACTGTTGTTCAGATTGACTCTGTCAGGCCAGCCTTTGAGGCCCCCTGATCCAGGTGGTCTGTTCTTCACCCCCCCATCCCACCCCGCCCCCGTTCACCCTCCTCAGCCATCCCGTGCCCACAGACTTGCCCGGCATCGTCGTCGGGCCTCCCCAACGCGGCGGCCTCCAGCCTCCGCCAATCGCGAGCCTCCGCAGCGATGGCCACACCGGCGCGAGCCAATGAACAACACCTGTTTCTCTGCAGCGCGGCTGTCCGTGCCAACCATAACACCCGCTTTATTTGGCCTCTGTCCTGAGGCCAATCCCAACACGTAATTCCAGTGCATCCAGGCCGTGAGAGGCACAGGCAGAAAAAGAAATAATGTGGATTTCATCGCCGGGGGAACGGACCGTCCAGAAAACGACTTTCCCAGCACAAATGTCGCAGCAAATGTGCTTTGCGTCATTGCATCATCGGAAAAAAAAGTATCTTGCAGTAAAGAAACCGTTTGATTGGACTGAGGGACCATTGTTCAGTGGTGAGACCCTGGAAAAATGACTCATTTTGATGTGTTTCTGAAAGTGGGAAAGCTTTGCCTGTGTGTGTGTGTGTGTGTGTGTGTGTGTGTGTGTGTGTTACATTGAACTAATACATGTTTTATATGTATTTTTGCTGATATAAATATGTATATATAATGTTTTATATTTATGTAGTATATGTGTGTTTTATTGGAAATATAATAGGAACTGTCAAATAGTGAAATACACTACTTTGCCAAATCACTTGTTATTGCAGAATGGAAATTTGTTATTTGACATTTCCTTTGAGGATAATATCTGGACACACATGAGATTATGCTATGTCTGCTTTGATATGCTAACTTAATTTAGCTCTTTTCTATTGCATGACATTCTTTGAACTGCTTTCTGATGGTTGTTTGTTTATCCGAGTAAGCCTCCAGTTTATTGGAGGATAATTCATTTATAATGATGACAAAGATGATACACTTGGAATGAAGACAAACAAACAGTTGGGGAGGGGGGGGGGGGGGTTTGCATTTAAGAGCCCGCCGAGGTTTCCTCGCCGAGCAGCTGATTATAAGTGGGTGTTCTGATCTGATTACAGTTGATCCCTCGTTATTGTTGACTGAGCAAAGTTGAGAATCTCATGTTCTTGGTTACGGGTAGAAGTCGGGGACGTGGATTGATTCAAAATAATTGCCGCTAAGAGGTTGGATCTCTGATGAGTTGCTCAGCGTCATTACATGCGCCTCTCTTGAATAATAATGATGCCCTTTACATGCACTCCTGAGTCCAAATGGGTTTGGGCCGCAGTGTTGCTCTGAAGCAGCCTTCCTCCCAGGGGCTCCGCCTGGAGATGGAGGGACACGGTTGTGTTTGTGTTGTCGCCTGAACACTGAGCTCGTAGTGTCGGTCTCACGTCGGACCCCGGCAGAACCGGATGGGCTCCACAATGAAGCAGAACGTAAACACGGGTGAAAACGCGAGCGGAGAGAGGGAGAGGCGGCGATGCAGGTATCTGCAGAGTGAGAGTGAGAGTGAGAGAGCGAGAGCTGGCGTGTCTTCCCAGGACATGAAAGACTCGCTGCTCCGAACTGGGATTATCCCCCCCACCCACCTCTGGGGAGTCCGGCTGATGAGCAGAGAAGGCAGAGGAAAAGCCGTGCAGGGAAATTGAAGGAAACAGTCACAGAGGAGGGGAGGGGGGAGAAAAGCACAGGGGAGAGATGATGCAAAGACAAACATCCATAGGATGCCAACTCCTCTTACGGGGGCCTGCTGACACTCACGGTGCTTCAGCGGACCGCCTTTCTCTCTCTGCTAATTCACCGGAGAGCCATGTCCTTGTTTGATCAGACTCCATCCTGAAAAACCATCTCGGCATGCTCAGACAACGTGAATCAGTTGTGATCACTCCAAGAAAAAGACTTGCGCAGAAGATGATCTGCAGTGCAAAGAAAATATCTCACCAAACACAAAATCCTTTTCTGGAGTCGAATGTATTTTTTTTCCTTCTTCTTTCTTTTCTTTATTCTTGTGCAGCCATTTGTTTGAATACACGGACACACACACACACACACTTGTAAAAGAAATCTGATTGGCGAAAAGAAGTCTGATTGTATGGAAGTCTATAAGAAAATGACTCTACGTCTGTCTTGATTGAACCCTTTCAGACAGAGGGGGATGCAGTATCTTCAGAGTTACTATGACAATTAAACATGTTCTAGTAGAAGGCAGTGATTTGTTGCTTTATTCCCCTCTTCTTGAACAAATCCAAGTCTATTAGATCCATGCCTAGATTGTCCCACTCGGTTTGAGGTAAAAAAACAGGACTTTTCGGACACGGTGACGGACTGGAACTTGATTTGGGTGAAGACGTCCTCGCGGTGCTCTCGTGAGGAGCGCGTCGGAAAACTTTCCAGCCGGAGGAACCGAGCGTCCAGAGGAATGACGCTGCGCTGTTGACACAAGCTGTTTGACTTGTCCGTGGGACTCGCATTGTTGATAACGGGCCAAAAGGTAATTTATTTTGTGTGTACTGGACATACTGTCTGTGTGCATTGGAGAAGGGGGGGTGGGGGGGGTGTAAGGTCGGGCTTCATAATATATTTGATTCTGTTTATTTGTGTTGGATGCAGCCCCCCATCCCCCTCTCCTTGATCCCTGTTTGCTGTGAGTCGACGCACCGATCCAAAGTACACTCCTCCGGTGACAATCACACACAGAACACACACTCTTATTGAGGGGCGTGTGTCCTCTCTCTCCCCCCCCGCCCCCCCGACCTCTTCCTGCAGCACGTACACACTAAGTTTCCCATCTCACTCCCCTCCCCTCCGACCGGGCCCCCCCCAAGGGTCTCCGGCTTTCTCCGAAACTCTCGCACTTTCTCTCCCTCCCCGCGTTTGAATCTGTCTTATCTATGAATCTCTCCAGCTCTCTCTTTCCATGCGTCCGTCTATTGATCCATCTATCACATGCTCTCCCTCTTCCCCTTTTATCCATGGCTTGGTCCCCAGAGGAAGAAGGAGGGGAGAGGGCAGCAATGGGCGGGGGGGGGGGGGCGTTCCAGCTCCGGGGCCGAGAGCCAGAACCTTCTTCATTTGACATTCATAACAAACAGACCGGCGCGTTTGCGGCAGAAAGCTAATATGAGTGTGTGGGAGGTGGAGGTTTCAAAAGCTTGTAATATAGTCAATGAAACTTAAGTCTCGGTCGCAACACCCCAACCCTTCTTTTCTCTGAGCCGACACTAACTGAGAAGGACCCGTTGTCCTAAATCACGAGAGCAGTAACTGTTTCTACGGGGGTGGTGGGAGGGATCAAACACGGTCGCACCCGCTGCACCCAACGTCCGATGCGTTCCGCCACTTCGTCAAATCCAAATGGAAAGCGTCCGTCACCCCGCCGCCTCTGGAACAAGTCATCAAGTGGCAAATTCATCACGCCGATGTCACCGGAGGGAACGGACAGTGTGTTTCTCCACCCCGCTCAGTAATTGGCATAATTACTCTCTGCTTCACGACCACCGGGCCTTAGCCGTACGCATCGTCGATTCATTCCTCCTCCGCTCCTCCCCTTTTCCTAATTGACATGTGATCGTTTCATTTTGACCCCTTTTCTTTAAAAAAAGGAAATGGGCGAGCAGGAGCACCAGTCCTAGGTCTGACCTGAAACTAGAACCTGGGCCTGGACAGTGTGATTGCTCACTAGTAATGAACATCCGTAATAAATGACAGTGTGACTCGTTAAAGTGAAGGTTGGTATTCTTAAAAAAAAGAGAAAAAAACGGTAAGCCAACCCCCTAGAATGGGCTAAACATGTTTAGATTGGATACAGCATGTTTACCTCACTGCTCGGTTTGGTTTGAGTTGCTGCCCAATACATTTCCAAAGAATGCTTCTCCCTTTTGAATGATACTTTTATCTACCTTTTAAAAAAAATTTTTTTTAAAAGGCATGTGTTTCCTTTCATTTCAGCACAGAAAGGTAATCTTGCAGAAACGTGTCACTTCCTCGAGAGGGGCAATGCATCATGGTGCCCGGTTTAATGTTGTCCAACTAAAATAACCGAAAGCAGATATCAGATAGCTCCCGGGATGTTGTCTCTCTCTCTCTCTGTGTGTTTGCACTCAGCCACGTGCCTTCAAGTGTTGTTTGGCAGCGGGCGAGCCAGATAAGGGCCCGTGTTGTGATTTTCATCTCTGGGTGCAAAAACAAAGGCGGAAGCTCGATGAATCGCGGCTGCCTTGCATTTCCCTACTGAGGGCCTTGACGGCACAAATATCAGATTTATTTTTCTTTCTTTTTCTTTTAAGCTTAATCTATAACGGAAGAAGAAAAACAACTGAGCCAACCCATTGTGTCAATGGAAGGGGGTTCCGCGAGGATAAGAGGAAACGCGGCGCTGGAGACCTCGTGTAAACTGTCGTTCCGCGGACCTCAAATATCAACCTTCGCTTCATCTTGTCGAGGTCATTGAAAGCGCACGTTGTTCTTTAACACCGTGGAGTTCACCAACTTGGCGTTCCCCTTCGCTGCCCGCTAAGCTTCCATGTCGCTGGAAAGGCAACGGGGTCCTCAACGCGGAGCGTCGGTCGCAAATGTAATCTTCCTCTCCCGAGGGCGGCTCCACAGGCTGCAGCGGTAATTATCGCTCGGCCGCCCTTTGTCGAGGACGGCCAGCGTGTGTGTGTGTGTGTGTGCGTGTGTGTGTGTGAGTGTGTGCTACACCTCCTTCTGGGCCGTCTTTCCTCCCTCTCTTTTGTGTCGGCCTCCCCACGTGTTGCTCTCTCGATGACTTCAGACGTGGCAATAGATGGAGAGATGCATTTTTGTGGTGGATATAAAGACTTGGAGATAATCTCAGTAGAGATGCACACGATTGTGTAGTCTGACACAATTTTATTAAGTTTAAATGATTCACTACTACTCTATTAATACACAGTGTACTGATTTTAACGTTGTTCCTGCACGGCTCTTTTTTTGGACACGTTGCCTTTATTGACTTAAAGCTACAGTCGCTAACTTTCCTAAAAAAATAACTTTTACACTGGAGCGTTTCCTCGCCGCTACCCTCGGAGAACATTTCCCCCGGCCTCGTCCCGCGCAGAGACAGAGGCGGCGTATCGCCTCCGGTGACCGAAGAGAACAATTAGGTGCCATATCAGCAGATCGGAGCGCCGGCAGCCCGGGGCAGTAATCTCTGGTTTAGCTGGCACCGAGCCACCGGCCGGCCGCGGCTCCGCGGCCCCCTTTCCGACTCTTCGGGAGTCACCGAGGGCAGCGGCGTGCCCCAGGAGCTTGCACTATCGTCCACACGCTATCAAGCAGATTTAATTGAAATGGGGCGGGCGGGCGGTGGCGGGGCATAAAGGGAAACCTCATAAAGGAAACCCTCCAGAGACAGAGGAGACTAAAGGGAGGCGGGAGGGAAAGAATTAAGTCTTTTAATGAGGGCAGTTGTTTCAACAGGCAAAAAGAATCGGGTTATATCAACACCGTATCAAATGATGGACGTTAGCGGCCCACCTACTGGGAAATTACGGGTGGCCTGTTTTGGGTCTTTTCTGCCACTTATCCCACATTAAGGTCCCCTTTTTTTTTTTCCTTCATTTTTTTCGGGCTCTCTTTTTTTACTTTGTTTGCGGTTGCCGGCCGATAGGGGCCTGAACCTGACAGTTGGACGCTTTCGATATGAGCGGTCACGAAGGCGCAGTTGCGTCAATGATATCTCGCCTCGTCGGAAGCCGCTATTAAAGCGAACGCCCTCATCGCCACGTGACCTTTTGCATTTTTCCCACACCTCGCTTACCGTAATGAGAGTGGAGGAAGCAAAGTGAAAAGGATTTTCTTCCTGTAGTGCATGAAAAGCACAAAGACTTCAGGGAACAAAACCCTGTTGTAGCAAAGCATCCTCTGTGCATTAAATAAGGCTGTGATGTCCTTTGCTTAGTTCCAACTCTCAGGTTGGATGGTTTGTGCATTAAAAGGAATTTGTCCTGATCAGTCTCGGGTTTGCATATTCATTTATTTATTTTTAAGTTCACTCTCCGTCTTGCTGCCATGTGGTAGTTAATGAGATATCCTGATTAAAAAAGGTATGGAAATAAATAACAATCATCGAGTCACAACTAGCCATATTCACCCCAGTGGCGAGACGTCAGGGTTTCAAAGGTGTCACATCCGGATCAGAATATCTCATTAACTACCACATGACAGCAAGGCGGGTTTGCATATTCATTTTTTTTAAATGAATATGCAAACCTGAGACTGATCAGGACAAATTCCTTTTAATGCACAAACCATCCAACTTGAACTAAGCACAAGAACCCACAAGAACTCCGACCAGCGCTTCCCAGACTAATACTGTAAATACCACCCAAACGCAACGGACTTCAATGGCTTTCATGTATGGAGACATGGCAAGTACAAAGGATGCAAAAAAAAATACCCTACATTCACTGGCTGCTGCCTTTTCTTTTCTAAAACATCATTTCTAATTGGACATCTTTGTTTTAAAGAGTGCAGTACAAAGGCGACCTCAGCCAGTGATCGTCCTGTTTTACATCACCTGTGCACATGCCATCGGTCCCCCAAACACCCACTCCCACCGCCTCTCCCCTCCCCGTGGAATAACGGTGTGGTTATACAGTGGAAAACAGGAGGGAGACGTTATCTGATTTAACAAAAACACAGCTTGAAAGCTGATAAGTAATGGTCTAATTGTCAAAAACACACAGTGAAGCGCACACACACAGACCTTCGCGGACCATTGAGTAAAAACATCAGCGTGCTGTCATCATGGTGATATAGACATCAGCGGTAAAAGCTTTCTCTCTCAATTTGTTTTAAGTGAAGCTGCGATGCAGACTCCTTTGGTTATTTTTGGATTCTGGGTTTTTAACGAAAACCGACCGGATCTCTTGGGGTTATATATTTTTTTCTCGTCTTCCACCCTAACACGTCCTGAGACATGCTCACGACTAGCATTTGTGCTCTGGCGTTCGGCGCGCTATAAGAACCCGACTCACCTGACTCCTCCTCCTAAAAACATCCTCGTGAATAATACAAAAAAAATTGTCCATTGGCTTCCTCGCCAATGGCATCGCCCCCTGTGGCCCCGGTGGATGAATAATAGAGGAGGCGAGTTAGCATCTGTTGTCTGCTACCGCACAGCCGCACGCTTTGCGACTGTAAATGCGCGTTTAAGAAAAAGCAAGAAAAAGGGGAGACGAAACAAACGGGAAACGGTTCCAAAGAAAGGGAAAAAGGGGACAGACTACGAGGTTTCATCTGCTCAGGCTGTTGTGGGTGCACTTTGCATCTATAATGCATAATCCCTCACTGTTGGCAGAGGCAGCACGAGCTCATGGGCTGGCTAGACCAACTGTTGGTATGACTGTCGCTCTGCAGCCTGCTGAGTCATTTGTAGACTCCGTGAAACGCCGCGTGAAGTGATCACAGGTCGCGTGTGAGTTCTCACCGGCTGAGGCTCCATTGATTCATTTCAGTCCTGAAGAGGTAAACTGATCCGAGTCATGTAGTGCTTTGAGAAACAAATCGAGAAAGCTTGGGCTACAACTCCGATATAGCCATTATATAAATCCATTAAAAAAAACTATGTTTGTAATGGCAGAGGGGAAAGCTTTGTTACAAATGTGTTTAAAAAAAAATGACTTTCACAAAGGCCACTTAGTGGTGCAGAATTACAAATCCTTCTTCTCCGACGCATTTATTCATTGCACGACGCACTTTCTTTCTTTCTTTCTTTTTCTTGAGGGTGTCCTGGAGGTTGTAAACGACAGACTAATAACGAATTAAGGAGAGATCAGGTGGGCTTCTGTTACAGAGGCCCTCCTCAGCCTCCTCTCTCTGCCGACGAATAGTACATCAGTGACTCACTGTAACTATGGAGACCGTAGAGCATCCTTCTCTTCAACAGGGCTTCATTGATGACGGACAGTGGAGTGCAATAGCTCGACAACATGCAAGGCCAAACAAAGATGGGGAATGCAACCTAAACAACATTTACTTTTCTGATCCATGTGCGAATACTGAGTGAGTAGAGACGTCAGCAAAGTGGCCCGATATATAAATGTATTTAGAATGTATTTATATGTATTTTAGTTTAGTACGCAAGCTTTAAAAAAACAAAAACAATTAAGATCGGTCCAGTGGATAGTCAACACGTTAAATAGCTCGCTGGCAGAGACGCCGCCGGTGTTTTGCTTTACCGAGTGACCGTGTTGCCTGGTGACTCTCAGCTGAGCGAGACCGCGGCTGTCCCCCGTAAAAAGCCTTCAATCTTGGTCAAATGCACGTGTGTTACTACGAGCAACCACGGACGCATTCGACTGAAAGTCATCGGTTAACTCGACCCCCCCCTCGATAAACCCGAAACACCCTTTTCTCTCGTTTGGAAACGATCGTGATCCTGGCGGCATTCTGAAGAACTCGAGTCCGCTGCTTGGACTTTGACGATGCAGTTCCTTTCCATAAAGACGACTGGTATGACCGTTCCAACGAGTGATTCATGCTCCGCTACCTCTGCAGTCAAGGTATGGTTACGTTTCAGGCAACTCAAGCTTTCTTTGTTGAAAATGGCGGGGATGGTCACGGTGGAAAGAAAACAATGTTGACAGCTGAAGGGTCCAAAATTCCCCTTCGCCTTCATTCTGAAACCGACCTGGACGACTTCTAGGTGCTTCCCCCTTTCGCTCAATGAGCCCGTGACGGATGCCGTCACTGTTCTGGAGAGGGCGGCCGTTAATCAGGAGGGAAAAAAACAAAACAGGTGTGAAGAAAGCTTTGTTTGTTGAGCGCCTTCCCCTTTTCCTGTCATCGTCCGCCCCCCATCGCGGTCAAATGCGCGAGGGCCCGGCAACCGCCGGAACACAAATTGGCACATTTATTTTCCCCCTCTGTGTAATCGCAGCCGGCGGCGTAAAACACAAAAGAGCGAGGGATGTTGCGAGAGCGAGGAAGGTTGAGCGTTGTTTAGAAATCGGAGATGCCCGTGTGGAGCGCAGTAGTGATAAGTGGAGAACTCTTGGCGGTAAGATGGGCCCTAATTTGCTTATTTGTAGCTGTCAGTTGTGCCTTTTTGTGTGCCCAGCCAATCCGGGGGCCAATCGACAGGCAGAGGCCCGCAAACGACAGCGCTCACAAGCGCTTCAAAGCACTTCTTATCTAAACATGAGTCAGCCTTTTTTTTTTTTGTGGCCGATTGCCACTCGGCTCTCAGATGCCTCAGTCCTTTTTTATCTCCTCCCCCCTCCTTTTCTCTCTCTCTCTCTCTCTCTCTCACGCTCCTCGGTTTTGCCTCTTTACACACTCTTATCTGATCTTGCGAGCATGTTTATTTCATGCTTTTCGCGGATCGTGCAAACGCTCTCCGTGTTCTCTCACGGCTGCTGGTAAAACGTGTTTCACCGTCCAGTTCAACAGGTCGGGGTGAAATGGGGTCCATCAGGAAATCCACGCAGGCGTGTGAAAGTGACGGTTGTTGCATTGTCCTGCTTTCCAGTCCAGTTTTGCAGTTTCCTTGTCCTAGCTTTCCTTTCCTCTCCTCTTTTCTCCTCTCCATGTTTCCATTTCTCTCCCCTCCTCTTCCTTTCCTCTCCTTGGATGTCTTTTCAGTTCCTCCTCATCCCCCCTCCCCCCAAGCTGTTTCCTTTCCTTGCTTTTCTGTGTACATCTTTTCAGTTCCTCCCCTCCTCTCCTTGCCCCCTCTCTCTCTCTTCCTCTCTCTCCTCTCCTCTCCTCTCCGGGGAGGATTAGGACAGAGTCCTTTTCATCCTGCTGTAATCCTACACTGGCAACCCAACTCCAACAAGAATAAACACACACACACACACACATTTGCTGAGAGATATGTATATGTTCTTGGGGCTTTTCCCAAATAACACCATTCACATACAATATGACCACATAGTTTGCTTCACGGTCAACTAGAAAAAAGAGCATCAGGCGGGGATGTTGGGGCTATTTTTCTGCTCTGGCTGTTGCAGAGAGAGAGAGAGAGAGAGAGAGAGAGAGAGAGAATGAATGGGGAAGAGAGACGTAACAGTCTGCTCTCCCCCCCTCGAGGTGGGGCCTTGCTGAGACTCTTGTCAGCTGATCTTCCCCCCCTACTGAGACCCACAATGGCAGATTGGCAACCCTAATACCGCTCTCTTTATCTGCCTGAATTCAAACCCAATTGGAGAAGGGTTATGGGAATTGCTGGCTCTGGGCGAGATTTTCTTTTATTTATTTATTTTCTTTCTTCAGGAATTATGTGTGTGGGCGCATTTTCAGAGGAAGGGATGTAATCGGAGGGAGAGAAGCTTGAGGGGTATCAGTCGGAGGATTAAACACTGAACTAATACAGCTAGATGCAGAGCCGTTGTTAGCCCTTTATTAAGAAGGGTGTGTGTTTGTTTTCAAAAGGATGGGGCCCGTGTGTGTGTGTGTGTGTGTGTGTGTGTGTATGTGGTTACAGGAAGCGCTCGTAAAGGCAAGCAGGGCGTGCAGGAAGTGCCCGGATTGCTGATGATGCAGGCGACTGCGACGCAGGGGTTTCCCGCCTCTTTTCGGAGAGGACGTGCACAGAAACCCTTGCTGAAGGCAGCCGGGGGTCGAGACGGAGATAAAACGGCCGTTACCCTCGGCCGTCGATTCACCAAGCCGTCCGTCCTCTTTATTCCTGCCACGCGGGAAAGCGGAGGGATCTGATCGCTTATGAAACGTGGGCGTGTGACGTGACGAGCCTCTCATGTCCCCGCTGCAGAGAGAGCAGAGCTGTAGGGTCCAAACAGGACGGCGTATGAGAGGAGAGCATGTTAGGACAGAGGTGAACCTAAGCGTAGGGGTGGGTGATTTGGCGTTTGTCATTTTATTTTGAATACTACACATGTCTGGAAATTTAATTGAGAATCAGGATAGAATAAAAATTATAATCTCTGAAATAGCAAAAAAAAAAAAATGAATGTACTTCATAACGCTGATGCAGTCCTGCTCCATGATTCTGCTGTAAATAACAAGTCACCTGCGAAAAGTAAGGAAGAAAAATAATTAGTGCTGCAACCAGACATCGTTTTCGTCTTCATGTCACGACAAGATGAGGAAAAAGTATTTTCTGTTGATCCTCATGCAATCCTCCCGACACGAAACGCTCTTCTGGGGAAAGCTCTGTAAGAAGAAGAAAAATGGACGTGGGAGGACGAGGATGGAAGGGAAGGCTGGGGGGAGGGAGTTGTTATCGCTGCACGTGCATCCCCCTGCCCGCCCGTCGCCCAAATTGTCAGTGACACACCGCCGCACCCTCCGCCTGTGCTCGCCTGCCTGCCCGTCCCACATCTGCTGCGTTGATGGGAGGACGGCCGCTCTACCACTGACACCCCCGTCAGCTGTTATTATATATTGTATATTTAAATCCCCGTGGCCCACTGCCCCACTCATCAACCACATGCATTATAGATATACATCCTGTCCTCATAGATCCCTGAGGGTAGAACTTGCCATGAGGCAACGTTGCATGAGAGAGAGCAAAGAGCCGCTGGGTTTAATTGTCTCAAGCGCTTTTCGCCGAATTGTCCCGTTTTGACAGCGCTCTGCTTTAACAACCGCTTTCACACAGATGTGCTGGATTCTGGATTTGGACAGGAAACGACACAAAAATTTGAAAATGTCCTTTTTATTTTAAAGAAATTGAAGGGTGTATGTAAGCCACTTGGCTGTTGTAATTACAGTCTCAATGCGCATCTGAAAAATAAATCCCGTAATCCTGCAAAATCCTTTTAAAGAAAGTGAAAAGTATCAAACCTTACAGCAACAGCCAATCTAAATGTCACTCTGTGTTTGTTTTTTTCCCCCTCTGACCAGACTCGTCGGGCCAGCTGACCTCTTCGCCCCTGGGCTCGCCCACGTCCCACCGGGGGATGCACCCGTCTCTGCTCAGCCCGACGTCCATGGGGCCCTCGGGCTCCCTCCACTCTCCCATCAGCTCGCTGAGCTCGCCCATGAACGGCCTCGGCTCGCCCTTCTCCGTCATCAGCTCGCCCATGGGTCCCCACTCCATGAACTCGCCCGGCATGGGATACGGCCCCAGCGTCAGCCCCCAGGTGAGGCCTGTGACAGACCCACACGTGGGGAAAGTGTATTTACTGCAGCTGCATGTTCAGGCATTTTAGATACTGTCGTCTATTTATTTTATTTTTTTAACCTTTGGATGGAGCAAGGCTAACTATTCCCCCTTTCTTCCACACTTTATGCTAAGCTAAGCTAACCATCTCCTAGCTGTCGCCCAGGCGGCAACATCCGGTTCTGCAGAGTGAAGCCTAATGCGAAAGTGTCTTAAAACTTGCATTCTCTAGACTGGCCATCAGGGGGCGACTCCTCTGGTTGCAAAAAGAAGTCTATGAGAAAATTACTCTACTTGTCTCTTGATTTATTACTTGACTAAACATTGTCAAATAGACCATAAAGTGGAGTATGCTTTAGAGAGGGGATGCCTGGTAATTGACAGGTTGCTACCACTACCAGAGCCATTTATGGAGTCTATATGTCACTCCTCCGCAGTCCAATTATTGTCATTTCCGTTCACTTGTTGAAAAGAAATTACGAAATGGCGAACTCAAGGCTTTAAAACGTCCACAAACCAATGGGTGACGTCCCCGTATACAGTCTGTGACACAGCCTCGGCAAACAGACAGACTCAATGACCCCTCGGTCAGAAAGGGGATGAACGCGCTTCCCAAAAATGTTGAACTATTCCTTTTAACTAAACAAAGAAAAATGTCCAAAGTGGTGACGTTACCAGCTACATCGAGGAACCATGCGGTTCAGCAGCCTCCACTATGACTTCATGAGGCCGCCGCCCCCATGAACGAACCAACCAGGCAAACCGGTTGAGCGTCACGTCTTCCAAACCGTATTCGGCAGTCTCAGAAGTGCAAATTACATTTGCGTACACACACACACACACACACACACACACACACACACACACACGTATAGCTTTCCTAAGCCAGGCCCCAGCAGCCAGAGGCCCTGCTTTGACCCCATGCCGCAGTTAATCAAGAGCCATTCAGCAGGGCTTCCACAGTACTTTGCTCTGTCACTCTCTCTTCTGTGTCTGAGGCCCATTCGTCACTCCCTCCCGCCATATTTCAGCTGTCTCCTCTATCCCTTCATTCTTCTTCTCTCTCGTTGGCACTCTTTCCTCTGTTTCTTATTCCTTGTCTCTTTCACATCATCTCCATTTTTTTGTTCCATCAATAAGCCTCAATTTCTTTGGTATGAATAATAAAAATAAAAAAAAAACACACAGGCACAATTAAGACATCAAAGCCTGCAGTGGCCCAGTTTCCGTCTGGAGCCATATCTAAAATTGAAATTGTCCCCCACCCCCTGCAAAATGCAGTGGCTGCCCCCTTTTTTTCTTGTGTTTGCGAATAATTGTGTTCGGCAACGTGATGCTATTTGGGACGGGCTCTCTCATCGCTATTGTCGGGCTTATCGGCGGAGTGTCCCACGTGTAATGGAGTTATGGATGGATTAGGGGCACTTTCAGAAAGCGGACAGAGTCTTTCATTGCTAGAAATCCCCCCCCCCCCTCCCTCCTCCCTTCACACTTTTTAATTCCAACACTTTCATCTGCGCCGCTGTTTGCTGACCCACAGCAGCGTACTCTGCATTCGAGCAGACGTTACAGCTGATCAGTCTGTCTCACGTCAAAGCATCTTTAACAGGGGCTTTAGTGATTCTATAACATTTTGACACGTACTGATTTACCATGCAAATAAGTATGAATTATCATTATATGGGTATCATCAAAGCTTCGTTTTTTTTTTTCCTGTGTACTTATATCTTCGCTACCTCTCGGCCCGTCCTGCCATGTTTTTCTTTTACAGCTGTATAAAGCGCAGGTGACATCTGTTTGTGTCTGGTGACACTTGTAATGCTGTCCATACAGTAATTACATCATGCATTTAGCCTTGTGCTACAGGTCATGTTTGACACGGCTGCACTGTTTGAACTCGCTGAAACAGCCGGCGTAAGGGTAAATGGCTGCAAAAAAAGTACCATTGCCACCACTGTTTAATTATAATTTTTTTGCAATCTATGCTGTTCGATATAGACGCAGGGATGTGACTCATATGGCAGCCTGTGAACCTGAAGGCAAGGCGTCGAAAAAAAGATTTCAGTATCGATAGTCTTGTGGTTTTCCGGTTTATCGTGGACGTGTAAGGGTGGGGGTGGGGGAGTGGGCACCACCCTACTCTTTAAGGCTCCGCACCCGTTTCAATAAGCCAGTGTGTGGTAAATCGTTATCTCTCACTTCTCAAAATCACACTGAGGGGAAGAGGAAACGTTAACCTCCCTCATCCTGTTTAGTTTTTGAATTTGAACTGAATTGTTTGCTAATTTTTCCTCACCAAATAATTTGTTATTTTAAATTAAATCTTTTACACTATTTTTCTTTTATTGGACCTCTTTTGTTTGTGTGCTTATGTTAAAATACACAAACAAACTTGTGCACTTATTAAAAGCGGTAAGCAGTATGAGCATTTCAAACATTGTTTCAAAGACAGTATTATGTAGTCCTCAGATATGAGGACCGTTTTAAGTGTCTTTTAATGTACAGTGCTTGTCAACAATGACACGTCCTCCTATGAAGACGCATTTTATATTATTACAACTATATTTTACAATATTTGCATTAATTATACACGGCACTTGCTCATGAGCGATGACTGGAACGAGGTCACAGCTCGACCTGCTCCCTGCGTAACCACCCAGAGGCCAGCACGGGACCCCTCGCCTATGCTAACCGCACAGGCACAGGCATGGACACGCCAACACACACACACACACACACACACTCACCGTAAACTCACTTACCTGTCACAGTTGTCTACTTCCTAAAGCTCATAAAAGAAATAAGTAATCTTTCTAAGAATACCTCGTTCACCATCACCTCCAATCACCAGTGTCTCCTTTTAGACTTTTGAGATGCACAGAAATATAAACATCCAGGTGGAAATCCGACTCACCCACTCAAAACTTGGGGGGATATCCAATGAAAAACCCAAAACAATGGGCCTTAACTATCCCCCACATCAAACCACGTAAATCACAACCTGATGATAGCAGAAGAAAGGATGAATAAAACTCTTATTCTTGCTGGAATCTCACATCGTCTGACGGCCAAACCACATGTAAAGAGAGAAACAGCCCTTCATTGTCGGCCAATTCTTGCATCTCAAACAACAGTGAGCTTCATCCCGAGCCTCCAGACGCACTAACATACCGCGGTTTGCGTACTTCCTAGTTCGTCGCGTCCTTTATTTTTGCATCCTGGCTATCTGCTGTGTGTGTTTTTGAAGATCAGAGAGGCATCTGCACACATTTTGAAGTGAATATTTAGTGAAATCGCATGCTTTGTCTTTCGCTCGGTGGTTTTTGCCGTTATTAGGTTTGTCACGTCTCCTCTTTTTGTTCCGTCCTGGCGCAGTATGAAGGGGGCCGTTTCCCCCGGGGGGGGGAGACGATGCCAGGCCACAGCTCATGCCCAATAGGATGAGACCCATCAGTTGTCATGTCCTGTGGGCTTGAACTCTCTGACGATACGGACCGTCTCTCGATCACAGACACCGCAACTCCCCCAAGCAGCTGGGAGGGATTACACGCCGGGTTGGAACTCACTTTACACTTCCAACGACAATGGCGAGAATTGTCTGGCTGTCATTTTATCGTCGGACCAGTGCCGACTCCCTCAGGTCTGCACCCCTCTGGCTTTCCGCGCTCTCCCATTGAAACCTTGCTGAGAATCCTTAACCTACAACAGGCCTCCAGCGTCCCTCAATGCGCTTTAAGCTTTAGTAAATGCACATGAAGCTCGAGTGTTTCGGGAGCGGAGCACAGAAGAAAAGCCTTGTGCGAAAAAAGGTGTAAATGTTTTACAAGGACTGGATAACGCGCTTTTAATAAGTTCAAAATGAATGGCGACGGTGATGTCATGCGCCGGCTCTGGGTACGTCGTATTTGGGCGAGGGTCGCTAAGAGATCGGAGCACAACAAACTCGGGGAGGAAGGGGAAAAAGAGAGAGAGAGAGAGAGAGAGAGAGGAGGGAGCGGAGTGGGCCTCAGCCCCTTCCTGTGTGGGAGCAGTAAAGGTCCATTCCGCCGCTGTGGTCTTTGATGGACCCCGCTGCAGTCGCTCTGCATGACATCATGGTGGCATGGCTCTAATGGCCGCACAAAGAGGCTGTGTGTAGCGTCCCAGGGGAACAGTTAAGGCTCTCCAACGTCAATCAGCCCTCAAATGGATGGGGGGAGAGAGAATGTTTTTAGCCAAAGCTGTCTCCAGGTAGCAATTAGGAGCAGTTTTAGAGACCACTTTTTCCCCCTGACAGTACTGGTACGTAGCTCAAGGAAGTGTAACTAATGTGTAGAATTAATTTTGTTGGGTTTCTCTACACAGCTCCTTAGTTCTTAGATTCTTGTCGACCAAACGTTGCTAGTTTTTAAAAACATACCTTTTATTTAAAAATGTTGGTGTGTTTTTTTGCTATTGCTGTCATTGAGGTCAGTTTCCTGCATCTGTTTTGTCATCAAAACTGTTCATTTTCTGGAAAAAAAAAGCTTTTATTTTGAAGTTTTGCTTTGCTGAAAGACGCTGAAGCACAGAAAGCAGAGCCAGCGAATGAGAACGCAGCCGTATTTAATTAACGCAACCCGTGAAGAGCTTGTCACGTAGCTGTCTTGGCGCGGGAACTTTCCTCCGTTATTCCCCCCCCCCCCCAGCGATCGTAGGCCATGATTTTTTTTGTTTTGAGAACAGACGCCGTATACAGTGCGACGGCACTGGGGCCCGTCTGTATGTCCTGACTTGCGTGGGGGCCACACAGGAGACGAACCATTTAGGAGGTGGCGGCTATAAGGAATAGAAACAGTCGGATTAGGTTTAGGTTTCAGAGAGCAGCCACCTAACGCCGGCTCTCGACGCTGCGGTTGAAATGCCTCTGGGGCAGGCATTTATTTTAAAGCTCGGGATAATCCCTATAGGCTGTCAAATGCATCTGGCGGTGTGATCTTACTGCAACTCAACATAGTCTTGTGTCGACATGTGTCGCCGTGGCATGCCTGCGAAGTGTATTGACACGAACTACATGACTAATTCCACTTTTTCCATACCGGCACACACAGAACGTTGTTATGGACGTCTCCCAACACAGCGACTGTAAAGGGCAGGATAAAAGAGGCACTATGAAACACTGACAACGTTCACATGCAAACTCATATTCCACTTTTAATTGACATGGCTCATGTAAACATCATATTCCATCATGGTACCTGTATTAGGCCTCATTCTGAAGCATTTTTTTCTGATTAAAACATTTGCTGGTATTATTCAGGCTTTAGGACCATTCTTTGGTCATGTGTATGGTGCATTCGGAAATATGCGTCCCAACAGGGTTTTTTATTTTTATGCCACTTTGCGACATGCTCACTGTGGTGAACACAAACCAGCGAGCCAATCGTTTGCAAAGCTGGAGTAAGAGATGCATGTCCAAAAGAGAAGCCGGTTAAAAGGAGAAACGCACATATTTAAGCATCATGAAGGACTTGGATATCAACAGGTTTTGGGATATGCACAAATATCCCAACGTCAACGTTTTTAGCGAAGGTGATTGAAGAGATGAAGAAGGGAGGCGGTGCAACAAGTCCACCATCGGTGGAAAACTTGTCATTCGAGATGTAGTTTAGGAATATTGTCTTTTTCGGAATACTGGCAATTACCGGAATATTTTGGAGCACCTAAATGTAGTCACAGTCTATCATTTACAAGAAAAAACAACAACCTTACATACACTGAGGAACCCACACGAGGAACATAACAACAGATCAGTAGGATCCAGTCAAAGTTGACTGTCTAACTACATCCTGCCAGAGTCCGTGTTAATCAGCCCCCACCTCTTGTTTGAAGAGCCAAT
The DNA here is from genome assembly GCA_038501785.1 of Myoxocephalus aenaeus. Taxonomy (NCBI): domain Eukaryota; kingdom Metazoa; phylum Chordata; class Actinopteri; order Perciformes; family Cottidae; genus Myoxocephalus; species Myoxocephalus aenaeus. The sequence continues at coordinate 4,172,477 of JBAMJR010000059.1, read as the reverse complement.
CAATGACTCACTGGATAACACTGATTATTACTGAAGCATTGATCGATAGTCCTCGTCAGTAGCCGGGGAATTAGCAGCGTGACATGCTTATCGAGTGAAAACAGCAATCTATAAAAAGAAGAACAAAATTAAACGCAGGAAAAAGTGCCGGTGGATTAGTACCAGTTATCTGCTCGGTGACGGACAATGGGAAATACTACCGTTGCGTGACAGACAATGCGAGTTTGACGAAGGACTCGGCGGTAATGGTCACTGGGCGGCCCTCTGTTGTGTCACTGAAAATACATCCCGATCCGTCACCGTGTGATATGTTGGACAATTTTTCAATGACTCACTGAAGGACACGCACCAGTGGAGAGTGGAAACCCCAGTGGAACACTTACAGTCAGACAATGGAAATGCTGATCGCTTATTTGACAAAGGAAATGGATGGGCAGTTAATTGCTGGAGGACTTACTAATGGACAATGGAAACGCTCCCATTAATCACTGAATGACCGACATGTGGCATACATGAGCGTGACTACAGCGGCGGAGGCCGGTGCACAGAGGCAGACGAGGGTGCTCCACCTTTTTGAAGGGGTAAGAGGAAGAGGAATTGGTTGAAATAAACCATTACCAAATCTCAGTATCATTCATCAAATTAAAAAAGTGAACAGTTGTTGTGAAGATGCATATGTTACAGTATGTTGCATATGTGCTGTACTGCACTAGTTGTGCGGGAGTTTGTAGATGGATTTGAATAAAGTGTTGCCAAGCACTGAGTTCAATTCTATTGACGATATATAGCAGAGCCACGAACCTCATCAACACAAAAATATGCACTTTGCTTTATGCTGTATTTATTTTCCAAGACTCTTTGCGGATTACAGCTTCATTCGGAGGCATTCATTCATGTCTTAAGGTCTTGATCTGGTATGTCTCCAAAATGATAACGTGCAGTTAGTTACACCAAGGCATGGAGTGCCTGAGAAGTGATGAAAAGAATCTTTACAAAAAATTAATTGGACACATGCATAGCACACCTTTCCACTTCCCGATTAATCAGAAATCACTCATACACTTCTGACTTTAATGACAGCTCACGGCCATAGCACAGATTTAAAAAGCAGTTCATTGGAATTCAAGCTAAATTCACATACCTACTGCCAAAACTAACCGCGCTGCTTGGAAGTTGACTAGATATTGTTTTATTCCTTTGTTTTGTCAACACCAGAGTTTGATTGACACCCACAATGAACAGAACTAAACAGGCGAATGCATCAGAGTTTGTTTCAACCCAACAGGTTAGGTGCGGAAGTAAAAAGTGTGATTTATGAGAGAGAGAGAGAGAGAGAGAGAGAGAGAGAGAGAGAGAGAGAGAGAGGGCCGTGACAATTCAAACCCTCTGTCAAGGATTTATGTAGTGAGGAGAAGACTTGAGTGAGGAGAGTGGCTCCAGGGTTGTAAAATGTCAGTGGTAGGCAGTGTCCACAGGAGCAGCCCTGTTTCCTATAAAAAACTGCCCTTGTGCTCGCACACACACACACACACACACACACACACACACACACACACACACACACACAGACACACAGCCAAAAGGACACAGTTGTGCACTCGCATGCATGCACACATGAGATCCATGAACACACCCCCGACGCAGGAATTAGAAATACACATATGCATGCCGCCGACCCAACCCCTACGTACACACACACGCACACGCACACGCACACACACACACACACACACACACACACGCACACACTCTCTCTCATGGATGCCAAAAACACTTAACCACAGATACAGCCACGCTGAGGTGAGACAGCAGCTGAACGTCACTGTGTATTCCCACTTCTCCGCTGTAAGGCTGGCTGCCTTTCATGCCACCGATAGTCTTTATATCCTTTTTTTTTGTACTGACAAAAGTTTCTGTCAAAACACACACACACACACACAAGCGCCAGCAGTGCTTGCGATGATTCATTTTATCTGTTGTGTCACAGCATGGGGCGAGCGTTGGAAACCTCTGAGCTGTCTAGAATAATGTCTGCTCCTTCTGAATTCTCTCCACCGGGGGGAGGGGAGAGAAAGTGTTCTATTAGAGCTGAGCGACAATATTCGGGGAGCTGGATTTACATGTCGTCACCAAAGGCTTTATTCACGGTTAAGATGTAATTGTTGTATTCACTTACAGATCATTAATAAGCCATTCAAACTCTTGGGTTTTTGGGTTGCCTCATGTAAAAAAAGGGCATTTTCTTTCTTTTGTAACATTCTCCTCCAACAATCTCGAATTGAAGGCTGCGCCGAGTCCAGACCAAAATGAGTTTATCGTTGGCCTGCAGTCATATACAATGACAGATATCATAACACATGTATTGCAGGTTGCGAGCTCACAACCTGGCAACCCAAAAGGGTCTTTTAATTTAAGCGTATTACTGATCTGTAAACAATGTTTTAGAGTTCCGATGATGCTCATGAATAAAGTCATTAGTGATCACTGATGATCTGTGAAGTATACTTCAATTGTGTTGGCAAAGTTCCAATTCACTATTCCTTTTTATTTTGAAAGATACCAGAGTTTAATTTTGACTGATTATTTGTTGTAAATATCGTTGACACAGTGACTCATGACTACAAACAGTTGAGAATTCATTTCACAAAGCAGTGGAAGAATATATTGAAACTTTTTGATTAATATTGGGGCTTTTTTTCCCCTTTCTTCTTTGTTGTGGACACCTTTTCGTTTAGCCCCGCCCCCTCTGCTACTCCATCAGGCCGTCAAAGCTACCTCAGAGCCCAAACTGTCACTAACTGCACTCCCTGAACCATTATGATGTCATTTGGAAAAACAAAAAAAACGATATTGGAGCAGACAGAAGGGTGTACCATATGTTTTTGAACCTCTCCAGGTAACGAGCATCGTTATTACGCAACGTTTAACCACGACTAGCTCCAAATCCACAAAACCAGTAAAAAAAAAAAAAAAAAGAGTCTGCAGAGCCCAGCCGGTGAGTTCTCGAAACCCTGGTAGGAGTTCGCTATGAATGGCCGGTCTGCGTTGGGGGGCGGGACTAAGCGAAGGGTCATCTCAGTGGATTTGAGGCGTAGGTAGAGATGTGGATCGTTAAAGGTTCCCTGAGGAGTTTTGGACCTCTCGCAGCACTATGGAGCTATGTGTCTGTGGACTATGTGCGTGCACCAGGTTGCATATATGGAACATAGCCTTTTGTTTGTTTACAAGAAAACCCCACTTTAAGTCTTGTTGACACATGTTTTAGTGACTGAAATCAAGCGCTCCTTTCCTTTTCCTCGCCCCGAGTAGGACTTCACTGTTACGTGACGAAGCTATTTGCAAGAAGACCCGTCGGTTTGTCTGCAAATAGCTGAGCGATTCTGTGTGTAGTATAGTAGAGTTCTCTCACCCTCTCTTGATTTGTTCTAGTTTGTGAACTATGCATGTTCAAACAGGTGCCTTTCAAACTCGTAACAGTGGCGTAATTGATCCCGAAGGGTGTCTTGCTGTGAATATGTACCCAGAGGGTCTCAGAAGGGCGGCCCCACTAACACTGAAACCCAATCCTCCCTCATCTCTGCTGATACGTGTCCGGATAAGACTCTTTCACACTCACTGGTGGGGGGACGAGGAGACAGTTCCTGCTCATTCCTCCCACAGTTTGCGGCAACGCTGAGATAAGTTTTCGCTCCGCAAAGGAAGCGATCGTGTCACGAGGTGTCCGGTGGCGAACACGTGACACGGGGTTATCATCTAGTGATGTCACTAATGATATGGTGCCCTGATCCCTGTCCTCGCGGTTCAGAGCGGGGGTGATACAGGTTTTTGTGGGGAGGGGGGGTAAAGCAGAGCGTTCCTTTTCCTGGCAGAAGGCGCTCTGTCAGGGCGTTCTGCAAGAATACTGTGAAGATAACTTTCTCCGCGTCCTGAAAAAAGGTGCCCTTGAACTGTAAAAGCAACTGAAGCTCCACATGAGGGTGGTGCGGCGAGGAGTGGTGCGCCAGCCAGGATTTGAAATCTCCGTTTGAAGTGTCTTCATGAGCAAAGTCTGTGCTCTGACTCCCTGAATCAAGCTAAGCCCGTCTTAAGCAGAGGCCTCCACCGTCTCCTCCGCTCCTCCTGCCTCTTTCTCCTCCGTTCACTCGAGGGACGGCTTTCATTCTGTTTCACCACCATGTGTGCTGCCGGTGCATACTAATGGTTTACAAGGGCCCGCTCTGCTGCAGGGATTGTTCTTTCTATCAAAACGAAGGAGGGTTGAGTCAGACGCCCAAACCAAGCCAACGGCAATCATTTGATACGTTTTTGGTGAGATTGTAGCAAATTTTTGGTTTTGTTTCGTCACAATAAGGCGGATCACTGATTGTTGCCCTTTATCCATTGTATAGTATTTGCATGAATTGGTACTTGCAGCAGTAGCTGCCAGAAAACAATGCGTTTCATCTTCGCAAAAAACCGCACCAGAGCGCCACGTGTTCCCTGAATGTGACTCCTTGAGTATTAATCCATCCGTCCTTTTTACACGTCTGAAGAATTCCAGCTATCGCCGTCCACTGCAGCCAGCGGGTGGCACAGGACACATAATCACATGTATCAATTCTGTGCAGAATCTGACGGGAGACCCCCACCGCACTCATTGTACCACTCCAATGTCCTCCACGACGTGTTACGCAACAGCCGTTGTTCGGCCGGAGCAGGGTTTTTCTTTCAGGTGCTCGCGCTGTACATTGTGCCGCATTTTCCAGCCCTTGATGTTAGACGGCCCTCGTTTAGTTTTTTCCCCTCTCCTTTCAGTCTGTAAAAGTTTGAATCCTCTCTAAAAAATAAAAATGAGTGTCAAGGGGTTTCCCAAGACGGTGGGCCGTGCACGCAGCTGGCATACCTCCCTGTGACGGGTCACATGCGCATGTATTCTATTTCCAGAGCCAAAGAGAAAGAAAGCCCCCCCCCAGCCCCAAAAAAGAAGTCTGCCCACCCAACCGTGGGGGGAGCAATGTTGTCGAGATTAAGTTGCAGGTTTTCCTGAAAATAGATCCCCTGACAGAATAGAGTCCTCCGCTCGCAGACAAGAGACGATGTCGGCGCAGGAAACTCTGTTAGCGCCGCACTGCACGGGACAAAAAGACTAGACTCAGGCCTTTAACTGAGGTAAGACCTCATGGTGTGTGTTTGTGTGTGTGTGTGTGTGTGCGTGCGTGCGTGCGTGCGTGTGTGTGTGCGCACATGCCGGCGCACATTTTTTTGTGCTTCTGTGCACCCTCGAAAATCATCTTATTCCCTGCAAGAAAGGCAGTATTTTGCCAAAATATGATTATAATAATGCCTCTTCTTGGACTCTTGTGTGCATACTATTCATTGAAATAGTGCACATTATTGATGACACAAATCAAATCAATGACACATTTAGTTTCAATATAAACCTTGGCCATGTCTGTGATATATGCAAAAGATCCCCTCCTTGGTAATAATAATAATACAATAATGTATAAAATACCACACATCTCTGCAGCATAATAACATAATCATTTTCCTATTCTAAAGCTTAAGCTTTGTGTGTGCATTTGCGTACAGTTCAGTGTGTATTTGTGTAACCGGGGTGTGAATAGCGGGGGGGTTGTGGGTGTCGCGGTGTGAATTGAACGTTTTCATGTGGCGGTGGGCTTTCTTTAACCTTTTCAACCCACCGGTGCATCCCTCAGTCAAAATGCAGGAAAACACTCAAACCAGCATCAGCTTTATATTAAAAAAAAATCTCACCGAGTTCCCATGACACCACACACGCCACGCTGAATTACGTGGAACGGGTATAAAAGGATGCGGACGACATCGACAATTTTCTGTTTGATGTGACGGTAAAGCGCCACAGCTTGGGAATATTTTCACTCCATGTAAGCGATGCGTGCGTCAAGCTTCAAGCAAGAACATATGTGGCTTTGCTGCCTTTTTTTTATTTTATTTTTTTAAACTTTGAAGCTATTTATGAGGAATCAAATATCAGAGTGTGAGGTGAAATGGTATGCCAGGAGCCACAGCAGCGAGTGTGCATGGGCTGAGCTGTCAGCATGCAGGCCAGGCGGCATCCTCTCGGCTCTGAAAAGTGAAGTGCCTTAAACTATTCCATTATCTCGACTGGCCAGCAGGGGGCGACGCCTCTGGTTGCGAAAATAAGTCTGATTGTATAGAAGTCTACGAGAAAATGACTCTTTTTCTCTCGATATATTCCCCTAAGAAAAGACTGTAAACATGAGTTTATGATGTCAATCACTAGTTTTAAATCTTCCACACATCCTGATGTTTATTTCGTTTTTATGGTCCCATTAAAGAGTCGAGCAAGGAAAGCTTTAGGGTGGGCTAACTTGTGATTTAAGGGTCGCTACCACGGCGTTAGATCTTTAAACCTTTCGCAGTGTGTTTCTGTTTGTGACAGTCAATTGTAACATTTTAAGATAAAAGCTCCACCCTCTGTGAGGTTGCAAAAAACTAAAACATGTCGACAGCCAAAACGCCGAAGTCGAGGCATCAAAACCACTGAGTCTCGTCACGACGACTGCGTTCCCTTTGATACAGTCTGTGTGCACGCTTCTTGTGCGTGCACGTACATGTGTACGTACTTAAGACAAACAGCTGCTCATCCCTCTGACATCATAGTACATGTATGTGTTAAAGGTTGACAACTCTTTGGTACCTGGACGTGTTTGAGCTGTTTTTAGTGTCCGGGTCGTTAAAAGAGAAGTGCCGTACTTAAAGGGGTCAATTTTCAAGACGACCTGTGAAAACAGTGGTGTGTGTCTTCTGTGGCTCTGGAGGAGTGTTGTCACGTCTACATGCGGGGACGTTCTAAGGAAAGATTTGCATTGTGGGAAGCGTAGGAACTGGGGTTGTCGGGAGCATGGCCCACGCAGGGGGACTGCAGGTCAGGATATGTTTGACCCCAACTTGAGTGAAGTGGTATAAATTGCTGAAGTAGTCTCACAATTTATCATATTCTCTCCCTAATTATGTGCATGAATTTTATTTATTTTTATTTATTTATTTTTATAGTGAAAATAGTGAGAAATATCCATCAAATATCCATCATAGTCATTTTTTCTCCACGAATAACTTTAGCCTAAATTATTAGTTTTGACGATTGACTAATCAATTAATCAGTTTATCAGCTTTAACGCCCACAACTGCACACCAGTGTGTCAGAAATCCAACTTTTGTCACGGCAGCACTTTCTCTCTAAAGTATTCTTATCCGATTACTTGATACATTACATTTACATATGAATAATCTGTAGAATACTTAGTTATATATATATATATATATATATGTGTATGTGTGTATATATATATATATATATATATATATATATATATATATATATATATATATATATATATATATATATATACATATGTATGTATGAATCATATGTATCGTAAAATAAACCATAGTTGCAGCCCCAGAGATAATGACTCAAAATGCTCTCTGCAGAGTTGTGGAGCCACATGCTAACATCCACATGTGCTCTGTGGCTGCTTGGTTGGTATACTGTGTGTCTGTGCATCTCCGTGTTCCTCCAGTTCCCAGCTGATGCACTCTTGTCAGTCTTGTCCCCGTTAACTGCGACGACCTCTCGCAGACTATCACGTTCGCCTCACGGTCGTAAAGGCGAAGCGTTTCGTCTGTCCTGCCGGATCCCCGAGACGGAACTCCTCCTCGAAATTTAGAGCTTGGTAATAAAAACGGTGTTTAACTTCATGAGCCCACGTGGCTGCTCTGGAGACTCACCCCCTCCTTCCGCCCCGGGCGGGAATCCACTTCAATGTATGCTTTTTTTTATTATTTTGCTTTCACCCTTTCTTCCCCCCCAGTCCGATGTTAATTTATTGAACCGGATGATGCTAATGGTTAGCTACAAAAGCTTCTATTCCATTTGCTACTTTTAGTGTTTTAGGATAATTCATATCCTCCCCTCCTCCTCCTCCTCCTCCTCCCAACGTTTATCTACTCTGGAAACAGCATGGTGCTAGTTATAATGAGTCTCCCCTCGCTCTCTGCTTTTAGCAGGAGTTAAAAAGAGAGGTCACTTTGGGAGGGAAGCAGCCGGGGCTCGAGACTCAAGGCTGCAGCTCGCACCGCCGACTAAAACAAATGGCGCCTCTTTATTCCGCTGTACTGTTGAAATTTGCAGTGGTGTACCCTGGCGCTGAACATTTCGGGAGCGAGCGGGGCTTGTCGGGATGCATGAATAAAAGAAGTCCTGGGGTGGAGTGCTGCAGGATTCCTGCTGCGCTAGATTTAGATCTGAAACAGAGGGAGGAGAGAGGGCAAAAGTGCTGCTGCCGGGACGGCCGAGCATCTCCATCGAGTATCAGAAGTCAAAACATGTTTTTTACTCTGCGATCTGCATGACACGGCGCCGCTCCTGATTAATTTGATCAAACCCCTCTGGACCTCACTCAATAGATAACGCCATCAGCTAACTATGCTAAGCTATGAGGACGGGTTATCTCGACGTGTGTGTTAGGGCTGGGCGGTATGGCCGAAAATTCACATCCCGGTATTTTGTAAGTTTCTGGGCGGTTTCACGGTATATCACGGTTGAAACTGTGTTTTAATTTTTTTTGTCAGTTCAGAGTGGGCTGCGTTGTGACCTGTCGGCGTGTGTGTGTGTGTTTGTGTGTGTTGATGTTCCAGCTGAACTCCCCGATGAACTCGGTCAGCAGCACGGAGGACATCAAGCCCCCGCTGGGCCTCAACGGCGTGATGAAGATGCCCGCCCAGCCCTCGGGCACGATGCTGTCACTCACCAAACACATCTGCGCCATCTGCGGCGACCGCTCCTCAGGTGAGTGACTTCGGCGGCCCGGGTGCAGCGTCCGCAGAATCATTGAATTTATATGTTTAGAATAAAATCATTAAAAAAAAGTTACTTATGGGAAGTTAAAAGTGACTCTTTGCCTTTAGGAAGTGGTTACATTTTTGGTTTTGTTTGCGTTGGTTTAATCAACTCCTATAAATACATAAATACATCAAAGCTCTAAAAATGGAATGACTGAAGTTAAACTGAGGTAACTATTTCAAAGTGCACATGAGTCACAGCCTGACCAGGAATTTGATGTATGACTCAGGGTAGAATTGTGGGAGGAGGTATAAAAATAATCTCTCAACAGCTGGGATTACACACAAGACCACTCGGAGTCTTTTATTTTATTTTTTTAAGGTGTTGCTCTGACCACAACGAGGAAGCTCCAACGATGAACCCACGGAGCGCTCTGGCAGAGCTCTGTACCGGCCAAGCTCCTTTGCATGCATCTTCCCGGGAAGGATTGAAGTTGGCGGAAAATGGCGAGGAACAGTTTGAAAAACTGCATTAGAAGGGCAGCGGCAGCAGCGTGAAAGCACATGACAGAAACGGACAAAAAAAGAAACATGGGGGCGGAATCAAAACAACGTTTAGTAGCGAATCGCGCTCCAGTTAACCGTGCTCGGAGGCTTCATTCATCTTCTCCGGTGGCCCGACCGGCAGCCGGCGAACAAAGGAACTGTTTCATCCATCGCATGTAACATAAACAAGAGACGAGCCCCCCCTATGACTGTAAGGGTTGTGTTCTGTGTTGTGCACTTTGACGAACCATCCTTTCCTCTCTCTCGCTCTCTCTCTCCCCTCTCCTCCTCAGGTAAACACTACGGGGTGTACAGCTGCGAGGGCTGCAAAGGTTTCTTCAAACGGACGGTGCGCAAAGACCTCACCTACACGTGCCGCGACAGCAAGCACTGTGTCATCGACAAGCGGCAGAGGAACCGCTGCCAGTACTGCCGCTACCAGAAGTGTTTAGCCATGGGCATGAAGAGAGAAGGTACAGCACATACCGTAGAGGATAAAGTCCCACTTACCCACTGCCCCTCACATCTCTACTAGTAATACACCCAGACGGATGAGTTCTGGTGACTGGATGTGGTTCAAGTGGACATGGGGCGGGGGGAATGTAGAGCGCCTCAGATATGACACACCCCTCTTTTCTCTCTTCCTCGAAGTAAAGCAGCTTGTTTTCCCATCCTGCATCTATCTATAATTACTACACACACACTCACAGCTGTTATTCTGCTTTGCTACATCATGCAGAGCATTGCAGCCATAGGTTCTGCTACAAAAAACAACACAGAGCGAGGCTCTGCGAGAACAGGCGGCCCTCGGGGAGCGATGTGGGCCGGAGGGATGATAAACACAACAGTGGAGCTGTGTGAACGCCGGCTCCACTCCGCGTCCTCTGGAAGTCCCAGTTCATGCCCCTCGCGCTCTTAATTGTTTGCACAAACCCGGCGCTGTGAACCGACTCGCTCCCACAAAACAGAGATTTCTTGTGCCGAAGATGCTCAACACCCACAAGCCAGTCAAATTGGATAATGTCTCATAATTGCAAGGCATGGGGGGGAGAGCGTGCACCGCATTCCTCAAATTAGAGGCTACCGATGGGACGCGCCCACCTCTCCTGCCCCGGCTTCAAAAAAGGACACAGGGATTTAATCAGTGGCACGGCGAGGCCACATGTACAGAACATGCGGTCATGGGGGACGGGGACCATTCATTACGTGTTCGCTTTAAAATCACATCTTTCGTTGAAGATGTTCTAACTGAAACATGCATGTTTGACACGGAGGTGACACAAACTATATCTGAAGCCTGTGTGCATCAAAACACACTTACTCTGGCAATAGTTTTTTTTCCTGACAGCAAACGTTACATGTTTAGCCACCTACCCCGGTGCACCATCAGTAGTTTTAAGAGTCCGACGGCGTATCGCCCCGATTCGGACAGTTGGGCCTTCAGCGCGCCGTTGAAAGGATTTATTCAAGATGCAACATTCCTGCAAACTTAAATCACCCCTTTTCCAATGCAGAAACCCTGTCCTCTCGCAATACAGACTGGGGATTATGGAATCCTCAACTGTGACATTTAAGGTTTGACGACCATGAATGCCATAGTGAAGTCCCTCTCGGCTACAAGTCATACTAAATTGAGCTTTTAAACTTCGCTTTTTTGCAGCCTCAGGTTAGGGCCAAGTAAAAAGAGACAAAGTAGTTGGTCAGAAGACAGCAGTGGAGGCCAGCTGATGAAGACTCAGCATAGGATGTATTCATTTTTAGATGGAGGTACCTTTTTTGTGACGGATCTAAAGCTAACATCGACCTATTACTGCGCAGTTTGAATCGTGGAGAAAAAAAAACACACACTTCGATCAAACCAAAAATTCAAACTCGCAACAAGCCGTCCTCTTTCCCCGATCGCCCCATTGTCGCAAAAAGCTCATCGAGTTATCCCGACTGAGTTGAATACCTCCGGTAATTATTGGACACTTCCAGCAAAAGAAGCACCTTGAGGAAAGACTGTGAGGGGCCGAGGGGGGGGGGGGGGATTTGGTGGGTTCACTGGCAGTGAGGTGTGAGTTTTAACACTCCATGAGGGTGTTAAAAATGTGAACGCTCTCAGCACTCCTGTTAAGCACCCCTTTCGCACATTGAACAAATCAATCACTGCCTCTCGCCATTACGCTCGCCACACGGTGACGGGATACAGATAAATAGAGGGTGTAGAATGTGCTGAGCGAGCTGGGGTGGGGGGGATGGGCTGAAGAGGTGTGAACCAGGTGTGTACGCGCAGGTGCACAAGAGAACAACACGGGTGAACAAGAAGAATGCATGTTGTTTTTTGGGGGGGGGGGGAATGCATTTTGGATCCGAGCCCAATTTGTCTTGACCTTTCCTTGCCCTCCCCTCCCTCCTTGCTTTTATTTATATCATTGTTAGGCCCTTTTGCTCCTTTCAAGGATATTATCATTTACCGCCTCGCGCCTCACTCTCGGTGTGCTGCCTAAGACGCTCCCTGCACCCCGAGGGCTGCGGTTAGAGAACAGCAGTAGCCCAAAAGGCTAAGCGAATCCACAGAAAAACAGGATTAAATGAATTTATGCTCTCCCAGTGAGGAGAGAAGAGGAGGAGGAGGTAGGGAGGGGTAGAATAAAGCTAACATGATTTCAGCCCTCCTCACCTCTCGCTGACTCCAACACAAGTATTCTACCCTTGGGCTGACCTCCACCGCCAGACTGCAGTTCCTCCACCAAAGTGGGGCCCCTTTCCCCACTCTGCTCCTCTAACAAACAAGACCACGGCCTCTCTGATTCAGGACTTGGAACAGAAACCAGAGTAGGGGGAATGTAAAAAGACACATCATCCTGCAAACCGTGTGTGTGTGTGTGTGTGTGTGTGTGTGTGTGTGTGTGTGTGTGTGTGAGAGAGAGAGAGAGAGTCCACAGGTGTGTATGTAAGCCTGCATGTCGACATTACATTTACAAAAGCCCTTTATCATTCAACGCATCAGGTCCCAAACGTAACTTTTTTTCCGAATTTTTTTCCGTATGTGTGGACGATTAACTTATTTAAAAAACCCGCAACCCTTTTTTTTTTCTGCGGTCACTTGAATTCAATAAATTATAGCCTTTTGAAAAGACAAAACACACACACACACACACACACACACACAGCTTTTCCATCCCCACTTGAGGGCGGAGATGCGGTTTCTCTTGCCTCCGCCGCAGTGAGTCTCGGTGTCTGCTCAGCACACAAACCACTTCCTGTGTCGCCTTCGCCAAGCCAATCAGACGACAGAGCCGACACACTTTTGCTTCGATCGTTTTTTTTTTTATACACACGACATTGAAAAACAGAATCTACATAGACAGAGTCTTCATTCATTTGTGTTCTGGCTTCTTTCTTTTTTTTTATTACAACTTTTCAGGCGTTCTAGCGACCACGCATTGCATAGAGAAGAAGTGACAGACGGTGTATTATTTATGTGTATATGCATGATTTGTGTATAAAAGGAGCTGTTTGACATTGGGCGCTTCATAGAGACACATCTCTTTGATAAGGAAGCTGCGGGAAGTCCTTGAACACTTCCACGCTTCCGCTTTGTGCATAATGCCGGTCTCAGGTCGTAAATATGCTCATCCGTACCGTCAAAGCAATTATTGATGATTGAACTCTGGGATATGTTTACTGGCATAATACATACTGGCTCATGCACTATTCACGGGCGTACACAACGACTGTAGCAGGACACTCACGCGTGCAGGCAAGGGAACACGACTCAAGCATGCACACACACATTGTTTGTGCGAGTGTGTACAAATACAAAACAAGGGCCGAATGCATTCGTGCGCACCGGCGATGTGGACAGTTTGGTTTCTCAAAATCGGCAGGAATTCAAGTATCTAATCGAAGGGAAGATTCATTGCCGAAAGCCGTTCCATCTACGTCTGCAACTGCACTGCCTTATCAAGTCATTTAATCTCAGCAAATGTATTTTTTTTCCTTCAGGGTAGAAAGACAAATCTACCAGTGCGGTTCCCAGTGTAGTTCTCCTTGTTTGAGTAGGAGTCATGTTCAGTGTCTCAAACAAGACACTAAGAACTAGAACACTTCATTGGAGAAACTTTTCTTTTTATATATATATATTTTTAAAGTTGATCTGGAATTGAGTGGAATAACAACCACCACATTGGCAGATTTTAGTTTTAAGAAAGAATTAAAGCTGCATTACTAAATGTTTGGCCACCAGGGGGCAGACAACCTTAAGAAAATCCCGAATGAGAATCCAATATTCACTCTCCTTTTTAGCTCTTGTTTTGGTCTCCACCAACATGTGGGTCTTTAGCGGCTACATTTTCACATTTCTTCATCAGCTGGTCGCCTGTGGCCGCCATTTGGTGTTACGCACAGTCAGGCTTGTTTTTGCTGAAAATGGCTGCTGTTTGAAACAGGGCTGATGATGAAAAAGTGGTAAGAGTGAATCAAAACAGTAAGTGTGCTGTAAAACAACAGTTTCACATGACATCTTTTTTGTAAAGGTATAAAAAAAAACATTGATTCATGCAGTTTTAATAATTAGTTGTCTATTGTCTGTACAGTATCAAATCATTTTCATAGAAAATCTACAGTACATTTGCTCTTGAGGCTTACGGGGCGATTAATGCTATTTTGAGATAATCGACAGATTATCTGCTCTTACAAGGGCAATTATTGATTTGTTTGATAAGTATTTTAGTGAACACTAGGGAGGCCACTACACACACATTGTTTGTCAAATGTTTTATTCATGTAAGTGTATACATTTGTGTTGTCTCTTTAAGAAACAAGGAGATGTTGATGAATGCATTTGTTAATTGCATGAAAAGTTGTATTTTTCTCAATTGTTTAGATTTTTGGTTGGCCTACCTGTTTTATTATTATATTATTAATTCATGGGGTTGATGATTTCTTCTTTTACTTAAAATAGCAAAACAATGCAGACAATTACAGTGTTAAATACATGTTCATTTAAGGTCAGCAATCGTGTCACATTTTGTTACCATTATTAAAATGTTTGCATCAGTAGCAAAGAAAACATAACTGCTATATATCGGCATTATATATATCGGCCAACACGCTCTCTAAATATTTGCATCGGCCATTAAAAAAAACCCTTGTCCGACAGCTAGTGACCAGTGAGTGTAAAACAAAAGACAAAACCAAAAACAGCAGTAGTGACCGGAACCAGTTTTGTTACATGCAGCCGTTCAGGAGGAGCGCCAGCGAGCCAAGGAGAGGAACGAGAGCGAGGTGGAGTCCACCAGCTGCGCCAACGAGGACATGCCCGTGGAGAAGATCCTGGAGGCCGAGCAGGCGGTGGAACCCAAAAACGAGACCTACATCGAGACCAACCTTGGCGCGCCATCCAATTCGGTGAGTTTCACATAAAAGCACACAGCCTACTTCTTCTCCCTGGTAGATGTGGGAGTTTGAACAGTTGTCCTGTGTTAAAGCCTCTCACATGTGTTATTGACTTAATGGGGACAGATTCTGTCGTGTAGTGCTTTTTTTGCGGTTAGCATGGAAAAACGTAATGCATTATTAAGTACTAATACGTAATGATACAAGACTTCAAACTGTAACTGTGTCCAACTCTACTGCCAGTAAACTCACAGAAGAGAAAGCTAAATGTATTTCTGATTTATGGCTCATGGTTTATACTTTATTTTCCGCTTTCCAAAATCTTCCTGGAGCTGTCCCACCATTGTCCACATTTAGTTTGATCTTTCCAGCTGCACGGAGCTCCATCTCATTTTTGAGGCACTGCACACTTAAAATGCATCTGCGTCATAGGCTGTATGTTAGAGGTGGACGTAGTCAGCCGTGATGTCACCCATTGGTTTGTGGACTACGATTTTGAAGCCTCGAGCTTGACATGTTGTCCGTCACCATCTTGTTTTTGTTTTTTGCAACCAGAAAGTGAGCGACCAAAATGTCAGAATTAACTTTTTATGAACTGAAAACACGCTGTAAAAGGGGGAAAGAAAACCACAAAAACACAGACAACTCCCAGACGGGATAACGTCATGGTAGTGACCTGTCAATCGCAAGGTAGCCCCGCCCAAAAGCATACCCTTCTTTATCGTCTACTTAACTTTAAATGTGACCATACTGTACTAAATGAACATCATGCCGTGTTGAAGAAGACCTGAAAACAAGCGATTGAGACATCAACTCATGTTTACAATGTTTACTGAGGGAATAAACCAAGAGAGAAGTAGAGTCATTTTCTCATAGACTTCTATACAACCAGAGGAGTCGCCTCCTGATCGCCAGTAGAGAGAATGCAAGTTTAAGGCACTTCAGCATCGGCTTCACTTGTCAGAACCGAAAGGTGGCCGCCTGGACTGCTTGCTGACAGCTCAGCACGTATTTCCTTTTGTTATTGTGTCGTGCAAACATAGGGCTCCTCGTGTGAATCGAGTCGCCGTGCAGATTGGAATTGGGACGTGCTGTTTTGAAAAGCTTTTCCTTTGTGTCGCGGAGTTCCAGGCTGTCAGTCGGTGAAGATGGATGTGATTACCGTTTGGCCTCCCTCTTTTAGTCCCTTTGGAGGTGGCTGCTTGGAGTCTGGAGCGCTGCTACACCGGTTCACCTCGCATTATCTCCTTCGCTCAGCTGTGAGGTTCCTCATATACACCCCTCCCTCTGCGTATCGGCTGGGCACTGTGGGCTGTCTTTTAAACAGAGGAGACTAACAGTGATGAATAATGCAACAGGCCGACTGTTCCTGAAAGCATCCCACAAAGCCTCAGCTTCCTCAGGAATTCTGCTGCAACATGAGAAACAGAGGAGCTGCGCAGCGCCTACCAAAGGAGGCAAGGGAGGGAGGGAGGGAGGGAAGGAGGGAGAGACTCAAGGAGAGAGAGAGAGAGAGAGAGAGAGAGAGAGAGGGCTTCTTCTGGGATTCATCCGCTTCAGGGGATGGAAATGTCCTATGAAGTGAAGGTAGAAATGTGAGGACTGTTATGTGAGTAAATGTGAGCTATTTTAGGGGGGGGGGATGGAAATGTAGGAGATGAGCCTTGACATTAGGGAGCGGGAGAAGGAGCGGGGAGTCACATGTGGGATCGGCTGGCAGCTCAGACTCACTAATGCACTGAGTGTGTTTTTTGGGCTCGGCCACGGCGGGTCCCTCGGTGCCGGCTGCCTCTGCCTGACACCAGGAAGAGGAGCTTTTCCAAAGGACGACAGACAACACACGGATGTACAGGGCTGAGAACTGAAAAACAATCGACATTGCTTTACTGTTCTTGTACGTAAACACACTTGAGAAGTTCCAAAAATCTTAAAACTACATTCGCAGCAAACTAATTAGCGATTAGCTTCCGTTCATTAGCCTGCTCTCGTATCAAACTCTGTGTGGCATCGCTAACGTTACCTGCAGAGGACAAGGGTGGACAGCTGCTCGACAAACAGTTGTAAACTGAGCACGTCTGCAGATTTATGTTCTGCGTGTTGGTCAAATGTTTTGATAAACTGCTGGTTTTTCCTCCCTCACCTGTGAGGGTTTTATTGCTTTTGTGACTACGAGTCCTCAGCATCTACTGGCTTCAAAATGTAGCCTCACTCTCTCATCCCTAGAAGCCAGTGGGGGTCGTGGAGCCCGTGGCTGTAAAGACAGCAATGGGACAGGACATGGTCGTTCCAAATGGGGGAGGAAAAAAAGAGAGAATAGATTAATTGAAAACTAGATACAACTAGGAGTTTGCGAGAAAACCCCACTTTGAGCCGAACTGGAGCCCAGGATGTTGGCAGGGTGCCAGCAGTCAGGCTGCCCGGACCACAAGGACTCCCCTGTAAGGCCTCCATTGAGAGGCACTGCCCCGTGCTGTAATTAATCACAGGGCCCGGGCCATGAGTGTACACCATGAATAGGCCACCAGCCACTGTCTAATGGCTCGGGTCTGGCCGACCTGAATGAAGCGTGTTTATCTCATGGTGACCTAGAACAGAAGTTAAACAGGCGTTAGTAATGCGCCTCCAGTCGGGCGGGGGGGGAGGAGTTCTCACAAGGAGGAGGGGGCGGGAGGAGGAGAGATGCGATCGCTCGCCAATCCTGCAGGGGTGTGTTTTCTTTCACCGTCTACCATCAGAGCGTCACTTAAAAAAAAAAAAAAGTTTAGATCCTATCTTGTCAGTGAGCGTTGCCGTTGTTCGGATGGTAATTAGCCGATGACTCATCCCCCGCCCCGGCATATGAGAATAGCGTTTTATTCATTTTTGCATTATTTAAATTCAACTAAAAACGTGGGGCACGAGTACCCGAGTTTCACTTCTGTGGTCGCGCCAGCATAGTCTGGTTCAAGCTGAATAATGAAAAGTTAAAAAGGCAAATCTCCCCCGTCTCCCTCTCCTCGAGTGATGAACATTTCATGAGACGGTACGCCATCCTGGCATTCCCCTTAAGTCGCCGGGATGATCGGCCGTGGCGGAGAAGCGTGACTGGCCGTGAGCCCCTTTTGGATTTGCCGGGAATGAACGTACTTCACTTTTTTATTTGTTTTGGTGGCAGATCATTCAGAGAGCGGCTAAAACAAAGAAACGGGTCTCCTCTTTGCGTGTCTGCCTCCAGTTCCAGCTTTCGTCCAAGCCCATTGGCTCCCTACTTTACAGCCGTAGACCATATCCCCATGTGGACTTGTGTGCTTTAAACGTGGAGGCCGATGTTATTCCGCTCCTCCACATCGCCCCCGACAACACCCTCAAATGTCGCTCTGTGACTTGAACGGTAAGTACGGTAATGTGATGCCGGAAGGATTGTTGCGGGAAAGTGTAAGCTCCTCTCCCCCCGTCATCTCACACAAGACGGGAGCGAAAGAAACCAGGCCAGTGTCAACACGGCTAAGATAGCCATTCAACATTCATGAGGCTGCCATGTTTAACGAGAACCCTGGGACTTGTGTTCTGACGGACAGCGGCGCACGCCGAAGCCACGTTTTCGTTTTTTCTTTCTTTTTTTATACCTAGTTTTCGTCTGGGGCCGCTCTCTAGAACGAATTTAACCGAATCTGTTCGTGTGGGAGTTTTTTTTTTTTTTTTGAGAGAGAGAGAGAGGGAGGGAATTGCAGCTCGCCAAAAATCTTTGGCGACATCCACGTGTCCCGCGGAGATCAACATTTTGAAATATTCATGAGATGCCTGTTCCCCCCCCCCCCCCAAAGAAGAAGAAGAAGCAGCAACAACAACCCCCAAAAACATTTAAACGACTTTCACTTTCCAAAAACAGTGAAGGCTTTTGTGTTTTGTTCTTCATATCTGCGGTCGCGCTGCAGTCAGTGTGAGTTTCCCACCGTAGGGAGGGAGCGTGGAGGAGAGGGAGGGATGGTCTTTTGGCCTGCGCGTTATGAAAGGAGCGCGCGAGCAGAGGGACGACTTCTCCTTCATCTCCAGATAATCTCCTCCGGAGAGCTGCCGCTGAGGCGGGGATCCTCCCAGCTTTTTAGCATCGATCGGTGGGATTTGGGCAGAAGGAAGTTGAGGGAGAATTTTTATTTATTTTTTGGAGTTCACACAGGGCTACTTAGAATTTAAGGAATGTTTACTTGATTTTCAAATTATGCACAAACGTGTCTTTGTTTACACACATGCACATCAAGGGTTTGCGCTCCTGGGATGATGGTGGGTTACTCGTCAGAGATTGACAGTATTGTTCTGTGTTGTTGTTTTTTTTTTTACCCAGATGGATTTAAATGTAAATCCATCCACAGTATGCGTGTCGCATTAGCATTCCACCGATGCTCATCAACTCCCTGTTGGTCAAAGAATAATGGCTCCCGATCTGATGCGTTGTGACGGTTGAGGACAAGCAGTCCTTGTTCTCCGGACCGGCGCTTGAATGGAAAACAGAAACCAGGATCTCCAGCAGGGAGCGCTCCTCGTGAGCCGCAGCCAAGCCAACGTTAACGGACACGGAGATCCTAAACGTGGCGTTTATTCCTGGGAACGCCGAGCTTGTGGACCGAGCTTTGCACATTCAGGATGATACCAGTAATACAAAATTAAAATTAAAAAATAAATAAACACAAGCTTACGCCACTTTTAGGCCGTTATTCTAGAATCCAGCCTGCGGCGGCGCTCGCTGGTAAACGTGCGTTTGCTTGAACGGGAGCTTTTCATCAAAACGTAAATGTAAAGAGGTCAGTTGTTCTGTAACTGAGCTTGCTTTCACGGCAACACATTCACCGTAGAGATTACAATAAACGCTATTCAGCACCCAAAGAGAACAGAGGGCTGGTTTTCTTTTAAAGCGTACGCACCATGTCGCACATTAAAATAATGGATGTGTCCACGTGATCCGTCTTTGGCCTTTTTATGCCCGTCTCTCGCCGAAGCCGAATAGATCTAATGTCAGAGAAATCAATGAGTGATTGAAGCTTTCTCCTTGGCTCACCTTTTTATGTCACAGAGGAATCCTATTTCGGGAACAATGCATGCGTCCATTAGCCGGATCGGTCCGCTACCGAGAACTGCTTGTTATCTTTTAATCATTTATCAGAATGCATTTTTTTTCGGTTTTTGTTTTTACTTCTCAGAATGTTTTACCTTAAATGACGACAATGAATCTTTGTGAAAACGTATGAATAACTTTGCTGTCGCCCCGGCTGTTATATTAGCTACTGATGGATAATGATAGAGGACACTTTTTATTTCATGTGTATGTTTTACTCTGAGTAAATAGGAATACTCATCACACACTGTTATTGGCTGAGTGCTCCTAAAGGCCTGACAATGAAGTCCCACTGGAGCTCCTTAGCGCTTGTTATGTTGTGAAGTGTCAGCAGAGTGTCAGGAGGGGCCTCTTGAGCTCCACTCAGCGGCCCCGAAAGGCTGATTTGTGCGTCGGCTAAAAGGGTCCCCAAAGGAAGATCCTGCTTGGTGAAGAGCTCTGGCAGCTCTCTGCAGGTATTTCCTCCGCGAGTTTGTTTAGCGTTCCTACTTGCTCCTCTTTAGAGGTTATCGTTCATAGCACGGTACTGATGTAAGCGTGATATGTGTGTGTGTGAGGTGGCTCAAGCCGACACCAGGCCGCAGCCAAAAAGAGACACTAAAGCCCAGCAATATGTCCCGTTTGTCTCCATGTCTAACTTTGAGTTTTGTGTCCGTCTGTTTCCCTGCAGCCCAACGACCCGGTGACGAATATCTGTCAGGCGGCTGACAAACAGCTCTTCACGCTGGTGGAGTGGGCCAAGAGGATCCCCCACTTCTCTGAGCTGCCGCTGGACGACCAGGTCATCCTTCTACGAGCAGGTCCGTCAAAAATGAAAAAGAATAAGAAAGAGAAAAAAAAAAAAAGGGGCTTAAACCGGGTCGTACAAAAAGCTTTATTCCATAACGACCCCTCCAGTCAAGTGTGAAAACTCTGCCCAGCGCTCCAGGACTACTTGAATCCATTTATTATTTGAAATATCCATCAAGCACAGTGGTGAAAAGAGAATGCATGAGCATGTATTACTGTTGTTAACTAACATTTCATCACCGTGTCTTTAAACAAAGATAAAACAACAGTTATTATGGGAGCGTTTATAGGGCTGCGTACCGGCAAGACTCTGGTGATATGATACATATCACAATACAGGGGTTATGATTCAATATATTGCAATACTGAAAACCGTGACAGTCTGAAAGCACACCATATGCATAAAGTCTGAGTAGCTAAAGTTTTTAAAAAATGGAGCAGTGCCTTCATCACAGTCCCTGTAACATCCAACATCAGGGCAGCTGTCTGCCACCAAGCTTTGCATTCAAACTATTAATTACGCAAACGCATTTGTTTTAATGCGTGGGTTTTGAGACTACAGTCATTGGCAGGGAACATCTTGAATCTCAGGCTCTCTTCAACAATGCTCATTAAATATGTAGCTAAATAACCAGTGTTCTATCTTGTTTAAAAAAAATGAAGACGACTGACTAACAACAGACGCTACACACCAGCTCTCTCTGTTTCTCAGTAGAACAGACAGACAGAACTTAAATAGACTTAATTTGGCCATCGCAGTGAATGGCCTTCCTCAGTCATGTGACCGAGGTCGGAACAGCTCACTGCGTGTTTGCGCCGCGCGCTGAGAGGCAAGCTAACCGCTCAGCATCACAGAGTGAATCATCCGTCACTTCTCCTCCTTTCTCGGGCACAAAAAAGGTCTTCTGGGTTTCTTTCAACACGTTGCCCTCGTTGCCTGCCTGTCGCTGCACGTTACACCATTATATTCTAAATCCACCTTGAGGGGGGGGGGGCGGGGTAAATTGCTATTGCACACCCTGAGAGAGAGAAAATCCTCCTATCACTCCTCATCCTCAGCACATACGATGATGGAGAGGCTTCAGCAAAGCAGAGAGAGAGAGAGACATTATTCCAGAGAGCTTGGCTCTCAGGTTTGCTATAAATAACCGCTTTAGTTCTGCTGTATCACAGATAAAAGCATCGCGGGCTCCTCTCTCATACCCAACTCAACTCCGGGGAGGAGGAGGAGAGGCGAGTGTTGCCAGGCAGAACAGTTAAAGGAGCCCCGTCGCTCAAAAGAGTGCCCGGCTCTCCGCCGCTCCCCGTGTCCGGCCCCTCTGCTTTGGCACGTCAAAGCCCGGCGTCTTCATCGCGGTGGCAGGCGCGCTTCATCCCTTTTTACACGCTTGTCTCCCCAGAAAGCGCGATTCAAACGTCTTCGTAATAACCCGATGCCTGAGAAAGCTGCGTGCTCTCGCCGCGCGGCTTAATTGATTCATCCCCCTCCCCCTCCCCCCTCCCCCTCCCCTGTGTTGTCAGTTTAATTTTGCCTGAATGCTGTGTGAACTTTTGTACCGGGATTTGCCAGTTCAGTTTTTGTTTTGTTTTGTCTTCCTTTTGCTCATATTTCCCCCCCCCCCCCGTCTCTGCCGCAGGTTGGAACGAACTCCTCATTGCATCGTTTTCGCACCGCTCGATATCGATCAAAGACGGGATCCTGCTGGCGACCGGGCTGCACGTCCACCGCAACAGCGCCCACAGCGCCGGAGTGGGAGCCATCTTTGACAGGTCGCTATTCCCGTGTTACTAGACTTTTATGTAATTGTGTTCACGCTGACACATCAGTGCAACCCACAGCCACCGCTTCTTTCAAAACACACACTTCTTTAAGAAGTGGCTTTATTAGTGGTAATAACTGATTTATAAATGTTTTACAGGTTTTATGAGGACAACTATATTACCAGATTTGGGAAAATATCTGTCTGGCGTCATAATGTTCTTTGAGTTATAATATAGGTTATTAACGGCTTATTACTGATCTATTAAGCATTCATAAACAATGAATTAACTATTTTAAACAAACACACCCCTTATCAATCGGTAAGTGAGCCTTATTTGAAAGTGGCAGCATTTGAGGCATACTTAAGAAACTAAGTAATGTTTATGTATGTAAGTATGATTTAACGATCAGTAATACTACATTAATAATGCCATAATGCTTGCCAGGTTGTGAAAAACATGTACGTACTACCGCAGCATAACTAAGTAGCCCAACCATTATTAATCCCTTGTTACTGATCTATAAAGTCTTCATAAATAATGTATTAACTACTGACGAAACATTAGACCCAATATTTTTTTAGACGGTGGTTTAGGGCACAAGGCATTTTGGTTTCTTCCACTGAAATATCAACCGCTGGACTGGAAGCCACGAAAGGCCAATCGGCACAAGAGCTATTGATTGTTTCCAGCATATTAAATATGTACACCTGTGCGCATCAGGGATCTCACGGAAACACCAAACTGCTCAGAAAATGTCTTAAAAAAAAAAAAAGAAGCAAAAATCCATGCCCAAGCTACTCGCGGTGAAGTCGGGCGTGCGCACAAACCAACCCCCCGGGCGACCGCTATCGACATCCTGACACAATGAAGTCTCCCAGGGTGTGTTCAGCAGCGCCGCACCTTGAGCTGAACCCAGACGCGTCGTTTGGAAAGTTATAAAAGATACAAGCAAAGTATATCTTTTTTTAAATCAATTTATTCATCAATAATTAATTGCCAAAGATGATTTATTGAGAAAGGGAAAATTGCGTAAATGGCGCCGCGTTAACAGCAGCCCGTCTCCTTGTCTGATCACAGCCACAGGACATATTCCATCTCTGGCATTAAGATGCAGAGAACTGATAGTGCTTCTTTATCTACTCCCTCTCTCTCTCTTCACCATACAAATGAAGACACTGATTTACTTAAACACTTGAGTTTTTCCTTTTTTCTCCTTTTTTTTTCTTCTTCTCTAGCGCCGTTGTTCCTTCTTGGAACAAATTGAATTAGAATGAGCTAAGAGCCACAATTGACTTTACTATCCGAGGGAGGAAGAGATGAGGGGGGGGGGAAGCAGAAATAGAGTGAGAGAGAGAGAGAGGCGGGGGGGGGGGGGGGGGGGGGGGGGGGAGCGGGCGTGACCGAGTCAAAGAGGGGTGAGGAGTTCGACACGCCCACCGGTGATGTCACGCCCAGACGGAGGGAGCGCTTGGTGTTCGATTACAGCTCGTGTTTACTCTGCGGCTTTCCCTTTATGAAAACCATGTACTAAATATAATGGTTTTGTGGGGTTGTAAACTTTTCCACTGCTCTAACTGTGGGCTGAGCATATATATGCTTGAGTTTATTTGTTGTTTTTTATAGATTTGAGCTGGATAGATTGTCATGAAAACATATTTTTAATGAGCCAGTCTGCTGGATAATTCACATGGACCGCATAGTAGTCCAGCAAACCAACTAGACTTAACGTCTCTGGCACGCGGTCGTCTGATGTCACACCAAAAAAAATATGATTTTTAAAACGTTGATTTTTTAAATTAACCACATCTTCTTTTTCTGCTCTCTTTTGCGCAGAGTGCTCACAGAGCTGGTGTCGAAGATGAGGGACATGCAGATGGATAAGACGGAACTGGGGTGCCTTCGAGCTATAGTCCTTTTCAACCCAGGTAACTATCGCTGTGGATGAGCCGCGTCTCTGAGGTTCAATATACAGCGCTGTTGACATATTTCCAACGTGGGATTGTTCTCTCAGAGCAACGCGGCGTTGCTGAGCAGCTTTGTTTGTTGAATACCAATGTTTGTTTGTTTTTTGGGGGGGGGGGGTTTATACAGTGCTATTGCTTCAAGCTAAAAAAAAATGTATTCCTAAAATAGAATGACTCATTCAGGACTTGAAGCTTAGTAGCACTCCGCCTCAAATCTATTTTTGAGTGTCAAACTCCTCCAATATGCTTGACAAATGGGTGTAGCAAAAAAATATATAAAAGCTGCGTCATTGATAGGAATTCGGTTACAATCGATTCAAGCGGTGCTACGAATGTTTTTATTTTTATTTCAAAGTATAACGAATCCTATAAAGTATTTCACAAACCTTCCTATTTTCACTAAAATGTGCATAAACGCACCACTGGAGGTGGGGCTCGGTACACCGGACAGCAGCAGAGCAGCCGTGTCGTCACCATATGTTTTTAATGTACTGAGCACACGGAGGGAGACGACGGGGTTTATGCTGTGAGGGGGAAATCTTTTCAAGAAATGAAACATATCACCGCTGGGATCCTTTTTGTAAGCTGTGGAATCTGAGGTGACTTCTGGAGCGAGGAAACCATATCTGTTTTACACGACGCTCTCAAGCCAAAGAGTTTTGATACTGTGAGATTCTGGGTGGAGCCTCACTCAGGAGCGTCGGACTGGCGGACTCGGCTTGACCCCGTTTAATGTAACTTGAGAACTGGGAACTGGCTTTTCCGCTTGCCTGTGTTTTCTTTGAACTCGCCTCTGGACGTCTCTTGTGAAATTGAGACTCGTAAAAAACTGGTGCGCTTCCACCTCTGAGTCTGCATAGCGCTGAGGAAGAGAGGAAAGCTGAGACGCATTCTGTTGACGCGAATACGAACGGAAACTATTTATTCAACGAGAAAAAGGCGCGCGGCACACATTGTGAATCCCGCTTCGTTCGGGAACTAAATCCCCGAACTTGCGGTATCCGAGAGTTGCGCAACAGCGCGTCTACTGGAATTCCCGTTAACTGTTAGCTCTGAGCCAAACACACCGCAGACCGTTATCCCCAGACGAGCAGTTGGAGGCACACTCGGCTGTCAAATCCCCGGCGGCCGGTTGAGAGTGGCGAGTGAGGAGGACGCAGGCGGTGGATAGCAGTATAAAACGGGCAATAAAAGTATAGAAAAAATATTCTGCAGTTTGCTGCAGCGGAACGTGAGGTTAGCCGTGGACAGACACAGAGGTGGACTCTCACTGACACACACACACACACTCACGCAATCGATCGCAGGATTCTCCTGGCAGGGCCAATGTTAATGCAAAAGAAATGACAAAGAAAGCCTCCGACAGCGCGTTTTATTGAATTGAGGCCCGTGTCTTGCCGAGGCACGCGTCACGCTTGCTATCAGCGTGCCGCTCTGTGTTTAAAACCTCCTCCACACGGCACCAAAGTGAGCCAAACCCACCCATGAATGTGACCCAGGGTTTTCCTCTGGGGCCGCTGTGGATCTGTTCACCTCCAGACACACTGATCCTCTGTGTTCCCCATTTGGTTCGGGCCACATCCAGGCCCACTGGTTCCCGCTTCACGTCCCGGGCCTGGTTCCTTGTTAATTAGGTGTTCACCAGACTGAAGGCTAAAAAGGGCCCTCAGTCCTGCCTTTCCCACACTGTGCGTTGGGAGTCCAGCCGCCCACAACAAATGTTCATTCATTGTTGACCAATTGTGCGGCGCTTTGTTCCTCCGAAACATGAATCAATGGCGCTTTTGTGTCGGGGTTTCCAGCGGGGCTTAACTTAGCGCCGTCCTAATTGGACGAAACCCAGGATGCGGCGAGGGTTAAAACTCAACTTGCGAGTTAGTCTGACGCCGCCGCACGAGACGAGAAGAGGGAGAACTCCACATTGTCGGTTTTTGTTTTGCGTCATATTTTCTGTGTGTCTCCACAGACTCCAAAGGTCTGTCCAATCCCGGGGAGGTCGAGGCTCTGAGGGAGAAGGTGTACGCGTCTTTAGAGGCCTACTGCAAACAGAAGTACCCCGACCAGCCCGGACGGTACGGACGCTAACGCACATCCACGCACTCGCCCCTCGCCCGGGCTGATGCGCTTTTCGACGTAGTTCCATTTGTTTGTGACGTGTATTTCGAGCTCTCGTCGGACTCGAGGTCTGATTCTGGTCTCGTGTTTTTTTCCGACAGGTTCGCCAAACTGTTGCTGCGGTTACCAGCGCTGCGCTCCATCGGCCTCAAGTGTCTGGAGCACTTGTTCTTCTTCAAGCTCATCGGGGACACGCCCATCGACACCTTCCTCATGGAGATGCTAGAGGCCCCGCATCAAATGACATAGTCGCAGGGAGGGTCGAGGCCCCGCCCCCCATCCCGGCAGCCCTGGATCCAGTCTCCAGCGAGGGGAGCGGTCACGTGACGGATGGGGGAACCTCTCCCCCCTCTGAACAATGAATTCATCGTGTCTATGAGTCTGTTTTATACCTTGTAAAAAAAAATATATATAAATAAGAAATATATATCTATATATAAATATATATAGATATGAAAATCACACGGCAACACGAGTGACAACGGTGGACTTGGAGTGAGGTCGGACAGAAGACTGAAGAAGCGCATTGAGCCATCGTTTTCATCCTCGCTTTTCCTGCGCGGCGACAAGAAACAGCAGAGACGATCGGGTTCTAACACCCACAGTTTCAGGTATTTTGAAACAAACAAAAAAAAAGCGGCGTTGACGTCACATTTGGACACTCAGCGTTGTGATCGGGACAATCGTGGACTGGGAGAGCCTCAGGCCGTCTCTCTCTCTCTCTCTCTCTCTCTCTCTTTCAGGACTGAACTCACTTCGGGGAGGGACGGTGTGGGGGGGGGGGGTGGGGGGGGGGGAGGAAACGGGGAACGTCCTCCTCCCGCCCGACTCGACGGAACGCGTCGGGTCTTGCACTAGCCGCCGTGAGCCGTTTTTCTGGAGTCGAAAAACCCCCCGGAGGAGGAGGAGGAGGTGGGTTTTGACGAGACTGCGAGCGCTTAAGAGAAGAAGAAGAAAAAAGGCAAAGAAGAAAGAAAACAAACCTCAGGTGTCGGGCCCGATTCCAGCGAATACGAAACCGCGTCTTACTCCGCCAGCACTGTGCGACATCGGGGGGAGGACGGCGGCCGAGCCGAGCCGAGCCCGGGAGAGGCATCGGCGCAGGAAGATGGCCGCCGCACATTAGCTTTACGACGCTCCGCGTTTTTTTTTGTCGTTGCAGCGTTGAGCGCCTCATCCGTTGAAGGGTCCCCCTTCTCAAACCTCTCCCCGCCCCCAATTCTCCTTTCACGTGACTTTCAGCACACCATTTTCTTATTTCCCCCATGCGGCGGGACATCAGCTTTCTTTTTCTTTTTTTCTCCCTCCAAACACCGACATCTACCTGCACAGAGAGTTACAGCCGTTCACAGTATTGACGTTCTTTTTTGACTTCGGCAGCAGCAGCGATGCACGATTACCTCGGTTCTCCGTCCGTCGCTCGACCTCAACCGTTACCGGCGCGCGGGGGAGAAGAGCTCGCTGGCAGCAGCAGAGCCATTTTTTTTCTTGTTTTGTTTGTTTGACTGTTTGTTTGTTTGTTACTTGGCACTTAACCTCATGACGGGGTGGACTCGGGTTCCTAAACGGAGAGCGGGCGTCGACGCGACGGACCTCTGAGGTGGAACCCTGGCCGCTCCCTCCGCACTTCTCTGGACAACTCAGTGTCGTTTCACGTGGAACTGAAATGTTGGACATCTCCATGCTGTGTGTAATGATGCTTTATGCCCCTCCCCCTTCCTCCTCTGCTTCTTCTCTCAATGCTGCAGCTGCTGCGAAGCTGCTGCGAAACTATGCATCCAGTGCATTTCCAAAGATTGTCCACAGAGTGGGCGTTAGCGTGTTCTCAAACGGGTCACGTGTTTGTGAGGTGTGCGATGTAAACAACTTGTCCTGCTATTCAGACCTTTGATAGTCATCGCGTACGGGTTTTATTCACTGTCGACGGAACACAAACAACTGTTTTAAGGAACAGTGGAGCCGAGCAGAGCTCGAGGACGAGGTAAATGAAAGCTACCGAGTGCGACGCGGGAAGAAGGCTCAAACGATAACGACATTCAGAAGAAGAAAAATACCCAGAGCTTCACCATCCTGTGATCAACTGAAATGGTTAACGGTCACGCGTGTATGGAGCCTCGAGTATGCCACTTTTTAATGATGACACATTTATACATAATTTAATACATTTAATAAAATATGAATTAGGTCTGCATTTCAATGATGCCTAAAAAAAAAATATATATATATATATATATATATATAAATATATATATTGTTGAAAATCATAGGATTACTGATTTAAAATGGCATAATAATACTGATTTTAATTAGTTTTAATATTCTACATCACATAGAATGAATCTCCTGTTTGAACATTTAAAGTGTCCATGATTGCTGTCCCTTAAATGTGAAATGGAGTCTGACCCACAGAGCAGCAACAGGCTGGCGGCTTGTGATCTCTGAGCTTATTTTATCATCGCTCTTTTTTAATGTTATCGACATATTAATTGACTATAATGAAGTCTGCAAATGTCTAAATATCCGGGTGGCACCATCAGGGCTCCATAGAGGCGTCGACTGGGACCGAGACTCCAATGCTGCGATGACCACGTGTTCACTTCTTTCATCACGACCCAGTTTCACAGCAGGTGTGGGTCAGCGTTACACATGTTAATCCCCTCTCTCTGTAAAAGTGATCCCAGAGATCAATTCGTTACCAAGAACAAAAAGCAGAGCGTTGGGTCAGACGCTGCGAGCAGGACGACAACACTTCCACTCAAAGTCTGGGTCGGAGGACGCGGCGGCCATTTTAGGACCGGGAGCGCCCTCTGGTGGAGGACACGCGACGCTGCGACGTTACTTGAACTTTTTATTTTTCTCCACCAGTATTTTAATCCGACAGGAAGACGGCGCTCTCCTCTCCGCGTCGCGTGTGTCACATCACTTTAGCTCAGACTCAAATCCCTCCGCGCCCGTCAGGACCGAAAGAGGAGCAGCAATAACTTCAGTAGCTCTGACGCTCGTGGCGCATCAATGGCGCCGGTCTGAGCTCAGTTTACACTATTTATATTCCCGAGCAATTATTGGAAATCATATTTTCATTAGCTGATAACTTTTTACAATGTCAATTTTATTACATTTGCTGAATTTCATTTTTTAAGCGTCATTAAGCGACCCAATTAAAAATTGAAAATGAATATCCTCCTGCTCCTTGCAGTCCGATGCCCCGCCCCCTTTTTAAGTCTACTGTGATTGGCCGAGCGCAGGTATCTTAAGCCATAAAGTGGACGACGTGCGACCCCTTTGCAGGAAACGAGCAGAGGGTCTGATGAAGACCCCCACACCCTCCACATGAACGCTTTATAACACAAAGCTCTATTTTGTTAATATGTAAATGTGTATATATTTATAAATCTATATCGACAGATCTGTTCTTTTGGGTATGTCCGACATTGAAAGAGGAAGACGAGGCTTTCAAGACCAAAATGTTCCAATTATTATTTTTCCCTTCACAAATATCTGAGGGTTATTGTTTTTTTAATAAACCCTGGTCAACCAGCAGAATCGCAGCAGCTCTAAGCTCCAAAAAAGAACCAGCTTCTCAGCCGTTTATGGGACCTCAATAATAATAAAAAATAGAAAACAGACGTTAAACCCTCTGAAATGTGTGTTGCTTGGCAGTTGTATGTTGAAAACGTGTAATCAGGAAAAGCCGGGCTTGTGACACAATCACTGCTTTCTTTGTTGCATCGATGGTAAAATGTTCAATAAGAAAAAACAAAAGGACAAAAAAAAAAAAAAGTTGGAAAATGATCTATTTTTGTACAAAGGTAATTTTATCTCTCGCTTGTGTTCCCGGTTCTCTCCCTCTTTCTTCTGCGGGCATACGTTGTGGAAAAGCTTCGTCAACCAGGACATTTTCAGACTGAAAGGTCAAGGTGCGAGGAAACCGCGTCGCCTTTACTTTGCCACGTTCACCCCGTCGCTGCAAAACGGGGAGCGTCCTTAATTATATTTTTGTCAACTTTCTTTTTAAAGGGGGGATGGAATTTTTGTCTTCTGTTCTTTGTGGGTTGTTCTCTGATGTTCTTATCTTTCATGGACAGAAAAAAAAACTAAAATAAAAAAAACAAACTCAAAAGTGATCTTGATGGTTGGCGTTTTGATTGTGTGAAAGCGTTTCAGACTCACGACTCGGCTCACGTGAAAACGTACAAAAACTGGGTTTATTAAGTCGCAGGTTTATAGCCGTCAAATGTTTAAAACATGTATTCCACCAGAAATGAAAACTCAAACTCCGGGTTGACGACAGAACAGATGCTGCTGGCTTCGTGTGCAGAACTACAGAGATAATCAAGCAGAAGACCACGGAGGAAAAAGAAGAAGAAAAAAAAACACAGACAGCTGAAATCATCAAATCACAACGTCAATGTAATATGTACAGATCGTAGAGGGGTAAAAGCTGCATTTGATCACTTTTGTAAAACTGTCAAATTAGACATGAGGGGGGTGGGGAGGAAACAGGACTTCTTTTTTTGTGTCACCGTAAACTACTTCCTGTGACATCAAACATCACATTTTGGGCTTTGAACGCCTGGTTTGTCGCCCTAAAAGGACTTACATACGTGTTACGGCACGCAGAGCACGTTTGCGGTCTGGAAATTTAATATTAAGACCCCAAAAAAAACAACACTCATAGTGATGCCTTGAATAATAAATAACAGCCATAGGATCCTTAGATGTCTTTTCTTTTTTAATACCTGAAGCTTGATGTCAGTCACTTCTCCACCTTGAAGTCATTGAGGCGACACTACAGTTACTCAGACAAACTAGAAAAGAAAAAGAAAAAAAAAGGCAAAACACAGACGAATTGTAGAAAGGCCAAATAAGCCTTTACGTTTATCGTACGTTGGTACGGAGCCGTGACGTCGGGGCCGGGGGTTAACGCAGTGTCAGAAATACTGAAGCACCAGAACAGAGCATCAACATTGTTGTGAACTATGATAAAAATAAAAAGTCTCCAAAGTCTACAAGATGTTGCCGTTTCTTCGTCCGATGCCGTGTGTGTGGTCGATGTGTCTCATTTGGTTCTCCTTGTTGAACTTCATATCCTGAAAGAGGGGGAGGGAGGGGGATCCTCTTTGCTTACATCAAAACATAAAGAAAAAAAAGAGTTATGAGTGGCCCAAAAGATCCAAAAAAAGAAGGGTGGGCTTAGCAGTCGCTTCTCCATAGCTTGATGGTTTTGTCGTTTTCTAAAGCCGCAGACGCGATGATGTTCTCTGTCGGGTGGCAGGCGGTCGAAATGACGACGTCTGGAAAGAGACGGGGGAGGGAAAAGGGAAAAGGTGACAGCTTAGAAACTTGTTACGCTAAAAAACAAAAACAAAACACCTGACAATGCATTAAGGACAAAGAACGCACAGTTTTAACTGTTCTCTCCAAAGTTATTTAATTAGTTGGCAAAAATAAAATAATACCCTGATAAAGATAACAGACCTTGTTGTGAGCAGTTTCACGTAGGAACTGTAGTCCTGTGTTTTTTTTATGTGGGGGTGAACTGTCTTTTTAAACAGCTGTGCTTTACGAGCAGTGGAGAGCGTCTCGTACCTGTGTGGCCCTGCAGTTTCTGCACAATCTCCTTCGTCTGCAGGTTCCAGATGTAAACCATGTTGTCCTCGGAGCCGGACACGATCCACTAAAAGGGAGAGCGGCGAGGTCAGTTTCAAGAGCACAAAGTATGCAAACTGTGCCGGCGAGGCATTTAATACCAGAAAATGTAATACATGAAAGAGTGAGAAAAGTCGTCACCTTTCCGCCGGTGACTGAGAAGTTCGCAAATATGCAGTACTTCTCATTTTTGTGGCCAGTGTACGTCTTCAAGCACTGAAATGTAAAAGAAGAAGTGAAAAGTCAATTTTCTGCAAAAAAAAAAAAAAAAAGGAAGATTCAAGAACAGAAGTCAACCTGAGTGGATAGTGGCTCACCTTTCCTTTGCTGTAGTCCCACAGCTTCAGCGTGCTGAGAAGGACACAAAGGACAGCAGAGCACCCGTTAAGCAACGTGAAACCAGTGCGTCTT
This sequence comes from Myoxocephalus aenaeus, assembly GCA_038501785.1. Lineage (NCBI taxonomy): Eukaryota > Metazoa > Chordata > Actinopteri > Perciformes > Cottidae > Myoxocephalus > Myoxocephalus aenaeus. The sequence goes on along the minus strand of JBAMJR010000059.1, from coordinate 4,139,939 downwards.
GATCGGATTAATTCCATGTGTATTCTTTTTGTGGAGACCTGCAGCAGAGGAGCAGCTCATTGCCGCCCTCTGCTGGCGAGCAACGTGAACAACATCATGTATTTAACAGAACGGTGACACTCACTTGTCCAGTGTGGCCGCCAGGATGTATTTCCCGTTGGGGGAGAACTTCACAAACGACACGGGAGGGTTGTCGTCATCTGATAAGAGAAGGGAAAAAGAAAAAAAAACACGGGAGCGTCGTCAGGGCAACAAACGGCACGCGGTGATATCCAAGTACTCTTCCACACACATTTTATGGTGCCGCAATTCAGAACCAAGTCGGATTTTATGTCACTTATCACCTCAAATTGCATAGCATCCCCCCCCCCCCCCCCCCCCCCCCCGCAAAATGTAACATGGGAGGCCTGAAAGCGCTGCAGGCGACAGGTGGCCTTACCTATGAGCGTCTTTAAACACTGCCCCGATGCGGTGTCCCAGATTCGGCTGGGAACAAAAAACAAAAGGTTATTTCATTATTAAATAACGATTAAGACGTTGAATGAATAAAACGGAAGCATAGCGTCGTCATTTCAGAACACCGTGTTAACAATGAGCATGTATTCCTATCAGGTTTACAGCTTTAGACTCATCGTGGTACCTCACAGTACTACTAGTGTCCATCTGCGCTTTTATGAATAATAGAATAAAGAACATTGCAATCACTTTCAAGTAAACCAGATTGCTTACGTAACCTATTAACGGTAAACATTTAAATATAATCTGCATTTCCTGTAATACCGCCCCAGTTTAATAAAAACGGACTTAAAGGAGACGTGGTGTTCTTTTATTTTAATGACAACAATAAAGTGAGCAAGTTTTGTCACTGCAGTGTATTTTTCGGGCTTTTGGAAGAATATTTCCAGAGCCTCTCGATATGCAAAGTCAGAAACGTCATTGATGGAGCTCCGCAGGCTGCAGCCTGTTGGACGTTTGTCTTGACCTGCAAATACATGAACTGTTAGGCTTTAAAAGTGATAGCTGATCGCTTGAAGCAGCAAATCCCATTGTGAAAAGCACGAGACATATTTTTCACCTCTCTGTCCACTGTGTGCGCGCACGTGTCTGTGTGCATCGCATCTCCGCCGTGCGCGTTGTAGATACGATCAATAACATACGGCCATTTAGTTTGTTTAATAACAGAACAAGGTGTAGACCTGTTTATAGGAAAGGGAACCTTAAATTACTTCTGTTGTGATCTGGCGCTTTAGAGAAAATGACATTAATATTAAGGAGTGCCCCCCTAATATAAATGGCAGGGGAAACACTGCCTATAGATTTAATCTCAAAGAATATTGGTTATTTAATAAGTAGTCTGTCTTCGTCATTCTAAATCAGGTATTGGACTTCAGTCGACTTTAATAAAACTTTCAAAAGCCGGAAGAAAAAAAAAACACTAATTATTCATACTCGCAGGTCCAACGTCGACAAATATATAAAACCAGTGTTTCCCCCACCGTTATAATAGGGGGGCGGGGCGCCCCCCCTGTAGAAACCCCGCCCCCTTGTAATTTTCTTGATAGTCGTCATTTAAGTTTCTCTTTCCTATAGAACCGGTCTACACCTTGTTCTGTTATTAAACTAAACGGCCGTAATTTATTGATCTTATCCGTCATTTCTGTCTCTAAATGGTCGCGTTAACACTTCTCTGATCTCTGTATCGCACACAGCAGAGTTCCACCCCGATGCGCGCGCACAGACACACACACACACACACACACACACACACACACACACACACACACACACAGCAGTGGACAGAGAGCGTCGAAAAATATGTCGCTGGCGTCACATATTACAAAAGTACAAAGTACACGGGCATAAAACTAAGTCATTAATAAATACATGGAGAAATGCCTGTACTTTCGGGTAAATGTTTACGTTACGCCGTTAACAGGTTACGCTTGCACGACTCGCCGACTTTTGGCTCTTTGCCAGAAGTCTCTGTGAGGTCACTTTTCTGCGGCTGCGTCTCTCAAAACAGAAAACAGATCTCAGCTCAACGTTGAACATGAATTGTATCAAATCTACAACCCCGTTTTTAAGTAAAGCAGCTCACTGCTCCACTAATACTGATGCAACCTGATGCTCACACATCTGCACTCATTCTGTTTTGTTTGGCAAAAAATAAATAGCTTATTGTTTTCCACAATGAGCTATTTAGTAGTAACTAAATATTAGTTATTTTTTGCACAGATAGAACTTTATTTTCATTGTTCTAAGTGAAAAAATTGTCTGATGGAGCAATCTGATTTACTTGAAAGTGATTGCAATTTGTTTGTTCTGTTATTTATAAAACCACAGATGGAGTCACAAAATGAAGTTATTTACAGACAAAGTTTGAGAACCACTACTTTAAGTGTTTGTGTCGGTGTCCCCGCCGTCGCCGCCGTCGCCCCCACCGCCCCCACCACCGCCGCCGCCGTTGCCCCCCCCCTGAAGCTGTAAACCTAGGGGAAACACTGAAAACCCATTAGGTCTTAAACTGTCCGCTCTAATGGCGACCGAGGCCTGACATTTGTCCGCCTTGTCTTTTTAAAAATCGATTCCTAACGAAGGGCAATGTGAAGATCAAGACGAGCGGTTTGTTCTCACCAAAGGCCGTCGTAGCTACTGGACACGATCAGGGAGCCGTCTCTGTTGAAGTGAACCTGCAAGCAGAGACAGAGCATCGCGTTTACCTTCATGAAATCCTCTGATATTAATGGAATAAAAATAAATAAAAAAGAACTTACAGCCGAGACTGGGTCAGAATGAGCCGGCAATGTTTTCAAACACTTCCCGGTCTTCACGTCCCATATCCTTACACTCTCATCAAACTGGAAGCAGAAATAAATAAATGAAATAAATACCAGACATGTTTCGATGATGCCGGTTCATTTCCAGTCACTGCTTGTTCTGCGCCAGAAGCGTGGGACTCACCGATCCTGACACGATAAGATTGGACTGGGGGTTGAAGTTGCAACAGAAGACGTAGTTGCTGTGACCTTTTAGAGTTTTTAAGCATTTCCCCTAGATGAAAGAGAAGAAGAAAAGAAATGTCACATTCATTAAAAACTCGCTCAAATCCCAACCTGGAACGCGGCCGGAGCAGATTTGTCCTGCCACGTGTTACAGTGGCTCAAAGCGTTAAAAATCAAGCGCCCCCTCACCGAGCTGACGTCCCAGATCTTCAGGGTTTTGTCGTCGGATGCGGACACCAGGAGGTTGGAGTCGGAGGACCAGGCCACGTCGGATATGCCCTGCGGTGTCATGGGAACATAACAGTCAAGGGGAGGACCGGGCAGAGCAGATAATGCGACGAGAATCTGTGCAACTCACGAGTTTGTGTCCGGAAATGGTTTTCTCGAACTTGCCGTCGTATGCGCCCCAGATTTTGATGAGTTTATCAGCAGCTGAAAAGACAAAATAAATAAATAAAAGATGCGTTCAGTGTTGCTGCAGCCTCCGTGACTCTAAAGGGATGGTTCACGGTATATTTCTGACATGGGAACACATCTTAACAGGATTTGATGACAACCATCACCACCCTCTGCTTACATTATGGTCAAGAAGACATGAGATTGTGAATCATTCCCCCCCCTATTTTATTTTTACTATTAATGGACGAAAACGCTTAGTCGAGAACATCGATGTAGTCCCGCATGTGGTGAAAGGGAAAATGGGGGGTAAAAAAAAAAGGGAACTCACAGGAGCTGGCAAGCCATTCTCCGCTGGGACTGAATTTGACGGAGGAGACGGCTTTAGTGTGGCCCGCTAGTGTGAATTTCAGGCTGTAGTTGGGCTTGGCGGGCGCAGACTGCGAATGAGAACAAAACACGACGTTTAGACATGCATGACAAAAGAGCAAACATTTAGTCATCGAAAAAATGACAAATAAAAACCTACACCTCCCCAACTCCAAATGTTGTCACTATCCCCACAATTTAGCAACAAGGGAAGTGCTGTCGTTGCAACCGAATGAGAAGCAGCAGATATCTAAAGGGATCCAAACCTTGCTTTGACTGGCAGACGCCGACGGGACGACGGGAGGTTTTGTGTCGGTCTCTGGTTTCTTATCTTCCGTTGCCATCGTGAGGAAATGAGCATCTATCGGAGCGCGGCCCTGGGAACAGAAATGGAGGAGAGTTTAGCAACGAGACCCCTGCAAGTGCTGCCGCGTTCACAGACGAAACAACGTGAAATAACACCCAAAGAGCCGGAGTCAGAGGATTTTCTTTAATACAAATTAAAAAAGGGAAAGGACACACTAATGTGTGGTGTAAAAGTACAAAATGTGTGATTGCAACAATCGTGTGCATTGGTTGGTCTTCATGACCTCCAATGGACCCACAGATCATTTCATGCCAGTGAGTTTGACCCGTTCTGTCCAGTTTGTGCCTGATTGTAAATTAGGAGCTCAAACTGACATGTCAAATATGACAGCTCTTTCATATAGTGGGGCGCTGCCGTTAAACACCACAGAAGAAGATATAGTGGGGAGACCACCGACAGCTTACCTTCCCTCCCTCTTTGAGGGTTTGATACTGGAATTATCGGCAAATGTGCCCATTAAATCTACAGGGAAAGGATGCCTTTGTCTTTTTTCTTTAGTCGTTAAAGACACGAACTCTGCTTTCTACTTTAGCATCGCGGTATTGAAATAAAAAAGGGAGAGAAAAAAATTAGCTATTAGCTATTGAGCTATCAATTAGCTAGCTAACGTCACCTGGCTTGTTGCGGTTAAAGGACGGAATGGAAACATTTCACAACAATAGGCTGAGACTGTAAGGCTGGCTAGTTGGCATCAATTACCAAAAAAACGTCCACGTTCATCCGCGTTTAAATGCGACAAAATGCGAAAAGAAAAAATATTAAAACAAAGGGCGACACGGAACCCCTTCGGTTTTGTGAAGTTCGGCTCTGACAGCAGCTATCCTCGTGCCGTGCGTCGTTGCAGTTCAACGTCTAGGCGTTGAAGGCCGACGGAGACGGACAGTAACTCGACCTTAAATCCACTGGTTTGATACGAGAGCTAAGATGAGTGCCAACGTGCAAGCCCCGTCTCCTTTGCGAGCCATTACCGCTGTTGACAAATTGGTCGAGCTGCCACGGAGGGGCCCTCCATTCCAACGATACGGACTCAGTCATAAAAACCGATACTCACGGGGATTTAATGCAGCCTCGCGGTCAGATGGCGACTCCTCGTGAAGGTTGGAGGGAGAAACGCGCGTATTTTCTTTTTATTTAGGCGACCATGGAGGGAGCATACATCAATAAGGCTTGGTGCTCGCCTGCGAGGAGAAGCTTGGGAGAAGCGGGGAATGTGGTGCGCTGGTGCGTCTCTGCGCATGCGTGTCACTCGTAGAAGTAACGGAAGCTAATGAGGGACAATAAGTGTCAAAGGCAAATGTACCTTTTTCGTCACTTATGGGTTTTATTCGCTGTTTACACTTATGGGGAAAACAACCAATTATGTTTGAATATAATTTGCAACGCCAATTTGTATTGTATAATTAGTTAGGTGATTTTAATATTATATTATGTCGTTTAATGTGCACTTTCATGAGTCATAAAGTGTAGGTTTGTGGATTGTATGTCCTGCATACGTTGTTTTTCTTGAGACTATTATTATTGGGCTCAATTAGTTTGAGGCATGATATCAACATTTGATAAATTTACCTCAGGGCAGATAGAGTCAGATAATGTCACTTAAAAGCAAACGAATACGCGGTTGGAATACCGCATATACCGAAGCATATACTGTGACACAAGCAACACCCTCCAGCACACTAGGTGGCGGTGTAGGCCAAAGGTGGCTTACGATCCGCCGGTGAAGCCGTCTGAGAGGGAGCGCACGTTCCTGGCGTCAGGTTTGTTGTTTCGGTCAGAAAGTTTCAAAGTTGGTCTGAAGGGTGCCTTTTACCTGTTTGTTTGTTTGTTTATGTGCTTACTGCCCCCTTAACTCAACGTGCCTTCTTAGGAAAAGGAGTTAATAAAACAACTAGCGTAGTTGTATAACGTTATATATATTATGGTATTATTGTGTATTATCCCCCCAACTCCCCCCCCACCCCCACCCAGCGGGATCGTGTAAGATACCGTTGTGGGAGGGTAACAGGTAACACTAGCCTGTAAGGTAACTCCGCCAAGGCTCCGTGTTAAAACTTTGAGCCGGAACTTGAGCTCCTCTAAGCAAAGCAAAGGACTTTCGGACTCTCTTGACTGTATGCCAAAACTCCCAAGTATGCAATGTGAGACTTTATTTGACCGACTATTCTTTATGTTGTATGTAATGACGCTGTGCACGTGCATTCTTGCCTGCTAGCTAGCCGAAGTTAAGCTAACAGCTTCCACAACTGAACGTTCGCTCAGTAGTCGGTCGGCTTGTTTCCTCGAGCTCGTCTTGTCTCAATGGCACGAGGTTAAAGCCATTGACATTTCGTTATGGCTGTAAGTGAATATTCCACTCTACTATAACTTACCTGTGAGGCTTCACTGTTCAAAGCCTCTTATATTGTGTTTAAAAACCACGCATTTAAAATCAATCTCTATCTTTATGACCTTTGACCACTTTTTCACGTGCACAGTGAGGGTACAAATAATCCCACCCCAAAATCACAGGTTCTACCAAGATAAGGGAAAAGTCATGGTTGAACAGTAAGATAACAATAATCAAGTGGAACAAACACTTTAGTCGTCACTCATATTAGGCCCTTCTTGGCTTCTCGCAAATAAAAGTACACAAAGTCCTGAATCAGTGGCAGCAATGACATGCAGCTGATGTGGAGAATCACAGGAAGGATTGATTTCACGTGAGCTGTTACTAAACGACCTACATTATTTTGCATGCCACAAGTTGGACTCAAGAGTTGACAGCTTGAACTTGGCATGGAGTCTGTTGGGTTTTTGTCTGTCCCCGTTGGGCAAATCCAGACTTAAAGTGTTCGGGAGTCTGTGTATTCCACCCCACCGGTGTTGCATCCACGCTTGAAAGTAGAACAGCCGTAGTTCCATTCCATCACAGTAGAAGTCTTGTATATGTTTCTGAACTACAGGATCGATCTCTGGCCTCCCACACTCTCATAACTCTGTTTTGTATGTCCACAGATCACATTGGCTGGCATGAAAACTATAAACGCAGTGAGCTGGCGTTCCCTCGGAGCTTTTGATGAGCTGACGGACGAGAGCAAAGGAATTCACAGAAGATAACGCTAACCTACGTTCGCCTGTCTTGGAGACCAGTCCCAACCGTCATGTCAGCACAGCTGGACCCTTCGCGGTTTGCAAACCCGCCGCCTCCTGGGTTCACCAACCCCAACGGGCCGGGCCGGCGGACCAACCAGCTGCAGTACATGCAGAACGTCGTGGTCAAATCCCTGTGGCGGCACCAGTTCGCTTGGCCGTTCCACCATCCGGTCGATGCGGTCGCTCTTGGGCTCCCGGTGAGTGGCGTGAAAGAGATTTCAGTGTTCGTCGAGCTTGTAAAATATACTTTAAATCCAGAATTCATCACAACACATTGCAGTGTGTAGTGCTAGTTAAAAAAAGAGGAAAAAAACAACATATATATATATATATATATTGACTTTGTTATTAACTACTATTGGGATAATTATCCCTGATTTAAAAAGTGTATATTTTCTAAGGGGAAAAACATTTGATTTCAGGCTCTGATGGACAAAGCAAAAACTGTTATTCACAACCTAAATCAAGTGGCCTCTTGGCTATTGACGCCAGAACTAGGTACATTTCGTTGTGCACATGAACACCCGCTGTGTAACCGTCTTTCACCCGTCTGAATTGTCATGCATGTGCGTGTCTCTCCTTGCTGGACGGGGCCCGCTTTCCTCTTTTCTTTCACTGTAAAGTAAAACTGCTTTCAAATCTTAAGTCTTCCCTTTTTTTTGTTGTCTTTCTTCCGTTGCCGCCTTTGATGTCGTTTGCGCTCTCCAATGTCTTCTTGTTTCTCTCCTTGGTTTTCGGTGGCTTCCCAATCCTCATCCCCATTTAAGCAACACAACACAGTGAGTGTAGAGGCACCGGGATGTGGCGTTGCGCTCGGTCTCAATCGCATCCAATATTTCTGAAGCCCATACACATAACAAATAACCGTACGAATTTTCAGAAATAACCGTAAACCTGTATAACCGCATTTTTATACCTGTCCTTGCATGCTAGTCGGTACTTAATTAATGACTTAATACTTTTAAGCAGGTGCTCTAATTATGGAATGACTTCTAATTAAATGAATTCATTTAATGGAACTTTTTCTTAAATAGTCTTTACTGTAGCTCCTAATTCCTCCCAATTAAAGCCGTGGAATACACAGTAATAACCAGACAGTGTTTTGGAGTGAGATGTTGGTGTTGCTTTTAGAACGGGATTCCATCCACCTCTGTCGAGAGGATCTCTGAGGTTGATATCACAGATGGACAGATAAAAGCAAAACATCTGGTTTATTACAACTTGGGTGTCATTTACTTTCTTTGTATCCGTTGTGATAACTTTGTGAACAAGCAAACCTTTTAGCTGGATGATCTCAAACACTTTGTGAGGAGGTGGAACTGAGTGAGTGCGTTTGTAATAGTTTAACCGTTCACCTTCCTCTTCTAGAATTATCCCGGCACTGAGAAATATCGAAACGTAGGAATTCCCCACCAATTAACATTTCCTCTTCAGATCCTTTTTTAGAAAAGTGAGAAACATAAAGCAAGACGATACTCATCTGCCACGTTGACTCTTTTTCTCCCCCCGTCAATCAGGATTATCATAAGATCATAACATCTCCCATGGACCTGGGAACCATCAAGAAACGACTGGAGAACGACTACTACTGTAACGCGGGCGAATGCATGCAGGACTTCAACACCATGTTCACCAACTGCTACATATACAACAAGGTGAGGAGCTCCGGGACGGGGGAACGTGACGCGGCGGTTGGCCTCGCGTGAATCCCAAAGCCTCACGGATTTCACTCTGCCCTCTAGCCCACAGACGACATCGTGCTGATGGCGCTCGCCGTGGAAAAGGTTTTCTTGCAAAAAGTTTCCCAGATGCCGCAGAGGGAAGTGGAGAGTTTACCCACCGTCGCCAAAGGGAAGGACAAAAAAAGTAACACTCCAGGTAATGAAGTCTTCTTGTATTCAGTCTATGGTTCAGGCCACTCTGCTGACATTTGGTTTAGTTACAAACCTATTTTATTTTTTCTTGTGCATGAACTCTTGCAGAGCTTGCTTTCAGTTTTTTATTCAACAAAACATATAGTTAGTTAGTTCAATAACATGAACCAGTGAATGAAAAGAGTCCGAGAGTAGAGATTACAATTCAGACCTGCAAACTCATGAGGGGTGAAAAAGGTGACACCAGCGGGGCGGGGGGGGGGGGGGGTGCGAGTCAGTGCCGAACAGCGTCACTCGTCGAGAAGCTGACAAACTATGATCAAGATGGGTTTCATTTCTTCTTTTGGCAATACCCAAGTGTACAAATATATATATATATATATATATATATATATATATGACACACACACACACACACACACACACTACCGTTCAAAAGTTTGGGGTCACCCAGACACGTTTTCAGTTTCTTTGCATCTTTTTTCAATGAAGGATAACATTAAATTAATCAGAAATACTCTATACATTGTTAATTGGTAAATGGCGTATTCTAAGGTGGAAACGTCTGGTTTTTAATGAAATATCTACATAGGTGGTATAGAGGCCCTTTTCCAGCAACTATCACTCCAGTGAGTTCTAATGGTACATTGTGTTTGCTCATCGCATAGAAGACTAATGGATGATTAGTTTTCAAGGGTTTTCTAATCATCCATTAGTCTTCTATGCGATGAGCAAACACAATGTACCATTAGAACACTGGAGTGATAGTTGCTGGAAATGGGCCTCTATACACCTATGTAGATATTTCATTAAAAACCAGACGTTTCCACCTAGAATAGCCATTTACCAAATTAACAATGTATAGAGTATTTCTGATTAATTTAATGTTATCTTCATTGAAAAAAAGAGTGCTTTTCTTTGAAAAATAAGGAAATTTCTAAGTGACCCCAAACTTTTGAACAGTAGTGCGTGTGTGTATGTATGTATGTATGTATGTATGTATGTGTGTGTATGTATGTATATATATATATATATATATATATATATATATATATATATATATATATATATATATATATATATATATATATATATATATATATATATATATATAATGTATTTTGTAGACTTAATACTTACAATACTGCTGTACTATACTGAATATTGTTTTGCTACTACTACATTTCACTTCATAATATTACACTTATATGCCATACTATGTATAATGTACCAGCCTTTTTATTTTAACCATATTATGTCATACTGTTATACCACTTTACTTTGAGGAGACGTCACTGTTAGTCTAGAACACTGGAATAATCTTTCCACCAGGTAAACCTGAACATGCATACCTCTCGAGTGTGACAGCGATTATAACCGCATAACTACAACTAATATATATATATATATATATATATATATATATATATATATATATATATATATATATATATATATAGCCACCCTACGGAGGAAACTCATTTCGGCCACTTGTTTTTTGATTAAAATCTCCATGGTCCTCTCCTTATATGTAGTCAGGTGTCGGTAGGTAGAACCTCAGCGCCGCTGACTCGCCGCTCTCCTGGCTGACGTCACACGCTGCCACGGACTCTCCGCTGCCAGTAATCTCACTCGCTGTCTCTATCAACAACGTTAGCTAACGTGATAGCTAGCTATTAAAACACTGGTGGGAGGGAAATGAAGCCGCTGTAGACATCTTAACGCTGATTGGCCAAGACTCGACACAAAGATCTTCTATTTGCGAAGAGCACAACTCTTTTTTTTTTTCCGTGTCTCACTCTGATCTCAGAAACGCTGGGCGAGTTGACCCCTCCCAAAAACAAAAACTCTTCGGATCTACACGATTCACGTGGATGACATATATTTTCATTTCAAAACGGCGAATTTCGCCGAAAGGTGACAAGTTTGCAGGTATGACAATTAGATCGGGTAGAGTGTTTGTGGGTTGCAGTGGGAGTAAATAAATATATGCTTCAACAGCAATATCCTAATAATATAATCATTACATGTTATCATATAATATAGGCAATAATTATAATGACCATCATAATAGTTATGATCACATTGACATAGCAATTAGGTGCAATGGCAGACCGGGGCAGCGGAGAGGCGTCTTAATGTTGTCTTTTAGTTTGTATTCCATTTAACAAAATCCAAAAGTTACACCCAGAGCTCCTTTTAAAATATATGCGTTTCCATTTAACAAGTTTTTATTTGACGCAAAACATTGTGACTCATTGCAGTCGTTTATCTTGGCATGCCTTGTTGCGTGCGTATTTCAGCCTGCATGAGTCAGTGCCACCCTAAAGTCTCTTGGTGGTTCAGTCAACACGGAGATTACCTGCATCCGTGACCATCTGCCGCTCTTCTGCTTTCTTCTGTGTTTTGAAAAGACACCGCTCTCAAACTGTATGCCCTGTACCCTGTGGGTCCTTTTAGTGAGGTTGTATTTTTGCATTCACAGAAATTGTGTTTCTTCCTCAGTATGTTTTTTTTTTTTTTTTTTTCTCATATCACCCAAATTCTAATGCATTCTGGAAATGCATACGGCTCTTAGCGCGGTAATTGTGGGTGTTTCTATAATCGTTGACGTGTACATGTTGGAGCGTATAGATCGACTGCCACTGAGGAAAAACCGTCCTGCGTGCTTTTTCAGAAATCAGAGTGGCATATCTCCCCCTTTTTTTCTTAAAGGGGAGGTATGCCCTTCTTAAATACCCGCTACCTCTTCACTGAAACCCCCTGTTTGTGTTTATCCACGTATGCAGGTGAGCAGAATGGCGCTGTGGCTACATGTCCTTCAGCTGCGACGCCCACAACTTCGCCAAGCCACAGCGACACGCCCTCCAGCTCCTCCTCAGTGCCTAAACCGCCTTCACAGACCTCCACAAAAGTGAGTCGCCGTTTACGTCTTCTTCGTGTTCGTTAGAAATCGCAGATCATTAGAAGAGTTTTCCCTTATTGTGGCTGTGGTTGTTTTCCTTTCAAAAGGAGAAGAAAGGGCTGAAGCGCAATTTAGCCAATTTCGCCCCAGCGGCCATAACCGGTCTGAGTTGTGACAGCGCGGACCGGGGAAAGGAGTCGCCAGGGGAAGAAACGGAGCAGATCAAGTATTGCAATGACATCCTGAAGGAACTGCTGTCCAAGAAGTACCTGGCCTTCGCCTGGCCTTTCTACAAGCCCGTCGATGCTGAAGCGCTGCAGCTCCACGATTACCACCACATCATCAAGTACCCCATGGATCTGAGTACCGTGAAGGTCCGAGCTGTGCGCTCCCCTCATTGGTTTATCTACCGGGCGTGACGGCTGTTGTCTTGATGACCTTTTGCCTTTTTTTTACGTTTCCAGGAAAAGATGGACAGAGGAGAGTACCACGACGCACAAGTCTTCGCTGCAGACGTTAGGCTCATTTTTTCCAATTGCTACAAATACAACCCGCCGCATCACGACGTGGTCACTAAGGCCATAAAACTTCAGGTGCTTTTTTTTTTTTTATTACTGAATTTCACAATTAACAAATTTGGGCTCGGCCTTCTAGTTCACTTCATTCTCCCTTTTCGTCATTGTGCCTGCGTCTGCTCCAGGGTGTGTTCGAGAAGAGGTTCGCAAAGATGCCAGACGAGCCGGTGGAGCTGCCATCGCCAGCCAAGAGTGCAGGTTTTGGAGGGGACAACTCGGACAACTCGGACAAATCGGACGCGGTGGACGAGCGGGACAAACACACCCAACTTGCTGAGGTCCAAGAACAGGTGGGTTTCCACACACGCCTCTAACTTCGAGTTCCTCTTTGCTTTGCGACACCCCGGGTTTCCTGATGGATTCGTTGACCCCTAGCTAAATTCTCTATAGGTCTGCTTTTACTTATAAATGCTGACAATCTATGCAACCTGGTTAAAAAAAAACATCTGTGTTCTGTAAAATGCAATGAAAATATATTGTTCACGAACAGCTCTCTGCGTACTGTGAAGTCCCTGCACTTCCACCAAAGAAGAAAAAAGCAAAGGACAAGAAAGAGGACAGCAGGCATCATCAAGGCCGTGCAAATTACAACTCCAGGTGGGACGTTTTAGATAGCGGCAGAACTCTATCGTCCATGTATGCCACCTCAACGTAGAGACTTTTTTTGACTTATTTGTCTTTGGAATTTCAGGACGCCGTGGTCGGCAAGCGAAGTCTGGGATTCGGGTGACGAAACTCTGCAGATGACGTACGACGAGAAGCAACAGCTGAGCCTCGACATCAACCGGTTGCCCGGCGTGAAGCTGGGCCGCGTGGTGCACATCATCCAGAAACGGGAGCCGTCGATGCACGACACCAACCCCAACGAGATCGAGATCGACTTCGAGACGCTGAAGACGTCCACGCTGCGCGAGCTGCAGCGATACGTGAAGTCTTGTCTTTATAAGAAGTTCAAGAAATTTCAAAGTAGGTACCCTGTGTTTTGACCTCAAGGTTGCTCACAAAACATCGCTAACAGCAGCATCTGTATAATTTAATTGGCAATGGTGCTTCCTTTACCCCCCCCATTACCAGAGAAAAGCAGTCAAGCCACGTCCCATCCCGCCAGCTGCAGCACTTCTTCAGATTCTACCACCTCCAGTGACTCCAGTGACTCCAGTTCGGAAAACAGCAACTCGTGACGGCTGCCATGTTTTTATTTATTTCTTTGTTTGTTACCAAAAGAGAGTTCTGCAAATCTGTTAAACATGCCTTGTTTTTCTTCTTTCTATTGGTCTCATGTTCAAATATTTGGATTCAGTCTGGTTGTTCTCACTCTTCCTTTTATGAATCGTAATATCCGGGCGCTGGTGTTTCTTATCAGGCGCTATAAATTCCCTGGGGCCACATTTCATAACGTCTGCGTTTAATATCCTGTCTCTATCATTCATTTTGCCCACACTGTTTAATTGCAGTGCAGGCCTGTTTCCAAACACATCGTTGAAATGAAGTTATATTCTTCCCAACAGCAAAATCTTCTTCTTTTTTTTGCACTCAATAGCAGCGCTTAAAGTTGAGAGAGGCAAGTTTCTATTGCGGCACATGATTATACACAAAGATATCAAGTCATGTGGAAAACAATAAAAGCAATCTCGAGCACGCTGCACAGTTATACGGGCGTCTGTGTGAGACTGTGACAAGGATATTCATCTTTATGATGGCAACGTAATATCCATTTAGTGGGTAGAAGGATTTTGGTTGCCGGTAAGCAAAGGTACACTGCTCCGCATCTTTTGTACTTGTAGGAAAATATATATTGAAATATTTTTACCATTCTATCTCCTTTTTTGTATTACTGTTTAGCACTAAATGCACGTAGCAATTTTCTTTTGTACCTTTTTTTTTTTCTTTCTATGCTTTGTTTAATTTATTTTTCTGACATCCGCTTTGTATTTCAAGTTTTTGGGATGCCATCCGTGATTATTGTTCCAGGGCAGTTTAAAATACAGCGCAACCTTTTGGAAAGGGCCACCCCAGTGTTTGGCATGCCGTAATCCATTTGACTCTGCATTACTTCCACAGGATATTTTCAGCATGAGGCAGTGCTTTAACTACTCTCCCATCCAGCCGTCTTAACGGTGTAGTATGAAAGTCAACATGCAGAGACTTGAGTTCAGTAATCCATCAAAGTGAACGTCATGTCCACTGTTAAGTATGTCCCCTTTACTCGTATGTTGCATGGCACTGCTGACTTTTCAAACCTGGAAAAACAATGTAACTTGAGACTAAAACTATGGCTACCTGGCTCATGTTTCAAGTCTTTGTATTCCGTTTCAACAAAAATAGAAGAAAAAAACCTCCCAGCTGGGGTCTGGAAAACCCATGTTAAAAAATCAGGAACGGCCCACAAAGCAGGAATGTCATTTGATGAAAATACAACAACACTCTTGTAATTATGTACTGTATGTTTTGTTCTTTTACTGTTTGGATGCTGTTAAAATGAAGTTACTGGTAATAAGATAATATTCCATTTATCTGCTCAGCCGCTTCTGTTTCTATTTTGTTAATAAAAGTAAAAAGCCCAAAGGCTTGGCCTTGTGTTCGTTGAACAGAGTAGGTCTAAAATGCCCTTAGTCAGCAGTACGCTCTACGGTTATAGAAAGCCCTCTCGGTTGAAACGTTGACTCCACTTTCAGCTGGCCCGCTGACTGCTCTGACCAAACTGGCACACACACACCCACCCAAAGCTGACCAGTTCAAACAGCTGGCGCCTCCTCTGGCTTTGCGCTCCGTTGGGCCGCAGCGCTCAACTCCTCTCGACAGTGAGTGTATGAGAGGGCCACGGTGCTGAAGCGTTGACTCGTGTTGGCAGAGCTAAATAGAGAGGACACAAGCTGGAAATCTCAACAGGGGTTGCAGTTCAGTAAATCAACCAGGAGATGGCCATCATGCACTATCCGAACGGTTTCACTGTTGTATTTAAGGATGGATTATATAGCTTTTATACTATGCCTTTATTTTTTATATATATCTGTTATTGGCCAATGCACTCGTATTCCTTCGTAAGAAAATGTAGCTTGAAGGTTTTTCATTAAGATAAGACTAATTATTTTTTTTACGAACATTAGTTTAGAGGAGACACCCCGAGGCAACAACATTGTTTTTCATACACTGGACAATTTGGGCCATTTTGCTTCCATAACATGCCTTCTTTTTCAGACTAGTGGAAAGAAAACATTTAAAATAAAAACACATTTCGTTGTTTATTTCACCACTTTGTCTTTTCGTGTCTGTAGCTTTCCCCTAAACTCACTGAAAGTCGGCATCAGATAATGCCTCACTTGAATATTTGAGCATAATGTTTCAGAAAATGTAGTGGCCTCGATGTAGGTGATCAGCTGGGGGAAGTTTCGTGGTGATGTCTTTCGTTTGATATTCACAAAAGTTAAAAAGTTAAAACTTTAAAGCCAGCTCTGAGCCAGAAATCTCTTTAGTAGCTCTTACATCCACCAAAGTTTCCAGTTTCATTCCGTAATCTGAAGGTTTTTAAAGAGGGCTTTGGTCATATAGCATTCATAGCCGGATTTATATAACATGTTATCATTCAAAACATGGCAAAAATAGATTTTCTTTTTTTATGGCTGTTCTGAATTATGTAGTGATAAAAAGAGAGATTCAAAATTCCTTGTTGTAAAAGCCTTTGACTAATGATTATGCACCATCTGCATATTTAAACCTACATTTTCAGAAAACTTTAAATAAATAAATAATTTTCTTCATGTTAAGTATTCAACTTGGGAAGTTTCATGGGGATATGTATTAGTTACATATTTTACCATATTCACCTGGGGTGTCTCTTCTCAAAGAGGCTCACAGTGCAGCAGTGCCTGTGGTATTGCTACTTGCACCTGAAAGCGCGTACTAATTATTGGATGCCTGGTGTAGCGTCCGGAAGAACTTAGTCAAACAACTTCTCTCGTTCTCTGAATTTATTTTCCTTGATCACCAGTAAAGTAACAATTGCTGCAATCGCGATAGCAGGGAGTCGTCCAGTCAACGCGCAGGTTGACCGTCCAAAACACCCTGAACAGCCGGAAGTTCGGCTCTTTAATACACGGTTTTCCGTCATGAACATCTAACATTTCTATTGGCTCTAACATTTCTAAGAGGAGGAGAATCATGTCCTCATCTTTTCTCACAAGGCTGGAACGGGCAACGACCAGTCTGCTTCCCTAATGTCAATATACTGATAAACAGGTGTGAGTGTTGTGGTGCAGAGCGTGGAACCTTGAGGAACGGACAACTGGACTGTTCTCACAGAAACTTCTCACAGAAAGTATTTGTTAAACTGACCTCGCTAACCTGAACTCTCAGACATGAAGAATAATGAAATGAAGAATATCTACAGAATATAACGATTTATATGATCAATCCCACTTTTTACATAATTTATTATGTAAACTAAACAATAATATAAAGCTACAAAAATGAGCTATATCAGTTCATACCTATGTGTGTGTTACTTATCTCACAGAGTGGAAATCTCTAAACAGACATGGACTATATCAGTTCATAACTATGTGTGTGTTACTTATTTAACAGAGTGGAAATCTCGAACGTTAGCAGGAAGTTAGCAAAGCAACACTCTTTGAATATTAGCAGGAAGTTAGGAAAGCAACGCTCTTCGAACATTAGCAGGAAGTTAAGAAAGCAACGCACTGCGAACGTTAGCAGGAAGTTAAGAAAGCAATGCACGGCGAACGTTAGCAGAAAGTTAGGAAAGCAACGCACGGCGAACGTTAGCAGGAAGTTAAGAAAGCAATGCACTGCGAACGTTAGCAGAAAGTTAGGAAAGCAATGCACTGCGAACGTTAGCAGGAAGTTAAGAAAGCAATGCACGGCGAACGTTAGCAGAAAGTTAGGAAAGCAACGCACGGCGAACGTTAGCAGGAAGTTAAGAAAGCAATGCACTGCGAACATTAGCAGAAAGTTAGGAAAGCAATGCACTGCGAACGTTAGCAGGAAGTTAGGAAAGCAACGCACTGCGAACGTTAGCAGAAAGTTAGGAAAGCAATGCACGGCGAACGTTAGCAGGAAGTTAGGAAAGCAACGCACTGCGAACGTTAGCAGAAAGTTAGGAAAGCAACGCACTGCGAACGTTAGCAGGAAGTTAGGAAAGCAATGCACTGCGACCTTTCCGCGTGAAACAAACTGTGCATGAACCATATCTTTTACCAAAATCGAACGGCCCCCGGATCATTAAGAAAAAACGTTCCTACGTAACCCCAAGGGAATGTTTGCCGAAAAGTAAAGCAAGACAGCATTTGCCATAGGCCCCAAATCACTAAATCTGGCCATGAAAAAACACAGGTAGAGGTTACTTTTACCGCGGTTATGAAGTACAGCATATATTTATTTAATGGAGGTATTAGGCCGGCGGTAACATTATTAGTGTTATTAATATAAGTATTAAGTAAGTATAAGTATTGTATTCCTCGCTTTATGGTCAGATGCATTATTTTCTAAGTGTCTTCCATGTTCTTTTTATGAAACAAAGCAACACACTGCGAACGTTAGCAGGAAGTTAGGAAAGCAACGGCATGCGAACGTGACCGATAGGTTAGGAAAGTAACGCACTGCAAACGTTAGCGATAAGTTAGGAAAGCAACGCACTGCAAACGTTATGTATTATATTCCTCGCTTTATGGTCATATGCGTTCTTTTCTAAGCATTCTCCAGGTTATTTTTATGAAACAATGTTGCAAATCAGTTGAGTATCAGTTCTGGGCCGGATAAGAAGAAGCCCCAACCGCATGCCGCTGTGTGTGTCGCAGAGGGGTGTGTGTGCTCTTTTGGACCTCCGGTCCCATCATGCCACACACAACATGCCACTCTGCACCAGCCGAACAGCCTCAGGTGGCGTGATTGATCAATGCCACAACTCCAATGGCAACTAGTCATTTCAGCCACTCCTATCCATCGCTCACAACGCGTGGAGCCGATTGCTTAAAAAGACCACACGCATGCAACCCCCTAAGACACATCGCAGCAGACTCTGCGTGTGTGTGTGTGTGTGTGTGTGTGTGTGTGTGTGTGTGTGTGTGTGTGTGTGTGTGTGTGTGTTCGCTTTGATTAATGGATCTGCGGTTTTCATTTTCTTTTCACCAACTCGTAGAAGAACATTCAGGGCAAAAAATAAGGGGGTAGTCAATTTGAATCAAAGTACGTTCAGTGACCTGCACATGTATGCATTCCTGTATGCTAACGTGACATATCAAGAATCTTAGCCAAATTAGCCAATACTGTTCTTGATTAATCAAAAGACTATATATATATATATACTCAATTGGTAACCAAATATACAATGCTTATTAATCTGTTTCAAAACCATTACTTATCCAAGGAGATTGCTGAGTGTTGTTTTTGCAGCACTGCATCACATTCAAATAGATTTTGCTAGTGCATTTATATTCACTTGTGGGAGTTGCAGGACCACATAAGCTCGTACTCAGCAGTATTACTGGATCAGCTACAGGCCGACCTCACCATAACCCCGTCTCGCTTCACGTTCAGGCCGGTTGTTACTTTAACCATTTTAGGTCACAGATGTTTTGCCGGCATAACGGCTTGTGCGTTTCCCGTGGCATGTAGCTGAAATGAGGATTTAACTCAGTGCACGCACTCTTTTTCTCTCAACAGCAAAGCTCCTCACTGAGATCCATTGCTCTTCAGATTTGCGGATGGGAACAAGCAGCATCCTTCTCCCAAACTCTCAGCTCTCAATGCTTTTTGGTGTGTTGCATTTCTTTTTTTCCTTTTGTTGTTGTTTTCAACTTGCTCTGGAGCTATGTTTAATCTTAAAATATGGAGTCATATTTGCCTGCCTGCATGCTTCCTTAGGTCGGGGACGGTTCATGCGTCAGCACATAAACTGCCTGCATATCCTCTGTAGATTGAGGACTGCGGTCTCAGTACCTGAGGCTGAAATGGATCTCCGGGGCGAGTCCGTGTTGACGTTCATGTCTACTGGTTGTTGCGACTCCCACCTTCACCCCGGGGCTCAGATGCCTGAGGATGAATTTGGTAACACACAGCCAGCACTCCCACATCCACAGTCACTGTAAACGAAAGCAAAAACTGCCTGGGGCTCTACAGGCTGTCCTGTCCGCACGTAGCCAGCAGATGTGTGAAACCGCAGGAGATCGGGAGGAGTCTCATAGGTCCAAACTGAAATGCTCTGTCTACACCAAGGGTGGCTTTTGTCAACATTAGTGAGGAATACTGATTATTGTTGCCAATCTTTTTGGATAGCCAAAAGAAGCAAAAAGTGAAGTAATTTGTATCTTCAGTTGCAATCGATGAGAGCACTGACATTACAGATGTTGCTCAACTGGCCATATTCATTCGTGGTGTTGATGAGACTTTGCCGGTCACCGAGGAGTTCCTTGAGTTGGTACCCATGACAGACACCACTACAGCGAATTACATTTTTAGCGCTCTCGTTGAAGCGCTGGACCGGGTCGGAGTGGACTGGACCCGTGCTGTCACTGGGG
Organism: Myoxocephalus aenaeus; assembly: GCA_038501785.1. NCBI lineage: Eukaryota > Metazoa > Chordata > Actinopteri > Perciformes > Cottidae > Myoxocephalus > Myoxocephalus aenaeus. The sequence continues at coordinate 4,119,787 of JBAMJR010000059.1, read as the reverse complement.
CTACAGACGGTGCACCATCAATGATCGGGAGAAAAACAGGCGTTGTGACGTAATTCAGGGAGAAAGTACAAGCTGCAAATGGAGGACAACGTTTTGGGACATTTCACTGTATTGTGCACCAGGTGGCATTGTGTTGCAAGTCGTTAAAAATGGATCACGTCATGAAAGTGGTTGTCCAAACTGCTTTGTGACGCGTTTGACATAAACAGGAGGCTGATGTCTGAGTTTTGGGTCTTTATGTTTCTAGTTTATTGCAGAAAGACCTTAAAATAGGGTTTATCACCCAAAAACCTTCACCAATGATTTAAACATAGACATATTGTTGTTATGTATGTGTTATTATGCTATGATTTTACTGGTCTGGCCCACTTGAGATCAAAATGGGCAGTATGTGGCCCCTTAACTAAAATTCATTTTACACCCCTGGTGTACACTGTTTCGGGCATCTTGATTGGCTCTCTACACGGGTCATGCGTGGCCCTCTCTCGTATGTCGTTTGCGTATACGTATATATTCCTGTGAGGCTTTTCTGCCTGGGCGATTGAATGAAACACTGCCTGTGGCAAGCAGGATTTTGGTTCAAGCTGTTGGCTTTGTATTCTTGAACTGCAGGCTTGGACCTCTGGGTCAGGAGTGATGGGCGGCGGTGGCGTTCAGGGGACAGTCGCGCTGAACCGCAGCCATAGCACTGTCTCCAAACCGTATTGACATCGGAAAAAGAGACTTCCGACACACTATTCAGCCGTAAAGAGCTGGAAGCGGTTGTTTGAATCCTTCCTTGAGCCATACATATTTATGACCTGATCATGTCTACGGCCTCCGTGTATACATCCAGCTTTGATAACGTTAAAAACATTGAAAAAAGATGAAATCCTCTTCCAGGTACAAGAGAAGCTCGTAACGTCAGACGCTGCTGCCGCGTCGCTCTATTTTGTGCCCGGAGATAAATTTAGCTAAATGGTGTTCCATCCCTGAAGGGAACCTGAAGGTGAGAAGGGACGATTATGACAGGGGGTTGAGACGAGTAATGAGACATGACGGAGAACGTTTCACAAGAAACAGGTGGCATATTGACTTTAGCGACGATTAAGTGATTAATTGACCAATTTTGATTATTTTACTAACAAGGGCTGACATTGAGAAGTCTGTTGAAGAGGAGAGATGGGGGGAGCAAAATGAAACAGAAAATGTCTGTCACTACGAGCAACTCCCTTCACGTAAATAGGGATAAACAAAACAAACAAAAAAGGATTATAACAGCTCCAATTCATGTTATCTCACTTTACAGGACGTTGTGGCCGTTGAAGGTTATGTGTAGGCCCGTTTTTTGGTTTGATTCAGCCCTTGGGAGGTTAGCTTAGCCAACTAAATGTGGTGGGCCCTTCCCCCCCCCCCCCCTTCACAGCAGTCATTCCAACGTATCACAGTAAGAAGAGCACAGGTGTCACTTACGACATCAACGGGGGCTCCGTTCTATTCCAGTGCGACGGAGAGCCAGCAAATGCACAATAACAAGGACTCGCAGGCTGAAGCAGCTATAACGGATTTCAGCAATTTGAATATTTGCTCTTGTGCTTTTCCCCACTGTGACAATGTCAGCATATCGTCAGTGAACAAGGCCTGCTAGTGGAATAAATACAAACATGGCATGAACACATGGCCCCTCCAAAGTGTTGGCTCAGACTTTATGGCATCACCAAAAAAATGTATGTCATTTATGGCAACACCAAAAAAAAAGTCATGACGAGCCAATCATATTTTTCCGTAGCAGAGTATGGAGCGCGTTTTCCAAGTATAGTGGCTTGTGTTTTTGGCCAAATAAATAAATGAATGAATAAATAAATATATCTATATTATGTTTATCATTCAGTAACAGTGGTATGAGAGTGGTTTGTGTACCTGAGTGTGTGGATGCCTGTGGTGGGGTCCGTAATCGCATCAAAGGGCCACTCCAGCGGTTTAGTGACGTGCACAGTGTTGGGACAGCGTTTAAAATAAACAGTGAAAATTGAAGCGGCAGAGGCCGAGACATATCGGCTAAATTTCCCTCAGTGCAACTCAAATGTGTCTTTTAGTTTTATACTCTTGTCATTGTTTTAATACAATCACATGAATACTCACACCAATCCACTTCACAGTGAGCAGACTGTACTGCTATCCACTAGCTACTTCCTGCAAAAGCACACCTGCCCCAATCAATGTTATATTTGATTGAACTGTCCCTTTTTAAACCCCCTGTTGTCAGTAGCACGTGCAGTGTGCGCTTCCTCCGTCAGAGGGCGCATGCACAACTCTCAGTTAAAAAAAAATGAATAAAATAAAAATACAAAATCCCCCGAAACACACTTTCTTGGGAGACACTTTAACGAATGTATTGCCACTCCAGGCAAGTTTTTACCTTTGCGCGAGGTCATCGGCACGTGCGAGCTCGTCCCCCACCCCCCCTCCTCCTCCTCCCTCTCCCCGCCACTTAAGTCAACGCCGCGCACGAGAAGCTGGGCGCGTTCACCCCACGTTTGTGCAGCTCGCGCGGGTCGGGACCGCGAAACATCTCCGTCGGAAAGGGAAACGAGGAGGGAGAGAGAGAGAGAGAGGGAGGGAGAGGGAGAGAGAGAGGACGTGAACGGAAGGGAGGCAGAAATCACAGACATGCCAAGCTGTACACACACACGCGCAGCAGCGCAATTTTAGGGCGTGCAGAGAGGCGCCAAACAAAGTAGCGTTTACCGGATAAACGCAAACACTGGTGTTTCTTCTGCTTCTTCTTTTTTTTAACATTTTTTTGTCCTCCTGGAAATACTTCCGCTGCCGGAGAGCGTTGTTCAGCCCGTGTTGTGTGGACAAGAGGGTTCCGGCCGTTGTGCAAACCCTGCCCTGTGTATTATCTATTTTACTCCCCTCCTTTTATTGTTTGCTGTGGATACTACGGGAAGTTGTTGTTGTTGCTTTTTTTTTTTTTTGGACGTTTAACTTCCGAGGAAACGTTAATGCAAATGTTCGGTCGCTGACTCCGGGATTTTGGTTCCACTAAACGGACTTGAAACGCAACGTGTGTTGTTGTTTCCCCCCGCCTCCCCTCTCACACGTCGTATTGTGAGGCTGTGCTGTTTGGTTCACTGAAATGTGAGCCACTACAGTGAAGTCGGTCCATGACAAAAACCGCTGCTTCCAGCTGTTTTCTTCCCCGCTGCTGGAACGCCTCCCCCCGGTGGATTGGATATGCGAAGCAAACTTTTTAAGAATGAAGAGGAGAAAATTCCCGTAGCACGTCTCTGTCGTCTGCTTGCATTGGCGCCGTGCACGCGGAGCTGGATCCGTGTCATGATTTGAGTCTTTATTTTTCATTTTTATTTGTTTCTTTCCTCTGAGCCTTCCCCTTTCCCCCCATGTCGCCGGAGTCGCGGGAGCCGACGTGCGTCCGTCTGGGATGGGGGGGAATGTAAGCGCGGTGACGCACGGTTGCGAAATCGCCTGATCAATCGAGCTGATAAGCGAATGATTTAAAAGGTCCCGGGCGCAGGTAGGGAGCCGATCTTAGCGTGGCTGCTCGCGCGCCGTGCAACACCCCCCGCCCCTTCCCGTTCCCCGCTGCTCTCAGCTGCTCCGCCGCCGCCGAGCCAGTTCGGGGACTCGGCTCAGATACTTTGTGTGCGCGCGCGGGGAGTCCCCTCCGCCCCGCAACCCCTGGAGCCGCTATGGAGGAGTGGAGGCAATGCGGCCGGTGGTTGATAGACTGCAAGGTCCTGCCCCCGAACCACCGGGTCGTGTGGCCCACGGCGGCCGTCTTCGACCTGGCGCAGGCTCTGCGCGACGGGGTGCTGCTGTGCCAGATGTTGCACAACCTCTCGCCGGGGTCGGTGGACCTGAAGGAGATCAATTTTAGACCCCAGATGTCACAGGTGAGTTGCGAGCTTCCAACCGGCAAGATGATGGGCTGTTTGATCTCTTACACACACACACACACACACACACACACACACACACACACACACACACACACACACACACACACACACACACACACTCTGCTTCTCCTTCACACCTTGGGGTTCCATGTTCCATGAGTTGTTCGGATGAGTATTATTTTTTTCTGGATTTTAGTCCACAGATTTGGTCCCTCCTGTCCACAACAAGCCCACTTATTGCACCCAATATAGTGTATCTGTGATGCAGTTCAACAGATGTGCTCTTTGACCCCGGCGAAAGGAGCAAGGTGCCCTGTGCCATGCAACACAAGCATTTCTTTTAGTTGGAGCTACCACCGTCCTCCGCTTCACAAGTCAATGTTTTTGACGTCTCGAGGCTTCTACCGGCGGTGCATCCTGTTGTCAGGGTACGAGGAGGGTGCCGGTGAAAAGGACTTGACACGTTTTTTGCTTCCTGTTAAAGAGAGCGTTATCCAGTCAGAGACCAAAGATAATATCTGTTTTCCACTGCTTTTTGTTGGCACTTGGCGGGTGTGGCAGCTTCGGACAAGTAGAGCGAAATCCTTGGGAAAAAGTCACGAGCGATTCGGGCCGCCAATCTCCTCGATTCGGTGAACCTGTGTCCAAAGCATGAGGATTGCTTGCATTAAAAAAAAAAAAGTTTCCTCGTGCTGTATTTTTTTTTTTTTCAGGAGGGTTTGGAGGGAATCAATCCGTGCTTCCGAAAGCCAACGCGTGGAAGTGTCGATCGAGCGCGGGAAGTTGACGCGACCGCGGAGGCGGAGCCAAAGTGCTCTGTGGCAAACGCTCCCGTTGACGTGCTCAGTGTGCGCTGAAGCACCGCTGAGCGTTCACTGTGCGGCGATGGAAGTCTGGGAACCGGCACTGTGGGTAGATCAGGGCTTCTTGTTTTTTTCTCCGTGTGTTTTGAGTGGTAAAGCTTCCCGTAGCGCATCGACAGAAATGTCATCCTCGCTCCGTTCTGATAATCCGTCAAAGGCCGATATAATGACGATAGTTCGGAGCAGGAAAGGGCCGATTGATCGGCCGATGCCCACCGAGGGGTCGATGGTTTTTCAAACTGAAAACGGGGTCGGATGTGACTTGCTTTAGCCCGATCGCCAGAGTAACGTCCACGTGGAGAATTGCTTTGGGAGAAAACCACATCTCAAACAGTCGAAATAGTTAATATCCAAAACGCAAAGCCATTCCATGTTTGTTTTTAATAATTTGTTTTGAATATTATCGGTAGTTAATCACATACACGCAGATCATTTTCATCAAAAGTGGCCCCTCGTTATGCGTTTTTGAAGGCTCCATGCAAAACGGCCATCCGTCCGCTATCGGAGCTGGGCCGGGACCGGGCTCTGGGATCACGTGATGGGGCGTATCTATGTTCAGGCATCAATAATGACAAAATAATTGATGCTAGTTGCAACCTTAACCCCTGGTCTTCCCTTCTCTTTTGCCTGGTAACCACCAGTAGCCGGGACTTATCAGCTCAGAGGCCGCTGACTTCCATGATTACAGAGAGGGAGAGGTCTGGATGGCTCGCTTTGATCCGCCCACTAATCCCATGCTCCCGGTCCCACTGTGCGAATCCTCCGCAAGGGTGAAAGTGTGTGTGTCTGTGTGTGTTTAGTGTGTGTGTGTGTGTGTGTGTGTGTGTGGGGGGGGGGGGGTAGTCCCTCGGTGACAAATTGGGTTAAACCAAACCCTGGCAGCAGAACAGTCGCGTGTGATTCATGATAAGCGAAAAGGTCAGGGAGCGCGCAGGCTTTCACACTCTGAGTCCGTGGGCCTAATGAAGACAAGGGGAAGCGGACCGATTACACACTCTGCCCCTGATTAATGCTTTCTTAAATAGAGTTTTGTCTTGAATATGCCTCACTCGTTAAACAGTTAGTCCCGTTATGTTTGACGTATACATTTTAATGGCGTGCGACCCCACCCTCCACCCTCCCGCCGCATCGGAAAAGAGTAACGTCCAGTCGAAAGGGAAGTGCTTCTCCCTTTTTTTTTATTCTAACGGACCCTAATCCCAATTTAAACACTAGCAGCGATCCCAGTTTGTCCTCCGGTGCATTACCTTCGTGCCTCGGTGCATTCTTGAGAGCTCAAGAGAGTCTTTTGATGGAGAGAGCGTCCATAAAGCGGCACGTGGACATCTGGATCTGTGACTGTGACTTTTACCACATGTTGAGTGTGCACGCCGGCCGTGGCCTCGAGGTGTTTTCCATCGTGGGTTTTTACAATTTGAGATTTTTTTTACGGTTTTCAGGGTGGAGTTTTTTTGGGGGGCGAGCCGGTTTGAGACCGTTAAGAGATGCGTTTTGATTGTGAGGATGTGCTGTTTTTTCTCTTCCCTTTTTGTAATCATTGTCCGCTGAATACATTTTGTGTTTTGGCCAGTTAATGGCACAACTACTACAACACCAAAAAGCAGAATTTGAAGGTGCAGGTCTTCTCTGACGCCTTTTCGCGGTTTACCGGCATTTTACAGACAGCGCATTTGGTAAAACAATCATTTGGTTTTGCACTCGGATGACTCTACTAAACAAATAAGGGTGGGGAAATATGCATTCAAGTGTCTTTATAAGTGGAAACATCCTTCCAAGCATTATTCCTGCTCACAGCGAGGACGTTTACAGTGATACTCACGGAGTAACTGATGAAGCACTGAACTGGAAGTACACGTCACGGACGTCTGAACGTAGCCGCTCTAGCAGTGAATATCGATGGCTTGTCGGGGTGAATCTCGGGCCGCGTCCAAAGCAGGCATTTGAAAAAGAGTTTTTTTTTTTTTTTCCCCATTTTGGCCTTCTTTCCACATGTTGGCCACATGTTTGGCCTGTGACATGTTCTCTCCACGTATTGCTGATCAGAGAATCCTGGTGTTTTCACGGATCTTCGGCGTGTTTTTGTCTTATCGGGCCGTACTTTTCAAGCGTAACGCCGCTAACCAAAAGAGCGGCGGGGGAAAGGAGATTTAGCCATTTTCACATTTCTTGTGTTTTGGCGTGGACCGTGCACATTTTCGATGCGAGCGAGAAGCCGGTTTTCTTGCGTCAACTGTGAGGTGTGCGTGCGTCTGCCTCAATATGGAGGCGGGAAGTACCTCCCCGTGGGGAAATAAGCCGGTCAAAGATGACCTTTTGTTGAGGCGGTCAAATAAATACCCTGGTTGTATTTTTTATTTATTTTTTAAAGGATGGTGAGACCTCTTTACCTCGCAGCCCTGAGTGGCCGATTAATGAGCACCGTTGCTTCGGAGCTCAAACGTGTGTACATATCCAGAATGCAGCGCCTGGGGCTGCGTGTGAAAGACAAGACCGAGCTGAAGCCTTTTGTGTGTTTTTTCTTTTTTTCTTCTTTCTGTTGGTGAGGTGGTTGTGAATACCTTTGGGATGACTCAGGTGGATATGAATGTGTGTGTGTGTGTGTTGCAGTGTGAGTGAGAGATGTTACGGCACCTGTGCTCAGACCTGAATCACTGCTGGCTGAGCCCAGAGGTCTCCTTGGATCTCCTCGGCGCTCCGCGGGACTCTCCGGGTCTCGCGCTGAGCTTGCCGCTTCCACTCTCGATAAACGAGAGTTCTTCCTCTTTTGTCCGGCTCCCACCGGCAAGTTACAGGAGCTGGTTTGAATACGATAAAAAATAAATAAATAGATTCTGCTTTTCATTCTACATGGCCAACAACTATATGGCTGCGAACCCGTGATTGATTTAACAGTGCGGCACCAGCGTGGTGGTCAGGTTACATACACAGTGGACCTCCAATAGGGTTTCCACTATTCCATAATGGTTATGGAAGGGCCCGAGAATTCTTCTGAACCAAACTTTCAAATCCACAATACCATTGTCGGAAGAAACCCCTGTATTAACATCATATTCCAACCATAGTGTCCAGTAAAACAAGACATTTGGTGTTCTTCTTTATTTACTACTTTAGCTTTGTTTCCCAGCGGCGGCAACGCACCGGTCGTAAGAAGATCCGTTACTTGCTCTTTCGGTTCCGGTTTGGTCTCCATCGACTTTTGAGAAACAAAAAACAAATCGGTGCCTCTTTTAGTATTCTAGCTTTTCGGCGTTCTTCAGAAGCTGCCTATGCGTTTGGAGAGAAGCGCTGACGGAACAGAAAACAGGACCGGTTTGTTCGTTCATCAAAGGAGTCAAGGGGTGTTCAAAGTGTGACGCTATTGTTCGGAGTAGAAGTAATATTAATCGTGGAGGTATATAACTCATTGGAATACTAGTATTCATCATCGGAAGTGTAATCCCCGGGCTGAGCCCCGTCTCAAAGAGCTCTGCGGGGTTTGAAATCCGATCAGAGGGAGTGTGCGGCGTGGTGACTGCCGGCCCACCTCCTATTCTGAAATCTTTTGTTTGCGTCCAGGAAGGGCTCCGCGACTACTGAAGACAACCACCCACCAGTGCCTCTCCCCCCAGGAGTAATTTAATCTCTGCATTCCGTCTAGCGCTGACCTCGTGACCCCAGCGTGCGCCGGATGCAGGTAATACTGCTAATGGAGCTCGTTAGGGACACGTCCCGTGCTGCGCAGCTGGGGCGTTGCACTGGAAGCTAATGGGATTGACAAGGGGGGGGTCGGGACCAGGCCAGGGGTTCCCTAACCCTTTGTGTGAGCTAATCCTGCTCCTAAGGTCACGGAAAGCATTTGAACTGTAACTTTTGATGTTCGTGTGGCTTGTGTGTTGACATTTCCACAATTGGCTCCAGAACTGTGTTATTTCTTGAGGGGATGAAAATGGCCTTTGTCTTAACCGTCCAGTGTCACGGCAAGCAGACCGACTTTCACACTGACCTAGGAACAGTTCAGGGGCAGTAGGCTGTCGACAGGTTTCAATACCATGGTGACAGACTGTGTGTGTATATATGTATGTGTGTGTATATCTATTTTTTTGTCTGTCTCTAAAATCCAGTCAGTCTAAATGTTATCATTTTACTTTGATATTGTCATCTGAAGTGATTATTTGCATAAAAACACACGATTCAAATTATTAGGAAAGAAAATATGAGAAGGAAAGTTAAATGCATCTTAATTCCCTCTCTAGTATTGCTGTGAAAACATCTCCTTCCAGCTACTTTATTCAAGCTTCTTGACAAAAACGTTACAAGATTACAATGGACACGTCCTGATAACATAATTTACCTTCGCCCAATACCATGTTTTTACTGAATAGAGATGGGAGGCATCATAATCCAACTCGATGCAACCTCCGTACGCTAACTGTTAGCTGCCAACGTTACTCGCTCTCCTGCCGGTTTCTCCACGGATCTGCTGTTCTCAATGTACCGTCATCAGGATTTGCCACTAGAAAGCACTGAGTCTACCGATCGCTTATTTTTAATGAATATGGTCTGTTAACGATCAGCAGTAAAAGTTTATTTCCACTTTGATGGTTAAACCGCACTGTTAATCCACCGTTCGCGTACGTGCCGAACCGCGAGAGGGGATTGCAGATCACAGATCAACTACGGCCCATTACAAGCAAAATGATTATCATAACCAGCAGGAATGATGGTCAGAGCTATGATAACATGAACCAGGTTGTGAAAATACATAAATGAATAAATGATGGTCCTTTTTAATCCCAAGGGTTGTGTAAGAGGCCAAAGCAATGTATTGATCTGTCGGATCTCTTTTCGCACCGAGGTAAGATCACATAATACAGAGCAGTATCCCCGAGCTGGGAGGAATTCAGTGTCCGGTTCAAGGTCACTTGATCAGGGCGGATGTGCATGCCTTTCAACAGGAGGGAGCCTGAACTTTGTCCAGTTGAAGGACAGTCTTGGCCTAAAAGTTAAAAAAAAACAACAACAGTGAAGGATTTAAGTGCTTCTGCCCAGCTGCTGCTGTTTAACTCGTGACACTTTCTTGTAAGCTGAAAAATAATTTATCCTCTGAAAATCAAGTTTATCTGTGTGTACATGCCAATTCCCTAAACTGCATCCACGTTTCCTTCACTTGCATCGTCCCACTGAGAGACGCAGGACAAGCCGTTCGGACTGGGCAAATTGAGGAAACAACTTTTTTTTACGACAAACTTTTTTTTACGACGAACAGCTGGATGCGACGGCAGTCTGGGTGTTCCAGCTCTGTGGCTGTTGCTTTTGAGTTTTTTTATTTTTTTTTATTTGTATGTGCTTTCCAAATTAATGCAAGAATATAATACAAGTGTTTCAGTGGTTTCAAAGTAGTCCGATACGCTGTCACTTACAGATCCCCCCCCCCCCCAAAAAAGGGGCGTGTCTGTCTGGTAAAAGCCCCTCATGCCTCTCCTCACTCCTTGCTCCAAAACAGAAGTAAGAGCGCTGGGAAGGGCCTTCACAATGCCGGACGAGAACGATTTGCGGGTCAAGCAAGGATCAAATAAGGGAATTGGCATGCACCCCGCGTGTCAGCAAACAACGTCTAAATATCCTTAATGTCTTCAGAGGAACGGCCCACAGTGTTAAAGTGTGAGATGTGTGTCATACCTCTGTGCTGCTTGCCTCTTCAGTGCAGTGGTGCTTTGACATTCAGCACATGAAAACATTGGGTGAACATTGAACAAGGGGTGTAAAAAATATATACTTTAAACTGTTACTATTCATCCCAAATTATTTTAAAAGTTACTTGAATAACAATATGACTTCCTTTACTTCTCCATGGTGCTTCAGGATTATTATAAAACTCTCACCCTCTAAATCCCCAGTGTATACCCTTAACACAACTGTCTCGGGTTGATATCCAGGTGTGAACATCTGTCTCTTTTTAAAACGGCTTAACACATTTAGAAATAAAGCTTGATGACTCATAAGGGGCACGAGACGCATTATTGCATTGCATTTCTGCGTAATGAAAGTAGAAACAATAGCAACTTTGACAGCAACTAGCCCGGAGCAAAATAAATAAAAGAAGACAAACAACGGCGTTGAATCTCTTCAGTAAAAAATCTAAATAAATCCCCCTGATAAACTCGAAGATGAGACGAGTGCTCGCATAAAAGCACTTTCCAAAAAAAGCAGATAAATGACTGCACCGCAGAGATTAAAGTTCATTCTGTAATTTTGCATTTTGCTTCCTGGTTATTTAACTTTAGGGGGTGAAGAGACAAGGAAATGTGACTTGAGGAAAAAACACCTTCTGGACAGTAAATTGATATTATGTTACACTTGGTTGCTGTTTTATCGTTTCTTGACTCAAGCACTTTTTGCTTTTAATATATAATCTCGACCCCTTCCACCACACACAACCTGCTCTACGGTTATTGTTTAACAGACACATGGCACACTTTGTATTGACTTGCTATTCATATTGCCATACAAAGTATGCTTTGCTATGTTATTGACTAAAAATCCTGTCGGATGAAGAGGTCTGCCTCTAAATGCAGCGGATCGTAAGATTTCGGCTCATCTGCAGATGTTATTGGTGAGACAACATCTCACAGCCCCATAAGCGTTCACGAGATAAATAGATGTGAGGCTGTAAAGGCGCACAGCGCGGGAAGAATGCACCGCCCCGACATAAATAGGAGAGCGGTTAAGTAGTCTTTGTATAATGGAGCAGGCAAATGAATCGCATAGTAGTTGAGGTCAATATTCATTAATTGTAAATTAATGGTCACACGTACGCTGCTGCAGGGCTGCTGCTCACGGACGGATTGCTGAACGGGCCCTCAGGGCCCAGGCCCAGGGGGCCAACAGGGTTAGAGGGGAGGTTACTGCTAACGTTTCTTGTTGGGAAGTGACAAAGAGACTCAAACCACCACAGAGACTCACAAAACCACCACAGAGACACACAAAACCACCACAGAGACACACAAAACTATCACAAAGAGACTCAAAACTACCACAGAGACGCACAAAACCACCACAGAGACGCACAAAACCACCACAGAGACACACAAAACTATCACAAAGAGACTCAAAACTACCACAGAGACGCACAACTAGCAAAAAGAGAAACAAAACGACCACAAGGAGACACAAAACGACCACAAAGAGATGGCTACATGGATACAAAAAGGCTATAAAGAGTCATGGCACGAGCAAAATGTGACACAAATGACCACAAAGAGACAGTAAAACTTCTACAAAGAGATGCAAACTGACCAAAACTGTGTCTTTGAATCTGTGGCTCTAGTTTTTTCTTCTTTTTTTTTTATATGAGGGTATGGGGTTCCTTGACCCGCCTGTGCCCAGGGGGCCCATTGTCTCAAAATCCATCAAAGCTGCCGCTGCTGCTTGAAGAAACCGAAACAGGAAGTGGACGTAGAACTCAAAAAAGCCCCTTTTGTTCATCACTCTCCAACAGAGGCCGATAGCATGCACTGTAACACAAGATGTGTTACTGAAGCAGATTTTACACACAATACTAACATTAAAAGGGGAATGTTAAGTGCTTGCATTGGGAATAAACCAATATAAAACATTTAAACGAGTATGTAAATGCAGATTTTAAGCAAGGATGAGGAATCACGCCATTTAATAAATGATTCAATAATCAGTGACTAGTAATGATGTAATGCTAAGTAATGTAGCTCTCACAGCCTAACTGGCGACTTTTGAATCCCCGTTTTAAAAGCCCTGCGCGTGATTGGTGCACGAGCTTAACACTTTCCAGCCGCAAGAGTCTAAAAATGGGTCTCGCTTCCAAATGCAGGCGCTGAACACTCGGCTGCACTTTGCCCCAATTTGAATGTGGGCCGCGCAGGCCGTGATGCGACAATTCGGGCGGAAAGGGTCGAGTTCTGAAACCGCCAGAGCTCATGTATTGTAGGGGATGCGACCGCGTATTGATGCCTGGCCCGACCTCGTTCACAGGAGAACCGACAAACGGGGGAAAGTGAGCAAGTGCGGTTTGTATGTCATCAGATTTGACGAACTATCAAATATCTGGAGGCCTCAAATGTCCCATCCGATTTGGTACAAATGACCAAATGCATCGCGCTGGCATATGAGGGCAAAGAAATTAATTTGCGGTCAGGCAAGATGGAAAGAACATTTCTCTCCTGAGTTTTTTTATTTATTTGTATTGTATCATTAAACATCTAAAAAGGAAACTGGCTTTGGCAGAAAAAACCCAAAGTAATTACAGCAGATGGAGCACCGTGTGTCTGCCCAGTGATGCAAGTTTTTGAAACCACATTGCAAAAAATAAATAATCATGTTTATGTATCATCTCACCCTCCTTTTCATCCGGTATTCTGCAGTGGCTTGAACGTGACTCAGCCGGTCTGGTGTGACTCAGCCGGGGCCATGCAGTTGTGTTGTGTGTATTTAATGAGAAGAAAAAGAAATAAGCACTCCCCCACAACACTCCCCCACCTAAAGCCTGTGGAGCATTTATCTGCCTCCCCACTCTTCCCTCTTTCTCTGCCAAGCATTCCTCAGGGAAGTCAGAGGGGGAACTCTGAGTTGACCTAATCTTTTTAGGCTGCGAGGGAGAATTTAAGTGATGTCATGTAAAGGCAGCTTACAGCTAATCTAGTTAAGAGCATTTCACTGTTGAGAGTGGAGAGCTTCTTTTTTTCTTCTTCTTTTTTCTTTTAAACTGAGAGTAGAAGTAACTTAAAAATCTTGCCTGTGTGATAAACCCCCCAGTGGAGAGTTGAGGCTTGTTCTGTTAAGTCTCCATCTCATAATCATCTTACCTAACTAACTCTCAGGGGACACGTTACACATTGAGGAAAAGCGAGCCTCCGTGAAAACATGCCATTCGTTCTTTTGCCATTCCAATAGAGACGGACAAAAGGGATCACGCAGCCTTATGGAGGCCGTCTGATTTCTAAAGAGGCTCCATCTGCGTTGTTGGGGGTGATTAGCATGGGCACGCGGTGGAATGGCGCCTGGATCTTCTTGGAGCCAGCTACGCTCTGCTGGGCGCCGTCGCTCCACGAGAGAGAGAGAGAGAGGCCATGGTTCTGTTCTCTGTAGCGGCGGAGCCAGATGGATGAATATCTCCCCTTGCAGCGCTCCTCAAACCAGGCCTTCAGCCCCCTTTTTTTTTAAATTGATTTGGGCTCTTTAGTCGTTAATCAGCGAGTCAGTCTTCTCCTTCCAGGGGTTTGACTGGCATCCGTCTTCATCCACGACTGTCCGTGATGACAGTTGGCCTGTTAGACGGCGAGCTGTCGTCAGAACAGTGCTGTTTGCCGGAGTCCAAGGCTACACACTCCACACTACTGCTGCTACGTTTTCCATTTCTAAACGCTTATCTTTGGCTACCTTCACACCGAGCATCCGCATTGCGCCGGAGTTTCAGAGCACCGAGGACGGAGGAGGTTGGAAACTCCGGGGGGGGGTTACGTCCTCGAGTCGACGGGCGTAAACGGGGGAAGTAAGAGCAAAGACGCCCGCGTTCGCTACCTGATTGGGTCTTAGCGGTCGCAACGTGTCCTTCCCTGATTCGTCACGCCCCCTATCACATGACCCTTTTCCAGAAGAACACAAAACAGCCACGGACGCCGATTTAAAAAAAAAAAAAAAGCGTTACTTGCTTTGTTGTCTGTGTACTAGCAGCTGTTGTGCAATGAAATGCATTTTCAAATGGTGTCGTGTGGACGCAGATAATTTCGGAGTCAAAATGGGAGTTTTAAAATGAAAAAGTATTGGTGTGGATGGAGCCAAATTCCAGTTGTTGTGCTGGCAGACTTGATTGCGGCCGCTTCCCGCCGGACAGAACAGATTAGGATCTGGATTGCACAGCAGCTCCGTGGACGCCTCCAAACCCCAGCTACACACACACACACACACACACTCTCTAATACATTAGCAGCCTCTTTCTGGGGGGAAGATAAACAGCTTTATATTTTCTCTATCTCTTCGCCGAAGGAAATGGATAATATGAACCCTTGTGACGCACTGCCTGGCAGCTAAGTATAGGAGGAGTGTTTATGCGTTGCACTCGCCATGGATTTCTCTCAGGGCCTTTTGCCACAGAAGCCCCGCGAGAAAGCGCCGATATCCAATTACCGACGCGCATCGATCGCATCCCATAATTGGCCGCGCAGTGGGCAGGGCACAGAGGCAGGGTTACGGCGCTCGCGACTCGGCCGCTCAAAGAGGCCAGCGCTTATTGATCCCCCTCCGCGGCTCGGTCTCCAGTTAATCATGCAAACAAAGTGGAACAGTGTGTCGCTGGCAGTCGAGGGCGGAAGAGATTGTTTCCTCTCGCTCCACCTTGAGGTCGGGGGGGGGGGGGGGGGGGGCACGTCGCTCTGTGATCAGTAATCTAAACTCTCCCGAGTCGTCGTGTCGTTCAAACGCACAGGTTTTTCATCAGCGTCGTTGTCTCCGAATGCAGAGTTTTATTTGAGTATCTCTTCCGGGACCCCAAAGCGATTCTGTCATATTTGACAGGAATGAAATAAAAGCAGGAGGATCTCAGCGGTTTCCCCAAAGCTGTAACCAGCAGGGGGTTCACTGTTTACATCTGACTGCTGGCTCAAAACGATGAATCCAAAATCGTGACCGTTCCGCTGATCGACTCGTCTTTTCAGCACCGATGAACTTGGGCCTGAGAATTCAATTCTCCTGTCGGTTAAATATACACATTGAATTAATCAATGACCGGTTATGGTCTTTGAGAAGTAATCTCATCGTAAATGTTGAATACGACCACCCACCGGCAGCAGCTCCAGTATCTATCCCAAGCACGGGGGAGTGAACCCACGTTGTCCAGTCGAAGGTCGTCCTCTCTAACGCAAAGAAAGCTCAACCACCTTGTCAGTCTTTCACAGACATTCATTTGTATTCTTCAGGTTTCAGGCCAAGGTTTCTTCACTATATCTGAAATATGCTGTCATCGTGCATGCTAATGCCATTGTAATTGTCACTGTTAACAAGAGCCAGGAAACCCTTTAAAAAAAAAAAAAAAAAAAAGCTTTTATCTGCTCGGTGAAGTTATCTTGCAGAATTTTCACAGCAATTTAAAAAATCCTGTCGGGTGGACAGGACTGGAAAAAGCTTTGAGGGAAAAGAAAGTAAAAAGAAGGGGAAAAAAAAGTGCCTGCGGGAAACGATAAGTCAGACAACAGACGGTTCTGAGACAGCACGTATTGTATTTCCACTATGTGTTGCAACACCGACACAAATTCCTCAGCGCTAGTTGTGCTTCTGTTTAGTCTACTGACCTACAGCTTCGCGTGAGGGCCCCGTCCTCTCTCCTGCAATGTGCACTTTGTACTGCGTCAACCCGTTTTGAGAACAAATGAAAATAGTTTTCTTTTGCACATTCGGAGCTGCTCGAGTTGCCCCGTTGTTGATCACAGCCTTTTATTTCATGTCCATCTCATTCAGTGTCCATGTAAAAACTACTACCGCTGTTTCAGCACTCCAGTTGGTGAGGGAAGGAAAACTTTTTTTAATGAATTTCATTATTTTCCCCCAAACTGAATTGACTATCTATCTGGTTTTCTGAAACGCGGGCAAGTTGTCCTGTCCGTCCGTGATTGATGACATTTCTTAAAAAACAATTTCTCCCGAGTGCCAGCATGAAGTAGAGGCAGGTGAGCTTCCTCGCCTCCCGTCTCCCATCGCAAGAAAACAGGTGAGGAGAAACGGTAAACCTGCCACCCGTTTGGTGTTAGCATAATGAAAGCAACGGAGCGTGAACACGCGAGAGCTAAACAATTTAGAATTTAATAGGACGGAAGCTCCCGGGGAAGAGCAAAGAGAGCGAGAGAGCGAGACGCACAGAAGGTGCAGGCGCAGAGAATCTGATTGAGAGGAAGCTTTTAGTAGCTTTCTCCTGTGAAATTGAGCATGTCCCTCACAATGACGGGCACCACTCATCTGGTTCTCCGCAAGGGAACCTCCATTAGCAGACAAAGATTTGCCTGAACGGCACACGGACGTGACAGCGAGGATTTAGGGACGCCGCGGTGGCCTCTGGGTCAGCAAACCTTTGCTTTCTCTACGCTAACCCTCCTCTCTGTTTGGAGGCCATGGGCCGGATGTTTTTTCTGTTTGGAAAGGGACTTTCATCAGGTCGTTATGTTAATAATTAATACATTTGGTAATACAGTAGTTTCCTTCATACTTTTGGAAGGCTTCCACTCATCATGCCCAGATGTACTTTAATCAGGTTGTTAGGTCAGATCAATTATTAATACACCTCCACGTTGTTTCCTTCTTACCTTTTGGAATTCTTCCTCGAATATTAACTTTAAAAACTTTTTTTTTCTTCATTGATCTTATTCTTGGAAATGAATACCACATTTTGCTTTCGTGCCAAGAGTTAAATGAGAAGAATGTAGCCACGCTAAGCTAGTAATTAGCAGGTAGTTAGCTTTGCTGAGAAAAAAAAAAAAAAAAAAAGAGGACAGAACACCTGAAGTGACTCTTTGTGCCAAATCAGTCCTGTTCCTTCATTTCCGTTTAAGTATGATATATATGTTGATAACAAAAAATGTGAGGTCGGCAGATGTTCTCAGCTTTGGAAAGAGCTTCCATGCTAAGCTAGTCTCCTAGTAGCATTAGCTTGATTTTCTTTCACGTAAAGACAGGAAAATGGTATAGATCTTCTCCCCTAACTCCTGGTGAACTATTCTTTTAAACCAATTTTAATAGGAGTAAAACAATAAATAATCACCATGCTTAGCTATAAATAAAAAAAATAAAAACACATGAATTGTTTCCTGGTTTTGAAACATGGATGTGGGAACGATGGATATCCCCTTACACATCCGGGTCAGCGTCCCTTTCCTGTGCGCCACATGAAAATAGATGTTCTTTGAGAGAGTTTTACACATGCTTTAATAATTCACAAGGCCGAGAGCAGCAACTGACGGTTCAGTGTGTCCCGTCAACGGTTTTACACACAGGCATGTTGTAAAGAAATAGTGGCGAACGCACAAACACACCTGGTTGAGAGATTATCAGGGACACCGAGCTAAATCTACTGCAGTCTCTTTATCCATGTCTTAATGTTTTTAAAAAGGTGTTGGTTGTGTAACTGCATCACGGAGGAATAACACTGAAAAAAAAATCCCCTTAAGTAAATGTGAAATGCAATTAGAAATGGCAGGTTGATTCATCTCCCCTCCCTCCTCCATTCCTTTTTTTCTTCTGAGGATATTCACGCAGCTTCCCACTCTTCCTCAGCGAGACACTGAGTTGTGTAATCCCCTCTCCTCCGCTCCCCGTGCACTTTGCCAGACAACACGAAACATCTGGACGGAGAACAGAGGGTTCAGACTGCACCCATCCCCACCTCGGACGAGTCCAACAACGCTTGGCCCAAGCCTGGACGCCACGCTGTTATCCCCCCTCTCCATTCTCATCATGACTTTTGCCGATTTCTGAGTAGAACGCGTGGGTGTGTTCGGTTCTCAAGTGCTCGCCGTGTTGTGCAAAGGGTGTAATTTTCTTTCTCTGAGTGGGGTGAAAGAAAAAAAGAAGAAAAAAACTGGTGTTATATTCCTCTCTACATTTCTATCCTGACAACCTGTAACTGTTTTCCCAGAGGCCTCGGTGCTGCGCGTCTTCAGGTTGCGCTTTCTCACAAATGTTCACATCTCAAGTGGTGTTTCACTTTGGTCCTCCGTCATTTTAAAGAATACGTTGTAACATTTTCTCCGCCTGCGGGATCTTGAGATCACAGGGAGAGTGCTGCTTCTGCGCTGCACACCGTTTTAAGAATTCGAGCAGCAAGTTTTTAGAAAGAAATCTCTGTGTGCTGATGTCACACAAGCTTCTTTTTTTTCCATCATTGATCCCAGGTGAGTATGCAGTGCAGGTGCTGGAGCCAGAATTAGAACCGTGACATAAAAAACGTGTGTAACTTCTGCTTTTTCAAGACTTCTTATATTTGCCTTTTCATTCAACCGTGTCTGTTTCAGTTTCAGTTGCTTCGGCCATGTCGACAAGACACGGAGGCAGAGGATGCAGTTCCCCCAAATCCATGCAAATGATTTACCGTCGTCTGCTTTATTTGGGGAAACGTGCTGGTAAATCAATCAAGTTAAGTTAAGGTGCTTTCTGCAAAAACGGGTAGTTATAGAAATATCTTATTTGCAAAAAGAAAGTACATCCTGATTGCTGTGACACACTGTAGGCCTGAATGAGAAACACTTATATTGAAAATCTGAATTTGAAAAAGGGCAGTTTTCAAATGGCAAGAGTTGCACAGTTTGAATTGTAGTGTACTTTTGTAATAGCAGAAGCAAAGTTTCAGCAGCCGACTCATGACTTTGCCCGTCCTGATGACAGCTCTCGAGCCAATTTACTCAGCTGTAGCCAATTAATGTTAATTCTGTCAGTGGGCTGTTATTACTTTATTTTCTTGATCATCCTTTTATGTGTTTAAGGCGTCTTGACCGAAACATTCCTTTCCCAACTTTGTAAAATGAAAAAGGTAACAAATAAAGACATAGATGATACACATACTGAATTGTTAATTATTAAAATAATGGTATCTGTACCCAATCCCGGTTATTTGATTCAGCGTTGGGCATTTAGCAGCTAAAGAGCAAGATCCTTCCCTCGGGACCAAAACAACAGATTACAGAGAAGGAATATCATTACAATAATGCTCTGTGTTGGTCTTTGTAAATCAAGTTTGTCGTATCAAATTAAAGATGATTTGTCAAACACATTATATCGTGAAGCGGATCACTGCAGCATCTCTGAACCAGGATCCCCAGGATTCAGACCAGCGAGCCGCTCTTCCCGGCAGTCTGTGACGCTAACGTGTCGGTTAGCCCGAGCTCATCACAGTTTAGAAAAAAACTGCAGCATTTGTGCAGGGATCAGTTGTCGGTCGGCTGTCAAAACATCGCCAGATGTGGCGAACCAGTACTATCCGGGGTCAGACTACTAAATATGTAAAACTTTGGAGCGTTTGGGTTTTTTTGAGTCGGGGAAGTAGGGTAACAGATTTTGGAAAGGTCTTCGCCAACAAGCCACGGACATATTTAATTTAATTCTATTCACATGGAAACAAAATGAGTTTGTGATTATGCTCGTAGACCACTGGAATAACGATGATTTAATTTAGTTTTAATGATTCAGCCCGAAGGCAGTTGCTGCAAACTGGGGTAACTGGTATCTCAATGCTTTTACCAGGCGTTCACAAGTTTGACCATTGTTTCAAGACAACGTGTCCTCACATTTGTCACACAATGAAACTGGGTCTTTCCCTCCCTTGAGTTTCCCCCCACCGTGTATTCATTAACTCACTGACAACAGGCCTCTCGCAGGGACAAAATTAAACGTAATTCATTAAACCCTCTGCTGTCTTCACCTTGGTCGCTTAGGTCGTAGCCTTTTGGTACGCGGCGCATGGAGACGTGCGACTGTTTCCACTTTTCCGGCGAGCGTTTAGCTGAGGGGCTGAATATAGGTTGAGTTCGACCTGCTCGTCTTTGCCCCCGGCAGCGGTCTTTAATTTCCCTCCTCCTTAACTTGCTTTCCAATATGACTTGACCTTGACTGTCAGATAGCCCTTTTGAGATGATGAAGTGCGAGGCCTGGTGACATTCATCTCTCCCACACACGCCTCCCTTTCTCTCAACAGCGCTCACCTCCATTCTCTTGGCCGTCTTTGTTCCGGCTAAGGTGGGGAGGAAATGAAAACCTTGCCCTCGGAAAATAATGAAACTCTTAAGAGATAGAGAACCTTTGTTCAAGTGCATTATATTTTAGATCATTGACATCGAACGGTATTAAAGTGCTCTAGAAAGGTGCCCCCCCCCGCCCGTCTAGACACCAACGGGCTTTAAGGCATTGTGAAAACCCACTTCCACTCAAAAACAAGCGGCGATGACACGTCATACAATCTTGCCAAAAAAAACTAAATTAAACTCTCCAAGCTGTCTGCCCGTGTCTGCCGGGGCCGGTAGGAGCCGCCATGGAAAGAGTAGGCAATACAAGGTGCTCAGCCACCGCAAAACACGAGAGGTCCTTGAGCATGCACCCGTCACTGGCCATCCAAGCGTATTTAACATTTGCTGCAGCGGAAACACAAGATCGGCCGCGGACAGACACAAGACACGCGCACTCGCACACACAGACGCACAAGAGATTACATAATCCTCTCCGGGCAGAGATGATGATAGCAAGGAAGGTTAGTGTCTTCTTCTGCTAACACATTCCCAGAAGAGTTTAATAGCACGTGATGATGTTCCCCATTAGAGGTGTACTCCCAATTCATCCACACAATGTATTGGTTCGGAGACGGCGCACAGACATATTGCATCTCTTAGGTATTTAATTGTCTTTAAATGTCAGCACGAGTGATGGTACTATTGGGAGATCATTACAGGCCTCGCTGGTTTAAATGAGCTTACTTTCTAACCAGGCGGCTGAATGGCACTGGTGATTGGCTGTTTGACTGGCACGACTGATGTATATTCTCCCGCCGGAATTTTATTTGTGTAATCACGGAGGCAACCTTTTAGGAAAAGCGTAGCATCGTTGAACACTAGTTTGATTGATGACTGCAAATCTGCTCCTGACTGTGGTCTGTCAGTCGTGCTTCTGTTTTATTTGTGGGAAACGTAGTGAGCTGGCTTCTCCCCAATCCAAACTGAAACATGATATTTTCTTTGAAATGTTGCAAAGGAAGGGCAACATGTAGTTCACGGTCTTTATTAATATTGATATGGTTTAGCCTATTAGTTTATTGCTACTTAATTATGGGGGTTAGAACACGCTCTGGTGCGTCTTAATCAACATTACGCCTGTTAAAACATGTCTGGACCGCTTAGCCATGTAAATGATGATATTATCAACATATTGGAAATCCTGTTGAGTGTGTGTGTGTGGGGGGGGGGGGGGGGGGGGGGGGGGGGGGCTCTCACCGCCTTGAGCTGTTGTCTCATCTCCACAAATGCTGCAGTGTCCTGCGGTGTTCTTGAGCCACATTAGATTTAGTTATTGTTTTTGTCTTCTTTTTTTTGACAACAGCTTGCTGTCCGCAGGTGGAGCGCTGGCCCTCAAAGGTCACCTCAAAGCTTTACTTTGTACCGACCTTTGTTGTCAGCCATGCCAGCAGCATTCCTGCTAGGGATGGCGACGTTGGTCCGCCCGTAAACAACCGCAAGCACGCCTCCCAAATTCAAGTTCCTCTTTTGCGCCAAACCGAGACGGGCGTCGACGGCGCGGTGCGAAACACGCTGCCTCGACCCCATCGCACCCGTGCTGACGCTCCATTTGTACACTACCTCTGGTGAAGAAAATCGGAGAGAATTTACAAGCGTTCCCAATTGTAAAAAAATGTTAGATTCTTCTTCACACTTCACCTTGTAATCATTCAGTTCTCTGACGTTAATTGTCCATTTTACCTTGATCCAAGTTGTCTGTTTGGTCACCATTTGAAAGCGTAAAAAAAAAGAAAAAGCCTTTGAATACATGGCAATGGAAGTGGCTCTGGAGCAACGGTAACACTCCAATCACAGCCTCGTCTCTCCGTGACATGTGTGCTCTCATCAAGGTTGCGAGACAACACAAATTATTATTTGCCCTTAGATACAGAGGATGAAGCGAGAAGACGCGTGGGAACACAAACACTTCCGAGCCGCTGGCGCCTTGAAGCGCTTGTTCCTAATTAGTGCCGGATCCGCGTGGTTCTGAGAATGAACAGGATCCCGCGCAGAACCTCCGTCTTTCGGAAAGCACAATCAAACCAGCGGAATGAAAAGAAGACATTTCCTTTTTCTCATCTTCCTAATGACAGGTTGCCAACGCCTCGGGGCAAAACGGGAGCACGGTAATGAGGAAAAAAACAATAGGACGGCTTGCCAGACTACAAAACGTGATGGGAACACAGGATTCCCCGCCATTTCTTTTATACCGACTTTAACGATCCGTTTGATTAATTGGCTATTTGGTTTTAATGCAGTTTTAGCAGCGACTTTCTATTGCCTGTGCCCCGGGGCAAGGCAGCCGAAAACTTTTAGCTAACGTCTTCACGACTGTGTGCCGGGTTCTTTTTTTCGACAGCTGTGTCCCCAAACAGTTGACTGAGCCGGATTGCACTAGAAACTTGCAGTCCTGCATGACTTCACTCTTCACTACAGCATCTGCTGCTTGAATTATTTAACTGCCTGAGATCATTAGGTCTGTTTGCGGTTTGCACAGCAGCAATCGCAACTGTCATTACAGCTGTATGAGACTCACTTGCTATCGAATGGTCTGAGGAAAGCGTACTTCTAAGACGTGGCTTCATTAATGGCTACACACAAACGCACAATGCCTGGTTTAAACGGGCAGTTGTGTTGTGAGCGACGTGGCAAGAGTCCCGTCAATACTATTATTGATGTCAGATCTGCAGAAAATACTCTCTCTGGATGGCTGGCAGGCTTATCTCGACATGGCATAACAAAGCTATCTGAAACTAGAAAGGTGTACTCAGTAGAATGCAGACCAGGTGTTTCTGCAAGGACCACTGCTGCATTGTGGGATTGAATGAGTGCAACCCCACAATTGGCAAACTCCCCTTTCTTAGACACCAATGATCTGTTCGGCGTCGTGAAACACACTTCATTCAAACTAAGAGGCGATCGATGCATGCAGGCAATCGGCTCAAAGTAATCTTGTAAAACGCGTCGCAGTGCCAACGGTTTGATATTTTATTGAAGTGACGGTCTTAATCTTATTTAACATGCTTTCATAATTTACAAGTGTTTAATTTCGGTGTGATCGTAGCAAAAGATATGCGTTTTAAAATGGAGAACGTAGCAGTAGTAGTGTGGACACGGCCTCAGTAAGCTGTCTGCCTGCATAGCAACAGCTGAGTGGCAGTGGCGTACTCAGCAGTTTGTGTCCTGGTAGTTCTGGTAGCTGTTAGTCAAACACAGCATCCAAACTAATAAAGCCCTCTCTCCCCCCCCTACCGACTGGGGTCCGGTTAAAAGTTAAAAGCCGTGTAAAACAGGCAATGAAAGGTGTTTTGAGAGTGTCTGAGTTCACCACAAACTCCAGGGGTCCTTGAGCAGTTTGATTCAGCAGAATGCCGAATAAGCTGTGGACAACGCAGAGGTGCACACACACACACACACACACACACACACAGACACACACACACACGGAAATTTGTTATATTCATATGTTCATGTCGTTCATTTACGCTGAGTTTTAAATAATTAATATGCTTTTAAAAGAAAGACGCTCAAAATATAAGCAGGCATATACGCTGAGTGTATCTCTGAATGTTTATTCTTTTAATCCAACTATTGTCTCATTCATTTGTGTCATTTAAGGTTTACTGTATGATTTGGAATTCTCATTGTTAGTTTAAATACAAAATGTTCTCACTTTTTCATGTTTACACTGAGATTTCACAAAATGTTTGGTCATGGAAATTTGGTTTAAAGTCATGGAAATCCATTGGTCAAAATGTGGTTTGTGCAAAACGGTTTGTGCATCTGCTCGATTTAACAGGAAAAGAAGAGCGACGGCGCTGCTACTGCTTGAGCAGACGCACATAATGGTTATTGATTAATTGCTGCCTGGCAGTTAATGATTCATGATCAGCTCATGATCTGAGTGGACGTACGATAACGTGTCCCGCGTGTGAAAGCGTTTGTTCTTTAAGAACCCAAAATGAACCCCCCCAACGTTATGTACAGAAACCCGTTTGCATAATGGGTTATAAAGCGATGACGTTCTTCTTAGCGAACCGTCGCTATTCCGCTCATTCACGACAACGAAACGTTGGTGGTTGACAAATAGGCATAATAAAAATGGAATTCTAAAGGTTGATTAAATCTCGTGTAAACATACAGCAAATCGATCAATATGCAGGTTATGAGGTTCCTAATGCAGAGTTTAAATGGTTCCATATAATGTTGACAGGGCACCACAAACCACCGCCTGCAGTTCATCATCAATAGCCCAGTGCTGGCGGAGGGATGAATAAGCTCACAACACACATTCAGATGTTAGGATTTCAAACAGGTTTATACAATAGTGGAAGAAGGTGTCCAGAAATGTCACGCCTCAAGAATCCAGGCCTGGAAAGCACCGTGAGGGATGGATTGAATAATTGCGGGACCCCTCACTTCTCCGTGCCCACTCGAGTGCCCACTCGGACCGACTGCAGCTCACTTTTTAATAATTTTTTTTTAAAGCCAATCATAGAGCGCAGGGGGTTGACGGTCTAGTTTGCATGATTTTTCATCTCATTTCCCCCCCCCCCCCATCCAGATCTGACTGTTTGAGAGATCTGACTGTTCATTTGCTGAATATTAAAGCCATCTGTTGGCGTTCGCTTCCTCCTCAGGACATCATCCCCCCCACCACCCCCACCCCAAACAGTCAAATTAGATCAGAGCCGCAAACCGTCCGGCAGATCAACAACGGGTGGGTGGGAGAGGAGAGGCCTGACGTGCCCGGCCATGCGCAGAGAGAGAGTTGTGCTCTGCAAATCACGACTCTGGTTGTCAAGCTCACAGCTACACACTTCTGTAGTCGGTATTTAGTCAGTAAAACACACCCATGTGACTAAAGACGAGGTGTGAATACAGTGTGAACCGACTGCTCCTCTCCCAACCGACCTGCACGCGTTGCCAGATTGTGATGGATGGGTTTTTCCCGGGTCGAAACCCCCAAAAACGTGGTGATTGGTTGCTGCTGCCGGTCGGAAGGAAGGGGAGAGGAGGAGGAGGAGGAGGGAGAGTAGGCTGTGCCCAGTTACACAGAGAAATTGATCAGAAAGCTTAAGCGGGGGGGATCTGGCTCGAGGTTTAATGAATAATTTAAATGTGGATGATGACTCAGCGCTCGTAGCTGTGTTTTTGCCTCTTGTGAAGAATTTACAGTAACATTTAATATAGTTTGTTTTGTTTAAAGGGGAGGGGGGGTTTCTGTGGGATTAAAATACATCCCTTCACTTTTCTCATGTGTTTGGAATTCCAGTAAGCACAGAAGGTACATTTATTATTATTTATATTTTTGCAGCGTCCCCTCCACTGATCCAGGTTTTATGAACACACACACATACGCAAAAAATCATCATTCTTCATTCCGACAACCGGATGTTTTCTTCAGCCTACAAAAGTGTTATTTATCTTCCCAGGGCCGGATGCCAGAGGAATGTCGGAGCGTTGAAATATACCTATTTGACGCGCCGCAACGCGTCCGAAAATAAATGACCAGCTCACAGAATGTCTGCGCGCGGTCATCGGCCTTGGCAACTCGCCCATATATTGTCAGAAATGTCCAGGGCAGGAAGTACATTCATAAACAGCTGAAAATAAACATAATTCAAGCCGGCAACAAGCCGTCTGGGACGTGAAATGGACTGAGTGGAAAGGACTCCACAGCAATTTTGATGACTGATTTCATTCTTTTGGGCCACTTGTCAAATAGAAACAATTTGCTGCTTTCCCCTGGTCGTATACATTCAGACCGTTGGAAAAGGAGACGGCATGCGATCTCAAGATGTCATTTGGGTCGTGTGGACAAAGCGATAATGATTCAGTTCATCAAAAACTATAATTGGCCTATAGAACAGATGAAGTGATCGGTTGTTGCAGCCCTGAAACACGGCACTCTGCTGGGCCGGGTTCGTCCATTACGGCTCCTTGTTCCCTCTCTCCAGGTGACGATAAGATCCTTCCAGACAAAGGCACAGCCTGAGATCCCATCGCTTCTATTACCAAGCCTTTATTCTATTTTGAGCTGTGAGTTATGGAGTACCCAGCGTCTCTCTCTCTCTCTCTCTCTCTCTCTCTCTCTCTCTCTCTGTGGCAGAGTGGCTGCTCTGATTTAATGCGAGGAGCTGTTCGTCCCCTCCTTGCCTATCCTGCAACCGCTGCAGGCCGAGCCCTAATGGACGCGGGGAGAAAACAAGCCCAGCCGTCTAATGGCCAGGCTTCTAATGCAGTGCTAGAATAATCAGGAACAGGGAGGCTGTGTGTGTGTGTGTGTGTGTGTGTGTGTGTGTGTGTGTGTGTGTGTGTGTGTGTGTGTGTGTGTGTGTGGAGGTGGTTTCCGGTTTGTGGGGTCGCGGAGGTTGACGTGCTCGGACCACTTGGACCCTCCCTCCTCCTCCTCCTCATTCCCCCGAGTGACCAAGGGGACTGTTGACCCCGCTGGGAGGAAGTTGTGATGTAACTCCTCCGGGACGAGCTCTAACGGATTAGATTTGGAGTAACGTTGATGAATGTGGACTTGATGTTTCCTGTGGTGGAAAGAGGGCGAGTAGTGCCTTTCGGCTGGAGGAAGCTTTCGATGAACAGATTAAAATAGACTCGAGACGATGAGCAACGAGATTAGGGATTTCTCGGTTTTTGAAGAGCACGAAGTACAAATAACTGTAATTTGCAGTGTAAAACATTCCCAGTTAATTTCTATTGTTAAACTGCTGAAACGATTATCGCTAATTGATGTGCAGAAAGTTTATCTGCAACTATTTTGTCATTTCGACTCTTATTAATTTTTTATCGTTAAAAAAAAGAAAGATACAGACCAAACTAATCAAGTAATCGAAAAGAAAAAAATCCTGCAGATTAATCAACAATGAATATAATATATAAACTTCTGGCATCAGGAAACACAAGAAAAGCAATTAAAAACAATCTGTTTCTTTGAATAAAACAATATCAACCTTTACCCCCATCTTAAGGAAATATTGAAGGGAAGAGTTGATATGAGCCCTGATTCTTTGACCTCATATTTCAGAGGTTTATGGAACTTGTTTGGCACCCGGGCCGCGGTCCTTTACAGCCGTTTTATTGCGCCGGAGGATATATTGGCCCTATTACTTGTTAACAACGGCCCAATTTATGTTGTGCTTTGCTCTTCGATCTTATTTTCCGACCAGAGTGGCAAAGCCTGTCCCGTTATGTAAGTTTGTTGGATCGCAGACCGGTCTTTGTAATGCTCTGGCTGCAGAGGAAGTGAAGACAGAGCGTTGTTTATTTATGGGGCAGGGAGGTCTTTCCCCCTTTCTCTGTGAAACTCTCCGAGTCAAACAAACAGCCGGAGGAAGCCTCGTAAAGAGTTTTCACGTCTCGGCCTGTGACTCATTGTATATTGATATTTTATTTAGGTATTTTGACAGTTTAACAAGAAACAACAACCTTCAAAAGTAAGAAAGAATAACGTAAATGAACCATGCATCTGGCCAAGAAGGGCCATGAAGAAAAAAAATAATAATAATGTTTAAGCAGGTAAATAAGTAAAAATAATAAAACAAAACAACCTTATACATAGCTAGATGGACAAAATGGACCAAATATGTCAAAATAAGGAAATTGGCAGGTGACTCGCCCTCCCTAACCTCACGGGTTTCTGGATTGTGTTGGCTCTAGAGGCTCAGTTTCAGCACTATGTTTCACCAAGATGCAACCCTGTTTTTTTGTTTATTTTAAAGATATTAAACCCTCAATTGCAGCATTAAGAACTGAAAGCCCCACGTGATTCTTAATTTATTTTTTAAAAACAACATCCATCTGGGAGGGAAAACCCTGAATGAGCTTCAAGGCGACCCCCCCCCCCCCCCGTGATGAGATCAGGGAGTTCGCGCTGGCTGTTCTGCGTGTCTAAACTGAGGTTACCACATAGGCAGTCACGGCTGGAGAGGACTATCACCGTGACAACGACAGAGAGAGTGTTTACAATTAGCATTCAGTCCCTGATTAGCAGCGCGGGGCATGGCGGACCGCGGAGGCCTCAGGCAGACAGACAGGCAGACAGACAGGCAGGCAGACAGGCAGGCAGACAGGCAGACACAGAATAAAGGTTTCTGAGGTGATTTATTTTCCTGCGGAGCGTTTCAGACGACGTGCACTTTGCTGCATATTAACGATAACGCAGGTGTGCATCATCTGAGCCTGTAAAGTAAATTGGGTGGAAACTATTTGAACCTGAATGAAACCATTCGCTCTGCTTTACCGCTCTGCTCTATTGTGCAAACAAAGACACACACACACACACACACACACACACACACACACACACACACACCCAGACCGCTATAGTGACAAACACACACACACACATGTGAAAAAAGAAAGATACAAACGCTCTGTTGCCGCTGCTTGTCCATTGGCTACAGCGGATGATATTTACATAGCAGTTTGGATAAGTGTGTGGTGCCATTAGCAGAATGGATCGTTGCAAAGTGAACAGGGATTCATTACAGAGCCAAAGCCCTGTATCTGTGCGTGTGTGTGTGTATGTGTGTGAAAAAAAGAAAAGAGGGATGTCTCTTTTCCGATCCTCATGTTTCCATTCATTCTCTTTGACTCTCTTTTGCATACATGCTCGTTCTCCCCGGGGCGTGACGGAGCGGCGGGCCACGCCCCGGACCCTTCCTCCAGCAGATGGGAAAGCTCCTCTTATTATCGCAGCTCTCCAGCACACCTCTGAGACTTCATCATCCTCATATCTTCCGCCTCATAGCGGCCCGGCTCTTTGCATCTTTTAGGATCCTGTGTGTGTGTGTGTGTGTGTGTGTGTCAGGTTATCACTCTAATGCTTATCTGGTCGCTTGCATTATCTGGGCACTGTGACTGGATTGTGTTGGATTTGCTGATTGCGGGTAGTAAGATGTTACTGTTGTTATTCCACATGGATGGCTGAGGTGCAAGAGGAGGAGGAGGAGGAGGAGGAAGAGGCACAGGGAGAAAGGCCAAACCATTGTCATGGATCAAAGATCAAAGATTGTCTAGCCGATGATGGAGAAGCAAACAGGCGCATGAAAATTCAGGGAGCAGCTTTGCCTCGCTGGAGGCTTAGAGGCAATTTGTATGGTTTGTGTGTGTGTGTGTGTGTGTTCTTCAAATGCTGTTGTATCAGACTTGGCTTTCATTCTTTGTCTAGATCCTATTTGCAAGGAGTGCATGGTCGATGTGAGAGCAGGCTGGTTTAAAATGGCTAATTCACACCCATTAAACTCCGCTTGGATGGATACTTTTTATTTGGAAACTTTAACACACTCGCAATGAAAAAAAAGAGAAGAGAATAAAAGAAAACAACTGCATGTGCGTTATCCCTATCCATTAAATAATGTTGACTCCTGGGCCTGAATTGGTCGCTGACGCTGATCCACCACTTTGTCAATATGTGCGCTGATAACGGTGAAAGCCGCTCTCTGCTTGGATCTATTGCTATTGATCAGAGCGCTGAATAGAGACACAGCTGCTTCTGCTTCTGCCGGCAGGAGCAGCGATAACGCGGGAGAGTTGAGAGTCTCTGTTGTGCTCGACGACTTTGCCTCCGCCCGATATTACTCAGCCGGAAACAACAGGCGAGCTCTGGCTGCATTTCCCGCTGATTGGACATTATGATGCGTAACCGAGATATCGCTTCTGTTGAAGGAAGATTTTGAATTCATCAGTGCTAAAACGTTTTGGGGGCGATGAATGGAAAATTAGTCCGAAGCAAATATGCTAATAATTTGGATTGTCGATTTTGTAATTGAATTGTTAATTGTTTATGGGCGTAGAAGTTTGAGCTATGGAGACATATGCAATGGCAGTTGTCATATATTCTGTCCCTTTTTGTTTGTCTGTACCAATTGTTTGATTCAAACAAAATCATTAGCATTACCGATTCCAAACAGGACAAATCAATTGTATGTGCATAAAATGATTAGAGGGCTTTACAGTCTGTAAAACGTATGACGTGCTCTATTCTTAGGCCATCGGTGGTTCCAGCAGTGCGTCTCCTCTCAACCTTGGCCATCCCCTCTTTAAGGAACATCTGGCCCTCATCCTATCATTTACACAAGAACCACGAAAGAGCACTTGCCACATGGAGCTAGCTATTTTTTCCAAGTGGTCAAAGCCTTCCAGCCTCTCTCTCTCTGTCTCTGTCTCTGTCTTTGTATCTTATCTCCAATCCTACAGCGTACTCTGATGCAGCCGAGGGGAAGAGGTGTCACCGATGTACTAAATTACCTTCCACCCGATTGCTGTTTCCACCCGTGTCTCTGTAGCCAAATGCTGGACACGCTTCCATTAAGTTGACTAAGGAGCCTCCTGGGAGTTCATTGTAAAATCTGTCCGGAGTGAATTGTACGAAGTCTCCTGACCTCAAACTGATCATACGAGAGGGTTGATGTTGGAAAAAGGAGGGAATGAGAGGGTCGGACCGATAGTCCGAAACTCATTCAGCTTACCAATAATAACAGATCAAATTTGGGAGGATAAGAAAAACTTTTATTGATCCCCAGTGGGAAATGTGATTACTAACAAACCAACAGAAATGTGATTACTGCAGCAGCACAAGGACATACATAAGTACATATAAAGAGTTATGTCAATATAAGTAGAAGTAAAACATATATAATAATCTATATCAAGGAAATAAGTAAAAATGCAATTAAAAACTAAATCACATGGCAGATGAAAGTGGTGTGATTTTATTAGTAGCAGCCAAGTCAACAAGGTAATATAATAGGATTAAGCAATGATACTTAGAGAAGCGGAATCCAATCCAATGGAAATTTGCCATTTTTGTCGATCGAAATGATCAACGGTGTATTTCTGACCATTGACCATTTAATTGACGAATTATTTCATCCTGAAATCAATGAGCATTTCCACTTGGGTGGTTTTGGGTTCAATTCCTTGGCTCTTAGATGTATTCATCGCACGCCACTCCCTTCTACAACACAGAAAATCTCATTTCATCTGCAGATTCAGTTTGATAACCCCCTCACCACACTACCTTTTTTATATATATTAAAAAAAAAAAACGACAAAAGCATTTGGGTGGAAAGCAGAGGCACTTAACAGACTACATCCAGAGTGGAAGTAAAATCCCCAAGGTGAGCTGTATCTGTGTTTGACCGGCATGTTTTCCATCTCCGGCGGCACGCCTTTCTTTTTTTGCCCCATGAAATAGGGCTGAAGCAGACCAGCCGGGTGCCGGAGAGAGACGTGAAGACATGCGGAAAGGGGGAAGTCACGGCAGTGCACACAGCAATTTAAATTTTAATTGCCTAGATTTATCTTCCCCGTACAGTGTGACGGGCCGATAACTAGGGCTGATAGCACAGAGAGCCTGTTTGTTAAAGCTCGGCAACATCCAGATATCCGGGCGGGAGCCACAAGAAAGAGCGGAATGGATTTACCGCGACATTTCTTAACCTCCGATGAACACCCGCACTTGCAGTACAATACCTTGTTCAGCCGAGGCTTAAGTGCTGAGCGTACCCCCGAAAGCCTGGCAAATTGGCCGATTTCGGTCCGTCTTTGACGCAACATCCTCTCCGCTCATGAACACAGTGTGCTTCAACACACAGTAAACAGCCACACTGTGCCGAAGGTAATCTTCCTCCAGGTGGCCTGGTTTAGAAAGTCACTCTGTTGGTTTGTTGTGGTTTCATCGTACACTGTGGCGTTGCCGTTAAAGAAACATGTGACCATCTCAAATACTTTGCAATAGATAAGAGTTCCAGCAAAGAAAATGTGTCATCACTAAGGGCAGAAAGACTCAAGAGATCATTAATTGATGCACTGCTTGGACATATTTCTTTTATATTTTTCTCCATATAAAATTGGAATACTTTTAAACTTTTGTCCAAAATGTGTCCAAAATGTGAGGGTCAAACTTTAGCTTGCACTGGTTTAAAACGTGTGACTCCAAACACTTTGTGACTTATCACATAAACAAACTGTAGCATCAACCTTGAAGGTAGCTAATGCTAAACTAGCATTAGCGCGTAACGATTAGCTCAGTGTAAGCTGCGGGATAATGCAGTTCAAATTAGCTTGCGTCAATGTTAGCTTACAGGTGGTTTTCTATACAAAACAGAACAAAGCATAGCATTAGCATAGAAGGACTTTTATCTCGGAGAAAGCTATTGTCTCTGTAAAGTCTTCTTTATTTTTATCTGACACACAGTATTCTTTGTTTTAACCGTAGCATTTTAAAATATAGTTTATGATTAGATATTAACGCAGATTATTTTGTTTTTTTAAATCAGCAGAATTTTTCTGCCGACATCACGAGCACACCCGGCTCCATCGCTATCCTGTATCCCGCCGGGTTAAGATCCACACTTTATTTGCGACCTACATCTTCTGCGTGTTCTCAGATGAAGTCTGATTAAACATTGAAAAGTTTTCAAAGTTTTCAGAGTGCATATCTGCTCCACTGGCTTGGCTTACTTACCGAAGCTAACAATTCAGTGATTCCTTCACTGAATTATTAGCTATAGAAGCCCAAAGAGCTGGTGAATTTGTTCATGCAGTCCCGCCGCCACGAGGTGCTGAGATTAGGAGGTGCCCGACTTGTCACACAGCGCAAGCTTCATCATTTAGACCCCCTCCTCCTCTTCCCCCTTTTATTTCCCTGCCTCTTTCACACGGCCTCTTCCATCGCATCCATCCGTCTTTCCTTATCACTCCAGCCGCCCTTCCCGCGAGTGTGCGCTTGACTTATTCTTCCACATCTTTCACCGCGCCGGGGATATTTGTACGCCGGTCACATTTTATAAGGCGTCACCAAAATGAAGATGCTTGACCTCCATCCGTGCTTTTGTCTCTTTTCCCCACCCCTCCTCTTTCTTTCCATCTGTTAATGCTCAAATCCCAACAGCCATTTAGATTCATTTTCAGGCAAACGCGTGTCAACAAATGCAATGAAAAGTGTAATTGAAAAATCTTCTTATGGGACACAGCGGCATGATGTGTAATTTCCTCAGTAAACACTGTGCCACCATGCTGTTTTGTAATATGCTCGCACTCAATAGGCATTGTACCCTGGAGTTGCATCTCCAAATAGCGCAATATGAAACAGCCCGAATGGCCGACGCCGAGGAACATGAACAATCAGAAATCCTTTTTGTTGTTTCTTCTCTTTCCCCGCTGCCAATATTCCAGCAATTAAAACCTTACAAATGTGCTTAATTAACTACATTAACGTTCATTTAACTATCTGTTGTCGGAAGTGTAATGAACCTTGTTTGGGCTCCCCAAAAAAAAATGTAACGGCGTCAATTTGAATGCATCAGCTGAAGAAAAGGCAGGCGGCTGGAGGACAAAAAAAGAAGAAGAAAAGGAGCGAGGAAAGAGGGAACGTGGTTCATTTTGATGACAGCTGCGTGAGCTCCTGTGGTGATTGAGGGTTCATCAGGTAGTTAATTTGCCGGCGAACGTCGGGGCTCCAGTGAGTGATGCCGTTTAGATGATAGCGCAACGCTGAGCGGAATAACGACCGCGGCTGCTGCCGCCGAGAAAACTTGTTATCCGACTGTCACTAGATGGATAGGCCTCATTTGTAATTAGCATCAGGATAGGAATTTACAAGAGTAATTTCCCAAAAATAGAACATGGCGGCTGTTAGCTTGAAGTGCTCGTCGTTATATGCTAATGAATGAATGCTTGCTTGGTTGCTCGTTTTGATGGCTGGAATTTTACTCGCAGGGAAAAGGCAAATGTCGACAGAATGGATTTTATGAGCTCAGCGTAAATCCATAGAAAAACATTATGCCCCGGTCATCAAAAGTTGTTACGCTGGATGTATATATATATATTTTTAAGGCACAGATCAGCAGCAGCATCGCCGGCGGTGGCAGAGTCCCAGGATCGCTGTGGGAGTGTAATCATCAAAATTTGTTGCCTTCATCCAAACATTATCCTCCCACTGCTCTCTCTCCCCATAACCACTTAAATCACTTCATGTAAGGATTGAGTGTGTGTCTTCTAAAAAAAGGAACGCGCCCCACTCCCTGCCGCGTGACGGATGGCTGGACGGTAGTATATGTCTAATTATCGTTAGCCTCCTGGAGAGAGGAGAGCCTGTTGTAACGGGGACTCTTATTACTGCGACGCCTTGATCAGCAAATAGCTGTTCTCCCCGCTGCGGTTATGCTAAGGCGATGAGGAGATGGCCGTCTGTCTTTCACACTCCAGTTCAGCTACGAGCTTTGGCAATGCCATTACTTGGATGGCACCGAACTTAGGTGACGGATGTCACCGAGCTGCTTTTGCCAAGAAACACTCAAGAATCTTTTCCATATTGAAAATATAGCTATCAAAAGTAAAGCCTGTGAAGTCATTTAACGTTGCTGTGGTAATGAAAATGGTCTCAATATCACACTGATGTCTCTACCTGACTGTCATTGCGAAGATTGGCCTTTTCTATATAGTTATTCTTAATGCTGGTCATTGATTCAGGAGCAGGGCTTCGCCTCGCTGCTCTGCTGGGAGCCGACTGACTCAGTCAGTCACATAATGTGGTCATATTCAAGCTTGGGCTGCCCCCCTCTCTCTCTGTCGATTAGTTGACTAATCCGCCGTTTTGAAATATTCACTTCTGTAAACCAACCAAGTACCATGACCTGCCTGATCGGGTAGTGGTTGGATGCATTTTGAGGCCAAGGGAGGTATGTAAAGCGGAGGATGAGCACATTTCCCGTAAACTCTTCACGATAAAGGTCCCCCGTTATTTTTGCTGTCAACTTGTTTTATTGAAAAACAGCCGCTAACAAAGCTCTGCTAATACGCCGATGAACACGTTTCACAACAAAAGTCCCCCCCCGCCTTTTTAGTTTTTCTGTCCTTCAAGAGCTTTTATTTTGATGCAGCAAATTAGGGTTGCCTTGACAAGAAACATTTGAGATGCCTCATAATGGCGGCGCAATTCAAAGAGCTGGCAGGTGATAGTGATAACATGATGGGATGAAAGCAATCTAAACCTGACTTTAAATGAAAGAAAGAAAGAAAGAAAGAAAGAAAGAAAGAAAGAAAAAGGCCTTTTCTCTGCCCGTATCGAGGTTTTTTTTAAAGTCTAGGTCAGAGCGCGCTCGGAGCTCAGCACATATTCTCATGGCGCATTCTTTATGAATAGCTGTCTTTGTACAGGGTGATGCACGCAGTCTTTTTTTTATTTAGACACGTATTCTACATCTGGCCCCTGGCTGGTCTCTGTTGCTTTACAACGAATATGGAAGAGGTGGGAGGAGGGGAGTGAGGCAAAAATATGTTCCTCAGGGTGCAGCGTCCACCTGCTGCTGTTTGTATTTTTTGCAGTTTACGTTTTATTCTCACTCTCTTCGTCAGCTTTGATCTGGGGTGTGCGTGTGTGTGTGTGTGTGTGTGCGTGTGTGCGTGTGTGTGTGTGTGTGGGGGGTGGTACAGACTCCCAGGTTGCAGTGTTGGATGCTGTTCTCCGCTGGTTGCGTACTTACGTAAGACCTGCACACTCTCCTCCGCGTTCGTTTACAACAACCCCCTTTCCCTGTGTGGGTTTTCAAACATGCCACGGTCATGCACTGACGCCATAGTTTGCACTAGACGTGATCTTTTTTTCTTCTTGTTGGTGCAAGTATTCTACCTCGGGTTTCGCCCCATTAACTGTCGCTGGGAGAGCCATAAACCAAGCTCTCTGTGTTCAGCATGCCAGCTCAGCTCACCGGAGTATACATGTGCCGGCCTTATCGACCGCCCCTTTGAGTTATTAAAGAGCGCTCGTCACCTTGAGGGCTGTGTCTACGGCAAGTGTGTGTGTGTGTGTGTGTGTGTGTGTGTGTGTGTGTGTGTGTGTGTGGAGGGGATAAAAGTTTTGTCTAAGTGGAGTGCGTCGTTGTATTGAGATACTATCGGAGGGTTTATGTGTGTCTGTGTTTTCTCTTAGTCAGCGCGATAACTCCTCCGATAAGGCTAAATGGACTGTTTGCCTCTGTCTGGCGTTATCTCGGTTCACATCCAAACGGACACGTGAACACATACTGCGCACACATGCACGGATGCACACACACATGCACGGACGTACACACACGTAGGGAGAAAACAAATTAAAAAAATCAGCTGTATAAGTCAAATTATAGTTTGATTAAACCCTGATACTGTCGTGCACAAAACCCAAAAATTCAAAAGCGGTCATTCCCATCGACTGCATTGAGAAATATTTGTACACTGTGTCGCCCTTTTTTTTTTTTTGGGTGGTAAAAACAAGGTTACACCGATTCCTGTGCTGATGCAACCTGCCGTCTCCGGCCTTGAGTGAATCACTGCACACCCACATAAAAGAAAAAAGAAAAAACAGATGCAGAAAACTCACTTGCGTAGGCTACAGGGCGAAGACATTCCACAGATTTCCCTCAGTAAGTGCAGCTGTGTTTTCACATGAGAGTTGAGCTGATAAGACAGTGGTTAGTCAGACGAAATGAGACACTTTTTCCTTTTTTTTTTTTTCATCCTGAAGAGCCCCGCCTGAGAGGATGATTGCACTTGCGATTAGCCAAGAGGACTCATCTGGATGACCTCGCATTATCTTCGTCAGCATGTGCGCGCGTGTGTGGTCTGCACATCAGTGTGGAGGAATTTGGGCTAGCTGATTATTTCTTCAACATTCATTTGGTCCAAAATGAACGACTCTCAGCAATCTGGAATTTTAGAGCAGAGTTTTTAACGCAAGACAGTGGATCATAAATCAAATGACTTAATATTGGCCTTTGCTCACCAAGTCCTGATGTGACTCTAATACCGATGCGAATGTAGTAAAATATGCTCGCAAACATTGTAACATAACCTTGTAATCTTGTAGTCCCTTGCGTAACTTAAAACAAACTAAAACAGGGACACCGGTCTTGTGGTTGCTGTATCTTTTGAATTAAGCACCTCTGTATTCCTTTCTTAGTTTTTTGTCGTAAACGGCTTTGTGCGAATCGAAGGCCGTTTTGCATGAAGACGTGTGCATCCGGCTCCGAGGGCTCAAAACATTCCGTGGGAAAAAAAAACACAGAAACATTTAAACCTGTTATGAAAACCTAGATCCGGACGGTAGTTTCGGAGTCTGCGAGCGATCGAGGACAGCGAGGCAATTCCAGATGAAACAAATGCGAAAAGGCCCCCCAACAATGAGATGTGCTTTATCTATATCCTCCGACTTCAGACTGTGTGATGGGGGATTTGGATGCAACAGCAGTTCCAACAGCTCCGGAGCCACAGTGCACAGTTCAGATATTATGGACAGCTGTCAGCCTGTCACGTGTCTGCGGGAAAGATGTCCGAAACAACCTAACTAGCTCAGTGCAGCACCCCCATGGGTCTCCAAGACGTCTCCACAGTGATGGACAACACACTGCTTCTCGCTTCTTATTAGGTCTGCCAGTCTGACCTGGGGAAAAGTATCTATATTTGATAGAACATATATATTTTATCATGCGCGTTGCAGACTCTGTCCGGTTAGTCTGGTCTCCTCTGTGCCCTGTGTCAGCATAATACAAAAATGAAATAATAAAAAAGACTGACATCCAGATTTCAGCCCCGCAGTGCTTGAGCTGTTGTGCATCTGCGCTGATCAAATATGTCATTACTCAGCCAGCTCCCCTGCATGTAATAGAGTGGACCAGATCCATGTCCAAATAGAATTAGACTCTCAACACTCCCACTCTCTCGCAACAGTATGCAAATAATTACCTCCCCCCCCCCGCCCCCCACATCTGCTCCCAGCAGCCGGCTACACCTCATGTGCACACGGGGCTGATGGGAAGGATTGTTTTTTCCCGTTGTGGTGCAATGTTCACACAACGCCCGCATCCATCTGTCAGAGCTTGAATGCAAGACGTTGCTTTGAATCAGATGGATTTTTTTGTTTTAGTTTTTTTTAAGTAGCGCTGCTTTGTTTCCTGGAGGACACGTACGATTTTGCTGGAACAATAACCCAAGGTGTGGTCTATTTAGTGTGTGTGTGTGTGTGTGTTGTACATGGAGATGTTTTGTTGATCTCTACAGAGAAATCCTCGGGCGGCTATGCTCAAGGGATCATAAGTCAGGGTCATCCCTCGCGAGGGATTTAAAATAATAAAATAAAATTCCCTCCACACAAACAATGACGGTAAATATCGGGCTTTGAGAAGAGCATACACCAGTCTGAAGTTTAACCCACTCCCTTTCTCTCTTCCTTCCTTCCAAAGCAATCAGATAATAAAACAATATTGTGGCTGGGAGAACGTTCCACAGTTGTAAAATATGAAACCAGTGAGCAGTAATTTGGCATTCGATTCCTGTCGATCCGTGGTTGTCGTTTCATTTTCTCACTCGTAGGTCACGTGATCACTTTCCACACGGTTGTAAATTATTCCTTCCAGATAATCTTGAATCTGCGCCGATCCAGCCGAGGCTCCTTTTTCTCGACATTCGGCAC
Organism: Myoxocephalus aenaeus; assembly: GCA_038501785.1. NCBI lineage: Eukaryota > Metazoa > Chordata > Actinopteri > Perciformes > Cottidae > Myoxocephalus > Myoxocephalus aenaeus. Next base: position 4,080,804 of record JBAMJR010000059.1, on the reverse strand, counting down.
GTGAGCGTGAGGAACGTGAATGTAAAGCCTAATTCATGCTTCTCCGTCAGGTCGACGGCGTACCTACGCCGTCGACCTGACGCCGTCGACCTGACGCCGTCGTTGAGCATTCGAAGTTCTGCGTCGAGGGTCCGCGTTGCTCTGCAATTAACCGCCATGCCGCCAGGGGGGTGTGCCTGTGTGGCTGTGTTTTGCGCGATTTCTCGCCATGAGTTTAATGTCATTTTGCAGTCTTTGTAGTCCCTCGAAGAAAAGTTATAAAGGTGGTCGTATTTCCTGACCTCCTCGATGATTCGTTCTTCTGTTTGGTCCATTGTTACTACCGGTCTACAAGAACTTTAAAAATGGCGGTGTAGGAAGACAAACCGGAAAGAGCAACCGCCGGAAATTACGTTCTGAGCGGACCAATCACAGCGTTGCGGTCCGCGTCAACGCGACGCGTAGTTAGGATTTTTTGGAGGTGCGCGTCAGGCTACGGCGTAGGGGTCTGCGTCGACGCGTAAGCTACGGCGTAGGTACGCCGTCGACCTGACGGAGAAGCATGAATTAGGCTTAACCCCCCACCCACCCCACTGACCACATAGCTGCAGGTTGTACGTGACAATTCGGCGCGGCAGTTTACGTCGGCCGACGGATTCCCCTTCTCCTTTGGTACACCCCTCTCCTCCTGTTTTCTCTTCGTCACCCTACCCTCATGAATCTTCAGACGGGAAAAGCCAACAGGCGGTTGGCTTTTTGTGTGGATGCCACGATACGGGAAACCTTGAGAGCAGCTAGCAAGCCGGCAACTGCGGGCAAAAACAAAAAACAAAAAAGGCCTCAAGGACGCTCGTCACGATGTCTGATCTCGTGATTAACGACTGTCCTTGAGGACGTCTTGTTTGTGATGCGATTCACCCAACGCGTTGGCTAAACCCGCAATGGGCTTCGCCAGCTAATTAATTACCGGCGGACTGATTGCGGTCGAATGCTCCACCTCGCTCCACGGCTTGGAGGGACAGCTTCATCAGCGCTGCTCTTTAAGGCGGCGGCTCTGTTTCACTGCTGGCAATTTCTCTTGGTCCGCGGGGGGCGCAGACTGGAGACGTATCTATCCCGAGGCCTTTTTCTTTTCCTCCATCTCCGCCTCCTTTCATTTCATTTCAGAACATATCTTTTGGTTTACACCCGGACCCTCTCGCCCATTAAATCCCCCAAGACTCGGATGATGATGAGTGCCTACAAGGGGAATGTGTGGATACACAGATCAATAAACGTTTGGGCGGAGTAACACTTCCCGGCGAGTTGCTCGCTCCACCCATCGGCGCCGCTAACCTGCGCTGCACGTAGCTACATCTAATAGCAGCAAGCGCCTCCTAATAACCATCTTTATACATGATGAGGCTCTAATCTGCTTTAAAACAACCCGCTTTTTTAGCTCGCCACACTCTCCGCTGGCTCTGCCATCCGAAGCTCTCCACTCTGTTATTCAGCAGCTCAGCAGACGCCCCTCCCTCAAACTCCTTTTTTTTTTTTTTGCCATCTGCTCTGAAATTAATGGGCATGTTGGAAAGTAGGCTAAATCCAGAGTGACGTTTTTTTTTTTCCCTCTCTCTCCTATTTTTAAAGAGGTGCTGCAGGCCGTGTCCAACTGCGTGGGAGACGGAGAAGAGAGAGCCGGCTTATCAAGCTGCTTCTGCTTCTCCGATTTTCTCACCTCTGCCCCCCGGAAACCGAAGCTCGTAGCGTCACGTCAGCTGTCGATGATCGGGCGCGTTGCTCTTTCGCTGAACCCTCGTGTTGGTCGGCCATGCTGGCTCGTTTTTTTTTAAAATCTTTCTTTAGTTTTTTTTTTTTTGCAGAACATTTTCATGGAAATTCGAGAGGATTTTTCCTCAAAATCCTTGAATTCCGTGCTTTGCTTCTCATGACGGAGCGATATGGCAACGAGCTCCACAAAAACACATGGTTTGATGTTATTCATTTAGAAATGGCTCACTCTTATGAACTCAGGCAAAGCTTGGTGACAGCGACAGCTTAGAAGCTTCCATTGGAAGATAAATTCAGGAGAAAAATCCCCCCCCCCCAATATGAGCAGGTCCGTTTGTGGAGACTGACTTACATTTCTATTTCACTGGGTCGTAAATTTCTTCATTTTTTTTATGCCGACCTGATGGTAATTTAAAAAAGAATTAGCCAACATTATTGTAGTTTGATATCTTTCGAGGTTAAGACAAATTATGCAAGGTCTCACAGACTTTTGTGAGTCACAGGAAGTATGAATTTATGATTCACAAGACTTTCACCCCTCACTAATTCACGTAGTCTCAACCGAGGTTGCGGTTTATCTGTTTTACAGATATGGTAAAAAAAAAAAGACATTTGAATTAGCCAATAAAGTTATGTGACCGTGCATAAATATCCCGCTGTCGTCTCTTAACGTGCAGTGACTTGGCCGGGAGAAGAAAAAAAAATACAGCTTCCTGATTTATTTTTAGCCGTTGAATGTTTCATACTCCTGCATGTGAAGCACTCCCTGATGATGCAGCATCCGACATATCTGTTGAATATCTAAATACATACACATTCTTGTATCTTCCAGGAGTACAAAGAAGAATACCGCTGCACTGTTTCACGCTGCTGCCATGTCGTGGATTTCCGACATCGCAAACGGGCCTAAAACCTCTAATTATAGGACAGGCACAGTGTTGCATACACGGAGTAGCACTCTCTCTCTCTCACACACACACACACACACACACACAGACACATCATTTACACTCTCTCCATGCTTAAGGGGTTGGGGGTGGCGGCTCTGATCTTTCCAAAGGTTTCCTCCTGTGGCCCGTGTGCCAGACTGTCTGAAGAGCCGCGAAGGGGGCTGGCGTCGTCGCCCTCGCCTGCTGGATGAAAAAATTAAATAACAAAAAAAAGACAGTAACATTTGGTTTTCTGTGTCTTTTTCCTCTCCACCATCCCTCCCCTCCTCCTCCATCTCCCCATCTCCCACCCACACCCTCCTCGTCCTCCTCCTCGAGGCGGATTACCGGCAGCAACTGGACGTTTGATCCTGCTTTGCTCTCCATCGCTGCTGTATCCCTCCGACAAGGCTCTTTGTATCTCTTTTCTCTTCCTCTTCTCTGTGTCTCACTCAGACTGTCTTCTTTTTTTAAGAAAAAAGAAGCGAGATAAGAGTTAAGCCCTTTTTTTTTTCGCTGTCTGCTGTTTGATGTTTGAGATTCAGCAATAGTCTACTACCGGGGTGCCGGCAGGACAGCTGGGTCACAGATAGGTGAGAAGGTAATTCAATGTTACTATGAGTGGCGCAGAGAGGATCAGAGAAACAGGTGGGGGGGTAATTTAGGATCATTTCCTCAGATAACACAGGAGCAATGTAAATGGATAATTACCTGTCATGAAGATGAGAGGTTATCACAAGCAATACCTCCCTCGACATCTTTGTTTCATGCTCATGAATAAACAAAAAGAAGAAAAACACATACACATCCCCCTCCCGTGCCTCCCCCCCATCTATTATTCTGTCCACAACGTTTTTATCTCAACGGTGATTAATTGGGTGGGGTGGGGGCAAGCGGTGGAACGGTCCAAACAGGAAGTGTGCCCCCAACGCGTGAGGCTGCAGAGGGGTGACGCGGGCCAAAGGAAGTTGTGACCGTGTGATGCAATGTGACAGAGAACGGTATTCACTGACCTTAAACTGTCACGCTAAAGCGTAAATATATTTGCTTCACTTAGGCCGGAGTGTTGTGGCGTTTGAGTCGAGGAAAGACACCCAAAAATACCCTAAACCCCCAATATTGGCTCTGATTACTGGGTCGCAAACTCTGGAAAGACCAGCTAACTGTGATTTATTCGTACTGACACAGGTCGCAGCCCTTTTTAGTGCATGAATCAGCTGCAGAAGAACTAGCTCGCAGATGCCGTTAAGAGGTGCTACACTCTGTATTCAACATCTACCTGAGCAGAGAAGGGAATCACTCTCCCTCTGGGCGTGTTGCAGTCCAAGCTTCTCCGTGCTCTTGTTGACATAGCACTGCGCGGTGGTTAGAGCTGATACCGCTGCCACAGAAGCATAGCTTTAAGGTAAGCACTGTCAGCTCTTCACATTGCTGCCGTCGTTTGGAATGTTTGGGCCGTTGGCACCATTAGCCGCGAGCAGCCGGCGCGGCCATCACCGCGTTGGGAGCCTTTGAAAGGCAATGGATATGCGCCCAATCTCATATGTGGTACCTTTTTAATAGTCCCTTTGCATTGTTGCTGCACATTCATTATGTATTTTAGAATCTGATACTATATCAAACGGACTGCAAGTATTTATAAAATGAAATATGCAGGTGGAGGTTAGAGAACAAGACTTTCCAAGTAAGTAAAATCCAAAGTTCTCAAACACTGTCTTTCATACAAGAACTGTCCAAATACAATAATCCATAATTGGCATTATGTTGACGGCAATCAGGAACTAACCGATCAAACGATAAGTAACCACGATTACAAATGAAGCCAGACATTTGATGTCAGCTTTTCAGGGGTCTGAATAGTTCACGGTTCTCAAGCTTCATTTATAACGTTGACATAAAAAAAAAAGACTAACTTATTTAATACGATGGATCACTTTATATTCAAATTGAGTACTCTTTTTTTTCTTTAGGGTGATGACGTCATACAATATGACTACAGACATTCAAAGATTCATTCAAAAACATCCATAGAAGCTTCAAATAAATAAAAAATAATCCCATTTGGTAGAACTCTACTATTGTCAATGCTCACTGATATGGACACATTCCAGACTAATGCAGTCACAAGTCCGCTACCCAGTTCTAATCCTGGTATGTTCACTGCCATTTCCAGCGCAGAGTCCACAAAGTCATGATCAAAGCTTTTGTTGTCTTTTTAGCTCATGATTAGTTTTCAGTGTGCCAAACTGTTGCAGTTAACTTTATTTGATGCGTTAGCCTGAACCTGCCAGCCAATCAGAAACTAGTATTTTCCCTCTTGATCACATGTAAAATATCAGTCTACGCTGGCTGGAATAGAACCATTAGGATGTATGTTGGCACAATCTGCAGCTGTGCTCGATATTTGAGTGTTCGGTTCAAACGGGGTATTATCAGAGTGCGCAAACACAATTGTGGACTATTCCCAGCGTGTTTGTCTTTGAGGCCGCTTCACACGAAACTGAACAGCACATTTCCAAGTGTTGTTGCTGTGGTTTCATATTGCGATCCCTCTTGTTGAGTGCCCCATCGGAAAGCTCTCCACTGTCCACTGAGTGGATTTAAACTGCATCCTACAGTATCCACCTCGTCCAATCACTTAATCTGTGAAATTGGCTGATTGCTGTATTGTGTGTCGCGGCGAAGCCGCGCGATGATTGAATGATTGTTTATCCAAGCTGTGGGTCTGATGATTAAAGCAGAGCTGAGCTCGGTCCCAGAGCCAGTTGGGTAATTAACAGGCTGTTCTCCGTGTTAATGGCATTAGTCACCTTGGAGATAATCACAGACATCAAGTGCACAGACCTGCGGCCTCCTGTGTACCTGATAGCCTTCTTAAACAAAGGGCCGGCAGACATGAGACCGGCGCTAACGGTGCTCTCCGGGTTTTGGCCTTTCGGTTTTCTACTATAATATATCCAGATGACATTTAATAAATGTACTTGGTTGATTTACTACTGTGAATGTACAAGGTACCAGTGGTGGACCATTAGTAGCAATTGGGGCAGCAACTATTTAAATAAATTAGGATTATTAGCCGGTAACCATGTGTCGATTGTTTGTTCGGGCCTATAAAATGTCGGAAAATAGCACCAAAAAAAAAAAATGAATGTAAGGTTGTCTTAAAGTCTTTTTTCATGAAGCCACCATGTAAGATGAATTTGAAAGCGTTGAGTTGACTGCTATAGTGTTTTTGTAACCCTCCCCTCTCTGAACTGTAAATCTGTTCGGTTGTTATTTCTCGGGCCATGTGTGCATCAGCTCGCACAGCTCTGCCAGAGATGATTTAAAACTGAGCGACTTAACTGGCTGTGAATGTGTACAGTTATGATCGTATAAAGATCTGATGAAGATCCCAACTGTACATTCACAGCCCATTAAGTCTCACAGTTTCAAATGATATTTGCTTGGATTCTCTGTGATGTTTACCTTTGTGTGTGTGTGAGGTACCAGCGTTCGCTTTGTGTGCGGGGAACACAAAGTGAAGGGCAACATATCTTATGGGGGATCTAAATGAACGCAATGAGCCTGAAGTTGCGAGGGGGAAACTCGCCGGGGAAAAAGATAGATGCAGTCTTCCTCTCCCTGGTCTGATGTCATAAATTACCTGGCCATCGATCCGTGGGTGTCTGGCATCCTCGGCGGACCTCCTTCTCACATTCATCAAGCCTGGAGGGCTGCAGCTACGTCTGCTTGGAAACGCCTCAAGCGCGCACACTCTCTCCTCGGCTGAGGCTTCGGCAGCATGGCCTGTTGCTTGGATACAACACTGATTCGTATATTACTCGAAGAGGGGATGGAACCTGGAGGACTGCATTATGCACCACCATGTTTGTGCATCCTGGCATGTGTCAGAAGTTTGATTTGGTATTGGCCGAACTCGGATTGCAAAGGATCTGTACGTTTCCGGTACATTTTTTCATTGGGAAGTATCAAAATTGGACCATTTTAACATTTTATTTTGCAGTAAAATACATCTAAAACAGCGATAGTTGTTTTGGTTGAATGTATGCACATCTAATTGAATTGGAGCCCTGCACTGCATTCGGCAGTACAATGTTCAATCGTTTCTACCACTTTTGATTTACTGCAATAATAATAATTTGATAGTTGATTTTTATTTATATTCCCATTTCTATTAAAAGGCTTTACGATAATATCTTTGTACGATGTAGTTAAATCTTTGTTTCTATTCGGCATAAGACATGGTGAATACAGCCAAAGCAAGTAGCTGCTATATTTCCATTTCATTCCTATTATTTCCTGCTAATTCCTGTAAATTCCTTTTAATAACCATGGAAAGTTTTTGCAACCCTAGTCTGAACCCTGGAGTAAGAGTGTGTGTGTGTGTGTGGGGGGGGGGGGGGGGGGGGTTAAACCAGAGTTGTAGAAAGAAAATACTGGAGATGTATTTATTTTTTCTATCTTAAGGCCCCAGCGACCATCTAGGAATGAAATATTGGACGGCCCCGAGGCCATCCAGGTGGATGATGATAATATTTATTGCCTGCTGTTGTGAGAAGCAGCTCCCTCTATTTGAAAGTCCAAATAGAGATGGATCCGGTCATGCAAAGGGGAAGCCTCTCTTGTACAAAACAAAAACACTAAAGAACAAACGTAGAAATCGTGCGTGCAGTTTTTACCACTTCAGAGGAAAGGAGCTTTATGAATTATTACTGATCCACAGAGACAGCAACATAACAGAAAAAAAACAAACATATTAAAGGTCAGAGGAAATTGAAAACTCAGGTCAGGTAGAATTAAGATGATAATAGTGAAAGCGCCCCCACACATCCTTTTGTCTCTAACCGCTGCTCTTTCCTTTCTCTTTCATCTCACTCCTAAACGCACCTTTCCTGGACCAGATTTACATGACTGACTCATCCAGTGGTGAACTCTTAGACATCAGGATGGACCTGGTTTTGCTGTTTGCTGTCTGTTTTCTCCGAGAGTCAAGCCTAACCATGTCAACGAAGGTCCCCTAACCTCAACTTATTGTCATTTTAAGCCAAACAACTTATTTTATTGTCTAGTTTGGAGAGCTACCTGCATCTTCAAGGGGTTCCCAAATACATTCAGTATTTACATATTTACCAAATTATCTGGTGAGGTATTGAAAATGCCTTGTCAAAGTCCATTGCATGCAGGGTGGGAAGTCGATGTGAACGTCTCATTTCTACCTTTGATTCTGAAATATTTAGAATTCACCAGAAACGTACTAACTGCTCCGTAAACCAGACTAAGCGCCTACAGCCATACTTTGATGCTGCACAGAGGTGCTTTGAGCACATTTCTAACGGCAGGTGATTCCTCTTCTGGGAACCATGAGAGTCTACAAAATGTTGTGCCAACCCATCCAATGTCAAGGCATTTCACTAAAAGCCCCAAATGGCGACCCGCTAGTGTCGTAGAGGAAAGGTCTGGTCATTACTGACTTCATTGGGATTCATCCTCTGGGAACCATGAGAGTCTATAAAATGTTGCACCAAACCATCCAATGTCAAGAATTCCGATTTCACTAAAAGCCCAAAATATCAACCCACTGGTGGCGCGAGAGGAAAGGTCAGGCGATCGCTCACGACATTGGGATTCGTCCTCTGGGGACCATGATGTATGTGAACACAATTCCACACCAATCCATCGAGTAGTTGTTGAGGTATTTAAGCGTAGACCGACCGACAGATCAACGTTGCCTTCCATGTAGCCGTGAGTTGCTCAAACTGTTTCGAAATAGTATTCACACTGAAACCACATCTAATGAACTAATTCCAAATAATAGAGCATGAGCTGTAAATAAATACTGCCGAGCACCGCTGGCTTGAGTTGAATAATGAGCTCCTTCGCCCCTCTCTGTCTCTCTCTCTCTCTCCATTATCCATGAGAGCAGGTTCTTTGTTCACGGCTGTGGTCGTTTCCGCTTCAGCAGAGAGAGGAAAGAGCGGTACCTTGAAGACATATCGCTTCGCTTTCATCCCACCATTCTGTTCCACTCGCTCCCGTCCTGCACAAAAGCTTTTTCTCTCCCAGGAAGGGGGGGGGGGGGGTCTTCCTTCCTTCCTTCCTTCCGTCCTTCCTTCCTTTTTTAGTTAGCTTCAGGTTCGCTGCTTCCCCATTCTCACGGGCGACCCAACGCGTGTCCGTGTGGCGAGCATGTTACCGACGGCGTCGCGCAGTAACCCGCTCTGGCCTACACGCAGTTAGGCGGAGCGCTTGTGTTATTTTCTTTCAGGCCAGTGTTTGAAGGCGAAGCTGGACTTTTAATTGCGTGGACGTACTCTGCAACCGCGGAGACGTCCTCCCTCCGCAGTCTGACGCTGCGAGCGGAATTGTCTTCTTTTGTGACGGAGATTAACCTCGCTTAAAAAAAACTAAACAGGCCTGCTTAACTTCCGCATTTCAACACGAAGCCGCCGCTGCGGTTCTGCCTCGTCTGCTGGGGGTTGCCACCCGGTTTAAAGCTGTGGTCAATCCATGCCTGCTTACAGGCTTTTAGGGGATAATAGGATGGGATTAAGACATTTGCATACTTTTGCGATGCATTATTCATGCGGCGTCGTCCTCTCTAATTTGCAGGAGCGGGGCCTTTCTCCTCGCTGTCTCTAACATCTGGGTGACCTGGAAGCGCCACACCCAGCGGCCATTAATCCCCCTCCGGGTGTCACCCGGCACATGCCACCTAAACGTCCACTAACCCGGTACAGAGCCACAGATTTTTAAATGCTCCCATTTTTCTCTCCCGCTCTTGAGTCTCATCCGACGCGACACATTGTCTTTACTCTGTTTACAGTCTCCCCCTCCCCCAACCCTCGTGGCTTTGTAGTCGTGGAAAACTCCGTGGAACCATTTGCTTGGTTTGAAATATTCATCAAAGCAGATATTTGATTTCAAAGGACGTCCATGAAAAAAAAAAACACATAATATCTGGATTGATTAGTTTGGTGTGTTTGAAATAGAAAAAGATGCAACTCGGCAGACTGACGGTAATGAGTCGCCCGTCGACGTCCTCATTGGTTGACACCTGTTGGTGGCTTGTGCGGCACAAAATCAAAGCTCAGGATTATAAAATTGGCTCTGGTGTGGAAATCAGTCCCCCGACAAAGGCAATCAGTAACATTTTATCATTTCTATTTGCTGTAAGCTTTAGGATAGAGGAGAGGAAAAGAGGACATATTGGACATTTTGTTTTCAAGGATTTATAGTAGTGTAGGTCAAAAGAAAAAACGCCATCTCTAGAAAGTATTTTTTTTTACGTTGTTAAATGTTATTTATCCGCACAAATCAATGCACTAACCCTGCAGCACTTTCCTGAGGACAAATGATAGATGCTCTCGTATTATTCTCTTGTTTTACTTGTTTTCTTGACTACAAGTCTGTGAAAGTAGACTGCTAGCACCTTGCAGCCGCTAAAGGTTTTTCAAGAATGGAGATTCATTTTTCATTTCTCTCTCTTTTTTTGCTGTTCAGCAACTGTAAGCTTTTTTCTCAGACTGCGTGAGATATGACCGGGCTCGTGTAATGGACATTTGCTGCACTGTTAGAGAGACTTGCGTTTTATTTGGAAAGGTAGAGTGCTGATCACTGCCAGGCAAACATCTCCCCTTACCAGAAAGCAATCAACACCCTGGCTGCGGCATCATGAACCAAACTTGGAGGTTTTACGACATCCATCATCACCTCTACCTGGCGCGCGTGTGTGTGTGTGTGTGTGTGTGTGTGTACATTTGTGTGTAGTGTGTGGCTGTGTATATTTGTGGTCACGTGAGCTCACTGTTGCTGCTGTCTCACCTGCTGAGAGCTCCTTCCTGTTGTTCTGAAGGTGTGGAATGGTCCGTTGCCCGAGACACAACATGGGTGTGTGTGTGTGTGTGTGTGTGTGTGTGTGTGTGTGTGTGTGTGTGTGTAAGTGAGTATTTGGCTGCCTCACAGGTCCCAGACAGGCATCAGTCTCTTTCATTAACTCCAGTTCTCTGACTGGCTGTCTGAGTATTTGATGGTCTGTCTGACTCACCTCAATGTGATGGTTATAAATCCTTGTCTCCTCTCCTCCTATCATATCATCCCCCTCCTCTTCTTTCCTATCATATCATCTCCACTCCACCTCCTCCTCTCCTCTATCCTCTCCTCTCCCCTACTATCCTCTCTCCCTTTTTTTCCTATCTTATTATCTTCCATCCTCCTCTCCTCTCCCTTTATTCTTCTTTCCTATCATATCATCTCCCTTCTTCCTCCTTTCCTCTCCTTCTCTCCTCTCCCCTACTATCGTCTCTCCTTATATTCTCCTCTTCTTCCTACCATATCATCTCCCCTCCTCCTCACCCACCCCTCCCCTCCTATCTTATCATCTCCTCTCCTCCATTCTCCTCTTCTTTCCTATCATATAATCTCCCCTCGTCTCGTCTCCTCTCCTCTATCCTCCCCTCGTCTTATCTCGTATCTTATCACCTCCTCTCCTTACATTCTCACGAGTCCTAAACCTATTGGTGGATCCCCTCTGCTGAAGCTGAAGATGCTTCCATTGTCCGGACTGTGACCCTGAACTGATGCAGGAAGTAGAAGTCCCGTAGAGGAACGTCTGCCTGACAGTCATGGCGCTGCGTCCCGCTAACTATTTGTTGATGAAGCCCGGCTGCTAAAGAGCAAACCTCTCCGTGCTCTCCCTTTTCCTCCATGTGTTCACTCTGTGCCCTTGTGCGTTTTTATCATATTGGCAGTGTTTAAAAAAACCCACATTTCTTAATGTGCAAAGCACACAACATGCATTGTTTTTGGGGTAATATTCTTTTTTTGTGTGAATCAATATCAGGTTCTGAGATCAGTCCTTGAAGGGTTCTCGCTGTAGATTCTCAGCCAATGACAATGCAGTTTTCCGCCAATTCGCTATGTTATCTCTTGGCTCACCCACCCAAGAGCTTCACTTTTGGCAAAACAACCCAGCTACCCAGCCCCCCCCCCCCCCACACACACACACACACACTCTTTTCCTGCACCCCGTTACCTCCATTTTAGTATTTTCTTTTTTTTTTCACGAGGAGGCTCCAATTTGTATCTGCTCAGGTGCGAGCATGCAGGAGCGCGTGCAGATAAGGACCTCCCTCCCAGAGGAACAGTGCATTATTCTCCGTGTGATGTGGCGCGGCGATATGGTTGAAGGGCTTGTCAGGGGGTGTGACGGGTCTTTGTTACCCGACTCTTCTTATTTTCGTGTAGTTGCTGCTCTTCTCCCTCCCTCCCTCCCGCTTCCTTTCCTTGGTTCCTGCACTCCCTCCTCTTCCCCGCCTCCCCGACAACAAGTCTCCCCCTTTCAAGAGTTGTTTGCTCTCGAACTGAGAAGTCAAAACTCTGAGCCGTCGCTCCAGTGGAGCACACGAGCAACCTTCATAAAAAAAATCTACTGCCGCGCTGCAGCCGAGACCACAGGCAGTCGCTCTCTCTGACGTTTCCTCCTCAATTCAAAATCAAATCTCCTCTTCATGACCTTCTTCTTTTTTTTTCTTCTTCATCTTTTCCCACCCTGAAGGGATCTTTTTATAATTTCTGAGAAGGGGAAAAAAAATAATTCCAGATTCAGTACGAACATTCACAGGGTTATATCTGATGAATACTGCGCTTGCTGCTGGCGCCAAAGGGCCTTGAGAAGCGCAATTACTAAGTGAGCCACGAGTAGCAATGGTCGCTTCAAATGGCATCCACTCAAAGTGGTAAACACTTACGCACATAGTATACAGCATGCGTCCACGCAGGTTTCTTTTCTGGTCCGTGCGGGAAGATGTTGTTCTACAAAACACTTGTAAAAGATTGCTTTTGCAGTCGTACATGAGACTTAGGCAACAGGTGCAAAAACAAACAAATCAATACTGTAATTCCCAAAACGGGTACCGACACCCTGCTGCACGTCCTTTTCACTTGCAATCAACTATTATTGCGATGTTTCGGTCGTGTATACGCGGGGGTTGCTTTCTGTATTCGCTGCTTTGAAACGGCAGCGGCAGCGTTCTGGAGCAATGGCGTCGATTTAAAACCGCATTGCAGTAACGATCCGATCCGCCATCCCCGAAAATGAAAGGTTCTGTTGCAGTTACTGACAAAACAAAATAGATGTTCTTACTTGTTGGGTCAGTTAGGGATGTTGAATATGGATTATCAGTTGATTAATCATTTGTTCTATACGTATAAAAAAAGAAGGTTTCTCGTGTTATTTTTGCATACTCGCATATATATGAGGATCCTTTTAACCTTTAAGTTCCGCAGCATTGTCGTAGTCACTTCAGTGCAGTCCATGTGGCTGAAATTGCTGTGTGTGTGTGTGTGTGTGTGTGTGTGTGTGTAAGATGCAACTCGCAACACTATGAAAAATGGAGGGCTGAGTGTGCCCACAGCCCATAGAGAGGTAATTCCAGATGGATTGTGCCGAGGGCAGCCTGAGCCGAAGGAGATGACCGCGGCCTGTTTATTCCCAGGCGCTCTCCACTCCACGAGAAATGGTGTATTTTTATTTTATTTTTATTTTTTTCCATCAAGATCATAGCAATTCACCCTACCCCTACCCCGGCTCTCGTATCGGGAGGGAAACATACATTAGAATGTCAGACACATCTCCTCCCTTACTGATCCATATCTGCAGAGTGTCTCTCTCTCTCTCTCTCTCTCTCTCTCTCTCTCTCTCTCTCTCTCTCTCTCTCCCCCCACAAACCACTCCAGCAAATGTTACCTTTTCATATCTGGGCTGTGAAAATACATTATTTGTTCTTCTTCATCTTCCAATCCACCGCGTGTGAGGATCCGCAGACGCGATAACCTTCGCCGGCAAACTGCAAATGTCACTTCGGGCTCGCCCGACCAATCGCGCTCCTCGTCGCCGGGGCCGGGGCGCGGTCTCTCTTAAGGGGTTCGCGCCCACGACTCTGGGGCCGAGCGGACGCGCAGCCATGAATGAGAATGAGTCAGCGGGGGAGGGGGGGGGCTCTCAGGTGTGGCCGGGGCGAGAGGTACCACTTGAAATGCCACTGAATCACCAGGAAACCACATCAGATGAAGCGGTGCTGCTTCTTCTTCTTTTTTTTCTTCTAATCTGCACATTTACTGGAGTGGGTAGATTTTCTTTTTCACTCTCCTGTGAAAGCTAATTAGTACAGCAGGCTGATGCGCATGATGTCTCCTTGCGGTCAACTGTAGCAACAGGAAACACTGTGGCTCATCGAGCCGACCGCGCTCTCCGATGCCCGTGGGGAGTGGGAGTGCCGCTGTACCTGGAAAGGAAAAAGACACTCTTCTCTCTGCTGCTGCTGCTGCTGTTGTTGTTGCCAGAGGCGCGATAACATTACAAAACACATGGAGTGTGTGACTCTGCAAGGCCGCAGGTCGCCTTGCCACTTTTCTTTTGTCGATGATGCGTTCATTTCAAAAGGCAATCGAGCATTATTAGTTTTTTTTTGCTCAAATCTCTCCCTTGTGCACATTCTGCTCACGCGGCTGAATTTACATGTTAAAGTCATGTGTTCTTCACACGCGGGAAGATGGCAGGCAGGCTTCTGCTCGTCATTAATATTTCAATGGTCCTCCCATGCAGTCCCCCCCACCTCGGGGTTTATCTGTGTGATGGAATATTTGAGGGACCCGGGCAACATGCGTGACCAGGGAGTATGTATTATGCCGTTTGTTATGAGTATTCTCTTCCCTCCCCTCCCCCTTCCCCCGATAGCAGCCATTGTTGGAAAAAGCAGATATCAATCTGCAAATCGGCCAATATAACGGTAACATTGTATCTACTACACCTGCAGATTAGACATATTGGTTTCAACGTTTGTAGTGTGCAAATACGTGGGATTTCTCACACAGAATGCAGTCTTAAAAATTGAGATTGAGAGATTATTTGCTTGTGATTCCATGAGTTGGAAACCCCCCTCATCCAATCCCCGCTCGACATCATCTCATCTGTATCTCTGACTACCCTGAAGTGATCGTCTCTTGTTCCTCGGGCTGGGCAATATATCGACAATATGTCAATATCGTCATAGGAGACTAGATATCGTCTTTCCATATCGTCTTTCGTTATTGCAAAAATCCTCTGTGTGTAACAGCCAAACCCTGCAATATTGTCGGTCAAAAAATATAGTTATGTTTGATTATCTCCACATCTCCTGGCACTACTTGTTCCCTCTCCCGAATATGTGACTATTTGACTCTCATCAAAAGGCCCTCGCTGTGCTCGACCTTCCGTGGGGTCTTCCTCAAAGACATTTCCACGGGACACATGGTTGCTGCATGTCAGATGTGTGACCTGCGACCTTTCAGTGCGAGGTCAGGGACATGTCTCGGCCGCCGGCGCTCCGACGTCAGGAGGCAGGCTCCTCTCGTGGCTCTCCTTATCTTATAAGAACACACACACACACACACACACACACACACACACACAGCAGGAGAGGATGAAGTGAAGCGCCTGCCAATCATCAACCAGGAAATTAAATATTTACACGAAGGCTTAAGCATTGACGGGGGATATTGAACATACTGGTGGAAGGTGTTTCTGCTTCATCATAATGTTACCACACGATAGCAGTTCGCTGCCGCTGTAAATCCTGTACGCAAGGTTGAGTTTGAGTGTTTACGTTTTTGTGCGTCTGTGTCTTCCCTCTTTCGTAGTTCCTGTGTTTGAAGAACATCCGGACGTTTCTCAAGGTGTGCCACGACAAGTTTGGCCTGCGCAACAGCGAGCTGTTTGACCCCTTTGACCTCTTCGACGTCAGGGACTTCGGCAAGGTGAGTTCAGACGCGCCGCGACGGATGCAATTTTTTTTTTTTCCAGCCTCTGAAAACGCCCCGCGCTTGAACCGACACCGTGATCCGCTGAAGGATTATGCTGCCCAAAGGCCACGTTCTAACTACTCAGAGACGCGGCGCCGCTCTCATCACATCGTTTACAGCGGCGCTGATGACCTTCTGTTTTCAGATGACAGCGCCAAGACGCGGCGCGTGGTATCTGTACGGTTAGATGGGCTGGCATACATGTGGCATGTGTGTGTGTGTGTGTGTGTGTGTGTTCATCTGCAGCATTGCACATCAAGCCCCCTGTGATTTCCCCGGGTTTAAAGACGGTTCAAAGTCAAGTCTGTCAGTCGCATTAACTTCAATGCGGCGCGGAGAGGCGGTGCGACACTTCAGGGTCGCACCGCCTCATCTCATGTCACCAAGTGACTGAAGTCGAACCCAAAACGGGGGACGTGTGCGTCGGCTCAGCAGTCGGGCCTCGCTGACTCACGCCACACTTCATATGAGCTTTGTGGGGAGTTGTTAATGGGGTATGCAAGTGGATTTTTGTGTTTATTAATTGGGTAGTCATAAAGCCAACTCCTTCATCTGGGGGGAGGTTAGAATTCGGAAGGAGATCGGAGTGGAGCTACTGCTCTTTTGCATTGAAAAGGTGGCTCAGCATCTGATCAGGCTGGCTCTTGGATGTCCTACCAGTTGGCTGTGACGGACACAGACTCAGAAAACCCAGGAGGGATTACACATCGGGATGTTTCAGGACCCAGTAGCTGCTGGGCAGAAGCACATCTGCTACACCAGCTGCCCCGGTCGCTGGTGGAAACATGGATCGAAGGGTGACGATTTGGTTTGTCAGACACGTAACTTCAAGAGGTTAAAAATACATCGTTGTCGAAGAGGCCACCGGGTCGTGAGACGTTTTCTTTTCGTGTGACTGAACTTGAAAGGAGGAAACAAATGGGAGATAGAGGGGGTGTGGTAATCTGGCCGGTGAAATGCGAGTGAATTGGTTCCCCCTCTCTACTTTCTGGCCCCCTTTTGACCGCGATGTGTGTTTCTGTGAGTGGCCGCGGGCGGACGAGATGGCATGACGTCATTTCGACAGCCGATGGGCGGCGGCGCGGCGGGAGAGGCGAGGTCTGAGTGAACTGTGTCGCCCGCGCTGCGATCGATGGCAACGAGGACCGTGCTTACGGAAAGCCGTCCGCTCATTTAGCTAACGCATCTAATTCGGCGTTAGCACATTCCCCTCCCCCGCGCCGGGTTGAGACGAGGGGGGCGATGGGAAGACGCTGGTAGAAAAGATGAGAGAGGGGGAAGAGGGAGACAAGGACTCATTTGGCAGGTTGTAGATAAACCACAAGACGACGTCTGAGAGTCAATGAGCTCGCAGTGAACGGTATTAAAAATCCAACAGCGGTCAGAATCAATCATACAGGCCCTCCATATGTCAATTTGGAAATTGCTTCTGCATGGTGGCAGCGGCTTGTCTCGCCATTGATTTTCCATTAAGGCCAAACATCACATTATAATATATTGAATTGAGCAGATCCCTACTAATGTGGCATACATTTAAATAGTGAGAAGGCCTCATAAACGGAAGATAAGAGCCGGCTGTTTTATGCCTGAAGTTAGAGTCTCTCATGTCCCTTTTTCTTTGCAAAGCTCTTTCCTCTTTTGTTACCGTGACTTTCTTTGTGTGCACATCGGAATGCAAACAAAAGGAATAACTTCCATCGTATACATCACAGTGCGGCATCATTCATCCATTCTCTCCGTATCGTTCTGTTATCACCGCTTTGTTTTCACCTCACACAAAGGGGGGGAGGGACAAATAAAAAATGGAAACTCTTCGCAGAATCATTTACATTTAGTGAAGCAAGTTTGGTGCTCGGTGTGCGTTTTGACAAAAGGATCAATACCAGTGTAGTTTCTTCAAATGTTTGGCCTCTCGTGACGAGGAAGAGGATGCCAAAGAAAAGGGAATGAATCGGGGGGAGGCTTCTGGAGTGAAAGGAAAGGTGGAGCTCCCGGTGTGTCCCTGGTGGTGGCGCTCCTTTTGATAACAAAACGGGCTGTTCGACTACAAACTGTAGACTTTGTGATCTCCTCTGGAAAGCGTGGAATTAAATCGGTGGACTTCGGGGAGGGCAGGTACGATGGAGGGTTTTTTCTTCGATAGCAGCTGCCTCTATAAACATTAATCAGCCCCTATGCACCTCTCATAGCTCCACAGTGGCTGCCAGGGGGCCCCGGAGTTCATCTCCCCTGGCCTCTGACCGCCATCTCGGCGTCTAATGATGCCTTTTCCCGGGTCACATGCAAAACAGAGACTGGGGTCCAACTGGTTCCCAATGCTGAAAGAGAAAAAAGGAAAAAGAAAGAAAAAGTAATTGCCCCTTCACAACCTTCCTCCACCCTTTCCAGTGGGGCTAGTATCCAAACAGATGGAGCACATATCCTGCTAGATGTCCTCGACTGATTTTTATTTTCATTACCCGAGTCGTTTTAACCGGGGTCACCCTGCGCCACACGCAACATGAGCTCGTGCTCCCCTGTCGCCTCCTCTTAACGCACGGGGGGGTAGAAAGTAGCGGCATATCACCACACGTCTCCTCCTCACACCCGAACCCACCCCCATCATTAGAAATTCATTATGACATCATTAAACCAATGAAATACAGCTTATTACAGTAGACCCCAGAGAAGGCTTCTATTTAAACACCTCCCTCCATCCGGAAAGAAAGAAGAAGAAAAAACAGCCGCCTCTCCCGACCTGTTTTAATTAGCCACCAAAGGAACATTGCTGTCATTTAAATGAACATGGCAATCAGTTTATTTGGCTGTTGCCATGATTAGCATAATTAGCCCGCACCTGTTAACCATCCATCAACAGTTTGGTAATTCTTCCGTCTGTGAGTGGAGAGCGGCGGAGGAAGGAAGGAAGGAAGGAAGGAAGGAAAGAAAGAAAGATGGAAGGAAGCTTTTTTTTTCTTTTTTTGGGGGGCGGATTCGCCGTCTTCATTTAATGGCGGCGTTTGTGAGCTTAGTCCCCTCAATTTGAGCTCATTGTTTATGTGAACCAGCCGTCCCCTTGGCAGCTGGTTCAGCTGACAGCAGGCCGGGGTTTTCAACCAACCCACGGTGATGATCTGTATATGTATTTATGATTCTTTCCACTTAGTAGCCAAATTATCCCCCTATTTAATAGACAAATTGAAGTGGTGTTTTTTTTTTAAATAGCTGTAGTTAGTGAGCGACTGCATGCTCTTTGGATGAAATCCGATATTTTCATGGCAAGAAATTGGGTCCGCATCGCAGCTCATAATCGGTTTACTTAATAGCGAGTACACAAAACGCACCTTGAAACAGATGGAGAGCCGTAATCTGAGGGAAAACTCCACAATCCCCCTGATTCGATTTGCACCAACTGCTCTCTTTTCTGCCACTTTTCTTCCCCCCTCACTCGCTCCCAACCCCAAACCCCTAACCTCCATCCATCTCTCCCGCCTTCACCTCACTCTCCTGCCCTCCCCTACTCATTCATCTCTGCGAGTGTGTTGTGATAAGACTAAGCCAGCGGCGGGGCGAGCCACCATTGTGTCAGAGCGCCCGTGATTGCCGTTGGCCGGCGGTGTTTGATCACCCTCCCTCTCCCTCTCTCTGCGCGCACGCTGAACTCTGCTCCTTTCATTTCCTTCCTGCGCTCTGCAGGGTCTAAAAATAGCGAGTTGCTTAGCATCCACGCCCAGTGCTGCTAACATCTGGAACGTGCCTCAGCCACCGTTGGCCCCGCCAGGCCCCGAATGCTATTTGGCGGAGTTGGATTTAACCTCAGTCAGATGCCCATGTGCTCATTTGTTCTGTGGACATGCAACAGTACATTGAACGGCCGCTGTCTGTACTTAGCTTTCTAAGCTATTTTACAGAGTTATGGCTCAGTTCTGCACGTCGTAGTGAGGCCTGCCATGAATTATGAGAAATGCATGTATTATTTGATTCAGTGCGGTCAAAAAAAGCTGGCTATGGATGGTGTAAAACAAAGCAACAAAAAATAATTAAATCATGTTTTGTCACTGTGGTTTCTCTCCTCTCTCTTTCCAATAATGCGTTGGGCTTTTTGGACTACAGTTCCCGTCTTGCTTTGCGGGACCAAAAACAGGAAGTGTTACTTTTGTGCCCGGCTGTCTTCGAGCTAGCCGCGGGCGACACCCGGGGCCGGTTTAGTCGCTCAGTCGTTTCACATTTTGGCAAATCAGCGCCACGTGAAAGTCTTCGTCGAATTAGCTCCTAGCGGTGTCTCGTTTTGGCTCGTAAAAAAAACAAACATTCTTTTGAGTTTTTCGTGGAGGAAGGTGTGTGTTCCTGTTTTGACAAGACAAATTACACAAGGCGACTTGAACGATGCCCATTCATTGTGGATGATCACATGTTGGTATTGGTATCGATTCACCACTGTGGTTTTGGAATGAAAAAAGAAAGGGAGAAAAAAAAAAGGCGATAGGAAAGGGTGGTGACTAATGCCTGTCAGACTCGGGCTGGAGAGACAGCAGTAAGTAATGGAGGGAGGTTCAAGAGTCAAGCGACCGAGGGGTCACCCTCTCGGGTCAGCTTGTCCCCTTCCATTAGTGGCCTCGTCCTCGGCAGCAGTCCTTTACTGTCGAGGGCCGGACAGTTTTTTTTTTTAAAGCTGTGACTCTACAGTATGTTGCTTTGTTCTTTTTGGACGAGTATCAGTGGTTTGAAGAAGTTTATCGCAAAATATGTTGATGGAGCTCCACTAACCAATTTCCTGGGGCTATAATCCTTGTATTTCATGACCTTGAAGCGGGGAGTATTGTTTTTATACGCTACCAGTGATCTACAGTGCACTTTCTAGTTATTTATACAGCTATTCGTTCCTCTGATGACGTCTAGATTGAACCGTCTCACATTTTCCCCCACACTGACGATGACAGTGTTCCTACATGGTGGCATTGCTACAGCTACTGACATAACGGATCTAGAGGACCGCTGCACGCCGTGGCCCCTGATCCCACATCGCAGACGGGGCTCCCCGAGGAGAACATTTATCTCCATAACCTCCTCTGAGAACACACTCTGCGGCCTCGACAGCTTTGTGTCGGCTTCTTCTCTCCCTCTTGCTTCACGCCCTGTCCATCAGCCCCCCTCCCAACCCCAAAAAATCTTTTTTTTTTGCATAAAGCTTCCAAGACGCGATCAATAATTCATTCCAAATGCCACAGTGCTGATGATGACATGAATTATAAATGGGGAACTTCCTCCCCCCCCCCCTGTGTTTGGACCCCCTTCCCATCTCTCCCTTCCACGCTCCCACGGCCTCATTATCCCTGCAGCTCGTTACCGTGACACCCGGGGATACAGGTGGTTGCCGAGCAATAGCTCGTCGTCCTGGATTCGGCCCACGTTTGTGCGCGGCTCGGGGAATGGCGGACTGTCGGGTGGGGGAGTTCACACCTCCAGTGACGGCAGAGATGAGATGTGATGGAATCGTGGCACCGAGTCTCCTTCGGCCCAAACCGTCCGCGGTGCCGTGCGGTTTGCGCGACGGACGTAAAAAGTCGAGGACCGGATGACCCAAAATGTCACTTTGAGGAAATCTAAGTGACGTCTGGATTCCCGACAGCTGTTCCTGGCCCGACTGCTTTATAGTTTGAGACACGACTGTCCCATTCGTTGGAAGCACGCCACAGTCAAAGAGCGAGGGAACAAGAGGGGACGTTTCCCCGCCATTGGATATATATATATTTCGTAACCCGTCTTTTTGACTTTGCGTCTCATAATTTTGAGAACCCGAGTCTTGATTGCGAGATCCTCAGCACATTATGCACCTCCGTTGTAATCACGATATGCAAATATGGAACGCCGATGAGTGTGAAGCGAGCTCTCATTTCCTTTTCTTCATAATTACAAGGAAGAGGCCTCATCATTATTGAGGTTACGATATCGTTTTCTCGTTCCGTGCGATGCTAGGTCATAATTACCCAAAAAAGATGAATACGAATTCTAGAAAACGAATCTCCCTCTTGGACGATAATGCATCTAGAGTCAGATTTATCTCTGAGATATGGATGTGGAAAAGCGGTACCTTTCTAAAATCCGCAGAGACTCACAACAAGCACTCCGTCTCTATTTCTTCTCACTTCATTTTGGTAGCCTTTTTTTCCCTCTCGAGCAGCATTGCAACAGTGTCATTTATATTGTATCCACCGGAGGATAGAGAGGAAAAGCAGGAAGTGATGAGCTGTATGAAAGCCATTTATTGAACTTTTAACTTTCAACAGCCTGAATCCTGTAGTGGAAATAATTGGCCTCTTTTGTTTTTGGGTGAGACAGGATCTGATAGACGGCGACGGCGTGCTTTGGCCCAGTCTCCTCGCTCAGCCGGAGCTCTTTTTGAAGTTCCCCGGCACACTGGTTCGTAGTGGCGACTTCCCCGACAGGCTGCCGAGGTGCGATCACAACCCTCTCTCGCACGTTTTTGGATCGCGATCACTGGAGGGCGTGCCTCTGTTGTCGGGGAGGGTGGTGCCGCCTTTGTAGCGCTGCGGGACTAAGGCGGGTGAGGAGTGGTGGGGGGGGGATAAAGAGGAAGAGCCCCCACGGAGCAGGAGTCTCTGAATTCCTTGCAGCCGGTGTGAGCTCTCATTATTTCTCCTCTCCCGGTTCCTCCCTCCGAGGCCCCACAGGCGTGGCTGTGATGGACAGGTACATTCTCCGAGGAATCACTGGCACGAATATAAATCACCAAAATAGGGGAGTTCGTCCTCAATCATTTCTTTTCTTTTTACCATTGCGCAGGGATTATGCTCCTCGCCCATGGAGCTGAAAGGCAAACCCACTTGGCTCATAAATCATACTTATTGTGTACACACACACACACACTTGTGAAGTGCATTTTCGTGTATTACGTAACAATATCCCGTTTGCTCTCAAAAACTGGCCGATCGCTTCCAAAACGTGAGTTTGGTGTTACGGTGTTGGTAAACGGTGGCGCGGCACAGAGGATGATATTTCCGGAGACATTTGGAACACGGATCACAGAATGTTGAAGTAAGCTTTTGCCGGATCATCGGAATAAGCTGCTTTGAAGAAAAAAAAACATGATTAAATCACGAGAGTTTCCAAATAAGCGCCGTGTCACGTAAACAGAATCCTCTGTGTTTGTTGACAAGAGGAGCTTCGCTGGCAAAATGCTGCGGGGAAAAAAAACAACACAAAGGCAGATTGCACTGCTCTCTGAGTTAAGTCAGAATGTTGTCTGTCTCTTTCTTTCTTTTTCTTTTTTTTTTAAGTAGAACACTGTCAACATTGGTATTATTTGTGGTATTAGATGCTCCGCCAGTTGGTTGCACCCTGCAAATGTTAATGGGCCATGTGCTCACTGACATCCGCGAGTCAATCGGTTTGGCTTTAGATTCTAAGGGATCTCAGATAGCTGTGTGAACACGTGTGCAATGTTTCCGTTTGAATATTTCAGGAGGCCGAGCATCCCGTAAACATTACTTCCCGACAGCATGCTGATAATGCTTTGGCTACGTCACGGGAAAAAGGCGTGTTTCGGGACTTTATGGCACATGGAATAAAGTCTGTGCTGCATATTGGCCACCCTGGTTCCTCCCAACATAAGCCACCGTGCTCTGAACTGACACCTGACACATTACACCTTACACATGACAAACACTGACAGTAACAAGAGTATTTTTGAGTCCAGCACCGTGCATTAGGCAGGCATGATGGGAAATGTGGGCCGTCCCCTATCGCTGCACTACCAGCTTAAGCCGATGACATTTTTAAAGCTAGGTAAATTAGCCTTGGAACACTGACCGCTGAGCTCTGGGGACAAAAGTGTATATGTGGTCCTTCAGAAGCAACACGAGTCCCACAACCTCACTCGTTCATGCGAATGTGAAAAGCTGACACACGCTGAAAAAAGATGGTGGTATTTGGATGATTAAAAAAACTTGGGATTATCACCTGCGCTGACCAAAATATACGCGACCTCGGAGGGGGATAATAACCACTCGACCCAATTGGAGCATCGACATCTCTGTCTTTGGCACGCCATTAAGTTTGTCATTGCCTTTGACACGGTCCAGCCCATCAACAGGAGCGCATTAAAGTGTTAGATGGCACAGGGAGAGACGGACACACACACACACACACACACAGACGTGCACTTTTCACACTGGGGCTCAGGGCCATAAAGTCACCGGCGGAGCCATTGCTCTCTGATTCCTCCCATCAAAGGGCAGTAAAATGGAAATGAGACTGAATGGATGACATGGTCCCTCATTACCCGCGGCGTGCATTATAGAAAGTTGTAGTAACACGTTTGACTCGACTTGATGGCGACTGATAGCGGCAAGACGCAAGTGCAGCCCACTTCCCTTTTCACAGAGCCTCCTCCTCTTCCTCCTACTGCTGCTGCTGTGCTACCTTCCTCTGCCAGATCCTGCACCGCTTCATTTCCTCACCCTCTCCTCGCATCGGGCTCTCGTTGTGTGTGTGTGTGTGTGTATATATATATATATCTTCTTCTTCCCAACCGGATTTCATGCTCTCACTTTCCTTTCTCACCTGTGGTCCCGTTCACCTCGTGATTATTGTGTCTTTTCCCGTGGCTGCGGCGCGTGTTCAGCGTGGCACATGGGTAATTTGATACGGGCGATAAAAAAAAAGAAGCTAGCAGCTTCTTATTGTGCGGTGTTGGGCTCGCCAGGTGTTACACCCCCCCCCCCCCCCCCCCCCCCCCTCCCCCCCCCCCCCTGCAGGGGCCACTAAACTGATGCCCTCCTCCATGCCTCTTTTCATTTATCTCCCTGCAGGTGCCTCACAGCAGGTAGTAATGCTGCACAGCCCATGTGTGGCCAATGGGGTGGACTGTCTGATGTGTAGGTAAAGGTGAAACCACTACCACCTCTTCAGGGAATACTAAGCTATATTTTGGAGTATCTGGAAGATGAAATGAAACAAAAGTATTTCATGCTTGGTTTCAAGAAACGCTATTGTGCCCAAAAATGTAATATGTAGCAAAAGAAGTAGGAAAAAAAAAAAGAGAAGGAGAAAGAAACTGTCGGCGTTCCGGTGACTGGGCAGAAAACTAATGTTGTAAAAATGTTCAAGGTAACCGGCCTGACGCAGTTTACGGCAAATGTCATTGTAGAAAACGTTTTGGAAACAAAATTAAAGCCACAAACAATTGATTAGATTCAGTGTTTTTCCACCCAGAGGTATTTGTGAATCCATGAGATTCAAACCAACATGTTCAACAGTTATTTTCCTTTTATTTTTTACCTGTAGAATGAAAACAAGACGGGGCCCCGCTCGTAAAAAACATTGCTCCATGACGCCTCTGTGTGTGTGTGTGTGTGTATATATATATATATATATATATATATATATATATATATATATATATATATATACACACACCATATATATATATATATATATATATGGTGCCAATATTTCACATATTTCCTCAGTTTCCTGCTCTCTCAACCATCTGCGTGTTCATGTGTGTCACATTGCCTCATTATATCACCCAGCACGAGTATTAATAGATTGGTAGAA
This sequence comes from Myoxocephalus aenaeus, assembly GCA_038501785.1. NCBI lineage: Eukaryota > Metazoa > Chordata > Actinopteri > Perciformes > Cottidae > Myoxocephalus > Myoxocephalus aenaeus. The sequence goes on along the minus strand of JBAMJR010000059.1, from coordinate 4,055,728 downwards.
CTCAGTTCACCCAAATGAATGTTCTGATCCTTAACAAGTGCTCAACCTTTTTGAGTGAAGAGTTCACGGCAGTTCACAGTAGACATGGTGAGAATATGCTTTCAGTGACGGAAAATGACAACCAAATGGGAAGAAGTCATGGGGTGAGGGGTACAATTACGACCCCTATAAATGAAATCCCTGAATCCGACCGCATACTGACACAGGAGGACGTGTTTGAAGACGGAATGGGCGTCTTCAGGAGGCCGAGAGAGACCGCTTCTGACATCTTCTCCCACCTCTGACTCGGTGAGGCCGCCTGCAGAGCACAATACTTTGCTCTTGCCTCGCCCACACGCTGCGCCTCCGTCTGCCTCGGCTGCAATTACCGCTGGAGCGAGTGCCCGCCGCTACCTGCTCATCATCCCGGAGCCGGGGCGCGCCGGCCCTGCACAAAGCACACACAGCGGCTCCTGCCAGAGACTGCATTATGGAGATTAGGGAGAGAGATTGACAAAGAGGCAGAGGGAGGAGGAGGAGGAGGAGGAGGAGGGGGAAATTAGTTTGCTCCTGGACGTCTCCCCCGGGGCTCGAGGAGAAGGGGAGAGAAAGACAGGGGGATTAGGAGAGGAGAGGTGGAGGAAAACAAGGCGAGGGCGAGGGCACAGAAGCAGGCTAATCTCGCTTGTCCAGCTCGCAGAGGTCTGGAGCAGTAATGACACAACTGGAAAACTCATTCAACAACAATTCTGGTAATTGCGCAAGGCGTCTGTGAAGCTGATCAATATTAAATCCTCTTCAGATGACAGGAGGTGCTGCTTTTCTCTGTTTTACATCATGATGAATTGATAATATTTAGAATTTTAAGATGCTGTATTTGGCTCAGAAAACGTCCGATGGACATTTTTCAAAAATAAGTGGACACTTTATGGATCAAATCACTGATGCTTTAGTTGGAAAAAGGACGTTACAATGAAAATGTGTCACTTTAAGCATATTTATATATATAACTTTTGTGTTTCTGCCCCTATTCCTACCCAACGTGTGTGTGTGCCGGGGTCACTCCAAAAGAGACCTGACTATGCAGGATTAAGATGGACACACACAGAGAGAGAGAGCGAGAGAGAGCGAGAGAGAGAGAGAGGTGAAGTGGGAGGACACCCACGGAGAACACAAAGAACCAGGGCTGACCCGGGCTGACGGCAGAGGTCAAGTGTTTGAGGAGAGAGAGAGAGAGAGAGAGAGAGAGAGAGAGAGAATGCTGTAGCAAAGTTTGAGGTGGCGAGGAAAGAGACGCAGGCAGGAATAGACGAGCTGATTGCGGAAGATTAAAACGAGGGCACGAGACCGAAAGATGAAAACACGGCGGAGGACGTGAAGGCGACGAAGAGAAAGACGGGAGAGAGCGAGAAGTGACGGCGCCGCCAGAGTGTTTTGTTCTCACCTCAGTGGCCCTTTCTGATGAAGGGGAGGGGTTTGGGTGGAGACAATAGCGGGGAGGGAAGCGAGCTTATAGGGCCAGACTGAGTGGGCCTCGCATGGTAGCACCTTTTATGTACTGCACTCATATTTCTGTTTATGTTTCAAGGAGCTCACGAGATGAAAATGTTGCAACACAGAAAGCAGAGATTATTTCAAAAGACTTTTTATGCGGTGAAACACGGCGCAGTTGTACTGAATTGGGTTTTTGCAAACAATATAAGAATGGAGAAAAAAATACGTGCGAGCTTAACTATTCACAGGTCGTCGACACGCGCAACCTGTGATGATGGGGGTTTGCGAGGAGGCATTAGGGCTCCGGTTACCCATTATCTTTTTACTGTCTGGTCGTTTTTTTTTTAATTAACTATGTGGTCTATAAACTCCCCCCAAATAAACTTAAGTGCCCGTAACAGTCTCTCAGAGTCCAAGGTTGCAGTTTTAGGTCATTTATTTTGCCCGGCAACCAGTTGAAAAGCATAAAAGATCTCCATCTTCCGATATGTAACAGAGCGGCAGCAAGTTCTCATGAAAAGGCGCGTACATAAACGATTGGAAAAAGTTGGCTTTCAAACTAATTGGCTTTCGGACTAATTGTTTCAGCGCCAGTAAATGTTGAGCTTTGCTTGAAATGCCCTAAAACAGTGGTTCCCCTCCAGAATGATAGCTACAGTACAAGTGCTTCCTCAGGTGCAACTCTGCAGTCCCACCTCTCGTACCGTGCCGAGCCGAGCACAACATCAAAGGCCAAAAGGGAAATAGCCGTCGGCTCACACCTGCAACACTGCTCCAGTATGGACTGGAGTGTTTTTAGATGTCCAACACACTCTTAGCACTCAAACCACACACACACACACACACACACACACAGTGGAGACTTTGTCAGCCAGCCGGCCCGGTCATGCCTCCCGGTACAGCATGTTTCCACCCGGCCTAGAACAGTGTGGCCGTTGTGTGCGTGCGGCTGCAGCATTGTGCGGACGCACAGCATGCAGCCCAGCGGTCACACTGGGTCGTATTCTCCACAGCGGGACGGCTGCGGACCGCCACTTAACATAGTTCACTGCCAATGGAAGGGGTTGTGATCCAAAAAAACCTGCTCTCCGCCGCTGGAGTAAAAAGACTCAGTTTCACTGAAAAACATGTCAGGGAAGAGAAGCAAAGTCTCCAGGCATCTCTACTGATTTTGTATTGATGGACGGATCCTCGTTTGAAGGAACGTGAATAGTTAGTTGGCGTTTTTTTTTTTTTTGGGAGGTTTGAGATGTTTTCTCTGCCGCGTTTTTCGTCGTCGAAATAATAACGCTTGAATTAAGATCTCATCAACGCTAATCCACAATGCTTGTGAAGTCTTTTACATGCAGGGCTGAGGCCGGGCCAGAAACCGGGTCCACCGTCCAAAACCTGGATGTTTATTATAGTGTGACAGGGAAACACTTTGCTCCACTCCCAGCAGCAGTGTGGGCACATTATACTGCAACTAAAGGAACTGTAGACCGGCCCTGAAGCCAAGTCTCTGCCACACACACACACACACACACACACACACACACACACACACGTTTTTTTCTAGAAAGAGAGCAGGCTGCTGTGCTGCACTGTTCTGCTGGCGGTTTAATATATCACCGCCTCCTTCTGGCTTTTCCAATATCACTTGGTTCTTATTGTTTTCAGAAGGGTTTTCTAGCTCATTCGGCACCGCACTGAGATGTTTAACGGCATCTGAAAACGCCCCGGATCAGCCTTTTCTGTTTTTTCTCTCTTCTTCATTGTAGGCTGTTGTGTGTTGAGCCTGGCTCCCCCTAAAAAATAAATCATTTGAGTGCAGAAAGTCTCAGAGCGGAGAAAGAGGAAACAGCCCTCTCTCTCTCTCTCTCTCTCTCTCTCTCTCTCTCTCTCTCTCCTGTGTGAATGCTCCGGCATTGATCCTGCACCCCGGGTGTCCGCACTGCCTCAAGTTGCAGACAGAGTTGAGGAGGCAAAGGCTTGACACTGTAGCTCATCAACGCAGTACACACACACACACACACACACACACACACACACACACACACACACACACACACACACACACACACACACACACACACAGAGACACACAGAGACATACTGTATCAGCGTTTAGTTGCATTCACATGTTCGCAGCGAAACACATTCTGACCTTTCTGCGCTCTTGACGGGTCTTCTTTTTTTCAAGTGACTCAGTTGAAGAGGACATTGTGTATTTGGCCTGCAGTGAGTGTGTGTGTGTGTGTGTGTGTGTCTGTGTGTCTGTGTCATGAGTGTGTCATGAGTGTGTGTCTTAATGGCCAGGAAGGGGCTCTTTTGTCCAGTGTGAGGCGGCCAGCACTGCAGCACAGTGAGCTCATAGACACAGTAACAAGGAGTTGAATGATTTGCTCTCAGACACCCTGAGGCAGCTTTGCAAGCGGAAGCTGAAACAAAAGCAGGATTAACAATGATGCTGAAATAACCCCATCTAGACAACGTGGTACCGCTTTCTTTTCTTTCTTTTTTTTACAAAACAAAGTGCAACAAAAACCTTGAATCTGCATTTTACTTACTTACTTAGATACTTTCCCCCTTTTGCACACGTCACGAGATAGCGGTTAGCATGCACGTTAGCATGCTCCGGTGTGTGTGTGTGTGTGTGTGTGTGTGTGTGTGTGTGTGTGTGTGTGTGTGCCTCCTCAACTCTGTCTGCAACTTGAGGCAGTGCGGACACCCGAGGGTGCAGGATCAATGCCGGAGCATGCTAACGTGCATGCTAACCGCTATCTCACGACGGTGCAAAAACCGCAGCGACGCGTCCCTCGGTTCTGAGCGTTAAAGTCTCCCGCCAGTTCCTCAAATCCCCGTATATAAATAAGCAAGAACAAAAGACCAGCGTTCTCCGGGTCCTGCGTGGTCTCGGTGTTCGTGCCCACGAGCCGTTTGAACGCACGTTGGCTCGTAAACAAAAGCGCTTGCACCGCTCGACATAAACATTTTCATTTGCCCCGAACAGCCGCCGGCGTACCTTTTTGTGTTGCTTTGCAATTTGAAGTAAAATGCAGTGATATTTCACCTCGTACGCCGAGGCAAGTAACGAGATGACGAGCCCTCAGGTTTATCAAAGTCCTAACGTCTGAGCTGCCCTCCCTCCTCAGTCTTTCAAGGATAAAAAGGATGTACCACAGTTATTTTTTTTAACAACCGCAGCAGCTGAGTCCGTCCAAGGCCGTATTTACTGTGTCCTCCGCATCATTAGACGTTGCTCCAACGTCTCTATGCAGGTGGGACGGGCGAAGGGGGGCGGGTCAGCTAAGCTGAGATGATCCGCCTGCCTGGAGGAGAGGCTGCAGGGGTCAGAGGTCAGGGACGGCTGCAGCTCCACACGTGCAGGGTGCCGTGTTTGGAAGGGAGCTCAGGCCGGGCGTCTCGGCGCCCCACGCGTGACCTCGACGCACTTGCCGAGTCACCTGCAGGCCGATGCTTTTTGATACTGATGCAAAAAGAAATGTATTCCTTTTTTTTTTTTTGCATTTTATATATTTTTCGTCAGAAAGCTGCTGGTTACAACGGACCCGCTGTGACTTGTGCGGATAAAATCCAACCCAGTTCCACCCAGAGCTGGGCCAACACAGGATTCTTTGTGGTTGATACTGTGGCAAAATGTATCTTATAATATATTGACTTTTTGATTTTCTTTTTTTAAGTCAACATCATTATTACAAAGACTAATCAAATTTAAGTGATCCTGATCAAGAGTTAGTCTAAAGATCAATTATTTTATTAAAAAAAATCAGAACGTGAAATGTGACTAAAGCGCGACGTCATTAAGTACACATGTTTTGGAGCTTTCCCACTGAGAATAAGTCTATTCCAGGTGAGGACCTTTGTAACGTGTCACAGCTCTGTCAACTATCTAAAATGATCTCAAGCATTGATGACGCCGTTGGCTCTCCTGTTTTTACCATGACTCATCGGCCAGCTTCCAGCATATTTCAATAATATATAAGCTATATCGGTAAATTGAGCTGCCAGTCACAGGGAAGGCCTCTCGTTGTTGTTGTTGTTGATGATCTTCCTCCCCGTGAAGCGTAGACCGCAGTCTAATTGTAGTTTCTAAAAAATTCCTTTTGAAAAACCCTTCCAGAGATGATGAAAAGTCGTTTGGCATTGATATGAGGAACGAGAAGAAGAAGAAAAAACAAAAGGCATTGTTCGGCCTGTGTTGTGATGTGAGGGATGAGTCAGTCAGCCTGGTGATCATTTTTCACTTTGTGGAGGGAGTTTAAAATGAAAGAACTCAATTACTGCATCCTGCACCAAGTGGAGGGAGTCGGGACACCGTGCATCATGCCACAGGGACGGATACACCACATGAGTAACGCTCCGGCTTCATTTTGGGGTTCATTTAGGTGATATTGTAAATCCATGTGATGCGGTGATACTTCTCCTGCCGCTATCTAATCTACTATACACAGCAACTTGAGATTGGCAACACATTTATCAAACTCCCAAACTGAGGCACATATTAAATAGTGAAATGCGTTAACCTTAAACCCCTCCCCATCACTCAGCGCGGGTGTTGTGTAATTATGAGAGTTTCAGCACTGGGAAATGGATTAGTTACATTTGCATGCTGATACGCTGTAGAGTCATGATGTTCATAATGTCAGTCGCTATCAAGCTGTCGCCCGCTGATCGCTGGGAGCTCTCTCTCTCTCTCTCTCTCTCTCTCTCTCTCTCTCTACCCTCCTCTCTCTCTCTCTCTCACTCTCTCTCTCTCTTTCTCTCTCCCCTCATCCCCTCCTCTCTCTCCCCTCCCTCTCTCTCTCTCTCTCTCTCTCTCTCTCTCTCTCTATCCTCCCTCTCTCTATCTCCCCTCCTCTCCCTCCCTCCCTCCTCTCTCTCACCTCCTCCCCTCCTCTCTTTCTCTCTCCCCTCCTCTCTCCCTCCTCTCCCTCTCTCTCTCTCCCCTCCTCTCTCTGTCTCCCCCTCCTCTCTCTATCCTCCCTCTGTCCCTCTCTCTCTATATCCTCCCTCTCCCCTCCCCTCTCCCTCCTCTCCCTCTCTCCCCCTCCTCTCTCCCTCCTCTCCCTCTCTCTCTCCTCTCTCTCCCTCTCTCCCTCCTCTCCCTCTCTCTCTCCCTCTTTCTCTCCCCTCCTCTCTCTGTCTCCCCCCTCCTCTCTATATCCTCTCTCCCCTCCTCTCTCTCTCTCCCTCTCTCTCCCCTCCTCTCTATATCCTCTCTCCCCTCCTCTCTCTCTCTCCCTCTCTCTCCCCTCCTCTCTATATCCTCCCTCTCCCCTCCTCTCCCTCCCCCTCTCTCTCTCTCTCCCTCTCCCTCCCCTCCTCCCTTCCTGGGTGCAGCGCTGCAATGCCTCGGTGACAGTGACGAGAGGCGAAGAGACAGCGCGTCTCCGACCGCCACCGATTCACATTTGCGGCTTCCTCGACTCCTTCTCTCCTCTTTTTTTCTTCTTCTTCTTCCCCATCTCTCCCTTCACCCCCGGCTCCTGACCTTAATAGCAGCCTCTCGTTCCCGTGTGACTGGGAGATATATAAGCCAATAAACACGGCACCCGATCCCCGTGGCTGACACACACACACACACACACACACACACACACACACACACACACACACACAGTCACTACAAAACACGCACGTTTCTCGCACAAACATCGCTGATTAAGCTCACCTCCGAGGGCCTTTTCAGCGCAGTGGACATGTGATCGCGTGCGAAAGAGAGTCGATGTTCAGGGGCAACTTATTTTCAATTCAGTCCTTTGGGCTTCTTTTTTTTTTTAAACTCTGAGCTCAACAGGGTGGCACGTTTGCCTCATTTGCTCGCAAGGAAGGAGGGCTTGCTATTTAAACAATACCCCCCCTCCCCTCCTCTCGGTCGAGAACGTTCTTAACCTTCCAGAGCTTTCCGCCATCTCTCTCCATTTCAAGGCCGACCGTTTCTCACAGCTTGTCGGAGCCGTTCTGTCGTCACCCCCCCCATGGCATCGTCATCCCCCAGCTGCAGCGACATAATGAGTTATCCTTGCTCTTATGCGGTCTACTTTAGTGGCCCATTTTCCTTCACTTCTCTGGTTTAAAAAAAAAAAAGGGAAAAAAAAAAGCCACAAGGATGTGAAAGCTGATTTAAAAAAAACTAAACAAACCGACAACAAGATAAATCCAAAAGGTTGCAGTGGATGATCTCAGCAGGTGCACACGCTTCATCGTCTTATCTCTGGTCGCTTTACCAGAACGGCACTAAAGTCAAATCTACGATTTTCTTTCTTTTTTTAACGCATCATACATTTTAGACAATGATTGCTGAAAACACAATGGTCCCCATGTTTTGGGCAGCCCTGAAATGATGGCTTGATGACGCACTGGAGCCACCCTTGACTTAACCCCCTCTAACACTATCAATTGGAAAGTCCAGAAGAATGGCCCTTCACCATTCCAGTTAGCATCGAGCTAATCCAGAAGTCTCCGGTGCGCATACAGCGCTAACATTCTGCAAAAGTAGCGCGCAACAGTGAGATGAGCCAACAGGTCGAATACACTCTACCTGTTCAAATGTAGTCACCCCTCATCCGCGACTGGGCGTGGTTTCAGAGCCTCCAGCGTTTTTCTGTGGCGGGAAAAAACTCAGAGCTGGTATTTATTTCTGCTTTACCCAGACTTTCATGTCTGATTTCCCACCAAATGTCACTCACCCTCAGCTTAATGTCATCCAGCCGGTGGAGGAGCAGGGCAGGAGGCAAAAGCAAAGATGAGACGAGATGGGGGGGGGGGGAGAAACCAAAAGAACCCACATCCTCTGAGCGTCTGAGACGGAACACATGTACGCGTGTCGGAGAGAATCAAGCGTCGCAGCCTCGGATGAGGTCTCCGCTGGGTTGTTCTTGACACGAATGAATTCCAAATCAACAAAAAAGAAAAAACAGCTTTGGGTTGTCTTCTAAGGATGCTGGTTGTGGCGGTGGCACGTACACTCTGTGGCTTTTTGTCTTCTCCTTTCTGACGACACGCGTCTGATGGTGAACGGGGGAGAGCCGGAAAAAACAAACAAACCTTTTTACGAGGCCGATCGCGGCTGTTTTTTTGTTTTTTTTTTGCAACAAACCGCAGAGTCCACTCAATAGTGTCATCCCAGTTTGTTCCCCACTGGAAAGCGTAAACACCCTCTTATCTGCAATGCTGACACAGCACTGTCGGTGGCAGCTCTAAATCTACTGCGCTCTGAAACCACCACAAACAATAAAAGAAAGAGAAAACGCCACAGTGGGACGCTGGTTATACGAGCTAGAAAAGGGAGCAGCACAAAGTGTGTGTGTGTGTGTGAAACGGGGCGAGAAAAGCGGAGATATCTCAACGCTGCAGTTATCATCAGACGCATTATTAAAAACCTGCCCTGCTTAATTTTTCCACTAATCCGGCCTGAATTGGCCAGGTACACTGGGGAATTGATTTGTCGAGTCTGGGAGCTGTCCCATAAATTGCAATGCTAATGTCGGGGCTGAGCGGGCTTCTGTCCCTGATAAAGGCAGATTTAATGGAGATATTTCACATGGAATCATTTATCAGGGGCTGACAGGCATGCAGACTCCAAAGCGCAACAACCCCCCCCCCCCCCCCCCCCCCCAAAAAAAAACTACACAAGCACCTTGATTGGCGTGGGCCACATCCTCCATCCATGTCAGTGCTTGATCCATGACGATACAACTTTATCTGCCCCGCAGCAGATTAATGTGTTCACTCAGTGTGTTGTGAAATTAGACCAAAAAAAAGAAAAAGGGATTAAAAAAGAAAGAAAAAGAAAGCCAGAGCATATTTATATCAGGGTGGATCAGAGCTCATTTTTGGCACTACTGGTCCGTGACTGTGGACAGACAGGCAGGAAAACAGGCTTTGAGATTTTGTTTTTATAATAGAGGATTCATCTGAAGCAAGTCATAGATCACTGATAGAATCTGACAGTACAATACAAATAGCACCGTAGCCGAGCACAGAGAGGCATTGTTATGCAGCGGGCACGCGTGTGCACTCATGTCGGGGCAGTAATAGTCTTCCCAGAGAAGCAATGCAATTTGTAATCCTATTGTTCTTTTCTTTTTTTCTTTTCTTTTCTTCTTTTCTTTTTTTTAAATATCCATATTGACTTATACAAGATGGATGTTGTAGCTTCTTTTTTTTTAAATACAAGCAATGAAATGCTAAGAGTTCAAAAAGTGATCTAGCATAAACAGAAGCAGCAGTTACATATTGTGACCCCCGGCTCCACGAGTGCACTGACGGCGCTCAATGAGAAATCACCGGCGTTAATTTTGGCGCCCGATTTTTGAGTTAGTTTACATTTTCTGATTGAAACGTACATTATATTATAATGCACGTATATTAGCTTCATTCCAAATTTTTGCCACTAGACAAACAAAACAAAAGACATTTCCGTCTACTTTTCCATCAGTAAAACTGTTGTCATTCCTATGTCTTCTCATCATTTCGAGGCCGCGACTGTTGCCATCTCTGCTGTGCACGGTCACCGTGGTTGCAGGTAGTGTGAGGTTTGTGGAAAAGACACCCTTTCCTCGTTCCCATACACGGTGTCCACGTCGCTCGGTCCGACAGCGGAGACTTATTGCTGTCCGGGGCTAGCAGGGTTTGGACGTTAAATTGTGACACATCCCGACTGCCACCAATGAGAGTGGCTACAACAGTCTTCGATAAAGAGTGTACAGGTTTTGATGCATGCACTCAAGCTGCGAGTGTAAATCTCCCACATAAAACTAATCAATGTGCCAAAGCGAGATGGATTTAACCCCTCACTGTGACTGAACCAAGATTTACTTCCTAGAAAGAAAATAGATGAAGCATCCTAAACCATCTGGCTAAGAAAGAAACAATGAAGTGATTTATTTATAGACAGTTGGTCTATAAATACATAAAGTCCCAGCGTAACCTTTAATACCCGCAACGTATTTAATGCACCTTTTCCCCAAATATGATAAATAGAATATTACGGAATCTAAATAGAAATGTGTGATCTGGTTAAAGTCATTTTTGAACAATAAAACAATCTGTCTGAAAGCCAACATTGCACCCCCTTTTGAATTCATCCGTCGGGGGTACAAAGGGCAAAGGTTAGATGACAGTCAGTCTTGAAGGTAGACCCATGAATGGACTGCAGAGTCAGGCCTGAGGATGTCTTTGTTGTCCTCATTATGATCTCACCTGACCAGAGCTGCCATGTTCTTCTTTGTTCATCACATCTGTCTGTTAATACTGCTCCCAGGGGACATGGCTACTCTATGTCTCTCCTTTGTTCACCATCCCCCACTCCAAACGGGTGATTTAATGAAGAGCTCGGTCACCATGAATGGCCTTTCCCATCATCAGCGTCCTCCGTTTTGTGTGTGTGTGTGTGTGTGTGTTCATATCTGCTCAGATATGATCCAGCAAGCTGCAAAAACATTTCCTGCTCTTGCACTTGCTGTAGTCAAGCATTGGGTTTGTCCGTGAGACCGAAGGCTCATTAGAAGAAAATCCACAAACTCATCCTCAGCTTGTTTCCCTCTTTCTAAAGTACTAAAGTTAAGATATCAATAGCTTTCATATTTACAGCACTGTATCCAGGAGCGCTAATTTACCCACACGCATAAATAGTCCTTTAATCAGTTAAGATGTTCAACAACGGGCTTTTCTTTTGCTTAACAAAGCTAACAGGGCCGGGGTCATCTAGCTTTTCCCACCTCTGTCTCCTCTCCTGTGTGTGTCCTTTGAAGCTGCTGGTGTGGATTTGGCTATCCCGCTGTCAAGGTAAATGCCCTGTAATTGGCCTTCTAATTCTGTGGGATAATGAGACGGGAAGCGAAGGCAAAGGCCACGCCGCTGTATTTACCTACAGCACCAGACAATTAGCACACATAATGCTAATCACAGGCTGGCAGGTGGGCCTTTTTTAATGAGCCCTAAAAAGGATTAGTTCTCAATTTCTACTGCCGCAGTGCGAGTAATGTACGAGCGATACTTATTAGTTAATCTCACGTTTTGGAAAAGCCTTCTTCTCCTCCTGAGTTCTGAGCTCGATAGTTATTTTAATTAACTTTATTTCTATATTTCTTTGTAAATTGTTGTTTTATAAGTGTAGTTATGGCCATGCTCTAAAGCACATGGTCCATTTGTCCATTTTATACATGTATAAACTAGGTAATGTTGCTAAAATAACATGACCTGAAAATTATCTTATCTAAATATATTTATATTAAAAACAGTTTTTCAGTGTAAACTTGAGCTCATTTGTAGAAACATTTCAACTTTTTTTTTTTCAATCTACAGCCGTTCTACGAGCTCTGTGCGACCATATTCGGGCACAATGGTGCTACATGCTAACGTCAGCATGCTAACATGCTCACAATGACAATGCTACCATGCTGACATTTAGCAGGTCTCTTTGTTTGGCATGTTAGCATCCTAGCATTTGCTAACTAGCACTAAAGTACAGCTGAGGCTGATGGAAATGCCTGTAGTTTTGCATATATTTAGTCATCAACCAAAGGACCGGACAAATTAATATCCGACCAGATAATGGTGATGGATGAAAAGTCAGTGGGTCTCTTTATATTACAATTCATCCTCAGGGGAACATGATTGTCCGCACCAAATCTCATGGACCTTACAACAGCTGTTGAGACAACTATTACCCAAAACCTTGATTGAAGACCTCGTTGTGGTGCTTGAGGAACAGACGGGGATCACCGAAGCCATTTAGATACATCCTCTGGGGACCATGAATGTGTGTAAAACATATCAAAACGATTGATCCAATACTTGTTGAGATATTTACAGTGCCAGTGATTTCAATGACATTGGCATTCATAGAGCCATGCAGCTAGTGAGCTCAATTAAATATGAATACACATATTTGTGCACATATTTGTGCTGATTCCCTGAATCCTTGACTTTTAGACCCCAACACACCAGAAATAGACACCCTTCGCTCCGTGCTGCCAGTCTTTCTCCACAGTGAGAGACCTTCAGGGATCCCCAGTGCCACCCGACCTCAGCGGGTGTAAGCCCCCGAGGTCGTTCGGCACAAGAGAAGACGGGCGGGCGATTAAAGTGCGACCCTCCCGAGGGCTGACAGCGAACTGACAGATGCGTCAGCGAACACCGGCACCCCTTTAAATTGCCAGTTACAGATCCTAATTTAGCTGTCTCAAACATGTCCGACGACTCATCAGCCGGGGATCGCACTCAGGTCCTCTGCTCCAAAGGAAGGTGAGAGCTGGGTGGCGGGGTTTGTTTTTTTGGAGGAGGAGGTCTGACTGCAGCCCAAAGCTGAGAGGAGGAGACTTCTCCCAGAGAGGTGGAGGCAGCAGCGGGTCTGTCAGGCCGGTTTTCACGGCGGAGGCAAGAGGACGGCGGAGGGAAGTGACAGGCGTCTCGTTGTTGTTCTGCCCTCTGGACAACATGCCTCGTCTGACGAGACTCCCCCGTACGGCGCTCACAGTTTCGCAGAGACACGCGCTTCGTGTGCGTGCAGTGATGCGCTGAAGCACAGATGTGTGCACTTGCATGTTCAACACAACAGCATGCGGACGCTCGGATGCACATGTTGGGTCTGGTTCAGTCAGACACAAAGAAATAAATGCATGGAAACGATCACGCTTATTCTCATGCTGTCGCCTTCTCTCATTATGTGTGTGTATGTGGTTGTGTGTGTGTGTCTTTTCCTTCAGCTGTGCATTTGTCTAGTGATTCCAGACGGATAATCTGGGACCAGGATGCCGTTCCCTGCAATCCCACAAACAGGCGAATGACACTGGAGTGAAATTGTCACGTCCTCTTATGAGAAGTGTTTTCTTTTATCCACATAACTTCAAATACGCACGGAATCTGCAGCCTTATTATCACAATAACAACTCTATGTACACATAAATAGGACTTCTATATGCCATGGGAAATGGAAAGCTGTAGTTAAGCCTCGTTTGTTTGCTAATTATATAGATTATATATAATAAGCAGTGTGTATTTCTCCTTTCATTCTGATATCTGATGTACCCAACTAGTCAATAAAGCTTGTTAGTTAAGCAGAACCCTGAGCTCCCACGATTTGAACTACAATTAGTACAGATAAAATAAAAAGACAATCATATTTTTTCATTTCATCAGAGCCTATGGAAGCCCGTGCGCGTCACTTTTTTGTTGTTGTTGACTTTATTATCTCATCATTTTGACTTTATTATATCATAATTATGACTTTATTATCTCATAATTATGACTTTTCTATCTCATAATTATTTATTTAGTATTTAGTGAATGTAGACTTTTTTGGCTTCCACCTCCTGTCAACCCAAACGTGCCCTGATCTCCCACTGGGATGTGTGTGTGACACACTTCATGATGTCACATCAACAACAGTTTTTCAGTTTTGGGCCGAGGCGTCTTCAAACCCTCTTTTGTCTTCCGGAGACGCGCCCGCCTCTCGGTGGGCTTCGGGAGCCGTGTTTATTAAGTCCATCACTTAAATACTGATTAGATTGGGCACCCTGGGATCTTTTGAGATTACGAGGACACGGAGCCGGGCCTCCCGTCTGCGTGCGTGCGCATGAATGAATTTGCGTCGGCTCTTTATTTGTTGTGCCGCGGGTGAGATTGTGATTTGTGTTGCTCCTCACCGGGTGAGGATGAATAGAAATATCTCCCCGTGAAGTAATAACCTCGGGCTTAAGCGCGACACAGTGGCCGCATTTGTTTTCGTTTCTTTTATTTATATATTTCACTTGTCCCCGAGAGAAGGAGCCGTTGTCTGTGCAGGACCATAAAGTGGAAATCAATGGCAGGCTGTAATTCGCAGCCCCAAGAAACGACCCCGCTTCGATCAATCCTCTTCGTTGCGGTCGAGGCGAGGAGAAGTCGCCACCGGATGGATGCTTTAGTCCATTTTTACACTTTTTTTTTCCTCCTTTCTTTTTAACGTTAATATCGCAGCTCCTGATTGTTTAACACCCTTCTTGGGATGTGTTGGGAGATCCATTCATAATGCATGAACATACTTCTCATAGCAACCGCGAGATCCAATGAACAGAAGAGCTTGTGAGGCTTTTCCTTGGAGCCGCGGCGTTTATGCTGCACAGGAAGAGAACGGGGAAAACCACGACGCCGTGTTTCCCTTGAAGGCGTCGTGTTGGGAAGGGGAGGCAGCTGCAACCACTGCATCGGTACTCTCAGAAACATACTGTGTATTTAGGGCACAATGCCATTTGGGAAAGCTTTTCTAAATTTTGACGGTATTTCTTTTAGGTAAAGTTCTTTATTTAGCATGGGACGCATTGAGTAATGGTGTGTTGTGTTTAATGATAAAAAAAAAAAAAAAACACAAAAATAAACCATAAAAGCATGTTTATGTTCTCCAAACTAAGTCATTAAAAAAGTAAAATCTTTTAAATCACTTTGTTCACAGGAATTCATTTTTAATTTTTCAAACAAATGAATGTAAACCGATTGTAGGATTCTTGGAAGTGAAACTCTTCCTGTCCCGTCGGACCCCCGTTCCCCCAGAACCACGTTGTGTCTCTTCCGGATATTCCTGTCTCTTCCAGCGTGCCGCTCACGCCCTCGTTCATATCTGGGAAAGCTGTGGCACGACCCCACTCGGGAAAACGTCCTTGTCATGGAGCGAGTACCGAGTTCAACCCTCACTTGGTCTGCTATCTCCGGGGAAACGAGAGGACGCAGTGTATATAGGCTGTAGGACCCTCCCCCGTCATCCTTCATCCTGTCTTCTCCCAGACGCCCTAATGTGCCATCATCGTTCCGCGTGCAGTGACGGCAGTTTGATGACAGCTGGTTTCTAACGGCCGCACTCACACGGGAGCCAAAAATGTAGTTTTCTCCTCCTCCGACCGTCCTCTCTCTGAGGAAGCTGACAGCGCCGGGTGACTCACGACGGGCCCCGGGGCCTCATCAGCGCTTAACCCACTCGCCGCAAGTCTAAATGAGCCCTCCTTCGTCACACACGGGGAACGCACAAACCTGACGGTTATCTGCCGCGGCGCCAGCCTCCAATCTGCACTGACGACGGCGTGAAGTTGAGTTTTCACGTCTCTGATCTTAAATACTCACAAAACTTCTGCTTTGACTGTCAAACAGACTCCCTACAGGCTTTTAAAGGTGTCTCTGAAGAGCCAATCGGATCGCTACCCAAAGCACTGTTGAGCTAATGTAGTCACTGGAATCATTATTTTACGTGTTAGGCAACATCAGGCTTGACTTCAACAAAATGGAACAAATATAGACATAGATGTACATTTACTGTCTTGTTGTTTTATATTAAAATAATAATGTGCATACCAGCAACTTGCTAAAAATAAAAGAAATTACAATTTAAGTATAAACCTCTTTTTTTTGTCAAAACATGCGGCAACAAATTGATCAAAACATAATATAATAATTAAAATTCTAGTAAATAATGTATATAGTGTATAAACATTGAATTGAACTGAATAGATCGCCCATTGTGACCGATACCAGATCCAGAGAGAGAAAACAATACAAAGTCCCTTAAGGAGTTACAGTTTCCATGCAGTGAGTAACTGTTATATCAAGGTGAAGAATTCCTCTCAGCTAATTCTTGTTTCTCCGGCTGCTGTAAACATCAAAGACGTGTAAAAAAAAAAACGCCTCCACGTCTCCGACCCCGGAGAAACTAGCGGAGCTCTGGATCCACCCCCCCGCCGCCTGTTTGCTCTGGTGTTGACTCAGGATTAACACGGAGATGGCCGTCTAAATCATCCGTAATAGAGGAATAATCTCCGTGACCTATTAGAGTAATACAGGAGACAAACACGCACCAGCGATGCTCCAACTCACAAGATCACACACACAGTTACACACACACACAGTTACACACACACACACAGTTACACACACAGACAGCACGCTTTAATTGATTTGCTTTGTTGCACGCTCGTTTTAAGAGAGGATGTTTTGTGTGCATGCGATGACGCTAATGGACCGCCGAGTTCAGCCAAGGTTTTTGATGATTGTGTCATGGACACAAACACACAACGTCCTTATACACAGAGGGAAAAAACAACAACTAGACTAAATGTTCGCCATAAAAGTGTCACACAGCAACACTAATGTTAGTCAATAGCATGTTTGGGGACATTATGTCGCTTTGCATTCAGGGTTTGGCTCTATCACATGAAGACATTGCTCTGAACTCTGGCAATGCAGCACAACTGTAAAATAGACATAATAATGTAATATAGCTGGAGGAGACGCATAGAGCAGACGGTGCTTTCAGGTTTTCGAATTGAAAGCAATGGAAACGGATGATCACAGCGCTTACATGTTTTAGATTTCTGTTCTTTTGTGCGCTGGGGGAGCTCCAGTTGTGAGAGGAGAAGACGTTCTTGGTATTTTTAAAGGCAGTTTTGATTTGGTGTTTAGAGGAGGGAATAAACATGATGTGACAGCAATTTCATGTTTATTTTTATTTTTTTGGGTGTGGGGTGAGCCAGTGGAGGGCCGGGTTGCCGACTATTAACCGTGCAGCTAACCAGCCATTACAAAGCAGATTACGTCAAGAGGCACTCAGCCGGTCCCGCTCAGCTCCAGCACGGCTTCACACTCTGGTTGTGTTGTCCTGACAATCAGGAAGATTTAATCAGTCACCAAGGCAATCTCCAATTTTAAATGTTTTTTTTTGTAATCCCTTTTGCTCACCCAACGCACACCACCCGCTAAGCTAGTAGACACGCATTTCTTTCCCCCCGACAAATCCTTCAGGAGTCGCCGACCGGCCGCTGTTTGTCCAATTAACCCGCGCGCAGCCGGCGAGAGCGTGTCCGGTTTGATGTGCGATACGAAACCCATCCTAAAAAGTGAGAGTATTTTCGTGTGCAGGAAACTTCCAGCGAGGCCAAGTTGTCCCTCGCTCTTTGTTGCGATAGACCGGGTGACTCAAGTTTCTCTGTTTTCCATGACCTGAGATATGATACCGTGTCAGAAACAGCAGCTGTCATCCCTCCTCTGGCGATACACGCGTCCCTGTCCCGGAAAGGAACGCCGCTACCTCGCACGCCTCCAACGCTCTCCCGAAAAACAAACAGCCCGTGGGCCCATTTTGAAAGATTTGGAGTCACGCACAACCGTGGTTCAGCGTAAATCTAGTTTCGATATGCATCATTTACAAGCGGCTGTCTGGGAAATGAATTCATGCTAAATAGCGGGTGTGCCTTTAGGACGCTGTCAGTTTAGGCTCATTAATTAAGACACGAGTCGTATGCAAAGTCAAACGATGTTCCCCAGATGTTAATCACCGCGGCGGCGGGAAAAATGAGCGGGAGCCCGCCAATCTGCACCTGCCGAGAGAACTACCTTCCAAAATAATGACTCCATTAATTACCGAGCGATGTCATCTCTCTCTCTCTCTCTCTCTCTCTCTCTCTCTCTCTCTCTCTCTCTCTCTCTCTCTCTCTCTCTCTCTCTCTGTGGCGCCTTAATTGAATGTACCAATAATGGATTTACAGCGACGTGGAAAACGCTGAATCGAGCGTCAGACGGCGGTTTCTTTTTTTTGGGGGGAGACGACCTGAGATGAGAGAGCGAGAGAGAGAGGGGGGGGGGTGAGAGCGGGAACAAAGAGAGAGGGGAGTAAAGTCAAACTAATGATGGCGCGTACAACAGGCCATCTATGTTTGATGAGTGTTAGCTTGAACGACTGGAAAGTGAGATGAAACAAAGATGAAAAGGAGCGAGTCTGAAGGGTGCAGCTGCACGCAGAGAATAAGCAGCTAAGATAACAGAGTTCACACAATTAAGACAGTTGTGCCTTGCTTGTGGATTCCCCCCCCTCCAAC
This sequence comes from Myoxocephalus aenaeus, assembly GCA_038501785.1. Lineage (NCBI taxonomy): Eukaryota > Metazoa > Chordata > Actinopteri > Perciformes > Cottidae > Myoxocephalus > Myoxocephalus aenaeus. The sequence goes on along the minus strand of JBAMJR010000059.1, from coordinate 4,037,411 downwards.
ATTTGATGTGTGCCACTATTCATTAAAAATGTAAACATCTGCTTTTTTATTCAGCTTGCACTGTTTTTTGTTTTTCCCCCCGCCACTATTTCAAAAGACGAATCACTCGATCGGGAAATAAGTCAACGGATGAATTGATAATGCATGTAGTACTGGAGGTAGGACTAAACCGTGGGCGCTAATCTGCCGCTGCGACAGCCTCCACTCTGCTGGGAAGATGCTCCACAATATTCTGCAACCCGGCTGCCCCACGGATATTTTTCTCCAGCTCGGCCCCCGAAGCATCAGAGAGGCTCATAAACTGACGCTGGGTGATCCGGCCTGGCTCGGACCTCAGCATCGCTCCACAGAAAGCGCCTGTCAACAGTTTGACGTTTACTCTAATTTCCTCCTCAAGGAAGCACAGCTTTTGACCAAATTTCCCAAAAGTCATCGGGAAAAAAAGAAAATGTGATTTCACGTGCTTTTGCTTCCACCGCCGTTATGCAATTATTGGAGGTTAAACACGACGATTCCCCCCCAGTTGGGTGTCATTTAAGCAGTTAAAGTGAGTTAAAACAGCGCCAGTCCAAATCTCAAACCATGTTGATAGCGTGTGATTGGCTCCAACGCCAAATGATATTCCAAGTTAAACTCTGCTGATGCAGCTCTCTGCTTTCAAAGCACCATCTGCAAACTGAAGCCTGTTATCTACCTGGATACCGGCAGCACATTCTGCCCGTGTGCAGGTGTGCTAGAAGGCCGTCTTCACAGTCATTAGAAGTCTCAATGCAGCCGCTAATGGAGTGTCTATTCCCTGCTGTTCTCTGCAGAGTTTAAAAGCTTCTTTTTTTTTTATTTCACATTCTATTTTTTTCTCTCATCGCTCCTTTTTTCCCTTCCCCCTCTTTTGTTTACTGTACCGGCTTATCATCCTCCCTCTCGTCCTCCAAGTCAGCAAGACGCACTTCAATACGCACCCGAACGCGCCGATTCAGGGATGTCAAAGCCGCAGCTACAATGCAGCTGTGGAGCGCCGCGCCGATGCGTTGCTGAACGCGTTTGGCTGCTTTTGTCACGCACCTGCCAGCCGAGCAACATCAGGGCGACGAGCAATGCAACACTTTGTGCTCTGCTATCCGTCTAGTCCTCGAAATATAGTGCGCTTTGTATTCCCAACACAATCTCCAAGGGGAAAATAATGATTATATTCTGGACAATACGGTAATATGTATACGGTGCAATGAGAGTTTTCAGCGTGGTGCCTGCAGCTCCTTTACCAGTCTGCAAGTTGATTTTATAGGCATTAAAACAAGTGGACAACCAATGCAGTCTAGACGCAAGGTTATCAATCTAAAGAATTGCCTTGAGGGCAGAATTTGCAATTTGTACTTCATTGCGAAGCCCTATATGGTCCTTTATATCTGAGAGGGACACTTTAATAATCTCTTTCAATCATCATGCTCTTTTTCTCTCTTTTCTTCCTCACTCCTTCCATGTCTGACTCCTTTTAGTATCTTTCTACCCTTATCTTCTTCTTCTTTGAGGGTTCCATCCATTATAGATCAGTGACATATAAATGGGGACTCCCCAGTCCCAATACAAGTCCCAGTTCTCACCTGCCCTGCCCTGTCTAAGTATCAGCCTGAGGAAGATCAATCAGAAGTCTTCCGAGCGGCCCTCCGGGGTAGCTTCCTGCCGAGCCGCCCGTCTCCGTCGCATTTAGCCGCTCTAAGTTGTCCGAATCCGTCGGCGGTCGCAGGAGAAGACAATATTTTCACACGCGGTGAGATCATTGAGGAAGCTCGTTTTTTGGGGGATTTGATCTTTAAATCAAAGCGGTGGCGACCGATTGAATGCCATCGCACAGTGGGAACAAAGGAGGCCCCCTTGCTGCGGCAGCGTGGCCGCGGTCATTAACGGATGCTCGTATGATCCAAGAGTAGAGGGCACAAAGGTAAAACGCCGAAGAGACGAGACGGAGTCGCGTTTGATGCCCGACACCTTCCGAGCTTCATTACCCCGGCTCTGTTACAGCGCGTGCCCGTGTGGACGAGCGCCCATGTCTCCGGGCCATCGTTAATATCACACGGTACAGGGTGTACGGAGGCATTAAGAGATTACTGTGGCAGAATAGATCACAGTTTACAAGTACTCTGGGAAAACGGATTGTTCTTTTCCCACACTTTCATTTATCCTTTTCTAAGCTTATTATCCCCGATTTTCTTCTTATTTCCTTTCTCAGTTGATGAGGATTAGCTGATTCCCTTCCAATTTTAGCTCATTATGAATTCATATATTTAGTTTTTGGACCATTGTTTGGACAAAACGAGTTCTCTGCGGCTCACATCCAGCTAGTCATGTGATCCATCATTAATATAAAAACGTTGACTATAGCTGCCACGACTGCTTTGTTTTAAAGCTGCTGATGAGATGTTGTACTTTTTAAAGTGATGATAACCAATAGAAATGACAGGATAATCTAAACTCTACGCATGTGACCACAGTACCGTTTGCAAATAGAGCGCTACAAGTTCTTGACCCAAATCTGAGTGATGATCATTATCCCAACGGAGCGTTTGAGAAAATGTTTTAATGAGGGTTTTGTCGGAGGATCACAGGTGTATGACGCGGACAGACACTGACGTGCACCGGCGGATTCACATTACATGTGATGCGAGCGGCCGTCGGGCCTAATGGGCCCCTCCTCCCGAGTCAGACGTAATGCGGCATAGAGGACGGCACAGGACAACGACATGGAGCAGGCAGCGGTGAGGCTAATGCAGCGGCACGTCATCACATCAGAAGGACGGGCGGCTGGGGGTCAGCGGACAGGAAGGGGAACTATTTCTTTACTTCTTCTTTACATTACTTTATTCAGCAGTAGATAAATGTTTGAACACATTTAGTGGGCTCGTAAAAATATCTTTCGCCTCTGAATTTTCTGCTCCTCATCTTCAACTTTCTTTGGGTTTGATGGAGATGAAGAAAAACAAACGGTTCATGGAAGCAACAGAAAAGAGGGAAAGAAGTGAGGCACACTGCCGTAGCCTGAGGGTCGGCCTGTGCATCAGTGGCCTCACAGTCAGAACAATGTCATCATCACCCTGCTGCCTCCCTGATGCAACTCCATGCTGGGTGGTGATGTGCAGCATGCAGTGGTAAAACAAAATGCATCAACAGCTGCAGGCCAAAGGCCCGCCCCCCTTTCCGGTTGGACCACTGTGGGAACAGAAGTTTATGGCAAGAGACAAATATTATGATTTTTTTTTTTATCCCATTTGAATTGCGCACTGAATCACATCATGTGATGTTTGTCAATTTCAAAGATAATTTTGCAGGTCAAGACAGTCACAGTGAGAAAATACACACCAAAAAGTCCCCTAAGCGACGTCTCTCTCGCTCGCGCTACGATGCCCGTGGGTTTCCTAATGGGTAATGCATAATATTTTTACTCCTCTATTGTCGACTCTCTTTTGACGTTTTTAAAACGTCTCCTTTCTTGGTGGTTGGACCCCAAAAGCGGTAACGGCCGGCCTTCGCCATGTCTGTCTGTTTTCAATGTCCTCCTTTCACAGGAGCTAATTGAGCCCTGCAGTGTGTGTGGGAAAATCTGCAGACCAAAAATAACATCAAGATCAGGGCTGACAGGAAGAGAGAAAAACAAAAACAGGAAGAAAATAAAAATCCCACTCATGCTTTTTGGCTCATACATTTTCAATTGGTGGTCCTGGGCAGCCGCTTCTAGTTCGATCTTTCAGAAGAATTCTCAGTGCGTTGAATTATATATATATATATATATATATATATATATATATATATATATATATACTTCTCAAACTCTCAAGCACATTCCACCCTCTGTGCTATCGAGGCCATCTAAAGTCAAGACGGAGTATTCCAAGTAAACACCTGACATCCACCTTTGGGCAGCAGAGAACGGAGCTGTTACCCGACAAGGTGGCGCACAAAGTCCCACGTGGACTCCTGTCACCGGGAGCGTCCCAGTGGCCCCTGCTGCGTCCCCCCGGGGGCACCGGGGACATGCCGAAGCTCTCCTGGAAGCTGTCACCCGAGTCCAGTAACGCTGACTGCCGTCTCCAACCGCCTGCACTGACACGCACAGTGTCCTCACACGTCTTCCATGTCCATATTCCAATCACAATTATTGCCAATTGTTATCAGGATGCTAACAGCATATGAGCACGAGTGAGCGCTCCCTCTTTCTGTTGCTTTGGTCCGTCCCATGGTGCCCCAGTTTGACACACACAAACAGCCCTCCTCCTCCTCCTCCTCCTCCTCCTGGAGGCTTGCACAAATCGTTGACAATGTTTGGCAAGAAAATGAGTCCCATGTGGGATTATCTAGAGTTAAACGATGTGAATCTGGATGAGGCTGCGGGCGCATCTTTTTTTCTTTTTTTTTTTGAGGATGTTTTCAGAGAGCATATCTTTTGGGTCAGACGCCATCCGTATCCAAGCATTGTGCGCACGTGAGGCTGTCTGCACCCTAACTGTCAAAGTAGACATTAACGGGATGTAAAGCACCTTTTTAACGTTGGGAGAATACAGTGAGGGAATTCTCTAAAGGTACAGCCAGAGGAGTACAGGAGCCTGCTGTTCAACCCGAATATCCTGAGGGCCCTTGTGGGTGAGGTATACAGAATAAATATTTTTTCGACAGCGCTTAAAAAGATTGTGTAACTTTGCACACGTTGAAGAGAGAGAGGAGGAGGAGGAGGAGGAGGCAAACAAAAGAGAGAGCCTCCTTAGAGAGCAGAAGTAGATAAAGTGGTTGTTAGAATGACTAATTTCCCATATGTAATCCATCCTGTAAAACCTCCTGGAATAGAGACGTTTTATTGCATGGTGGGTTATCATTACACACTCACTATAGATAGCCCTGGAATCCCTTGTAGACCTTCGCCAGCCTACTTTTCAGGAGATTGGAGACTTGAGCGGATTCCTCGGATGGTTTGACCTCCGACCCGCTTGCATGTGGCTCGCGTATGTCTGACTTTCTCCTTGGATTATTGCTCTGTAATCTTAGTCAGTCTGAATGTGACCTTGAAGAGTGGTGGTGTTTTTCCTTTTTTTGGGGGTTCAAGGTAAACCTGCATTATATATCAGCCCAGGGATGTGGAAGGGGAAGAATAAAATCAGCTGCTTGTGGATTCATCCTTCTGCTCTTCCGACCACGTCCCGGACTCTGCCCTGTCCTAGAATGTGGAGTGGTGTTTGTGTGTTTAAGGAGGTGGTTTTTTATTTGGTCTGCGATGAACTGGAATCCGAGCGCTCCCCCAGCGGGGCCCCAGGAGTTATTCTCCTCTCCTCCTCCTCCTCCTCCTCTTCCCAGCGCTTAACGATCAATTCCTCCACACAGCCGGACTCCCCACTTTCCCCTTCCACCCACTAGAAAAGACTCGTGGAAGTGTAAAGCGGTGAAACAAAGAGAGATGCATGTAAACAAAGAGAGGGCGAGTCGGAAAAAACGACACGACGCACATCAGTGCAATTAAATGTAAACGTGAAACGTCAGCGATGAGTTGGTAATTGATGTAGTTTGACAAAGAGAGACACAAAATTATTTATCGTTTCGGCTGAATTTGAATTAGCTTGAATAACAAAAAAAACTGATCAAAAGCTGAAAAGTTGTTTTATTTTATTCTGACTTTTTGACAGATGTGAAATGTTGTATTGTTTAGAGCGCTGTATTCATCCCACTGAGGGATTGTGTTGTTGCCCTACAATCACAGGATGATAAAGGCCGCCAAGGATGTGGTTAAGAAAAAAAAAAATACGCACAGAAGAGTCCATCGGCAGAAATGTCAAAGGTTTGGTGCTTTTTTAATTTGATTAAAATTCAAGTTTGTGGATGTTAGTTTTGGAGAATTGGACAGTCAAAACGATCCGTTTGAAAACCTGTCGGCTCCGGGGAAATGTGAGGGGTCGTTTTCTACTTTCTGCTGACGTCTTGTCGATTCGTCTGGAAAAAGGAGACGTGAATTATATGAAGTAAACAAAATCACATTTGTTTACAGCATTTAGTTTCTGTGATTTCCGTCTCTCATGAGCAGAGAGAGAGAGACAGTTGTTTTGGCTCGCTGCTCACTCTAATCACCTCCACACACACACACACACACACACACACACCCCTACCTGTCCCTGACACACTCGCTCCCCATCCGTCCTCCCACACCTTAATGAGGGAGCTCATTACGGACAAACAAGCCGCTGCTCCTCTGAATAAGCAACAAGGATGATCTCTGCTGGTCGGCCGCCAGCTGAATATTTTATTGATTCTGCAAGTCCAGCTGTTGATCCGTCTTGTGTACTCCGTGTCATTAATATAGTGCGTGCGGAAACAAAGCCCCCCCTGTGTCCATACGAGTTCATCAGGTCGCATTCATTGTTAAGTGGCTCGCGGGTTCAAGGCCTGGTGTGTGTGTGTGTGTGTGTGTGTGTGTGTGAATATTCTCTCTCAGTTTTCTGGTTGTCAGCGTGCGTCAGGATCAGGAGCCACATGTCAAACGCAATATCCACATAGATATTACAAATCTCTGATAAGCCGTAATATATGCACAAAGATTGGGGAAAATATTTTCATAGTTCCAATCTCCAGATGAACTTCCTGATAGATATCGCTGGGAACTGAGACGCATATCGTCAACACAATTAGTTTCACCTGGAGTGTCGTTAAAGGCGCCTCACAGGTGTTTTTTAATTACCGCGGATGATTAGTCTGATTAGTTGGGCGGAGCTATTGCACGATGTCACACAAGCAATGGACCAGTGAGAAGGCCACTAGGGTAAATTGTTCCGATAGGAGGCGCTCCAATCGTGTGTGTGTGTGTGTGTGTGTGTGTAATAACGTACTGGTACTCCAGCTTTGTGTGTGTTATTTAAGCAATAAGGTACGAGAGGCAGTACTGTGTCGTGCAATAATGTACTGTTCAAGGGAGTTGTTAGGCAAACCCTTGAACTGTACATTATTGTAGACGCAGTACTGCCTCGAGTACCTTATTGCTTTTATAATACGGGTACCTGCGACTTTATAAATAGTAATAGTAAGCTGCCTTTCAGCACAAACTAGTTGTAGCCAGCAAAACGTTGTGTATCGCATTTCAGTAAATCACAGATTTACTGACCAGGCCGGTTGAAAGCAGGGTGGAGGATGACGCTTTGCCACCGATGTAAAGAAGTGCTCTCGCTGCTTCTGTCCGTCTTTTCTCCGTCATTTTTCACGATTTTGTGATCAAACCCTTTTCATTCCTCATCTTTAGGTTAGGGAGGAAGTGACGTGTGTGTTGTCGTTCGTTATGCTAGTGTGGGGGATGCTTGTTAGCTGTTCCGTTTGAGCTACTGTTAGCGAAGAGCCCCGTTGCAATCCTGTGAACACTCAAGCAATAAACCTGCAAGTTAAGGAAACCAACGTCTGAGTCGTTACTGCGGACGTGACAATATCAAAGTTTACACCAAACATGTTTGTAACTGTCAAGCTTGAAATGACAACTAACGGTCGCGCAATTTAAATCTACCTGTTATTTTAAGTGCGCACTGATATGGAACGCTCTAAATGTAAACAGGCTGTACAGTACTTTATGGCTGAATAAAGTACACCCCGTGACTCACTCTCAACCAATCAGAATGCTTGATTTGATCTACCCGTATTATAATTCACTGTAGAGCTGCAGCAATTAGTGGAGTCAATGGACAGAAAATGAATTGGCAACATTTGTTATCATTGATTCGTTGTTTCATCACATTCGACAGCTTCTCGCATTGGAGAATTGTCTTGTTTTTCATTTTGGTGAATTGGGCATCTCTTGACTGATGATTCACTGCTGTGTGTGTGGGTGTTTTTTTTTTAAAGTGGCCGTCTGTCAGCGCCCACGTACGTTGGCGCAGCACGTGCGGCGGTTGTTTTCCAGAGAGTGCGGTGACGCCTCAGAGGTCGGCGTCCAACGTGTACTTTTCCCCTTCCCAAACCTCTTTTATTCATATTGTGACCCAGCAGAGCTAAAGACATAACTTCACGTTTGACTGATCCAATGTGACGGTTTATGGTTTATGCACAGTGTGACACATTGTAACGTTCACAAAGCTTCTGTGAAGTTGGACTAAATATAAATGAAAAATCTGTAAGCTGTGACTCTTTTCTCTTCTTTATTATTATTATGTATTCTTTCCACTCAATAGAAGGACAAAGTTCCGACAAAGTCATTGATAATAATAAAAAAAAACTTCCTTTGACATCATACATTTTAATGCTCAGACTACATCAAAGTGAATGCTTAATTATATATATTTTAATGGGGAAACCTTTTATCAACAGCGCCTCGAACCAAAGAGGCTTTTCAAAAAACACACGCCTGTTTTTAGCATAAAAAATACCAGAACCTTGGGGTGCGAAAAGCAATCGGAGAAACCAACAGGAGTACCCAGAATTGCTTTTGTACACGACTCGGCTCATTTGAGAAGCAACAGCGTTTCCTATTTGCCTTTAGGGACCATGAACATAAACACGCGAATGGGCAATCCCACCAAAGTAATTACTTTAGCGTATGTGTGCATTGTTTCTGCAGTCGCGCTCGTGAACGTGACTCCGTGAGCTTCTCGGGCTGAGGTGTGCCGAGGCCGAGGTCTAGCCTGCTAATGAAGTTTACCCGCCTCTAATATAATTAATTACAGCATTTATCTGGCCGGACAAAAACACAGCTCGATGGATTATAGTCGGATGCAACATCTTGGCCCTGGATGGCCGACTGGGAAATGGATCATGATTATCTCTTAGAACAACACACACACACACACACACACACACACACACACACACACACACACACACACACACACACACACACACACACACACACACACTCCCCAGCAGCACCGTCCAGACTGCAGACTTTGCCCTCATAAAAGAGCCACATTTAGTTTTTATTTAGATTCTGGGTAAAAAGGGAACTGCATTCCTTTTGTAGAAGCCCAACGTCTAGTCTGAAAATCAATCGTGTGTGTGTGAATCCTACAGAATAGGACCTGTGAATCCTATTTTTTTATTTAATACAAAGTCAATAGGAAGACATGAGTAGCCGTGAACAAAGGATTCGCTCTAGAAGGCTCAAATGGAATCAAAGACCATCCGTGTGACTGTCAAAGTGTTTCAACTCAAGCTTCTCCCTCTCTGAATGTACAAAGATGAGAAGAAACTCATCGATAACCTGGAGGAAGTATTAGGGATTAACTGATCCAACCTTTTTTTTTCCAGACCAGATATCTGGTCTGATTTAATTGCTAAGCTGCCTCACTTAAACATTGCTCTTCTTAAACGTTGCCAAACAAAACGTAACAATTAAATACATAGAAACAAATGTCTTGAATTGTTGCTTTATTAAAATAATGATATGTGATAATGAATAATGGTACCTGTGCATCCGAACAAACATGGACTTCGCAGTCAAACTGGTCTGAAGTAATCTATGTGAAAATTCCAGTCTGAATATGCAACCTAATAACCTTCTAACTTTCCATTCAGATGATTTTTTAAGGGGTCACAAACAACCAATGCGCTGAAGGCACACACAGCAGCTACGTCTGTTAGCTAGCCATGTCAGCTCAGACTCAGGTTACAGTTTTTCAATTATTTTCCTCAAGTTCCTCTTTGTGTGTGTGGGGGTTCTTCTCATCGCTATACGCTCATGAAGTTAAGCCATGCAGCTTTGGGTTAAATAGATATTTTTTGCTCAAATCCTCCAAAAAAATGACCTGGAGTGAATCTTTCCTGTCGTCTTGCATCTTTTACATTGACTCCGTATGCAGTCGTGCCGCCTGTACAAATCGCTCCTTCCTCAAAGAAGCTGCGGGTCTATCTGTATTTTGGTCACATCCCGCCGCTCACACATCCTTTTGACAGTTACAGTGGTCGTAGTCTCTGTAACACCCAGCAGCTCTGACACGACAGCTTTACGGAGCTTTCATACTTCTTACAGTGTACGGCTTAGCAGCCAACAGGAGCTTCATGATGTTGGCAACCAGAGCCATTCGGTGAAAAAACCAATAGCCCCCCCCCCCCGCGGGGCAGGGGAAAAGAGGCACTGGGCTTCTTTATCTCCCACCGGCTGACACTCTCCATATTCCAACACTAAATTACTTCCCCCTGCCTCTGTGATGGAGAAGTAAAAGAAAAACGATAAGTCCGAAAGGAGTGGATTTATATACTGTATAAATGGCAGTTTCTCATGGGATCCTTTCAACCCGAGCCTCCTGACAGACTGGAGGAATGGCTCTTTAGTGTCCTGGGAGAGCCGATATGAGGAGAGGGATGGAAGAGAGTGGAGCATATGCCCATACTGTTTTCTTCATCTGTTACTTTGTTCGCACAGCTCTGCGTTTCGGTTCAATAAGTACTGTATACTGACGAAGGATGGTGTGTGTGTAAAGATCTATAAATAAAATATTCCCTACTGCTCATCATTCGGCGAGTAAAGGGAAACATATTTATGAAACATTGAGACAGGAGGGGTATATGTTTATGGGAAGCACAGAGTGCGGGAATATTTATGTCCTGTAAACACCTTCCTTTGAACACAGTAGTGTCGTGGATGCAATTTGAGTTTGGCATTAAGCACCTTGAGCTCAAATATTTCTACATATATTATTTCTGTTAATATGAATATTTACATTGGTTCAGCAAAGAGAATCATTTGAGGTCTTATATCAGTCTTTTACTGCTGCTGCTCAGGCCATAGTTTATCATCAGGTATAGCACACTGACGGCGGTAAAAGTGCATACAAATAACACTTTAAAGGGGCTTCAGTTTTACATAGTTTTTCTCTTTTTTTGCTTTTGAATTAGCACATTCGGTGTTGTTCGGTCGTCACATCATTTCTCTCCGACCTCCCACACAAACACCACAATGCCTCAGAGTTTTGTCAAAGATTGATTGATAAACAGCTATCGGTGCTCATGCTCAGTGATTTTTGGATTCATGGCTCGTCGCGTCCCCCGGTCCGTCGCAGCTCAATTTAAGCGGTGAAAAACCGTGTTTTCTTTCTGTGCACCACCCAGAAGCAATCAGTGAGCCCACCACGGCCCTATTTGTTTGCGTATCAGGTCCTCTGTTCTAGTTTAGTTTTTTTGGGGGGTGGGGGTTGAGTTAATCAGCTTGAAGTCACGACAACAACAAAATAAAATCACTGGCTAACTTCCGGTTGAAGAGCGCCTTCCAGACGCATCGGATCGAGTGCAATAATTTGACGTGACCGCGTTCGCATACAAACAACCCGGTTGAGTCGGTGAAATACGAGCGGGATGTTTCGGAGGGAGGCGCTCTGTCAAACTGTCGTGTTTTATCCCAAAATATTTCATTTGTGGTGCATTTCATCAAAGGCAGAGCCGATTCAAGCCTTTTTTTTTGTGTGGGAAATTTGGATTTCAAAACAGGAAGCGTCAACCACTTTGTGGCCTCTTTCCTTTTCATATACGTTCTTAAGGTTTTTTTTCCTCCATGATTCATCAAACATTTTAAGGTTTGTTGGTGACTTTGCTGCAACATATTTTTTATTAAATCTGTATTAGTCATCAACACACACCAAAATCCAGTAAAACAAAATATACTTTTCTTAAATATGGTTCTTATGGTAACTTATAGCCACCAAAGACATAACTTAGGAAGGGTGCGTTTCATTTATTTTTGATTGAATGCCCAACAATCTTTGAAGTTGTTTCGTGTGCATTTTAGACTGAAAAGTGTTGCACAGGGTGTAATATAAACATGTATATGTAGAGGTTTGCACGGTCAGGTACAGATCTAAGACCAACGACCAAAAGTCCTTCTCGGCCCAGGTGATCAAGAGAAAACGCAAAATCGAAACAATGAGCGTCTTGCTGCGTCAAATCTGACGGAAGGTGTCGCCGTACGGCCAGCATTTAGCTGTAAACCCATTGTGTCAATCAACCCCCGCTCTCACCCACGCACAGAGACCATCTCGGTTTGACCTCCAGAGGCCGGCGGTAACGAGGAGCAGCTGCGGTTCCTCCTGCCGTCTGTCCGGGCCGGTTACTGCTGGTCACCACCTTGCTGCAGATGCGCAGGCACATAGGTGTGAGGTGTAGCATGCTGCGGGGCTCGGGCCCCCACCCACTCACATGAATACCAACCAATGTGGCCTGACAGGCTCCACCTCAGCCTTGAGGGCCTTGAGCGCCGTAGAATCATCAGGATGACGCTCCTTGATCTCAAGTCTTACTTTTCACCCCCTCTTTTCTATATTTATAATCCATAGACTACAAGAAATGGATGACGTCACCCATTGGTTTGTGGACTTTTTGTTCGAGGCCCGCCACGGCCCATAGCATCATAACGTTAGCTCATGCTAAGTTAGCTTAGCTTAACTTTGGTTCGCTTCCTGGAAGAAAAAAAAGAACAGAGGATTTCTCTTCTGTGTCTTTTAGCACAACAGGCTCAGCTAACAGGTTAGGCAAGGTGAGCGCGCACACCTACACCTGCTAATAAGTGCTAACATTTAGATAAAATAATCCTCGTATGTCACTCGGCGAACAAAACTGGAGCAGAGACTTCTTCAAAGGCGTTTTGGGACAAATACACTCACATGAAAAAGTCTCTGGAAGGGACCAGCGGCACAAAACACGGCCCAGCTTAGAGGCTTGTGTCACTCAAAGCAGCCACGACCCCGTAATAATGCATAACATAATTAAAACTTGGGGAAAACATTTGTTTTGTTTTTGGAGCCTCTCCTCCAGGAACTGCAGTTTTTTGGCACTTAAGTTTTGGCTGCATTTTCCGGCCCCCGGAGGTCGCCGCTTGAGAGTGATGCCCCTCCCACTCAGCCGGATATACCGCCAGCTCCATTTGTTTTTGCTGAGCTCAACCACAATAAACCAAAGCCTCGTCCTTCAGCCCCTCCCCTCCTCTCCCTCGCAACCCTGACCTGCGTCACTTCGCTCCCTCTGCTAACGCATGACCTACTGGAGGTGGTTGTGCATCTGTGTGTTTATCTATAGGGACGAGGCATCATGGGAACGGGCTGCTTCTCTCCGTCCGCTTCATTTGAGCGAGTTAACCTCCTCTCGCCCCACGTATGGCTCAGTGTAGCACAACACGACTCTCCAGCACTCGAGGGAATGGCCGACGTCGCCATACTTCCCCGACACTGGATACACCGACAAGCTTATGCCAACAAATGTAATCTCTCTCTATTTTCCTTCAATTAAACTCACTTACCTCCCACGGAGACCCACTTCAGGTTCGCTTAGCGAGCGCGTACATTTCTATGCAGCTCCTCGGCATGTGAGACTCAATCTGAGATGATGTTTGATAATGCTCTGATTAATATTGCATGGCTCATCTCACTTGACTATTAATGTATTCCTGCTCGCTTGTATGGTATCTCTGTGGTCCATCTCTCAGGCGGTTCTGCTTGTTATGCCGGTCCCGTGTGTGTGTGAGTGTGTGAGTGTGTGTGTGTGTGTGTGTGTGTGTGTGTGTGTGTGTGTGTGTGTGTGTGCTCAGAGGCCACACACAGCAGATAAGATCTCATTCTCAGGCCCTCTGTGAGTGGCAGTGAGGAGACAGCAGAGGGATGAAAGAAAACGACGGGCCGCCCTCCGTCTTTCTTATCAGACCCTGAAGAAGAGGCAGCTGGATGACGTAGACACAATGGTACAGGTAGAGATAAAGTCAGACTTATCCAAACATTTCATTCTTTTTTCAGTTCCTAAGATTTCCATCGATTGGTCATTTTTAGGCTGCTTCTCGCTGAATAAATGATTTCCAAGACCTTTATGACAATTTTTCTGGTCGAGACACTATTTTAAATAGTGCCGTTGCAGACAAACTCAGTTTCACCGCTCTTTCGATGAAATCCACGTATTGATTAGTCAGCGAAATCGAAATTCCTTTGGTCGAGGACACCGCTACTGTGTTTTCTCATTAAATTCAGTTGCTTTTTTACAATCTCTCCATTTTGGACGCCCTGTTTGCAGCATGTGCCTTTATTACTGTGCGTGGGAATGACATAAACACCTTCTATGTTGTTTTTAGTGGCAACACAAAGCACAAACTAGACCCGCAGCCTCGTTTTTACAGATCAAATTAGAGTTTAAAAGTGTAATCAAAACTACCTGTAACCGTTATTGGCCACCTAATTACCACAATGATATGTAACTGCATGCCGATAATCTCGAATCTATGAAACATTTTATAATCAGATCGCCATATGTTTCAGTCCCCGACAGATGTAATGAAACTAGATGGCACTCAAAGGGCCCAGAAGAAACACACAGTACCTTATGTACAATCTCACCTACATACAGTGGCTGTTATAGCAGCAGTTGTTGTGCTCTTGAGGATAAATAAAGAAGAAGAAGCCATTGTTCAGACGGGAAACAGTGGTGTCTTAATTATGTGGTTCCCACTGTCGAGGCTCTGCTGCGGTCTCCGCTTAATGCCGAGGCAGCAGTCTGCATGAGAGCACATCGGCCCCCCGAGGGGATGGTTTGGGCTCGACACCCCCAGCGGGGCGGCCGGGGACGCGAACAGAAGCACTGAGATAGACAGAAACACACACAGAGACGGACAGAGGCCAGACACCCCTCCTGGCTGTTTGGGTTCCCTGCCACTCACACAGATGCCAGAGACCACTGACCGACTCCTCGGATTACACAGGGCTGGGAATCGCCGAGTGAAAGGCTGTGTGTGTTGTTGTTTATGCTGCTTATGTAGTTTGTAGAACTAACGTCTGAGTGTGTTACGTCACTCTCAAGTCGCCTCTATTGCATTCTGAGCCGTGGCAGATCTAAAGCGGGTCTCCGTGGTTGCAGAGAGGCGGAGGAATGTTCGGTCGAGTGAAGGCCCGGGAGGAGGGTTTTAATTCGGGATCTCACGAGACAATCTGCTGGATCTGGATTTCAGACCGATCCAGGCGTTTTTTGATGGATCAATTTATCATGTCATCTTTTTTTTTTTACCGCAGCCGAGTCTTTTCGCATCTCTCCGAGAGCATCATTTCCCGATGTGAAGTCTGAACCAACCCTCTGAAGTAATACCAATGTATTATTTTGTGCACGAATATGTCTGCGCGTGTGTGTGAGTATCATGTGGAGAAAAAAAAAGTGTGCCTCGGGAAACTGTCAAAACTCAAACTCTTAGTTTAGGTTAGAAAATCCAATGTTTTTTTTATGATGAATTCAATATTTTCCGAATTCAACATTTTCCGTCTGAAATTGAGTAAAAAAAGAATTCAGAATAGTTTGACCTCCAGCTGCTCCCCATGTTCTCCAGCGTCGTCCTCTCCCTCTGTGGAGGGCACGACTGTAAGTGGTGGTTTGGATATATATATATATATATATATATATATATATATATATATATATATATACACGATACATGTCGCCTCCAGAATGATTTCCTTTTCCACCGTATAAACTACAAATCTGATACTGCATTGTTGAGGTCATCAGACTTTCTCTTTTTTAGTCTTCTCATCCTCATCCTCTCTGCTGGCAGATGTCATGATTACTATTTTGGCTCGGGTCAGATGGAGTTCCTGTCTGGCAGCGGTGCGGGTTAACGCTCCAGCCCCCCGCTCAGAATCCGATTAAATATATTTTAGTTGACTCACAGTGCATATGAACTATGAGAGATGCTGACAGTATAGTCATTGACAGGCGACATCTTGCCGTAGATCATTCTGCATTGATGCGTTTAAACATTTCATAGCTGCTGGGCGATATACTTTCCTTTTTCTGTAGATATGAAGGATGATGTAAAGCGACAACCTGTGAAAGCTGGGAAGGTATATCCAGCTTTCATTATGCAAACCACGAGTGCCGACGCTATAGGCCACCGTTACTCGTCACGTGAGTCAAAGATTTCATTTCCTCTCCACTGAGAGATTTCCATTTCTTTATGCAAATGTGAAAGCAAAAAAGAAAATCCTGTTTGATCAACGTAGCATAGCCTCTTTCTTTCCACCGCGGCAGCAGCAGGCTATCGCCACGCGAGAAGGGATTCCTGTCATCGAGCTTTTTCTCTCTCTCCCTCGTGTCCTCCCCCTCCGTTCTCCTCGGGTAAAACTGTTTGATCGGTTTGATTTGTTCAAACAGAATACTGCCCTCCGTGTTTTCCCGGGCCAACTTTCCGCTCCACAGGTGGCGCATTGAGGTGTACTTTTCATTTATATTTAACGGCGGGACCCTTCCAGGCAATCGGGCTCGCGAGCCCCCGATCCTCTCGCACGGCCCTGGCCCGCCGCGACACTCACCCTCCTATTCACCCGACGGCCAGGGTAAACGGCCCCGAAGTCGAGGTCGTCCCTTTTCGTTAAGCTCCATTTTCTCCGGCTGCTTAAGCTGCCGTCGCCGGATGTCTCCTGAGTTATTAAGACCTCTATGACCGCATGCCTAATGGATGTAGGAGTCCCTCAGTGAGGCCGGTAAAGAGCTGACCTTCCAACTTGCCATGACATATAGTGGATACAGTATATGTGACTCAGACCCATCTAATGGGAAGAATATAACTTAATTTCCCATGAAAGTGGGGAATTTACTGTATATCAAAGAAATCGTTTTCCAAACACCTCTTGTGATCATGTGAATAATGACTGCCCCCCCCCTTCTCTCAAGGCGGAAGCAGTGTGATGCTATGCCGACCCCAATCTCCTCATGTGCCGGTCTGTGTGGGTGGTCCCGCGTAAAATACTGTTTGCGTCCTGTCTCCTCTGGATGCTCAATGTTGGTTCTTTCAGCACCACCAAGTCAACATATTAGATTGTGTCAAACATATCAGATTGCGTTGGATAGATTGGCTCTGTGGTTCCCAGCCAACGTGTCTCTGACTTCCACTCTAGCGCCACCTTTTTACTTGGTGGTTTCGAGTGAAATGTCCAGATGAATGTCGGCTGTAATCTGGCACACATGTAAGTCTGGATGAGTTGTAATAACCTGCGACAAGAGCTAATTAGTCAATCTCAGCGTTCCAATAAGCTTCACCGAGACAGAGAACATGGCGAACGTCTCACCTGCTGAACATAGCGGCGCGTTGGCATTGGCGCGACACTCTCGCACCTGTCACTAAGACTTTCATGACGAGCAAGAACCTTTGTGAAACTCATTTCAAATGAGAATGTCATTGTGAGTTTGATTTATTTCCGCCACTGGGTGATGTCTCAGATCCACTAAGTGGGTCTGTAAGTCAGTGAATGAAACGCTGGGGAACAAACGTCTCCTGTCCTCATCAGCTGTGTTTGATAAGCCCTTGTCTGTGGCTCCGGCACACGGGCACAGAGGTCTGTCTTTCCCCGTACAGTGAGGCAGTACACGGCCTCCACATGAAGTCAATACTTGAGCCACAAACACACAAGGCGGCCTCTGTTGGCTGTTTTCTCTCTGCCAGCGCTGGGGTCCCCCCCCAGAGGGATGCTGGGAGATTTGGTGGACGTAGAGATGTCGTACACACACACATGTCCGATACACTGGCCATTCACACAATGGAGCATGAGCTCTTTGACCCGCTGACTGACGAGCACACAATGCACATAGCGGGGAGCGGGGAGCTCTCCTGGCTGTTAAGTAGCTGCGTCCGTGTGTGTGTGTGTGTGTGCGTGTGTGTATATGTATTTATGTATATACGTGTATTTATGTATATATATATATATATATATATATATATATATGGATATTTATGTATCTATGGATAGATACTGTGTGTGTATATGTGTATATATATATATATATATATATATATATATATATATATATATATATATATATATATATATATATATACATATATACATATACATATATATGTATGTATATATGTATATGTGTGTGTGTATATGTATATATATATATATATATATATATATATATATATATACACACACACACATATATGTACATATATATACATATATGTGTGTATATATATATATATACAGTATATACACACATATATACTGTATTTTTTATATATATATATATATATATATATATATATATATATATATATATATATATATACACATACTGTATATATGCTTGCCTTCCTGGCAGCAGAAAGGAGCCTCTTCCTCAGGAAGAGGCGGGGCTCTACGAGCACACCGCCGAGCTTTCGAACCTGCCAATTAGAGCCGAGCGTCTCCAAAACTCTCCATGCTGTTATCACACCCCTCAGGATTCACAGCAAGTCCTCACCGTCTCACACGGCACGCGCTCCGGCTCCAACGGGGTTCACACCGGCGGTTTATTAAACGAGTAAAAAGCAATTTAGAGAGCCGTATGTCAGGGAACATGTATGCATCAGACCAGAGACAGAAAGTACTTTCTCATGGAAGCATATAATTAATAAGTCACCATGCATTTAGCAAGTCTACATACTGTACTTTCACGTGCACATTTGCATTTGAGCTCATAGAATCTCGCAGTAAAGCCCACTGACGTTTTGTTATGTGGTCCTGGAAAAGTATTTCACTTTGATTGATAAAAAAATTTAAAAAAGTACGGCATTGTAAATCATCTTTGAGACGATTTTAAACCCCTTCAAGATGTCGTTTGTCTGTCGGCAGCCAACTTAACTGTTCCTCAACCGTACTGCCAATTTTCTGGAAACAAATGAATAAAAAAACAAACAATGAGTCAAACGATTGACGGATGAAAAACCCTCTCACACAACAACTTGGCTCACAATACTGCGTTTGCAGATATTGAGTTCACACTAAATTATTTAAGGCATCCAGCAAGCTCAAGCTACCACCAAGCACTCATCAAATCCACTTTCAAAATATTGTTGTTGTGTATTTTTTCGAGTTTTTAGCATCACTCCATTTGAATAATGTATAAATCTCCAGAGGGCGGTCGGCCAGTTAAAAAAAGCAGAGTCACATTTCAGAACGTTCCTAAAGCCTTTAATTGTTCGGCTTCTTCTTCACTCCATCAAAGTTATTCAGATGAGCTTTTAATAGGAGCACTTGGGTGTATTATACGAACAAAACCTCTGTGTGCTTTGCTCTAATAATAAAGTGGATTATGGCTTGGAGAAATTGAACGGTAGGGGAAACGGCCTCATGAATGAATTAGCCGTCCGCAGCAGATTACTGCTGCAATAAAATAGCATGTTTCTCATTTCCAAACTTTAACACCACCTTCAGAGCCGGTGGGGGTGGGGGGGGGATTTAATCTGCTGCTGTTGCATGTCATCCTCCACTGGTGTTTTGCAGAAAATAACAAAGTTGGAGTGTGACATTGCGAAATATTAGTGTTGCGTATTATTATGTTTTATACATACGCTGGCTTGAATCTCGTCGTGTAAGTGCATGTGAAAACAGGTGTGTGTGTGTGTTTTTTTTTTAAAGCTTTGAAAGTGGAGGAGTGTGAGATTAAAACCTCAAAAGAGCGGATGGGCCGTGAAGGTCGGGAGAGGGTTCGTTTCTCGCCTTTCATGTTTCAAGAGTGTGTGACAAGCGGCGGGACTTTTTGGCTCCCGGTGGGACGAGGGGCCGCGGCGAAACTCGTGAGTAGGGGTGGGAATCACCAGAGGTCCCACGATACGATATTATCACGATACTTAAGTCCCGATACGATATTATCACGATACTGCGATATATTGAGTATTGCGATAATTTGAGTATTGAGATTTATTACCTTTTTTTTTCAACCGCAAATTATCCCCAAAGAAAACATATTTGATCATCCTATGTTTTCAGTCTGTTCATCTCACTTCAAAAATGGGACCCTAACCCTGACCATTTAAAAAAAAAAAAATGATATAATAAAAGATCGATACTTGGATTCCGTGTATCGATAGAAAATTGCCACGCAAAATATCGCGATACTATGCTGTATCGATTTCCCCCCACCCCTACTCATTAGAGTGCGAGTCTGAAACGAGGCTGAGGTCTGTTGGTTCTTTTTTTTTGCAGTCTGAATAACGCTACCCATATTCTTTTACGAGTCGTTTCCAAAGGCCCCGCCACTATAAAGCGTCACCAGACCCTCAACTGTCTCCTATTAAAGCACACACTTTAAAACCATGTGAGGAGGGCTGCCTGGAAGCGCCTTGGCGGCGCACTGTATGTTTCTCCAAGGAACACAAATGTCACCGAGCAAGAGAAACAGCAATCATACCCCCCTCTTCCTCTCCTCTCTCTGCGGGTTTTCCGGTACGTTGTGAGGTCCAGGAAGCAATGAATAAACAACAGGGGCAGCAAACATGGAGGGGCGGTGTGCTTCCACATGTCCGGCCCCCGTCATGTCCGTCCTGCCTTGTCCCAAAATCCCATTCCGTGGACTGGGAGGAGTCCCGGCTGATCAGGATGCACCACCTTCCATTTTCAAAAAGGATATATAAAACAAACAAAAACTGCTTTTCTGTTTGGGGAGAGGAAAACAGATATGAGAGAAGGATGGTGAAAATAGGATGAGAAAAAACAAGTAAGTGAAGCAGCTTGTAGCCCAGTGATCTGGAAACTCTATATTATTGCTTTTATGTCTCCTTCCATCTGCTGTTCCTCCTACGGCACGTCCACCGTTCCCTCCAGCTCCCAACGCCCCCTTCCTCTCAGGTACATTTAGGCTAATGTACCATTTTATGAAATGGAATGAAAAAAAAAGAAGAAGAACACGCATTGTCATCATGTCCTTGAACGTAGCAGCGTACATAACCCACTGCAGCTCTCCATCGGGAGCCGAGGCCGGTATCCTGTGTCGAGCAACTGAACCGAAACGTCCCCCGTGGTGCAAATATGCAAAAAAATATCTTTTGCTTCAAGACAACTTTTTCTTTCTTTCTTGTATAAGTCAGTATATTTGTATACACAAAAAAATTGCAGGTGTCCGTTGTCCCTGTGTTTCTGCGGGCATCTAGGGGCTGCTCCCTTGGGGCAATAACAGGAGGAGACAAATTATTGTAATGGCTCTCCCCTGCCTTTCAGCCCTGTTTGTGCTCCATCAGACATTAAACAAATTACGCCTGATTCCACCAAGGTACAGCTTGTGTTGGCTTAATGTGTTTGGAATAATGGGAGCTGAAGCTGGGGGGGTACAGGAGGGGGACGAGTGAAGACTCACCTGCAGGTTGCATGTTTTAATGTGACGCAGTAACAAACTGAAGGAAAAGTGTGTGAAACTTGTCGAGTCATTTAAATCTCATCCTTAGGAAGCACCTGGCTCTAAAGCTGGGTTTACTGAATTGTTTTTTCTCCGATTTTCTCTGAAAATGCTACCAATTTTCGCACTAAGATTTACATTTTTTATTTGAAAGAGACACTGACCACCACAGGGGTGAGGAGGAAACGGGGTCCTCTTGTGGCGAGTGCATTTAACAAAAAAAAGAAGACAACTTTAGTCAATTTCCCAACATATTGCGATCGACTGTGAAACAAAGGAATGTCGGGTTGATTGGCTCAACTTGCAAACGCGCTTTTCTTACAGAACCGCACACATAAAAGACCCTCTGACTCCACCTCCACTTCCACTCCTGTCACACGCAATACGCAAGGCATCCTTCTTTACGCCTCGTGCATAATTCATGTCACGGCGACTGGCTGTGTCACAGCCGCGACCTTGGTGCTGCGGGCAAGGAGGCTCATGGGAAATGTGCTTGACCGTGGTGATGTTTCAGACATTTTAGGAGCAAAGAGCTTATTAATTAGCCCAATTACACCCAGCTCGGAGGCTTTCTGCATCGCCTTTTTGGCCTCTTTTAGCGCATGCTTTCTGTCCGGCACACTTAATGTACATTTTGCAGCTGCCGCGTGCACAAAGCTGTGATATAACCCTAGTCCCCCAATGGTAATCATCAAATACTCCAGTTTGTGCTCACAAAATGCTATTAGCAGGTCTCGCTTTGGGCGTACGGTCACATTTTTGCAAGATTACATCAAGTGAGGCTCACATTTCCAATCAGGACTCCGTCTCTATACCGAGAACTACTTCCAATACCTTGTTGACCTCTCCGTGGGCTCCTGTGGTTCCCTTCATCCGCTCTTGTTCCGCTCTTGTTTTAGCGGTGGATCTTGGCGTACGTGCGTCTGGGCCCCCACGACTTTGCGCTCGGCCCGACGGCGCCCGCGGTTTGCCAGATCTGTCCACTGGTGTCATGTCAGCGGCCTCGAGGCCACATTGCATCACTCTGAGTGCTCAAAGAGGCGGCCCTTCCCTGCAGCAATGAGGCGCATATTGGATTCCGCCGACGCTAAGACGCCACCTATAATGCAAACGCATACATGTGCACGAGCGCATAAGTAGTAGTGGTAATTGGGAAGGACCTGCTCTGATATAAGCAGATAAAAGGCACGTCTGTGCTTGTTGTGATGTTTGTGGTTTTCCTCAGAGATTGAATGAAAAGACCGGTAATAGCCTCGGATCCGAGTAGCCTCCAACCCCTCCTGGATGACAGGACATCTTGTCAGATTCCCTCACGTCCCCTAGATTCAGGGTTATTGAGAGTGTCACTGTCTCTTCAAGTTTGTCCTCAGGAGTGTGTGAGAGTGTGAGTGTGTGTCTGTGTGTGTGTGTGTGTGTGTGTGCACGTATTCGCTTGTGCGTGCCTTTGTCCAAGCCTTTTTTTTTTCTTCCTGTGTGTCTCCGTGCGCTTATTTTCTTGACAACATTCGTGCCCGTGTGTGAACCGTGTGTGTGTAGCTGTCCGGTCCACTCGAGGTTGTTGTCATTTTGGGTTCCCATCTGAGACAGGTCAGAGAGATAAGCTGTCACATCAATGACAAAACCAGCTGGGAAAAAAAAATACAAATATAGATAAAAAAAGTATTTGCTGGCCGTGCGACGCCCTCGATGCCATCGGCCGTCAGCAGTAACATCGTTAAGGCGGCGGAGTTGAAGCGCGAGGATATTGCCTCGGTGTGTTTTTTTTCGTGCCGAGCGCTTTGTTTATAATTTGGGATTTTGAGAAAGACTCTGGGCGGCGTGCTCGGAGAGCAGGTGGGCTCAGCAAAACGCCATCAAGTGACATCAGGAGCGGATGTATTCATTTGCACTAATAGGTGTGTGAATGAGGGCAGGCCGGTTTTGGTAAACACCCAATAAAGCAAACACAATCATGTCTATATGCGATGACAGGAGGTGGCTTTCTAACCAATGAGAGGAAAGGGATACAAAAGGCTCCTGCTGCAGATCGTCTTACATTATTAAGATGTGTACACCTCTTTGTTCCTCTTAAGTGGACCCGGGACACGGCGGGTGGTTTGTGAGAACGGCCTCATAGAGCGAAAGGGGGTTCCATCGCCTTTCTCCTCCAACAGCGGCCGGCTTTATGGAAAAGAGCACGGCTCGGCAATAAAATCCGACAGGTGAGCCGTGTCCGCCGCTTTCCCCAGCACTTTGCGACAACTGACAACTTAATGGATTTCCCCGGTTTAAAAAGCCGCGTCGAAATCCCTCCAGCGCCTTTTGTAGGAGCTAAAAGGGAAAAGCCGGCGACTGGGCTGGGAAACCCCGTCTTTCTGTTCGCGTTCCTGGAACTTGGAAGAGAAAAGAGGTATTTCTCTCTGGTTTTTTTGGGGTGGGTCGGGCGATGCAGAAGGGTTTAAGTGGTGCGCTATTGTGCCACTGAGGGAGAGTTACCTGCCCTGTCAATCTGAAAGTGAGAGGATGAGGCCGAGCGTGACAGTGGAAAGAGACTCTATCGGGTCCCACGAGGCAGCGAGCGGAGTTCACCCGTCGCCTGGCTGACATTTCCGTTGTCAGCTCGAGGAAAAAAGGAAGGTTTATTCATTCCACTCTCTCAAAAACAAAAAGTGCCAAATGAATAATTGAGCGCTCCCTTTGGGTCCTGACCACAACGTTTGACAACCACTACTTTACTGGAGGCCTTGTTTTGGACTCATTAGTTCATCATAATGAGGTATTTAAGTCGAGGTGTTTACACAACGCCTTGTTTGACCTCTTTTTATTGCACATGTGCTTGTGTGTGATTCCTGTACAGCGCCCCTAACGGTCAAAAGCTCCTCAGGAGGTTGTGACACAGCTCCCAGGTGTATTTTTCCGACTCGGCCACGCCCCGAAAGGGGCCACCGCAACTCGTCGCCGAGTAAATTCCTCTACAAGCCACGAGGCATCTTCCCTCTTCTGGCTGACTTCTGTACCAGCCTTTCATCGCCGTGCCTCTGATCCACCAAGGACTCCTCTGTCTGCATCGCTTTTTTTTTTTTGAGGGGGAAACTAAGAAAGAAAGAAAAATCCTCTTATTGCAGATCCCCTCCCCCAGTCCCTTCTATGTGGTCCCTGCGAGACATGCTGAATGTGGACCCATAATGAGCCTCTGTCTGCTCCAGCCGACACAGTGAGCTGTCTCAGACTGGGATGTGTCTCTCTCTCTCTCTCTCTCTCTCTCTCTCTCTCTCTCTCTCTCTCTCTCTCTCTCTCTCTCTCTCTGTTTAGAGAAGGGGAGATGACGGGGGGTGAAAGCGTGTTTAACAGTTTTTCATCATGAGCTCCTAACCCTTCTTCAAAAACACAGTCGCAAACAAGTCCACCGCGTCTCCCGTCCCCCTAAATTGCGTAATTCAGACCGTTGGACGCCCCTGTACATGGCTTCCCTCTCCAGCTGAAGGAGCACGCTGAAGTCATCCAACGCTGCTGCTGAGAAATGTCCAGGGGCTGTTGTAAAGGCTCGAGAGGCGAAGGCTGTATCCGGCAGAGCGAGGGTCTGAATCCATCTACGAGTCGCACAAGGGAGCTGAACACGTTCTATTAGCTCACACACGCGGGTCCATGTGGAGACCCAGAGCCCATTTCTTTTCCCAGCCAGTTTGAGAAGTTGGCTGAAGTGTGACAGCCGCTGTTGATACTTGAACTATTTTTAGATCCACCGCATAATGTTGGTGGGACACGCTCTGGTGCGGTCCCATTTAAAGTCCACACCAGTTGCGAGAGACGCTTAAAAGCAACACGGCTGGTACGCGACCTCATTAATGTCGCCCGCCGTTGTTTTAAACCACGCCGCGTGTTCATGAGCTCAGTCGAGGGGTCGTAATGTGGAAAGAATGTAATGATCCCGCCTCATGCAAGAAGCTAACCTGGGTGCTTAGACCAAGTGTGAGAAACACCCTGTGTTGCAATCAAAAGTACAATTTAAGAATGGCGTAAAACAGCTGCTCGGTGATATTAACACCTGCTCAGATTTTCATTATCGAGCTCTGGATGCTCAGGAGACGTCGGCACCTCGGCTCCCGTGAGGCTTTTGGTCATCAATCATCCATCGACCAGGATGAGCGTGGTTATTGTCCGCTGAAGCGCTCTGTATTTGCTGTATGATGCGTTATATCGTCTTTATTGATCCCACGCAGAATGAATGGCAGCCCAGGACCCTCGCCGTAGCGCAGAGCGCACAGAGAATGGATTTCTTTCATGTTTGAACGGCGCGTCCCGACGCCTCGGCTCGGACTTGTTCGAGTGTGTTCCACGATACAGGAAGCACTTCTCCGAGGCCTATTATGTCCGCGTAGTAACAATCGGGGGGATTGTAGTCTTCCAACAGGGAGCACATTGTTTTTAAGAGCAAATTTAAACTAATCCTATAAAAGGCCCTTGGTGACTCCGCTGTATTAAAAATAAAGACGGGCGCAGCGGAGCATCAGATTTTCCTTTTTTATTTCCAACATTTCGTCTGTTTTTAGTTTTTTCCTGTGTGTTTATTTTGCCACAATGTGTGTTCATCTCGGGTGGAGTCAGCGAGGGCTCCCCACATGCTGATCGTCTCCAGGAGATTTGTATCTCTCTGAAATTTTTCCATAATTCTGGTTTGAACATAAATGTTGTCTTTAGCCAACGTATGTACACCATACTTCTCTTCTGTTTTTTTTTTGTTTTTTTTTAGCTGGCTTCGCCCAGAGAGTGACAGTCAGGCTGTGGTGAATCCCTTTCAGTGACATTTTCTTCTCTCATGCTCAAAAATACAGAGAGGACACACACACACACACACACACACACACACACACACACACACACACACACACACACACACACACACACACACACTTATGGAAATGTGCAAGCAGACACACTGTCACACGCAGGCCCACCAGCCCTCCCACATCCTGTTGAGAGAGCTCCCATCTAAACCCCAGCGAGTGTTTGCGTTGCGACCACAGAAGCCGCGTGAAGCTTTAGGTTCTCCGCACTTATCTAACCACGTTTCACTCAGCCGCCGTCTGAAAACATTCCCCTTGATACGACATCACCCGCCGCTCCGAGACATGCTCCACAGCAAACACAGTGTGGCAGACAGTGTTATTGCATACTTCCTTTTTTTTTATTATTAATACAACAGCAATGGATGTGGATTTCTTGATGCAGTCGGCTCAGGATAGAAACTATTTCATATTCTTTCACAATATGGCATTCTACCAATTATTTTTCCACAATTGACAGAATATTTGGCTGAGAGAAACTGCTGCCAGACGAAAAGAAATTAGGAACAATTATTGGTTCCCTTTTTTTACAAATGACAAAGCCATACAAACTGACAATGATGAAGTGAACATCCACACATATCATCTCAAACGCTTGGCAACAATCTGACCCTCCATTCTCGCAGCTGCTTCCAAGTTGAAAACGTTTCTTACAACTTCAAAGAATTGCAATATTACTACATTGGTGATTCGGATGCAAGGAAGTTATGCATATTAATATCTGTGTGTGGAGAGAGAGAGAGAGAGAGAGAGAGAGAGAGAGAGAGAGAGAGAGGGGAGATCTAAAGCTGCTAAAGTGTGGCAACAACACAAATGCCACGGTGTTCCTGAGTGACATGCTGGCACGGGGCGGAGAAGTCAGCCGGCCTCATGAGAGAGAATTATTCACCAGCGTTCAGCGGCGCTGGCCACCGAGCGCTCGAGCCGCCGCCCACTCCTGCTCCGCACCCAGCCCCTCATCAGCATGCATTATGCTCCTTTTTTTTGGGGGGGGGCGTCTGTTCACATTGGCTGACGAGCGCCGTTTGGTTGGCGTAGCCTGGAGCTCAAAACCACAGCTCTCACACACACACACAACACACACACACAACACACACACACACACAAACGCTCATTTTCTCACTCTCACGCTTTCTCGCTGTCGCACGGGCTGTTAACAGTGTTTTCAGAGTCAGGGAATGTGAAAATATTCAGTGAGAAGCAGCGTGCGGGGAGGAGGAGGAGGAGGGGGAGGATGGAAAAGGGGGGAGGGTGGAAGGATGGGGGGAGTCAGACTGAGGGTGGGAGCCTGGATGTGCCACAACGACGCCACACGCTGACCGTCGGCGTCGGCTGACTGCATCTGGCCACGCCGGAAAGGTCAACAGGCGGCATCTTTCCCTTTCTGTTGCATAGGACGTCATACAAAGTGGCAGAGCAAAGAGGACCCAATTTATAAAAAAAAAATGTCTGCCCCTTTTTTGTTCTGGCACACAAACACGTGGCCCGAAAAACACCGCGCTCGCACGCACATGCATCACGCATACTTGCATAATGTACTATGGTGACCCCCACACCCCCCACACCCACCCTGGGGCCCGAGATGCATTGTCCCTCAGAGAGGAGACATTAATAAGAAATGAGTCCTTTTGAAGTTGGGCTGTCAGATCTGAACTGACATAATCATCCCCAAAAATAACACCTCCTCCCACCTTTTAACATTTCCCTCCCACTCATCCAGCCTGTGCATGTGTGGAGCGCTGCGGGAGGACCGTGCTCAAAGGGGTCCCTTTTAACGTGGGATCCAAAATGGCCTCAATCCAGTCGCTGAAAACACAACTGTGCCCCCCCCCCCCCACACACACACACTTCTGTTATCCTTTGTAGTTTAGCTTCTTTTTTTTTAAACTGCATGCACTTTGGCTGAAACTTGATTTATTTCATTTTTTCCACACATTCTCTGCACCCACCGCTCCCTTCCCTTTGATTGTTAGAGTCATTCACGCGATTACAGCAGGGAAAAAAAGAAGAAAAAAGACGGCATCCTTTTGTCGCGGCTTTAACTGGATGTTAACAAAAACTCATCTTTATTAACTATCCATTATTTTGTCCAAATGATCCAATATGGTTTTAAGTGATCTGGCTGTTGCAGCTTTTTTTTGCGCCTTTTTTTTTATATTTAAAGGAAGTTTAGGATATTGCAAAGTTTGCAGAAATCTCCCAATGTCTCACACTCTTAATAACAGCAAGCTAGAGGACAGATGTGACTTTCTTTTTTTTTTTTACTCCTACTTGGATTTCACAGCCTTAACGATACGACACGAGCAGCAGCAAACCCCCGACCCCGAGCTGTTACTGATGCACAGCACATGTGTGAAGTTCAGTCTGTCAGCTCTGCAGCTCTCCTGTAACCTCCCCGACACCCTCTACAGCAGGGGTGAATCCAAGGTCAGCCGAGAGCCGGGGTCTACCCCTGAAATGTTGTCTGGGGTAACACTTCAATCGACACACACACACACACACACCACACGTTTGATCCTCAGCAGCATGCTGTGAATCCGTCCCCCCCGGTGTGATGCAGTAGTTACTTCCCCACTCTCCTCTTTCTTCTTCTTCTTCTTCTTCATTTCCACGCCTCCACAGTGGGATTGGGGGTGAGGGTTTCCTGTCGGGTCGCAAGTTCCTTTTGCCAAACTGCAGATCTAGAACTGATGTAAGACACCTTTCATACATAAGGAATGTAAACTCTCTGCACTGTACATATCTGTCATCCCAGCCATTTGTATATATATATATTTTTTTTACATATCTTTCATCCCTGTTGTTTTTATATTTTATTTTGTGTCTGTAAGTAAGTTGCTGCTACTCCGACAATACATTTCCCCTTAGGGATTAATAAAGTATATATTAATTAATTCATTATTATTATTTATTTTTTAAATGGCATTGGCAGCTTAAACCCTGTAGTCTTTTCTTGAAAGTTTTTACTACATTTGAGGGACTTTGGTGACTAATGAGCAGCTCATTTCATTTTTCTCGCAATGAATGTATGAACTCTCACCACCACTTTGTGGGAAACCCCAAGTGCAATGTTGAGCTTGATCATGTATACTCATGATTTCCATAAACACAGATAGAAATATATATATATATATATATATATATATATATATATATATATATATATATATATATATATATATATATATATATATTTATTTTTTTATTTTTAATTTTTTTCAATATTTCATAATGGGTACATCTTTTACATGAAGAAATTAACTTCCCAGTAGTGCAACAACCAAATAAGAATAAATACACGCAGCCGCATGGTCAGAAGCCAGTGGATTCAGAGAGTGTGCCACACCGCTCCAGCAATCTGATAGATGAAGTGGGACTTGGCATATCTCTCCCCCTCCCTCCACGTACCCCCGGCTCATTTCACACTTTCCAACTTCCTCGCCTCCCTGCCAGGCACTGGGAGAAGAAGATTCCCCTCCCCCTCTTCCCCGGACTGAATGTGACAATGTGGCGGCGCCACCATGTGTCACGGTTAGACTTGGT
This sequence comes from Myoxocephalus aenaeus, assembly GCA_038501785.1. Lineage (NCBI taxonomy): Eukaryota > Metazoa > Chordata > Actinopteri > Perciformes > Cottidae > Myoxocephalus > Myoxocephalus aenaeus. The sequence goes on along the minus strand of JBAMJR010000059.1, from coordinate 4,007,937 downwards.
AAACCCGTAAGGATCGCTGCGCCTCGGACTCTGACGCCGCGGAGGCAAAGTGTGCAGACTTGACTTCATTACTAAATTGCCTCCTTATTCTGATGCACATTACCACACACACACGCACACACACACACACACGCAAACACACACACACGCACGTCAAGTTAGATGCGTTTGTGCATGCGTTTGTCTGTGTGTATGTTTAGCACACATGTACACCGAGGCCCACCATGTGAACGCACCCATCTGTAGGCGCAGATGGGAACACTTGGTGTCACACACACTGTACGGGCCACACACGCAGCAGAAAGGACAACTTTTAGAGTTGATTAATTCTCCTCCAGCCTTTACTAAACTTTGCTCGTCCAAAGTGATCCGAGTGAACGCTTTTGTTTTCTATCTTTTGCCTGCTTTGCGTTTTGCGACGCATTATTTCACAAATTCCCTCGACTACGTTTTTCACAGGCACATTATTTTATTTTTGCATTCAAGCATTTTCGTATCACTAACCCCCAATAATGCGCAACGTGGGTAAATAAATGCATATACATTCTCAATGGAATTTGATAGGAACCTTAGATTTACTGTTTTATTGTACTTTTCACCTCAGAATGCATCAATCATCATGTAAATATGTGGTTCCATGGGAAGAACGATGCGAGTACAGAACAGTTATATGCAGGGCTGCAACTAACTATTGAATATGTAAATGAATTCTTTATTTCTCGGTCAGTTGTACGGTCTATGAAGTGTCAGGAAATGGGGAAAAAGGTCGATCAGTGTTCCAAACCCCAAGATGACGCCCTCAAATGTCTTGTTTCGTCCGCCACTCAATGGTATTCACTTTCAGATTTCGGTTTGGTTTTGGTTGGTTAGTTGTTTTTAGTTTTTTTGGTTGGTTAGTTGGTACATTGGCATAGATGACTCCTAGAAGAGGGTTTCAGTTGAAAACCAGCTAAAGCTACTTGCATTTTGCAAACAAAATTGGTGTTGTTTTGGTGGTTTTATTCATTATTTCATTAATTGATTCATGGCTGCATTATTGTTATACTTACAGGTTCATTGATGTATTTTGTAACAATGTTCTCTTAAAAATAACTGACGTCGTCTACTATATCTGTGTGTTTGTGGCTTCCGGCCCGATAGGATGCAGAGACTCAATCATGCCCCCCCCCATAAGTGCTCTGTTGATCGTCCCAACTGTGATTGACACATTCTCCATACTTGTGGGCAACCCGCGTCGATCCCGTTACATTTGGCGAGTGCCGGTCTTTTTCACAATGGCGTCCACATGTGAAGTATTCATGTACTGCTGAGCCACAGACAGCCGCACAATGAAGGTGCACGTGACCTACGTGGTCCGCGGACACCCTCGTTCCTTTACATGGAGCCGTGTGCAGCCGCGGGGCCGACGCATTGTATCGCCCTGAACCTCCGAGCTCATGAATAATGCAACGGGGAGGTAAAGCAGATTATTTGTGTGGATATTCAGGGATGTCTGAAGCCTTGAGCTGCATTAGGGCGTCATTTTCATATTCAATCTGTCGTTTTCATTACGTTGCCTCTGGTTTCCTTGCAAACAGCAGATCTTATTCATGACTTGCCAGCAGCATAAATTCCTAAAGGAAATCTTTGTATATGTTTAAGCATGTTTGTGGACTTGTTGAACGACTCCATAAGTCTCCAATTTATTGCGTCAAAAAACTATTTTAGACACGAGATAAGGGTTATCTTTCATTTTTATTGTTACATTTGGTTAGTCATTTTTATATTTTTGTACTTCTGAAGTTTGAACCCATCAACGGCTGAGACGATGCATGTCTTTGCACTTTTTACTCTCTCTTCCGCTCCTGTCGACTATGGTCTCTTGTTTAGTTGGATGTGATGTTTTTATTGAGCGTCTTCAAATCAATCAGCACTCTTTTAAGTTCAGCTCATTGCCAGATCTCATTCTATTCGTCAGCTCTTTGTGGGACTGTAATTGGCATTTCTCTTGGTACAGAATTCTAGGCCTTTTTTTCACCCACCCATCAATGCTTATTATTCAGTTCACCATTGCAATTCTCTTTTGTAGTTACCTCTTCTGCAAAGTCATTAAAGTCTGGAGGATTATGATTATGTTCTCCATTGAGTAATATGCCGTAATTCATGATAATTAAGTTCCAATGAAAGCGCTTCCAATTTACGAGTGATTGGGATCCATGGATAGACGCGACTGAAAAGACTTGAGAAATCAAGTTTGATAGTTTATTCTCATATATATATATATATATATATATATATATATATATATATATATTCTTTTTTCTTCTACTATATTGTACTGAATTGAATGTATTAAGTCCCAACTGCATGGGGTTAAGCTATTACTTAAAACATGTGTGAAAGATTCCAACGTTTTCTGTGAGAAAAAAAAGCAAACCCACACTTTGTACCCTGGAGCAACGACCACACAACCTCCTCTCCATCAATCCTAGCTCCAGACATTACTTTGTCGTTCAGGCGCAGCAGTGAAAGAGCCCTGCGTTGATAGTTGAGATTGCTCCCTGTTGCCTTGTGCTCCTCTTTATCAGTCAGCAGCAAATGTCCCACAGACAGAGTCCTAATAGTAGCATAGTGAAAGGGGACATGCCCTCTAATGGAAACCCTTTGTTCAGTTGTCACTTTCACTGCTCCCATGGAAACATCCTGCTGGCCAATCAGACGAGCCCTCTGGTTAGCAGCAACTGTGTTTCCTTCACTGCTCGTCTAAAAGCATCACACTGAGCTATCTTTGGGTTTCTTCCTTTCTCCTCACCCTCCTGCGCTCTCTTATTTCTCCCACTCTGCACTTGTTTAACAAATGTATTTTTTCACACGGGGTAATAAGTCAAAGGAAAATCAGTGCCGTGTCACAGCATGTCAGAGGAGGAATGTTGCATCTCCATAAAAAAACTAAACTGAAAGCAAAGCCGAATTGTTGAGGCGTCGAGATATGCTGTGATAACGAATGCAATAACAGCTTTGTCCTTTTTAAAATGACGTCCTGTTTTGGATGGTTTATCCTGTCCCCTGAAGCTGCTGTGAATACCACTTGACTTTCTGAAGACGAATATAAAGGTAGCTATAGCAACATGCATCTCTCCCACTGGGCAGACATTTGTGTTGCGTGATAAGGGCGTTAGAGAGAAGAGAATGTTGGCGGAGTTGAGAAGACGAAGTGGGAAAAAAGATCATCTGTATCTCTGTACCCAGTTGGAGTATAAAGCACCACTGGGTCTCTGTAGGATTCATCTTCCACAAATACTGCCTCTCTAAAGACGTGGAGCGGGACGCACAATCAGACCAAAAGTCTTCCGCTTGTGTATGAAGAAGGAGGTCAATAAGCCGTGCACTCTGGAGAGGCTTTACCGAAACACATTCAGAGTGTGATCGTGTATGAGCGCTCACAGCAGACAAATGAGAAATCAGAATTATCTCAGCTAATGTTGGCTGATTAGTGAAATATCAATAGTGGTAATAAAACGCTTCCGTGCGGAATTGACCCTTCGCTAAGTCCCGCCCCCATAAATATTATCAAATATTTGGGGAAAAAGCGATTTAAGAGAGAGGCAGAGAGAAGAGACGAAAATATGGGTTTGATGGAACTATTAAGGCAGTGAATCCAGTTTAAAAAGTAAAAGTCAAAAGCCCACATATCACACGTTAGAGATTTAATTTATACGATTTGTATAATTCCATTTGGCCAAATTCCTTTAGAGAAAGATATTTGAATAATTCATTGAAAATGAAGTGTCTGAGAAAATGAAAATCAATACATTGTGTATGATCAGAATTGATAATTGTTCAAATCAACAGGGCGGAGGCAAGAGATGTCCTGAATTATTGCCCTTACGCTTCATAACGTTTGGATCCTGCATTTCCCAGAATGCAACCTTTAACGTCTTTTCATTCTCACTGTGTGCCGATACAGTAGCATCAGGGTTATTTTTTTATGGAGAGTAGTCCTCTCCATAATGAAGACACGTCGTGTGTCAAATTGGTTGACTTCTGCTTTGAAATGAGCTTTGATAAATACTATGATGGGATGGTTTATAGCCCCTCCCCCCTCTCTCCCCCACTCCCCAACTTCCTTATCTCCTCCAGCACAGTGGTGTGTGCAGACCTCCCTCCCACAGGCCGGCTGGATTACGCATGTTGGTTCTAATCCCATTCATTCTCTCAGTGCTCTCTGTCAGACAGACATGTGCTGGACCATCATGTACCCCAGTCCCACACATCAATCACAAACACACACACACACGCACACACACACACACACACACACACACACACACACACACACACACACACACACACACACGCACACGCACACGCACACAGGCTCAGGTGCCTTTGTTTGATAAGGACCAGGCGGAAGTGTTAGCCTCATCGTTCCAGTCCCACCGCATCATGAAAAATCCTGTTTCATCCCATGATCCCCAAACCCTCCTTATCACCACAACCTGCTCCAAAGCCCTAAACCCGTGTGTCACCACACGCTCCCCAGTAACAGCTTTGTGTAAGGGATCATCTGGGATGCACACACTCGGGCAGATCAATCTGAAACCAACAAATATGTTGTTTGGCCACTTTAAAATAACCAAACAATAGAAAAATGGCTTGATTTTTTTCTTCTACTGCCTCTTACGGCCGTCATCCACTCAGGCGTAGAGAGTCTGTCTAGTTGGTCAACTTAAAATCAGATAAAATCATATTCAATGCATCACTAATCTCTTAAAGGTCCAGTGTGTAGGATTTAGGTGGGAGCTATTAGCATAACTCTATGTTTTCATTAGTGTACAATGTGCCAAGGCTTAATAAAGGCCGGTGTCAGAAAAAAAATCAAATCACGGCGCGAAAGGATTATTCTGAGAAAAAAACAGAATTTCGTTAATTTCCGAGAATTGTTTTTGTGATAATCTCTGAGATTAAGTGGCAAATTTACGAGGACATTATGAAGAGAAAAACAACTGGGCCGCAAAACCGTGTTAAAGTGAGGCAAAGGACCTTCATGTTCTTATTTGTCTGGAATATCCTACTAGGCATGCTAGTCTGCCACCCGGCTCCAGATAAGCAGATGAGAGTGGATGGAGAGTCCACTCCAACACAAAAGGCTATAATACGTGGGTGCTCTGCGGCTCACTCTACCGCAGCGTTTAACGCTGGCATCTGAGGTATGACCTTGCAAAGAGAAACGGTACCTTAACAACCCCGGCCACCTAGTATTTTCCCATAACCACAGTTTTTCTTTTCTCGTCAATGTATGACTTTGTAAATTTGTGAACATTTGTGACAATCACAACACCTGAAGGCCACCTCAGTTCTCCCACACGCTCGGTGTGAGCAGAGGGGTTTTTCAGTTGGTTGCGCTCTCGGACCTCACCGCTAGATGGCGCTAGATCCTACACGCGCACAACCTTTTTTATATAGGAAATAATGATGGAATCACTCCATCTGGGTTCAGAATGCCCTCTGTTGAACCACAAGCTTCTCAATTAGAGCCCGTTGTTTTTGTCTATCTCTGCGTTACAAAACCTTCACAACACCTATTAAAATGTTATGGCATGCGTCTGTGGAAAAAGGTCATGAGGAAAAGAACAGTTCTGGTAAAGATTTCTTTTGTGTATTTCTTGCAAGAGAAAACTTAACTCTCAGAGAGAGAGAGAGAGAGAGAGAGAGAGAGAGAGAGAGAGAGAGAGAGAGAGAGAGAATTGCTTTTTCCTTCTAAATATTGGACTTGTGCATTCTTGTTGTCTACTGGGATTTGACCTAAATCTTAACTCTTTTATTCTCACATTGTTTTGGCATGTGGTAACATCAGTTTTTCTTGCTGTGTTAGAAGCGAGGCGCTCTGGCTGTGTGATGACCAAAAGGACTGGCTGCCGGCAGCAGCTGTTTGCTGTTGAGACGTGAGCCAGACGTGTTGTGCTGATGGCAGCCTGACCGTAACTGTTCTGCAAAACAGCAAGCAGACAAAACAAATCACTGGTCTGGCGAGCCTAAACAAAAAAATAATACATAAAATGCTCTAACACCAGGAGGTACACAGGCCGGCATGTTGCAAGGCATGCACTCACATTTGTACAAATATGCATATGACAGGACAATCATGCATATTGAAAATGCATCTGGCCCCGTGTGTATATACATCTGAGACAAAGAGGTGAGCGCTTCAATTATTCAACGATCATTTGTTGTCATTATGCAACAAAGCGTTGCGCAACTGAAGGCAGCTGTAGTGGATTTGCTTCACAAGAAGAACATGACAAAACAAAACAGCAGCAGCGCATTGTCGTAGTGCATGTGTACGAATCGCATCAGGAGCAACGCCAAAAAGCTGCTGCGGAATGATTCTTTAGGCTCCGTTAGCCAGGAGCATGCTGGGTAGTGGAATAGCCTCAGGTCCGAGCTGATGGGTTAGCTAAACTCCCTTCTCTTCGCGTTTTGTCCGAATGGGTGGTCGCAAGAGGCCGTGGGCGGTGATCGCCTTGATGAGGGTAACCATTGACCCCAGCATTGAATCATTTAAATTATGGATCCAATAAAAATGCCACCTCTGCAACAAAGACCCCAAAACAACATATCGATGGCCAAATTTGTGTATTTTTCCTTTTTTTTCTTCTTAAAAAAAAAAAATGTTGTATTGGCTATCCTTAACAAATAGTATTCTGCAAGAAAACAACAAGTTTTTTTATTATTAAGTATACATTTTTCAGATAGGAGGTTCTGCTCTTCGGCCTTCGATATACAGTATATATGTGTATATAGTTAATGTTTACTCTCTGTGCACAGTAATCCACTGTAGGTGTAATAGGTTCTCAGACTCTCTCTCCTGTGCGACGGAGTTTCATGATAAGTGGGCGAGCTGTACCCAGCATGCAGTTTGGCGGTGCAATTTTATAAATGTACAACCATGACTGAAGTTCTTACCCTGACACGTAAGTAGCTCCGCCTGCTGGTGCCCTCAGCTGTGAGCTGTGAAAAATGAAATGTTGCTACCTGCCGAACAGTCGTTACGGCTATGCACCGCTGGTATGACGGTGTGTGAAACATTCATACCGTATGGACATTTTAAACCGGTATACCGCACAGCCCTAGTCAGGGGTCACCGCGGGGGAAATCCATCTAATAATTGTCGAGATGTTTTACAACACCTCAAATGTCAACATGGTGGTGGTAGAGTAAAGGTCTGAGGGTTCCCAAAGTAAACAGGGTACGCCATCCGGCAACCGCGAATGCCCCTTCAGAATGTTGGGACAGTCCAATCCAGTAGATGCTGAAATATATCGCAGGATGAGTTAATGACCTACAGAAAGAAATCGGGGGATCACCAAAAATCAGTCGGCTTCATCCTCTCGAAGCCGCGCATGTCTAAACAGAATTTCATGGCAATCCATTCAATAATGGTGGAGCATCGAACTCGCTCACCTCCCGACGATCCCATGCCTAAAATCCAGACACCAGCGTTGCTGAAAAATGAAGCCAGAAATACATAAGAATTCTGCCAATCCAGCTGCAAGTTTTTGTTGTTGTTGTTACACATCTGCCAACACGCATCAGTATCTCTGATGACCCCATATTAGGGACGATATTAGCTTGCCTCTGTATTAATCAAGTTTGAAGCCAGTGATCCAGGTTCGTTAACCACATCACAAACATTTTGGATTCCAGTTGCTTCCACATCCTGTCCGCCATTCGGACCGAACACGACACACTTTGCTCTCTCCGCAAAGTCGCCTCTTGGCGTGTTTCCTACAGCTGTTTGTGTTTCCTGCGTTTCAACCCGACATCATAAACAGTATGCTCGATGGCACCGTGTTTGCCCCGTGTCGAGCCTTTGCCGCCGATTTAAAAATGTCAGTGACGGTCCAGCGGTTGGAACGGCTCGTAGCAGCTGATGAAAGATCCTATAATATGACACGACACTCTGGAACTTTTTGTATCACAGCAGGAGGTCCAGACCCCTTCCAGCAAGAACATGTCAAACCCACATTTTTGGAAGAGGCAAAAAAAACAAAAACAAAAAAACTGGGCCAAGCAAAACACGCATGCCGCCAGGGATCATTACACATGCTTTTTTTTTCTTCATTTCCCCTCTATTTTTGTTTTTAGCGGAGCCCTTTCAGCACTTACAGGGCGCGGGGTGTGATTTGTCTCAGCACTGTGTTGAGATCATGAGTAATAGTGCAAGAAATTGAGCCGCTGTGTGGTCGCAGAAGCAGCCATGGACAGATTGTGTGTCTGATCTGGGCTCATTTCTAGCTGCAGAGTAACTTGCGGCCAAAAGACCAGAGACGCTCTCTAAGTGATACCCCGCCCTTTGTAATGGCTTTATAATGAACATTCACCCCGCAGATGAATTTTCCCCCATTTGTGATTTTAATTTTTTTTTGCATGTGTGTGTGTTTTTGTTGGGCTCAGCTCTCACTTTCAATCACGGTTGCATTTTCAGCCCATTGCTAGAGCATTTTCTGCTCAGCCTCTGTGTTTGTTTGTGTGTGAAAGGCATCAGCTTGGCTCAAGAATGCCTCCACATGGGGGAAGGGTTGTTCTACATCACTTGTTCACACTTGTTAGCTGTTTTGTCAGCTGCCACCGTGTCCCTAAAGAGCCAACACGCGTGTGAGTGCAGGCGTGTGCAAAGTTGCCCTGCTTGCGCCACGCGGGTACGCCGGCAGGATGACATCAAAGGGAACAGGACTAAAATGTGATTTACTCACCTCTTGAACCCTGTGGGCTCCAAGTGGTGACTGTGTCTCAGTGGTGAGCAGGGTCGTCCTTCAATCAGGGGATCGGCGGTTCGATCCCCGGCTCCGCTAACCCATGTCAATGTGTCCTTGAGCAAGACACTTAACCCTAAACTGCTCCACGGTGTATGAATGTTAGATAATCCTGATGTGGCACCTTGCATGGTAGCTCCTCTCATCAGTGTGTGAATGATGTCATGTAGTGTTAAAGCGCTTTGAGTAGTTGGAAGAAAAGCGCTATACAAGTACATTTACCATTCATCCACACGTTGACCCCATCACACAGCAACACCCGGGCCTTTTATTAACATTTCATTGAACTCTCACCCTCTCTCCTTTATTACATTACATTTAGCTGACGCTTTTATCCAAAGCGACTTACATTTTTGCTCTATACACCGTAGACACAGCAACGGGGAACAATTAGGGGTTAAGTGTCTTGCTCAGGGACACCCTGACGTGTGAGCTATGGGGGGGGACTGGGGATCGAACCGGCTACCTTGTGGTTGCGGGACGACCACTCATCCCCCTGAGCTACAGCCGCCCTCACGCCAATCCTCCTCACGCCAATCCTCCTCACGCCAATCCTCAAGGAATGACTTGTGACACCTGTTGCTCGGGGTCACACTTCAGCTCTTGGTGTTGGATCCCGACATAGACGTTCAACCTTTGCATGCGATCCAAGTGATGAATCGTTTCGTGTGGCTTATGTTAATGTAAATGCAAAAAGCAAACGTGAATAATGCACTTAACCCTAGAACACTAACGTCGGGTGATTTTCACCCGAAAGATTGTTGTTACGTTATTTTCATTGTGTTGCTTTTGTCTGAGTCGTGAGGGTCCTTCTGTAGCTTCATGCTTGAAGGTGGCCGTGTCTTTCTGCTCCAATCCCTGTTTTTCGTGATTTTCACCCGACGTTAGTGATAGAGGGCGAATTTTTTTCGCATTGAAGGGGGGACTTTTCCTTTACAGGACAAGGCTCACATGTCCCAGGAACATGTGGACCAAAGAACAAGTTCATAATTCCATTATTTATATTATTAATCATGTTTTAATGACGATTCCCTAATTTTTCACCCGATTTTGAGCCTTTTTTCAGGGTCCCCCCCATGATACCTCTTTTTTCTTTTATGAGAAGTTCTATAAGGTAAAATAAAAGAAGAGTACTTCAATTTGCCTTATATTGTTGTATTTTAATATATTTTGATGAGAAGTATATTTTATCAGGTACATTATATCGGGTGAAATATACCCGACGTTAGTGATGGTGTTACTATTTTTAACGTTAGTGTTCTAGGGTTAAGACCAAAAGACGCCCCACTTAGTATCAAACGGCAAATAGTTGACATATCTTTTGCTCAATGAAATTATGAGCGACTCATCAGTATCGCCGTAGCGAGAACTTTGCAGAGGGAGCTCCGTCCCACTCTGCTGAGTCACCAGATGTCCTGAGAGTCTCCCCTCCAACCTCCCACCCTCTTTGTCAGCCCCGAGGCCCAAACACGATATACTCTCCACACAAACGCCTCCTCCTCCATTCATTATGGATGCACTGGCTTTTTTTCCCCACAAAATAAGCCGTGAGCGCTGCAATCATCAAGCGATCTGAGACAAGCTGCTGCTGAACGAAGCTGCTGCTGTTGTTGTTGTTTTTTGATCTGTGCTGATTCAGAGGGATTATTATTGCCGCTCGGCTCAGGCGGCTTAAATGTTAAACTTCCTCCGCGGTTACGCAGAGCTATTCACACCTCGCTCCCGTCACCCTCTTAACCAGAGCATTTAGCCTGGTTCATGGTGACAGCAACGGCTGAGCACACTTGAGGGTGTTGCAAAGCCACGTGAGATGAGATTCAGGAGTTTGGAGTAATACTTTGGACCGGTTTACCAAATTCATCATATTAAATATATCAGACATACATCACATCCTTTGCAGTAAACGACTGAGGTCAAATTGGTGTCGTCTGCGGTGACGCTCTGACTCGCCTGTGCAGCACAGGGGTCTCACCTATGGCTTCTCTTCTCTCCTTTTTTGCTTTTTTTTCTCATCTTCATCCTCTTATCTCGGCCTTTAGACACCTGGATAAGTTCACTTAAGCCCCATCTCTACCAGGAGCGGTCTCTTTACCAATATTGCATGCTCCACATGCTGGTGCACCATTGATCTATGCGTGTGTGTGTGTGTGTGTGTGTGTGTGTGTGTTCCGACCGTGCGCGCGCTGTGACACACGCGTGTGCCTGACATCCTTGGTAGTCGCGCACAAGCGAGCAAACCCGTGTATGTTGATCTGCCGTGAAATGGGACAGGTCATGGACACGGCGGCGGCGCATTGGCAGGTGTTGACCAGGCTGACGCGATCTATGGAGTACAATTTGCACACATTAGCCACCGTTGGCCCTTTCCCCTTCAAGGAGCGCAGGTTCAGCTGCGATCGATGTCCGAGGCCCTAAAGCTAAATAAGCTCGAAATGGATTTTGTTGGCACACATTCGCATCAATAATTCATATCGATGGTTGTAGAAGAAATGCATGGTAATATGCCCAACTTTTTGTCGAGCACCATTTTTCATAATGTTAAACTAACCCACAGCTTAAATCAGTCGTGATTCCATGCGTGGGCTGAATGCCCTCTGGAGGCTCACATTTTCTTCTTTTTTTTTCTGCCACTGATGGTAAATGGGGTCTTTAGGTCAGCAGTGGCACGCTCTCTGGCCCTCAGGCCAACCCGGAGGCTTTTCTTGTCTGGACATACGCAGCGAAATCCGCCGTAATCAAGCAGCTTGAAGGTCTGCTTTGAGGGGGATTTAGTGCAATGTGGCAGGTGCCAATCTGACTGCAATCAGGATTTGCGCAGGCCCGGCTCCCTTCAGCAACTTCAAACATGAGCTTATGCTCGCAGACTAATGGCGGTCATTCATGCGGTTCCCCGGCTCACAGTGTGTCGTGGACACGAGGTGGGCAAGAACCCATTAGAGTATGTACTGTGTGCACTCAAACACATCCCGTGAAATTTGGGTTTGGGGCGGGGTTTTAAGCCTCCACTTTTATCCAGGAGGGCAGGACTCTATGCGCTCAATGTTTTCTGGGTATGATTTTGATTCATTTTCTAGAATTGTACAATATTCATATATTTAGCATCACTCTTAGGCTCATGACTGGATGTGTGTTGTCATCAGGGCATTTGTGTGATCGTAGGAAAGTCAGTGATGCTTTTATCCAGTAACATTTCATTCAAATTATTCATAGCTGGTTTGGCTCTTTTTCCCCTGTTTACCATTTTATATTTGGTACGTTTTAACATTTGTCCAAAAGTAATTTATTCACGTTTCTATTTATTTTATTGCTTTTTTGCAGCACTTCACACGCAGCCCTATTCCAAAAACTGCGTAAACTAATTTATTTGAATACAGGTTGAATAATTTGAATACATTTAAAATTCCCTTAGGGTGTCAACTAAGTTATGTGCATGAACCTCTACAGATGGAGCATTTTTGCTTTCTTGTATGTGTGATATTTAAGACACGCATGTTTCAAATGTGTGCAGAATACAGAAAAAAGAAAGGGAAGAAAAAAAAAAGACGTTGAGCTCAAAGAAAGAGAGAAAATAAATAAAGAAATACGGAGAATAAGAGGCGGCTTGCAAAAGTCAGAAACTCCCGGAGGCAGTAGGACACGCACACGCACACGCACACGCACACGCACACGCACACGCACACGCACACTAGGGCTGTCAAAATTGCTAAAAAATGACGTTCGAATATTCCCTTTAAAAAAAATATATATTCGAATATATGTGTAAATACAAAATTCTTCAGTTTAGAATGCTTCAGTTTAGAATTTCGATTATTCGTTGACAGCCCTAACGCACACAGACTCAGCCGTCCCTCCACTGTCGGTCTATTATTGATGTTGGGCACGCAGGGTTCCCACTCAGCCATCTGTTCTCAGTTCTCCCACTCGGTGTCCCTTTTTGCTTCATGCCTACCACTTTGGCACGCTGGCATAAGCAGAGCAATGCTGTCTTATTAATGTGTGAATACTTCATGAATATCACACACTATCAGGGAGTCGGTTGTTGGAGGAAGAGCCCAGAGAGAGAGAGAGACTTCCAACACGTGCATTGATCTGCGCTGCGAGATGTAATCGCACCACGACGGCGTCAGATACAAACAGGATTGGCAGGGGGCGGGGCTTGTGATGGACCGTCAATAGTCCATGTTTCCAGATCCTAATCGAATCACAGCCCTGCCCTCCCGCTGTTAATAGCATATGGCTGCAGGTTTTCGTTTGATTCGACTCGTTGCTGATGACCACGCATGTTTAGTCGAGCCCGGTTGCCAGGGGTAACGGTGGGGGGGGGGGGGGGGGGCCTGCAGGGTGTGCACCTGAGGCCTCGCCGGGACCCCAGCTGGGGCCACATGTGGCGAGTCTGGAGACGTGTAAGGGTGGCGTGTGTTTGCAAACACTTGGCTCCTCCTCGTCGTTAATCCATAGATGCAATCTTCCTCCCGGATCCCCTACCATTGCCTTGGCACCAACACACACACACACACACACACACACACACACACATGTGCATAGAAACTTGCCAGTCAGGAACTGCAAGCATCAGTGGATCCGTCTCAGATTACATCCTCCTGACTGACAGAAAGCGTCCGATGTGGGTAAGGGGATGCCAGGGGGCTGCAGAGTGGTGATTAAGATAAGATATTGGTTTGGGGCTTTGGAAATCTAAGCTATCACTCCATCATGTGACTTGTCTTTTCCATATTCCTAGAGGGGTAGAAGAAGCTTTATTCTCTGGCCAGCCCCGGAGTTAAGACCCCCCCCCCCCCCCCCTCTCTGGGGAGTACGAGATGAGAGGGAAATTAATAATGCGTGGCGACTCAAAGGCTTGGGCTGAACCAAAGGATCAGAAGAGGGTGAAGGGAGTGTATTAGAGGCAGCAAGGTAAACAGGAACCGGGCGCAGAGAGAGGAAAGCACAATCAGGCAGATAGGCCACCTTTGAGACAGAGGAGTGGCATTATGAAACCGATAGAAAGGTCAGCACCTTAAAGGGATACTCCACTGAAGGTCTTGCGTGTGTTCCTCACACCCTCTGGGCCTGAAAGGCGGCGCTTCTAGGTGGCTCTTCGGTGGAGTAAAATGTAATTATACTCCGCGTTCACGCCTACTTTGTCTGTAGCGAAACTGCAGCTCGACACAAATATGTAAATAAGAAATGTTGTTATCATCTCCGGCACTTGTCACAATGCGGGAGCAGATCTTTTGCTTCCTCGGCTGCCTGGAAAACAGATTGCAAATTAGCATTTCCTCTTCCAAGCCAGAGTCACGAACAGCACTCCCCCAGCATTGAGACATGTTTTTTTTCTTCTTCTTTTTTTTTTTTCTCACCACATCATGGCGTGTGACTCTTAACATGAACTGAAAACAAGAACAAATTCCTTAATGCTAGGGAAACTGGAGCTTTAATATTAATAGACTTCGCTAAGTGATGTGTGAACGTCACGCTAGCGCGCTCAGCGTTGGCACGCTCGCGGCTCGCCTCCCCGGGCCGTGCCCTCTGCTGGCTCCGGGCCAGCGGCCCCCCCGCTTCCCTTTGAACCTGGACGAACCGGGCCGTCGCCAGCTGTGTTCAGCCGGATCTCATCTCGCTGCTCGCCATTAAATATTGATTGTTATTAAATACCGAATTTGTTCGCCGATCCATCAATCCATCCAGCCAGCCGGCCAGCTTTTAGCTTTTCTTCTGTTTCATGAGAAGGAATTATGCCGTCTGTTACCCTTTCCACAAAGACAATGTGGGCTAATAAGACCAAAACAGATAGCAGTAATGATACTGGGGCAGTGTGCCATATGTGAATCCTCCCTGCAGCGTGGCCAGGTGGGCGGCATGCCACCCGGCTGCACAATGGGTTTACCCGCCGTGATTTATTAAACGACCCCAACCATTGGCTAAACAGACGTTGAGCTGAATTAGCAATCTACTATTGTCCGCTCGCCTCTCCCTCTTTGTCTGTCTCTCTTATTTCTTTCAGTCCTCGAGCTGAAAAAGTCAGTTATAATATATGTCAAGGAGGAGTGTAATGGCAGACCGCCCCCCTATTGGAACCATGAAACATGCCCATTACACGGGTCTTTAGCGACTCAGAGAAATAACCTCTTATCATCCTGAGGAGCATTAGCCGCGTCGAGGTCCCCCCCACCCCGCTGAGTGGGCAGATGCAAATGAATGTGATGTATACGTACTCCATAGCCGTGGCCCACGTAACCCGTCCACTCTCACACGCCTGGTTATGTTAAACACGAGAACCAGCTTGAATGGAGAGAGTCAAAGGTTTTTCAGTTCAAAGCGCTTCAACGCAAGTATCCCGCAGTCCGAGAGCGGTGGCCCCGCTCTTCACGCGAGCGCCGAGACGCCGCATTGTGTGTTTAGGCGAGAGGGAGTCTGATGACGGGGACGCACCTGCCGAGGACGAGGGGTTGAGATAACTGTTTTCTCCGCCCCGTCGCGGAGGCATCTGGCACTGCCACGGTGTCGCAAGCCGAAATACACCCCAGGAGTGGGGTAATGAGGCGTAGGAGACGGGGGTGTCGTGTTTTGGTGTGTGTGTGTGTGTGTGTGTGTGTGTGTGTGTGGTTTCCTCATCTTCCTGAACTAGCCTCTGAAGACCCTGCAAAGTACGCCATCTGCAGTCCACAGCCATAAGCCCACTTGCGTGTGACTCACGAGCGGCGTTAAATCCACTTAACTTTCTTCGACTAAAAAAAAGAAAAGAAGAAGAAAAACGGGAAAGTATGGAGGTTAACAATCTATCGAAAACAAGTGCAATACGGGAAACTGGAGCCTACGTGTCGGTGTGTAATATACTCAAAGTAGGAACCATCCACCCGTGTCTTTGAATGTCACCATGAACACGGCGGCCTGCAGGATGTCATCACACAGCCCTTTGTGGCGAATGTTCAATAAAAACCCCTTGAAGAACGGTGAATGTTCACTTTTCTTCTTCTTCTTTTAACTGGTAGCACATATAAAGTAGTGTGATAATGCCTCTCCCTGTGGATACATTACTTCTGCAGTCGATTGTTGTCTCAGATGGTTTGTTTTATAGGTGACTGTTTATCTTTGTGTTACTTTTAGTTTCAGATCATCGTTGTCTCGGGTGATTTGTCTTCCCCTTTTATTGCCCAAAAAGAATGATTTAATTTAAGATTTTGTTGCATCCACTCGTTTATTTTCTTGAGACCTCTATTCCTTTGTTGAGAGATTGATAGATCGGGGTGTCATCTGCAGAGAAATGATTAGCAGCCTTGTGGTCTTGGAGAATTTTAATTGTTATAATGAATTGCTACCTTTGACTGCTTAACTTTGTATTATTTTGTTGCTGACTGTTTTTTTTTCTCCATCTTTTTCTTTTACTGTTTTGTTTGTGCTGTCTGAAAGTGTTTAGTAATCCTGGAGTGTGCACGGCAGAAGCGACCTGAAATATCTTATTTGGGATAAAAGGATGACCAAAAAAAAAAAAAGAGTTAAACGTTCATACGTCCGCTTATCTCTCTGTTTCTTCCAGGTGATCTCCGCTCTGTCACGGATCTCCCACCACAGCATCGCACAAATCAAAGGCATCAGGTACGTGTCTCATTCGCAACGCTCTCATTCATCATCTGAGCCGCCAGATCGGTGGCGACGGAAACCGTTTTGGATGAATGCGTTGCACATACGCTTGCGGGGCCTATATTAAGATGGAGGTGGCTATTTAACATCTGCTGCTCGTTTGTAAGTCAATTTACATGTTTAGGCAATCAGCTTCAGCTTTTAGCCGCTGCCTTCTTTACGGGGGGGCAAAATAAACCCACAGCACATTTCCATACGTCACTCCAAATCTATTACGCTCGCTATCAAGCGCCGCTTCTCACGCATGATGGCGAGACTGAGAGGATCCCTCACGCTGCTCCATCAGGATCCCTCAGCTTGGCGGCTCACCGGTGCCATGTAAAATGCCATTTTATCCGTCTGAGCAATAAGTGGATGTAGAGCGCCCATTAGGAGCCATGCCAGGGAAGGAGAGAGAGAGAGAGAGGGTGAGTGACAGAGGGAGACAGAGCACAGGTCCCTTGCCATTAATAAAGACAAGCACAACCTGCTGACAGCGGGCTAATTCACGGCCTGTCCACACCGGCCGCTTTGCTGTGACGATGTCAAAGCCAAGATGCTTTAATCCCCAGTACACTGAATACTAATTAACGAGTGCATTTCATGGGGAAGTTCAGATTCTCAAAGTGAGGGTCAAAGGTCAGATGGTCATGGATGGAGGGACCTCACAAAAGGGATATCGTGTTTTCACGAGCCTGGATTCCGTCGTGGGCGGCGAGGCGGACGCGCTCGTACAAACTGTCCTTGAACCGAGGGACGAGCGCCTGACCACTGAGGTGTCCTTGAGCCAGACGCATTCCTCTCAGCCGCCAGAGTCACCCTGACCTCTCGCCCCGCTTTGGGGGTGAACGTGAGAGCACATACAGTACGACTGCATCATGGGGATCAATGCAGCATGACTTTATTCACTATAAGGTCACTTTTAGCACTTGGCCTGGATAAAATGGAAATCAACGTTTATGAAAGGCAATTAGATGGAACACAAAAAGCCACAATGCCATCTTATCATACTTTAGTATTTTTAGAATTAGTCATTGGTAATCAATCATACTAGATAATGACTAAACCTGACGAATATGCACCTGTCTGTTGAATCCAGTCCACATTTGCTGTAAGAGGTGCACCCTGTGGTGTGTGATTTAAATGTCTATAACCAGTACAGTAATAACTAAATAACTAAATTATTCCATTATTCACTCGCCTTCGAGCTGTGCTTTTCCCCCTGTAACTTTTGTCTCTTAGCCGGCTGCATGTTCCACTCCCTTCACTAAGGACTGCTCTATTTCAGCTCTCCTATTTGGTGCTCAGCAGTTCAGGTACAATTGGGCTTGTATGCTTGAAGCCTCTGGCGGAAAGACATCTGTTAGGTGTCAACCGTGCAAATATATGGATGACAAAATAATTGAAAAGAGCTGCAGAGTTAGGTGTTGATTATCAGTGGTTTGACAGTCGTGCAGATTCAGTGTTAATATCTAACACATCGCTTAACATCTGAACCACAAGTAGTTTCTGAGATTGTTCTTTGTTCTTTTAAAGATAACTCAAAATATTATTTCTTTGACAATTTGTCTTAAAAAAAATTGTAAAACACAGGACTCTCTATATCCAATATGTTTCCAAGAGTCTAGAAGTGGAGGCTCTAAGTGCTATATACATTGAAAAGCTCCACTTACAGCCTCTCCCTAATGCTCTGTGCTCAGCTGCCTGCAGCTCAGTCTCAGTTTCACAGAATTTTAGTCACGTGACTTGTTGGTCTTAGCCGAGTCCATCAGGGCTTCCTAGTTGTTCTGAGGAGCGCAGAATCTAATGCTTTTTACAGGATCTGGTGACCTCAAACGGTTTATTCAGGGCTAGATTTCAAAGGAGACGTGGATTAAACAGTTTTTGATGAAATATCACGATATTAAGATTCATGTTTGCTGCTTTTTCTGACTGAAGGCTTTCAGAAAGGGTAAAATCTGACGATAATGATGTTTTTTACAGCTTCTTGCGAAAATAAACGGTGTAGTTTTGGCGACTATTTGAAGAAAACATGCTTTTCAAACATGCTTTAAACAGGATTCACACCCGTGTACTGTCATGTACTCTATGATCTCACATGGACAGGGTGCTGATATCAGCCAGAGCACTTCCACAACACGGATGTTCACTGACCCCCGTTGGCCTTTCTAAAGGGTCCCCTCACCCGGGCCTTGGTATTTCTGCTCAGGGCGAGGTCAGCGGCATTCAGAGGTCTCGAGGACGTGACAGATCTGTTCTGTCACGCTTCAAATACCCTGTCAGCCATGTACAGGCCGGAGACCTGCTATAAGTCATTTCAACACATGCTACACCGCCCATGCAAGTGGTGTCGCATGAAGAGAAGTCTGCCGGTACGATGACGTGGTCGTGTTATTTCAAAAATACTTTGCTAGGTGCTTTTGCGTTTTATTTCTACACCTAATCTCACCTAATCCAGAGATTTATATTTGCACTAAAGTTGGGAGGCTTTATAAAGGCAAATAAAAAAGGTGGTTAAGATGGAAGCAGCGGAGGCCAGATGAATATTGTGTGAAATGTCTTCATGGCCGTTGTGTCCCTTTTTAAGACGTGAATAGAGAAGAGCATAAAGGAAAGTGTTCTTCATTGAAAGTGATTTAATGGACCCTGTCAATGCCCAGACAACAGCTCCACAGTCTCAGATCATTTATGCACGGACAGCACATCAGGCCATCCCTTGTGTTTTACAACGGCCGGAGAGTTCCTCTCTGCATTCGGTAACGCTGCCCCGCGGGCATGTCCATGGACGCCCTGTGGAATTGATCTGCCCTCTGACGGGTGTTCGCTGTGATCAGGCGTCGATAGTTCACGTGTCTGTCACTCTGTCGGCATTCCAGCCTCGGTCGAAAAAACGTACGCCTTATTTTGCACGATCCTCTGGACAAGCAGTCAAACATACGGACGCTCTCTCCTCCTTTAGGACTCTGCATCCGGGTCCTCTTTTTTTTCTTCAACATTACAAATATTGTTTCTTTACAGTTTAATTGCGAGCGACTTGTTCAAATATCTCTCAGTGCTCTCCCGCCATCCATTTTACGTCATACAGATTAATCCACAACGAAAATGGAGATAATTTTCCTTTCAATTGTTCCTCTGCTTTTTTTTTTGCCCTCAGTTTCACCTCTCCTGCGACTGCCGCGATGCTTTCCAGACACCCTTCATAAAAATAACTCCGTCTGCTCTCCTCTGAATGAATTTTTTGGAAAATCCTATAATTTGTCCCTGGATTTAGAGTGTGACTTTGCGATTGAAGTAGTCATTTTTTGTTCTATTTATTTTCCCCCCGGTTTGATTAAAAAAACCTCTTACTTCATTCTGTCCCCTCCCCCACGTCTCTGAAACCAAACCTCCATCCTTTAACAACTTATTGTAAAAACCCATCAATCAAATCCAACCCACATCCGACAGCCTTTGTGTGGAGGCCTCGTGCTCCCGTCTCGTTGTGTGTCCTAGGAGTTGACCTTGTGTTTCTCACAGCTTATCTCCAGCATAAGCCTGGGTCATCCTCTGTCCTGTTATTCAGCCCCCTCCATCTCTTTCCTCCCGCTTATCTTTACTGTCCTCAGCTAACCACACGCTAACCTTCAACTCGCTCGCGCTTCACTGTCCCAGTTCATGCCTGACTGGTGCTGTGTGTGTGTGTGTGTGTGTGCTGGGATCAGGGGATCAGGGTCGTAGAGTGCGAGAGACCTCCGCTCAGCATCACGGCAGAGAGCAGATGAGGAGGACTGTTTGTTTCCATCATCATGTTCCTTTATGTGCAGAATATACTTCCCTTGGGCATTATTTTTGTTCTTGCTTGTGTAAGGTGAATTATGACTTTATGCATCATGGGTGAATGCACTCAATGGAAACCACACCTATGGGTGGGTGAGAAGCTGCAGTGTAGCCATTAGCTTGTGTACAGTAGATCCTGTATAAGTGGAGTTCTTTGTTTGTTGTATATTTCACTCATTGACATTGCTAAAAAAGAAAATGCACGGGTCGGCAACCATTAATATAAATTACTCTAAAATTAGGCATATAGAACAGCTTGTAAAGGTAAGGTTGTAACTGTACAGATGCACCCACCTATAATTATTTGTAATATATAATTTGTATGATCAAACATTATGTAAAGAAAAAGAGGAAATAAAGAAAAAGGAATAAAACATGAAAATGATCTAGGGTTGGAGGACCAGCCAACGACTGGCGATCGCTGATTTATTCACCAAAACCTTCTTGGTTATTCTCTCCACTGTGCCAACAACCACAGACACTGGTTTGGTTGAGATGAACCATTAATTGCCTGAGTTATGAGAACACACAATTTCCTGAAGGCCAAGTTGATGTAGCTTTGTTTCACCTCAAATACCAGAAGATGACGAGTATACAATAGAGAAAAGCAACAAATCCAGAGCCAGAGAATGTTGAAATATGTGATTCATTTCTTTTTTGTTAAATACAATGTCATTTTTTTGTTCATTGGCTAATGGACCGATCGACTAACCGTTTCAGTTTACCTGAAGTCCTTCTGTGTCGGATGACATGAAGGCTACTTCTTCCATGAAATAAAGACGAAGAAGAAATAGTTGTTACATAGCGTTTCTGCTGGAAGACGACATGAAACACGTGAAAACATCACCCACATGTTTTTTTTATATTTTCTTAAGATAAGGAGGCTGCAGTGCACAGCAGAAGGACAGCATCACTGTTCTTGTCCTCCCTCCCTCCCTTTTGTTTCTCCTCCACCGCTCTGCTCCCCTCACGCCACTGCATTACATCACACACATTAGTATGCAGTTATCACAATGCACATCCACTCCTCATGTTTAACTCATGTTGGAATGCATCGTGGTGTGCTAATGTCATTAGTAAATGTTGTGTGAAAAAAAAAAGAACAAAGGGCTCTTACTCGCACGTCGTTATTGCACACGTCCTAACTCAGGCCGGCGCCGGAGGGTTTGATGGACAGGCGTGGGACGGCAAGCGGCAAAGTGGACACTTCTTTCTTCAGCGCCGGCGGTTTATCGACCGCTGCAGAAACAAAGCCGTGTCCCGGGACGGGAAACTGCTCCCAACATTGACCGTTTGAGCTGCATTCAGCACTGACGGCTACACCGTTGTTCTGCTGTCCAATCGATGAAGCCGGCTCGGCGTGACTGCGGTCCGGCTCACGTTCCCTGTACGCCAGCATCGGCTTTCATGGACGGAAGGAAGTGTGAATGAGACATTCAAATCCACGGAGAAAAGAGAGGGTTGTTTGGGGAGTGAAGTGTCGGGTCGGAGAAGATTAGGACGGGAAATCTGTGCCCTCATTATCACAAGCAGGAAGTGTGTTTTGTGTTGTCTTATTGTTAACCTTTATTTAACCAGAAAAGGCCTTGTTGAGATTATGTATCTCTTTTTCTTTCCGGCCTTGACCACGAGACGCCGCACGATGTATTTTCTTTTTTTCACTTAACACAAGTACAAAAACAAACGCACACGTCTCCAGTCTGTCATGTCCCTCTCATTGCTCCCCTGGCAATGACAGTTCATATTTTATATTAGTTTATGATTTATTGAAAGAAACATTCAAGTTACATAAAAAAATAAGATTATTTATTTTCTACATAGGTTGAATTCTATGCCTGCATGAAGATAAACGTTACATCTTTACATTTCCTGCTGTCATGTAATGTACTAACTAAAAGACTCTCAAGGTTTGCAATAAATTGGAATTTGTCAATTAAAAGTGTATTTGTTCTCATAATAATAACAGTGTCTCCATTTGTATTCATCTATTTAATCCCAAATGATCATGGAATTATGAACGAAAGCAAACTGAACTAAACCGACAAAACATAACGTTCAATATATCCTAATAAAATTGGACGGGGACAATCAGATACACCAAGAATGAAAGTTTAAGGAAGAAGAACAATGAGGAAAAAAACAAAGAAAAACACAAAGATGGCCGAAGCAACACAACTAGGTTGCAACATGAAATGAATCCTTCAGTAACCGACTGTTCGGACCAAACGGAGCCTCTTCTCACTGTCATTTGAAAACAAGTAAATCTACAGGCTGAACAACACATGGTTGGACAGATCCCTGAACAACATATACATTCAACAAAGAGAGCAATGTACTCCTTGTTTTAAAAGAAGCAGCTGTTATTAAACAATAAAGATACAAAATACCCAAAAACTTGAATAAGCCAATTCAGGAGGCATAATCAGAGGGTATAAAAGATGAACAAAGACCCTTTTTGTTCTCTGAAAAGACAACTGATTATACAAAAAATAAATAAAACCCACGTATCCAGTCTGCTTTAGCGCGCGGTGTAAAGGCACCAGCAACACACTGGAACGCTCTCGGGGCAACAGAGCGTTATTGAATAGCCGAGAGACGCCTCATCATTGGAGTCCTGATGAAATTATAAACGCAGTTCAATTACACCTGGTTGTATCGTTTATGCGAAATGAAAACGGCAGCGTTGGGCAACGCTGGGCTCTGCGAAGCAACACCGTGGAGAGATGCAGACGAGCGCCCGGCCCCGCAAACTACTACGTAATTAAATTTAGCCCTGCGGGACTCCATTAATAACTTATAATATAATGCACATTTCATTGGAGGGGGCCATAAGATGTGGGTGTGTTATTGCGCTCTGGAGGGAGCCCCCTCGCGCGCTGTCTTTGCGCTCATAACGGCGAAGTGAGGAAGTAACATCCATCAGATGAGGCACTTCTCGTGTTATGATTCCTTAATAATAGCACTTGTAATTAGCTCTTGGAAATACCGAGGTTTTTTAATGAAGTCGAACCAAACAATGGAGGCACTCGCAAAGTTCCCGACTCGGAGAAGACTGTGGAGTGTGCAGGATTCTGTGCGTGTGTGTGTGTGTGTGTGTGTGTGTGCCTGAGGCTGGCTAGCTGACCTTTGACTCTAGCTGAGCATTCATTAACTTGATGGCTGACACACTCTTTCCAGTGTGCTTTAATTACAGAAAGGCTGATTGCTGGCGTCGCACAGACACGGGGCAGAGGCCCTCTGGCGGGGCACGTGGGGTGTCAATAGACGGTTGCTACATGCATAGCTTCATCGCAATAATCTTCCATCTTCACCATAAATTCGGTTTTAGGCAACAAACCCACTTGGTTACGTGAAGGAAAAGAGAATACTTACTTGCAGTTCCTCACAGGACATGAACAGCGATCTGTTTGACCCCTCCCCCTTTCCTTGGGGGACTTTCTTGTACTTGATTCTGCATCAGTTGCTATTAGCACATAATAAGGAGGCGGGTGTCCAGACAAAATGTACCGTGAAGAAGCAAGAAGACAAAAATAATGTTCCTGGCAAAACTCCATAAACCAACCTCCTAAATGCTGAGTAGGAAACTGTGATTAACTGTGACCCCCCCATCTCGTATCCTTGGACTACTTTATTGCCTTCATGCAGGCCATATAAAGAAAGAAGTCGGGTATTAAAACCATTATAATGAAACGAAGGTTGAATATCCTGGAAACAATTTGATTTGGCAGTTGGAATGTATCCTCAAATGTAGATTTATAAGACCTCCTGGCTCTAAAGCATTAACGAAAAACAACGAATTTGCCGTTTTTTGTAAAATCCGTGAATTATCTGTGAACTACACACACACACACACACACACACACACACACACACACACACACACACACACACACACACACACACAGCGCCAACAGGTTACTGCTTTTGCTCTTTTTTACGAAGACATGATATCACAATAAATGTCACCTGATTATAATCATGGATCAAAAACACGAGTGCTCTGAACGTCGGGTCTCTTGACACCGAGCTGTCCGCATCGGCCCCCGGCACACTTCCTCCGTCAGCTCTACAACACGGCATGCGGACGCTCTTTCCCGCCACAACAGCTCTACTTTCCCATACGGAGACGTTTGTTCATTTATTTCGGGGTCCGTGTGCATTAATAAATCAATCGGCAGCGATTCCCTCCGCATAAGACCATTAGAAGAGATTCATTACTTCATTCACGTAGGATTTAAGTTGACCCGACTCTTAAGTCGAGTACATTTTATAGACATCGCAAAAACAAAAAGTTTTCTCTGAGGCAAACAACTTCGCACTTCCATCATGCGGAACGGGAAATTACAGAACAAAAACAAATTGACATTACATAATCCACACACACTAGACCGACAAAAAACAATCTCTCTCCAAAACATATCGCAAAGTGCTTTGTATGAAAACAATGCAATTATTAAAAAAAAAAAACATTTTGTGTTTTTGGTCATAGCTTATCCCTTTTTTGTAAACAAAATGTGACAAAAGAGTGCCAATAAATATCATGAATAAAGCCAGATTAAGGTCTTTTTTTACTTAATGTTGCTTAAATGTTTTACTAAAATATAAATAAATACATATTTTACTTAACCCTTTAAGCACGGTGGAACCAGACTTTTTTTTCTTTTCCCCTGTGTTTGAGCCCCAAATTAATTCCAATACTTGTGTTTATTGTATGTATTTGTTCAGCAAAGTCTTGGGAAAAAAATGTATATCTGCAAAAAAAATCACTTTTAAAAGATATTTTGATCAAAACTATGAACATCCAGCACGATATGAGCAAGATTTCCCAAAAATGCCTCCTTGAGCGGTCACCGAGTTTTTCAAACTGTATTATGGTGCCGTAACAACAGCCCACATACTAATAACACAGCTTTTTGGAATGATTAGGACATAAAGAATCTGAATCTGCAACAAAAATCATAATAGAACACAGCATTTGGGTGTTCAAAGGAGTTTCAGTCAAAAAACTGTGTCGTTCGGTTAAAAAATGTAGTTTACGTAAATACTTAAAGTTAACGTTACCTGAATTGTGTTTCACACCAGATGTATCTTCTCACAAGGGTTGCAGTATTGTAGCAATGTAAATGAAGTTAAACAACGACGCTCTTCCCTTGAACCTAAAACCTTCACTCCCTTCCACTGTCGCTCTGTTCACCTTCTCTTTCTTGAATAATGGTGTGTGTGTGTGTGTGTGTGTGTGTGTGTGTGTGTGTGTGTGTGTGTGTGTGTGTGTCTGTCTGTCTGTCCACTGGTACTCCGACAGTAAGTAAACAAATCATGTAATCAGTAGTTCCATTATTCAGACGGGAGTCCAGGTCAAGCTTACGGGGCCGTTTACCGGCTGCCGTCTGAGGGATTTATTGCTTGAGGAGTGGACGGTAACAACAACAGTGTGCCGCAATCACGACGAAAACAAACGTTCAACAAGCAGCGGCCCTGAAGACCAGCAGTAAACTCGGTAAACTGAAACAAAAAGTCATAGCACTTTGAGGTATTTGGGTACTTTGAGAACAGCTAATGACCAATAAATTTGGCAATTTTATATCCCCCCCCCAAACGGTGTTTGTCATAAAACATTTTACCGCCCTTCCAGATGGAGCGGAAAGGAAAGTAGCCTGCATCGTCGCCCTTTGCAGCCGAGATGTTACAGCGTATGGCACATTACCGCAGAGTCCCAGGTTCGATTCCAGCCTCGGGAAAGTGCATGTCTTGTCCCTTTCTCCCTCATTTATCTGCTTCTATATTAAAGCAAAGATGGCAAACAAAAAAATCATCTATAAAAAAAATTACTCTTCTAAACATAAGAGGGATTAGTTTAATAATACACGCTTCAGTAACTTTAGCGTGGTTGGCGATTAGCGCTGATCGTGACCTCACTGATTTTAATGAGCTTCAATTGTGCGAGACATTAAGTTAATAGGCTATAATTTGTAGCAATCAGCTCCTGTGGAAAAAAAAGAAGAAGATGAAGATGAAGAAAAAGCACGCCATCAACCCGGTCGGCCAAACGAGCTCTAATCACGCACACTTCACATTAATGTTCGCAGGGAGCCGATATCTTTTAAAAAACATAAGAAATAAGCCCACCCTGTTTAATGAGCTAATTGATTAGTCATTTGTTTTTATGCTCTGCCACTTCCCAGGGGTATGATTGTGTTTGTTGACGCCGCGTGGGCGGGAATAAGAAATGAGGAAGAGATCCGAGAGGAATCATTCAGATTATTGTCCGACAGGCCGACGTGAAGGCTTGTATTCACGGCTCGTGCCGCGTGCAGCGCGTGGCACGAGCCAAGGGCTTTACAACAAAGCTAAAAGAAAACGTACACAGAAAGTCCATAAGGTCACTTTTGCTGTGTGAGAAAAAGAGAAGAGGACTGCTCTAAAACACTATATATATATATATATATATATATATATATATATATATATATATATATATATACACACACTATATATTGCTCGGCATTGTCCCTGAGGGTCCTTGAAAGCTGCCCAAACACCCCGAGAGGATTTATAAGACACCTGGCCATCCCTCTGATAAAAAAAAAAGAAAGAAAAGAATGAAGGCTGTTCCTGTCTGAATTCCTGAGAAAGTTGGCTGTGTGAAGATGGCATTTTTTTTTTTATCTGACAGCAAGCAGCGTGTTGATGTGTTGTGACAATGTCGGCGTGTGACTGATGGGCTCCTCAGCTGCATCCATCCTGCTGCTGCCCGGCCTGACGGAGCTCACAGTGACACCCGGCAGATCCAACATGCCGCTCTCTCACTGCTTGTTTTTCTACCTGTGGATACTGTGGTGTGTGTGTACTAATATGTTCTACTCTCTCTCTCTCTCTCTCTCTTCCCATCTGTGTGTGTGTGTGTGTGTGTGTGTGTCAGGCCCTTTCCATCAGAGGACACAGCTCTGAATGAGGATGATGTGTACCGGAGCCTTGAAGACCTGGCAGAGTAAGTATTCACTGCACAACAAATACACACACGCACACGCACACGCACACTATCGTTAGTTTTGAGCTATTTTCACAGAACTTTACACTTTTTAAACCCTTGGATCGCTTTAAAGATATTTTCATCTGGATTTGATGTTCCAGCAGATAAAAAATGAATAAAAATGTTTATGTCCTTGCTGCAGAAAGTCATTGCTTATGACACATAGCTCAGCGTATGCTTTTAAACTGGGTATAAATGGAGTGTCTCTTATCATGCTGCAGAGTGCATCTAAGTAATAATTTATATATATATATATATATATATATATATATAACTGATATTATATGGCTTATATTACAACAAACTTAACAATTCTCCAGCCATCATATATACAACACATCTTGATGTGATGTTTCAGTGTGATTATTGCCACTTCTTCCAATTTTCTCTCACTGCTTAATTACATACGCGTGGAGCCTTGTGTCGCTCTGCCCGTTGCAATGGTGACACCATCTCATGGTGTGGCGGCATCTCCGCCTGACTCTGTGGCTGGCTTCCTGGTTTGGTGTGTGTGTGTGTGTGTGTGTGTGTGTGTGTGTGTGTGTGTGTGTGTGTGCGCGTGTGTGGGGGGTTTTGCTGGGTGTGAAAGAGAGAAAAGTCTGGTTTTGGAGTCTGCAGAGGTTCCAGCGGTGACAGCAGCTGCTCAACTCAGATTAATGGAGAATAATTAGTCTGCCGCTCTGAGATGGGTGTCATTCATCACAGAAAGATAGGAGGCATGAGAGAGGGAGATAGAAAGGGGACCAAGCGGCTTGTAGCTGTACGCCCGCTGAATACTTGATAGTGGCGTCCTTCACGAGATGAGGAATGTGCTCTTGCTAGAGGAGATGGGTGGCAGCCAGGCAGGCTAATGCTGGATTACAGCATCTCCGCCAAACATTCAGCCCTGCTAGCGTGGAGCATGGCTCCTTACCTGGAAAACAGAGCTAAATCCTGCTCAAACCGTGACCGTGTAGAGATTAGTGGAACTACTAATAACATTTTGATTCAAAGATTTGATATACCAAAAAAACAGGGATGTAAATGTGCTCATAAAAGAGCAGACCGCTTCAAAGAGAGAAGAAGTCCGACTCAGCATGCTGTACTTCCTGACATGTCCCTAAATGCATCAGGAAATATCAAAGAGACTAAGTTCCTTCGTCCATCATAAATAAATGTCATCCGCATACTACCAGTTACTTAAATGTGCTAATAAATAGCAGAAGCAACAAGGGTCGGAGTGCACCAGTAAAGCCAATGAGCATACATTTGAGTTTGTAATATACTGTGTTATGTATATAGCTGGTGGTTATGTCTTTAAACCCACAAAATATCCCCTTTCCATGGATGGGTTTTCACAATAGACTGTTTATAAAAAGTAGACGTAGACACTGTGAAGTTGTGTTTGGCATTTAGGCCGTCGCCATCTTGGTTTTTGGCCATCGCCATCCTGATTGCAATGGAAAGTGATACGAAAGGGTTGAGCTGAGTAAAATGAAAAGGTTAAAGTTCTAAGATGAAAACGACCAGACCCGACAACGCCGTGGTATCGAGTCCTGTCATTCACCAGGGAGCCCCGCCCTAAAGCATCACCTACTTTATGCTCTATTTTACCCTGAATGGGATCATAATTTACTAAATGCACATCATGCTGTATTGAAGAAGACTTGAAACTTGAGATTGAAGCTATAAACTCATGTTTGCAATGTTTACTGAGGGAATAAATCAAAAGAGAAGGAGGGTAATCTTTTCATAGACTTCTTTTCAATCAGCCTTATTTTTGCAACCAGAGGCCATTGGAAAAAAGGTATGTTTCAGGCACTTCCCCATTGGTTTTGGCCACATGATAGCAGCTTTAATAAGCGTGAGTTCATTTCTATTTTGTTAGTTTTTTTCCTGAAATGGTCAATGGTGTTGTACCACTGTGCTCTTTGTGTCGCCTGTAGGTGCAGAGGGCCGAGTCTCATTTAATTAACCATGCGGCTCAGCGGCGTGGCTGCTCTTGACCTTTTACAAAGAACATGTATGCATTTAGTTTCATCAACGGACAGACACATAATTGATTCATCAGCAGGTCCTGCACCTAATATAGTTGGACACACTGAGCACATAGGCCACGCTAGCAATAACCCGTGCTCTGAAAGACTTATTAATTAGCCTGAAATATCGATGCATGTATAATTTACAGTGGAAGCATGACGGAACTGCGAGAGTGAGGGAGAGGACAGGGATGATTTTACCGCAGTAATAATAGTCATTTTGTATGGATGCAGTGCTATTTAAGAGCATCTCAGAGGAAGAAAATAATACAATGGCAGCCCATGTTGTATCATAAAAATAACGGCATGTAAGGAATAAAACAGCAATATTGTCACTAAAAATATTTAGTGTGAGAAGCTCCATGGAATAGCAATTTAATGGCAAACAATACAAATCAATAAAATGGCAACATTAAGTTCAGTGATGGGACGACACAGGATACTAAGTGCAATGGTAGGCGATCTATAAAAATTGATTTTGAGGTGAGATTTAAAAACGGAGTTGATGCCAGCAAACGTTAAATGGAAGACGGTTCCAGCAGCAAAAGATCGATCGACCTTTCATTTTAATCTGGAGCGGCCAAAAGACTGGAACTGGTGGACTGGTGGAGGTCTCTGAGGATAGCTGGAGGTTCACGACTCACTAATGTAATGGTGACTGATGTATTGATCTCTGTGTTTAATGGTATAACCGGTTTGATAGATATCTAAGGCTTTTAAAGATGGTTGCTCTTCAGCCGGCGGCTCGGCCTTAAATGTAGCGGGAGAATGTTTGCGGTCGACCGTGTATCGTGTTTGAGGCTTTAGCAGAGGTCACTTTACTCGCTGGATGATTTCCATTTTTACGATATCAAGTCAGAAGAACTCATGTCAGACAAGGTGAATTGAGGCTTTAGGCTGTGAAGTATGAGCTCACTTGGAAATCCCGGCTGTAAATGAATGGCACCGAGAGTCCATGATGGGCGCAGGTATATGTGTATTTGTGAGGCGAGCTCCCGGCTTGATTTCGGCTGCACCACATCTGTTTGCAGGCGTCTCTGAGTCAGGTAGAGGCCAGCCTCTACCTAATTGAGGTCTCCTGGGTTAATGTGGTAAACCTGATCCA
Source organism: Myoxocephalus aenaeus (assembly GCA_038501785.1). Lineage (NCBI taxonomy): Eukaryota > Metazoa > Chordata > Actinopteri > Perciformes > Cottidae > Myoxocephalus > Myoxocephalus aenaeus. Next base: position 3,977,553 of record JBAMJR010000059.1, on the reverse strand, counting down.
CGCTTCCTTCCTCTGGCTTTGTGATGTCGAGTCTTGGTGTCGTTTAACTCAGAGCTCAGCCTGTCTGGAATGAGTCCATCCCGGAGTTGACAAAGCATGAAATGGGGGTGGATCGGACACAGATGCCAAGGGACTTTTTCCTCTGTGAAAGGCAGACATAGATTTCCATTCCAAAGCAAACAGTGTCACAAGGCCTTTGTGTCACTCTTTTGCAGTTTGTTTTGCTCCATTAATCCCTTGGGCAGGTAGGCATGAAAAGTCAATAGCTTGAAAATGGATGGAACTCAGTCGGTACTATTTACTGCAAGGTATTAAGTCACATGCGTTTTAAATTCAACTTTATCTTACCACATGACCGCACTCAGGTGACACTATCTTTCAGCTACAGATGGCCACTAAGAACCATGAACTATCTATAAGAAGTGGACATAGTCACCCTGATGTCGCCCATTTGTTTCTGGACGGACATTTTGACGCCTCGAGATCGGCATTTTGGCTTTTGGTCTTTTGCTGTGGCCATCTTGTCTTTTTGCAACCAGAAGTGACACTCGAGGGTAGAGCTCGGTACAATCGAACAGTGAATGAGAACAAAGTGAACAACAAGGTTTTAATTCACTTTCATGAATTGAAAACCCCACTGTGAAAGGGTTAAAGTCGTAAGACAAAAACACAAACACAAACCAGTCAATCGCAAGGTAGCCATGCTTTATGGTCTATTTGACTCTAAATAATTTACTAAATGAACATCATGCTGTATTGAATAAGACTTGGAATTAGTGATTGAGACCATGAACTCATGTTTACAATGTTTACTGATACTGATGTTTACGGAATAAATCAAGAGAAAAGGAGGTCAAACCTTCACTTCAAAACCAACCCAGACTGAGGGAGTGGTATATAAAACTGTAAATCATAGTTTTTTTTATGAAGAAAGAAAACATAGCTGCTGTATTTGGATGTATTGAACACCATAAGTAATATACAAGTGAAATATATGGTTTGGTACATGAGAAAATTCAAATGTCACAAATGTGCCCCAATGCAAATTTTGGAGACCTCGCCTGAATGTTCTCTGTACTAAACCCTCTCTAACTTTGTTCTGCTTCACTTTATCAAAGTCAACCTTTGCAGAGAGAATGTTCACATATTGTGCTATGATTTGGGTTAGAGTTGGACCTTACAGCTGCATCATTTCAAAGAAATAATCATCCTGAAAGTGCTTTTTTTCTAGGCGGACATGAAACCTTTTCATTTTTGCTGTGTCATCTCCATTTACTCTTAACCAGTAACATATAGACTGATATTTACACATCTGAACAAAATCTCACATGTCTACACATGTGAGATTTTGTGAAGGTTTAGCCTTTTATCATAACACCAAAATTATTCAAATAGCCCTAGTGGTTGCAGGGATACACCCTTTTTAGTTTGGGTATGCAATTATCGAGCAGAGGCCTAAAAATAGGTTGTTTTTTTCAAAAGGTTAAGTACATACAGAATATCAAAATCTAATGCCGTATAATTTATTGGGAATTTATGCTCCTGAGAAAATAAGTCCTTATGATTTTAATGCATAGTGTGCATTTCATCCACCATGTTAGCGAAGGGAGGTATAGTGATGTATGGAACCTCCAGGGGCCTGAGACACTAGATGTTTTGGGGTGTTTTTTGTGTCAGTCTTATCAGCTGTATAGATGCATGATGTCACAAGCCCTGATGCAGACAGAATAATCACCTCTAATAAAAAAAAACTTCCTGTATTGAAAAACATAATATTTTTTAAATAGAAACCCGCCTTTGGGGACCAATGCTCAGTAGCTCTGATATGGTGAGTCATACTCCGTCCCTCCTCTCCCCTGATGTAACTCTGCAGACGCCATGGACACCCTCTGCTCTGTCACTGTTTAATCAGACAGAAATGCAGACCTAATGCATGAGTCCTGGGGACTCTATTTCACTGCTGCATCGTGTGCATGCACATGTACAAGATGCATGCACATGTACAAGCGCACACACACACACGCACACACACACACACACACACACACACACACACACACACACACACACAGTGCATTTGTATGATGTATTATGTCCAAGAGACAAAGGGACGGAACATTTTATGTTATATATATTTATAGTTATGGTGTGGCAGATTTACACTGGCAAGAACACGCCTAGAAACATTAACCTTAAGCATCAATACTACATGTCTAAACTCCAACCATTTATCTTAACTTGATCCTAACCTTGAGCTAAAAATCTAAAAGGGCAACAGACCTTTTGTTCTCAAGTAATCGTCCATTTCCTTTGAATCTCTTGTGCGTGTGAAGGTAATACTTAGTAGTACTTCAAACAAAGGAAATCAGATCCATTAAGATAAGATAAGACAACATAGAATACAATAAACACATAGTTCTTACCCTCAGATTGACCTAACCACCACGAGCCCAAAGATCATATCCTAACCCTCCAACAGCCCATTGAAGAAGTGAGACGCCACAATTAGCAGGTTCTATGGAACCCAGTATTAACTGGTATTAACTGATATTAACTGGGTTTCATTGAACCTGCTGATTAGTCTTTCACATTACTACAGTAAGAACTTTATATGGGGTTCATTATAGTTATTTGACCTGAGGCTCAATGCATATTGACTGAAAACAGTCAGTCGATTTAAGACGTTTGTTAAAGACGTTACCAATTAGAAATCCGGAGGAGTCTAGAGACTGATATTCCCTCTGGTTAGTATTTGGGAAAATAAATATAGACAATGCATTCAAACTGAATCCAGGAAAGGGGCAGAAATGGAATCCAAATGGAGTCGTCTAAAATGTAATAAAGGAAAAAGCGTTGAACAATGTATATTTGGGATCAAGAGATTCATCACGCTCCGCTGCAACAAGGACCGCTACAGGAGAACATTCCTGCCTACGGCATTACGACTTTATAATAAGTCACCGCTTGCCAGATCCTCTGACTGATTAATCACTGTACATGTTTATCTACACTTCACACTTCACATACATAATTTGCATTTTTGCACTTCTACTGTTTAAGTTTAGTTTAATTTAATTCCTAAATTAATACTCTGCTCTTTTTTCTTTCATCCCAGCTATTTTATTTTATTTTATTTTTATTAGTAGTATTATTGTCTATATCTTTCATCCCTGCTGTTTTTATATCTTATTTTTTTCTCTGTAAATTGCTGCTACTCGACACCAAATTTCCCCTTGGGGATTAATAAAGTATATATTCATTCATTCATTCAAAACAAAAGTCACATCAGAGAGATTTGGGGATTAGGAACTATAGACAATCGAAATACAGTCATCATCACTAATCAATGGAATATTTAACCTTTGACAAATGCAGGATCAATAGCTGGGGATAAAGGAAATCAACAAAATACAAAATTCAATTTAGATTACAGTAATTACAGCTTTTTATAAAAAAAAAAGATTCCTCCCCAGTCCTCCCCCACGCTCTAACCTGCTCCTCTTAGATCTTTGCAGAGGTCATATTCATATCACCGCATTAGACCTCCATCTTATACTACGGTCTCCGAGGGATTAGAGCAGAATGTAAAGTACAACGTTTTCTTTTTGGTGAGCTTCCCTGCCGTGCAACACACCGGTCACCCAGGAGCCTTCTCTTATCTCAGAGTTCAGAGAGGAGACGCTGATGGGCCAGCCGGGCCTCCCACACAGCCTCCTCCGTGTTCAACATGAGCCGCTTTATCTTGACGGAGAAAAGAAGAAGCACAGCGCAGACAGTGAACCAGGCCACCTCAATTAAAACATCAAACATCCCCTGCGTTAGCGCGAGGAGCTGAATATTTGAATGAGTTATCTCCTCCGATTTTTTAGCCCCTATTTACACAGGCCGTGGAAAGAGGAATATTCTGGCAATGATGGCAGATTTAGAAGGTCATAGTAGAGAAAACCCAATAACCTGTATCTTTTTTTATTTATTTTTTTCAAACGTGCCCGTAAATCTCGTTTTAGAATATTCATGAATCAATAAAGCTTGCAAAATCCTGACAAAATATCCCATTTCAGAGATGTCCAAGTGGCATGTTTGTTGCTTGGATCGACAGGTTATGGCCCTATTAGGCAAGTAGAGAAGTATTCTCCTCAAACACGGAGGCAAAGGTGATCACATACACATGCATCTGGATGAGGCACTATCCATTCAAGAAGGGAAATCCTGTCTTCGCTTGCCCCCACTCAGGCCAGGTCAGAGCACAGAACAGCATCCCCTGAGCTGCTAAATTAAATAACACGCTCAAGGACATTTGGCCACCCGCCAAGCTGGAACCATGGTTCTCCTTTTCTGAGCACCTGGACTGCCAACTCTCACGGTACACTCTTTATAGTATTTATTCATTCATTTCCCCAAAATACCAAAAAATAAAAGGTGAAAGGACAAGTGCATGGCGGTGTTCTTAAAACAAGAAGTTGTAGTTATTGTCGGTTGACATGTTGGTTTGACCCGCTAATCAAAATCCCTCCCTCCTCTCTTTTAGACTCCTATGTCTGACTGCTGCTGAAATACAGCCACATAAACCCAAATCAGAGCATCTGCCATGTACCTGCTCTCCGTGTACATGTCCATTGAGTTAATGTCCATGAATCTGCTTAAAAAACATAGAAAGCAATGCTTCTTGTATGTCCAGAGCCTGCGTTAGACGTCTTCTGTCTTCAGTATCATAAGCAATGGCGACTGTGTCTCAGTGGTGAGCAGGGTCGTCCTTCGATCAGAGGATCGGCGGTTCGATCCCTGGCTCTGCTAGCCCATGTCGATGTGTCCTTGGGCAAGACACTTAACCCCAAATTGCTCCCGTAGCTGTATCTACGGTGTATGAATGTTAGTTATCCTAATGAGCAGGTGGAACCTTATCCCCTCCCATTAGTGTGTGAATGGGTGAATGACAAGTAGTGTTAAAGCGCTTTTAGTGGTCGGAAGACTAGAAAAGCACTGTACAAGTACAGGTCCATTACCAATCCATTCATATTTGTTTGTACACCACATTTAAACAAGAACTGCTTCTCGACAAATTTGGTATACTTTTAATGATGTCAATTTATCCCAAATGTTAACATATCAGTAAAAAGTGAACAGGGCTCAAGTTGTAGCCTTTAGCGCTCTGAATCCATGGCGACATCACATGTGAGCGTCATTTGGCCTCCTCCTCAGTGCATTGGAGGTAAATGGATTTTAGTTTAAAGAAGCAAGTAGCTGCCAAGCCAGAACCCTGGTCCTCCATTATTTAGCAGGCGACTCCTACTACTTTTATTTATTCACATTACTTAATCATTCATTTCCCCATTTCGGCGACCTAAAGCTCCCGTGGTTATTAACTACAGCGATATGGGTGCGTTGCCAAAGCGTATTCCTGCCGAGGCTTCTCCACTGCCTCGCTAAGTTTCCCCCGAACAATAATTGCTTTTTCCAGGACAAAGGCAGATGCAGTGTGGGCTCCCCGAGCATCAGGGCCTTTCCCAAAAGGCTCTCCTCTCCACAGCGACTGTCTGCGCTCTGCTGGCTACTTGCCTAATTAAAGGTCAGTTAGCTAGCTGGGTGCCAAAATGGCATAAACACATTAAAGGGAAATGCCACTCAATAACGCAACTCAGTGGAGGTTTGCGAACATCGGTCGCTGTGTCGCCCCGGAAAACCCCAATATCGCTCTCAAAGGTAGGGCCCGGGAGAGGTAATGAGCTCGTACCGGTGTGACTGCTCGGTGCCTCTCAGCTGTCAGAGCAGCTTAAAGTGGACATAGGAGGCTTCTTTTTTTGGGGGGGCGCAGTAAAAGGATCCATCCTGTGAGTTAAGTTGTTCATCCAAATTGTGTGCTTGTGTTTTCCCCCCCCAGTGAGCATGACCTGGGTGAGGATGACATCTACGACTGTGTGCCGTGTGAGGACGATGGGGATGACATCTACGAGGACATCATTAAGGTGGAAGTACGACAACCCATGGTGAGAACACTGCGTCGCAATGTCCACTCTTTATCATTAGGTTTTATATTTAATAAATGATCGATGATGTAATTTGCTGCTTACTGAAGGTCTATGACTGAAGGGTTGCATTTTCTTAGTCACCTTAGACACAGATGCTTGTTTTTCTGGTGCCCATCAGACAATATTTATGAACAGGAAAGATCCAACGAACTAATAGTGCAAAAAAGAGGAAACGCACACGCTGCTTGGAGGAAGATGTACCTTCGTATTTGCATGATGTCATATCTCTAAACGCTCTCAGAGCTCTGACACAACTGGTGATTAATTTGACTTCTGACTTGTGCTGCTTTGCCCTTCCCATGCTGCAGATCAGATACATGCAGGTGAGTGCCGCTGTGCTTGTGACTCGCCTCACCCTGTCGGCTAACTCCCTCCACCACTTCATTTAAAACAAACTGATAGCATCCCAAGAGAGAATGGCCTGCCAGTTAGATTATTGACCCGTGCCTGGAGGGGTAAAGGGGACCCCGTCTAGTCCAAAGTGTGACTTCAGCTCGGCGACTGCAGTGTTAACTGACATCAGCGTGGATCACCAGCTGCTGCAACGAAAGCGCGAGACAAATAAACGTCTTCCTGCTGGCTTTGAGCCCTGCTTCTGATTGGTTAATTACATTCTGGATCGAGGCCTTGACTAGACTTGCATGTCTAAATTGCTAGTCCCAGTTTTGGTGTTATCTGCACTGGTTAACAGCCAAATCTGTTCCAGATGGCTTTGTTAGTAACGCCACAGTCAGGCCTGCTCAAATCACTCCCACAACATAGAACATCTCGATAGAAATTAAGCCTCTCTCGTCGACGTTCTACCTCAAGCATCAGTTTTGGACTGAGGGGCAGCGTGTCAATATTTCTCTCGTTACATGCATACATTTCTGTCACGTGGTGGTTTCAGAGAGGACCCAAGCGCCGATGTAAGATGTAAAGTAAATGTAATAATCGAAAAACAAGGCAAGGTTTCCAAGAAAACCGGATCATAGAATCTGGCAGGGCAAACACACGGTACGAACCGACACTGGGGCAGGAGACAAACAGGGTTTAAATACACGGGGAAGGTCCAGGTGATTAGACACAGGAGGAAACATTCAGGGACAGGGCAGACAATCACAGGGGCAGGAAGTGCAGGGAAACAGAGGACACAAGAGACAAGGACTTCAAAATAAAACAGGAAATCAGAAACAACACAAAACCGTGACACATTTCCCTCTCAAAATAAACTTCCGATGTACGTTTACTTGCAACAAAACCTCTTGGTTAGACTCAGGGAAGAAAGAATAATCTGGGTTTGGGTTCAAATAAGTACACTTTAAATACCTTCACTTCTTACCTACCTGGTATGTTGTAAAGACTGGAACGTTGCATAACAAAACTTCAACAAAATAACTCAACATTCATTTGATTTGACACTCAAACTGTGTTTGTTTGACCCTATACAGACCTTCTCGCCATTTACATTACATCAGCATTTGTGTGTCTCATGCAGATCCGAAAGGGTCTTGGAGTGAGACTGGGTTGAACTATATATATTCATGTTCATACAACCTACTCAGATATCAGGTCTCTTGAGAAACGCTCTGAGTAAATCAGTTTGTAACTTGTTTGTAACCCATCCTCCAGCACCCACTCAAAACGTGCCCGCTTGCATGGCTACGACTTAAAAAAAACTCCCTATTCATCTGCATATGCATATATATGCCTCGTTCAGTCAGCCGGCCCACACATACAGTGACACAAAAAAGCTCATGCGCCTCCTTTTTCTCACCAGTCAGCATCATCACCAGTCATATATAGTCATATATGTTGTATGTAGATAGCTGTCAAACCTGAGGGACAGCGCTGTAGATCACTAATTGCAAATATTGTTAATCGCTTTAAGTTTTAAACACATTTTTCCTATTGCGTTCCATTCATTTTTAGACTGTATGAAAATCAATTAGCAAATCCAATCTTTTTTTTTTTTGCCCAGGACTCCCTGGAAAGCAGAATTGATTGTGAATAGATTATCCTGTTGAAATAAAGTAGAACACTCTAGAAACCAGCTTGAGTTGTGTGATCCATCACAGTCAACATCAAGGCCTCATTCGTTGTTGTCAGTGTTTCATTATGGTTGCATGGTAAATTGATTAGGAGAAGTCGGCACTGCATTATCTCATACAGATAATGCAATTTGATAGAATACACAACTCAAACAATGGAAATGAATAGAAACCATTGACCGCCTGCAATGGTAAAAACAACTAAATAACATTACTTACAATTTGAAAAATGACTGAGACATAAAAAGACACTGGTATGGGCCTTTTTAAAAATACAATAAATATATGTATGAATATCATGCATTTCCCTGCAATCATCACACACAAAAAAAAGAGCGACAATCCATATAATCCTCCTGAAAACTGTAAACAGTAAGAGCAAGGAAACAAATGTCGGTCTGGACCATGTGAAAAGATAATGAATGATCCAGACTCAGTGTAATTGTCCTGACTCATTATATTTCCTCACCTCATCATAGAAAATGGGCATGACAGAAGATGACAAGAGAAATTGCTGCTTAGTGGAGATCCAGGAGACGGAGGCAAAGTACTACAAGACTTTAGAGGACATCGAGAAGGTGAGTGCACATGCGATGCTGTGCTAGAGTTCCCTTTTGTCAGTTCTTCTTTGTCGGTGTCTCCGGCCTGTGGACTAGGTCCCAGCATGGAAATGTCAGCTATCGGCACTTTAATTGGAGGGCGCAAATGTCACAGGAGATGGTCAATAGACTTATTATTGGCTCAGCAGGAGACGGGCGGATCCCCTGGGGCTTTAGGAATAGACACGCACATCACAGCCGTGAGAATATATTGTTGCTGTACATGAGCACAGTATCCAGCAAGCGAACCCCCCAAAAAGATGACTTCTACATATCACATCACCTAAAATTGTATGAGAATTCTACATTCTTTTTTCTCAAACATTAAAACATCAAACTTCCAACGGTGTGTTTTCCACCCACCCATCACAGTTTCTTCGTTTCCTTCTGATTTACTGCTCCACGACGCTCGTTAGCGATCACAGTTGTGGCTGCACCGGACGCCCCTGCAATCTCGATGTGCGTCCACGTAAAGCAGCGGATGATGTGTGCGTAAAGAGCCGTAAACTCACGCGTGCACCATCTCTCTCGGCGTGATAACGAGCCATTGTTGCGATCAGCGCCCGCTAACGCATCACTTTCCGCATTGACAGATTTCACTCGCGATTTGATGGAGCGCCGCAAATCACCCGCTCCGCTAATTTCATTACACTAAATGTGCGTCCTGTGTTTGGCGCGCCGGCCCAGCGCGGAGCTAAAATGCGGATGAATAACCCTCTCGTGATCGGCGGACTCGTTAGGCTTAATTGAGTTGGGGTTAATAAAGCCTCATTTTCTTCATTGCTTCTCCGTTGATCTATTTGTTGTTGTTTATGATGATGGAATGTGACAACCATAAAACAATGTTGGAGAAACAATAGGCAGGTTTATCTTCTGCGAGCATAAGTGCAGCATCGGGAAAGCGCTTCACACTGTGAGCTGACGGCAGATGCGGTGTAATATCCTGAAATCAAATAACCCGGGCACCCCGTGAACAACAATGACTCCATCTTCTGCAATGAATGTAACAGATCCGCTAAAAGCTCGACCAAAGCTTTATTATATTTCATCCATAAACTTTATTTTAAATGAAAGGCAGACAACCATGTATGGAAGCCCATTTCCGCAAATTATGAGATAGTATCTCATAATTATGACTTAGTATCTCATAATTATGAGATGCTAAGTCATAATTATGAGATGCTAAGTCATAATTATGAGATACTATCTCATCATTTCGACTTACTATCTCATAATTATAATTTTGACTTAGTATCTCATAATTATGAGATACTAAGTTGAAATTATGAGATAGTTAACTAATAATTATGAGATAGTATCTCATAATTATGACTTACAGGATCTTAATTTTTTAATCACAAAGGCGGAAACGGGCTTCCATATACCTATGGGTACCATATTTGGTCATCAGTTTATATTCATGCTCTCCGCTCATTTGTTTCTCGTTTCTCTCCAGAATTACATGATCCCGTTGCAGCAGGTCATGAGTCCACAGGACATGGAGGCCATCTTTGTCAATCTGGAGGTGAGTCCCCGCTCCAGCAAAGGAGATGACTTCTGTACAGCACGCCTGAATGTCTTGCTCACCAAGTGAATAATTCAATATGCGTATGGCTGGCTGCGTGAATGGCAGGGTGCGTGTCGATTATTTATGTTAATATTCACTGCGATTTTGATGTCACGGGGGGGACAACATATGTATTTTCCTTCCTTCAGAAAAACTTTGAGCAGTAGCTCATGGGCTGTAATTCTTGCTGTACAACTTGATCAATAATCCATCGACGAGACAATCAAACACAACGTTTCAGTATTGCACCAATTACCAAACTGGGAACACCTAAAGGAACATAATGTATAATAATGAACATTCTCTAACACGTTAGCTTAGTGGTTGAGATTCAACAATTCATTTGTTTCACTCAGTCTGTACATATTTAAATGACAATTCATTCAACGTACCGACATATTCGCAGAATAATTTAGTTGAATGAATATAAAATATGTTGAAAATATTCATACAAACCTTTGTTGAACAATCTAATGTTCATCTGATGTTATACAATTTGTATATTGAAATGTTCAACAAACGATATTGAGTGACTGCAGTCAGCTGAATATTAGGACATTAATTTGTTGAAGGAATTTCCTGTATTTCCTGGTTCTCTATGTTAAAAACTATGTGTAAAGGATACACGATTGTCTAATATGTATCATGATGTGCACTCAGGATGTGATAAAAGTCCACTTTGCCCTCCTGCGAGCCATCGACCTGAGCATGGTCACTGGAGGAAGCGGCCTGGGGAAGATCTTCCTTGACTTCAAGGAAAGGTGAGTAACCCACAGTGTGTTTGCATTGTTGATCCCTGCACAGGCAGATGTTGTTCTTCTGTTGGGTGCACTGAGTGTTAAACCCACTTGTAGTTAAAGCTCCCTTTAAAAGTCAGTAGGCTGCATCATGTTGAGTTTCCACAGATCGGCCAGAGGATTGCTGTGATTAGTGTTCAAAGAAGTCAATTAAAACAGCAAAAAACAATATTTGAGGAAAAATCTGAGAGCGCATGGAACCAATTGTTGCCCATTGAACCAAACCGGTGAAGACTGCATTTGTCAGTTATTCCTCTTCCACGACCACGTTATCACCGCACGTTATATTTTCTGAAGACGCAAGTGCTCAACGTGCAGTGAGAATCCTTTTTAACCTGTTTCAACTTTCTTTCAAGTGTTTGATCAAATCAGGTTTCTTTTTCTTCTTTATTTTCAAATGCAGCCACCTGCCTTATCTGTTCTGTTTCATCTCCCTCACTCCAATACGTAGAAATGAAATGGAACTTTTACTTTGCACATTACAATGCTGCTGCCTGTTATCCCCTCATTCACATCACAACCAATATGTTCTATTTGCACTATAATTTAAGACAATTATATTGATATTACACATGCTGTATATATTTGTTGTATTAATGCAACCACATAAATTACTTGAAAATATAATTTAGTTTTTTCTTTTAATTTATTCCTTTATTGCTACCTTTACATAGTTTTTTTATTGCCTATTATATTCTTTATGTTCTATTTGATTTTACGTATGTCTATTTTATGGATGTCAAGCATGCAGGGGCCTACAACTACATTTCATTTAAAGTGAGCATATTCATACTGCACGGACACCCTGTTTCACCGGCTGTAAGAAAGGGATGTTTCTCTGTGGAAGCAGAGGTTCATTTGCAAAAAGAGTTTCCTCTCAGATCTCCATCTTGCCCAGCTGCTGAGCAACGTGTGGATAATTTGCATCCCCGAGGGAGGAGCAGTGATTTGCCTCCCTGCTGTGCCGAGCGTGGCTGCTTCATAGTAATGGTGATGATGGTGATGATAGGTTCTGGCCCCGGTCATAATTCCATACACAGCCGTGGATATGCCACTCTCGCATGATACAGCCATTACCGCAAGAGTGAGTAACACACCACCAAATGGGTGTGCGTACCTGTTCTTGCATACATAAGCAAGTATTATATTTTTCTGCTCAGTGATCCTGAAAACACACATACTTTTTTCCCTCCTCCTCATCCGACGTCAGTTTTCATAGGTAATAGGCTTGTCGCAGGCTTCTTTCTTTAGCCTCGAGGTCCATGTAACACAAAGTTGCAGCGACATTAGAGATTCAATTAATAGACAGAGGCAGGGACATACTCTCTCCCTCTATCTCTCTCACACACACACACACACACACACACACACACACACACACACACACACACACACACACACACACACACACACACACACACACACGCCCACTCCTACTGTATCTCCTTCCCTGTTTAGCTCATCTGACTCTCTGATCTGATGGAGCAGTGGTTGGAAATCTTCTTTTGCATTAGACCCAAGTGTGATTTTTTAACTATTGACATTCACTTTCCAACATCCTCTATTAGCATTCTCAACACATCTGGGAAGACACAATTTTGACGAGCATTTGTGAGGTAGAGGGTCACACAGGTGTGGATTTTCATTCCTATCTCAATTCCACTCCCACAAAAGAAAAATCCTGTCCCATCCCAATCTCAGAAGAATGACTCCCACTCCAACCTGTTCCCGTGTTTATTCATATTAGAACTGTATATTTTAAAATAGAAACTGACGTATCGTTGTAATGATTCCCGTCAGGCCCCATAATGATGAATAGTGAAGTTCCAATCCCAAAGGAATCCCGTGATCCACAGGGTTCCCAGAAATGTTATCCTCTAGAGGTCGACTGCTGATAAAGCACCAAGGCCGAGGTCAAGCATTTCTCCTTGGAACTAAGTTGCCCAAACTGTGAAAAAGAGCCACAGAATAAAATCACCCATACAGTCACACTGTATACACACACTACCTGTTTGTTTTAAAATGGACATTAACCTTCTATCTCTGACAGAAATAACTCCCATTTATCTTCTATTCATAAACAAATTTGCTGATGACATGCTGTTCTTTGTTCCTATTTATCTTTCGTGACATTCTCGGAAATGAGAAGCAGGGTTATTTTAAGAAAACGGTTCATTAGATTTGCAGATTCAGTGCGTCCCGGGCTTTGCCTGTGTGCATGTGATTGACATGTAGACCCGCCTCATTGTGAGCCACCGCGGTGTCTCGGTTCTGCGTGGCGATAAGCAACAGCGGCCAGGGGATTTGGACTCGCGCAGCACCGCTCTCATCAGGCTTCTTGGCCATTTTTGTGAGGACCAGGCTTGGCATAACTCATTTGGTTATCTATGCTTGTAAGTCCAGGTGACCTTTACAACAATGTGCTTGTATCTTTTTTTGTTCTCGCTCTCTCTCGTTTGGTGCAAAAGATGAAGAGCTTTTCTTTTTCCTTCTTCTATTTGTCATTGAAATGTTGCCACGCTGAAAATGTCACTGGTTTATCTCGACTACTTCTCAGTTTTCAAACCGCCGGCACTGGGCTAAAGGGAAGCGTGGGCTCAGAGGAAGCTCTCCAAACCAAATGGCCGTCTAAGTACCCTCTTGTTGATATCCTCATTTTCGACATTCCCCAACTCATTTCCGGAGTAATCTTGGCATCCCGATATCACTGCACTCCCTAATCACGGCGGCACTATGAGCCTCTTTATTGGAGGCCTTTGCTCTACGTTCTCCTCCATTTGCTGTGTGTTGGATCTGTTGAGTGGAGGTGAGGGGGTCCCAATGCCATGTGTCAGAGACTATTAGCTGGCTCCACGGCCTGTCACTTCTGGTTTGCTTGGAGATTGGCTCGGCACGTAGAAGGGCGGGGGTGAAGGCCCACGGCGCGGTTACTCAAAATTGCATTTTATGTGAAATAACATGCACGACAGCATCCCCATTATTCAAGAGGCCAGAACAGCAGGGCCAAATGACGACACTGAGGAGAATTCAAGTTTTTTACTGCACCAGCAAACTCTCCAATAAAGGGAAACTGTCTCCAACAGCTCTGTTGTTTAGAGGTTGCCGTGTAGCTTCTCCTTTTCATTATAGCCCGTTGGCAAACTTCTATTTCCATTTGCTGTAGGTTTTAGGCCTCATGGTTTTGGCCTGTCCGTCCCTATTTCCGCCTGTTCGTACGTACGCACGTTCATACGTCTACCGTAAAATGTGGGTTACAAGGCGCACCCTTTTATAAGCTGCATCTACTAAATTTAAAGAAAAAGTTGTTTAATCTTAAACAAGCCGCGGCGTGTTTTTAAATACACATGAGACGTGAGAACAAGCTGCTCTTAACTGTAACTCCTTTATTCCTCGGGCTGCCATGCTCTGACCTCCAGATGCAGTCACAGGTTGTGCTTCCCACCTGAATCCCCCCAGGATCCTAAGTCCCTACATGTACTATCCATTAAACATACGTGAACATCCATGTACCAACATACATTTATAACAAATGCCACACTACCTGCTGCAGCTGCGCTGACAACACTTTTTATTTTTGTGTAGCCACGAATTCTTGTGGGAGCGCTAGCTCGTCGCGCGCTAGTTCGTTAGCTCAATTTACATGATCGCCGTGTCTCAGCTACACACCCAGAGGGAATTTCTTCAGATTTGGCACAAACGTCCACTTGAATTCAAGAATGAACTGAATGGAATTTGGTCTCATTGTGAACTCACACAACTCGTTTCGGCCCCAAAAAAAACAATAACCCATATGCTAACTAATAAAATGTCACACACATGTCTACGTAATAGGATAAAACGAAGTGAGGACATTTTGGATAAGGATGAAAGTTAATTGCAGTTGGCTGGTTGGCAAAGGCAACTCTCACTTCTAGTTAGTAATGAGGAAAATTAAACAGATGCTCAAATGGAAAGCAGGCATGAGATAAACACAGAGCCCCCATCACACCAGGCAGCATCACTAATGCTTCACTCCAGAACATGTTGCACCTTTGGAATCTCACTGCAATTATTAGGCTTGATAATACTGTATGCTGCATGAGTAATGCTGGAATAATTAAATCCACTTGCTCTGAAGATGTCTACGGTTGCTTCCGTTGTTTTGGGGAAAGGCCAATATCGAGCGTAATTAGCTCGGCCTATTCCAATTAATATTTAAAATGTAATTAAAACACTGAGTCCTGATTTTTTCTTCCTTCTTTCTTGGCTGTACAACACGGTATTTTCGACTGCAAAGTTTCAAGCAGCAACACGGGGAGAAAGCGGGGCTTGATGAGTCGTTACCTCCTACAGCGATGTGTTCAGACGGGGTGTCAAGTAAGAAGTGTGCTTATCACCGTGTCACGGACTAATTATGCACGACTGTGCCAAGAGTGGATGCCTGAGTGTGCTTGCGTGCCATCAGCCCTTTTGTTCCCCTGCCTATCTCAGTGAAAAGGACAAAGCCTCTCAAGTCCCAGACGAAAGGCTGTTATTAAACATGTGGATATACAACTTGTGTCCACACAACATGGCGTTTAAAGAGCCTGTTATTGCTTGACTAGTCGGGTGTGATTTTGTGACCTCGGGTGTGATATTTTGGAGCCAGATATTGATGCGTTTCTTGTTTTTCTGTTTTTTTTACACAAAAAAACGACAAAGTGCTTTTTTTTTTCTCCAATCAATGTCATTCATCTTCTGTGTAAAGTACAACATACTGTATTATTTTCCATACGCCAGCGTTTTACTCCTCGCCTTTCCATTGCTGAACACACAACTAATCAAATCAAATCTTTCATTGATACACATATACACATCACACACAGTGAAATGTAGCCTCTGCATTTAACCCGTCCTAGTCCTAGTCCTCGTCCTAGTGAGGAGCAGAGGGCAGCTGCAACTGTGCAGACGGATGGGCATCCAGTGCTTTGCTCAAGGGCCCCTCATTAGGCCCCCCTCCATGTGGGGACTCAGCCAGTATACTGTATGATACATCTGGAGTACACTGACCTCTTTTCATGTTACACATGTCGACATCCAAATAGAATGGATAGAATTATCAGTTCCATGCCTTTGGGACATCTTGTCCCAAAATACAAATTATCCAGCTTTAACATTTGAGCGCTCCAGTCTTACCCTGAATTTAGATTAGTGGCATAACTATATAGGGATTTATATATTAAATCAGTGACACCTGTTGATTCTCATATTTGTTTTATTAATACCCTCATTTAAGACACAACACTAAGCTGAAAACACATTCATATGACATATCACCATTATATAAAGCAGTGATGGCTAACATTTTATTTTCACATTGGGCTGACAGGGTGGCATCACTAGCATTTATACAGAGATGGAAGTCTAATATGCATTATCCTTTTAGCTCTGGTTGGGTTTCCACCATCTCCTGACAACACCTGGCCCTTTAGCTGCTAGACACACATCTAGACACACATCCCATTTCCTTCACCACTTTCTGCAGTTTCTGACTCTGTATGGCTTCCATTAGGAGCTGAACAGGGAGTGCACAGTGGGTTCCTCCGAGCTTGTTTTGCCTGGAAACACGGCTGGTGGGAACACTGAGAGCAGATAAACGGGGAAACCAAAACTGCAATCTCCAAGAAGCTAAAGGGGCCTCCGATATTACAGCCGACTGCTGCTGTTTGGTTGGACAGGCCGTTTGTTTGCTGCAAATGGAAACTTAAAAAGAGATTGAGCCCTCGGGCAGCGGAGAACGAGCCTCCTGCTCCAGGCTCATATTGGTACTGATACACACACACACACACACACACACACACACACACACACACACACACACACACACACACACACACACACACACACACACACACACTATAGGGTAGCCTTAAACTGGACCAGATAAGCCAACAAATCACTCGTTGAATCACCTACATTCTCTCAGCTCTGCTGTGGGAGAAACACCATATTGGATCCTTTCAGTGTATGTTCCTTTTTTTAGCAAAAGTAGCGTCTCATGTTTTTGCTTTTTTTTTTTTTTAAAGGCCTTATAATCATTTAAGAAAACATGTAGAATCAGAATTGTAGTTAATGAACTTTTTATTAGGAGGCGGGCTCTAAAAGACAGTTCAAGTTGATGGACAAAACAAACATGCAGTGTCAATCACAGTTAGACGTGATGACAGCAGCTCAGCGTGGAGAAGCTTCACCTCGAGGGTTCAGAGCGTCACGGCATGAACACACGTCGCCTCAGATCTGCACACAAACACAGGAGGGGAGTTAATTATTTTCATCAGGTAGTTACCGATAGAAAAATAAAGACATCAGAGTACTGGACCAACACTAAATTACACTATGACAATCATTCTGATGCATCTCGACTATGGTCACATAGTGTAGGAGTTCATGTTACATTACTTTTCTGTTGCCTTGTGTGGAAGCCAGGTAAACTACAGAGAATAAAGATGTGAATGTTCTGAACACAATGCACAGCCTCTTTTCCACACTGATGAATAAAGATCCCGCCTTCACACATTGAGCACGGCTAACCTCAGAGGCTGCTGCTGCACTTTCAATTTGTGGATCTTTATTCATTTCTCATTTTAATTTCCTCTGAAATCTTTATCTTTCTTTAATCGTTCTACTTATGGCTGTGCGAAACATCTGACATCTCTCAAACTCTTAAACTGCTCTAATGATTCCCACATTCACAGCGGGGGCTTTCTCCGAGTGCACGTCTGTCCTGATAACGTAACGCATGAAGGGCGTCTCTTTGGATCCTCGCTACGCTGCACAGTCCGCCTGCTGACTTATAATTGATCAAGACCCCCATTAATCTCAATCACTCTGACGTCCTGGATGGGGCGTTAGCGGAGGGGAACTGGGATCAGGTCTTAATCAGGGGCTCGCTAGCACAGGGCTAGTTTAACCAGGGTGGGAGCCTCACTGCAGGGGGGCATAGCCAGAGGATCCAGGGATCATCACTGGTGGATCTCTGTGGAGGAGCGGAAGATCAACCAATGAATGGGCCTGATATTACATATATTGTGTTTTGGAGCACTGGACTCAAGCTGCAATCATTTAAAAATCTATTTGCAGTGATACGTCTTATGCATGTGGCATTAACTTGTAAAATAGTTCAGTGTTTGTTTGAGCAACACGTTAAAGCAACATGACTTCCACTGAAAACACTTTTTCCATTAATTATTAAAAGATCACGATAAGTGTTTTGTCACAGTAACACAAATAGAAAATGTGTCCCAATAATGTCCGCGAGACAGCAATATTCAGTTTATTTTGAAAACACTATTTGCAATGTTACCGTTATCGTTTAACCATTTATTTTTTATTTTGTTGAACTATTGATATTCATGTGTAGAGCTACGACCAATGATTTTCCTTATTCATTATGAGTAAATCTGCCGATTATTTTTACATTTTAGTCACTATGAATAAATAAATAAAAAGAGCCTAATTTTTTCAGAATGCTGGTTTTTGACCAAGCAGCAGTTCATAGCAACGGTTATCAATAACTGTCAAATAAGGCAGAGCAAAGCAAATTGTCACATTTGGGAAAAAATGGAAGCAGAAAAATGCTGATATTGTTTTCTTCTTCATCGATACATGAATGAATCAACTAATCGTTTCTCTAATTCTATCCATAATTAGCACCGTATTTGTCTTCTCCCCCTGTTACCTTCTCTTAGTGGTAGATTTCAGAGCTGTGCTCGTCACCTTTTAATAAAGATTAATAAAGATCACCTTTTTTTAAGAGCAGCATATAAATTTAAAATGCTTTTCCCTTCATGGCATCACACATCTAGATGTTGTGTTTCCTGCTGCAAGAGGATGCAGTCATGGCCCCTTCTACTCTGGACTATGGGGGAGATTGAGAATCAAATCAAAAGGAAGCAGCGCCACTGAGCGCACAGCGGGATGTTCTTTTGGGAGGATTTCCTTCTTGCTCCTACGAGCACGGCTCTGAACAACCAAGCATCGTGCGCATGTGAGACTTCAAGTTGAGCACATCTCTTAAACGTGCGTGGGGAAGAGCAGAAACCAACGGGATGTTGCCGTTTCACTTCCCACTCTCTTTGCTCGCTTTGTGTGCCGCTCCTCGTCCGCGTGGCAGAACCATCAGAGGCTTGATTAGACTTCAGGGTGCCGGCTCTCTGCGTCGCCTCGCCCCAATCAAGATTCAGATTAGGCAGCCGGAGTACCGATGCTACTACGGGGGGAGGCACTCTACCAGCATTGCCAATGACCTACTTTGATTCAGTGAGTGAGAGCAGTGTGTGCCACATGCAGTGGCGTCCTCCAGGCAGGATGACTTTGAACTCCCTCCCAGCTGAAACCCAGAGATCTGTGTCAGCGGCAGCATTGTCATATCTAATGAACCACGGCTCTCATATCCTCACCGCTGGAAATTAAGATTTTTTTTTTCTTTTCCCTTTTCCTTTTTTCTCCCTCACACGCTGATAAGAGGAACTCTGCAAAGCAGCTGATACATAGCAGCGTCTTTCATTAGTGCGCTGTGATTACAGCTCATTGGCAGGAGGATGCCGCCCCTCCAAACATTGCCCTGGGATCAGAATCCAATCATTACTTATTCATGGTATTCACGTGCATTCCTAATCATATTTATTCACATATTCATTTATCTGCCCCCCCCTTCCCTCCCCCCTCTCGGGCTGACCTCTCAAATTGTTATTAATCTTAAAAATGAATATGCGGTACACTGCCGAAAGGCACAGTTCACAGCTAATTGTGGACTCAAACAGCGATCTTTTTTGTCCCTGTGTTTTTACAAAGATATGGTATTCATCTAACCTCATTAGCGGTTATTAAGGTTAATTTGTAACCATACACAAGGCTTTGGAGGGGCTTTGTTCCCGTCTTCGCAGAGAACAGGCAGAAAAATATTGGATTCAAAGTCTCGGCTGTGGATTTTTCTGAATGGACGTGAATGTTTCATCGTTTAGAGCTCCAACATTTGTGAGATGTGTTCAGCTGCAGAAAGCCTTCAGGAAGAGAAGTAGTTAACAGCTTAGAAGTGAAAGAGACTATGGACAAGCTCTTATCTTTTCAATACCTTTTTTTTTGGATCGACCAAATTTGATTCTCCTTTGCATAGCACAATGTATAAACAGACGGCAGAAGGAGCCACGATCAAGCGTGGGTTCGTGGAAAACCTGGAAAAGTCATGGAATTTCCAGGCCTGGAAAAGTCCTTGAAAAAAATAAAATCCTCATGGAAATGTGTTATATTCATATGTTCATGATGTTCATTTACGCAGAGTTTGAAATAATAAATATGCCATTTAAGGTTTACTGTATGCTTTGGAATTCTCATTGTTAGTTTAAATTTTCTCACTTCTTCATGTATACACCGAGATTTCTCAAAATATTTCGTCATGGAAAAGTCATGGAAATCCATTGGTCAGAATGTGTATGGACCCTGTGTTTGGTGAAAGTCCCGTGGAGGACGGCGAGCGGTGCCGGTGTCTTCTGTCTGACGGGTGTTTGTTGGATCGTGTCCTCCACCAGGTTGCTGATCTACGGCCAGTACTGCAGCCACATGGAGAACGGCCAGAAGACACTGGATGAGCTCATAGCGACGCGGGAGGACGTCAAGATTAAAGTCGAGGTAATGACCTCCATCGCTCACCGCCAGCAGACGACAGCGCAGTGATTCAGAGCATTTTTTTCTGGGGAAAAGCATACATTACAGTGCCGGCAGTGGACACTTTTTCAAACTGAATACAAATGACTGAGCCGATGGGCTTCAGCGCATCCGTCTGCTTACGGACCTGTGATGAGTCACCCTGAAAGGGTTCATGGGTATTTTTTTTAGGTGGTGTGAGCCAGAGGATTGAATGACAAAATGACACCTGATCGACACATTTGAAGCCACAAGATGATGCTAAGACTTTCAACGGAATACGACATCTGCGTATTATTTCTTTCACATATACCACAAAAAGCGGTATATGTGATAGTAAACTAAATATATTTAGGTTTTGGTATTTGGTGTCATAAAAACATAACAAAAGATTATTCAATGGTGAACATAGCCACTCCATGCAGCCCTGGTAGTCATTGAGACACCACTAGACGTCAACGCTTTATGTAAAATGACATGACTTATTAAAACTATATATATTTTTGTAAATTATAAAAAGAATTGACGCAATTTCGTATGTCTTACCACAGTTTTAATTTCACTTGTACTCTAAACGTAAAATATAGATACACTGTAAAGTCTATTTATTGACTAATATTACAAATCACACATTTGCCTCGAGGATTTTACAGTCTGTACAGCACATGACTCATAAGACTCTCTCTTCATGTCAGGAAACACTCACACAGTATAAAATAACTGTATACTTTTCTTCACAAAGTGTGGAGTACTTTTCCGTGCTGTCACTGTGCACAAAGAGGTAAATGGAGATTTAGAAAGCGAAGCAACCGTGTTCCATTGGCAATTATGCAAATGTTCCAATGAGATTCTATAGGATCTGACATCTCTTACAAAATCAGTACACATTAGTATGAAAGTCTAATTTAATGTAAAATAAATGATGACATTGAATAACGAATGAATCAAATTAATTCATAAATGTGGTCCAAATTTACCAGGGTCATGGGCAAATTTAGAGGAAATCAGAAAAGCAAATAATGTGATTTGTAAAAAGGCGGTCAGAGCTGTTGACTTCCAAATATCTTGTTCTACTGAATTTAACAGTAGTCCATTTATTGGTGAGTTTATACTGTATTTGAAACGGCTGCCTTTGAGAGGTTGTGTTAAATGTACAATGTGTAGTTCCATTGGAATCTGGAAGACATACCGTCCATTTCTACTAATATCCTCTGATCTTCTTTAGAATAATCTGAAGTGATTAAAGAGGAAGGCCAATGCACTTCTGAAATAGTAGGATTAAGCCGCATCAGCAGTTAGCACGGCCCCCAAAAATGTCTCTTTGAGCTTGTTGACAACAAAATGGACATGACTACAACTCGAGTAGTTGACAGTGAGATACACGCGCTCGGTATAGAGCTTTGTTACCGGGTCAAACAGCTTCACACTATCTTTTTATACACAATAACCTTGTTTATCAAGATGGAGATGCTGTCCCTTTACAAGAAGCACCCACACAAACGGCTGTGAGGGAAACCTATAGGAAGACGCTAACAAAAGACAGTTTCTTTTGGAGCCCGTGCAGAATTTATAGAAATGTATTCATTAATCAGAGGCATTTCCCAGTGAGCAAGCAGGGTAATTCCCTCACAAATAGCTGGAACGACCAGATCCTTTGTTTCTCCCTGATGGAATAAACTGGCCTCCTTATTGCTAATGGAATGCCCCGTGAATGTGCGGAGGCAATCGCAGCAACGCAACAAAACCTGATGAATTATTAAACAATGACTGAACGCTTGTTAGTAGGAACTGTTCAGCGTGGCGTTATGCAATGTGTTGTGTGATAACCGCTCCTTTCCCGTGTTGTTCCGCAGGAATGCACTCTGAAGGTGCAGGAGGGGAAGTTCAAGCTGCAGGATCTCCTGGTGGTTCCCATGCAGAGGGTGCTGAAGTACCACCTACTGCTGAAGGTAGGAGGCACCTCCAGACGGCATGAGTATCCGTGGTCGGATGCTGGTCATGTCCTGACGAAGCCCATCCATCCTTCATCACTTTGACTGCAGCAGATTGCAAATAGCTATTTCACGCTTTACTTTCTTGATTCCACAATGTGAATTCCACAAAAAAGGTGTTGTAGTGAGCTTGGATTCACAGCGGTTACAGTGGCCCGAGTATCAAAACATCCATGTATTTTTTGTTTAACTACGTTTTCAGTAGCATCCACTTGCCTCCTTATCATACCGTGGCCCCAAAGGTCCGACAGAAGTAGTGCATCTCACAATTTATTGGTGAAGCAGTGATTGTCAATTTTCATCCAGGTTTTTTTTTATAGAGAATTCAATTCAACTTGCTTATTGGTTATTCATTTCCTTATTGGTTATTCATTTCCGTTGAATCTAGTCACAATCAGTCCCTGATTCGCAGGCCTCCTGTACATACCACCACTGTGGAACCTGTATGTTGTAGAGGTTTTGCCACAGAGGTGATTTCTGCTGTGATTTGGGCTCATGCTGAATCACTATGTAATGTAACTATCCTGCCATCGAGCTTTTGACTGGCGGCATCACTTCCTGTTCGGGTTCACTTCTCTTCCTTATACTTTCACATCAAAATCCAACCATCTCTTCTTCCTGTCAAACAAAATATGACGTGTGCATTTGCGTTGATCTCAGTTATAGATTTAAACCATTTTACACATTTTTAGTTACTTAAGTTTTGAAATAGCCTACTGTGGGTCCACTAGCATTGCATCAGGTCTAGTGTTTGAATTATCAGTCTTTTAATCAGTTGATTGATGGAAGATTAATTGACAGCAATCTTAATGACTCATTCATTATTATTTTGTATTCATAAAAAGAATAATGCCAAAAAAATTACAAATTATTCCACCCATTTCACAAAAACAGAATTATTTAGGGTTTTTAACTGTTGTCCAGGAGAAATAATAATCAGCGAGTAGCTGTAATAATTAATTGCCGCACTGCACTAACGCCCTATTATGCTCATGTATTTAAGCACAGTGTCTGACCGCTCGCATCACAGACAATACATCTCTCCCCGGAGCTCTCCTCCTGGTGTGCAGAAACTAGCCGGCCTCTGTGATATTCCCAATGATTAATTGGCTTTGCGTCTCAATTATGGATGAGCATGTGAGTTTATGATGCGGCGCATAATGGACCGGGATGGATGCGAGTGTTTGCTTCAGGTGATTGAGGGACTGTACGCGGAGAGTGCCGCGACTCGTCTATTAGTTTGAATCAAACCCCTGCAGAAGTCTCAGCGAGGCAGCGAGGTCAAATCAACTGCACGCTAATCCAATCAAACACACCCCATTTCACTGCCTCCAACAGCTTTGCCGTGAAACACCGCTGCATGCCGTGGCCTCGGGGGCACGTCAGACTGACAATTCCCGTTTCTGCGTGTGCGTGGGTCCAGTCGTGCGCATCCGCAATTGATGTCGTGTACATATCTTTGCAAGTAGCGCGTCCCTGTTTGGTACGGTGTGAATGCGCGGCTCTCGTCATCTTTTATGCACCACGGCTGCACTCTAAAGTCATCTCGGAGGTGTTTCTCCTCGAACAGGGTTTGCGTGTTTTGATGAACCCGCGTGTTCACGTTTTTTCATCCGAGGCTTCATGGGCCGTCCAGCAGCATGCTGTCGGTGGCCAGTTTCGCTTGTGCAAAGGTAACAGACCGTGGTATTAAAAGGATCTGTTGAGTAAGCAGGTCACTTAGATAAAAGAATGAAGGTAATTAAGGTCAAATAGGGCCCAATAGCATTACTTTCATCTTGGGTGGGCTGGTGCTGCTGCTGCTGGTAAGCATCCTTGTTGCTGCACTAATGACTCCCACTGATTGTTCAGGGTGGCTGCACAGTGGGGGTTGACCTGGGTGGATGGTATCCAAAGTGTGGAAACACTGGAATAACAATGGACGCAATGGAGCTGTTCCAACGAAGACATTGTATTTGTCACTGCAGGGAAAGCACATGCAATGTATCGTAATTACATCTGTCCTGTACCTGCCATCACAAGTCAACATTGGCCATTCCAAAATGAGAAAAATGGGAAAATATGACAGAAAAGAATCAAATGGAAAAAGGGGGAAACTGAAATTCTAAAACAAATACAGTAATTTGTTGATTTATGTGTCATGTATGATTTTTTTTTGGGACACATTAATCTGCCAACTGGTTGGACAGCTGGTAGCATTTCATTTGTATTCATGGTACTATAATTAGATTTGATAGGACAGTGAGCCTGTGGAGGAGGCAGACGATCACAGATCAAAACGATGTGACGTATTTTTCATTAATTTGGCCACGTGGAGCACCAGATGATTTGTCATGGAACATGTTCACTGGTATCTTGTTTATCATAAAAACAGCCAGACCTGGAGGCCAGTCAGCCATTTCTCCAGCTTCCTCGTGTATCTAATTTTCATGTACGTTGCCGGTGCAACTTATTCTCATGCTCACCCCCATAATCACAGTAAAG
Organism: Myoxocephalus aenaeus; assembly: GCA_038501785.1. Lineage (NCBI taxonomy): Eukaryota > Metazoa > Chordata > Actinopteri > Perciformes > Cottidae > Myoxocephalus > Myoxocephalus aenaeus. Next base: position 3,952,399 of record JBAMJR010000059.1, on the reverse strand, counting down.
AGTAGCGCTACTTTTCTTCCAACAACCTTCTCTAATTACTATATGATTCAATGTTTGCATCATCCACTCCAATAAAGTATGTTGTGTATTTCCTCCACAGGAACTTTTGAGTCATTCTGCGGAACGACCGGAGAGACAGCAACTCAAGGAGTCTCTGGAGGCGATGCAGGTACGTTTGTTCATGGGCAAATTTGAAGAACCGTTACATAATAACGCCGCAGTGCTCCAAGCCAAAGCTGCATACACTGTTTCATACAGCGACTGTGTCTCAGAGGACTGTGAGTCTACAATGATATGACAGATGTCAGAAAGATTTTCAGTTTAAGGCTGGACGACTGTTTGCCTTTGTCTCTCAGGACCTGGCCATGTACATCAACGAAGTCAAGAGGGACAATGAGACTCTGAAGAAAATCAGCGAATTCCAAAGTTCAATAGAAAATCTTGTAAGTGTGAAAGTCCACTGGATTGTCTGACATGTTTAAGGGCTTTGAAAACACATTTTCCAAATTAGCTCAACATGAGGATGTGTTGATCTGGCAACAAGAACAATAATGGCTATATACTGGTCATATATTGGTTATGAGCTGTTTCTGTATTGTACCTGTACTCTTTTTATTGATTTTAAGTGGTAGGGGTTGCTGAAATGTAAAATCAATCCACAGCCTGCACACATTTGGTAAATCACCCACGTTTTTGAGTGTTGAACTATGATAAGTTTAACAATGAGGATGTGTTTTCTAACTTCTTCTAACTGTACCGTATTATTTAGAAACACAAGGAACAGCTTGACAAAAAAATGTTTATTTGCTTTCTTGACAAGAGTTGATGAGAAGATTAATATCGCTCTCTTGTGGCACTCTGCTAGCTAAATATCAAGCAGCTGGTTAGCACACAGACTGGAAGAAGCTAGCTAAAAGTTTGCAAAGTCTCAAAGCACCTTGGAAGCATATCATTTAAAAAACTTTTTTTCTTGTATATTAAACCAGACCTAAAAAAACGTCTAGTTGCTGTGTTACTAAGTGGGCAGAACCATGTTTTGTCTCTGCCTGGCACGTCGTTACCTTTTGGACAAAGCCAGGACAGCTATTTCCCCATGCTTCCAGGTTTATGCTAAGCTAAGCTTAGCGTCATAGCTTGTAGCATCATATTTAACGGACAGATATGAGAGTTGGATCGGTTTCTCATCTTTCACCAAAATGTCAACCATCGCTTTAAAGGCACAATGACTAGGATTTCCCTCGACTAGATTACAAATAATCCCTCTCGATCATCATTTATGACCCACTAGAAATGTGTGGCAGTTTCTGCAGAGACCCAGCCCTCTGCCTGCATTTTTATTTAGTTTTTCTTCACATTTCGCTGTGTTTGGGGAGTTTCTTGGCTTCAACAACTTGTGAAGTATGAAGGGGCCAGGTGCCAGATCGCACGCACCCATCCAAGAGGAAGCTGTGAAAATGGCGCACACTGTGCCCGAAAAAAAAATGCAAATACAGCGAGGAGAGGTGCCAAGTGGACAAAGCCGGTTCCAAAGCGAGAGGGAATCTGGAGTTGGCTTTCACCCGCTGGCGAGCACCCTGACCCTCAATGAGCCGGGGAGGAGGGGCCGACTTTGACTGTTTGCAATCAGCCGACCACCAAATCCTACTCATTGTGCCTTTAATGTTGCAGTGAAGGATCAGAAATCTGAAACCACTGTCTCGGGTGCTTCTAACTTTCATTTTTTTTGGGGGGGGGGGATTAGGAATTGTCTTCCTGCCAGCGGGGCATTTAAACTCCATCACATAAACATTCAGTAAATAAGATACTACAATACAACCGTGTGTCATTTATAATCCAATGTTCCGGCTTCTATTGTCGTTTTTGATGCTAGATTTTACATATTTGCAGAAGTCATTTTTTATGTATAAAAAGTAATACGCCGGCACTGATGTTATATCACCAGGCTGGAATTCAAAGTTTGTCAGTGTGATTAGTCACTGGGCATCACAGAGCAGGAACCCGTTCTCTCCTCTGCTGGGTACACAGGCGTCATATCGCTGCCACCTGTCATGATCCTCCACTAATAAAACGTCCCCAATAAATCATGTAGTCCCGCAGAACATTAACAAAAGAAGTTATGCACAGTGCATTAATCAATTTCCAATAATATTCCAAACAGCACTCTCTCATTTTATCAGGCGCTCTGTTCACCTTTCACTCCCAGTGGGTTCATTGTGTCCTTGTGAATGTTCCATCGAGTTGAAGTGTAGATAAAGAAGACGGAAAACCAACTGAACCGCGACTGAATAGTTTCCGAGCCGTGTCATTTATTATATATCTATTGCATTCTCTCTCAAATTCGAGTGAAGCTGAATTATTCACGTTCTCTCATTAAGTTTATACCTTCTAGTATGCGGGGGACTGACATTGTGTGTGCCCATGTGACCTAAGCAGCAGGTGAAACTGGAGGAGTACGGGAGGCCAAAGATAGACGGAGAGCTGAAAGTGTGCTCCATCGTCAACCGAACAAAACAGGACCGGTGAGTCCAAACTAAACAAAAGACATGAGAAATAAAGTAGCCAAGTGCCAACAATGGCAGAGTTTCACGGCCGAGATAACCATGAATGTGTGTGTGTGTATGTCTTCAGGTATATATTCCTGTTTGATAAAGTGGTCATTGTCTGCAAGAGGAAAGGCTACAGCTATGAGCTCAAAGAGATTATTGAACTGCAGTTGTATAAAATGTCGGACGACCCCTTGAACAACCGAGACATGAAAAAGGTGAGAATCATTCTTTGACTTTGCATAGACAATCTTAAAGGCGGCCCCTAGTGCAGGTGATGAGATATTACAAATGTTGCCCTTGAGCAGAACAACCTTGTTTGATGGTAATTTCAGAATATGGATTTTATGAGTAATGCATTGAAGTGTCAGATTTTGCATTGCGCTTTGCCCGTGCTTGGAAACACATCCATGTAAATGCAATGAAGGATCATTTAGGATTCATGAAATCGTTCTGCAGTGCATCGCGCCACGAGTCTAACATGCCTTTTTTTTTCAATCTGCATGTGTCTGTCCATGTTTGCATGTGTAACCGGGTCTTTCTCTGGTGTCTTTCTTTTTGCATGCTTACCAGTCAAGTGGAAAAATGGTAAGCTCAAGTGACCCTTTTATTTCACTCATCTTCTCATGTTGGCCTACGTTTTGGCTGTGCTGTTGTTGTTGTTGTTGTTGTTTGTTTTTTTGGGGGGTTGGGGGAGGGTCATGATTGCACCGGCTCTGTGACTGGCTCTCCAGCTTTTGGTCAGATGTAACGCTAAAAGCATGTGGAGCATCTTTTTAGTTCTGAATTAAATGTGATCATATTTACATATTTACACAGGAATCACAAGCTTTCTGTCATATCTCTCTGCCATCTGTTCCTCACTCGCGTTTTGTCTCCAGTGGTCGTACGGGTTCTACCTGATCCACCTGCAAGGGAAGCAGGGCTTCCAGTTCTTTTGTAAAACTGAGGAGACAAAGAGGAAGTGGATGGAGCAGTTTGAAATGGCCATGTGAGTGTACGATTGCACGGGAGGGTTGGTAACTATCACGGAAATTCATTGAGAAAAAAAACCATCTGTTGATAGAGCAACCAGATGGGAGTGTCTGTTTAGGGCCGATCCAGAAAATGAAACGCCAGAATATCAAGCGTCTTCAACACAAAAGCAAACAAAGTGTCTTTTCCAATCGAATCCTCTCGCTTTCTATTTCCTTCCAGGTCCAACATCAAGCCGGAGAGAGCCACCGCCAATCAGCATAACTTCCAAATGCACACATTCGATAAGAACACCAACTGTCGAGCCTGCAAGATGCTCTTGAGGTAACAACCCTGCTACGTCCAGAACATTCCTGTTCGACAATGAATGCATATTCATTCAGACTTTCCAAGGCCTGTTCAGCAGTACTATCTGGGCAGATACTTAAAAAACAAAAAATACATTATATGTACTCGGAACTCGTATGAAAGGATCCTGTATATCCTTGATTCATACAGTGGTGCAAGAAGCAGGGAGATTATTCATCTAAATACAAAGTAAATTGTCTCTATTGCAGATAAAGGTCCTGCATTGACATTGTTACTCTACAAAGATGATAGTAACTACAGCTGCCATTTAAATGTACGACAGCAAACAGGTTTCCCTGTAAATTGTGTCAAATTATAAAGAAGCAGAGAATGGAAGTAAAAAAACATGTTTGTTGAGTACACTAAGTATTTTGTAATAAGTGAACTAATAGGTCCACCACCGCTGTTATGTAACAGCCATTTTGTACCGCACATAAATCAAAGTCGGGTTAAGTTGAAACCTCTAAGTGAAGAAGAGGGAAGAGCTGAAAGTGCTTAACTGAAGAGAAATTCAGCAACACACAAACAAACAAACAGAGCCACAGAGGGAATTTGCTTTTGGCTAACGTAGACCATCATCAGCGTCAAAGCAATCTCTGGAAAATATCCTACCAAAATGTGACTGAGGCCGACGGATGCTATTTTTAAACATTTCCCTCCCCCCCTCTGGCACCAACTGTGTCCCCAAAGAGCACCTCCTCCCATGGGAGAGTGCTGCTCGACCGCAATGGGGACAACTCGCGTGTCCCTGAATCACCACTTTCACCTCTATTACAGCCATCCGGCTGAGTGTATTGACCCACACATCTCACGGCTTCGGCCGACCTAAATTCACCGAGCCAGCGGAAGCGTGGGGACCGGCGTCCTCGCTCCCCGCTAGCTGCTAATTACTGCTGCAGCCCCGGTGCATCCCCATTGTGATGTATGGCACTTGCTATTGAACGTGGCAGTGTGTGTGAGGGTACAGTGTCTGTAACAAATACTGTACTGCTCTCAAGCGAGTCGATTTTGTGATTTTTTTTTTTTTTAAAGGGATCACAGAGTGGAAATGATGGAGCGCCTGTAGCCGCCATCGCAGGCTGATTGTTACAAGCAGCTGTTCCCCTTGTGTGTTGTACTTACGACAGGTTAATTTGTGTCTGAGACGTTTTCCATTTTTGCATCTCTGATGTGTGTGTTTGTGTGTGTGTGTGTGTGTGTGTGTGTGTGTGTCCTCCAGGGGCATCTTCTATCAGGGTTACTACTGCTCTCACTGTGGAACAGGAGCACACAAAGAGTGTCTGGAAGTCATCACCATCTGTAAAATCAGTAAGTGTCCCGTCTGATCGCCCAGTAGAAGCCCGGACACGCGTTCACCTTTGAGAGGAAGGTCGATGTGAGGACTGAGCCACTGTTTGGATGAGATTGTTAATCAATGTCATTGACGGTTATGATGTTGTGTTTTTGGAACCAAATTAATAATGATTGTGAAATGTCATTACTTTCATGAGCGTGAACTTGTGTCCTGCTCGGAGGGTTCTTTGTTTTCTGTGGGAGTCTGGAGGAATGACCTGTCCATCACTTTACACGGCCCCGCCTTTTTCAGCAGAAGAAGATTATAACTTTTGGGCTGGTCACCCTGTCGAATGAAGCGATGCCTACTTGTGACCCATAAATACAACCGATCCATACATTTGATTACATTTTAGAGACAGATAAAAACAACATTATCCAATTTATTCACATGTGGACAACCACAGAACATGATTTTGTTTAGCTTTCCTTTACTCTCCAATCACCTGACAACCGATTCATCTCAGATTTATCTAGGTGGAGGTTCAAATAGATGAAAACAATGGGCTCAGGGTTAGAATTTGTGAGCGTCGGCGCATAGTTTGGCTCCTTTCACTTTATTTGTGACTGCTTTTCATCCACTTTACGTCAAAATACAGCCAGGCAGGTGAAGTCACCTTCATGTTGAGCAAAGGATATTAATATAAGGACTATATCATGATAATTGTTTGACTCAAAATCCCTGACATCCACTATTTCTTTTGTCTTGTTTTAGATCCTCATGACTTGGTGAGTAGATCTTCTATTACTCGACACACTGTATCAGTGTTAGCGTTCATATATTACTCTAATTGCCATTTTTCTAAGAAGTAAGATATATGTTTGTAATCGTATTGTTGATCGAGTATTTGTTTCTCTCTTAAAGGAGCCCGGAGTGTCATCAGGTAAGATCACTTCCTGTCACCGAAACATGACAGAAAACACTTCCATGAGAGAGTGGGGATTCTGTCAGCTGTCATGTTACACGTTTGTTTAAAGATAATCTGTTGTTGAACTGCACAGTTCTCTACTGCCATCTAGTGGACATGGCCACGCCACACGAGCCACGACAACATGCTCGACCACGCTGAGTGGGGTGTCAGTGCACAGATGGAGAGAGATGCTACGTGCACAACATATTACGTGAAATTCAAAAACTTGAAGACCTTTGAGATGAGAGGGATCATCATTTTTCTTCAGTATCTTGAAATGAAAAAAGTGTTCGGTCGGGAAAAGGATGAGACACAGTTTGAAAAAAAGAAAGTTGTGTCTGTATTCACTTGCATTTTCTTGCATGTACGTAAAAGTCGATAAAAAATGGACACTCCTGGACCAGATTTGAGTCCTTGATATTGTGATTATATTAAATACTGCATCGCTCAGTGGGCACCATCTTAATGCCAAATCAGTGCTGCCTTGATCAGCTTAAATCCCGATGTGAAACCTAAGTGAGACAAAGTTAGAGTTAACGTCTTTTCCTCTCCCGTCCCGTCATCCACCCTAACTGCTACTCTCGCTTACATCTGGCGAGACTCACCCCGCTACGACATTGGATTGTGTCTCCAGGTCCCAAAATGGTGGCGGTGAGGAACTACCACGGCACGCCGGCCCCGACGAGCAAGACGCCGCTCTGTTTCCAGACCGGAGACTTCATCGAGCTGCTGAAGGGAGATCCTGACACCACGTGGTGGGAGGTACAGCAGTCACGTTGACTCCACATGTGAACGTTGAGACGGTGGGGCTCCGGCACATTGACAACTTGTGCCGTCGGTTTAGAAATGAATCAATGAGTTCGAGGTGATCACGTCAACGCCTGCTGAACAGTGAAGTAGTCTCAGCCGTTCTCCCCGCGTGGGATGTGTGTGAAAAGAGCTACAACTCTTAAATCCTTACAAACATGTAGTTTCTCTTGGCTGGGGGCAGTGACTTCCCTGACTCTTGTATTCACTGTGAGGTTGCCAGGAAACCAGCAGAGACTCCAGGAAGACTTCAGTGCTGAGGCCAAGAAGTAGTCCGGCACATAAACCCTTGTAAAACCACAACTTTTTTTTCTTCTACAGAATAAACAATAGAGATTCTGTTCCCTTTGGACAGAGCCGGGTTAGCTGTTTCCCATAGTTTAACATGTATGCTCCAGTGAGCTGGGTCTAGCCTTATATCTACCGTACAGACACGAGAGGGACGTCAATCTCGATTGTTCTCAAGCTCGGCAATAAAGAAAAGCTCTTTTCTCCGAAATGTCAAACCTTTCTTAGAAAGTCCGTCAAATCCAGGTCAAGAAGGATCCCCATGTGAGGTCAGATGAGCTGTCTGTGTTCACGCATTCACACACGTGACTCTACGACTGTGTGAATGCGGAAGAGGATACGATACAACTATATGTTCTCGATTAAGCTTAATATCATCATTCACATTGTGAAAAAAAAACGACGTAGTGATGATATTAGCAAGGCGGTCCTTCTTCTGGGGGCGGCTACAGACGCTTCTTGGGGATGAGTGTTCGTCCTGAAACCACAAGGTAGCCGGTTCGATTCCCCGGTCTCCCCATAGTTCGCATGTCGAAGTGTTGAGCAAGACACTGAACCCCCAACTGCTCCTAAATTGATATGGATGGGTTAAATGCAGAGAGCAAATTTCATGTATGTATGTTAAAAATGCATGTAATATGACTACGTAATAAAGTTTAGTTTAAGTTTAGTTTTTTGTTTTTTTCTGAAGACTTCTATGCTTCTTTAACAACGATACGACCTTCTCGAGGGGCATTAGCGTGGTTGTGATTCAGGGACGGATCTTTGCTCCTCGGTTCGTTTCTGTTCATATGGCAACATCACAAGCTGTGAACAAGCACTATGTGGGGAGCGAGCGGTTCTATAGTCAGAAATAAATAACATTTGCTCTAAAATGCTTCCTTCTTCAAAAAATATTCAAATATTCAGCTTGAGAAATGGATATTTTTATAATAATCAAATGATTCATATCTCAATCAATTAGAGCCCATCGCCGTCAGAGCTCTAATGGTTGCACACCACACACATAACACACCCGCACGGCAATTGCTCTTCAGACAGCGCGCCGGGTAAACTTCATGAACCGAGGCTCGCTTCTGAATGTACGATATGATTCATATCCGGCAACGCACGAACGAGCCAGTCGTTGCGGAGGTCGCGTTGACTGCAAACAGAGTTCCAGTAGAGGCGAGCCTCTATTGATGCGATTGATGGCTGAACTTGACAAGATGTGTTCATTTTTTTCTGTCGGCGCAACACCGAGCATCAGTGTGTCAGTTAAAGCCAGCACTGTATGCTATTATCTGATTTTTTTTTTTTCAATCTTCTCATGCTTCAAATAAACATGCCTCGCCTGCTCTCTTGCAGGGGAAGCTGATACAAACGCAAAAGAGCGGCTTCTTCCCCAGTTCCTGTGTAAAACCCTGTTTGGACCCAAAGGTAAGTGATCCATGTCCAGCATATGTGCAGCTTGACTGTCTGAGGGCCTTTTCCTCTTTTAGTGTACACTTTAAATGTGTTATTCTATTAAGTTATTAATTTGTTCCAGCCCTTTCAGTCACTATCCAGCCGGCAGTCCTCAAGGGAATCAGACTACTATGGATATCCTTGGTAAGATCCTTGAAGATTGTACACTATATACTGCTATTGTCCTCGGGTCACTATCCTTTAATTACTTCATGTTAATTCTAGCATACTGTCAACATACGTCAAAAAATGACTTCACCCAAAGCGTGACCGCAATAAAAAGATCAATTAAGACGTCGCTGTTTGATGTAAACAGTTTGTAGAGCCGCCCCCGTGTCATTTGATTACGTGACTTTGTACTTGAAGGTGACAAACGTTGTTCATTCTCTGCCCCCTCTCTAGGTTTGCCGGGAACATGGAGCGCCAGCAGGCCGACAACCTTTTAAAATCCCACAGCAGTGGGACCTACCTTATCAGAGAGAGGACGGCTGAGGCGGAGCGGTTCGCCATCAGCATCAAGTGAGTGCAGTCACAAGGGAAGTCTCACGGGAAAGGGTTTTTAATCCGCATCATCACGGGACGTACACATTCTCAAGGGATGCCCCCCCAGGCGGCTTTTTTCCCCGAGCATCTTTTCGCTGCGGCTAATTACCGCTCGGTAATTGCTTCTTTTTTTTTTTTAAATCCTGTTTTTTAATGTATTTCTTCTGAGTGAACGCATCACGAAGACACATGTTTGAGCTCTTACTGCAGCTGTCGTTCTGAGCGCTGATGTCCTGGGAGACGTGCGTTTGCACAATTTGTCTTTTAAGTCTTTAATGCAGGTGCAAAGTGGCTGCAGGGACCCGCCTTCAGACAAATGAGTCAATACGTCCCACAGTCGGCCTCAGCCAGTGAAAACCACTTCATTTTGATCTGTTAGTTCGTCGGGTTTACCACAGAATATGTCATGTAAACGGCAGCTGAACATATTGCACCAGAAGCACATAGGAGGAAAAAATAATACCAAGACAACTGATTGAGTATTTACGGTATAGTTCTGATTTTGTATTCCAGATTCAATGATGAAGTAAAACACATCAAAGTCATTGAAAAAGACAGCTGGATTCACATCACTGAAGCCAAGAAGTTTGAGAGTCTTTTGGTAAGTCCTATCTTTTAACCGCCAACACAAAATACTGTGAAGTCAGTTTTTTTAATTAGCTTCGCCATTTTTGTATTAAATCCTTCTGCACTGTGTATCACAACAGGAGCTGGTGGAGTACTATCAGGCCCATTCACTGAAAGAAAGCTTCAAGTTGTTAGACACCACGCTGCGATTCCCCTACAAATCAAAAGAACGCTCTCTAACACGGGCCAGCACACGCTCACCAGGTAAGCCTTCAGAATGCTGTCACATATCAGCCAGTAGCAGTACAGCACAGTAAATACTTGCCCTCGCACTATATTAATGCTGCAAGCGACACACTCTACTCATCATTCGCTGAGCGAGGTAAAGGCGGCTGATGAATCACAGTCAATAAGTGAGAACGGTGACCCGTGGACAAGCATCTCATCACGGTATGACAGAGTGGGATGACAGTGATTCCTTGATACCTCGCTGAATCAATTGCTGCACATCTTTGGGTTGTTGCCACCACCTGTTGGTCAGTGGTGGCGGGACTGTGCCTCACATCAGCGCTTTGGGAAAGGCCTTAAAGAATTAGATCACAGAGAGAAGGAGAACACATGAATATCATGTGCAGGGTGGTTGAGCTCACCCCGAGAGAAAAAAGGGGGAGGAGCTCAGAGGTCTCTTTGGAGGATCAGGTTTTGATGACTCCTCTCAGGGCACATCTCTGTGGCAGCATTAAGGCACGTCCAGCTTGAAGGAAACCACTGGGCAGACCCAGAACACTGAAGGGCTGGAGGACATGGCGAGGGAGAAAGACGTAAAGGCTCCTTTTGGATAAGCAAAAGATGGATGGATGTTTGGCACAGCGACTAATAGCACATTGGATGTCAACTTATTTATCTGCGCTTACGATAGAACTAATTTGACTCTAAAGGTATGTTTATAATGCGCAAGTGCAGCTTACAAATATAATCCCTTTCCATTTTAGCTGTGGTCAAAGAAGGAGACAGACTAGCTCCCACTCTCTTTGTCTTCACTGGTGCTCTGTTCCTTTCCAGGCCAGTGGCTCCCTGAACTCATACAGACAGGAATGGATAAAAGCCCAAAGGGGAACGGGGCAGAAAAAGAGTCAAGCAGTGTGAAATAGAGAGAGAAAAAGAGGACTTTGTCAGCTAACTCAGAGGCCTGTGGACTGGCTGTCTAAATTGGCAGTCCCTTTGCAATGGGCTTCTCTGCTACATGGGTCTGCCTTGGTTTGATCTGCAGGAAGAGCTGGCCACTCACACACTGGCTGCATTCAGATATACAGTACATGGAGACAGTTGCTCTTTCTTTCTCTCTCTTTCTAAGTTCCCAAGGACACTTTTTGTGTGTGTGTGGTTGCAGGCCCGCAAGGGTGCATAGAAACAGTGGTAGAATAAGGATGCATCTTTCAGTAAAAGCCATGGCCCATCCTATTTAAAAGCTATGGCGCCGGCACCATTATGTACAGACAGTTTGCTAATGGGGTCCAGACACACCTTGTCTGGGAGGCTGTACAGAATTGCGCAAATGTACAGCAGCCAAAACATATGCTGCAAAGAGCACATGGTGACCCATTTTAATTCAAGGGTCAGATGATAAAAAGCAGGCATTGGCCATTGTTGTCTGTAAATTTGCACAATTTAGTTTGACACAAGGTTTTCCTTAAACGGTTATTGAGGTTGCATTCAGTCTGACTACTCATAAACATAAACTGATAACCCCCACAATGATCCTGTAGTCACACCACTAAATCAGTGAAATCACGACGGGATTGAGATGACGGAACCCAATCTTTACGAGACAGGCGACTGATATTTGCTCCTTCTGAACTCTGCTTTTGGCTCCAGCGCTGCATTTCAAGCTTCATTCCCTCGTCTTTCTCCTCTCCTCTCAGCAGCCACCTGCGCCTCCTACAACTTCTCCTTCCTCAGTCCGCAGGGCCTCAACTTCTCTTCTCAAAGCTCAGCTCCCTTTTGGTCAGGTACTTGGTTTTTCCCTCTTCTTTTCTTGCTCCTGTTGTCCACCCGCACCTCATTGACTGTAATTTCATCATCTCGATCTCATTACTTCTTCTCCATGGCGCTTTTGTGTTCATTAACTACAGCATTTCAGTTCTTCCCGGGATGACACCACCTCATTAAATCACGAAAAAAGAAAAACCAATTTCCTCTCTCCTGATGAAACAAAGTGTCATTTCCCATCGAGCTCATTTGTCATTGTGTGACTGTGCCGTGTCTTGTTTCACTGACCCTCCTCATAATGATCATTCTTCACTACTAATTACTACAAGGATGTCTAGTATGACCTTTCACCTCCTGTCAAAGTTCCTTGCGACGTGACTGAGCTCCCACTGTTTCCCCGTTCCCAGTGTTCACTCCTCGGGTGGTCAGCTCGGCGGTGGCCAGGTATAACTTTGCTGCGCGGGACATGAGAGAGCTGTCACTGCGCGAAGGAGACATCGTCAAAATCTACAGCAAGATCGGGGGAGACCAGGGCTGGTGGAAAGGAGAGGCCAACGGACGAGTGAGTACATCATGAATGAGTCTGTTCACTTATTCGTGGTAAAAGGTACCGGGATGATAATAATGGACCTGGACTGAAAACCCCACATGGAAAGAGAACAAGTTGGGTGCTGTACTCTCTGTAGAGTATTAGCATGAGGCGGCATTTCAGTGAAGTGATTTTTTTTGATGAAACTTTCCTTGCTGTTTAACATTTACCTTTGCCCCACTCTATCCACACTACTAATGATTTTCTTTTCTTTTTTAAATCAAAAATCTCATTGTGTAAACGTGTTGTGAGTCAACCCTACTCGCAATCCATATTTAGGTTTTTATTCAAACATTTTGCGATATTTTATTCTCTCCTCGTCGCCCTGCCTTAAATTAAACCATTGATATTACACCGCGTTCCACATTATTACGCAAATTACACTTTGCTCAGATTTTCCTAAATAGTAATGCACAGTCAGTCAGTATCATTTTCAAGTCATCAACTGTTAGAGTATAAGTCAAATTCTATTGAACAAACCTCCTAATGATAACAGTAGTTTTTTTCAAAAATAAAAAACTCAAAATGCAGTGTTCCAAATTATTATGCAGAATTTCAGAGTTTCAGAGTTTCAAGATATTTTATAGGTTGTAAAGAACAAAAAATGGTCATTTGTTGAATTTGCAGCATTAGGAGGTCATATTTACTGAAATCAAGAAAAGTTTGAATCAAAAACATCTTAACAGGTCAAGTTACATGTTAGCATAGGACCCCTTCTTTGATATCAACTTCACAATTCTTGCATCCATTGAACTTGTGAGTTCTTTGATAGTTTCTGCTTTAATGTCTTTGCAGGATGCCATAATAGCCTCCCAGAGCACCTGCTTGGATGTGAACTGCCTTCCACCCACATAGATCTTTTGCTTGATGATGCTCCAAAGGTTCTCAATAGGGTTAAGGTCAGGGGAAGATGGGGGCCACGCCATGAGTTTCTCTCCTTTTTATGCCCATAGCAGCCAATGCCCCAGAGGTATTCTTTGCAGCATGACATGGTGCATTGTCATGCATGAATATGATTTTGCTACGGAAGGCACGGTTCTTCTTTTTGTACCACAGAAGAAAGTGGTCAGTCAGAAACTCTACATACTTTGCCGAGGTCATTTTCACACCGTCAGGGACCCTGAAGGGGCCTACCAGCTCTCTCCCCATGATTCCGGCCCAAAACATGACTCCGCCACCTCCTTGTTGACGTCTCAGCCTTGTTGGGACATGGTGGCCATTCACCAACCATCCACTACTCCATCCATCAGGACCATCAAGGGTTGCACGGCACTCATCCGTAAACAAAACAGTTTGAAAGTTAGTCTTCATGTAGTCCTGAGCCCACTGCAACCTTTTTTGCTTGTGAGCTTGGTTTAGGGGTGGCCGAATAACAGCTTTAAGGACACTTGCAAACCTCTTGAGCATCCTACATCTTGAAGTTCGCGAGACTCCAGAGGCACCAGCGGCTTCAAACACCTGTTTGCTGCTATTCAATGGCATTTTAGTGGCTGCTCTCTTAACCCTACGCATTTGTTTGGCAGAAATCTTCCTTATTTTGCCTTTGTCTGAACGAACCCGCTTGTGCTGTGAATCGGTGACAAATGTCTTCACCGTCCGATGATCACGCGCAATTCTTTTGGAAATATCCAATGTTGTGATACCTTGACCAAGGTATTGCACTATTTGCCGCTTTTCAGCAGCAGAGAGATCCTTTTTCTTCCCCATTTTGCCTGAAACATGTAGCTTGCTTAATAATGTGGAACATCCTTCTTAAGTAGTTTTCCTTTGATTGGGCTCACCTGGCAAACTAATTATTATTATTACTATTTGGATGATTTCAGTCATCCAAATAGCCCTGAGACACAATACCATCCATGAGTTTCATTGAAAAACCAAAAAATGAATGTTTATGACCCTAATAATGTGGAACGCGGTGTATAAAAGCCCTCTGAAAGCAGGTGGTTGAAATAAAAGCATGACTTCTGGGAAATATGCCAGTTTGATAGTCTGGCAGTAAAGCAGGCACTAATCTGAGTTTTTTATGCTTTTTATTTATTCCTTTTCTGGTGCGGTGGATCCAGCGTAAGTATAATTATTGTGCAGTCGCACGGCTAATCTGGGTTGTATTCTGTTGTGCCGTCTGATGTTGAGGTACTGCAGCCGCCACATTTTGATTATATTATAGCATGTCACAATGTTGCTTTTACTTTGCTCCTTCAGGACCTCGATGGAAATATACTGTATATAGTTTTAATTGATAGTTTTTTTTAACCATCTAGGTGTCCATTATGTGCACTTAATTATATTTATTATTCAGGATACATTTTTTATATAAAACTATGGATTTCAAAAGAGCATGTCTGGGTCAATAAGCTCAGATATGTTGGTTGAAAGAGACACTTCCTGTATGTCAGTCAGATCCCATCTGTTAAAATGCAGCAAGCAGAATGTTGGATTAACCAGATTGTTCCATATCTAGTGGGCTTCCCCCTCTAAGCTGTTGCTATTTAGTTCATCCCGGCACTGAAGATCTTTTTTCATGCCATTTTGCCTTTCTTCTGTCCAAACTTGTGACACATACCAGCTGTGAGACCATAGTTCTGGTCTGGATTTTCTTCTTCTTCGGCATCAAGCAGTCGGTGAGTGAAGAAATAAAAAAAGGACGAAGAGGTCTAACTGTGCCTATCTGGGCGCTGGCTGCCAGATGGGCTACATTCTCCCTTTGGACCTTCATACCCAGCTGCGAAAAGCCGAGCTGGTGCTTACCCCGCAGGCCACTTGCCAGTTTTGTGCTCGCTTGCCTTTCGGTGGAGATGTAGCGAAGGTGGTGGGGACGGGAGCTCACCAGAGTCCAGGGGACACAACCAAGGGGCTCCATGCATGAATAAACTCCTAACGCACTGCACATTAGAAACGATTCATCCAACTCCCAAATGTCTGCGGTCCAGGATCAGGTATGAAGAAAAGCATCGTGGGTGGAGATGTAGCTTCATATTGCACGCCAGAATAAAGCCTTTACTGATATTTTAGTAATGTAAAGATTTTAAAAATTCATTTAATTTAGCTAGGACACAGCCTGGCATCCATACTGCTCCCGACGGCCACCGCGAACCCTCATGGCCATCCTCCTCCGATCGAAGTTCTCGCTTGCTTCACTGACCGCCCAGCTGGCTCGAGGTTTACGTCATAAACATTAATGTCATCCTGGGCAGGAATAGCAGCCCCCGACGACAGAGCTGACGGAGCTTCTGGGGCACAAAGCCATTTCCCATGTCCCTCCTGGAGAGACATCGAGGGGTCTATTCCCACTTTTTTCTCACAACAAAGAAAAATTGAGGCCGATTTTGGACCGTTCTCTGTTCAAAAGCTGCATTGTGAAGGGGCCTTTTCACACGCTGACAATCCGGCACGAGTTCATTTAGTTCCCTTCTATCGACCTGATAGATGTCTATTCACACATTCCTTTCATCGCCATGTCCCTGCGTTTCTTCTTCCTGGAAACAACTTGGAAAATAATACCAGTACAATCGGCTAACATTCCGCTTCCAGTTCCTCCAAGTGTATGGAAACAGCGCTTGAGCTGTTAAGCGGGAAAGGGATCCTAATTGTTTTCTACTTAACCGAGCTTCACGCTGGCGCCAAGCCAATCGTTTTCTCCGAGCCAGTCAACAAGCGATTCTGCTCCTCTGCTGTTTTCTATTCAGCTAATCTGTGTGTGTGTGTGTGTGTGTGTGTGCGTGTGTGTGTGTGTGTGTCTGTGTGTGTTTGTTTCGATAATGAAAATATGTGGCATGAGTACGTTTTAAATGTAAAAATCGAAATCACTGACAGCAGTTACACGAGGCTATTTTCAATAAATACAGCGGTTGGATTTTGTGGGCAGGGAATCAGGGATATTGAAACTCTGAGAGAACAGCGGGGAGAAAAGTCAACCTTGTGCGTGGGATGCGTACTGTATTTCATCCTGTTTTATCACTTTCAGAATGAGATATAGTTATAATTATAGATATAGTTTTATGATAGTCGACTATCAGTACTTTTCTTGCCAGGAAAGGAAAGAGACCGGACAACAAAACTAACGCTGATTGGTCCGCGGACTCGGAGCGTCCCATGTCTCTCTCAAGATGCTTTCTCAGAAGAAGAAGAGTCTTACCGACTCTGCCCAGTGCACGCTTCCTCTCAGCATGCTGTACGAACATGAGACATAAGGAGGACGCAGCAGCTGTTTATGCAAGAAGGCACTCGCAAGGCGTGGCTCCGTCGAAGCGGCGGGCGTGTGGCCTCCACAAGATCTTCATCCTGACCCGTGGCACTCCTCAGAGGGGTGACAGTGGCAGACATCTGCACACCAGCGTCCTTGCCCTTTTAAAATGGCGCGCCTTCTAATCTGATCATCACAGATTAGTGGGGATACATTGGAGCCCACTATGGGACAGAGCTGGCTTCCCCCCCGCTGCAGTGCTGTGTGAAGAGAGTAAAACTCGGCGTTAACCGTGGCACTGTTGCCAACTCGTTGCCCTCGGTGTCAGAGCTGCATTAGCTTCGGCCCTTAACCCGATAGTGACAGCTCTTCGAGGGCGAAATAGAACCCTAGTTACGTAATGTAACTCCGTGTGTAGGCGTGAGCGCTTTTGAAACACAGGAGACGCCTGTACGGGGAAAATAATCTCCATTACTGTGGAGATGAACCCAATAGCATTATTATTATTATTATTATTATTATTATTATTATTATTATTATTATTATCATTATTATTATCCTCATCCTCATAGAATATGGATTTACAATAACTAATGTAATCAAATTTCAGCTGTTCGCTGTAGTTTGGTATCATCAGAAAAATCGAGCCAGCCAGTTGAAAGGTCACTTTCAACCAAATTTTAAAAGATCCAATCTCAATGCTGGCAGACTCAAAAGAGCAAGAGCGCTTTGTAAAGTCAGCAGCAAGGTCAAAGGTCATCATCCAGATAATCAGAATCAGAATCAGAAACTGTTTATTAGCCAGGAATGTTTTCACACAAACGAGGAGTTTTTTGAGGCGGAAGGTGCATACATTGGACATGGACATGGGACGTTAGACGAGACAAATATCAATCAACAATCAACGACAACGATAACAACAGTGCAGTGGGTATTAAAATAAGTGTAAGATAAGAAGATAAGAAGTGTAAGATAAGAAGTGCTCAGACAACAGATACGTTAATGTGAGTGTACGTTAAAGTGACATGTATGTTTAAGTTAAAGTGTATGTTAAAGTGACGAGTGTTTAAAAATGAGGTGTGCAGAGGAGTGAACGGTAAAGAGAAAGAAAGAAGAGAAGAAAATAAAAAATTAAAAGAATAAAGAGAAAAATTTAAAATAAAAAAAAAATAGCTGGGGGTGACAGAGTCAGTCAGTGGGGGACCCGAGCCCTGTTGATGAGCCCGACTGCTGACGGGAAGAAACTGTTTGTGTGGCGTGAGGTGTTGGTCCTGATGGACCTCAGCCTCCTGAGAGGGGAGGGACTCCAACAGGATATGTCCAGGGTGAGAGGGAGACATGTCCAATGTCTCAGGTTCCTCAAGTCAAAAACAACATGTAGACTTTGAGGAGTGAATTATTTCTCATAAACTCAATTCTTATGCTCTATAAATACCAACAAGTGGGAAACAGTGTTGCCTAGCAACAGCTGGAGTAGTGTATGTAGCCTTCAAGTTTCTTCTTTTTTTTAGCACAGGGCTGATGTTAGAAAGGAATGCGCTGGGAGATTAGCGTAGAGTGTTCAGAGTGGACCTGGTCTGACTATTCGACAATATATCAAATTATATTACATTCATGCTGCACATACAATGGATTCCCTTAAGTGTGATCAAACATTTATCTCCCTGCATGTACAGCTGAATTGGATGTAACATGATTATATTAACACCCCTTGTTTACATTTACAAACTATACTCTTTTTTTATGTTTCAGATCGGATGGTTTCCCTCAACGTACGTGGATGAAGAAGGAGTTCAGTGAGGCTTGGATGTTTGCCGAACTGCTCCCTTTAAATCAGGAACCATCTGCTATCTGCTGCTCTCAGCGAAAATTGACTCACTCCTTCTCCAGGAAAATAACACACGGGAAAAAAAAGAACATTTTTTGTTGTTGTTTTTGCTGGATGCTCATTTTTAGCGAGTGTTTCTACCACGTTTCTCTATCTTCAATTATGCATCAGCTTTGCTTATGTTTGTACATTTTTTTTAATGTGGCAGGGTGTCCTGTTTAATTTCTGTACAGGTAGAGGGGGAAAAAATGGCTTGCTGTTAGCCTCTGTGTGCTCTGCAGATGCTTTATTGAACTGAGGACACAGAAGAAACTGATCGTGGATAGCTTGAAAAAAGCTGAAATAATTGTACAGTATAGATAATTTATTGAATAGAGATTATTATCATTACTAATGATTATTGTGGGGGAAGTTGATTTTAGCAGCAGCGAGGAATCAGATAAGAATAACGTAAATAAGAAAAGAAAGAAAAAAAAGACAGATGATCTGTTTTAAATGTTACGAGATTTTGCCTTAGTTGTCATGGTTATGCCTTGTGGACTGACGCCAGTGGAGGGAATCGACTTGGTTGACTGGTTTTACTTCTCCATGTATGCATGTGCCCATGTGCGGCCCACACAAACACACACACACACACACATACCAATGTAAAGTATGGTGCCTTTGAACAATGGTCGTTGCTTACTGAACCTCAACATCAGCCAGGAAAGAACATTGCCATCACCAAAAAGACAGTTGGTCCACACCCAGAGGACTTCACCAAGAAGGGGAGAGGCACTTGTACGACATACTCTAGAAAACAACATGGAGAAGCATTTAACTTATTTCTACTGGTGACTGGATGGACTCACAGAGACAGTCGGACGCTTTTTATAGCCAACAACACAAACACTGTTCACATCAATCTTGGCATCACAAGTCAATGGGTGCAATCAGCTGGATGCAAAAGGGAAACATCATGACATTCCACTGGACAACCACGTCACACCTTTAAATCTTGGGTTTAGTGTTTGATTTTTCTTTTTTTTTGCACAGAACCAAGGTTTTTTTTTTTTTTTTATTATGTCAGAACTGGACCATTTATCATTTGAAGCCAAATTCAGCAATGTTTTAATGTCTGCATGGATTGTTATGATTTTTGTACTTTGCCTTATTTTTTACAGATTGTCAGGTGACTGGATTCCCCTCCCCCCGCTCCCCCAATGTTAATCATTTTTCATGTATGTAATTTGGTGATGTGCAGGCTGGTGAAAATTAAACAGTGTCAGAAGACTTTTAATCTGATGGAAAATTGATGTGCTAATGAATTTCAATCGACAGGAGAAGTACTTCATCATTTTGGGATTTTTCTTTTGGGACGGTGCAAAGCTCAGTGTTTCCATTTACTTCCAGTAATTTCCTAATGCCATGAATACAGATTAACAGACAATTTGCTGTTCTAGTAATGTAGTAAGGGCTCTAAACACACTGCACTCCTAATCATAGTCCCACAAAACTTTGGCGAGTATCTCCTCCTGCGGTGTTGCCAGCACATGCATCGGGAATCGTGTGCTATGACTTTTCTAAGATCTTTGTGCCCATAGTGACTCACCATAATTTAATGTAGAGAAATTATTTAAAGTTTAAAACGTTACCCAAAAGTCTGGAGTTTATTTGCCCAATTGGGGATTTTTTGATAGCTAGCACAGTTTTTACGTTTTTTTACACACTATTATATGTTTATCATTCCCACAACCAGTTAAAAAGCAGTATGTCTCATGCTCAGCGATATTAAAAGCAGCGATGTGAAGCGCCACTAAGAGACAAAGCACAGATCTTTTGGGCAAACGGACCGACTCACATCCGAAATTAAAGCACAGAAAAGAGGCCAATATGATCAGAACCCTAACACATGAATTAACTGACCAACAATGATGTGAACAGAGAGGAGAAATGAGCTGAAACAAGTGGTTTAATAACCAGGTAAAGTCCCTGAACATACATTTCTCTTTTTAGATGACAAGAATAAAATATATTGATTGACATCACTTGACGCCCGAATAAACTGAATATAAAGCTGCAGGACAATTCAGTTAAAATATTATTTTTTTAAATTAGGGACTTTATTTAATTTATTCATTTAATTGATATAGTCAAATTTTTCAAAGGTTTTCTGTATAAAGCCTGGATTTAAAATCAGGGGGGGGCAGGACCGGGGGCAGGACCCGCGGGACCCGGGGCAGGACCGGTTCCAGACAGCCATGAATCCATGGCAGGGGGGGGGGGGGCAGGACCGGGGGCAGGACCAAAATGTAGTTTTGGTGTATTTCACTGTTTCCTTTCGCCTGCATCATGTCCTTCACACACAATGTTAAAAAGACGCACGTCCTCCAATTTGATCTTCTACTGTATTATTAGGTTATTTTAGGTCAAAATATATACTTTTGAGTTTTTCTCAAAGTCTTAATAAAACTGTATTTTATCGTAGATGTGTGTAAACTGTAATAACGCTTCCAGACTAATCTATAACTGTTAATAACTGGACACATAGACATGAACGAAAATTATAAACTGGTGCAGAAACGATATGACAGCAGGATAAACATCATGATCCACATGATAGAGGATATTTAAACCTGTAACAGCTGCTGCTGAAAGCCAGGAAGAGAAGTTCTAGATACGATCAGATTGGCAGTTAGGACGAGTCCGCAGCATCAGCAGCTGATAATTTGTTTCTGCATTCCTCGAACACACAATACCTCGTAATACGTCCAAAAGATTATTTGTAGACAGGGCTTCAGTTAGCGGCTGCTCTGCACACAATAGGTCACCCAGGCCACATCGCAGTCTGGTGCGTCCTGCCGAGTGCGTCGGGAGCGTTCCAAATGCTCTTTTTTTAATTTTATCTGCTGTTCAGGCTCCTTTGGCTCCACAATTCTCGGTGGAGCTGTGAGAACGGTTTCCAACGCGCCTTGTTCTGCACAGCTGTCATTAATACCACGACCGCTGGTTGAAAAATCTACGTCATGTGGGAGAATAAAGTTATTGTTGCAGTTAAAACTACGAGATAAATGACAGATATTGTTGATGTTGTTCAATTTAATTTTCTATATTTAAAATGAGTTAGTTGTTGACTACATACAGACGTTAATACAACTGTTAAGCTACTTCTGCATATATGGGACTAAATCATAATGCACGAAAGACATTGTGATATTCCAGACGTTTACATGAGGAAAAACTGGACCTTGTTGAATTTTAATTGAATACTCCGGATGTATTGTATGACATTTACTTTCAATGAAGTGTTACTGCATAGTGGCACTGATCCTATGTGATGTGAGAGAGTCCATATGATGCCTTGATCCTTGGTTCGTTTCCATGTGTGGAGCAATGGTCTGATGGTTGTATTTTAATTGTTTTACCTTCAGGCGAGCCGACCTGTCCAGAGGAGGCCTCCCCTCATCCCGGACCCCAACCGGCCCGCTCACCCTGGGTCGTCCCGTAAGCCAGCCTCCGCCTCCTCTAACTCCTCTAGTCTCTTCTCCACTCCCATTTCTTCTAGCCTCTCCCCCACCCCCTCTTCTTCCAGCTCCTTCTCTAGGCTAGGCACGAGACGGTAAGCTTATTTATTCACCAGGCCACTGAAAGTTCTCTCTGCAAAGCATCAAAAGAAAAAGTTAAAAAGAAACACACCACAAAATGACATTCAAATACAATTAAAAGCATTAAAGCACCAAGAGAACTGGAAATTAAGACAAACTCAAACAGAATTAGACGGGCATAAAATATAAGACTAAAAGTAAGAGTGCAGTGTAAGAAAGAACTACCTACGTCTTTGTTTAATTGAAGAAGATTCTGCTTTTCAATTATTGATTGGTCCAATGTACTCACCCTGTCCTTGTATTGGACAACAGTCCCCATGTCATATGGTTATGTAACATTGTGTTTCATCTGCATAATTCTGATAATAACTCTGATTTTCCAAAGAGCCTCCACTCTTCTTCGGTACCCTGGAGGGCTTTGAGGCAGGACACCAGCGAGCCAATGGAGGTGGATCCACCTCAGGGACTCGGCGAGGAGGTGAGGAGAGAGAAGGGGAGGACAGAAGAGAGGAGGGCAAGTATGAACCCTTTTATTAAAAAGGTAAATATAGATTTATTTTTTCATAGTGATGGCTGATTTATGTTTATGCCTCTCTGGTTCAATATATTTCAGTTGGACGACATTTGATGGATTGGGCCAAAGACGTGGACGCCCTGCTGCAGGACTGGAGGAGCCAGATCCTCAGCCCTGGTCTTTCTTGGACCTCTGTTGAGTCAGGTAAACGTATCGACAAGGACCCGTTGTGTATCAATACGTTTGAACCTGAACGTTCAAGTTTTGGGCTTGAAATTCAACAATGTATTCAAAATAAAAACACGTGTATGAAAAGTTGTTCTGGGGTTAAATGAAATGTAGATGTAGTGCTGGAATTATTTTGAATAACATATCTTTTTTTTCATTTTTCATCTCTTTTTTTTCAGTTTTGAATATATATTTTTGAGTGAAAAAAATATTTGAACCCAAAGAAGAAGATTGAAATTTGAAAATATAAAATCTGCAACTGAAAAATTAAAAAATATATTTTTATACTAAATCAAAATTATGTTAAATATAATTTTGATTTAGGGTAATATTTAGGGTAATATACTTATTTTTATTTATTTAGTTCTGTTGCATTTTTCAAAGTTCAAGACCAAAACTTGAACTTTCAGGTTCAAACATTTTTCTTATCAAAACTTTTGCCTGGATTTGGCTCCATACACAGATTCTTTCCTCTTTCTGTCTGTGTGGAGTTTGTATATTCTCTCTGTGTCTGCGTGGGTTTTCCCCTGGTACTCGGGTTTCCTCCCACAAAAAATAATAATTGGAAACTCTAAATTATCAACTTTAATCAATCACGAAAGGGTTAATCCTGATGATCAGGTATCTCCCTTTTCATACACAAAATAAAATGAATGCAAAATCAAATAAATGTTTCTGCCTCGCTGATTCAATTCTATACCTCCTCTATAGTCGGTGGAGTTGGTGTGGATTATTTGTTGAAATAGAGGTGATCTGTTTGGTGTAAAGGACGTGACGTAAAATGCCGTTCAGAATTAGATAAAAGCTGTTGATATTATATTGTATATTATATTTACAATATACTGACTTGTATTATCGTACTATTTTTGTATATATCCGTTTGTCTAGCCGTCATGCCTTTCACCTTGTTTTTAGATTAAAATTGCTCATCAACTGACGCAGAGTAGGAGTCTTTTATTTTTGAATTGCATTTTTTTAAATGCAGAAAATACAGTACATGAACAGATGTCATACTGTGCATGACTCATCTCTGAACTTTTCAATCCCCCTCTCGAGCTGCAATGTTTTTTACCTTGAACACGAGTAACTGAGAGATACTGAGAGAAACTATTGTTGTCATGGATCAAATGATAACTGCCTGTCCCTCTCCTATGAGCCGTTCATGATGCCATGTTTATGTGAAGAGAGTTGAACTCCTGTACGTCACAGATACGGAGAAGGAGTGTTGCTTGAAGTGCCTCTCTGTCTCCTTGCACACAGCGCTGTCCTCCCACGCTTCCATTTCAACATCTACTTTGAATGCGTGGAGACTGTTTTTCCAATTGCGTTGGAACCGCTGTAACTGTTTGTATGCAAAAGGAGAAGTCCTTTCAGAGGTGTCGGGACGGGAGGTCAGCTGCGGTGCATCGGACCCGGTGAAGCTCCGCATTCTGCATTCTGCTCACTGATTCGCGTCCTGAGTGGACGAAAAAGAGCCTGAACCAGGAGCGTCGGTTCGGGAGGCGATGTCTCACGCTGCCCTTTTCCAACTAGCAGCACGGTTTGCATTGTTCCAGTGGAATCTCGACCACAGTAATTGTCAGCTAAATGCACAAGTGAAAATGTGCATCATTGGATACACATGTGGATGATGGAGAAATCTGTGAGAATAGTCTTTACAAAATAACTCTAGGCAGAAGTATTTCTCTACAATACATGAGATGGAACAATGATCTTGATGTCCATACTTGAGCCTCTATTAAATAAATAAAAAAAGAGTCCACAGACATGCTCGGGCTTACGTAAAAAAAGTAATAAAAAAACGCATTAAAAACATCAGGGACCATGGATGGTACAAGGTTATTATAATTTTTTGCCATAGAGCCGTGCTTCTATGGATAAAACATCTCTTGTGTTTCTGTTCTTATGACTGATTCATTTGTTCAAACCAAACCATAAACAGATTGAGAAGGGAAAGTGGCAATATATTACTGAATTCAACTATGTATAGCATTTAACTTAATCTGGCTAATCATTGTATTTTATTACTTTCATTGATCTGATTCGGTTCTTACGGGAAATGTGTTTTTAAATGCTTTTGCCTGACGCCAAGCATCCTGAATAGTCAGGGTTTGAAAGGTGCTTCATGCATAAACTTGCCTTGCTTTTCCAATAAAGAAACAGTGTTTTTTAAAGAATGTTTTTTATTCACTATAATATTACCTCAACCAACCTTTCCCGAAAGCAAATTGAAGTAGTTATAGACATGACATGTGTTCATCGCTAACATTTTGTTAAGTGGACTGTTACATTTGGAGGTGGCCTCGACTGATACATCTGTTAAATGTGCTTTTTGTCTATAAAAGCTTGTATAGATTCATAGGGCAGGGGTCAAACTGCCTGCCCGCCTCTAATGACATTTAAAATTGCTACTTTATTCTTCTCTTTACTGTTTTTTTTACTACTGTTTATTGTTATTAAGTGTGGCTTCAGCTCCAGGGGTCATAGACCCCTGGAGCTGAAGATATCTTTTCATATTTTTAACTATTAAACTTTTTGAATTATTAAGCTTTTTATGAAAATTAAAATGAATGGTTTCGAATGGGGAAGATCTTCAAATCCTCTTCAACTTCAAAGGCTTACAAGTTCATTTAAACTTTTAAAATGTTGACAAAACCTTCAGCTATTATTCTATCATTTCAGATTTTTGATATCTTTAACAGTTTTTTAACTGTCAGCGTTTTTGTTTTATGCTTTTTTCCAACCTTTTCTAAGTTTAACATGGGTGTGTATTGCGCTGCTTAGAGTGGTGATGTCACAGCTTGAGGGGACAGAGCCTTCCAGATTTCGTCTTAAAAGTATTTGCTTTTTGCCATCTACTCCACAATACTAACTTTTTGGGCATCATTTATACATCAAAACGTAGGAAATCTTGTCTTACTTCGTAAAATTGGGTCGATTTGAATCCAACAGATTCAGACGTGTTTAAATCAGACTATAAGTGAGAGGTGGTCCTCCTCCTTCCTCCATTCACCGCCAAATCTCCCTAAAAAAGGTCTCCCCCTGACGGTCGTACCTGATTTGGAAACTGCAACTAGAGACACATTGTGGGTCTGTAGGTTACACAAACAACATCGACGCGTTCGCAAAAGTCTTGTGCTTCTCATGATTACGTTATTTTCGCGATGGGATTCACGGTTGTCTGTCAAATACAATAGTTTGAAAGGTTGTTTTGTCATTAAATCCACAGTCCTGTCTCCCTCTGTGACACAGTGACACAGGTGTTTCAAGTTAGCCAATCAGGGCTGTCACCATGACAACCGGTGACACACACACTCACACATGCAGGAGGAGCTGGCAGTTGGTCAGCTGACATCCTGACTGTGTGTGTGTTTAAGTGCGCGCGTGTGTGTGTGCGCGGGTGTGTAATTAAGGTCACGTGAACATAGAGGAGAGACAGAGAAGTGAATTGGATTCCTAGCAAGAACTTAGCTTTGTGTTGGCTCCCACGTGAAACAGATCTCAAGGACTGCATTTTTTCACCTACGGAACATCTCAAAAATCCGGCTCATCCTGTCTCAAAGCGATGCAGAAACATTGATCCACGCATTTGTTACTTCAAGACTGGATTACTGTAACTCCGTATTATCAGGCTGCTCCGGTAAATCCCTTGGGTCTCTCCAGCTGATCCAGAATGCTGCAGCTCGTGTACTAACGAGGACGCGGAAGAGAGATCACATTACTCCTGTATTAGCTGCTCTCCACTGGCTTCCTGTAAGATCGAGAATCATATTTAAAATCCTTCTCTTTACCTACAAAGCCTTAACTGGTGATGCACCATCATATCTTAAAGAGCTTATAGTGCCATATTACCCCACCAGAGCGTTACGCTCACTGAATGCAGGGTTACTTGTGGTTCCCAGAGTCTTAAAAAGTAGGTTGGGGGCTAGAGCTTTCAGTTATCAGGCTCCTCTTTTGTGGAATCAGCTTCCACTTTCAGTCCGGGGGGCAGACACAGTCACCTCATTTAAGAGTAGACTTAAGACTTTCCTCTTTGATAGCGCTTATACTTAGGGCTGTTTCAGGCTTGTAGTTAGGGCTGGCTCAGGTTTGCCCTGGTCCAGCCCCTAGATATGCTGCTATAGGCCTAGACTGCTGGGGGACATCTTAGGATACACTGAGCTCCTCTTCTCTTCCTCTTTCGCTCCTCTTCTCTTCCTCTTTCACTCCCCCTCTCCTCTTTCTCTCCATCTGGATAAACTATTGTCTCTTCAATGCACATTACTAACTCTACTTTCTTTTTCCATGGATTCATGGCTGCCTGCCGCCCCACCCCCCTGCCATGGATCCATGGCTGCCTGGAACCGGTCCTGCCTGCTGCCATGGCCCTGCTGATGGAACCGGCCTGGAACCGGTCCTACCTGCTGCCATGGCCCTTCTGATGCCCCCCTCCTCTCTACCGCCTTCTGTTTCATGGATTATATGGATCATGGACCATGCCTAATACTCATTATATGAATAATTTCTGTCATATTCATTGAATGTGCTGTAACTACGCTATTCATTCTGGCCACATGACATCTATTGCTTCTGTCCATCCGGGGAGAGGGATCCTCCTCTGTTGCTCTCCCTCAGGTTTCTTCCCTTTTTTCCCTGTGAAAGGGTTTTTACTATCTCTTTAGGGGAGTTTTTCCTGATCCGATGTGAGGTCCCGGGAGAGGGATGTTATGTGTACAGATTGTAAAGCCCTCCGAGGCAAACTTGTATTTGTTGTTGGGCTATATAAAATAAACTGAATTGAAATTGAATTGAATTAGACAAAGTTAACTGACTGTGTGTGTCTATGTGCGCGTGAACGCCCGCGCGCGTGCGCGTGAACGTCCGCACGTTTTAATACGGCCGCGTGTATGTCATATGTATGTCACTTTGAATCAGGACTAACAGCTCCACTGACGCTCACATTGGGTCAATTCCAATCTCCACCCTTACGGACTCACGGACTTTGAGGCGCGCTCCCGCGAAGTCCGTGAGGGTTTAGGGGTGTCCCGACTCCCATTGTCACATCGTCGAGTGCTCGAGGCTCTCTGGCAGACATTTTGAGCCCTTTATGATCCCTTTCCGTAAGTCAGCATTAGATGCTGACTTTGCCTAAGGGAATTACCCACAGTTCATAGCAATGTGACGTTAAACACGCAGTTCCCAATGGAAGCATGGAGACGTAAAAAAAAAAAAAAAAGGTAAACAAAGAGACACGTGGGCGTTCAGCCCGATAAAATACATTTACACTACAACATTACGGATTAAAGATGGAACATAAAAACACATGAAATCAGAGGAATGCAAGCAGAACATATATTTATAAATATTTTGTTTACATTCATCAAACATTTCGTTTTGACAAAAACAAGTAAATATATCATCTAAAATGACTTCTCATCTCGTGAGGAAGACGTTCAAATCAGTGAATAAAAAGTATAAAATAAATACACTATTTTTTATGTAGTCACGTGATATGTTGCAGCAAAGTGCTGTCCCATTCATATTCACACCAGTTCAAGCCCTCACAGCCTCTCACACTCAGCCACTTAGCAGCTGACGTCAGTGAGTCCCTGACCTTGAGGGTTTAGGGTGGAGATTGGGATTGACCCATTAAGTCCAGAAAAATAATCAAGCATACCATTGCGATCGGCTGCTCGTTTCCTCTCTGGTGAATGTACTCTATTAGAGATTTGAGCATGTTTTTGCCTCTAAATATGGGGTTTAACAGATGGTTTGGTAGAAAATCTGCACACACATATGACTTGGAGATATTCAGTCAAAGGCATTGTAACGCCTCCTGTCTGTCTACCTGTCTGTCTTTCTGTCTTCCCTTTCAAAATAAAAGCCCCATGAATTAACTGTATCTTAACATAAAGCTCAAATGAGGATTATTGTATTAAATAGAAAATAAATACACAATTGTACACAATATTTTTTTATGTAATCACGTGATATGTTGCAGCAAAGTGCTGTCCCATTCATATTGACACCATCAAGTCCTCACAGCTAATGTTGGCATATATGTACCTCAATAACCTCAATAACACATCTCACTACCGGTAATGTATATATATATTGCGACGTCTTACGGCAGTAGTAGCCACACTTTCAAAATTTCTTGCGAAATTTTCTAGTTTTTATTTATATTACTTGATTGTTTCTACTATGTGTCTCTCTTGTATGCAATGCTGCTGTAACCCTGCAATTTCCCCACTGCGGGACTAATAAAGGATTATCTTATCTTATCTTATTTTATGAATACAAAATAAAATAACAAATCACGCTAAAGAAAAGGCAAATTTTTCTAGCTATGCTATATTTTTCTCTTGTCATAAAACATACTCGTTGTGTGGTAGCAGATCTGGTGTTCGGCTTCTACTGTTTAGGGATGTCAACACTGTGAGTTGTGGTCCCTTTGTGCCACACAAGAGACCTAGACAAAGTGTTAGCGGTGCAGTGTGAGGGTGAGTTGAGGAGTCTCACCGCCTGAGGAGAGAAGCTGCTCTGTAGTCTGGTGGCGCGACAGCTGATCCTTCTGAAGCGCTAGCCAGACGGCCGTTTCTGTGGCGGCTTTTTGTCTTTTAGTGTCCTTTGGGCTTTGAACAGACACGTCACCTCACCTATATATCGCGGACGCTCGGTAGATGGGTACAAATGAGAAAGCGGGGACTTTTCTCTCGCTGCAGAGCTCTCCTGTCCTTGGCCGTGCACGGATCATCTTCTCCACATACATTTCAAATCAAGGCCAAAGTAACCTCCACTGAAAATGGAGCCCAATGGGTGTCTCTGTCTCCATCACTCCTTAGATTTGTTTAAAACATATTGTAATTGGTTGTGGGTGGCATTTCCAAACATTCTTGACATGTATCACAGAGATACCGGACTAAATGTAAGCACCTCAGGCAAAACCTTCACATTCAGCTAAAGGAAAGAGAGTTTGAAGATAAGTTGAAAAGTGCAAAGTTGTGACATGTCATGTTTTCTTCTGATACAACACAATCGATCAACCAACAGTTTGACATTTTCTTCGGTTGGGTGAGAAGATTGATGCCACCATCAAATGTAAGGCTACAGCCAGCAACTGGTTAGCTTAGCTTAGCAAAAAGACTGGGAAGGGAAACAACAGCCTTGCTCTATCCAGCACCCTTAAAGTTCACTAATAAACACTATATATTTTTCATCTTTAACTTTGTAAAAAAAGCGTAAAAACAACAATCTGCCGTTCTACATTAAGAGTCGGAACAATTCTTCCCCAGGCACAGCAACTTCTGGAGTCTCTGCTGGTTGCCTTGCCACTGCTCAGAGCCTAATAGGTGTCAGGCACATGACCCCTCTGCGACCTCTAGATGTTGGTGCGAGTAGGCAGATGTTGCTGTGGTAACTGGTTTCCTGTTTCCAGTCTTTATGCTACACTGAGCTATATGTCTCCTGACTGTGGATTCACTTTTAATGGACAGATATGATACTGGAACCAATCATCTCATCTAACTTGCTGTTAGAGAGTAAATAGGAGTATTTGTATTTCCAGAGAATAAGTTTGAGCAGTAAACGTGTCATTTTTACGTTTGGATGGGGATGGATTTCAGCATTGCAACTTTTTCATGTGATTTTCAAGGTATTACACCTTGCCTATAATAATTGTTAAACATCAATACCTCATTATTGTCAGATCATTGCCCCAATAATCTCACCATATTCCAATTTTGAATCAAAATATTGCTCTGATGTAACCATTTTATTGTTTGCAGGTGACCATATTGTACCAACATATTGCTATACTGTTACTATATAGTTTCCGATCATTATGATTTTGACCCCTTATTATTACCATGTTCCAAGATGTAATTATAATATTGTATGTATACCGACTGTTTATACTAAGTTATTAACATTTATTCCCTACTTCCTATACCCCCTGGACAACATCCATCTCCAGGCTTCACTTTGATCTCAACTCCATACCTGCTTCTGCACAGTTGCGACGCTTTTGCTTTGATAAAAACAGACGTGAAAACACCTGGCAAAGCACTCAAAGCCATTTCTGTGTTAGCACGCTACAATGTGTCCCCAGGAACACATTTTGATGATGATTACACACACACACACACACACACACACACACACACACACACACACACACACACACACACACACACACACACACACACACACACACACACACACACACACACACACACACACAGAAATACAAAGGGGAAAACAATAGCAGCCACATTCTGTCACGACTGGTACATAACTAGACAAACAAAGCTGCACTCAGAAAAATATTTTTAAAGTCATAAAAAGGAATTCTGAAGTGTCACTTTTCAATGTTCTGAGATTTAATAAATTGTATATAATTGCTGCAAATCTAAGACGAGAACTCCCAAGAGTGTTTGTTGAAGGGATGACAGCCTCTCATGTTTCCAACTCTAAAGAAAGACAGAGAAGAGCAACAGGAAGAGCGAGTTGGTAATTTTTTATAGACTCAGGCTTTCAGATGAAGCACAAAGAGGAACGTACGTTATTTACAATGTCAGCAGTTATATATGTGCATAAACCTGGAGAAAATCAGTTTGTCAAACCGGATCAAAAGGATTTCACTAAACTGTTGTGAGATCGAATATCTGCATAACTAAAAGTATAGATGGACACAGATAAGTCTGAATCAATCTCTTGTATATTTCTTTCCTGGTTTGAATTTAGCTGTGATATGTGTTTAATATCTTTTAATACACTAATTGCCTTTCTATATTTTAAAGTTTGTTTTTTAATGATTACAAATGTATGCAAATGTACAAGTGGTAAAGTTTTATCCATATGTTCATCCCCCTTTGACTCTTCCAGAGCTAGAAGTGTCCTCATCATGGGACTTTTTGCTTACAAAAGGACCGACGGCTGAAACGTGAACACAGTGTGTGTGATGTGTTCCCTCCTCGCAGCAGCTTCCTTATCTAAATCAAGTTGCACCCACCTGTGCAGTGGCTCTGCAGCACTGATCCGTACCCCATGTCATCGGAGAACTCCTCAGAGCGACGTCTGTCGCTCAACTTCCAATACAGGATCCCGATGAAGACCAGCAGGATGAAGACGAGGAGCAGGGAACCCACAACAGTGCCGACTATAACCGCTGCTCTGTTTGGGGCTGTGAATTCAGCATGAATAACGAGGAATTATTCTCTCAGAAGCATTGTGGTAGAAAAGAACAAAGTGTGACAAATCTATCAAACTGGATTATTATTTTTTGGGCTTTTTGGGGCTAATTTCAAAGCTTGAGACTGCCCTCATGAAGAAATTCATGGATTATTTTTAATTTTTTTTACTCTGTGCCAATTAAACAAAGATTATCTGGTGCTTGGTCCTGCTTTTTCTTGCTGCCTTTTTCTCGTATATATATATATATATATATATATATATATATATATATATATATATATATATATATATATATATATATATTCAATGATTTCTCAAGTAAATAGGAACCGTTGACATAAGGCAGAGGAGTCTTTTGAGCGTGTTTGACTGTGTGAGTCAGCAGCAGGAAGTTAGAGATGAAGATAAAGGATGGTAAAACAAAGTTTTTCTCTTCTGTGAATGAAGAGATTTCCTGCCACCGACTGTGACCTTATTCTGTCATCATTAGATAACGTAATCAGGAGAGCGAACTGATGCCACGCAGCGCAGTGGTTTAAGCCCTGGGTGTGAGAAGTGGAGCAACGATGAGATTGTGGCGCAACTACAAAAAAAAAAGAAGAAGAGAAGACTTGAGAGGAATAAAATGTAGGTCTTTCATCGCCATGTGTGCGTCGTTCGCGTGACGCATGTGAACATGAAACGTTCCGTGTGATGAAAGCGGCGCGTTCTCTTACGCTTCTTTGCTTTCAGGTTGATCCTGCAGTGTTGGGATCCCGCAGCATTGTGCGCCTCACAAAGGTAGAATCCTGCGAGGCTCTGCGAGTGATTGGTAATTCTCAGCTCCCCATTCACGCCGTCTGAGGAAAATAAATGCAGATTAAGAAATGCGCCATGTGTTGTACATTCAGGGGACATAATGAAGATACATCAGACTGGGACGCTGGTTTCTCCACGAGTAGAGTAGATGAAGGGATACATGCTTGAAGTGCTTTGTTTATGACTTAAAATATTATGAAGGAAGAGCTGCTCACACAGAAGACACTGATCCCGGGGTTTACAGTTAAAATTTCCTGATTATGCACATTGAGTCCATCAAGTAGAATACGAATTCTTAAACTGTTTTGTTGCAAATCATTTGTTCTTTATATCCTTATTTTCACCTGGAATTTGAATTATATTCATAGAATTTTCAAAATCCGAATGAATATTGATAAATTCCTTGATTCCTTTATTTTAGAAAATAAATCAAACGCCCTACACCTCGTCTTAACAGCACTCGTCTCTGTCCACACTGAATCTGACCTCCTGTTACATCATGTAAACACATCACACACACTATCAGCTGCTGGCTCGGATCAGACTGGAGATGTAGCTGCTTATCTGCTTGTGTCTGTCCTTTTGAAACAGACTCATTTTAAAATTACAACACAACACAGTCAACAGCAAGTAGGACACTTTCATCTCCCCGGTGCCACCTGCACTGCATCACTCGCATGCAGTGCATCCCAATGG
Organism: Myoxocephalus aenaeus; assembly: GCA_038501785.1. Classification (NCBI taxonomy): domain Eukaryota; kingdom Metazoa; phylum Chordata; class Actinopteri; order Perciformes; family Cottidae; genus Myoxocephalus; species Myoxocephalus aenaeus. The sequence continues at coordinate 3,919,056 of JBAMJR010000059.1, read as the reverse complement.
AAAAGGGAACGTCTCTTAAACAGGGTTGTTTATTCACCTTGTTGAGCACGAGGATGGACTTTTAAGTGACGAGCCGACGTTTATCTTTGTTATTATGGAGTGGGATCAGGGATTGAAATCTATAGCAATGTAATTGTTCCCTCTCATAATGTTGGGAAACGCACACCTACTGTAATCTGTAGTCTGTGATAACACTTGGCCTCTGGGCAGGCTTTGGAAAATTAGCAGAGGTAAATTTGGGGCTTCGGCTGCTGTATGTGGTGCCGTATGCTCTGCAATTGTCTGGAGTGGGTTGTGTGTGTGTCCGCAAGTGTGTGTGTGTGCACAAGCGTGCTCTTGTGTTTGGGAAGAGGCCGAAGGGGAGAGAATTGCACCAGGGCTGATCACAATTATGTAAGGCTGCTGCACTGAACATTCAACACTAAAAGGCTTTTCATTGGATTTAGCTCACACAGCATTCAATACTAAACCTGACCCAAGGCCCACACACACACACACACACACACACACACACACACACACACACACACACACACACAGACACACACACACACACACACACACACACACACACACACACACACACACACACACACACACACACACTTTGATCTGTAGTAGCATCAGGACATCAGCAGAGGTCACACTTACTCTGTGTGGTTGCAGCATGGACGGGACCTGCACTTTCTCTCCTCCACGTGTATTTTAAGGGAGTGGAGCCTTTTTCAGACTTGCAGTGCAGAGACACCGCCTCTCCGACCAGCTCTCCTCCCTCCACCCAGCACTCAGGCACAGACGGGTTCACTGAAAGCACACAAACAACAGATGGAAACGGCCATTCCTTTCTATTCCTGCTTTTTCCTTGTCTTTTTCTCAGAAAACAGCTCATCTCTCTAGCTTTAGAATGAAATCGTAGAAACTATTATGCCGTGTTCACACGGCATTAGGGCTTTTACAGATTTTACAGATTTACACCATATAAATGGGTGGTACCAACACTTTTGTCATTACACATTACACACACATACATATATATATATATATATATATATATATATATATATATATATATATATATATATATATATATATATATATATATATATATATATATATATATATAACCTGTATAGAATGCAAGCCTGAGGAGTAAAGATGGCAAAGAATAAACATGGAGTTCTGTTCTTGGAAGTTGAAAGAGGACAGAAGTATTAGTGAGGATGAAATTAATTACATTACAAGATACGCTGAGAGAAGACGTGTTTAAGTGTGTTCACCTTTTACATCATGAAAGAAGGAACACTATCCATCCACTCATGCATTCTCTGACATTATCCTGCTCGAGATAATACAATGACTTGTTGACTCCAGGTACTGTCCGTTTTGCTGTTTGGATAAAAACAGCTTCAGATCTATTGATATGTGCGGCCTTGCTCCAGATTATCATTCAACATCTACCAGTTTTCATCAAGGAAGAGTTTCCTCCATCTAACACAGCGTTGGAACCATGCTGTGCATTGAAGGTCCTACTGACTCAACATAATCAGCTACAGTTGCAGTTGTCTTTTTTTACTTTATTTGGCTGATTGGGCAATTTTAAGGATTTTTTTTTGTTTACATTATTAGCCACACTAAATATGTGTCCACATCATTTCCTCCTACAGAAAAACAAAGATTGCATTAATCAGATTTAATGTAAAATGTAAAATAACTATGAAACATTGATCACTTGATCATTTCTTCCTTCAGTTTTTTCAAAATATTTTCTGTAATTTTCACCACTATTTAAAGTCCAAACAGGCCCATTATGTAAGATGAACTCTAGAGTAAAATAAATAAATAAAAACAAATTCACAAAACTGTACAACGCTGCATCTGTTATAGGTTGGATTGAGAAAAGAAAATGTAATCAGTGCTCCTTCAACCTGTAACTCTGATTGTTCATCTGAAAAAAATGAGTTGCCCTTAAAAAAGGGTTAAACATATTCTGTCCTTTTGATTCAACAAGGCAATTAAAAAAAAAAAAATCTCTATATCCTGAAACATCTGTGTAAGAGGGTTATTTAATATAGTTTGCAGTCATAGAATCATAATAAAAAAATCTGCCAATGAGGTGAACTCCTCCTCCGCCCCAATTCCTGCTCATGCTCTTCAAACAAGATGAGTTGGACTAGAATCAAGTAAATTACTTTCCCCCTCTGGCAAATGCTAAGACTGAATACACTGACAAATGGCTCCAAGTGAGGTGTCATTTTGAAATATGGACGCCTTTTTTAAGTGTCTCATCAACTCAATCTGTATATATCCGTTTCAGGGAAAAAGACCTTTCCATCTTCCTTCAGTTAATTTGTTTCATCACAATGGTCAGAATTGTGACCACAGCTGTCCATATCAAGATGAAGCAATCTCATGTGCTGATGAAGAACATGCAGGTAGAAACTCCATAAAAAAAAACAACAGGAAAATGGACCATGGACCATTTGACCATGAAGCACTAAATCATGGGACGCATCCTAATAGAGAGACTGGAACATCTAATCATCATTAAAATGAGCCACGTAAAGCTAAGTCCTATTTATCAGGTCAATCGCATGTAAACGATGAATCCTCTATGTGTGCCAACACAAGGTTCTGTGCTTGGACCAATCCTATTCACCATGTATATATGCTTCTTTAAGGTAATTGTTATTTTTAATAATCCATAAACTTTCATTGTTATGCAGATTATACCCAATTATATCCATCAATCAAGCCAGATGAAACTAACCAGGAAGCTATACTCCAAGTATGTCTTCAGGACATAAAACACTGGATATTCTGTCACTTCCTGATGTGAAATCAGACAAAACAGAAGTTCTTGTACTTCGCAGCGAACACCTCCAAAATAAATGATCTAACAATATGGTTTCTCTGGATGGCATTGCCCTGTCCTCCACCGTAAATAATATCTGAGTTATCTTTCATCAAGATCATGTCCATATAAAACACACTTCAAGGACTGCCTTTCTTCACCTAACATTACAAAAACCAGGCCCATGGTCAAAACAATCCATCAAAATGTGTCCATGCATTTGTTACTTCTGGACTAGATTTTTGCAATTCCTTATTATCAGGCTGCTCTAATAAGTGTCTTTAGACTCTCTCGTTGATCCAGAATGCTGCAGTACTAGTAAACTAAATCATTTTACTCCTGTAGTTGCTTCTCTGCACAAATTTGACCTGAATTCATGGTGCAACAATGCTATTGTTTAAGGAACAATATCTGGCTGGCAAAAGCCTTCGATAACAGCAGACACTGAGAGAGCAATTATCTTAGCTCTCACTGACATCCATGTGACCTTGAACTAAATTAACCTCCACAAAGCACTAATGGATACACTTCACTGTGGTGATGTAATAGTAGTCTTAAAAGATGAAATATGCCTGATAGCATGGTACATTTAAATTAGCTTTGTGGCAAATGTAATGTATACTGGCATGTGAAAAGGAAATGTAACCTTCATTGAACTCCAAATACTAATAAATACTGTATTTTCCAAAGGCGATGCACACAAATGATCCAGTCTTACCCATTACCACCAGTGACACCTTGCGCGTGTCCACTCCAGGTGATTTCCTGACTTTACACTGGTAGGTAGCACTATGAGCAGGTGACAGCAGAGCGATGGAGATCGTAGCGTCACCCATTGAGGGGTCAGGAGCAGCAAAGCGTACTCCTTTTGCAAGAGCGTGGTAACCATGGATGTGTATAGTTCCGCTGGTGTAGGACATGAGCTGAAGGGGGAAAATAGAAAGAAAGCGTCAACAAGTTTACTTATGTCTTCTAAGGACACGCCCACCGATAATTACCGCTAACTTTATAGCTCTCCAGACGTTTTCAACCCATTGTGTCTCATTGTTTTGCTCTGCATTTACTGTATTGTTCAGTCACTGCACGCTCAACAATCTCGTTTCCAGCATAGCAGGCAGCTGAAATCGGCTAAACAAGCTGTCACAAAAACCACTGCACACATGGTCCCTAGGGGATGCTAACGTTAGCAAAATAGCCGTTTAAAAAGGTGCCTGACTGGCACCGCATAGGAGAAAGACAACATTCCCGTGCAAGAAGAAAAATCTCGCAATTAAAGACACGATATATTATTCTCCGTTCATGGAGACTAATGCAGAGTGATAAAACACAATGGATATGGAATAATGGATGATAATGTTCTTTCTTGTCTCCTGGATGTGTTTAACACATTAACAAACAACTTTATAGTGCGATAATATGTCATGGCTTCATGCTTGTCTTTTAGTTCTTCTGCCACCCAGTAGCTAAAGGTTAATTATGACAGCTTGAAGTTGGCAGTGGAAGAACGCTGAGATTCATTTAGAATGACGAGCTGGTAAAACCGTTTGACTGCACAGAGCATTTCCTTTTTTTTCACTAGTCTAAATCAGGACATATCTGGACCTGTTTAATCATTGTACTGACTGTGATATAAATGTCTGCTGCTGAGGTGAGGAGGAAACTAAATCAAGTCTCCAACACTAATGATTTGTTTAATTTAAAAGGCAAATTGGATAAACAGCTAATTACTGAAAATAAAAAAAGGTGGTAGGAGTGCACTCCACACATCAGTGTCCTGGACTTAATCTTAAACACATCTAATTCTTGTCATCCTTATGTGCAGAGTTTGTGCATCTACAGTTCTGAGTCAGAATGATGTTCTTTAGGTGCCTTCTACTTTACATCCTCAATAGATCAGACGCTGTTTCTACATTTATAGTACAATGTGCCTCATTCTCCACTCTGCTTCTTACCATCTGATCGTTCTGCGTGGTGTCTGGACTGACCGCGGACCATTCGATGTCCAGTTCTCCGCTGTCAAAAGGGCTTGGTGTGTACCTGCAGCCCAAACTCACGCTCTCTCCCTCTGCCTTATGGAGGGTCTGCGGCCCTGTGGATGTCACCCGCATCCCTCGCGCACATTTCCATTCTAAAGAAATTCAGACAAGTCTCGAAAATAATCCAAGAAGCATATTTGTTGTTTTTAAAATCCCTTATTGTAATCCTCAAGGAGACATGTTGTGTTTTCTTATCCCAGAAAGCCTTTTTTTCCCACGTTCATGGAGCCACAGTTTACGGTGCCCATGCACCCATTTTTATGGATAAGTTTAATATCCATTCAGATTTCTTCTCTTTAGAGAAGCTCTGGCTAGGAAAGACACACAAACATAATAGTTGAGGCCAAATGTTACACAGATATATAAAAACAGGACAAATTGCATATTTCAGCTACAATAGAGCTCATTAAGCAGGGCTCCAGAGAGAAAAAATAATCAGAGGTCCGGTATGAACACAAGAGTACTCATACACAGCTTTTAATATTTTATTTCCACAAGGTCCTTCATCATATGTTCACGCTGCAGCTCAAAACATCTTGAAAGGGCTCCATGAGGAGGGAGTGCAATGAAATACCTAATATCCTGATTCCTTTTGTGTTACTTTGGATCATAGAGACGGATTTAAAAAGCCTTGAAATCACTTGAAATCTATGGTGCAAGAGCATTTGGAGGACATTTTGATTGCCTGCCCCCCCGATGTCTCTCTGTTACGGTGCAAACAGTGCCAACTCAGAGCTAACAGTGTTACCTAAGGGCTAACCGGAGGACGGGTGCTCTGCTTTTGTCTCCGCAGAGCAGCGGACATGAGCTCACCAGTGGACGTGGACTAAAAGCAGATGCGGTCGGAGAAGCTTGGATAACAATTCACTCTCCTCTGTTTGCTGCTATATTAATGTTCAGAGTGTTAAATACAGCTCCTTTAAGGTCTCTTTTTTTAATATTCTGCTTCTTAATTCAAGAGAGTTTGAATTAGACTCACCAAGAGTCTGTGGCTTGGAGGAAATAATTATGGTGTTCAGGAATTCCAGTTTCACACAGTGATTTTATTCCAACTGTTACATGTTTGGAAATTAAAGCGATTTAATTTTTTGTGGTATTTGTTCAAATGATCATTACATCCTGATGGCAATCAATAATTCAAGTGCTCTGACGAAAAGAAGAAAAAAAAGAAGAAAGAAAAACAACATCTGGTATCCGAAGCTTTCCCAGGACTGTAATAAACACGTCCAATCAGTTCATTCAGCACGAATGAAGTGTTGGACAGGCTCCCCGCCACCTACCTGCCCACCGGCCCACACACTGACCGTGCTCTAATTGCACATCCCAGGAGTCTTCCACAAGCTGCTAACGTGACAGCTGTGAGGACTAACAATAGGGGAGTTGCTTTGGAGGGCGGCCTGAAGGGACGGGATGTCGGTGTTGGTGACTTTCTCGCTAGAGTTGGAGACATTTGGAGTTGGTTCCGCAATCTACTTTCATTGGAAAAGAGTCAATGGCAGCACTCGGCTGGGTTTTTCAGTTGGATCATTAAAAAAATAATCTAAAATACTCTTGCTAGTTTATCAAGATTACCGATGCTATCTTTAATTTACACATTAATTAGAAAAACATTCCCTTTGTATTACTTTATATATATATATATATATATATATATATATATATATATATATATATATATATATATATATATATATATATTTGTTTAAGTAGATATGTATTTTAGATCTGCAACTCAGAAGAAAGGACAAAACACATGAGCTCAAATCCCTGAAACATTCTGGGGTCATCTTGAGGCACATGGGGGAGCTTACATCACTGAGCTCTACGGCTCTGCAGCGTTCAAAAGAATCAAGCCACGAGGGCCTCAATATGAATATCTAGAAAGAATGCAATGCCATGAAATAGTTGATGAGCAGTCACTGTTTCTGTGTGTGTGTGTGTGTGTGTGTGTGTGTGTCAATGTACTTGTGTGTCTGCATTGTTACCTGCGGTCAAGAGACTTGCAGCGCAAAGCAGGGAGGCAGACAACCAGGGCGTGAAGAAAGCTGACCTCAAACGACTGCTACTGTCTCTTAACATAGTGCTACTGTTTTGAGATGAAATCGTGGAGAGCAATTGTCAAAATTCGAATAAAAAACGGAACAAACGCATAGTGCCGTGGCTTCAAATGTTTGACATATGAAACTGATTTTCAAAAACTGAAGTCAACTATGGACACATTTAGAAGGAATAAAGAAAAGCATGCTTGTAGAAAAAGCTGTCGAGGTTCTACAGATATTACCTGATCGCAGATACTACACCCAAACGACTGGCAATGGAAGTTTTTTTTATAAAGGCTCAATCCGCAGCTCTTGCTTTAAAGGGAGCTCCTCCTTAACGCCCCCCATGAAGCCTTCTGATTGGATGGTCGCTTCAGCGGTTTTACCCGTTTACGAGGAGGTTTCCCTTGTGATGCCATTCAGCTGCTAATGTTGCCTTCAACACCCACTGACTTTTCCAAATACGTGCACTTTGTAATCACCACAACCACCACAACTAAATTAAACGAAATTATGTAAAATAAGATTGTAATCAAATTTGATTTAAAAAAAGGGAAAGGGAAATGATTGCCCTGGCAGCTGGATAACAAAAGCAATCCATTTGTTAAACAAGTGAAACTGGTGGAGCAACCATATCATTAGATGGGCTTTCTGATGAAGGAAACTCAGGGTGGTAATTTGATGAGGACTGAACTGGACTGAAAGGAAATCATCTGCACACTCCTTCTTATTTGTTGGATACACAATACACCGCTCAGCACTTCAGCACTACTCATTTTGTCAGATGTCTGTGGTGTCAAATAGTAAGGAAGACAAAGAAAGTGCATGAGGTGTCAAGTGACAAGAAACTTGTTGTTCAGCCAATAAACATGAGGCTAGTATTCATAGCCAAGATGTATAGAACAAATAAACAGAGCTTATCTCTGTGCCAGATCTACAGAGAAACAGCTTTTATAAATGAGTAATGGCGGGCTGTCCCTCAGCAGATACATGCAGAGAATGGACTAGTGATAACGATCATCTCCAATTGTCGGAAAAATATCATGAAATGCTCAAATACCACTTCTGTAAAATCTTCACGTCAATTTTCTCGTTCAGTCATCACATTCATTTCTCAAGCTTTAAGCACATTTTTGGAAAAACATTTTGTACTTTTAGCCACCCACTGATAAATTAGATGACAGATCCATCTAAAAAACAACTAAACTGACTGGAAAGCAACATTTGTCTCGGAATGGGAGGGCCTTTGCTGAAGGAAATTGTATGTAAATGCTTTTAAAGCATGGAGCTGGTACTCTCACTTTTACCTAATTACTTGAATATGAATTCAAATAAATTGTTCAGGATGTTCGTTTGTAATGTACACTACATGCCAACCGCGGAACCAACGGAAATTAGAGTACATTCGACTTAACCGTCATTGTACCAGTACAATGAAACACAGGTAATGCAGCTGTGCTATATTTATTGTTATGAACGGTACATATGTTATGGAGTATGCCTGCCCTCAGCCAGTATCATGTGTTAGCCAGGATGTACACGATGGTGGGAAGTCGGGAACCGGTTTTCATTCTGGGCAATTTGAACAACTGCTGCCTTTTGTGCATGCTTTTGAGACAGAGCAGTTGCCTGCACTGTTCATACAGTGATCGGGTTTATGAGGATGCTGCCACTGGTGAAGCAGTAAAAGCTGCATAGATCTTAACAAAGAGGAGGAACAGGGGAAATGTGTACACCGAAGAACTTAAAGAGGAACGCCACACTATTGTTTCTGTACATGGGCCTGTCAAAAAGCATGCTATATTGAGAGCTTAACAAGATATGTAGGGTTGAGGAACAGTAACTCTGTGATTAACAGCATTACTAGGGCTATGCACTGACACACACGCACATACACACAACTCACTCAGCTCAGGAGCATTAAAAAGAAACGAGCCATGAGGGTCTCAATGAGCATTTCTATTGAAGATGCTTCATCCAATGCCATATCATGAAATAGTTGATACAATAGGGAAGCCTCTCAAAGCGGAGCTGCAAACCCAGCAACAACACAATGAAATGATTCTCACAAAGGGACATATATGCATGTATGTCAAGGTACACCAGACTCCTCGTCTTCCCAGCAGAGAAACACAAGTCTGACTGCAGATTCTCATGGCTGGTTAACCCTGACAACCGGCTCAACACCTCTGTCCATGTTACTGAGGGATGGTTAGTCCCACACCCCATGTCACACACTACATAGGCAACAAGGCCACGCCTCCTGCAGTCGCTGTTCCCTCACTCCCTTGCTGCATTTTTTTTTTATATGCTGGGAGAAAGGTCTCTACAAGATTTGGAAAGTGAAGTCCCCCGTTAACACTGAAGACACGCTCCACATGTGCTCCATTGATGCAAAGGGGCATAAGTCTGCAGCTGCAATGCGCTCAATGTGTCACGACCGGGTGTGGTGGGACAGAGACTCAGGTGCAGAGGAAACACAACAAGAGGCACGTTTAAGGGACAAATCAAAAGGTCCTTTACTTGTCAAAGTAAACACACGAGGGAAACAAAATGTAGTCAGGAAACAGATACTCCAAAGGCTTGACAGCGATGCACACATACGAGGATACAAAGACAATCTGGCAGGGGACAAAGGGAAACAGGGGAGTATATGAGAGGGGAAACACAGGTGTAGGGCATAAACAAGCAGGGGAAACACATGGGAGTGGCTGAGGGCAGGTGAAGGGAATCAAACAATCAGGAGACACACACACATACACACACACAACCAACAGGGTGTTACACAATGGTCTTCTTCGTTTTTAGGGCCACACACACACACACACACACACACACAGACACCTTAAGTCTGCCTGTCCATTCTCCTGCCTGTCCACTGTTTTCTCGCTGTAACCCAGATGATATTAGGATGTATGTAACTAAGTATGAGTCAACAATGTTCAGGGTTTACACACACGGCAGTTGGATGATTCCTTTCCAGGGATATCTCCAGAATATCCTTTATAAAAAAACAATGACGGCCTAGAAGTTAGTTTTTGTCCGTTGCTTGAACACTATAGCTTAAACCAAAGTAACATAACTTGAAGTTGTTGTTACTATACCTTAAACAAAGTGTAACCGTACCTTAAACAAAAGCGCTGCTTTGCACTTTAGTTGCAATTCTGTAACACACTTGCTCCTAGACACTACACACTATTTCATATTTAAGACACTTAGTTCAAAAATGAAATCTCAGGGAAAACACATCTATTCAAAATACAACACACATTGGTTAATTGAAAAGACATAGACACACACCTGAAAACACTTACTTACACAACTGAACACCAATCAGCCAGCTACAAAAAGGCCTCAGTTAAGCCATTTTGACAACTTTGCAAGCATGGAGGCAGGGAGAGCTAGAGGCAGGGGAAGAGGAAGAGGAGGAGGAGGAGGAGGAGGAGGAGGAGGAGGAGGAGGAGGAGGAGGAGGAGGACAGAGAGGAGGACGTGGTCAAAGAGGCCACGCAAGGACCATTATATCGGATGACATAAGAGCAACTTTGGTGGACCATGTCATAAACCATGGCCTGACTATGAGGGAAGCTGGGCAGAGAGTCCATCCTAATGTAAGCCGCTTCACAGTTTCATCCATAATAAGGACATTCCGACTGGCAAACAGGTATGTCTTCAACTCTACTCTACTCAGACTGTATCTAGAGTATTTACAGTACTGTACCATATCACGTTACTGTATCACATGTATTGTATTCCAGAGTGGCTAATGCTCCTTTTTCAACAAAAGTGGTAGTTTTGTGAAACATACCGTGATAACGTGTTGAGATGTTTCAGTACTGTGTATGGTAAATACAGTAAAGTTCAGTATACACAGTACTATAAAAAAGAAGCAAACGAGAACAATTTGTGGTTGCATTTTTCTACAGAATGGCTAGAAGACCTACTGGGGGTGGACGCCAACGCCTGTTCACCCAACAGCAGGAACTTGCCATAGTGAACCTAGTCGGAGCAAACAATGCAATCCGTCTCCACCAGCTACAGCAACAAATACTTGCAGATGGGCAAGTATTCAACAACATAAATCGAGTAAGCATTACAACTATCAGACGGATCTTGGTAAAGCACAACATGACCATGAAGCAATTGTACAGGGTCCCATTTGAGAGGAACGTCGACATGAATATGTACAGGTTGTCATGATAGTGCGGGCTGGACCCAAAAGCAGCGACACTGAGCAGGAGTGAAACACAAAACACTTTATTCGTCAGAGAGAGGTGTGGGGTCAGGTGTTCTCCGCGGGCTGGAGGCTGGTCGGAGGCGAGGCAGTTCTCCCGTAGGATTCCGAGGGGGCTGCTGGGGAGAGCACAAGTTAAGCAGACCAGAAATAGGCAAAAGTCCAAGAGGCCGTAGCAGTCGTTCCTGGGGACAAGCACAAACAATCTGGCGAGGTGTTGAGGAGCACTGAGGTAGATATACAGAGGGAGCTTGATTGGTGAATGGTTACAGGTGTGTGAGTAGATTGGCAGCAGGAGGGGGAAGGAAAGGCCACGCCCAGGCAGACACACACAAGACCATGACACAGGTAAGTGCTTCAGTCCTTTACATATAAAATAAAGAATGGGTGCAGTCCAGTAACGGATGAATATGTACCACTGGATTAGTACCACATAGATACATTCAGGTACCTGTGTGGTGGGGTGGGTCGGTTCTGTATATGTAGTAGTGTAAGTGTGTGCTTTGAGTAAAGCCATCCACAATATGTATTTTTTGTTACAGAGAATCTTGGACATGGATGGAGCTGCCCAGCCGCATGAATGTATTTACATTGACGAGGCTGGATTCAACCTTAGCAAAAACAAACGACGGGGACGTTATATAATTGGCCAAAGGGCAATTTTGCATGTCCCGGGGCGGCGCGGGGGAAACATCACATTGTGTGCTGCCATAAGTCTTCGAGGGCTACTGCACCATCATGCCAAACTGGGTCCCTATAATGCGCAACACATAATCACATTTCTAGATGCACTTCATGATGCAGTTGTACAGGATGGACCAGAGCAGCCCAGGTTTGTTGTTGTCTGGGATAATGCTAGTTTCCATCGGGCTGCTCCGGTCCAGAACTGGTTCACCAACCATGATCAATTTGAAGTTCTGTACTTGCCCCCTTACTCGCCATTTCTAAATCCTATAGAGGAATTCTTTTCCGCTTGGAGATGGCGCATATATGACCGCCAACCACATGCCCGTATGCCTCTTCTGCAGGCAATGGAACAGGCCTGCGGAGACGTCGAGGTGAGGTCAATCCAGGGATGGATTCGCCACACAAGGGGATATTTTCCCCGATGCTTAGCGAGAGAAGACATTGCTTGTGATGTTGATGAGATCCTGTGGCCAGACCTCAACAGACGGCAGGATCCATAAGCCCACTTGCGCACAATTGTGTTTTTCTGTGTTTACAGTAGTGTATTGTTTGTTTTATTTTTGATTTAACTGAATTTACTGTACTGTAAAATATACTAATGTAAGTATGTCAGTATTTAATTTTTTTGGTTGTTGTGAAAACATGCCCTCTATGGAACTGAATAAAAACATTGAAAACAAAAGACTGCAGTTTTTTATATAAAGTAGACTAGTGTGTTGCTGCTGATCTGAAAGTGTATTCATATGATGCAAGTGGGTATCATTTTGTCATCAGAGTGACATATTGACAAAGGATTGTTAGGTTTTGATAGCAGAGTTTCAATTTGACATAGATGCGAATGGTTTATTTCCCAGTGTTGTCTTATTTGCTTGTGTGTAGAGTTTTGACACAATGAGCCAAATTTAGCAAAACGTGTGTAAGCAATAGGCAAAAACTGTAATTTGCTTGAGAAACAACTAAAAACAATAGATTGCAGATTGTTTTCCACACTTACTCCTGCAGCTTTAAGTTGGTTCCAGATTTATTTTCACCCTTCTGTTTGGGGTTTAAAATATATATATATATATATATATATATATATATGTGTATGTTAATACATTTTTTTATTGTTTCATTATTATGTTTCATTGTAAATATGTTCTCCAAGCTCAGACTCTTCTTTTTTATGTGTGCAATATTCTCTTTTGCAATACTGGAAACAGCATACATTTAACTACTGATTTAATATTAATTAGTTCAATTATTAATGCGTAAGGGATACTTTTAAGTGTATCCCAGCTGGAGTTTTTTAAATTAAAAATGATCTTAATTGTAAATATTGAAGAAAAAACAACATCACACTTTATCTCTTTTCCGGGTTATCGGGCACATCAGGTGTGTCTTGGTTAAACATTGTTACGAAGACAGTATAGTCAAGTATAGCCTGCTAACAGAATAACTTAATTACTATATTATCGTTTAACTTAAGGTTTCAAATGAATATGTTCACCTGCATGATTTTTATTGCTTTCTCCTAGCTGTTACTGCTGGAGTTTCAGTTTACACTGCCAATTCTCTGCCAAGTAGGTCACGAGCTCAGTTGTTCACAGTTCCAAAGAGCACTTTTATGAAAGCAGCCCAGGCTTTGCTAGATAACCCAATTGATACGGAGAAGAGAAGGGAAAACAAGTTGGATTTCTGTTTCTGAATCCACAATTTACGAGCACATGTTGGCACAAAAATACACTTGAACTCGACTATGACTGCAGAAATTTGGGACGTTATTATTGTTTAGGGTGACCAGATTTGAGTTTGTGAAAAAGAGGACACTTCGTTCCGGGTGGGGGGGGGGGGAGAGAGAGAGGAGGAAGAGGCCACTTCGTCGCGGGGGGGGGTAGTAGTAGTGTATAAGCATGCCGTGAACTTACATTTACGTTGAGATCGGTCGACCAATGACAGTTCTCTCTACAGTCAGAGCTTGCGCAAGAAGGTGGAACGTGAGGGAGATACCATTTCCAAAACTTGTAAGGGGGTAATAACTATTTTCCCCGACGTAGCAAAATCCCGGACGTTTTTGGAATCCCTGCCGGACGCTTTTTTTAGGTCTTGAAAAGAGGACATGTCCGGGAAAAAGAGGACGTCTGGTCACCCTATTATTGTTGGTGCAGGACTATCTGGACTGATCGCAGCTCATTTGCTCAGAAAAAGGAATGCCAAATTGAAAATAATGATACTGGAAGCAAAGGGTTTGTACACATTCAAAGTAATGTAAGCAAGGGTCATTTACTGGATTCTTTAGCTATGATATTGTCGTTGGTGTGCATTGCAGATCGGGTGGGAGGTCGCAGAGTGTATACCAGCAGCCAATTGCGTTGATCGCTGGGACTTTAGGCAGTGGGTAGGAAGGTAAGGTTGATCAAAAACAAGAGGAATAACCACTCATCATCACATCAATGTAGAAATCACCAAATGTAGCGGAGTTCCACAAGAGACAAAGATCAAATCAGGGATTCAGGAGCTAGTATACAATTGGAAGTTTGTCAGATATTTCACCTCTTTATGCAATTATAGAACACAGTGCTGAAGAACATAAAAAAGTTACATAAATTAGACAAGCGAACTTCATCCACATGATAATTGTAACAAATACTACATGGTTGGTGTAGTGCAGGGGTGCCCAATACGTCGATCGACCGGTCGATCGCAGAGGTAGTGCGGGTAGATCGCATGCCGTTCAGAAAAAAAATACTTTATCGACAAAACCCAGTTGCACCCAGGTGTGCAAATTATTGTCAATCACCACGGACTCTGTGCCCGCAAAGGTTGGCCGCTTGAATGGATTTATTGCCAAGTACAGGACGATGTTTTCCCCGACTTCCTTAATTACCACTGCATAATACACCAACAAGCATTATGCGCTAAAATGCTAAACATGAAAGAGATCATGGATGTGGCCACGAAGATCGTCTATTCTATTTCTCCATGTTGTTAAACATGGAGAATACAACCAACTCAATGACGATCAGTGGCTGCTAGACTTTTAACCAATCTGTTGAATGAGCTTAATTTAGAGCTGCAAGGGAAAGACAAAACCGTGGTTGATATGATCAGCTCAGTTAATGCTTTCAAACGGAAAATGCAACATCCGTCCTCAAAGCTGCAACGCCATGATTTGAGGAACTTCCAAACCTGGCGTCAGAGCTGGAGACGCAACGGAAGGCGTGTGCGCAACTTGACAGAGCAGCTTGACAAGTGTCTGTCAGAGTTTATTTATGTGAGTCAGCCCACATGAAAAATATTAAGTCCAAACACCATTCCACCACAACTGATGACCATTTGGTCTGCCTGAGGCTGGCTAGCAGCAGCTACTGTCCGGACTACGCAACCCTGCTGGTTCCATTCAGTGAAGTCATCAGAGTAAAATGTAATGACCAAAAATGTACAGAATTGTATCAAACGTCAGAAACCGAACACAGCTGAATTAATATAAAAGAGAAACAGTCAGAGCACAGAGTCTCTGCAGACACGGACTTTGTTGTATGAGTCTAAACATTGTTTTCAAAATCCTACTCGTTGTTCCTTTTAGACGTCACTCAAAGAAACACATACGTATGGTGCTCACAATTGACCATTATCCGAACGTCTTTGAATAAGATTACTTTGTTTTTAAAGCTGAAAAGATGTCTAATTCGTCAAAGAGAGATTCAAGGACTGTATGACTAATACAGAGTTTATATAATTCAGTGCAAAAATAATCTCAGAATGGGGATGTATATTGCTCAATGCTGTAGTCCCAAGGCCTTTGATTGCAATGTGTATGCTGATTATACAAACTATTACTGTAACTTGTTTTATCTGATACCTATTCATGCATGGATGTGCAGCATGTATTTTTTTGGGAACATTATTAATGTCCTGTGGACCCAAGGAATAGTTGTTTCTCTGGTAACAAGTAACGGAGATCCAGATCAATAAGCACTACAGAGTATGTGAGCAATGTAGAAAACAAGATGCCATTTTTGTATCTTTCCAGTCCCTAACAAGCGTTTAAGCTTGCTTCTGTAATGAGTAATAGTCTGTTTTCAACTTTAAGTGGACCACTGTGCTCCTGGTCTTCCAACCATCCAACCTAAAGTGACCAATTATACATAGCAAGCTCCAGACGATCTCAAACGTTTCACATTTCTCATACTTTCCTCGGTATTATTGTACAGCAACATTTCAACAGAAATGTCAGTCATGATTCAGACCAGCACAAACTGCTTTGATCAACGTAAAAAACTCTTACATGTTTGCATCTAATTATTATGGTGGGCTACAACATGTCGTCAACAGCACGTCAAATAGAAAATGTTTGAAGTGTATTGTTCAAGCAATATTATATTCTCAAGACCACTTATCTGAACTCAGAATACATGCATTTCTGATGATGCATCAGCTGAAAGTGTTGAGACCCTACAGTAAATCCTCAAACCTTGTAAACCTTAGAATATATAAAGGGGCTTCTTTTCTTTTTCAGCACCCAAACACACATCTTGGAGCTCAAAGGAGCTGGTCTTAGAGGCGTTCCTGCAATTTAATATTGGCAAGAAGGTTCACCACATGGGAGGGCCAGGTGGCACAGTTCACACCTACAGAACCAGTATCCCTGCTTCTTTCCCCAGTGGTGCTAATAGACCTCATACAGCTCTTGTGGAAGGTGAGGCAGCAATATTCTGTACTTCAATCTGTCCTCCCAAATGCTTAGAAATTGTATGGATCAGCCAATTAACCACAACTCCTAGTGGAATGATTTAATTAATTTCTTGTCGCATGTGTACCAATAATAAGATGATATGCAGCATATCAAACGATATACAGTATTTCTTTAGAAGCCAGCTTGTACAATAATATATGTATGTGATCCACTTTATTGAACAATATCCTTACCATGCTGAGAATCAATAAGCAGTCCCAAATGAATGTGGTTATGTTATTTTACATTTACAATTATGTGTGCTTTCAGATTAATAAAATAAGAATATATTAATCAGACAAAATAATACCACAAACTGTCCTTCTCAGGATAAGTGCTTATAGCAGTGGGAAGTGGAAAATGTGCAGGGAACATTGTTGTAACTGTACTTTGCACTCAGATTGACAGACTGTGTGCCACAGTATGCATCCAGGATCCTTGGAACACTCCCAACGCTGCTGAACTGGACAGTATGACCCTGTACTCATACATTACGCAACATGCTTGGACTGCAGGTAATGTTTATCAATAATAATAATAATACTTTTGATTTATATAGCGCTTTTCCAAATGCTCAAAGACGCTTAAGAGTTGCTTTAGCTATTGTGCCCTCTATGTTCTTCAATAGAGCATGTTGACATGTTGACGAAGGTTGGCTATTCTTGATGTGAATAAAAGACATTCAATACAGTGTTCCATAAATACATAAATAAATAGTATTTTTACGGAACGATTATGAGTCTACAGCCATCTATTTGAGGCTGTGATGTTAGAAAAAAGATGAAGATGAATAATGGTTGAGGGGAAAAGTTAGTCTCTGATCCTTAAAAGAGCTGTTTAACATTGATACAGAAGCAAACCACTATTTGCTATGTACCATGATGGTGGAGTAATGTGTACCTAAACAAGCAGTTTATATAGTAGCAGTGGACATAACAAGCTCACAGTATAGACAACGGTCACCATTTTAGCTTAGTGTAGTAGCATGCTAATATTTGCAAGCATTAATTATGATGTTATTTTCTTATCTTTATTCAAGGGCATAGTTTTTCAATTTGAAGGGCATTATTATTGAAAACCTTGTTCTAGCACTGTAATCTGCACTTGCCTGCGCGTACGTTTGCTTTGCTTCTGCTCAAACGTTATGCTGGCACACACATATATTGTTGCTTGCACAGATTTCCTTGTGCTCCAGCTTCAGCACTTCTCCTCACACTCAGGCTGCTTCTGTGTGCTTGTGAAACATCTGCTCTCAGATTTCTCCTCTGCTCTTAGATTATTGTGTGCAATAACCATGTCAAAAAGCCCCAACCAATATAATGCCAGGTGTAGCGTTGACCTATGACATGATCTTACATTTTAAAAGCGTCGCTGGCGTGCAGTAATTCTTTAATCTGGCACTCCGAGGCTTTATTATACTTCTCTTGGTTTCTTTACAACTTTTGTAATACAGTGGAAGTTTATCATTGCCTCTTTTTTTTACTTTTACTATAATAACAACACAGACTAATATTGCTGAAGTCAACTTTTTCATTTTGCCATACACCGACAAGGTTGCAGTCAATCAACATGTCAGCTTGCTCTTTGACCACTGCTAACAGTGAGAAATCCATCAGCTTTCTAATGATACAACTGAGGTTTTAACCATTGGATCTGCCATTTCTTCTTAATACATCCATGGTTTGCTCACGCTAACCTATCTACTTCACGGTAGCTTTAATTTTTATCTTGTAGTTTCCTTACAAGCTTAAACTGAACATACTAATGCTGACGGGTGTTCTATTTTTAGTCTCACCTAACGTAAACGTGATGCACAGTTAATGTTAATGTTCATGTGAGTGAAGTTCTGGGTGCTGTGGTACCTACTGGAGGCCGATGTAGCCATTATAACAAAATAAAAACGTACGGTCAGTGTGCTAGCGTGTATATATATATATATATATATATATATATATATATATATATATATTTCAGAGCAGAAATCTCAGAGAAACTGTTTCACGAGCACACAGAAGCAGCCCAAGTGTGAAGAGACGGACTGAAGCTGGAGCGCAGGAAATCTGTGCAAGCAGTAATATATCAGAGTGCAAGCATATCCAATAGCACTAGCTTGGATTTCGTGGGCTATTCGAGTGTGCGGACAGGTTTTTTTTGCGGGAAAGCATAATATAATCTGAAATTAAATCAATGAGTCATGCTCTCAAAATGCAGACCATGCACACTTTGAATAAAGATAGGAAAACAACTCAATTATTTACTTACAAAACACAAAGTACAGCTGAAGCTAATGACAATTTCATACTTTTTGCTGGTATTTAGTCATAAACTATGCCATACATTGTCATGGATAGAAACACATTAGCATTCATTCTCTGGAAATCTTGAAAGTCCGTATCCAATTTCATGACAGTCCATCTAATATTTGTGAAGGAATTTCAGTGTGGATTAGTGGTTTCACTATTCTTAGAGCCACGCTTGTTGAATACTTTGTCAGTGCATAAAATGTCTATGGCCTGAATTGTTAATCATCCCTAGATTCTTATTCTAAACCCAGATACATTGCAGTACCATATATATTGACTGCAGACTAAAGAGGGCTTCATTTGACTTTATCAAATGTATTTGATAAAGTTTATTGACTGGCCAGTGGTACAATGTGGACCGTCATGGCAGGATAAATTGCAGTGTTTAGAGTCTACTGTGTGGTGGTTGTTATCTATGTAATGGTTCACACTTTGGTAGGACACTGATATGGTATAGGAATATCATTACTGCACGTGTGAGAGCTACAGTATGTATTCATTCATCTGCCAAAGCTAAAAGAGGAGATGGGTTATGTGTAGCAGATTCGTCTTCGGCAAGGAGCCATCGCAGATGTCCTTCCTATTCTTCCTCATGTATGCTGCAGCAGCTGGAGGGGTACTGCCACTGCTGGAAAGCACTCCAGGTTCTGCGCAAGAGCTCAAGATAAAGACGGTGCACAGCTGATATCCTTCCACAGAAATCCATATTGTTGACTTGAAGGCTTTTTCAAAGATAAGAGTCTCCTTGAATACAATGTAAAGAAAACAAATATCCCTCAACACAGTCAGAATATCTCGTTCAAGGCCTGTCCGAACAAACACATTGCCTTTGTTCGTCCCAGAAACATCAGCGATCAGCACAGCCAGAACACTTTGAGTGGTGGTCTTGTTTTGGATTTTCCTATTTTCTATGAGCTCCCTTAGCAAGTTATGGTTCCATGCCTTTCTATTTTTTTAGCTATTACTTCTAAACCTTCCCTCTCCACAGAGTGCTGGAGTGTAAATTGGCTGAAGGCCAAAATTGCAAAGAAAAAGACAATTGCAACAATGCTTTTCTAGTTACAAACTTTTTTATTAGCACATTTTCTCCCCTCATATTCTTATGAGGGGAGACATTATTACAAGATGCACTGTGAGCATGGCAACACCTCAGATGCAGTAAAAGCAGCATCAAATTTAAGGAGCTTTATCAATTGCTATTCTTATTTATTCTATTAATACATTTGATCTGAAAATCTAGATTTAAGTCAGGACTCTTTATGTGTATTTTTCCTTAATACTTTACATTCAAGCTTGCTTTTATTCTAGTCTATTTTTTTCTTATTTTAGTCTAGTTTTTAGGATTGTTCACACGTTTATTGCTTTAAAAACTATCACCAGATATATTTATTTTGTACCATTGGAAGAAAATAGTTCCCACTGACTGTTCATTTCAAAATAACAAACACAACAACAATAATAAATAAGGACAGAAAACGACGTTGCTGATGAGGGCTTAACAAAATAAAAGTTCAAATTGCACCAAGTTGTATTGCATTTGGATGTCCGCAGAAGTCTCAAAGGCAGGTCCGTATAACAAATGGCTCAAATAACTGAATTATCTGCATGGCTGGCTTAGACGCCACAAGCAGTTTGTGGTTTAATGATTTGGCTGAAGAAACCCTTTAACTTCAAGCACTCTGCCCAACCTTGGCTATCAATGGATTTTAAATGCAGTTTCGGTCTCTCCACAGGGAGGCACCCAACAACCTTCACAGTGTCTGGCTGGCAGAACGTGTTGGGTGGAAGAACGTCCAGCTGGGTTCTCCCGTGACGGCCATATGGCAGGTAGAGTACAGTAACATCTCACTCAGGGTTTGATGAGGCGCGACACAGAGATAACAGCTTCCACGGTGGGGAAGCAGGCCGTCTCCTGTGAGGCCACGGGCCGCTCTGCCTGACTGTCTTCCTTATCCACAGCTGAGAGACCAAGACGGCTCCACGCGCCCTTAAGTAGAGCTTTGCCTCGAAATATTGGCAGATTAATCCATCATGAAAATTATTACGGCCCTATATTGTACGCACTGAACAATAAATCGATGAATCAATTACCTGAAATAATAATCAAATGAATCAATAATGAAAATGATCACCAACTGCAGTCCTACTCCCAAGTACAAAACAGTAATAATATGAATAAGGATGAGATGAGGAGGAAAAAGAGTATCATGGGCAGATTCACAGGGGGGCGTAGACAGTCCCAGCATGCATTTGGTGACAAGCAGGTCACAGTTTTGACATTTTACAAGTAACACATATTGACAGACAAACACACTCACACTCACATTCACAGCTGAAGGAAATTTTGGGTTCCCAGTTGAACTGGAGCACCCAGAGGAAACCCACAGCAGCACATGCAAACCTCACACAGTTGGCCCGGTGGGCTTCATACCAAGGAAGTTCTTGCTGGAAGGCCATGTACATACAAATAAAAAAAAATACATATTTTGGCTTCCTTGGGACATTGAGGAAAGCTTTTCCAAATATGAAAAAGCTGGGACACCTTCAGTCTGTGCTCTGGAAAGGGGGAGGTTGTTACAGTGGTGCTGAACAAATTCAACTTCTAATACTTTGCTGTTTTAATGGGGTGCGTATCAAAATCTATATTTTTAATAATCCTAATGTTATTCGAGAGCCGGTCAAGACGCACAAAAAATGCAGTTAATGTAATTTCTCATTTTCAGCATCCACAAATATATTGCTGTTTTACAATCTCAGTGGGCAACTGCTTTCTATGTTGCACAGTAATGTTCTGTGCTGGGTGAGTTTTAATCATCACCAAAGGCTTAAGTTAAGTGCATGTGAGACCAAGGGAGCGAGCCCATAAGAGCTCTGCTGTGATTCAAAAACCCTGTGATATGCATAAGAACATCTTGTCATTTAACCACTTTTTGAAGATAATTATACCAGCCATTTGTGGGAATTACTACAATACAGTACATTACATTTCATTTAGCTGACGCTTTGCATTCAACAATGAGTACAAACTCAGAACAACCAGAATCTAGAAAGTACAAGTTCTTCAATAAAGTCACTATACATCAAACTATACAAATTGCTATCAGTAAGTGCCATTTAAGTGCTACTAACGTGCTACTACGGTGCTACCTTCCTTATTCAAGGTGTAGTCGAAAAATATGTGTTTTTCTCTTTTTCTCTTCAGTATGTACATCCATAAATACACAAACCACCATCAAATAGAATGAACTTCGTTTGAATCATAGAACTATGCCTTCTTCGTCTATAAATATATCCAGGAAAGCAATTTTTCCTTCAGTTTTCAATACATGATCACTGCAATGTGTATGGCATTTAATCAGTTTATCACAGGCTCAAGGTTTATGTATAGATATTTATCTGAATGGCACGCACAAATGCTGAAATGCAGAAATGCAGAATTTGGCTCCGAAGATATAAACATTTAGCCAAAGTAATTTCCAATATGGAGTTAGACGCATAAAATATGGGGTCGGCTACTGTAAAGAAGTGATAAAAACTAACGAAGTTGAGTTCAATTCAGTTTGTGCATACCACATTTGAATTACCCTTTTCCATTATCAGTCAGCAAATCACACTTTAAATAGCTCCGTCACACGAGAGGGGATGTCTCGTAACGAACAAATCTGTGCAGCTTGCTTATCAAATAAAGCAGTATTTCTGTTTATGTGTTCCGACAGGATGCTGAGTGGGCGGGGTGACGACCACCACCGACACCTTCTTGTGCAGCGCTGTGATTGTCACCTGGCCCCCTCATTTGGCAGGTCAGCGTGCGTCTCCCACCTCTCCGTCGACTCGCTAAATGAAATTCTCACTGATGCAGAAGGCAAATATCCTCCGCTCTCACTGCGTCAGTCAAATGTGGCAAACTGTGCATCCATGCCGATAAACACTTTGATTTCCCTAAATCGTTTTGGCTCTGGGGCGTGGCAGTCACTTCGGTTGAAGTAGATTCGGTCTGAGGTCGGGCTACGGGCTGAGGAATTGCCTGGATTGCATTTTGAACGAGAGCAAAAGTTAAGGCCCGAACTTTAACTGGGGGCTAATGTGACATTCGTAATGGTAGGCAGTGGGAAGTTGAAAGTGACAAACACGTCATAACCGACCTCTCTGCAATGGAGCGAGGAGTAAGCTGTTCACGAGTGCCAGAGAGTTGTAATTGCTCCCAAATAATGTAACCTTTAAAACCATGCCATTTTGAAAATCTAACCGCAAGGTCTTTTGAATTAACAGCATACATTTAAAAAATATGTCTCTCTATGAATGCAAGTCTATTGCCCATGTTGTGGCAGTGAGTGAGGAAAACATATCCAACATTTCCAACCCGCTGAGGAGAATCCACTTATTTTTCTCTTGTTTTTTCCTGGTTAGAAAATAGAAATCCTGCATTCCAAAACTAATTTGGAGGGTTACACAGCAGTGACTTGGAGTTGATTTAATGTTTGCAGTCTGGCTGTCGCTTGTCACGTGTACGCGACACATACTGAGACAGGAGTCGTGCTGGTTGGTGCTGAGGCTGGAGCCGGAGTTCTTTCCAGGTTTTGAAAGGGGCTGAGGCGGAATCTGAAGCTGGGCCTTACACCGGGTCTGTGCTATGTACTGAGCTGGCAACAGATCTGTCACTCAAATCCTCATACTCATAGCCATGGACCATAGCCAGGATCCTTAATGAGACAGGTTTGGGAGCAGTGTTGAATTATGCAGCATGGATTGCTCCGGCTCGGATGCCACAGTGGCACGCTTTGGACTTAAATCAGCGTGGGCAGATTGACAGGGACTTTCAAAAGGCCAGTGATTGAGACGTCACCTCTCCCTAAAGGAGCCTGTGATAAATTAAACGGAGGATGGCTGCTTGAAGTCATCTGTGTGACACATTTTGTTTTAATTTTCTCAGAATTGGATAAACCTGAGCAGCCTTCCAGTTAGTGGGCGAGCGAAGGAGAGAGCTGTACATAGAGATGTACATAACCGCTCATATTTAGTTCCTTTTGTTCCAGATATTTGTTTCTGACGTTCTTAATTATTTCAGAATTGCCTTTGAATCAATTAATGGGTGTATGGCTGACTAAACAAAAAGAGTAATACTCTCTTTAGTCCAAGAAGTGCTTGGCATCAAAAGACACCCTCCACTGTATTCACACACACACACACACACACACACACACACACACACACACACACACACACACACACACACACACACACACACACCGACACACAAACACAACTGCTGGATATGAGCAGTTCGTTCCCCAATATATCACGTTTGTCCTGTTCTTGGCTCCTGGATTTATCTCCCCATTCATCCATCCATCTTTTATAATGAGTTCCGTCAGTTTTTTTCCCTCCTTTTCTTTTTCTTTTTTTTTTACCACTTCTCTCACTCACCTCAATGATTTATGAACTGTTTGGTTTCACTGCATATGAGATTGCTATGCAAGAAAGAGAGATGAGCTTGGAAATGGGAATGTTGGTTCATGTGTTGTGTTGAATTCCGAAGATGTGATTGAAGTATGTGCATATATTAGGAAGTAAATAGGTTCCCATGTATTCTGAGTCTGCATTGTATAAAAACAAAAGCTTCACAGCATGCATGGAGTATAATGCAATTAGGCGTACAGTCTAACATTCAGCGGTAGTTACAGAGACAGTTCTGCAGTTACGGAATTAACTTTTAGTTGCAATGTGTTTTTCTGTCTCTCTTCATCAAGGATGTTGGCGTGCATGAGGACATTTGTTGTTAAGTGGGTGAAGCTAAAGTTCCTGCCTTCACTTGCAAAAAGCCGTCGTAGCTGACGAAAGGGGAGTCGCCTCTGATTGCGAGTGAACTTGACAGGCAGCCAAGCAACACTATATCTGATGTTGCCATTTATCTTCTTACGGAGATACGGAGCTAATGACAGCAGGCTTGGGCAGTGGTGAAGAAACCATTACGTCTGCCACTCACAGTTCAGTCCGGAGGCTTGTTTACACTCGTGGAAAGACAGGTAAGCAGTGCATTAGCGCCGATTTGCCAAGTGACAGTGTGAGGCCGGGATTCTAGGGCTGTGAATGAAACTAATGGAGCCTCATTTAGGGATTAAACATGAAGCGGGAGCTGCAGTGATTGGGAAGATAACTAAGGCGGTGTGATTTGTATCTTGCTGAATTTAAACTTTGTGGGAATTAATGAAGCTATCTATGTGGATTTTGCATCGTTTCTGATGAGCAACATAGCAAGTGTCGATGAGCAGGCAGATATAGTACATGTGGCCTTGCAACACTTTGATCAGCAATGGGAAACGTTGAAAGGGGATGTATTATGAAAAACATTCAGCGTTGCACACATACTGTACATTTGGGTATCTTTAAGCTCAAATAGACACAGCATCGTCAAAACTCTCATTTCTGTGTGGTATTTTGAGGCAATACTGTTGTTGATCATTGACAAATGTTAAACAATGTATTGTTTTTATGTCAACACATAAAATTGAAAACATCACACCTTTAAATTTGTCTATCAAAGAATTCTGACCAATATATGTACTCTGTGAAAAATACAACTCAATGGTACTCTCATGACATTGTTTCAGAAATTACTTTATATATATACATTTATATGCATGTCTGTACTGCAATTTGTGGCCACAATGTAAACTGATACGGCTCTATGATAGACTAATCGACCAGTAAGTCATGCTCTGTTTCTCTGTCATTTATCTTATTATTAAGAGTTTGAAAAACACTCCATAATTTAGGATTTGTTTCTCAATTAGCAGCAATTGAAAATAATGTAACAAACCTCTATTATAAATGAACAACAGTACACTCAAAAACACAATTTGTTCGCTTGCAAGAGACTGCGTTTGGCTTGGTAAAATCAGATTTGACTGACAGCTGTGTCTCCCTTACATTATAATAGTGTGTTCATGTACCCAAAAGCCTTTTACTAAGAAAAAATGTTTTCAGGGCCAAAATTAAATGGATCTTCTGTTTGTGGTCTATCCGCTATGCTGAGCTGGCCATTTATTCAGAGGAGATTAGAAGCCATCCAATATGAAACCACAGTTAAACGAATTCATGAACGAATGAAGGCGATTTTAGCCAAAAGGTCCATCATTCTTGAGTCTATTTTTGGCGGTAACAACAGCAGAAATGATTATGTAACGTTGGAACTGCAGTGTGTGTGTGGAGAGAAGGGGGAGGGTGTCTGCTGCTCCCACCGTGCCTTCAATTTCAATAAGTGTCAAGGGGCAACGCACGTAATTCAATCAAAGATCTGCGATATAACGAGCCCACAGATTCAGGAATCCATCTTGAACATTTGGATTAAGTGGTTTGTGAATCGTCCTTATGCCCAACAGATTGAATGAAGGCCGTCTATTTTTTTTCTTCTTCTTCTTTGCTATCCATCTGTCTTTATTGCCTCATCTTTTTTTCAATTGACCTTCTATATGGTTACCTGCCCAGAGTTATAGTAGAAGAGGTTCTTATATCTTATTATTTTCATGCAAAAGTATGGCTGGCTAGTGCTGGCACTAAGACTGGCTGTGATGGTGCAAAACCTAGCAGCGAAGAGGAGGCCCGGGCCTGTGCGAGGGACGATGGCATAGAGCAGGGGTGTCAAACATACGGCCCGCCAGGGGGTCCGGCTTGGATGACTGTTAAAATTACAGAAGAAAAGAAAGAAGAAAAAAAAGCGACAGGCTTTTGCCAACATTAGCCTAACGAGGAATACTGTGATGGATAGGATTGCCGATCTTTCAGCAGATTTGTAGCCAAAAGAAGCAAAAAGTGAAGTAATTTGTATCTTCAGTTGCAATCGATGAGAGCACTGACATTACAGATGTTGCTCAACTGGCCATATTCATTCGTGGTGTTGATGAGACTTTGCCGGTCACCGAGGAGTTCCTTGAGTTGGTACCCATGACAGACACCACTACAGCGAATTACATTTTTAGCGCTCTCGTTGAAGCGCTGGACCGGGTCGGAGTGGACTGGACCCGTGCTGTCAGTGGCGCTACAGACGGTGCACCATCAATGATCGGGAGAAAAACAGGCGTTGTGACGAAATTCAGGGAGAAAGTACAAGCTGCAAATGGAGGACAACGTTTTGGGACATTTCACTGTATTTTGCACCAGGTGGCATTGTGTTGCACGTCGTTAGATCACGTCATAAAAGTGGTTGTCCAAACTGCTTTGTGACGTCAAACGCGTCACACAGCGAGGGAATCTGCAGAGGAGAGCCCAGGCCAACCCTGTCTCCTAAAAATTACGTTCCCCCAGAACTAATACACATTCCCAATTACGTTTGATCAGAAACGTATCTCCTCCCTGATTATGTTTGTGTTTGACGTATTACACATACGTTGATTATACACGTATACGTTGATTAAACACGTATGTTGATTATACACGTATTTTTGTTTTATTGTTTTTATGTTTGTGTTTGACGTATTACAAATACGTTTATAATCGTGTGTTTGTGTTATTGTTTTCTTGCTTTATTTAAGCATATTTTAATTTTTAAACTCTGGGGAGAAAAAAGAAAGGAGGGGCGGGGTGAGGCCAGTGACGGCCGGCCGCGCCGGGCGCCGGCCGCACTGGGAGCGCGAGGGTCGGCCGCATCGGGAGCCGAAGACCGTTTGCCCGCCGTTGTTAGGCCGGTAACGGGCCGGTCTTCAGACCGCTTGCACCGGGGCTCGCTCTTCAGACCGCTTGGCCGCCGCCGTTAGGCCGGCAGTAACAGCCTCCTTCGCGCCGGCTCCGGTCTTCTCTGAGTCGGGTTGTTTGTGAATGCAGCCCAAAGTGTGTGATAAACTCCATCTAGTGCAGTAAACCACTGCGATCATCAGCAGACACTCGGATCTCTGTGGTCACATCAAGTGCAGAATCTGACGTGAAAAATATTCAAACGGGCGGAAGGAGTCACGGGACCTAACATCCGGTTTTCAAAATACTAACTAATATGAATGTGTTCAGAACATTTCTGACCACATCCACACATCTTAACTGTAACAGTCCGTTGTGTTTGACGTATTACAACATTTCTGTAAGACCAGTACAGTAAAAAACAATAAAACAAAAATACGTGTATAATCAACATACGTGTTTAATCAACGTATACGTGTATAATCAACGTATGTGTAATACGTCAAACACAAACATAATCAGGGAGGAGATACGTTTCTGATCGAACGTAATTGGGAATGTGTATTAGTTCTGGGGGAACGTAATTTTTAGGAGACAGGGTTGCCCAGGCAGATAAACAGGGGGCTGGTCTTTATGTGTCTAGTTTATTGTAGAAAGTCCTTAAAATAGGGTGTGTATCATCCAAAAAACCTTCACCAATGATTTAGACATGCATTGTTATGCTATGATTTTACTGGTCTGGCCCACTTGAGTCAAAATGGGCAATATGTGGCCCCTTAACAAAAATGTGTTTGACACCCCTGGCGTATAGGGACCAGGCGGTAATATGTTTAATATGTAAACCTGTAAACCTGTTAACCCGTTATTCCGTTAACCTGTAAACCCATTTACCGGTTAACCTGGTAACCTGGTAACCCGTTAATATTGGACGTCGTCCGCGCGAGGAATGTTGGCGCCGAGAGACGAGACGGTAATATTGGAGGCGGTAATATTTGACATCGTCCCATTGAGTTGTTATTTACAGTAATATTGAAAAACTTAAGTCTCCACATTTGGAGACTTCACTAGCGCAGAGGAAGCCCGGGCCTGCTCTTCGCTGCTAGTTTTTCGCTCCTGGAGTGTCTTTTTACTATCACAGCCAGACCTAGCAGCAAAGAGCAGGCCCGGGCCTCCTCTTCGCTGCTAGTTCTTCGCTCCTGGAGTGTCTGTGCACCTTCACAGCCAGACCTAGAGCAGGCCCGGGCCTCCTCTTCGCAAAGGTCTGTGCATCATCACAGCTAGACCTAGCAGAGAAGAGCAGGCTTCCTTTTCGTTGCTAGTTCTTCGCTCCTGGAGTGTCCATGCACCATCACAGGCCCAGAAGAGCAGGCCTGGGGCGCCTCTTCGCAGCTAGGTCTTTGCCCCATCAAAGCCAGACCTCGCAGCGGAGATCAGGCCCTGGGCTCCTCTTCGCTCCTGGTGTGTCTGTGCACCATCACAGCCAGACCTAGCAGCAACGAGCAGGCCCGGGCCTCCTCTTCGCTGCTAGGTCTTTGCTCCTGGTGTGTCTGTGCACCATCACAGCCAGACCTAGCAGCAACGAGCAGGCCCGGGCCTCCTCTTCGCTGCTAGGTCTTTGCTCCTGGAGTGTCTGTGCACCTTTACAGCGAGTCCTGCTTGGCCTGCTCTTTGCTGCTAGTGACCTTAGTTAGGGTGACCAGATTTGAGTTTGTGAAAAAGAGGACACTTCGTTCGGGGGGGGGGGAGAGAGAGAGAGGAGGAGGACACCTCGAGGACACCTGAACTTACATTTAAGTTGAAGTCGGTCGACCAATGACAGTTCTCTCTACAGTCAGAGCTTGCGCAAGAAGGTGGAACGTGAGGGAGATACCATTTCCAAAACTTGTAAGGGGGTAATAACTATTTTCCCCGACGTAGCAAAATCCCGGACGTTTTGGGAATCCCTGCCGGACGCTTTTTTTAGGTCTCGAAAAGAGGACATGTCCGGGAAAAAGAGGACGTCTGGTCACCCTACCTTAGTTTGGTGAAAGCTGTTTCTCTTATCACATAACCATGATCTCAGCAACATACCTAGCAAAAAAGGGTTTTCTACAAGTACTCCCCATTATGAACTAAACTTCAGCTCTAGCTAGCTTTAGCCATTTTAATACCTTTTAAAGTAACCTTGCACCACTCTTTATACATTGCTATTTGGAAGCTGCATCTCTGAATCATCAGCCCTTTGATTTTATGCCTTGATTTGAGTGGCTTTTCGTGTTTTACTTTCCTCATCCCTCTAACTGTCAAAGACACTAGACACTGAAAGTGCCTGTGCGCTACGGTAAAAGTTCAGAGTGAGAGAGTAATGGAAATGTTGAAGCCCCTTGCTGAAGGCTACCACAGATGTAACGCACAGGTCAGTGACCCAGGAAATTGAGAAACCAAGGTCAACGTTGTCCAACAGGGCATTCACAAATTGGAGTGAGGTTTTTTTCAAAATGCCACAGTATTCTAAAAGGGGAAAGTGAGAACAAGGCTGACAGAAAGACAATGAAAAGACTGAAAGGAAACCACCCGGGGGAAGCGGCGTCCTTAAAAGTCAGAGAGTCGGGACCCAGCAGTTGCACAGATTGCCCCCGGAGCCATCAGACGTCCTTGAACCTGCTGCTGTTTTCCGAAGATGAGAGGTTGATGTAAAAAGCCGTCTGATAAACTGTGAAATGAGAGTACTTCAGTTCAGAGATGGGCGCGGATAAGGATCGTGTCTCCACTTGCTGTACTCCTTTTTTGACTTGCACAATTGTGGTCAAATTATAGAGCAGAGGTTGAGATTGACACAAATGGCTCAGGATTCTGATTGACGTCGCAGAAATTCTTCATCTGATTATAAATAAAACTGGCTGTGTAAAAACATGAACAAATAAATATGAATTGCCATCATTATTTTTGATCAGTACTGAGATCACAATTATTCATCATTATTTAGTCATTTTCGGGACAAAATATTTTCATTGCACTTTCCCATTGAAATAAAAGAGAGCACTGCTTTCACTTCCATGTTGTGCCATCTTACAGCTAATGTACACATCTTTACATTCAAATAGGACTGGTCCTTATTCAGAGTGCATCTCTGCACCTCAGTGATAAACGTCACTGAGGTGCACTGCCTCTTCCTCTTCCACCTGTACCGCCTCTTCCGACGGTAAGCGTATTGCGTCACTTCCGGTTCCACCGTGTGTGTTGATAACGTACTTGTCTCAGCTCCAGCTAAACCGAGCTAATTGTGTGATATTCTCCAGTACAAGCGCCTGATCACCTGTTGTACATCTTTCACATCTAAACACTCAACTCTCTTCTTCTTTTAGCGGCTCACCGCTTACATCTAACTTGTTAACTGTCCTGTTTTCACTTTGTTTATTCTGCTAATCGTTAGCTACCTCACTTAGCTTAGCAGCTAGCGATGTCTTCCTCCTCTCCCTCTTCTGCTCTCTCCTGCTCAGCGTGTCACATGTTTAGCTATTCCCCTGCCTTCTTTAATGATAACGGTACATGTAAGAAGTGTAGTTTGCTAGGTTGGAGGCAGGTCTCAGTGGGTTAGATGCACGGCTCCGCACCATTGAAGCTCAGACGTTAGCTACGTTAGCCATCCCAACTCCCATAGTCGGTGCGGACCAACTAGCTTTAGCTTCTGATAACGTTAACTGTTCCCCGGCAGCCCCCGAGCAGCCGAGGGACTGGGTGACTGTACGAGGGAGGCAGAAGCCGGGATCTAAGCAGTCCTCTGGACACCGCCAGCCTCTTCCCGGTTCTAGCCTCTCGCCACTCAGCGGCACTGAGAAACCAACCTTGGTTGTCGGGAGCTCAATTGTTAGAAACGTGAAGATTGCGAAACCAGGGACCACAGTCAAATGTATTTCTGGGGCCAGGGCGGGCGACGTTGAGTCCTATTTAAAACTGTTGGCTAAAGACAAACGTAAATACAGTAAGATTGTAATACACGTCGGCTTTAATGACTCCCGGCTTCGCCACTCGGAAGTCACTAAAATCGGCGTGGAGTCGGTGTGTGCTTACGCCAAAACAATGGCGGACTCGGTAGTCTTCTCTGGCCCGCTCCCAAACACGGTGACTGATGAGATGTATAGCCGCATGTCAACTTTCCACCGTTGGTTGTCACGGTGGTGTCCAGCAAACAATGTGGGCTTCGTAGATAACTGGCGGTCTTTCCGGGGAAACCCAGGTCTGATTAGGGGTGACGGCATCCATCCCACTTCGGATGGAGCGGATCTCCTTTCTGCAAATATGACCAAGCTTATTGGTCGACCTCGTGCATGACAGACCAGGAAGCAGAAGCAGAGTTGTAGTCTTACACCCTTCTCTGCATTTCCTGCACTTTCTTTAGGGCAGCTGCCCATCTTTAACTCTATAGAGACTGTGTCTGTCCCACGGCCACTTACATTAATTAAATCAAAAGTAACCAAAAGAGGAGTTATAGAAAACAACCTCATAAAGGTTAACACCACTACTGCAATAGTGCAACACGATAGGAGAATTAAATGTGGACTCCTAAATATTAGATCTTTGTCTTCTAAAGCTGTATTAGTAAATGAATTAATATCTGACAACCATATTGATGTATTTTGTCTTACTGAAACCTGGCTGAGACATGAGGAATATGTCAGCCTAAATGAATCTACTCCTCCAAGTCATGTTAATATGCACATTCCTCGAGACACCGGCCGAGGAGGTGGAGTAGCTGCCATCTTTGACTCGGGTCTGCTGATGGGTCCTAAACCTGGATTGAGCTGCAACTCATTTGAAAGCCTCGTTCTTAGTATTTCACATCCAACCTGGAAAACAGTACAGCCGATTCTGTTTGTGGTGGTATACCGAGCACCAGGTTTGTACTCCGAATTTATATCTGAATTTTCTGAGTTTTTGTCAAGTTTGGTCCTTAAGACTGATAAGGTTATTATTGTAGGTGATTTCAATATTCATGTGGATGTTAGCAATGATAGCCTTAGTGTTGCATTTAGCTTATTGTTAGATTCGATTGGCTTCTGTCAGAGAGTACAGGAACCGACTCACTGCTTTAACCACACCCTCGACCTTGTTCTTACATATGGCATTGATGTGGAACATTTAGTAGTGTTTCCACAGAACCCTCTTTTATCAGACCATTGCCTTATAACTTTTGAGTTTATACTACCAGATTGTACAGTGTTAGGCAAGAGTTTTTACACCAGATGTCTAACTGACGGTGCTGTTGCTAGATTTAAGGAAGCGATTCCTTCTGTATTTAATTCATTACCATGTCTCAATATAACAGATGACTCCTGTGCTAACTTTACTCCCTCCCAGATTGATCAGCTCGTCGATAGTGCTACTGGCTCACTGAGAGTGACACTGGACTCGATAGCCCCTCTAAAAAAGAGGATCATTAAGCAAAGGAGGCTCGCTCCATGGTACAACCCTCAGACCCGCATATTGAAGCAAGCATCACGGAAGCTTGAGGGCATATGGCGCTCCAACGGTCTGGAGGAGTCCCGGTTGGTTTGGCGGGATAGTCTGAGAACATATAAGAAGGCCCTCCGTAATGCCAGAGGAGCCTACTACTCATCACTAATAGAGAAAAACAAGAGCAACCCTAGGTTTCTCTTTAGCACTGTGGCCAGGCTGGCTGAGAGTCATAGCTCGGTGGATCCGTGTATTCCTATAGACCTCAGTAGTAATGACTTTATGAACTTCTTCAATGATAAGATTATGGCCATTAGAGACAGGATCGGTGATCTCCTGCCCTCGACTACTGCCGGTCCATCCTCAGGTGGGATGGCCATGGAGGAGGCTGTGGGCCCTGCTGTGCGTCTGGATGGATTTTTTACCATCAACCTCGACCAACTGTCTTCAATGGTTTCTACTTCTAAATCTTCTACCTGTCTCCTAGACCCTGTTCCGACAAAGCTGTTTAAAGAAGTTTTACCCTTAATTTGTGCCTCTGTACTAGATATTATCAATGGGTCTTTACTAATGGGTCATGTACCACAGTCTTTTAAAGTAGCTGTAATTAAACCTCTTCTTAAAAAGCCCACCCTGGATCCAGAGGTGTTGGCTAACTACAGACCTATCTCTAACCTTCCCTTCCTCTCTAAGATACTGGAGAAGGTAGTCGCAAATCAGTTGTGCGACTTTTTACATAACAATAGTTTATTTGAGGAATTTCAGTCAGGATTTAGAAAGCATCATAGCACAGAGACAGCACTAGTGACAATTACAAATGACCTTCTAGTTGCATCAGATAGGGGACTTGTCTCTGTACTTGTCCTGTTAGACCTTAGTGCAGCATTTGACACCATTGACCATGACATCTTATTGCAGAGACTAGACCAGTCGATTGGTATTAAAGGTACAGCATTAAGCTGGTTTAAGTCGTATTTATCAGATAGATCTCAGTTTGTATTTGTAAACGATGAGGCCTCGATGACCACCGCCGTTCGTCATGGAGTTCCACAAGGTTCTGTGCTTGGACCAATTTTATTCACCTTATATATGCTTCCCTTAGGCAATATTATCAGAAAACACTCCATAAACTTTCACTGTTATGCCGATGATACTCAACTATATCTGTCAATCAAGCCAGATGAAATCCACCAGGTCACTAAACTTCAAGCGTGTCTTAAAGACATCAAAACCTGGATGACCTGCAACTTCCTGTTGCTGAACTCTGACAAGACTGAAGTTATTCTACTCGGCCCAGAACACCTCAGAAATCAACTATCTGACGATATGGTTTCCCTGGATGGCATCGCTCTGGCATCCACCACCACGGTAAGGAATCTCTGAGTTATTTTTGACCAGGACCTATCCTTTGGCTCCCACGTGAAACAGATCTCAAGGACTGCCTTTTTTCACCTACGGAACATCTCAAAGATCCGGCACATCCTGTCACAAAGCGTTGCAGAAACATTGATCCACGCATTTGTTACTTCAAGACTGGATTACTGTAACTCCGTATTATCAGGCTGCTCCGGAAAGTCCCTTGGGTCTCTCCAGCTGATCCAGAATGCTGCAGCTCGTGTACTAACAAGGACTCGGAAGAGAGATCACATTACTCCTGTATTAGCTGCTCTCCACTGGCTTCCTGTAAGATCGAGAATCATATTTAAAATCCTCCTCCTCACCTATAAAGCCTTAGCTGGTGATGCACCATCATATCTTAAAGAGCTTATAGTGCCATATTACCCCACCAGAGCGTTACGCTCACTGAATGCAGGGTTACTTGTGGTTCCCAGAGTCTTAAAAAGTAGGTTGGGGGCTAGAGCTTTCAGTTATCGTGCTCCTCTTCTGTGGAATCAGCTTCCACTTTAAGTCCGGGGGGCAGACACAGTCACCTCATTTAAGAGTAGACTTAAGACTTTCCTCTTTGATAGCGCTTATACTTAGGGCTGTTTCAGGCTTATAGTTAGGGCTGTCTCAGGTTTGCCCTGGTCCAGCCCCTAGATATGCTGCTATAGGCCTAGACTGCTGGGGGACATCTTAGGATACACTGAGCTCCTCTTCTCTTCCTCTTTCGCTCCTCTTCTCTTCCTCTTTCACTCATCCTCTCCTCTTCTTTCTCTCCATCTGGAGAGAAGAAACTATTGTCTCTTCAATGCACATTACTAACTCTACTTTCTTTTCCCATGGATTCATGGCTGCCTGGAACCGGTCCTGCCCCGGGTCCTGCCCCGGGTCCTGCCGCCCCCCCACCCACCCCTCCTGCCATGGATCCATGGCTGCCTGGAACCGGTCCTGCCTGCTGCCATGGCCCTGCTGATGGAACCGGCCTGGAACCGGTCCTACCTGCTGCCATGGCCCTTCTGATGCCCCCCTCCTCTCTACCGCCTTCTGCTTCATGGATTATCAGGATCATGGACCATGCCTAATACTCATTATATGAATAATTTCTGTCATATTCATTGAATGTGCTGTAACTACGCTATTCATTCTGGCCACATGACATCTATTGCTTCTGTCCATCCGGGGAGAGGGATCCTCCTCTGTTGCTCTCCCTCAGGTTTCTTCCCTTTTTTTCCCTGTGAAAGGGTTTTTACTATCTTTCTAGGGGAGTTTTTCCTGATCCGATGTGAGGTCCCGGGACAGGGATGTTATGTGTACAGATTGTAAAGCCCTCCGAGGCAAACTTGTATTTGTGATGTTGGGCTATATAAAATAAACTGAATTGAATTGAATTGAATTGAATCTTCTTGAAGCAAAATTAAAATTGTTTCAACACTTCCTACACGAAATGAAAACAGAGCAGTGCTTTCACTTTCAGGTTGTGCTACATTCTTGCTAATTAGGAAAAAAAAAAATATCAAATAAGTCTGAAAATAAGGTTCTTCTTGAATTCCGTGTCACAGGCAGCTCCCCAGAAATTAAGCCAAAACATCTCGATCGCCACCCGGTGGCAGACTGTTAGGTTTTCTTTTAGCAGAGCACACAATTTATAAAGGTCAATATAGCAGTGGGTCATGTTCATTTAATTGTAGCAAGCCAAAATCCGGTTCCCGATTAATATTCAATTGATTGTGCAGCCCCATCAACAGCAGGTATAATATGTTTACCATGTTTGCCATTTTAGTTTAGCATGTTAGCATCCTAACATTTTCTAATTCATATTTGTCTATTTCCCTAAAAGCCACACATGTAAACCTGCTGGTGGCATTAGATGAAAAGTCAGTAAGATTCCATATTTCAGTCTGGACCAAAGTGGTGGACCTGCTACACTCCGACTTCATCAACTTCTGATTAGCTTGAGCATTTGCCTCCTTGTTGCATGTTTGAAGGCAGGTCGAAGGTATGCCTACTCAAAAAACACTGGACTTTGAAGTTGAGGCAATTTTTTCGAGTGCCTCACTCAGGTCTATTGACCGAGAGGAAATCCTCAGTCTGTGCTGTGGGCCCTTTTAAACTAAAGTAAAAGCTTTCACCAAGTCTGGAAATTGCTGGATGCCAAAAAGAATGCATAACAATAGTCTTATTTTGTCATTGATGTCTGTTTACAAGCAGTACTCCGTTCCTATTCATCAGCAAACCACCTTTTGGGCACACAGTGTCAGATTAGTGTGCACTTATTCATTGAGTTATATAAACTGTCATCCCATTGAACCTATTTATTCATGACATCCTTATTTAACTGCGATGCCGAGTTGGTTTGAACTTCCGCGAGTGTCACAGCCGATTAGTGCATGTTAGAGTGAATGACAGCGTTGTCGCTGTAGAGCACCTCAACGTTATAAAGATGGAGGTGCCAGAATATGTCTCATTTAACCATCAATAATTTACCAAATAATGAGGTGGAAGGCACTACCTGCTATCAACTTCGATGGCTTTGGTGTCAAAACAAGCAGCTTTATGGGTATGACACCCCTTGACAGGTCTTATGTCATGTGTACAGTGATGTCATTTGAACATCTAAGTGACCATGTCAAATTAGTTTGGAGCCACTTATCATGTCCCTGTTTTTCAATTTTACAGCTTTGGGCTCATCAATTTTGTTTAGCATTAAGGGCATTATTTTGAGGTTGCTGACGGGCTCTTGACAGTTTCTAAATGATATTTCACATCTTCCAGTGGTTCATTCGTTAAAAGCTTGGCTTTTGGCCAGACGTCGCTTCACTTGCCAGAGCAAGCACAGAAACAGGCCGGCTGGCTTCTCAGCATGCGTGGCATACAGTACCTCTAACAGTACCGACTGATT
Organism: Myoxocephalus aenaeus; assembly: GCA_038501785.1. NCBI lineage: Eukaryota > Metazoa > Chordata > Actinopteri > Perciformes > Cottidae > Myoxocephalus > Myoxocephalus aenaeus. The sequence continues at coordinate 3,881,811 of JBAMJR010000059.1, read as the reverse complement.
TCCTTGACTGCTCCCACATCAGTGAGATGGAGCTTTTTACAGATGTAAGTGCTGTGATTAGTACCCTGCAGCATAGCAACAGCAAGAGTAGTATTAGAACATGGGGATTTCTAAGGGAGGCCATTAATGCTAGTCAATGATTCAAGATAAAAACCACCCCGGTCAATAGAGGGATCAGCGTGTGCCGTCTGTCTTTACTTATTTTGTATTTAACTGTCTCTAAAAATAAAGCCTAGATTTGTTGTACATGTTTTATATATTGTAAAGTACACCAAGTGAGAACAGGATATGATAGTGGATTAAATGGAATAATAAAAAAAGAGCATGTGGTTTTGGGATTCATAGTGTAATACTTTTGTTTCCCCCATAGCAAAGATCCACTACCTGCCAGCCCTGCCCAGCCAGAGAGAATTTCTCACCCAGAACATGATACAATTCATAATTACCTACCAGGCGGTGAGTAACAGAAGATAAATCTGAATTGCACATAAGTGCTTATGAAGATACAAATTTAGAAACATCCATTTTGAAACAGTCGTTCTTTGTTGTTGCAGCTTTTACATGTTTTTCTACCCCAAGGGGGTTATCTTTAATTAACAATGAATAAAATTGTTCCAACTCACTCAGGCTCCGCCCTGTATTGGACTCTATGGGCAATCCTCTCCCCCAATCACGAGTATGCATTTGGCCTCAGCATATATAGCCGACCAATTGGGACGCGCCTACACAAATTCCCACTGACTGATCTCCTTAGTTACTGCCCGTCATGTCACGTAAACAATTCAAATTTCTTCCCACCTCCCGTGCTCCCAACCAAGTCTCAACGAATTGCACGATATGATGTTCCATGGCTGTACTCAAACATACACGTGTCGTTTCCACCCCTCCTCCAGTAAAGGGTGCACTAAGACGATCACACGAGTATGAGCCATCAGAGCCGGTGGCACAGCACCATGTCCATTAATGAATGCTATCTCGGTGGGATGTTGTCAGACACCTCACACGGTAAAGCAGCTTTGAATAACATATTTGCGGGCGAGCGTGCATTGATGCGTTCAAGGCCCTCATCAGACTCTGACTTTTCCACTTACTTGTACTTACCCTACTTGCTCTTTCTGTGGTATTACGGATTGACGTGGTTAACGGCGGGATGTCTGGCTGTATTACATTGGAGGGAATACATCTCATGTCAGTTTAACCCTGAAGGCGAGAGGGTGGGGGTGGGGGGGGATTACCCATGTTTGTTCTTCATCATCTACCTCCACACAGGGAGACAGGAGGGAGCCACAGGTGAGCCACAGGTGAGCTCCAGGTCACCGCTCGGTGCTGAGGTATGCAAAAGATGGTGGCAGCCCAGCCCGGGACCATCCTCCAGTTCTGGGAAACTCATGGCAATAGGCACGCTGTCTACTTCGGGCCATCCTCCCTAGGCTTGGTTCCTGAGAGGGATAAGTTGAGGAGGGCTGGTCTGTCTGCACAGTTAGTGCAGACCATCCAAGCGGCAAGAGCATCCTGTCCTGTGCGGTCTTCCTGCCACGGCTACACGCCAGTCTTTCGTGACACTTTCGTGAAACAGTTCTTGGAGGCAATTCCCGGTAATGCCTGCCTCCTCCGGGATCCACCGTTGGGTATCTTTGAGCACTCCTGTCTGGAAGCATCAGTTAAGACGTCTGTGCTGCTTGCACTGACCTCCGCTCAGAGAATATGAGAACTTAACCAAATTGTCAGTGCTCCCCAGTTGCTTGGTGCTTCGTGGTGACCGTAGCAGGTCTTCACTCAGACAAATTCCCTCCTCTGTTCCCAAGAACAACACATTGTCCATTCATAAGGTTCTATGCATGTGAGAGTCCTAAATGGCTCTTGAATGCTCATGCATGGGTTTGCAAATAAATTCAAATAAATTTGTTAAAATAAGAGGAGACATTATGCCTTGTTGCAAATTTTGTTCAATGGGCCCCTAATTTGAATAATCCCGACACTTTACCTAATTTGTGAAATAGAAAACCTGAAGCAGTCAATTAAATTATTCATAGTTTCAACCCTTTGTTCAATATAACTTGCAGTACATACGTTTTGATTTGTTTAATATTTTCCATTTTGCACTCTACAACCATACAATTAATTAACAAAATGCTTGTGCACCTTGTTAGTAGATGCAATTTATCGAAAGTAATGAACATAATGTCATTAGTGTTTGAATCTGTGCCTTAGTGTCTTGCAAAGATGCATTCGATTTTTTTTGTTTATTTTCAGATGGTAGACTGGAGATCTTTAAATAAAAGTTAACTACAGTTATGGATATAGTGCAGTACTTTCCCAATAAAATTGCATTGTGGATGAGTGTAAAAATTCCTCTGATATATGGCAGGCAATGATGGAGGCAAATGCAGAGAATTGACATGAAGCAGACTTAACTAAGAACAGCAGCTGAGGGTCAGAAAAAAGTATACTCCAGTCCAAGCGAAGCGAACTTAAGCCACAACCAAGACGGACAACAAATAACTTAATTACTGATCAAAGCAGGGGCAGACTATCAGATGTAATTATGCATAGTTGAAACAAACTTAAGGCAAAGTCACACAAGTTGGGTTTGAATTTAGCCCCTAGTTATTATATAATTTACTATATTTACCCTACGCTATTTTTTTTTGAAGTGTGAATATAATTCCCTCAAAGATCTTCCCAATTAAAAAAAATAATATGTATGTGTCTTCAGCAGGGTTACTCCTTTTTGCTGACAATCTCACAATACCCATTCGTAGAGTGCAAAAATTACAGTCGCAAAGAAGCTTTCAGGGATTATACAAAATGGCTATGCTTAATAACATTTACTTGTTGGATCTAGAGATCTATATATATATATATATATATATATATATATATATATATATATATATATATACATATATAGACTGAAAGGAAATGGCAATTCACTCCTTCGAGCTGAGATCAGAGCAAGAACCATTGTGGTTTAGATTCAAAACGGCATAAGTGCAAATTGCATTGAAATAGCTGCCACTAAAAGGACATCGAGAACCACCAGCAATGGCCACTGAAGGGAGAGTAAGAGTGAGTTTAGTGGACACTGCCATCTTACCTGAAACAGGTGCTTAAAACCAACCTCTCGCTTAAAAACCCATGACCCATGACCCCAGGCTTCGACACTTTGATCACAGATGGCAGCAGACACCTGAGCCGAGTGAGCAGTTCACTGGAGCATTCTTGTCACATCACTTGTGCAAGGGAGTTTGCATTTTCAGCAGAAAAAGTTGAGTCTGCATTGGTTTATCTTCACCACCGTGGAGGACAATCCTAAAAGCACCAGCTCGTCCCTCTCCGGATCTAAGTCTTTAGAGGCAGCCTCAGGCTAGGCATCACATCTGTCTCTTCCCTTACCTCTAGCAATGCTCCCCAATGTTAATTTGTCAGGGCAACGCCTGCAGCAGCTGAATCTCCACATTATATGAAGCGTATGTGTGCAGTCTGGATGTAAAAGACTGAACAAAAGCAAATTATGCAGCCTGAAGGAGCCTGTTTGTGCATAGCATGTAGGTAAACCCCTCCTATCCCAGTAGTGTGTTGTTATGTGATGACAGGTCAGGCTAAAGACTACCTGAACAAGGTACATCAATGTTGCATATGTAACCTGGGAGGTAATGGAGGCAGTGAACCTAGAAAAGTGATGCTGGTGCATGCAGAACAACAACCTTGTTCAGTATGCTGTGCCTCTTCTCGGAGTGTCTGCTGGTCTCAAATTGGTTGAAGGTATGCCATCATACTTCATGCATGGTGAGAACTCAAAAAAGTAGCGCAAAAGGTCGACAGGTCTGGTACTGAAGAAATCATTTGAAATAAACATGTGACTTAGAGTGCTTTTGCTACTTCAATTTTTTTTTCCATTGTCGAGTACAATTGTAATGTTCTTCTTAAAGCAATACTTGGGAAAGTGCTTGTACATTTTGTTTTTTGGTAACTAAGTTTAATTGATATTTTGCGGTCTGAGCTAAATTTCTTCAAACTAATACTAAATAAATAAGTATCTTGAATAAGTATCTTGAACATTATTTTTTATCCTAAAAATACTGACTTGATCAAACAAGGTTAAAGACTCACAATTACCCCGATCTTAATGAGTAAATATGCATGGTTGGATAAATGAACACATTCAAACATGCAAATGCACACGCAGACACACACACACGCACGCACACACACACACACACACACATTTGAAAAAGTTATACAAATATTATCCAGAAAATTATCCCTATACTGTAATAGGTCAAAAAATCCCAAAATGAATATATGCATGAATAAAACATGTCACTATCTCACTCAAAACAGTCAGTACTGTCTAAAAGCCTTGGTCGCAGGTTCCTCAAAGTCACTTATTATTAGATGAGGCAGCAAGGTTGCCAGCAGGCTATACATAGCGTGTGCAAGAGAGACACATACTTATTATTTTATGAGACATTTTTATTACATTTGAAGGTATCCTGCTATCCTAGGAAGTACCATAGAATGGTCTTGACATTTGGAGGTAAAATTATAAAATTCGGCAATATCCACTATGCTGTAAACTATAAGCTAGGTTGTTCCTACATACAACATAAAATGTCATTATGTATCATCAGGGCCGGCGATTGCTATAGGCGAACTAGGCGACTGCCTAGGGCGACAAATGGGTTGGGGGCGCCCTCACAGCGCACATTTCAGCACTGTGAGCAATTCGCGACCACGTGACCGGGGGGGGGGGGGGTCTCTCAAGTACAGAGAGACACGCATATTGAGAAACGGGCGCTGTAAACATCTTAACGCTGATTGGCCAAGACACGTCACATCAAAGATGTTCTATTACGGGATAACAACAACTCGGCCAAAAATCTGAAGAAAACGGGACGCTGATTGGCCAAGACTCGACACGTCACATCAAAGATCTTGATCAAAGATGGCTCACTCCAAAAAAAAAAACGTTTGTGCGGTCTGAAAATGTGCGCGATCTGAAAAATCTATTTCGCGGCCACTTTGACTGGTCCATGACATTTGCAAAAATGAAGCGGTCTAAACCATCTGGAGCACAGGGATGAAAAAAGGAAGAAGAGGAAAAGAAAGTCAAGTATAGGTTTGTTCAATAAACATATTTGAAAAAAAAAGTGTTTTGCACAGTTTATGGAGTTAATTTAATCCTAACTTTGAGTGTGTAATAAATTATTTAAAATAATAAAAAAGAAAATGTTCTGAAACTATTCTGGTGTTTGTTGTCCATGCACCATTTATTGTTGAACTGCAATGTAGAATAGTAGAATTATAAGTGGGTGAAAAACTGCTATGCAAAGTAAAGCAGTTAAGTTAATATATGGCGTTAATATAGTTAATATATGGCGCAAAACTCAATCTCGCCTAGGGCAACCAAAGAGCTAGAGCCGACCCTGTCATTGTATCGTCATCTTGGCTCTTGGTATTCAGATCTCCTTCAAGATTATGCCACATGTTTTGTATACAGTAGTTTATAGTTATTCTCTACTATATGTTGTGAATGTATTCCTCACAGAGAACAATCTTAAATTACATTCATGTGCTGGGGGAATACTTTATTCTGATTGGATGCAGAGTGTCCATTAATCCCTGTTAAAGGACTCCTACTAAATAGTTACAATGAAACTGCCTTTTTACCGTTCTAAATGAATGCACTGGCTAGATCTATAATGAGAAACCATGGCAATGGGGACACAGTCCAAGCCTCAGTTTATAATGTATTGCAACACATTAACAAGCTAATTTCTAATGAATTAAATGAGTGACTTCAATAATTAATTTCAGCGACTCATCCTCATAACACAAGCTGGAAGAAGTGCACTGCCCTGTTCAACTCACGGACACTTTGTATCACATAAGCAATCCTATTTGGTATTCATTCATATTGCATTAAAACCTCATGTTATGGTCATGATTGTGATGAGTTATGGCTTGTGAACAAGTTTGACTGTAAAATGCATAAATATAGAGATAAATAATCTCAATCGTATTTATTTGGTTGTTATACAAGCTGGATAATGCCCTTTGAGGTGTCCATAATGAGGACTTAATGTCCTTCCCGTCATCCATTCATTTCTTAGAATATGCAACTCATCAGTCATGATCCCTGACATAATACAATGGTTCAGATGCTTTTTCACTACCGTCTTTGATTCTTAACCACTGTGAAGCAATAATAAAAGCAAATCAACTTATTCTAACAGTCTACAAGTACATGCATTTTCTGGTCTCTATTCCCTCTATAAGGGGAAAAATATCAAATAAAAATATTTAGCGAGACTTAACACTTCATACCTAAAAGTGAATTGCAAGTGAACATAAAAGGTTAGTTTGAAATACATTCAGTCTATATTTCCAATTATTTTAGATGAGAAGTGTTGCTGTTTAAGCTTAATTAGGAGAACGACATATACTGATAGTGGTTTCTGGGCTTACACAGAAGACAATGGCACAGATGTTTTGAATTGCGTTATATAACGTTTTAGTATTCTACATTTTAAATGCAAATTCACACATTTAATATTAATAGTGTATTGAAGAGATTCTGTTTTGTGCAAAACAAGCAATGATCAATTAGTTGACCAGAAATCAGTGGCATGGTTAAGGATGCTTTCCTGAGGGGCCATTTGGTTTGTCATGGAGAACCATCTGAGAAGCCGTCATTGGAAGCTATTTGGAAAAGGGCAAGCACTTTCAAAAAATAATTAGCAGGTATTTGGGTGAACAATCAACTCTTTCCAAAGCCAGTCGGGAGAAAGAGCAAAAGAAAAACATATTTTTCATTGAGAAAACTTCCATTGGCGTTATTGCTCATCTTCTATGTGTTGCGTCACACACACACCCTAAACCAGGTTTGTGGATGTCAGCACAGGAAGCTGATTGGTCCGGACACTGGTAGTGTCGCAATACTTGAATACTTAATACTTAAGAAAGTGAAATCCTCTCCACTTCAAATATAGTTTCTTTTTTTAATTCAATATCCAGCAGTGAAGTTTATAGAAAGTGGTGAGTGAACCAGTTGTGAATGCTGTTTATTGTGACCTTTGTGTGATGATAAGGTTCTATTTAGCTTTTGGGTGCGGTTCAATTCTTTTGGGTAGAGGTCTGAATGGGTTTTGTGCTTCTGCAATCACTGATAATGATGAAGCTGTGAACTGTCTCTGTTTCTCTCCAGGCTTTTTGGAAGGAGAAGGGCTTTTCTGGGGAAATTGTGGCAGGATCCGCTAGTGGATTTCTATTCTGTGTTACCTTTGATGTCACCGGCCCAGTGGTAATGCGGCCTTAGTAGGCTTCATTGCCGGCCAGCAGTCTTCTCAATGGAGCTCCGAGGAGGCAATAGGTTATCAATGTGGAGACAGATTTAAATGATTAGTATTTACCTATGACTTGAAAATGTGTGCTTATGACATGTGCTTATGACACAGCTTTTCCTCAGGTCATCAGTTTGAATTTTCATTGTAAGTCATTCAAATGTTATGATAATTTCCAACAAGACATCCAACAAGAACCCACAGTAGCAATATTGTGAGCGATACCTGAAGGCCTGGACGGGAGGGCCAAAAATGACCTCCTAAACATACTACTCAGAGCAGCATTGAAGGGCATAACCATCAGATGGCTAAAACCGGATCCCCCGACATACGACATATGGATCCAAAAGGCATGGGACATCTATCAAATGGAGCGAATCACATATTCATTAAGGCTCCAGAAGCCTACATTTACTCAACGATAGACTCCTGTCGCAGCATTATTATTACAATGAGATTTATTACTATATGTTGCTTGGCCCTCTGGTTGAACTGCTCTAGTTAACTCTCTCTATACACACAATACATAATTCTCTCTGGAAAGCATATATAGCACATACAATACTAAACTCGGGAGTGGACAATTATTAGTTCTTCATTAGAGTTGAGTGAGCACCATTTGATGTTTGTTGTTCTTTCTGTGTGTTGTATATAAATATCATGCATACCAAGACATACAACTGAAAAATTGCCAAAGAATGTCACTGTCTGAAAATACATGTTGTTATGTTGTTGAAAGCTAAAAAAAAGTGAGTTAAAAAAATGGCATGTTAACGCTTTGAAAACAGTAAATGAGAAAAATTATTGGTGTAGGTTGATGTGTTGTAATTATATTTAGGTTGATAATGGATATCAGCTGTGGTTTGCTAGATAGGCACAGCTTGTGGAAGAACATGAAATATTCCATGACCAAGAGCTATTCCTGACCTTGCAAGTTTCCTGGTGAGATTACAGTTTTCAATAGCTTACCTCTGGGTCCGGTAGTCATATTTTTGGGAAATGGACTTTTTAAACTGGTGTGTTTGACAATTGACTACAGGGCTTTGGTCAGAGAGTCATCAGTTTGATTGTAATACCTTGCTGAACATTTTGCCGTGCAGTGGTGCATATTCCTATAATTTCTGAAATAGAGAAAAAAAAAAAAGAAACGCAAAGATGTAGTTGTTGCTGCTGATAACCAGCATAAACTAAATCCCATAGCACTTTAATAAATAATAGAAAATAAGATCTGCATTCTCTCCGGAGGTCTATTTTATTGCATACCGTTCAGTACATTGCTAAAGCCCATCAGAGGGTAGGGTGGATTACAATTGCTCCACCGTTAGCTCCTCTGAGAACTGGCTTAAAGCAGCTATAAGGTGTACTTGATCTGACCCGATCAACACCATGGCTGCATCAGGACTCAGCGTAAGTGGTAGATATGCTCGACTCGGTCAATACCGGAAGCAGTGAATGTTATCCTGAACTCTGTAACACTTTTGTGGGGTACCTTTGGGGGATATTTCAAAGCTGACCTTTGACCCCCGGCGATGTGTATGATCTGTCCGCAAAGTGCGTAGAGCTAGAGTCTCATTCTCACCATTCAATTGGAGCAGTTTCTGGTTGAATCATGGTCCATTGAGCTCAGTCATTCAAGATAGCACAAGTCTACAGGGCTTTAGAATCGTTTTACAGCAGGACCTGGACCACCATTAGGAGCACTTTGCTTAATGTAATGCTGGGTGAGGTGAGGCCCTTGACTGTGGACGTTGGGCTATACAGATAGAGCATTTAGTTGTTGTGCTACATCAACTACTACTACGACTTACATTGTTAGTGACTTCTGCACCAATAGCAACGACAGAAACAAGAAAAGAAAACTTTGAAATTAATTGGAAAATAAATACTAGTCTTTGAATATAAAGAATTCCCAACACATATGATAAATCGCTGTGTTGTCAAATGTCAAAAATATGCTCAGGGGTAGCAATATGAAAATTGTATGTGAGAATAGGACATCATGTAGACTGAGAACAGTGGGATGGTCCGGCAAGCTTTCAATAACTATTACTTTGCCAAATACAGAAAATCAAGTGATTTTCAACTCAATGCTACATATATTTATGTTAAAAAAATGCACGTACTATTTGCACCAGGCACAGATGTAGTTTTCTCTATATCTGAAATGTCGAAGAGTTGCTGTCTAAGACAATCTTTGTAGTTGCGCATCGAAGGCAAAACAAAGACAAAGAGAGATATAAGTAATGCATGTGAACTTAACTTGACTAAATCCTAATATTATAGAATCAACACACTATTAAGTGATTCATTATTTTTATGCAACAGATTTGGTAGGCTTCGTGCAGGCTTAATATCCATACGTTGCAGATTGATCAGGTCACATTTCACACACTCGGCTTCTACTAACTGAACACAGACTTTTCGTGCACTAAGCCTACATCAGCTCCTATTTCTTTGCCTTCCTTTCTACTGTGTTGACATTTTCATTTGGTCCCAGTGCTTTTCCTTTACCTGAAAACATAAATAACATCAGCCTAGTCTCTAGTGTTGTTTTGACATTTCAGTCATTAGTTTGACTTGCTACAGAGCTCCCTGCTGTGCCATGCAGCACAAAGTGCTAAATAATTAACCTCCACATGCTACTTCACTGCTAAAGAGAGGGAAATAGTGTAGTTTGTGTGAGGAAAGTGGACATCAAGGTTCCAATTATGCACTGTTTGTGCTGTAAGATTCAGCTGTATATATCATCCGTTCTTTTTGTACTTGGTTCTAATACAGTGTACTTGGTTGGATTCACTATGTTGGACTTTTAATGTGTTGGTTGCTTTGGTTTGCACAGGTGGGGTTACATATCAAATGGTATTTTCTTATTTAATTTCAGAGGAATTTCAACTGACACTATTGGCAGTCCTGCAGCAAATTAACAGTGCGATCTTTTCGTTTTATACATTTCCAATAGAAAGCAATTTGGCACCATGCTTTAATTCACTCTTCCATCTGTCTTTATGAAAGGAGTATATCAAGAGACTCCAAATGATTGCACAGGGGTGTGCTGAAAATGAAGCTACACTGCCATGCGGATGAGGAATCTTAGACGGTTTTGCAACATATTTCAGCATGTTTTATGGAGATCTGTCCTTTTGGTCCTCAGGCCTCAGCTGCTCTGTACATAACTCACCACGTTAACTAGTAAAAACCAGGAGTATGTGTGACCACGCTTGAGTTATTTAAATTGACTGCTGCTTCCTTTGTCCAGCTTGGATTGGGTTCTTGCATATGCATTAATATTTTTGCAGCCTGCTGTTATATTTCTGAGTCATGAGCGAGTGTAATGTAAGTACCATGTTGGCACAGGCATTTCCTTCTGTTCGCAGGGTGGGGAGAGAAGAAAAGCTGTGCTTTCCAGTCTGGTCAAATACCTAGGTCTTGAGGCTGCATCTTTCATCCACTATGAAGAAAAAGTAAGTAGTTCAGTGGCAGATGTCTAATGTAATAAACAAAAATAATTTGGTTTGAGGCCTAATTTTTAGTGCCAAAATTCATAGTCTCGTTTTTTTTTTTTTTTTACCTTGGATGCCAGTGAGGGAAGCCATGTTGTGTTGCAAAGGCTTGCATATATTTCAGTAAAACTTAACCCAATGGATTGTTTTATAGACTATTGTGTAATGTATACTGAGAAGCCAAGTTGCTAAAAAACAAATGTTAGTAAGCTTTACCTTGATAATAGTTACAGTCTAGTCTTAACATTCCTATTATCTGTAATTGTTTATTCTAACGATGCAATTGCTAATCCATATTCACCAAATGTGTTACATCAACCACAGATGTTTAATACATGACAGTGTGTATGTGTAAGTGTATGTGTAAATATGTAGATACATTTACACATACACACTGTATATTTATATACACTTGAAATGGGTCTTGAGGACCTGCAGGGTTTAGTGGTAATAATTGTCAGTGAAGGTTTTAGTTTGTATATGAATTAACAACTTTCTCTGCTCAGATAGCTAACATCTGTATTCTCCGAGCACATCCATCTTCAGTCTCTATCACTCTCACTCGACCACGTTCGATACCCACTGAGCTATTCCCAGGTGGATCTAGACTACTAGACCAGTCATTCTCAACATGTTTTTTCAGAAGTTATTTTGTGTTTCAGCTCGTACTTGTTGAAGGATTGACTGACATTTCATCTATAAAGTAAACTAGCCGCAAGACCGTGGACTTTATAAAATATGAATGTAGTCTCTATGATGTCACCCATAGGTTTCTGAACAGCCAAAGTGAAGCTCTAAATTGGTGGCTAAATAATGTATTTAACGTTACGGTTACAGCTCTTTCAATTTGTGCATTAACAGTTACATAATTTTCTATCTACAGACCGGCATCATATATAAAAAACATGGTTGAATGGCACTGTCTGGTATCCCAGGATTTAGCAAAGTTTCAAGGACATTATAGTTCATATAGTTTTTACTGGACGTAGGGTAATCTTTATGGTTGGACCCTGCCTAATGACGAGGCCTCTGTTTGATTGGCCAGAGAGTTAACAGAATGAAACGTATCTACAGACATATTATTTAAGACATTGTTACTATATGTACAGTGCAATAATGCAAACTAACTAAACCACTATGTTATGCAGCCTGAGCTAATACTAGCGTTACTACTACTGGAACCACACATATTACATGCAGATGAGATGTCTTGCATGTTGTACAGAATAGCTACGTAGCTTCATTAAATGAAGCACAGCATACATATGCAGGCTGTGAAACGGCATATTAGTCATGTAGACATATGGTTTTAGCCCCCGGACACTTCACTCACCAAACTGTTGAAAGGCACGATTATATGGAAAATTGCCCTGAGGAAACTCAAGGCAGTGTTGTTGCAGGATACATCATAATTTCACTTTGTAGGGACTCAATGGGAACATACTTTTATAGAACAACAACTACTTAGAGCTTAGTGAAGAAGAACAAAAAAGTGTTGACATATTTGGCTGGACTTTATGGTCGCGAAATGGCTATCACAGGTTCTTGATAATTTCTCCCAATTATTTTAAGGGTTTCATTCCACTCATCTGAAACAGTCGTCTGAACAGTCTATGATGACGAGCCAACGGTTACTTATTTTAATATTTGTAAGTACATTTTTAGAATCAAGTCAAGTGACACAAACACACAACACATCAGTGGGTCTATCATGTGATAATATTTGATTTTTCTTTAGATAGCTATCTTATATAACGGACCATGAGGGATTGGGGGCGCGCAGTTTTCAGTTTTCAGCAATGACCTGTGGGGGGCTGTGAGATGTGCTCAAATGAAATTAGACTACATTCGATTTGGGGATTGTCATTGGATTGAAACAACGCAATGCTGTTGTACTGTGCCATTAAATACGACAAGTAAATGTCATTTAACTTGTCTGCTGCCTCACAGGACTTGGCCAAGGAGGTCTACAGCGGGGGCTGCCCCATTAATGTTATGGCACCAGGGCTGCTAACATATTACCACCCTAGCCTGAGGAAGCCCTGTGGCAGGTAATCACCCTACTGATGACGAATACACCACAGCGTCACACCTTTCCATCTCCCCGGACTCAAAAGAGTCCCCTTTCTTCCAGGCTCTCACCACAACTAATGTGGGCTGTAGTTGAGTGAACTGGTGTGAGTTTCTAAAATGTTGAACTCTCTTCAAGAGCTGAACTTTGAGCTCATAGTTCCGTTCATTACACTAGAATGACAGTATGAGAGATAGTGACTGCGGATGCTGGATGATAAAGTTGTATTTATACCACAGATATGTCTGCACTCTGCCAACCTGGTATTACTCACGAGCACACAATGCCTTCAGATCATTGACATGAGTCATGGGAGTTATTATGTCTTTCATGGATTCACACCAGTCCGGTTTCTAAAGAAATGGCAAAAGGTCGTCAGCATCGGTGTTCTCATAGGAAAATTTCCTATAATCCATTTCTAATGGCCTGTTCAGAGAGGCACACAGATGAAAGGAGGAGAGTGAGAGGTGGGGAAGAGGATGCAGGTAATGACATTACGTCTGTGGGGAGGAAAGGAAGCTCATTACATAACGTGACTCAATCAGCAGCATGGGGCAGTAGCCATTATCCACATTCCTACCCCATATAGAAAATGGATCCTCAAGGACATGTTGTGACTTTGACTCAAATCCAGCACGTGGAATGAAAACAAGCCCATGCTTGGTTGACAAAATTGCTGCTGGTGCTTCAGACGTAATGTATATAACAGCACGGCGGATTCCAGTAGAGTCTGGTGGATTATGGCATTTTGCTTAAGAAAGTATGAATCTCAATACGGTGTAATTTTTTACAAAAAGAGTAATAATCCTTTGTGGATACTATATCTGAGCAGTGTTCCCTCTAAGCCAGTCGAAGTGGCCGCGCAATAGATTTTTCAGACCGCGCAAACGATTTTTTTTCAGGGGTTAAAAATCTTTTTTGCACCAGTGTTTCTGAGATAGGAGTGAGCCATCTCCACAATAGAAGATCTTTGATGTGACGTGTCGAGTCTTCTTGGCCAATCAGCGTCCCGTTTCTCGACATGCGCTCTCTGTACATCCGCTAGCGCTCTGCCTCCGTAGGCACCCCCCACCCCCGCTGTCCTCCTCCGGGCGCCAGGAGTGAAGCTCGCCTAGAGCGCCACATGAGCTAGGGCCGGCGCTGTTTAGGCTACTCTTGGTGGGCCCTGCTCCAGCAGTTATAGATACCATGGTGAAAAGAAAGGCAGAGCAGGTGCCCCAGAAAAAGGTCTGCCTAACGTTTAAACATGAGTGGCTAGATGAAATAGTCCAAACTGACACAGGTAGGATGAAACTTTCAGACATATTTAACTATGAAGAAAGCAAATTCTGCTCGGAGGCAAAAGCGAAAGGAGAGTTCGCTCGTGGGAAAACGTGTTTCTCTTTTGGTTAACCTGTTTTTCAGATGCTGTTCTTCAGAGACATGTGTCTTCCATAGGCCTGCAGACAAGATGAGCCACATAGCCAGATAGGCCTATCTCCCTCAATGACATTCAAATGACATGTTTTGTAGCCTAGTTTGTTGCAAACCACTCCAGTTATTAAATTGTTTATATAGGCTACCTTTAGGAAAAATTACACCATGTCAATTTAATAGGCCTATAATTATTGTTAAGCACTGCATTAGCATTTTTCTTTCAATGAAGTTCCACTTAAATGTTGTACCTGCTGAGAAATGACTAAACACCTTTGATACTTTTATTTTTTATATATATCATTATCAGTCATAACCAGTGAACCAGTCATAACCTCCCCTTATTGAAGTTCAACAAAGATCCTTTAAGTTCAACTAAACTGACTTGGTAAAACACCATCATTAAAATGTTCCCAAAGTCCAGCCATTATAAAGGATATTGAATAAATATCAACCTTGTATACATATTGATGCATTTGCTGTCATCTCTTTGAATCCCCTATGGCTAACGCAGGCTTGTGGTCATTTTCGGCAGGTCGCGTGGTTGCGAATTGCTCACAGTGCTGAAATGTGCGCTCAGAAATAAAAGAAATTGCTCAGTGCCGGAAAAAATTAGAGGGAACATTGTACCTGAGTGCTCAGTATGACATATTTTTACACAAAGGCCCTGCCTACGCAATTCTAGGTGTGGTTAGAGAGAGTAGAGGCAAGAAAGAGTAAGAAGAAAAATACAAGAACTCAGAATATATTGAACCCAGTGGGTTCATGCGTTACTGAGCTACAACATGCATGCAGAATAAACTCTGCACTAACTCAAGTTGCTTTTGTAGGATGCTGATATTTTTCAAAACATAAACAATGGTCGTTTGTGCTGCTGCTCCCATTGTTTGCATTATTACTACCAACAGAGGAGGATTAGTTCAGTCAACCTACGACACACATAGTCGAACAGAATCAATTTAAAATGTTTTAAAACAGTTTCTTTTGTTACAATGTCACATTTTTATATTTTGCCATTTCAGAAATCGGTGCAGAGAATAACAATGATTCGCCACAGGTCTAGTTATGGGACCTTACTGATACTTATAAGTGGCGCTCTCCATGAGAGGTCTACAGGCTTAGCACTTTATCCTCGTGTCCACACAGTGAAGACTGGATCCATTCAGCTATTTCAGGATTAGTCCTTTTGGATTTTGAAGGACGGCAACAACTCTTCTCTCCCGAAACACCAGAATGATTCCTCAGGGAGCCCCAAAGAAGTAGTGTTACAAGATGTTGATATAGCTTTTTACAGACCTCTGCTTCCTAAAAGGGCAATGTCTGAATATGTACATCAAAAGCCTGACTGTACACCAAAATACAAAAGCTCGGCAAGAAATCATCATTACAAACACCTCGCCTTAGCATAAGGTCACAGCATAATACTCCCACTTTGTACTAAATACATGTCCTTCACTTGGCAATTTTTGTTCAGAGCTTCGCAGTGAATCAGAAATGTAAAGGTGTGGTGAATGTGACTGCATAATTCACTTGTTCTTAGTGTGGTTCTACACACTGCTGTTTCATGCAGTTATTTAAGTAAGGTGTTACGCACGTAGATATAACCGTTCCGGGATCGCGGTCCCTTTAAGAGTTCGGCTGCTGTTGATGACATGGGGCCCCGATGCTTGTTAAGAGTGGGGCAGCGCCATCTTGTTTGTTATTGTTGTGAGGTGTAAAATAAACGAGACACACACTTGTGTACTCAACTTGAGGAATTGCCTTTTGCTGTTAAATGCAACTTCCACAAAGGCTTGTTTAAAGTGGATGTCTATACATGGTTTAGGAGCTGAGCTGCATTCAACTAAGATTAATGCTGATGTACCAAGCAATCGTTGATTTAGAAGAAAAAATAAATAAACTATCCTTTATAAATCCCCTCGGGGAAATTATTCTCTGCATTTAACCCATCCTGCATTTAACCCATTGCTCAAGGACACTTCGACATATGAACTATGGGGAGACCGGGGATTGAACCGGTTACCTTGTGGTTTCAGGATGACCATGAGCTACAGCCGCCCCCCAAAAAAACATATAAATAAACACTAATAATACCACACACTGCCAACGATCAATACTACCTTGTTTGGATTAGATTAGAATCAAGACTCTGCTTATCTTTATAAATACAATGACAAAAGACAAGAATTGTCATCCTAATCTGCAGCTCCCCTCAGCTGTACTGACTTTTGCAGTAAGTTTCAACCTGCTTATTTACTGTTCCCCGTTTTCACTCTCACTTCTTCTCTTAATGTAGGCAGCTGTTTTGAGCAAAAAAGCTTGAATAACTCACTGTACACTTCTTGCTCAGCACCAGTCACAGTGAGAGAAGACTGTAGCTGGTGAACAAAGTGGAGCATTTAGCAGCTAATGAGCCAGATATGAGGTGTTGGCAGTGGCGGCTGGTGGATTTTTTTTTGGTGGGGCCAGCCAATCAATTTCAGCAAAAATCCTAGTATGATTTAATGCAAAAAAGGTATAAAAAACGCATTACTACTTTGCAGTTGAATATTTAAACATTTATTCCAACACTGACATAATATGGACATTATTCATACAATTCAGTATTTTTTTTCATATACATACACATAAAGTTGGCGTTCACGTTACACAGTAAACTGTTTGCACGTAAATAGCCCGCTAGCACTGCTACACAAAGAGAAAACGGTTGTTTAGTTACAGACGGAACAACATCATCCCAAATATGGACATGCTATTCACCCAGCTGCAGAAGAGGAACATCGACCTGGGCACTTCATCACATCCAAAATGATATCTTGTGGCAGACACATAATACCACAGTGTGAAACGGATATAAACTGATCCATTTAATTGAATGGGGGGCACAAATGATAAGACAGATAGAGAATGCATTCTTACAAATATGAATATTCTGTGCTTGAACCAGCCAAAATCTTTCAATTCATCATACGCACTGAATATGATGAAATTAAAATGCAACAAACCTTCTGTATTTTGTCACGGATTTCAGAATCTACGATGTCCCCCAGGTCTGGTCTAGATTTCTCTGGCCCTTGAACTATGCAGTCAAACAGTGTTTTGGACAAGAAATTTGGTGAAGGCCCTCCATGTACCAGACTGACTGCAATAGCCCTTCCTGTGATAAAGTATCGGTCCTCTCTGACATTACATTACATGCCATTTAGCTGACGCTTTTATCCAAAGCGACTTACAATAGTGATTTACATTACATTTTTTAACTGACGCTTTTTATCCAAAGCGACTTACATGTTAGCTCTATACACCGTAGACACCGTAGACACAGCAACGGGGAGCAATTAGGGGTTGAGTGTCTTGCTCAAGGACACAACGACATGGACTAGCAGAGCCGGGGTGCGAACCACCAATCCTCTGATTGAAAGACAGGCATGCTAACCACTTAGCCACAGTCGCCCCCAGCTGAAAAAAAAAAGAGGTAGAATTTATGTTGTGAGTGCATAACCTTTTTAACTGCTGCCATGGAAATTACTTAAAGTCACAGTCTGTAATCTGAGTTTGGCACCCTCTTTGGTACCAGGGTACCCACACTGGCTTTTTAAAGTGTTAGGCTATTATTTCAAAGGATTAAAATCACTATGAGGTTCACACAAAATGGAGTGGGAGCCATAATCTATTTTACAGGGTATATAATTCTTTGATGAAAACCAAAAACAAGATAAAGGCTACCTGATGCATCAAGAGCCAAGTTGAGGTTCCCTTCTGTTCCCTCAAACATTTCAGACTGTGCAAGAGCTTCTGTAAGCAGTCGAAGAAATTCTCTTCTTGGACCACCAAGATCCACAGCTTCTTCAGTTGTTCCTTTGTCATCAGAAAATCTCACACTTATCCTGTGTGTCGGGTCAAAAGAGATTCTTTTGAAGCCCCGAATGGCACCATCCAGCACAGCAACACGGTTTATGTTGAACCGGTTGACTTGGTTATTGTTGATCTTTTCACCAAGCTCAGATAAAATCTCTTGAATAGGGACACTTCCAGATGAACTTTCTTTTCTGAAAGCAAACATCAAAAGGGAAAATAATGTTTAGATCACTGCTCCAACCATACATACGCAGTTATAGTGTAGCCATTTGTGCATACACACATCCACCCACATTCTGATTTTCACTTGCGGACAAGAACAGTGTTAGCCCCGATACTTGCCATTATTCCGTTGATGAATTAACATCTCGAATTGATGCATTGGACAGTGAAATTAATCACAGAAGGTGCCTCTAGCCTTCCAGTGACACTAATCGCAACTTTGAAGGTATGTGCGCAATCAGTAATTAGGTATAAAAGGGATAGGTACAATTTGTAGTCTTTTTCCAAGAGGGCACTCAACTTGGGACCCACACTTAAAATGGCAACGGTGGTTTTTAGTCTAGCAAAAGCTAAACAACGGAACGATCAACAAAATTAGCACCGGGAGCAATCAACAAGACCTCAAGTAATAAAACATTTTGTTAAATAAAAGGCAATATTCTAATACTCACATCTGGTCTTCCATGCTGGCCGATAAGGCAGCATACAGATCCTCATCTTCTTCTTCATCAGATGACATATTGATAACAGAAATGTAAGCTCTGTAATCGGTACTTTCTGGCCACAGGTTGGTGGTCGATAGTGGGGTACTGTTTGGATCAAGGCTGCTGGCCACGGTGCTCGTCGGTACCAGGCTGCGGGGGGCGGTGCTCACAGGTGCCAGGCTGCTGGTCGTTGACATGGTGGGGTGGTCCGGCTGGTCCCTGACAGGGTTAAGTTTTCTGCTTGCTCTGGTGGTGACTGACGGCACCATCTCTACGTACTCCTCCTCCTCCTCGCAGCAACTTCCATCCAAATTTTCAGGCTTAAAAAGGGATCGAATTTACTGCAGTTAATATCACTTAGTCATTCTATCAACTAGCCTACAGTACCTCAATCAAAAGGTGCTGAAGTGGTTTACATACATTTTGTGCAATGTACTAACTTGCGAAAGAACGATATATTTTGAAGATCTAATTGCTTGTTTGTTTAGTTGTTGGATACTTCACTAAACCCAACAGTAAAAAATTGAGCATGTCGGTTTGGTAAAAAGTTATACCAATAGCAACTTTCAAAAATAATAACAGTACATGCACAATTGAACGAAAAGAAACATGCACTTTATTAATCCCCTTGGGGAAATTCTTCTCTGCATTTGACATATCCTTGGTTGGGGAGCAGTGGGCTGCCTTGGGGGGCGCCCGGGGAGGAGCTACAGGTTGGGTGTCTTGCTCAGGGACACTTTGACATGTGAACTATGGATCGAACCGGGTACCTTGCGGTTACGGGACGACCACTCATCCCCCTGAGCTAGAGTCGCCCAAATTGGGGCGAATTGGGTTACTTTCAATCTCAGAAGTTACAGATAACACCTTTATACATACCTCAAGTGGTCTGGAGGGCCTCACATATAGAGCCTTAAACTTAAGTACTTTCTGGATTATACTGGCATCGAGTTGCTGGCCGTCCCTCAACACTGGTGCGATCAAGTTGTTGCCACAAGCCATCAGTAGTTCACAGCTGTGCACAAACCAATTGAGTACATATCAGTGATTAGCCATTTTCCACTATTTTGGAGTAGAATGATGTCACATTAATGTTGAAGACACTTCTAGAATGTATGCAAGAAGATCCATAAAATCTGTTTTTGTGGCTTTTGGTCACCCAGCACTATGCTGGTGTAATGTTGTAATGTTTTAATGTTGTTGGTGGAATTAACTGAATAGTCTAATAATTAATTTATCAATTATCAAGCCATTCTGTTTAGATGCCTTAAACCAGGGGTCTACAGTGCTCCCTTTTGGGCGTATATGGCCCTAAAAATGTATGTGTGCTAACAGGAAAGTTTATTTAGGAGCACATCTACTAATTACAGGGTCACAAACTCATCAGGGATGAAAAAGGTGACAGCGGGGGAGACGGCACTGTTAGTCTAAGATAAACACTGGAATAATGTTTCCATAGGGTGACCAGACGTCCTCTTTTTCCCGGACATGTCCTCTTTTCGAGACCTAAAAAAAGCGTCCGGCAGGGATTCCAAAAACTTCCGGGATTTTGCTACATCCGGGAAAATAGTTATTACCCCCTTACAAGTTTTGGAAATGGTACGTCCGGGATTTTGCTACGTCCGGGAAAATAGTTATTACCCCCTTACAAGTTTTGGAAATGGTATCTCCCTCACGTTCCACCTTCTTGCGCAAGCTCTGACGGTAGAGAGAACTGTCATTGGTCGACCGATCTCAACGTAAATGTAACTTCACGGCATGCTACACACTACTGCTGCTACCCCCCCCCCCCCCCCCCCGCGAAGTGTCCTCCTCCTCTCTCTCTCCTCCTCCACCCCCCCCCCCGGAACGAAGTGTCCTCTTTTTCACAAACTCAAATCTGGTCACCCTAGTTTCCACCAGGTAAACCTGAACACGTACACCTCTCTCGAGTGTGACAGCGATTATAACTGCATAACTATATATATTCTAATTAACTGGAGGATACACTTTTTTTCTCCACGTAGATCTTAAACCCTTGAATATAAACAGGAGCCCGGCCACCGTACGGAGGAAACGAATTTAGGCCACTTTTTCTAAATTAAAATACAAGTTGGATAAAATCGGCACTTGTCGTCTCCGTAGGGAGGTGCCGCTAAGTCGCGGCTGACTCGCCGCTTTCCTGGCACCTGGCTGCCGCCACACGCTTGCCACGGACTCACCGCTGCCAGTAATCGCACTCGCTGTCTCTATTTGTATGCTGCTATATAATCACCTAAGGGGCATTTGTGCTTCTTGGAAAAACATTTACGTAACAGCTAGAGCCCCGTATTCATTAGATGAGTAAAGGACTCCAAATATACAGTATTCTCCTCTGAATCAAACTCAGTGCACCAAGACTGCTTCTGGAAGTAGCATGAAACCGCCTTGAAAAGATTCAATTCTGCCAACAGTATTGATAAACCAATACAAAGGCCGAAAGCAAAACAGTTTCTCATACAATCGAAGTTCAATAAAACCAATCTACCTCTTTGCTTTCCTTTACCAAGGACGACAGAGACAAAATGACAGAAAAGTAAGCAACAAGTAAACGGAAAGATGAATAAGTTTCTCTTCTCTTCCAACATAGCCCACTCGTGTTGAACCTTCCGACACAATTCGAAAGGACCCTGACCCAGTACGGTCAATTACAAGGAAAATATGAAATCGTGAATTGCGATCTGTACCACAAGCAATTATACAGCAGTACAAAAAACAGTACACAAACATTAGGCAGCAGACCTATGTGAGGCTGTGATTTAATGTTAATCACATGAAGGAATCTCTGAGTTATTTTTGACCAGGACCTGTCCTTTGGCTCCCACGTGAAACAGATCTCAAGGACTGCCTTTTTTCACCTACGGAACATCTCAAAAATCCGGCTCATCCTGTCTCAAAGCGATGCAGAAACATTGATCCACGCATTTGTTACTTCAAGACTGGATTACTGTAACTCCTTATTATCAGGCTGCTTTATCCAGTGCCATATTATCCCACTAGAGTGTTACGCTCACTGAATGCAGGGTTACTTGTGGTTCCCAGAGTCTTAAAAAGTAGGTTGGGGGCTAGAGCTTTCAGTTATCAGGCTCCTCTTTTGTGGAATCAGCTTCCACTTTCAGTCCGGGGGGGCAGACACAGTCACCTCATTTAAGAGTAGATTTAAGACTTTCCTCTTTGATAACGCTTATAGTTAGGGCTGTTTCAGGCTTATAGTTAGGGCTGGCTCAGGTTTGCCGTGGTCCAGCCCCTAGATATCCTGCTATAGGCCTAGACTGTTGGGGGACATCTTAGGATACACTGAGCTCCTCTTCTCCTCTTCTCTTCCCCTCTTCATCTTTCGCTCCTCCTCTCCTCTTTCTTTCTCTCCTTCTGGATAAATTATTGTCTCTTCAATGCACATTACTAACTCTACTTCCTTTTTCCATGGATTCATGGATGCCTGGAACAGGTCCTGCCTGCTGCCATGGCCCCCCTCCTCCTCTCTACCTCCTTCTGCTTCATGGATCGTGGTTATCTGGATCATGGACCATGCCTACTACTCATTATATGAATAATTTCTGTCATATTAATTGAATGTGCTGTAACTCCGTTACGTTATTCATTCTGGCCACATGACATCTATTGCTTCTGTCCATCCGGGGAGAGGGATCCTCCTCTGTTGCTCTCCTGAAGGTTTCTTCCCCTTTTCTCCCTGTGAAAGGGTTTTTGGTATATTTTATTTGTGGGAGTTTTTCCTGATCCGATGTGAGGTCCCGGGACAGGGATGTTATGTGTACAGATTGTAAAGCCCTCCGAGGCAAACTTGTATTTGTGATGTTGGGCTATATAAAATAAACTGAATTGAATGAATATCTCTAAATATTGATTCACGATCCATACAGCGAAAGTTGGCAACATTGTCCGCCACACAGAAACTTAGTGGGACTTTGTCAACATGACTTAAAGGGGAATATACTTCAAAGAGATGAGTTGATTGTGTCATCTGTCTCACTGAAAATGCTACTGACAAGACAGTAGGAGCAGTGAGGAAGTGACTGCAAGAACACCAAACACTGGATGTGTGTCAGGTGTGGGGAAGGAGAGGACCCAAACGCAACAGCAACGGTTGAAAGTAAATTTATTCCTATAAACAAAACTAAGGACAGGCTTCTAAACTGGACGAACAAAACAAAAACAGGACTCCAAAAGACAGGGAAATAAACAACACCAGGCACAGAACTCACACGACATCAGACGGGGGGGGGGGAAACAAGACGATCCGACAAGGGGACAGGAGACAGACAGGGTTTAAATACAAGAGGAGGGTAACGAGGAACAGGTGGAAAACACTGAGGGCAACACAGGTGAAAGGAATACACAATCAGGGAACGGGGCCGACAGACAATCACAGACAATCACGGGAACAGGAAGTGCAGGAACACACAAAACACGGACTTCACAATAAGACAGGACACACAACACCAAGACGGGACACCCAACACCAACATCCTAACAATGTTAAAACAGATCTCAATTGACAACATCTGTTGAATGTGTGTTGGACCGCCATATAAATCTAACACAGTGGTGCATTCTGTGAGCAAAAAAGGCTGCACCGCAAGTTAATTAGTGTCCACCATTGTACTCGATTAGGTCATCATGACAGATACACTTCATTATTGAATGAAACCAGAAGGGAAAAGGGTTCAAATGTAGCCCTTTGTCTCAAGTATTAACTACAATGCAATCTATCAGACAGCTTATGCAACACTTCATTTCCATTTACAGATATGATATTTTAGAACAAGTTTATTTTACAGAACGCTTGGGTCACTGTAATCAAATGCTTGAGAAAGTTTGTTGACAGGATCGAAATCTTCCGAGAGTCTGTATTTGTGTTTAAGGTGACAATGCAGACTAGCTTATTTCTAAATCCATTTTGTACATTTGCTACTACAGTATCTGATGCAGCCCACTGGGAAATGAGATTAAATTGAACACGGCATAACAGTTTGTGTACAGCGGAGGTCAAAATGATATCCCACTTGCTCCGAGGGATCCTTCTATCTTTATTCCTGCTTTTACAGATTAGATTAATCCATTGCGCATTTCAGGACATCCTCCATGTTAGAGACTTTAAATGGTCGACCACCCTTTTCACCTTTCTCAACAATTTACACACACAAAAGCGTTGCATTCATCATTTTCACAGAGCACTAAAGTCGGGGGTACTATCAGTTTCACTTAGCCCAAGTCATTTATAATCACCTATTTAAACAAGACACTAATCAATTCCAATCAAGACCGCAAAGTGTTCATTTTGATTTGACGAGCTCTCACTCTTCTCAGTGTAATGCTGCTGCTCATTATACCGTTTACTGCGACCTGCGATGCATGTTGCTGTTGTGGTTGAGTTGAT